>JAGTXR010000113.1:0-1385942 GCA_022606575.1 Glossosoma conforme
GTTTGTAAAGATATCGAAATATATATGTCAATGTTCTTCAGAAAAAGTATTTGTGTCGTTAATCTGCTCCTCATCCTGCCACCACGCAATTCAATAACAAACTTAGAGAGGAGGATGTCAATTTCTAACCCCCTCTACATATGGTATAAAAATAGTACTCAATATTTTCGATTGTAAATTTTTAATAGCTACAAAAATACTTGTAAAGTTTAAATCAAATAAAAAAATAAAAAAATGCTAATGATATGATCTGTAGGGGTTTTCTTAACATTTACGGTCACAAATAAGGCTAGAAATAAATATTTTATTTATTACTTTTATAAATATATAATAAAAAAACATAATTTTAAAGATTCACATGGAATCGAATCCTTAATCTTTTGTCACCTAATAGTCAGACGCTTTAGCCTCTCAGCCATACGTCTGGACCAAAATTATTGTACTGCAAAAATTATAATGCTGGAGTGAGTCCTTGGCACTGATCCACCATCATCGGGCTCAGGTTCTATTATGATGTTAGTAATAATCTTCTTTTGGAGGACGAAGAGATGGGCTTTTATCCGAAGGTGGAATCAATCTTATTTTTTTAATCTACGTCTCGCATGACCATCTTTATTGATTGATTGCTTTGCGTTTTTTTGTCGAAAATCTTTTTTTTTTCGTTTATATTTCAAGTATGTATATTAAACATTAATGTATCAAAACAAATTAAAATGTGTTTTACATATACAGGAGAATACTAACAGATAGTGATAGTAATTCTGAAATATGTGGAATTCTATGACGTTTACCATAGTGCATATGGCTAAGCGCTGCATGTGGAGTGTTGATCTACCAACGTCATAGACTACAGCCCGAGATTCACGCATCATCCTTATTATTACAGGAATTTACTATGAATGTGTGGTCTTCGCGGGATGTCTTTCGTCTACCAGCAATTTTAATTAATAGGCTATGACTGACATTTTACGGGTGAAGGATCAAATTCACACTATACGGGGGTATTTTAGATCTCAGAAATCGATTAAAAATCATTTTTTTAAATCTCCGTCAGGGATCGAACTCACGATCTTTGGCTTGCAAAGCAAACGCTTTGACCATTGAGGTATACCCACCGGATATGTGATTAAGAAATACATTTTATTATGTCGTTTAAGAGTGAAATCCATATTTAAGGGAGACATTCCTGAAGCGCTGCTGAGTCTTAGAAGTATTTGCGTCCCTTTTTTGTTGAATTACATTAAAATAAATAGAAGCTTGAGGAATTATCATATCTCAGCAAATTTATTAATTTTTTTGCATACTACTGACCTTGTGTGTGATTCAGAAGATATACCACATAACTTATTTTCTACATATGTTAAACTATTTAAAACCACATGCTTAATCATAAGAAATAGAACTGCTTAACTTTTCCTACTCGCACCTGCATTACAACGGCGTGTAGTGAAGTATCTTTGGCAATGAGCACATTCATCTCTAGTTGTACTCGTAATTCTTTCTGTTCAATTGCGACTGTTGCACAAAAATCATAAAGATAATGATATTAGAATCGCAGTCTCGGGCTTAAAAAAAGAAAGAAAAAAAATTGAAGTTCATGTACATTGTACACGTCTTTTAAAATTCATCTGGTCTATGTTTTATATCAGAATTAATTTTTAGAATTTTCATATTCATTTATCAAAGGGTTTTACTGATTTGACATAAAATATTGAATACTACAGATTCTTACAATTATGTATGGAATTGCAAAGAAGACAATCACTCCTATCTTCTACGTCCTTCTTTATTTATTACTTTTGCTTTGTTCCCATTTCCTTTGGAGTTAATATTCTCAAACCATTCCCTTTGTGAAGGCGCCACTGGGCTCGTTGGTGTTCCTAATGAATAAAACGGAACACGCAAAGTGTAATACCTCTATAGAAGAGATATACAAGTATTTGAGTTGTAAAATCCAGCTTCACTCTAAGTATATAATAAAGTTTGTCGTCGTCTTTGCTTTTGCGAGCATATCTGGTTTCGAATATGTATTGTTAACCTGTTCGCATCGGTACCCGATATATGCCGTGTAAGATTCCCCAACCGTTGATATCGGTAGCCGCGATATATCGTTTTGCTACTGTCTTAGAATAGTTTTTATGCATCATCTGATATATTTTATTTTTTTTGGGGCCTTAGGCCCCCGGGCCGGTCGCCTTGTACCTGCGCTCCTTGGGAACACTTACCAAGGCATTGTTTTCAGAGTACATTCTCGTTGTACAAGTAACGGGTTTTGGTGAGCAACACCACACATGGGTGTAAAAGTTAGTAGTTGAGACGTTAAAATTTGGACTTTTAGACTTCTTCGCCGAAGGTCGCCGCGAATACAGAAAATGCATGGTAGTTGGGCTCCGTAGATATGATGCATCATCTGATAGTTAGATACAAGAACCAATGTGACCAGATAAGTACATTTATGCTTCAAATACTAGTTTTATAATTGACTGTATAATTTGTATTCCACCGAGGCGTAATGAAAGGGTTAAAGCTTAATTTTGTTTATATATCTCTTTTTCAACTCGTATCCACTCACAACTAGGTGAAGATTTCTTTCATTAATAAATATTTATTTATTTACCTTGTTTTTACATGGATCATGCTGGATTTGGCCTCTGTTTAGGAGACTGCAGTTTCGACTAACTCGTAGCCTTTCTCAATCCATCACTGTCAAGAGACAATTGAGCTGTATAATACTTCCTAAGTGGTCGAACTCATTTATGTAAGAGAGAGTTAAATAAAAATTTGTATGTTTTTTTTCTTATCCGCTCTATAGTTGGTGCATACGGCCACATAAATTTCAACCACACAATTCTGTATTTACCGTTGTCCATGTCTTGCCCCAAGATATTTCTTCCACTCGGAAACACATATGGTTTCCGAATGGCCTCTTGGATAAGAACCCTAAAACTCGAAGAGACACTAACTCTGAATTTTTCGACGCCTGTTTTGGTCGTGGTGTGAGACGACGACACATTAGTTTTTAATCTTACTAGAGTTTGTATTTCTTGTAAAGCCGATATCTCTGGCGGTATTTCGCGGCATGTGTTAACAGTATAAGCCAGTAATCGTGCGACAGCTCTGACATTTGTTTCGGGCCTAATAAGCGCAAATAAACATCTGGTAAACAAATATTCTAATCCATTGTTTGATAAGAGTCGTCTGGCATTTTCGTGCATCCGGGGGGGGGGGGTCGACATTCCCTCTGTTTAGTAGACAGTTGACCCCAGTTTATTGTACTCCAGATTTCTTTTATCGCGGTATATTTTAATTAGGGAATGTTGGGCTAATCACCCGATTTCCTTAAAAAAGACAATTAACAAATCACCCAAATATGTGCCTTGGCTACTAAAGCTACCCTTTCTTTAAGTACTTGGACTTCTGCTCTGGAGCCATATATGTTCCCAAGTTGACGTGGAAGTGGTGGAAATTTATGGAGACTATATGTTCCATATATCGAACGGATATGGAAAGAAGAATATAGTTTTTTTTTCGAGAAATAAGGAAATAATTAATGAAGTATGCGAGATTTATGCATCATCATTATCATCATCATCATCAATCAGCCTGTATCCGTCCACTGTTGAACGTAAGCCTTCTGCATGAGCCTTCATCCTCTTCGATCCTTCGCCTTCCGAATCTAGGTCATTCCAGCTATTCTTCTTATGTCGTCAGTCCATCATGCAGGGGGTCGGGCAATGTATCGTTTGACAGTTCTTGTTCGCCATTCTTATCCACATCGACCGTCGTCTCTTCAAAAGATGTGTCCTGCCCATTGCCACTTGAGTGTGCCTATTTGCTGGGTATCATCCACTACTAAGGTCTATTGCGTATTTTCTCGTTTCGGATTCTATCTTTTAACGTCACTCCAAACATTCTCCTGTATGTAAACGTAAAAAAGGCAGGGCGCAAATTAAGTACGAGTATATAGTATACATTAAATATCATATACAGCTGTCTACTCGCAGATATTATAATAAACTTTATCATATATGTATATAGGTTTTCCGGAAGGTTTCCGGGCGGACGGGCGCAGCATCACGTCGATCTGAATAATATGTCTGCCATTGTTGGGTGGAGGAATACGTAGAAAGGCCGGCGGAAAATTCAGTGGAGCAAGAGTCTGTACCGGAGCCGGCCTTGCCCTCGTCACACCCTCGTCACGAGCGGCAACAATCAAACTACAACAATGATGGACTGTTTGTAACGTTTGTTGTTACGCAGTAATAATTTCTGTGAAACAATACTCATGTTAAAATGGTATACGAAGAAAATACTAAACTACTAGATGGTAAATAAAATAGATGCTAGACAAAATCATCGATTTTTGCGACGAAAATCTGCTTTAAATATATTCCTTAATCTAAAAGTATTAGTTTTTTCTTACGTGTTAGAAAGCCGTTATGTTCTGAAATATTAGATGTCTCGTTCATCGATCCGTTTTGGGACTATCGTATTTAATTGATTAAAATATATTTTTTATACGCCCTCTATTTTTTGTTGGTTTGCCCTTCTCTCACCTTTATAATCGCCGACATAATATATAATACACGTTTTAATTATTCCTACATAGCTCCTTGTCAATAACGATTGTTTTTATAATCATTCCGTGAGAATTGAGAAAAAAATAAAAACTCCGTCCGCTGTGAAAAATTCAAGGTTAAATATGTCACTGGTCCACAAGTAAATTGCTAACTATTAAGCATATAGTAATCGTGTTGGTTACTATTTATACTTTTTTAATATTTGAGACGTGACAACTATTAGCGTGTCGTTCATAACAAGCAAAACCAATAACAATTAAATTTTGGACACTTAAATAATTGAAGCGAAATTGCTTTGGTAATTGCTCTGTTTATCCTTTTATACTCGTATGTAAACAACAGACAATTTTGTAAGATGAACTGAGAAAAATTCTTCATGTCTGTGTAATATCCAAAATCAGATATAAATAAAAGATTTTTTAGAATTTATTCCACATATATTTTTTTGACGACATGTTTCAGCCAGGTCGGATGGCCATTTTCAAGTCAATTAGTTAAATGTTTTAAATAAAGCAAAGAGTGAGTGAAAAGGTAAGGAAACACAATTCATATCCACCTTTTCACCGGCGACACATACATATACGACAAGCGAACAGAAATAAGAGACGAAAGATTGCACATCGTCACCAAGGGCTTTATCATGCTGATGTCAAAAAGTAATATCGTATTTATGCCTACTAATTCGTAATCAAATTAATCTGATTACTTACGAACAGTTATCGTCTTGTTTATTTGTACTCGTAGTATAATAAATTTACGTTGAAATCAATTCATATCGCTTCATAAATTTAGCGTTAGTTTTACCAGCTGTAATGCACTTCAGATAAGAAAGGCAATATATTTGAGTGAAAACGATAATTCAAAATAATACTTACCAAGGACAGAAAACAAAAAATATTCGACTTATCAAACAGCTGTTAACATGCGCATGATAATGGGTGAAACAAATAAAATTACATTTCGGCATCAGAAATAGATGGAAATTGTTTAAATACTCATTTGGTTATATTTAGACACCCTCGACCATTAAGATTGATGAGGCGCTTTTCTCTTATCTCTCCTTCCATTTGCTTATCCTCTAAGACAGTGATAAGCAAACTGGTTGAGTCATTTTTTTATTGCGATCTAGTTGCTTAGCGTTTGGCATACTTTTTATACAAACGATTGCAGTAGAATGCATCGTGATAAATATATCTGTGGATTCTACGACGCTTGACATTTTTTGGAATAGCGAAGCGCTGGTATCGCCTCGCTCCTATCGGGCATGCAGACTCTGTGGCCACTAAAAAAATTTACAGGCATTTACCATTTTTGCTCATATTTTCGGTGAGAGGATCTTTCTTGCATCCCATCTCTTTACAGCCCGTGAATGCGATTATAATCTCATTCACGGGTTCTTTCCTTTAGCACTTCTGTGCAGTGGCCATAATTGTTCAGAGGGGACTCCCACTGGACTTATCAGTTGATAAACTAATCATAATCTGAAAGAGCGAATCATCGAGGAGACTTAACTGTCCTCCGGTGTGATGCGGGTGTGAGGCGGGTAAATTCCAGCAAAGCGCTGATTCTTTAAAATTTACATATATTTACGTTAAAACTTTACAAGCTTCCGGCCAGGCGGAACGACATGCCGCCGGCCGTAATGCGACCTTCGCGGCCGTCAGCACATAACTGACCCGTGCGGCCTGTGGTCGGTCACCAGCGCCGTAAGCGGCGGTCTATATAACTAGTCCCAATATGGCGGACACATAAATATATGGCAAGCGAACAGAAAAGAGCAAGGGCCACATCATGCTGGTGTCAATCTCATATGAAAAGCTGGGGTTGCTTGAAAATCTTGGTAAGACGGATGATATTTCAGTGGGCTGGATAAATTTCTTTAGGGGGTTTGATCCGGCCCGCGGGCTGCAGGTTGGTGACGACTGCCCCCGATGAACGGATTAGCAGCCATTCACTGCAGATATTTTATTGGTCTATGCTCCGGTGTGTTTGTTTGTTTACGCTTCATACAAACAAAACAGCACGTGAGTAATGGCACTGAAGATACTGACAGCGCCTAATGCAATTTACGTATACATATTGCACCGTTCTGTTCCAGTCAATGTCGAATGCTCTGTATTGCTGCAGCGATAAATCCAGGTGTATTAGCAAATGTACTACGTGCGCCAATTAAGTAAATAGATTTACTTAAACACATCTTATTGCTTCAAATCTACTTTGATACGTGTAAAAAATAATATTCAAAATATATTCTTCGTAATTTAATTAAAATTAAAATAAGGTCATCAATCAAATAACCGACTTGAAAATTCCAGATTTGACTAGTGAAAAGTTGTGTCTATTCTGCTTATAATTTCATTGCGACTATTTATATTTATACTCGTATGTAAGATGTAAAAATTTATTTTTTTATGATCAAATATATCTTCTAGGACGTTCTGGGTCACTTCTTCTTCGTAGTATCAATCCGGTGGATTGTTTTGCAGCAACAATATCTTGCATCTCGATCTCTACTCTTCTCGATTATCTGCAATCGTCTTCAGCTAAGCATAAGAGCTACAACTCATGTCCTCGAACACTTGTTGCAAATACTCCCGTCTAGGACGCCCTCTACAGTTTCTACCCTCAACCTTCCCGTCCACAATGTCGTGAAGAAGACCATCATGGCGCATGATGTGACCGATCCATCGGGCTAGCCTCTCTGAGATGGTTCTTACTAGATGCCTATCTACCTTGATTCACTATTCTACTGCTAAAACCTATTGAAATCTCAAAATATAAAAGCCATGATTTTATTATTCTTGTGTATAGTATTTGTTTACAAGTGATGGACTGATGAATCATACAGTGTACACAAATTTTCTGTGTACAATCTGTGATTTTAATTGTTGAGTTACTTTTTAAAGTTACCCAACGTGTTATATGTTAAAACAAAGTAAAATACCATTATCTATAATATATTATCTACTACTGGTGTTCCAGCGAAGCGCTTTGTTACTTGTTTTATATATAAGACTTATTGTTGTTAATTGTTCTGTGTATATGACCTTCAGGCAATTGCAAGCAATAAATTGACTACGTCTTATCACAATCGTATGAACGGTATGGCAGCGCACACAATACAAATAAACATACAAGAAAATACATTCAAATCGTATGCTAAAAATATAAATTACAGGACTTAATTATTAGCCTTATAATATTGTTTATATACCAATATACTCGTATTCTCCACTTCCGATATCCGTTTTGTTAGATATGAAGATATCTGATAATAGTCACAGCTTGTCAAGGATGTAATCCTTCAGCCATCACCACGCACAATAATAATACTATCGACGTTCCGCGTGATGGAATCCGGTCAGATTAAATTTCAACGTGCCTTGATTATTGAAATACACCTATTTCCATTCGCTATTAGATTAACAATCGGGGCCCATTATGTGTTACGCTGGCGACGCCATAGTATGAAATTTCGCTATCGGATTTATGTCAATTAGTTGCTCACGTGCCAGCCTAACAAATCACGTATTATTATATTATTTTAACGTTTTTACACTTAGGCCAAGCGTATTTTTACGTGTTAGTGTAGGATTAGTACGAAATGCTTTATTTACTTACATTGAAACATAATAGTTTCAGCTTTTCATCAGATGAAGTTGTAATATTCCATATTCGTTTTTGAATCATTTCTAATTTTTTTGTTTAAATATTTTTTTTATTAACATATAACCTAATAAAGGCAATGTGATAGACTGCAATATATCAATATTTACGGTATACTTACACAAATACTATTTTTTATGATTGATCAATACTAAAAAAAACAGAGCTATACAAATATAATAATCAGAATACTACTGTTTCATTATCGCAAGTGTATCCATACACTATCACGAACGATACTTTACGATACTGTATTTGAAATATGTATTCCAATTTTTGTTGGTTTAGCTCTTGACATCAGCATGATACAGCCCTTGCTGACTGGTACCGAAAACCTCGATATACAATCTTTCGTCTCTTATTTGTGTTCGCTTGACGTACATGTATGTGTCGCCATATTGGCATTTTGGACAAGTCCGGTCACGGGTGTGACGTTAGTTATATAGATTGCCACTTGCGACGCTGATGACCGACCACGGCGCCGCACATATCAGTCGTGTGCCGATGTCGGCCAGAGCATATTGTATTTTGGCCCGGCCTGAATGCTGTGACTAGGTTAGGGCCATAAGTTTGTAAATTTATCGAAATATATATATGTCAATGTTTGCTTCAGAAAAAGTCTTTGTGTTGTGAACCTGCTCCTCATACTGCCCCCACGCGACGGAGTAACACCTTTTAAAGAGAGGAGGATGTTACTCTGTTTCTTTTCAAAAGTTCAGTAACAATATTATTCCTTGTGTTAATTATTTTGATAGCGTCCACTTGTCGTTTTCAATCGACACTATAAATTTAGATGCTAAGAAAACTTCCATTATGGACCTTTCCATATATTCAAAGACAATGACGCCACACACAAGATCTTATCTTTAAGTGGTGTGGTAAGCGAATGTAAAAAAAAAAGAAAAAAAAAAAAGATTGGAATGTAAATTACTATGTAAAAAATGTATCTTATTATATTTGATTAAAAAAAAAAAAAAATGAATTGAACATCAAAGTTGTAATTTTTTTATTTCTTACTAATACTATAATATTATAACTGCATTCCTTTGGTAGTTTCTGTAGAAGTTTTATAACATATGTTCAGCTATTAATATTAACACTCATAAATAATCAAATCTGTAAACTTGATGATGAATAGCATACGGTCGACCCCCCTGCATCTCACTCAATTGCGTCTGAAATGCTTTATCAACGCGATCGCAAACTCTCGCTAGGCGAAGCAAAAACTTGCAGACGGGTTAAAGCGTTCAACACGAATCACGTAGGTGGTTGCTATCTGCAATGAATAAAGTCAACGACGCCGCCCAACGTCACGGCCACCACTCACCGCCGCCCTCCTGATGCCGCCCACCGCCGCCCACCGCCGCCCACCACTTGGCAAGTAGACCGCGGTTTTGTTACGTTTTTTCGTACCTCCTCCTTCATCCATTCTTTTCTCTATCAGTGCTCGTTAACCCTTTCGTTACGGCTCGGTGGAATACAAATTGTACTGTCAATACGGCGTGAATTTTTCAAACCATTTTTTTTTTTGCTTAAAACTAGTATTTAAAGCATACATGTACTTATCTGTCCTATTTTCATATATTACATTGGTTCTTCTATCCTTTAGCTATCAGATGATGCATAAAAACTATTATATTTAACAAACGTTCATTATGTAACTCCATACATGTGGTGACATTGACACTTGTGGCTTACAGAAAAATCGCTCCTGTGACGAAACCTAACGATATTCATTTACATGCCTTACAGATTCCTGTCAAGAATACATGTAGTTTGAAAAAGGGAATGTTTGCACTTATATACATCAAATTTATGATATTTGTTTGTATACTAGTTAATATTTATTTATAGAGATCTAGACAATTAATATTAGGATAAAGTTGAAAGCTCAAAAGCTTACAATTTGTGGCGAATCTGTATAATTATAATTTAATTTTAATGGACACTAAAACATTAATATATTCATTTCTTTTATTCTTAGGAAGTTGAAAGGCGTTAAATCAGATTTATAGAGATATTGATGGTTATTAGAAGCAATGTGTAGAAAATACACATCACAGGGAAGGAAAGGTTAATTTAAAAAAAAATGTTATGAACCACTGCTCTATCGTCTTGTAGCAGAAAATAGTTTGCGCTTTGTGAAAGTGTGGAGATAGGATTTTTCCTACCACTGTAAAAGGGATGAGTTGGGGTCTCTAGTACCCCTTTTCAGGAGATACGATGCTACCGTGTGGGCGACAACGTATTCTCCGAAGAATTATCGCAAAAGTCTGGAGTGAACCTGATCATCTTCCCGGATGCATGTGCTGACTATCATCTAAGAATGTCATGAAGATTAAATCACGTAAAGAAAATTCAGTTTTTTTTCCAAACCCGAGTAGGAGAATTTGGAAAACGGGGTTGGTTAAATGGACTGGTGATTCAATTTGTCAGGGCTAGATGTCGGATCATTGGGATGGGTGGAGTCCAAAGAGATGCCATCATATATGATTTCAAAACATAATTATTGCAATGTTCTAATTGAAGAAGTTTTTTTCATTTAAATTCCACTTGGTTTTCTCACAACAAATATTGGCAAATTAAATAAAAACATTTATGTCTTATTTTCCTGCTTAAAAGTGAGAAAATCGTACTACTTAATCATTTATAGATTTTCGATATTCAGCGTATTCGTACGCTAAACTCTCGATAAAACCGCCCACAAATAAAATATCTACCGCATACTCTAAATGTGTCTGCTTTGGAAAACTTTAAGGGAGGAATCGCTCGAAGAAAAGAGCTGGCGAAACAACTATTGAGTGGAGAAATGTAAACTTTTCCGTCTATCCGAATTCTCGGAAAGTGTGCGATAAGTTCAACAGACTTTAAATATGTGCGAGAATGGGTAACTTTACCGATCAGCATCTGAGTGTGCGTACTACTAACTCTTGAAGCCTGGTTTATCACCATCATTCCATATCCGATCCCTGGCTGGTGAAAATGGTCGTCATAAACTGTCAACACAAACCTCTATCAATCGCCAAGGTATGCATTTCTTTCGGCTAGTGCGCGGCGTGTTCAGAAATGCTGATTTTGTTAGAAATCGGTTTGTTTGTCCCTGACAATTATTTAAGAATGGCTAAGGAGGCACAGATTGTTTGTTCTTCCTAGAGGTAATACTAACCTCCCAGAGACTATTCCGCTTGGGAGAGTGATCAGACTGTTCAACCATATCGCCTCGAATATTGATATATTCCTCTTGAGAGAAGCCCAGTTTCGACATGAGTTCCATGAATGTATTTATCAAAGTAATTTCGTGGAGTCTTCTGCTTAGCGAGCTTCGGGACTTTTAATAATCGCGATCCGATAACTGTCCCGGCGACGTGAAGTTGTTTCTTCTTGAAGTAATGGGGGGATGTTACTAATTATGCACAAATAATATACATCATAACTATTCAGAGTAAAGCGGCCTATTAACAATTGTAATAAATACTTTCCATAGGACAATTTCGCGTGTTGCAACGTCGTCTTTTAAATGTTGTTTTTAATTTTTTATTGCGTATTATACATCAGGGTGTGGATATGTGTTAAAAGAAGAAAGAAGCTCCTTGTACCACAGTAAAGATCACTGAAATTTTGCAATGGTAAAAAAAAGATAATCCCCACCCTTTAATTAGATATGGGGATCATGCCGTGATGAGGATAAGGTTTCCATCCCCTTGAGTAGGTGTGGGAAACATGCGAAGGTAAGGATATTCCTTTCAGAGCCGCGTGGGCATGTTTTCTGTAACGTTGCCAAGATTGTCGGGCGCAAATTTTTTCGCTCTAAGATGATTGATTCACTCGAATTTGTTTCTCGGAACAGCGCGGGATATGAATCACCCGACTTTCCTCTCGGTATTATTTCACATGTCAAAGTTTGCAGCATGCGGCTGACGTCACGAGCAGAGGAGTTGTTTTTTTAACACGCACAGAAAAATACCGCAACCCCGTGATGAATATATACGAGTATATATCTCATATGAGGATTTTTTGGAGATCGAATCCGTTACCGTCTTGTCACAGTCGAGCGTTTTATTTATTTCATATAACAGACGTTATAATAAAAAAACTTTTCAAATTATAACAATGTGATATCTTCCTCTCAAAGTTGATATCGATTTACTGGATGGCAGGATGCAGGATCAGGTTCACAATACAAATAACTTGTTTTTGTTTCACAATTCGCGTTTATTTGTCAAAAACTTGCTTTTTCGTCACCCTAAGGGCGTTCGCCATAACGGTCGCGAGCGAGCTCCAACTGACGGCGTGCTCTGACATCTGGCGCCGCCAATAGTCGCGGCAGACAAGCGAATTAAAGATGACAGTGGCCAACATGAAATGGACCAACTGTCATTACAAATAAAATGGCGCATGCAAACGCCGTGCAATATTATACAATTTAAACTAACATTAGATGTGCATGTCAGGCGAGCGAACAGAAATAAGAGACAAAAGATCGTTTTTCGAGGCTTTACGGCATCAGCCTAAAGGAGCTATATCAAGCTGATATCAAATGATATGGCATAACAAGCGCAAGAAATAAAGCTTTACAAAAATGAAAATAACACTTGTAAAAAATCACAGAGATCCAGGAAATCAATGACATCGACAAAATAGGAAATTATGTTATACGTGTATTCAATAAATTTTGAGGTGTGCTGGTAGCCTATTTAGAAGCGCCATTGCAGTTGAACTAAATTGAGTACTTGAAAATCCCCAGGTAACAACTAGAATGGAGGACAATGGATAAGTACGAGCACGGGTATGCCTATCCGGAACTTAGAGCATACAAGTATCCATTTGCACTATCAGCGAATTTACTTCCTCTGCTACCCTTGATTTCACCGAAACTCTTATAGTCTTGACTCTTAAAAAGTCTTATTAAATGACTCAGATTGCTTCTAGCAATTTCAGCGCAGAACTGAAGTATTTATCTTTACCACGTGGTATATAATCACCAGTGTTAAATACCTAATACACGAGTATTTACAAAGTTTTTTTTGATGTTGTAAATAGAGTTGAATACTCCATATAGCTGGGATTAAATCTGAATATTCGAGAGAAATGTTCATTGTCCTAAATCATCACGTATCTACGTGACTAATGGCCAATTTTATCGCATACACAGTTGAGTCATTTTAATTAAACATTCTTCGGAGAACGTTTCATGAATTAACGGTTTGTTTGCGATAAATTTTCTTTGGTACATTAAAGTCGTTATTTATTGCCTGTACTCATGACGGCTTGGCAAATACTTGAACTATTGCTTATTGTGATATGTTTCTTAGTAGTTAGTCTGAACGCAAAGAGATGATAAATGCGTTACATATTTATTAATTTCAGTGAGTTGATGTTTTGTTTTTTAACACCTATAAGTTGGCTGTTAAACTTGACCGCGCTGAACTTCTTATGATAGGCGCTACAAGGGTTAATTACCTCTGTACAGGGTTGCTACAAATCAAATGCTTATTTTTGTACATCAAAAGAAATATAACACACATGGATCTATTGTATAATATAGTAGAACCAAGCATGAACGTATGACAGGGCTATTTAGGTTTTCCAAGCCAACAAAACAACAACGCTGTGACTGACCGGCTTATATCTTCAGTTGAGCATATCATCAAAGAAATTCATCATCACCAACATCAAAAGTGATAGTTTTGTCGAAGTTATACTCCAGCAAAGTGAATCCTAAAAAACTGCGTGTATTCGTAGACGCATAACATAGAAGAAGGTATCTTCGTTGCACGTATCCCAACGATCGCCGTAAGCCCACCCGTGGGCGCTTTGCAATATTCGAAAGATGTATTTCAAATTCCGATTTTCTCACAACAATATCTATGAATATGTTAAAATATTAACAAACCAAAAAGGATCGATAGTTTGGGAGTCGATAGTTTGGGATTCATGAGACCTAAGGGCTGGTACTGAATAAAATTATAATAAATTTTTCTAAAACCCAATTATATATTATATATATCTTAAATATTAACAACCAACGTGATGAGGCGGAGGTACATACGATGTAGGGAGACAGTTATGTAATTTATCTTGGAAATATACGTGCAGCTAGGGCAGTTAAATTATCGAGTATTTGCTCTATAATCTATTTTGTGGCAGCCCTAGTAAAAAAATAGTGTGTTTTTTTCGTGAAAATTTTAGTTCAATCGATTGCAGCTCACCAATAATCTAAGTTAAAAATATTAAAATAATTTAGTCATTCCTAAAAGTAGTGTTTTTATTTGTCTACAAACGTGTGGCGATGATGTGGTTAATAGTTGTTACCAGAGTGTGCACATCATCAATGAAACAGCATTGTTCTTCTGGCGTAATGAGAGTACGTTGTGGGAGTACTTCAGTCAAATAACTCCTGAAAAACTGCATGCGGTAACCCTGAATCCTGATACATAGAACGAAGTAGGCTTTTAAAGCGCTTTACGAGATAATAGACGTGATATGAAAGCATTCTAGGCCTCGTTTCACGTAACAACTAAGCAATGCGCCAACACCGCGGTAACAACAGTGCATCAGCTAAATAAGCCAGCCCCAGGTAGCAAACTCGTGAAGAGGAAGTAGAACAAAGTGGATTCGATTTTACTCGTAAACTTATAGTGCTGAAATTCAAGTAGCCAATCTCACTTTAGTTAAACGTTCATTAAGTGAACCTGTAACCATGTAGTATAGCAATGAAAATAATAATATGTATATACAATTATACATATATTATGATGACATCAGCACGATGTAGCCCTTGCTAACTGGTACCGAAAACCTCGATAAACAATCTTTCGTCTTGTATTTTTGTCACTTGCCATACCTTTATGTATGTGGCCACATTGGGGCTAGTTACATAGTTTTGCCACCGGTGGTGCTGAGCGAGATCCGTAGCGCCGGCGACCCCCACTTTTAGCGAAGTACGCTTCGTGTTGCGGCCGCGCGGGCATGTCATACCGCGTGGTCTAAAGGTTGTAATGTTTTAACGTCAATATAATCAATGTGCTTCTAAAAGAAAGTCTGCTGTCCTGCTCCTCATCCTGCCTTACGCTACGTAATAACTCCCCTCTTTTTGAGAGAGGAGGATGTTAATGAATATATTTTTTCTTATGCATCGTTAGGTCGAGTAGCTACTTGAGATCAAATAGTTCAGGCATCAGGATCCTCTGGTTGATCATTCGACCTTCCATTGTCACATCTCTGAGTCCAGAAGGCCGTCAGAATTGGGATAATGTACGAGTGTATACTCAGTGAAGCTCCAAGTCTAGAGATTACTTAGAACGAGGTTGAAAAGAACAGTTAATAAGTCTCCTGTTAGAATTTGTGTAACAACAATTAATGGTGATGATACGTTGTGGAAATTATTTTAAATCTCATGTTTCATCTTCCTAAAAACGCATCAAAGAAATTTGAAATAAAATTAAAAATTCATATTATTTTACATAAATAAAGCAGCTTCTTTTTTTATTCCCTACAATTAAACCTTTCATTTTCATTATTACTACAACACGATAGGTAAATCCTTTGTAAGTACTTGTAGCATTTTAAATCACCCATTTGTAAATTTATGTATCTCTGTTTTGCTTTAGTTATCAAAAATATCATTACTATTGACATCAGCATGATATAGCCCTTGCTGACTGGTACCGAAAACCTCGATATAAAATCTTTCGTCTCTTATTTATGTTCGCTTATCGTACATGTATGTGTCGTCATATTGGCATTTTGGACAAGTCCGGTCACGGGCGTGACGTTAAGTTATAGAGATCGCCACTTGCGGCGCTGAGTGTGATCGACCGCGGCGCTCGGTCAGTAGTTGTCCCCCGACCATAAAGAGAGTCTGATTGAGGTTGGCCCGGCCTGAATGCCGTAAGTAGGTCCTATCCAGAAGTTTGTAAAGTTAATGTGCTTCAGAAAAAGTATTTGTGTTGTTAATCTGCTCCTCATCCTGCCACCACGCGACTGAATAACTACCTATTTAGAGAGGAGGATGTTACTACTCACGCTGTCTTATGCAGGAGTTAGAGCATGCTGTATACTTGCATATATGAATTGAACTACCGTTGGATGTTGTCAATAGACATGGTGTCGATGATCTTATGATGATGACATATTCAGTGTTGACAGTTTGACCCCGTTCGGTGTCGCATTGTGGTGTGATGCCCCAGTGGAGTGCACGCCAGGCGTGTCGGCGCTAGTTTCAGTTCCCATTTAGCCCATCTTCGCTAAAAGCGATACGGCGTGATAATTGTTCCTTGCACTCATAATCGATGCTCTCTAAAGCACTGTATTACGTAATAACTCACGTTTAAATGCCCTTTACGTGCTACAAAATATTAGCTAATCAGGGTTGCCAACGAAAGGTAAGAGTTTCAGCTAAGCTCATTAAATTAATGACAATAAAAAAATATAAAAACACATTTTTTGTCAATTTTTCTTATTTTTCTCGGAATGCACATAGTACTAACATTTGCCACAAATGTTCACAAGGGACTCCCGCTGGATTTATCAGCTGCTAACTGAACATAAACTGAATAAGCGCATAATCAAGGAGACTTAGAAATCCTGCGGTGTGATGCGGGTGTGTGGTATGTAAAGTCCAGTAGTACAATAATTTACGAAATAGCAAAGCTTAAATTCTGATACATAATTTCATTTTTTCGGTACTCACTAAAACAATAGATGTATAATAATGGACTGTCAGTTCTGCCTTGATTAGAAATGCAGACTTTGTGGCCTCTTTTCGGATCTTTCTTTGCTCGTATCCCATCTCTTTACAACCCGTGAATGCGATTCTCATCTCTTTCACGGGTTCTTTCTTTAAGCACTTCTATGCAATGGTCACAATTGTTCAGAGGGGACTCCCAATGGACTTATCAGTTGATTACTGATCTGAATGAGCGCGTCATCAAGGAGACTTAACTGTCCTCCGGTGTGATGCGGGTGTGAGGCGGGTAAAGTCCAGATGTAGAATAATATTTTTAAAAATATATTTATAAAATATATAAAATAACATAAAGTTCGGTTTTATTAGATTTGCCTCTTAAAAAAATGTGTAAAAGTCCTTTGTATTTTCATATCAAGCATAGACTTTTATAAACGAAATTACTTGGAAATAAACCTTTGCCTTCGAAAACGTAATAAAAATATGTCGAGACTAAATGTTTATTTCGAGATTGAATTGTTTGTTTTTATATTAAAATCTAAAGCAATAAAAAAAGTCTTTGTCTCTATTATTCGTGTAAAAGTCAAATTCGTTCCACGTCTAAACAAAAAAAAAGAACTCGGTCCTGTAAGATCATTTCATTTTTCGAAGAAGAAAAGCGCGTAATCGATTTATCTTCGCTTTTAGTCTCGAGGAAACATCGAGGAAAGCAAACAAAAGTAATCGAATAAACTGATACTTTTTTTCAGCTTTTTCAGGAAGTGTTTTGGAATGGGGCGGAAGTCACTTTTCCCCGAAGAATGGACGTCCCCTGCTAATGGCGCACCCAGAAAAATATTAGAGGAGACGTAATTTGATTCTTTATTTTATAGGATAAAGGTCTACTGTCTCTGGTGACATCCATGGATACCGTAAAATAATACAATTCTATGATATAATATTGTAGGAGTCACCAGTAAAAAAAGCAGACAAGGGACGACAGCCAACTGATGGGAATCAATCGTTATAATAGCTTAATGGAACTGTCATACCATTTGTCAAATAAATTTTATATAGTTTTAAATTGATTTAATATGCATCGCGTTAACAAACTATTATTTATAGAATAAGAAAACATGGTTTCTGCACATGATTTTTAATATACCATCGAGTGTAGCTGTGGCACGTAGCGCCGTCCTGTTGAAACCAAATGTTGCCAATATCCTCCTCTTCAATTTTTGTGAAGAACGATAAGATCGCTTAATTTTCGTTGGCCTGATTTTCGATTGTTAGCGTTGTTTATACCATATCGTTCGCGGAAGGTTCTATTGCCTCAGACAAAGCTAAGCACGAAATTGCCTAGTTGAAAAAAAAAATATTTCTTAAATTGCTTACAAATATTTCTTATACTGAGGTAAATCATAGGCTTTATTCTTATATTTCGCATACATCGGTTAGCTACCTCATATAATTTTCGACAAATGTAACAATCTGTGATTATTGTATCAATTTCTCGACCTATGAACTGGTGTAATGGATCAGTGGTTAACGTCGAATTTAATTGACGAGAGATGAGCTTACCATCCACGAGTACAATCTCACGTCCACCATTTATTTTTTACTATTGATGAAACAAATATCACATAAAATGATTTCAATACAAATTTGTTATATGAATAAATTCATGTATTTATATATGTTTTTTTTGTTTATTAAATAATAAAGAATAGTAGGCAAAATATTAAAACTATATTTTATAAAGGCATTTTTTGCGTTTACCACATTATGTTTTTTTTAGTTTATACGATTCATTGTGTGTCCAATGAATATAGCAGTATTTTTTTTTATCAGGTAGTATTACTCATCATTTTCACCTTGTTAATGACTTTATTTTACTGTTTTTTGTAAATACGCAACAAGTTAATAAAAACTAAGTATAGAGCAGTGAGTCGGAGAATCATGGAGCAATTTTTTCTAAACTTATGTAATCTTATTACTAATTGAACCACTCGAGTTGTCGGAATGACTTAAATTATGGCAATTTCATGTTCAGCGATCCAATACATCAACAATAATTTCGTGTCAGTTGAAAATGCATATTACTATGAATTGCGTGGTACTATTATTTTAGAAAAACAATGTTTTTAGAAGCACATATAATTTCACGATAAACTTTACAAACATCCGGCATTCTAGCAGAATAACATGCCGTGAAGAATATGCGACCTCGTCTCGGTCGAACCACTGGCGCCGTGGTCTCTGACATCCAGCGCAGGAAGTGGCAATCGATAAACAACGTCATAAATTGTGAAATAATAAAGTTTTGCGGCGTCAAAGATGTCGTGATATGTACTCTTAGGTGAACAAAAAGGCGGTACTGGTTATATCACGTTGGAAGAATTTGTTTTGAAGGAGTAGTAAGTATAGTAGCTGACGAGATACCACTAGGCATTCGACCTCCAGACCAGATAAAAGATGGCGCGACAGCTGGACATCCGTAATGTCACAGGGAAAAGTTTCAGGTAATAAAAAACAGTACGAAATCGTAGAGAAAATCGATCAAGTATTTTATTCATCTTGAAAATTAGTATCACAGTCACATTAGGCTTTAATTATCTTCTGAATTCACTATGCTGCTTAATACCAAATCAACCAAAAGTGACCGATCATTGTATTATCTAATTTTAATGTGAATTTATCTTTTTGTTTCAGGTAAATATATATGTACTTATGCTTAGAAGAGCTTCAATATATTACAAATATATATCCGGAATCGGTAAGAATTTAATAGTAATCTCAACTTGCCCTCTAGAACTGTACATAAGTAGTGTATAGATGGTAGCTATCATAACTGTGTGGAGGCAATTGGTGGCTACAACATTCTCCGGCTAGAGAGCGAATACGAAAGTAGAAGAAGAAAGCTAATTCTTCCGGACTCACCCCCTTTCTTTCCACAGGAAATGGGAAAATAATTCGGCTTTGTTTCAGGATGGCTGAAAAAGTTTTTCAGAAGCCGAAACTGAAACGCAGAAACCGGAAGAAGTACCGAACCCCTCAGTGATCTAATAAGTTGCCAGCGGGAGGATCTTACATCGCGTTTTATTTAAGACAGTAAAGGCGGTTGAGACACGACATTCCCTATTCCAAAATCACAGTATACTTGTATGTTCAATGTTGCTTTATCAGTTGTTTTGTACATTTTGCGGTATGTTGCATCGAGAAAACATCCATGAAAATTTGAAATACGTGAAATTTATTGGCGATGCTTTAGAGAAGTCTCTTAATTGTAAGGTATCCGATTGTCAACCAAGAACCAAGAATCACTTTTTCGAGAGTATGTTTTGATGGGTTAGGTCATGTTAATATGATACTCTGAACATATGCAAGTATATGCGAAAGTGTACTACTTTAGTATTATTGTCGCTGATATCTTATCGTCTTTGATTACAATTTTATTGGCATACCGCTAAACTTTTAATCTCTTAATTTCTTATCTTTGACCGTGATCTACTTTCTTTTGATAAAATACATTACATGCATTTCGGTGATTCTCCTACGCGCTAGCAATAGGAAATAGATTCCGAGGACTCACTGACAATGTCTTGGGAGGAGCTGCTATGCAGAAATGTTCAGTACTCGTTGATTTTCCAGGATGCGAGTGACAGTAGAATTTGGTGTTGTTCACCAAAGCATGTTATCTCTTTTATATAAACATGCATGTGAGAGCACCAACAAAGTTTTAACCCTTCAGTGGATTCTCTGATACTAAACGCTTTTGGCTAAACGCTGCGTGTGGGAACGACGCGTAGGGAATTCGTGCATTTGTAGGTATTGAGGAGAACTTTTTTTAAGTATGTTTTTTTAGATTTTAATATTAAATGAAGGACAAAACAACATATGTTGTTTTAGTACCAGATAAATAATTTTGTTGTTAAAAACGAGATGAAAAAACATATTTTTTTGAGTTAATGTTGAACAACCGTTTAGATAACTTCTTAGATTTTCACGGCCTGATTTGATATTGTGGCTTTTGGGTTTAGCCGTGTGTGGCGAACTTCCTTCAACCAATATTTCGACCGCCATTGCAGGGGTCTTCTTCAGGATTGATGATTTATTTAGTTGTTGAAGAAGACCCCTGCAATGGGTTTCGAAATATTGGTTTAAGGAAGTTCGCACACACGGCTAAACCTAAAAGCCACAATATCAACCTTGTAGATATACTATATTTGGAAAATTATTTTTCTTGTTAATGTATGAATATAAAAAGTATCCATTATCTATTTAGTTATGGGTTATCCTAATGAGTGTTTTAGTGCTATGATGTGTGTTTTTGTAAACAAGCCGGGTGATTAACCCGATGCCCACGAACTAGTTTCCCGAAGTTGTTAATTATCTAGCCTTGCCGAGGTGTGGGCATGTCGCGCGTTGCCCTTTCCTCGTCGTCCCTCCCGCCCTCGCCGTCCTAATGTGTTTTATTGATCCTGTGCCGCGGCTCCTGGAGGCTCTCGTGCAGCAGCAGGCTCATGGAGAGCCAGCCCGGGACGTCCGTACCGGCCGACAACTTTCTTGATGAAAAAAAATCAAAATATCAAACATTAGATATTTTCTCTAATAATCCCTTTTGTGTAAAGTTTATTACTGTACTCGAAAAACTGTAGCTTTATCCGTGTCTTATTACGTATTATTTAGTGATGCTTTTTTTTAGTTCCCATATTTAAAACATACGATCAACACAAATCGCTTTCACTTAGTTGTCACTTGCCATTTTCCATTCCTTGTCCCAAGACATCTGTAAATCGTAATGTCCTCCTGGGAACAGTATGGTTTTCGATTACCTCCAGGGCAGGATCCCGAGGAATAGAAGAGACGGCAGGTATAGTATCTGCAGCATATTTTGAGTGGTATATGAATTGTATTTTTTTAAGGAGATCTGATGATTACGTTTAAGCTCCTGAGGCCTGGACCATTTGGTCCTAAGGGCAGCGTGTTTTAATACAACAAAGATCGACGATCAGTAAAATTAATTTGATGAATATAATTTAATAAAATATTAGATTCGATTAAAAACGTTTACAAAAGGTTGTATAAAATATTTCAGATTTTAAACTTGACTTTCTGATTTCAAGTCTTGTATCGAAAAGTTGTGTAAATTTGTCAGTTATTATTTTTCTTTTATCGACAATATTCTCTTTACATGCATGTATTATTTACATTAAAATGGTTTAATTTTTTTCTCTCATTAGAAAAATATAAATAAATGTAATGTTACATAAAACTTTTCGACGCCAAAAAAAAAACAATAATTTTTTCTACCATTTGCTTTTTTGTAGGACAAACAGTTTCAGCTCTAGATAATGTTGAACTTTTACAAAAATCTATACTCAAAACCACTACACCTGTATGTATTGAGAAATTCCCAAATTTATTTAATCAGCCTCGGCTTAAACAAGTGTGTCGGTATCTCTGCTCTTTTCGTTTCCTTGAAATCAAGTATTTAAATTTTCTGCCGACTTTGTTGTGCCCTCATACGACCTTAGATTTGCGCGCTTATAATCTCGAGATAAGGACTGTGGTGACAATTGAGGATACACGCCTTGACAAAACTTTCGCATCTCGATCATCGCTATCGCTGTTATCTTCTTCGAGGTGAATCTACGGCTATTACGCAACCTGCACGCCAAGTAATCAATCTCTTTAACCACGCAATGCGTAGATATATATAAATGGTCATAAAAATGTGCTTCCCTATATCATTATCATTCCATGTTTGTTATCTAGCTGGAGCATATTGTCGTCACAAACTGCCGCTACAAAATTATTTCACACTCTATTTCTATTACATCGCCTCGTTCCATTTTAGCTCCGCCTCCTGAAACTCCGCCGTATTCATAGTATTTCCTCAGTACAAATAAATTATTTGCAACCTTAGTTATTGACGTAACTGTCTTAAAATTGAGCTTGAAATAATTTATATTAAAATAAAAAATGTAATGTTTTCACCCTGGTCAAGGTTTGAGCATCACCGACTTTCTTTCAGTATATGTGTTTCCTCCTTCATACAATCTGGAATCTCCCCAACCCACACTTAAACATAACACATATTTTACACATGCAGCGCATAGTCATCATGATTTTGTGGCGTCATAGAACTCACTGGTTGTAACCGGCCGTGCTTTCCTGCGTACGTTCGCAAAAAAGTATTGTCTCCAAGTAAAGTAAGTGATCACGGAACACTCGGGTCAAAATTAAAAGACGTAAAAATCTCTCGGTCGTTATTAAATGAGCGAGAAAGAAAATTGTTTTGTGCAAATATTCGTTATTACGATTCTGAGCCCTTGGAATAATTACTTTATATTTGCATAAACGCTTCCATAGGCGATTATTTTTTTAGCGCGCAGTATTATTGCATTGGGATGCTCCGAGTATGGAAATGATTCAAGGTTTTCCGAGTCCAAACAGCACATCGCATTTATTTATTCCAACACAATACCTCCAGGAAAATAAAAGGATGAAATTTTTTTTGTTATCTGGACACACCTTTTGTAATAAAATTATGATTAATCAATATAATATGCATTAAAAGCGAAAAAATTTCGTCCTTAAACACATTCATTCATACTAACCCTAAGTATTCTCTGTATTCGGCTCTACAAACTGATAATATTTATTTATATACTATACAAAATAAATCTATCTACAAAAACAGCACGTTTCAAAAAAATGTTCAGTTTCAGGATCGACAATTAAGTTAAGCGCCTCAGGTGATTTTATTATTATTTTGAGACCCCTTTATGCAGTTTTGTATGTATTGATATCCTCCTCTCATATTTAGGACATCGATTTACTTTGATGAAGGGTGCAGGATCAGGTTCACAATACAAACACTTGTTTCTGTTTCACATGTTACGCGTTTATTTCTCACAAATGTCGTCCGCCATAGCGAACGCCCAAGTCGCGCGCACTATGACGGCCGCGAGTCAAACTTCAACTAACAACTGCCTGCGCACTCACTTCTCGGCGGTGCCAACAGCCGCTCAGAAAAAGTGAATTCAAGATGACAGTCGTACCAACATGATATAGGCCAACTGTCATAACAAATATTTTTGGCGTATGCAAACACCGCTTAACATTATATAATTAATATTAATTAATACAATTAACATTAGATGTGCATGTCAGGCGAGCAAACAAAATAAGAGACAAAAGATCGTTTTTCGAGGCTTTACGGCATCAGCCTAAAGGTATTATATCAAGCTGATATCAGTATATTAATTATTTGTTTAGCTTTGATTATTATCAAATATTTTTCAAATATCGGATATTTCCTTTGTCCGGTTAACCGAGATTTTCTCAAACAGACACGGAAAATACCGAACTGTACGTCTAAAAACAGGACATCTAGCAAACCCAGCTATACGTAGAACTGTCAACAGCATTCACGAATCGTTCACAACGGCACACTGGGTAACGAAAAAGCGGACGAACTTGGCCAAAATGGGGGGAAACTAAGCACAACACCCCATTACGACTGTTTTCCTCTCTGCTACGCATTGAACAAGTTAATGCGTGATTCGCTAACTGCCTGGAATACAGCATATCAAGAATCAACCTCGGGAGGAATAACCAAGTCTTTGTTTCCATCCATCGAACACTTATTGACGTGGAAAAAGACGAACTCCGTGGACTTTCATCTCACTGAAACGTTTACCGGACACGGAATTTTCAGCGAATTCCATAAAAGATTTGGCCTCTCTTCTTGCGACGCATGTTCATGTGATCCAGGCATGCAACAGACGGTGAGACACTCTCGTGGAGTGCATCATCCATGAGAACAGGAGACGCATTCTGTGTTGTCGCCTGGGAGTCTCTACCATTTCTTGGGAGGATTTTCCTGAATTGCTGTTAAACTTCGAGTTCCGACGTTCTCTATTTGTCAGACGTATATTCTAACCTTGTGTGTAACTTGCAGGGTACAATACACAACCATATATTTTTTCTACATTTTTTTAAGTGAAAAAATAAATTAAAAATAAATGATGCAATTTATTAATCGAATAAAAGATATAAAAAAGTGGTGCTAACAGGACGGACTTCGTCCACTATCATTTGTAAAAAATATGCTATCATACGCGTAGACAGCGTTACTGGTGATGAAATCAGTCTCTCCCCAATCGGGTATTAATGTGTTATTTATATATGAGTGTGTTTAAGATGAATTGATTAATGTAAAAAAGAAAGCCTTACCTAAAAATAATTTCAGTGTAAACAAAAAATAAAGACAAATACGAAACAGTCTAATTGAAAATTAAAATAATTATGCGTTAAATTTTCCCAGAAGAATCTTCTGTTGTTTTCGCGTATTTATAGAGTGTTTTCGTTTGGACATCCGGCCACGTAATTCGAACAACAATACCTCTCCATGACGCATGCAAACAAACAAACAAACAAACAAGTCGTAAGCTACAACACACACATCGGCGAGCATCCTCAAATAGAACTACTCGAGGAGATTTAAATTAATCAACGTATAAATAAATGCGATCGATTCCTCCCCTTGCGAGCACGCCATGTACTGCCTGGGGGACGGAAACTCAGCCAAGAAGTCAACAATTGTCAATAGAATAGGATAGAACATATCATGGTGTCTAGAATGATACTTTCAACGACGGTGGAAATGTTGTTATTTGTAAAAAAAATGTCTCATTTTGAAATCCAATTCAAAATATATATCGTTTACATTGTTTTAATATAGTTCAATTTGAGCAATGCTTATTCAAAGAAGTACTGGAAGACCGCGGTTTTGTTTTCAATGAGAGATTCATTAGTTCTACACACGTATAAATAAATGTCTTGGAAATAGCCTAAAGGGGTCTCATAAATGGGCATTAAAAATGCGTCTTGCTGAAAATATTCCAAGTAATATCAAACTCTGGACTTTCCCAACTCACACGCGCATCACACCAGAGAACAGTTAAATATATATTTTCTCCAAAACATTATTTTGCCTCGAAATGTCAAATTTTGACTAATGTCTCGTTTTGCTCGTCCATCGACGATATGTCTTGTATGTAACACGTATTTTTCTAGTAAAATAGTTTTCACGTAAGAGTAATTCTTATTGTTATGTACGAGGAAACATTGACGCAGGAAGGAGTGATGATTTATGAGCGACAATTTCTGTGCGCAGAATGCATTATGCCTGTCTACTGTCGGTCATAAAATCACGGCCAATAATAATTATGACACTGTATCCACGGTACATTAATAGCTCCTTTGTACTATCATTAGTAATGGCCATTCAAAAAAAAAAATGTTCGTAAAAAAATACTAGTACGTTTACCGATTACTGACGTTTAACATTTGTACGGATCACACTTCGAAAATGGGTATCCACTTATTATCCTAGTGTGACTTATCATTTTTGAGTTAAGCCGCTCCTTAGTACCAAATTATTCAAGCCTAGGAAGCGCTGTGCTTATCATTAGATGCTGATTTATAATTACTAAAATATGTTTTGAATACTAGTTTTTCTCTCCAAACTCTCTGGCTCTCATTGTGGAAACCGTAGAAAACATAGCATAGTTTACACTCGGCGGAGCTCCGGTTGCAGAGATCACTTTGGACGGAAATGGATTATGTCGACCATATGCTAGAGCACTGATAGAGATTGAACTGAATTTCATAATTGTTTATTTGTTTCAAACGATTTTCAAGTCGTTCAGAAATCGGAAACGGTCTGCGCGACTACTTCTATTCAGTATTGAGAAATTCTTATTTGAAACATTGAAAATACCCTTAATTCTCCCGCAGCATTTTGAACGGAGTTTAACTCTATTTATTGAATATGTTGTAATTATATATTTTTTGGTTTCTTTGATTTAATATAATATTTTTTTAAATCATATTTTCGTTCACCAGACGATGTTTGAACCTTCGACTTAACTACTTTTTTTCTTTACGTTTATGGTAGTAGCACGCAAAATTATTATTGACGGACAAATGAAGGATTTAAAATTAGCTTGGAATACAATTTCAAATACTTTATCAGTATAAACAATGGTTTAATTTATAAATTACAATGTTATTATATTATTTAAAATATTAAAATTAATACGTACCCCTTTATCGCTCACAAAATTGAATGCGTACGGAGAGACGTAAAATGTTTTATTTGTTTTTGAGTGAAATATAATTACCGCTAATAAACCTGGAAATAATAAAAGTCGATTTTGAAAATGTAACTGTTGTGAAAATGCGTTTTCATACCAGAAAAACGTGCCTCTGTCGCGCGGCTCGCATCCCTCCCAGTGTTTGAATTTCACAGTTTTCCATTAGTTACGGTTCCACAATTCGATCCACATTTTGTTGCCATCACACAATTTGACGGAAATGATTTGTGGACATTGGAAAAATGCCACTTGCCCGCCGGCTCTTTATTATTTACAAATTACCTTTGAAACGTGCCGCGCTGCCAATACAGGTATCCCCCAAGTTGATATCTTTTTTATATGAGAAAATGAATGAAAATTAAAAAGAAACATAATATAATTTTAATGTCACAAATTACCACCACAAAGTTGTGAATTTGCAGATATCCAAGTTTTGTACCAGGTCGTATCTTTATCCGTATTATTATTATTATTATATTGGTATTTGTATAGCGCTTCTTTATGACCGAATGGTCATTCCAAAAGCGCTTCGTGCCTCTGAGTAAAAAGGTAGATCTTGAGTCTGCTTCTGAAGGATGCCTCCGCTTTAAGCTCTCTTATGCTTTCCGGTAGCGAGTTTCAGGCCGTTGGTGCCGCCTAGCTGAAAGCACGATTGCCAAAGACCGTGCTAGGACTACCCCCCGTCAGATGCAAGGTGCTTCTATTTGCTCTGGCTGATCTGAGTGTCTCTCCACGCGCGCTTATCTCTGAAGGCTTCATCAGTTCTGTCAAATAGCCAGGTGCAGTTCCATTGAGTGCCTTATAAGCTAAGAGGCATAATTTGTACTGGATTCTAGCCAGAACTCTCAACCAACAGCATCTGTACATAAGGGTACATGGTTACCGACGGCTTTCAGAGTGAAAATTTGGATGCTTGACAAGAAGGCCGCTGTGTTATCCAAGACATATTCGAGTGCTCGTAATTCAGCATTTTTAAAATGGAAATTATATATAAGTCGACGCTCTTGAGATTTAGATAATGAAGACCATAAGAGAAGCTCAGCCCAACCAACGAAACGTAATTTTATTAAGTGGTCACCATGCAGGTTCTTTGTGGCTTGGAAAATGATACTTCACTTTCTGCGGAGCATGTAAAAAAATATATCACTTAAAAATGTAATGTAATAGTTGTGATAGATTTTTTTTATATAAAAAAAGAAAATAACAAAATCCAGCATTCATAAATTCTCTTGTGAATTCTATGACGCTTGCTATTTTAAAAGTAGCTAAGCGATTGTTGATGCATTTAATTTTTGCGCTGACTCACTGTAAATGAGCTGTGTTCACGAAGCGGCTTTTGTCTAGTATCAGTTTTGATCAATAGACTATGACTGTCATTTTGTGGATATTATAAATTAATGAATTTTAATAAATGATATATTAATGTATTATTTTACATGCGCTTTAACAAGAATTTTACACTTAGTCGAATGTATCCCCAATATAATATACATCACTTAGTTTATTTCACTTATTATTTTTTTATTAATTAATAAAAACCGAAGTAACGAATCCGAATTCACCTCGCATAAACGGGGGTTACTGTATGCATCATCACTGAACCCTCCTGACTTTGCGTCATTACTGTCATTACATCATTTTGAACGCTTTTTGATTGGGTAAATATGTATGTGGATAAAAGTGTAATTGTTTTTTATATAATGTTATATAGGCTTATGCCAACATATTTTAAATACATTATATTGACGCTAAAATACTTATTAATTTGTATTTTTATATTAATTTGAAAAAGTATGAATATTTGTGTTTTTTTGAAAATGATATATTAGCGACAGACCATTTTATTTCACACGACGTGCGGGAAGATAAATTTTGCTGAATGATTTTATCAAACTCATCACATCATGATGACGATCCTTGCAATGGTGGTTTAAATGTCGAATTTTAAAACAATATGCCACACACCCAAAAGCCATGAATTCCAAATTCGGTCAATCGGGCCATCGATGTTATAATTTTATGTGGTTTTTAAAATTCACTTTCATTTTTTATGTCGGCTGTTTGTGACGCCCATATGCTCCACATAAAGAGCGCATGCGGAATGATGATGATCATGATGAAACTTCCACATGTACATGCATACAAAAAAAATCATCTTATTCATATGGTATATAGTTCTGCCAGCTGCCATGTCCCGTCCCAAGTCATATCCGCATTCGAATATACGCCAAGTACATTCTATGCATTGATATCAGCTTGATATAGCTCTTTTAGGCTGATGCCGTAAAGCCTCGAAAAACGATCTTTGTCTCTTATTTTTGTTCGCTCGCCTGACATGCACGCTAATAATGTTAGTTTTAATTATATAGTATCACACGGCGTTTGCATACGCCATTTTATTTATTGTGACAGTTGCTCCTTTTCATATTGGTGCAACTGTCATCCTTAATTTGTTTTTTTGCCGTGATTGTCCTGGCGGCGCTGGATGTCACAGTGTTCCGGCAGTTGTCAGTTAACTTTTCGTCCGGCCGGCGAATGCCATACCGGTCGGACGAAAAATCATCTCTTTAATAAAAATAAATGCGAATTGTGCTTCAAAAACAAGTTCTTTGTGTTGTTAATCTGCTCCTGCATCCTCCCTCCACGCGGCCACGTGGCGAACCCGCGAATTGTCGTCTTTTTTAGAGACATAATCACCGATCGTTCTTCAATATCCGAGACCATTTTTTAATTATTATTATTTTTGGACTATTTGGTTCTAAGAGGCTGCTCTCCCCAACAAATTTCTTATTGTCTCCTTGTGTTGTACAATATCTGTCCTCGAATTGCCCGTGTCAATTTTTCGTGAAAACGTGACACGTGAACGTGATTTATTAATTCTAGTTTCGTTCTTTGCCTGGCACGTGGAAATGTTATTATTCGTCCTGTCGGCTTGTTGTTTGTCAGCTACGTAATGGAAATACTAATGAGACCAGTGTCGTTGGAAGGATACCGAAGAGGACTTCCGTGAATGACATCCACTATGGATGGCACACCCATATTAGACCAATTTTATAAATATAAACCGCCAGAGACGAAAGTTTATTTGATGCAAACATCAGAATCTAAAACTATTATTTAATAAATATTTCAATTAATTATCTTTATCTTCTTCTTCGTGTCAGCGACGTCAAATTATTTCTGCCCAGTATCTGGCAACATCAGTATCAGAAGCATTCCCCACCGCTCGAGGTTGTCGTTTGTTCTACCAACTCCGGTTCTTAATATGTTCAGGGATCAGTCCGCCAGTCAAGGTTCTTGCCAGTTGGGAGGCCTTCCTTTGGAGTAATGAAATCCTCTGATGCGACTTGTTGCCAGAGCTGGAGTCTCTCATTTTCAGCGTCGGATGTGTGAGGTTGTATGGATCTCAGAAAGCTGTTTCGCGGCTTCAGTCCAAGTGATTGAAGTGTTGGGGGTATCTGATTATACAAGCAGTGAAACGGTTGGTTGATTGCCTCACGCATTCCTTCGGCGCATATGACTTTGCGTCTTATATTTGGTGGTGTGATACCAGCCAAGGGGTATTTTAAATATTTAAATGGATCTCAAAATCAATGCTTAAAATGTAAATGACAGGACAGATAGGCATTAATGTATACTGTTTCCATACCATCACGTTTGTCTTTGGAGAGTTAACCACGTAATAAAAAAATTAATATACTTATTATTACTCATAATAACTACGCAATATAATTACGAACGATGCGATGTCCTTACTGATAATTAAATTTTGTATTGTTCACGTTGGATTGATGGCATTTTTTTATTAATCTATGTCGAGATTCGTTCTCCTCTGAACGTGATACGCATACAATATGTTTCACGTCGAATATCCGACGCTGCAAACAAAATCTACCAATCAAACAAAAGGATGCTTTACATACGAGACGGCAGAGCTTATATGCAAGTGAATAAATTTACTTAAGTGCGAAAGAACCGAGTACTTTTAACTTGTTTACATTATTTTCGCCATCTAGTATTGCGCTTCGGATTTTGAAAACAATCCCATAACTTGCGTCTTTTTACTAACCCTTTACTGATCAAAGTCTACGCATCAATTCATTCAGAAAAAATATCGGCATACGCGTGATTCGAACCTAGAGCGTTGCACCTTGGCTCCGTCCTATATACACCGCGTTGTCCACACGACCATTTTCTGTCTGGACAGATACGCGAAACCTGATGTATTTATACTATTATTAACATCATAAAACGATAGATGTCTCTGTAGTATATGTATGTAGTAGTGTAAGTATTTCTTTCGTTTGAGCCTTTTGAAATATTTTGTTCCATATATAATATAATTGCATTATTAAAAATTACTACTGCTTACAAATTTTAATGCTTATATTTTTGGTTTGTTTCAGGTAAATGCTTCTATTGTAGAGGAATTTATTACAATACATAATACAAATCGTATCGGTAAGATTTTCTTCATTTTGAGTATATATAGGGTCCGCTATCTAACGTTTTTTTTTCAACTAGTGCTTATTTCGTGAATGTTAACACTTAGCTCATGTCTGATTTGACAGATAATTAGTTTTATCCTTCCGCTGAACGAATATGAATGTGTATACGCTTGAACAACGCCGGGAAATATTGCGACATTACTTTGAAAATCATGCTATTGTCCGCCATCTAACGTTTTTTTTTTCAACTAGTGCTTATTTCGTGAATGTTAACACTTAGCTCATGTCTGATTTGACAGATAATTAGTTTTATCCTTCCGCTGAACGATTATGGTTGTGTATACGCTTGAACAACGCTGGGAAATATTGCGACATTACTTTGAAAATCAGGCCATTTTTCTTCGAAAATGAGCAAGGAGTGGCCGTTACAGTCAATGGCGATCGTTATCGGGCCATTTTTGTTCACAAAAATTGAAGAGGAGGATATTGGCAACATTTGGTTTCAACAGGACGGCGCTACGTGCCACACAGCCGAAGCTACACTCGATGTTTTGCGCCCCATTTTCAAAAAAAAAAAAGTTATTTGGCGGACCCGTTATATATTTCATAATACACAAATAATAAAACAGTAAAGAAAATAAAAACTGAGTGCATTGAATTATTTTTTTATTAGCAAATATAATACGCCCCAGGAGGCAAAACTCTTGAAAACTTAGCCATGGCCCAAATTTGTCTTAGGGATTTTTTTTACTTGTTAATATGCGACACTAGACGTATCTTTGTTTTACTATGAATAGACCGACTACTCCATATCTTAGTCAAATTTGACATTGCTATCATTTAAATATTCAAATGATAATGATGGTACGAGCACAACAAAGCGCTGCACTGCTTTTGAATTCCAGCTGCGTAGGTTGAGAGATCTGCACAAGTGGATGGTGATATGCGCACTTGTTCCGCAAATGGAGTACCTGGAATCAACATCTGACGATGTGAATCCGAGAATCAGACGATGAATACATGGCTAATGAATTCCACCAGAAACTTCCTTTCCCTAGTACTGATGATTTAGTACTCTACTACTTGGATACCCAAAGAGAACAAGCTATTTTAGCGAATTTGAAATTTTGAAAGTCAGCTGTAATGGACTAAAACTCCTACTACTTCTTCAATGCAAGTAAATTAAAAATGTATTTAGAACTTATACCACAAGATGAGCTTCGCAATCGATACTAATCGTATCGTATAAAGTTCGTAAAGCTTTTTTTTATGTAAACACATTCAGTGATACTAATTCAGATAGTGATAGTAATTCTAAAGTCTCATCTGTGGAATTCTATGGCGTTTACCACGGTGCATATGGCAAAACGCTGCATATGGAGTGTTGATCCGCCAACATCATAGACTACAGCCCGACATTCACGCATCATACTTATTATTACAGAAATTTACTATGTGAATGGGTGGTTTTCACGGGACAACTTTCGTCTACCACCAATTTTAATTAATAGGCTATGACTGGAATTTTACGGGTGAGGGATCAAATTCACACCAACCGGGGATATTTTAGAGCTCGATTAAAAATCTTTTTTTTTTAATCTCCGTCGGTTATTAAAAAAAAGCGTACGGACATACTACTTCTAAAGCAGAGCATAGTTATTTTTCTAGGTAGAATATTTCCTGGTACACATGTTAACCACAATTGAACTAGATGTCTTCCGCATACCGACTCTACCTGCTATTCTTCTGAAGTTATTATTCCACCTTGCAGGGTATAGGCCAAAAACTAATTGTACTATTGACCGTTCTGTCACCAACAGTTTGTTTCGAACTTTGTTAATTGAGTGTATAGATTTATTCAGTATCGTTCCCCTACTTGAGTTCTACTTCGGAAAGTATGGTTAAGTTTTTTAAATTGTTTAACGCCATAGATTGAATTCATTTGATAAAATGATTATCGCTTATCGACTTCTTGAACTCAATCAATCAGCGGTAACTCTCCAAGTGCTGTCTGATACCTGATCCCCAGCAGCTACTATTCCTCTACTCTCTGACCAGACGCGTATTCAATTACTAATATTGTGTAATGTAACCACCTTGCAGGGTTATCATAACATATTATATTATAATCTATTAGGGACGCATATTATTCTATACCGCATTGAAAACTTCAGTTCTTGGCCGATCATCGAAATTAAACAACTTTGGACGCGTATAATCCATGGATGGGTTATCCCTTGAAACATTGCATACCGTTGGTGTTGTTAAGCCATTCATTCTTTTATCTAAGAAACCAAAGCTCGGATGTGTCGGGATGATAATCCGATATTTTAAAAAATAGTTTTCGGGAGAGCATGTCGACGATATATCTTAGACGTGTTCTGCAGTTCTTCGACCATGGCACACGGATTAAGAAAAACTAGCAACGTTGAAAATTGACGACGTAAAGAAATATCGGCTAATTATCAGTTATATGATATGTAACTCAGAATCTGTAACTACGAAGTCACGATCCTCAGCATTGAGTTCTCGACGAAGGAGAAGAAGTTGCTTAACAAACGCTCAAGTACGCCTTTTATACTACAATGAAATCCTTAGGCTCTCGTTATGGAGGTTGTTGTGAACTAAAAAAATAATTCTAGATGGATCTCCAGGTGTTAAGTATAACTGTGACAAGACATGGATTATTCTATTCGATTAAAAAAAATCCTTCAATAACATTACAAAATATTTTACATTTTAATTCATTATTGAAGTACTAATAAATAAGTGTGGCGTTGTAAATGTATTGACACATTTAGTGTCAATGACCCCAAACTCAGAACAAGTGTCGGGATACTCAACGCAAATAGTTGGATTTGTAACAACAAAAACCATGTCATAAGTATATCATGGTCGACACACAAATAACACGGCATTATTGTTACAAAATCAAACGTCCAACATTTTGTATCTGTCAACACCAGTACTGAATCTGAAGCTGTATTACACTAAAAAATATTATAAAATAAATTTAAAAAAAACTTACGTCAATATTTTCACTCAAGTTGGTTTCAACCACTGTTTTCTGCGATTTCACTCAGGGTTGAATGTTGGTCCTTTCTTATGATAGTTGAAACAAATGTGTGTCAGCATTTTGCAGCGAACATTTATTTCAACTATGGAAAAAATCGTAGTCTATATAGAATCGTGTTTTCAAATACTATAAAACTTTTTTATTTTCAGTTTCCTTCTGTTATAATCCATGTTTTACATACATAAAAAAAAATACTCACACACTTAGTTAATACGGATGTAAAATAGTAATCCAAAGCCCGCTTCTGGTTATGGTATCAATTTCTTTCAAGCCTTACTTGTGTAGAAACTGAGTCTTTCTGCCCGGTATGATATTTTATCGATACGCGCTGATGGATTTGTGTCAGTCGGTGCCCGGTGCTTTCAGCGCCCGATACAACGAAATATAATAAATAATACAAAACTCTATGGATCAACAGCTTAACGAAACTGAACACGCACCAACCAAAGTAATTCAATTGCCGATCAATTATTATGCATCTTGTGATTTACTACGAGAGCATGTTTACGACGAAGCGGTTGCTTTTACTACTCGTACATACTGCAATCAGCATGACGTAGTCCTTGCTGACTTTTACCGAAAACCTCGATATACAATCATTCGTCTCTTATTTCTGGTCGCTTGTCGTGCATTTATGTGCGCCATGTTGTCATTTTGGACGGGTCCGCTAACGGGTGTGTTGGCCACCACCGCTCGTGGCGCGGTCGAAAGTTGAGACCGAGCGCAGAGATCGATAGTCGGTCCCCACCCTTTAGCGAGACAAGGCCGCGTTACGGTCAGCGGTATGTTTCCGCTTGGCCGGAAGCTTGTAAAGTTTTAACGTAAATATAATCAATGTGCTTCTAAAAGAAAGTCTTTGTTTGCTGACCTGCTGCTCATCCTGCCCTCACGCGACGGAATAACACTCCTTTTTTGAGGATGTTAATACACTATGTTAGAAATTAATATTTCAGTATTTTTTTCAACAACATCTGTTCGTGTACATACTTTCTATCACTGACTTGTACTGTTCGGCGTAATCTCGATTTTCATTTTTCAGCTGAAACTTTTCTCGGCTTTTATTTGTGGCGCAATATGTTTTTTACTTTTGAAATATACGATTTATACTTTTTGAAGTGAAACTTATTTTAGCGCGATAGGGTAAATTGGTTATTTATTAGACGAAAAGTGAAGCTCTCTTTTTCTCGTGTGTCACACACAGTCTTCATGCGTCGTGTGTACTGTGTTAATATGCAGCATAGAAAAACAGTAGACGATAACTAACTGTTGATTGATTATAAATAATATTTTCGTTCCTGGAACATCGTGGAAATATTGCTTTTTGAGTCATTTTTGATGATCTTATTGCGTAGACTGGATGACATTTTATGATGTGAGGTTGATTTTCGAATGGCAAATGATTTGATATATGCCAAGAGCATATATTATGGTCGGAGCGGTGGCCAAATTTTCTGATTCGAAAGCGCATATACTATCGTATCAATAAAGGTAGAGAAACCTATGGCAGTGTTTCAAAACAGCTGAAGTAATTTAATTCTAAAAATACTTGTACAGTTTCCATAACGTGGGCGATAACTGTTCATAAATCTTTGTAAACACTATAAGTAATGAAAAACGTAATCCAAAGTGTTTTTCCTGATCCCTTTCCATAGCATCAACATAAAAAATATACGTTTCCTTATTTCATATACACATGTAGAATGTTTGCGTTTCATTATAAGTGGTTACAAGTGTTGAATTATTTGTTAAGTCTTTAATTTTCAGCGTTCCGTTTTGTTTTTAATATATAAGATCGATATCGCGACGTCAAACGAAAGCAGCGCTGATGCCATATGGTCGCCACAAATTACCGTCATATAAATGCTGCTTTACAGTTCTGATGTCGCCATTCAATATGCGCTTCCTAACTGAAGTACTAGGTTTATCCGTAAAATAAGATTCCCATGGCGCTACAGTCCTGAAAAGCTCTGTTATGGTGGATACCGCGATTCTGTAGTGTACCTTGGTTCCCCCACTTTAAATCCTTTCCCTAGCGAGCTGCCTGCGGAGCTCAGTCTTGGCTTGGCAGGCGTACGTGATGGATCTCCCCCTCGCTTTGCCCACCAGGTGTGAGCTACGCTCGGTGATCCGTTTCCTGTCAGCGACTCTGGGTGCTTCCATTGTTTTGACTTTTCTTTGGTTTCGGGTGTGAGGTAGTGCACCCAAGTCTCGTATCCAGTGACAATGGAGTCGAGGTATTCCTCGCCATGAGTTCCGTGGTCTTGAAGAAGTTCTTGGGCCGCTTCAACGCGTTGACGTTTGTGGTCTTCGGTCAACATTCTTGGCACCCACCTCGCGCAAACCTTAGCATACCCTAGATGCTCCGTCAAAATCTTGTCTATAGAGGTTTGGCTGACATCGATCGTATATCAGTGTCAGCCGTTATGATATTTGTCTTGTACTTTATCGGCTTTCTGGAACGGGTCTGATGAAAAGGCAGCTGCAGCTTATGCTCTCTTGCGTAATCTGCAGAACATGACTCGTAGTCGATTGTAAAATGAGTGGCTTCCGTGTCCGCTACGTGACGTTTTGGTATTCTTTACAAGTCAAACCACCATACGCTTAATATTCAACGCTTTCAAAACTAAATATACGACTCCTTTAACTTTTCGCTAAGAGGCCAGGCTTTGTAATCGTATTGATCGTCGTCTTGGATGTTGATGTATTCCACGCAAGGGAGGCCCAGTTTAGACGAGCTGCACGTATTTGTTTGAAGAAGTAATTTGTTGGAGTCGTCTGTTTAATGAGCATTGGGACTTAGTGTTGCTTTATCTTTATTGTTTTTAATGCCTTTAGTACATAATCATAAGTACATATATTTATATAGTATATTGTTTATTTTTGTATTATCTTATTTCAGGATCGTATTAAATAAAATTTGTAATGTTTTTAAAAGAAATAACTACAATTGAATAGCAATCATCATTTTCGTCCCGCTGTGCATCCCAAAGTACCGCCGAGTACAACTTCTAACGTCAGGAGCCAGGGGTTCAAAGAAAATGAAAAATTGTGCTATCCAGTGAACATGTCACTTTCTCGCAAAATCAAACCATCGTATCCCTAATATTTTGGGACATTTTAATCTCGCTAATTCGTACAAAAGAACCGACAAAGCGACAAACGAATCCCGGCCTTTGTGAGCCATGAAGAGTCGCTTTTGATTTTGTAAGCCGGACACAAAGAGTCGATTTAAAATTTTAAAACATTCGACCGTACAATGCACTTTTTTTGTTTAGTTTCTGTATGAAATTTTAATTAATACCGCCGTCGATAATGCAATTATAAACGCTGACGCAATTGTGAGCTATGTCGAGGGGTGTTATAAATAAAATAAAAGTGCCCGACTGTCATTATAGATGCATTCGGTTCCCGGCAAAGTAAAATAATATGTATATTTTTTCTATTCGTTAATAGAAAATTCCCTCCCAACTGGCAAGAACCTTGACTGGCGGACCTGGAAATCCCTGAACAGATTAAGAACTAGAGTTGATAGAACAAAGGACAACCTCGAGCGGTGGGGAAGGCTTCGGCAGGGAGAGTCACTATTGTGTGACTGTGGAGACCTACTGACCGCCTCACACTTAAGATCCTGCTCCATGTGCCCAACAAGCTGCACATCTCAGGACCTAATGCTGGACAACACACGAGCTATCGATGTTGCCAGATACTGGGCAAAAATAATTTTACGTCGCTGACATGAAGAAGAAGAGAGATTTTTTTATTTATTTTATTTAATCAAATATAAAAAGACAATTTTTTACACATTAATTTACATTCCATCTTTTTTTTTTTTTTTAATTCGCTTACCACACCACTTAAAGATAAGATCTTGTGTGTGGCGTGGGATTCATCTATGTTATTTTACAGATTCGTTAATTATTTCCCTCAGTATTCCATGTAGGCTTACTAGGGGTACGATAGTTTGATTTTATGAAGTGAGGGAGGAGACAACTGTGAGATCGCGATTTCAATTTCAATTAAAACTTTTCAGTGTGCCAAATAGGGTTTTTTACGAATTTCCGCCGTGTCACATTGATACCATGTTTAAATAATAGTCTGAATAGGGAGCTTGGAATGTTTAGGCCTTTGAAGTGACCCTGGATGGACAGTTGACGATACGAGGGTGGTCGGCGCCTCGATGACTGCGACGATTGCCCGACTAGCACCCTCCTACTCCGCCTATACCAGGTACTCTGACTTAAGGGTGCTTGTTGAAGACACGCAAGCCTCTACCCCTTCACTAAAGAGTAAAGACGCAGCGACAAGCCTCTAATTAACTTTCCTTGTACATGCATACCTACTATTACTGTTGAAGAGTTCAGTGCATATGAAACTGCGTTTTCTTTCAGAAGCATTTTGAAAATCATAATAAATACTCCACCTTTACAAGTAAATTTTCTTAAGATATTTAAGGAAGTTTCCTACGTCCTTAGTATGCATTTATTACTACTCACTAGGGGTGGAATATATGGAGGTCCCTTAACAGACTTCGGACCGGAGTATGCAAGACGAGAACACAAATGAAAGCCTGGCAGTTTTACAGCGGACCGACTGAATGTGACTGCGGCGTTGAGCAGACCCTGTCCCACCTTCTGGAGTGTGCGCTGTGTCCGAGTAGCCGCACCCAGGAAGACCTGATGATGGCCGGCAGTAACGCCATCGACGTCGCCCACTTCTGGGCAGACAGGATCTGACCCTGTTGTTTCCGACACGATTATATATATACTATTCACTGTGCTCAAATGCATGTAAATGGGTCATAGGATGTCTAATAGTCACTATTTTTTTCTTCTTTCTATATCAGTGTCATTTTTGGTTGATTTTGTAATCGGTTTTCCCCACTAGATTTGAAACTAATAATATAAGAATTTGTAAAAGTTCATATTAAACCGAAAATCTTACAAAAATATATTTCAAAACCATTTTTGGTTGTCATTACAAATTGTCGCTTATGAAGCATAAGTGCATTAGCGAGTAATCTGCCCAACTCGCCCATAAGTTTAATCGAAAAATAACGTTTTTAATAGTTTTAAACCCGGGCCGGCAGATTTGATTGGCGCCGGTTAAATTCAATTATAAGTCATTACCGTTTCAGTAACCGCCTACTGTCTCTACTGAAATTTCCCAGCTTTATAGTCTCATCAGACCAAACAGTAGCAAATAATCATTTAGTTTACTAACTCATATTATTATTAGTTTAAGATTATTTCATTAAATATGTTAAAGTACAAAAGCATTGTAGCCACAAGGCCTGCATGCCCAACTGGACAGAGACTTGGTTTCTGTAGCACGAATGGTAAACTTCAGGAATAAGTCAGATTCAGTGCCTCAGACTAAATTAGATATTTTATCTGTATTTAAAGTATATACATTTAATTATCATCATCATTTCCATGTCCTCTCTCCTAACTGGAGCATATGGCATTCACGATCTGCCGCCGTAGTGTTCTGTCAGCCGCTATAGTCTTCACCTAGCTCTGCCTCCCGCAGATCCGCCGAGTACATTCTATGTACATTTCCCGACGGCATTCCAGGACGTCGCAAGCCCAGGGACTTGTAAAGGCAGCGGCTGTTTATGCTCTACTGTGGCATACTTAATGCATGTCATAATCAGGTTCACCTTCTTCTCGTAACCGAATGTAGTAAGGAAGCCTTCGTACCTGCCTCGTATCTGCTCTCGAAATCCATTATACGGCCGAATTGTCTCTTGTTGAGATGCCAAGAATCACAGCCGTAAATAAGAATGGGGTCGATGCAGGTATAAAGGGCACTTTATATTTAACACAATAGCATGATAATGAGGTTTATTATATTTCCTTAAGTCGGCCCTGCGTTTTGGCGCATTCGACGGCTTTCAGATGGCAAACGACTGAAATTAATGAGGGGCGTTCCACTTGAAGGGGCGCCGAATTGCCGTGAAAATGGAGACGATCGTCACGCAGCGGCGATGATGATGATATTGATGTCGCCATCGCAGCCGCGGCTCCTGGTTTCTGACAGAACTGTCGCGTGCCAAATGTTCCGTCTGCCGTGCTTTCTCTCTAGATAAGTGACTAAGCGATTCTGCAATCGCGAATGTGACGCTGTAGTGTTGGACACCCAGCGCGCGAATTTCCTCTATACTTCGGGTTTTGAAAATGGACTGACTGACCAGCGACTCAGCCGTCTTTTATATTAACATCCTCCTCTCTCTCAAAAGGGTGTTGTTACGTCGCTTGTGGGTATGATGAGGAGCAGGTCAGAAAAACAAAGATTTTTTCAGAAGCATATTGACATACATTTACGATAAGTTTTACAAACTTCCGGCCAGGCGAAATGACATGCCGCCGGCCGTAATGCGAACTTCTCGGCCGTACGCACACAACTGCCAGCGCTCGTCGGCGCCTAGGTTGTCGCCTAGCGCTCAAGTGGCGATGTATATAACTAACATACCCGCCAAGCGAACAGAAATAAGAGACGAAAGATTGTACATCGAGGTTTTCGGCACCAGTCAGCAACGGCTACATCATGCTGATGTCAATATAATTACACGCATTAAACGATCCAGAACATTTAGTTTAATGCTAAATATTGCATCACAACTTATTATCATCATCATACCATGTCCGCTCCCCTAACTGAAGCATATGGTCACCACGAACTGCCGCCACAAAGCTGGCGACCGCTATGGTCCTTGCCTATCCCATGTCCGCTCTCCTTCCTGTAGCTCCGTCGAGTACATTTATCAAAAAAAATATCACAGCCACTCACACAACAATCTATATATATAAAAAAGTCGTGTTAGTTACAGTATTTATAATTCAAGAACGGCTGGACCGATTTTCATGATATTTTATTTTTTTAATATGCCTCGATCCCGAATAGAAAAAAAAATTTTTAAACATTGGAAAAAAGTCACGGGTAAAATTTATGAAAGAAATATTTTTTCATACATATTGCATTTAACGACTATTCAGATTTATGTAGATGGCGTTTTATGCATTATCATTATACACACAACGTCTGTTCAAATATTTTATATTATTATTTGAACCTCAGCTCAAATAAGTGAACTTAGCATTTATTGATCCTGAGGCGATGCGAAGTTCGCCAGGTCAACTAGTATAGTAATAAAAAAAATCATCAAGAATAATATGTACCAGTTTTCTTTCCTTTCAAGGTTACATTATATGGTACTTACTTCTGAGTTCCTTGGTATTTTGGATGTTCTCCATCTTCTTACGGGCAGTCCTATTGGTCGTACGTATCCCATCAACCTACCCTGTGATCACCATCTTCTCAAATTCTCTATTACTTTTCTCTTAATATACCCTATCATCCTCCTCTCTCTCAAAAAGGTTGTTATTCCGTCGCGTGAGGGCATAATGAGGAGCAGGTCATCAAACAAAGTCTTTTTCAGAAGCACATTGACATATATTTACGTTAAAATTTTACAAGCTTCCGGCTAGGTGGAATGACATGCCGCCGGCCGTAATGCGAGCTTCTCGGCCGTCAGCACACAACTGCCGTGCACGTGATAAGCTGTCGCACAGCGACACCAGTGACAATATTTGTAATTAGTCCAGAAATGCCAATATGGCGGACACATGCATGTTGACAAGCGGACAGAAATAAGAGACCAAAGATTGTTTATCGAGGTTTTTGGTACCAGTTAGCAAGGGCTTCATCATTCTGATGTCAACCCAAATTTGTTTGCATGCAAATGCATGTTTTTTAAAGTCTCTTGGTGATCCATAGATCCGTAGCATTCTTGTCTAGCATAAAATGTACAAAAGTTTGAAGGCGAAATAAGAAGTTAGAGTATTAGTCAGTACTTTTAAGTCCATTAAAGACTCTCATTTACAACCACGCCGTATTTGCGCTATCAACAGACTCCCGAGGGATAAGAAAGTCCATTAACGGGAACGAATTGCTTATTTTATTTTGCTCGCATATAAACAAGGTAACATAAAAATGCTCGCCTCATAAAAATTCAGCAGCGTGTACTTAAATAATAATGAGTACATCTTTTGTGCAGTGCCATTGAACATTATGGTCCTGGCGAGATAAATGTATGATCTACTTAGCTTGGAATCTACAGCGGCTACCTCAAGAAAGCCTCCGTTTATCAACACAACTCGGATTTTAGTTTTTCACCATCTTCATCATCAACCTGTGTGCTTGCACTGTTGAACGTAGGCCTCCCGCATGAGTGTCTATACTTTCTCTATATCTCTATTTTCCGCCCTCCGCATACAGGCTCCTCTTGCTAATCTTCTGATGTTGTCAATCCATCTTGCAAGGGATCGGCCAACACTCTGTTTGCTAGGTTTGGGTGCTTCTCCTACCCATTTCTTCCCCATAGACCGTCGTCTCTTCGACAGATATGTCCTGCTTATTGCCACTTGATTGGGCCTATTCTTTCGTTAGTTCCTACTACTCGTTTAACTCTACAATGGACTTAATATAATAAATCGTAACGGATAACGCTGCATGTATAGAAGAAGGAACAGTAGTTACGTGCTTAAGTGGAGGTCGTGTTTGAGACATCTCTTTTATATCCTTCGGGCATGCAATCATACAGCATCTTATAAGTACCAGTTCGTCATCCCTATTAATTTTGATGGGATACCTCTTTATTTCAATAAGGAACACGTTGCTTGAAGTGCAGCAAGAGTGACAGAACCAGACGCGACGGTCGCGCCCACAGTTGCGAACTTTATAAGAAAAGAGTTAATAACGAAACAAGATAAATTTCAGGTCTCTAGATGTCGTCCCCCTACTAACGTTATTTATTTGTATTTTTTCAAATACATAATATTAGATTGACACTGCTCTTATAAGAATCAATATGAAGGGAATTTCTTGTAAAGATGCAGTGGTCCATGCAATTTCCCTCCCCTTCTATGTGCAGGGCGCCATGCCAGCGTCGCAGTAGGTAATAAAGCGGAATCTCAAATCACCATCTGAGCTGTTTAGCGACTCGTGCGGTAACATAATATCCCAGATGTGGAGCTCCAGTTCGTAGACGTATTTGGTCCATAAATCTCTGGACCCATCCAACCAGGGCGGGAACGAACGAGTACTTAGTGGATCAACTTACATTGGATGGGTTCTAATGCCATTTTACACGTAGGTTTTTTTTTTAATACGATTTTACTAACAAGCTTTTTTGTCTGTCTGTTCTGTGCAATTTTTAAATTTAATTTATACAGCCTCTTGAAGGGAACTAATTAAACGAAACTTAAAAAATATTAAATAAAATGCTGTATTATTTTTCAAAATATAAAAATTGCTTTTAATGTAAACTAAAAATAATTTTAAAAAAAACCTCACCCTATAATACGAGGGTTATTCGTAAAATATGGTTCCCAGTGTTTTTTCACATTGTAAAACATGTTTAATTCCATGAATGCGTACATTTTTGGAAAATTCAGTCTTTTACCTATTTTTCTACATAGTCGCCACTGAGGTCAATGCATTTGTGCATGCGGTATTCGAGCTTTTGAATGCCCGAGTCAAATAAATCTGCCGCCAAGCCACGCAGATACCTGAGAACCTCTTCTTCCAGCTCTTCTCTATCGCCGAAATGCGTTTCACCCAGGTGTTTTTTCATGTCAGGGAAGAGATGGTAGTTACTTGGGGGCTAAGTCATGGCTGTACATATTGCTTACAATTCCATAGAGATAGTCCTGATAATTTTGTATTGTAATTTTGTAATGTGTTCTTTCAGTGGAGCACATTGTGAAATAATGTTAATGTAATGATTCATCAACAAGATGTTTGAACTATTTTTTAACTGAACCAATGTTCTTATAGATAATAACAAATTCACAAAAATATTTCAATCGAAATGAAATGAAAGGGACAATTAAAACAAAATAAATTAAATTAATACTTCACACAACAAGACAAAATAGGTACAAACAATGCATACATGTTTCAATATCATTCGCAAGATGAAAAAAAATGTTAAAAAATTATATATTTTCGTCAATTTTGAGCTTATAAATCTGTTAAAAAATTTTTGGAGTAAGAATATGTTTTCAATACTGTTAATGCTTACATACAAATTCATTGCAAACACCAGCTTATAAAACATTTCCCTCCTTCAATTAATCAGATTAATAAAATAAACTTCGGACGCTTACAAATATATTTATAATCATATTTATTTTTAACATTTCCGGATATCGAACCCGCTATCGTATTAACGGCATTCGTGCGATTTAACCGTTTAAATACACGCCTCATTGGAGTAAAAGCTTCAACGTGGCCTACCAGCACACCTCGATCCTTTTCCTATTTTGTCGATGTATTGTCTTCCTAGATCTATGTGATCTCTGACACGTGTCACCTTCTTCTTATTTTATGTTACTTTTATTTTTTTATTATCTTCTATTTGTATTATTTTTTTTGTACCTTAGAACTTCGGTTCTGGGTGTGAAATTAAATTAATTAAATGTCAATGTATATATGATAAATATATCCATTGTCTGTCTCTATTCTGTATTATATTGCATCATATTTAATCTTATATTTGTAACGTATCGATATTATTTTGTGTAATTTATGTACTACTTCGAACTCAATTCCGTTAATAAATAAATAAATAAATAATGTTTGTAAATCGCACAAAAAAACGAACGTTCGAAAAATTGCATTTGCGAGCTTTTCACGTGGTACCGGAAAATGCTCAGTGAAATGTTCACGGTGTGGCCAGAGGGGGAGGGGGAGGGCGAGGGCAGTTCAATTGATTGCTTCCCTCTCGACTGTATTAGCGGATCTTGATTAAAGCCGTTTTTTTATACGGGGGGATTACTCGTATTTGTTGTGTTGGCTGAACGAGAGCGATGTTCATTTCGAACAAGCCGACATAGATTGATCTTGTGAATATGTGCTAGAATAGATGTACTGAATATGGAATAGATTATAATAAAATAGCTCTTATCAATTCTAATTAAATAAATTATTACGTATTAGGATCTACATATTAACACTATCCAGTCCGCGCGTTACGCGATTAAACTTACGCTGGAGGCCGACTGTTTTTTAAAGAATTGCTAAATCTATCGTCATGTGTTCGAATAAAATATGACCCTCACTGAAAAGGTTTGAGATCTTTGTATGTATTCGGCCACTAAGCGTTGGCGGAATGATCACACACATGTTGTGTGACCGGCATTTAATGTTCGGCCTGGTGAATGCACACATATTGTGTAATCGGACTGGATAGTGTTAATTACGATTTACAGACGTCACAATTTAAAAAAAGTAAAAAGTAATAAAAGCACTACTTCCACAAATTTGTTCCTATTGTGGGATACTCAGAACTATTAGGTTGTTCCGAAATCACTTTTTTTTTTAACGAAATCAAACTTAAAGAATATTTTTAACGTAGTTACTTTTTAAATGTACCAAAAAAAACAATAATGAATTTTTCGCAATAAAGCCTTGCTTCAGGTGTCAAAATATATAACGATTATGAGGCATTAAGTGTGAAGTTATCTGTGAAAAAAATAGTGTCCTCTGTTAGGAAAAAACCTTTGTTGAAAAATATAGACATTTCTTCTTCGTAGTATCAATCCGGTGGATTGGTTTGCAGCAACAGAATCTTGCATCTCGATCTCCATTCCTCTCGGTCCTCCGCAACCCTTTTCAGCTCAGCACAAGCGCTACAATTCATGTCCTCGAATACTTGCTGTAAATACTCCCGTCTAGGGCGTCCTCTACAGTTTCTACCCTCAACCATCCCCTCCACAATATCGTGAAGAAGACCATCGTGTCGCATGATGTGACGAATCCATCGGGCTCGCCTCTCTGAGATGGTTCTTTTATAGAAGAAAAAAACATAAAAATAAGTTGAAAAAAAAGTAATATTGTCAATGGGTGAATTTTTGACAATTTTATGGAGTTTCTTTTAAATAATAAATTGAAACATTCCTAAATATCCATAATAAAAGATGAGGCACGTAAACGAAATCACTGTCTAAGTTGTGTGGTGCAGAATAACAAAAAAAAAATTGAGGTGGTCAATATGGAAGCAGTAATAATGATAATAGTATATATATTGATCTCACTAATACTCGGTGCATTTTTATTATGCAGAATTTCTGATATTTTATTTTTTACGTAGGAAAATATTACGTTTTTTTTATAAATTAAATAACTATTAATAAGTAGAAAATGTTCAAATCCTCTGCAAGTTGAATAAAAGTCTTTGCCAGATTTGTGATGGGTGATGTCCGTCAGCTGACAGGAGACGTCAAGGAAATCAAACAAGTGACGCTGATAGTGTAACTTGACGATTTGATCAAAGACCCTGAGGATGTTATGTCATCATTATCTTATATTACATAGAGTATAATTCTGCAGATCAACAACTGTTATCTAACTGTTCATAAATGATTATTATGCTTTCCGGTATAAATTATATAATTATAATTAATGCGTTTTTATAAGAGTAAATTACCTGCATTCTCGTAAATATGAATAAATGAATACTAGTAAAATATTTATTATTTACCTTTTTGCACTAGCAAACTCTAAGACTTAGCGTATTAAAATAATTGTTTTTTTTTAATAACATTAAGGTTATATAACTGACAATACTTGGCGAAACTGCATAATTATAATTTTAAATTAATTTTAATTAAAAAAAGAATTATGCAGTTTCGGCTGATGATAAACTAAAAACAAGCAGTGGCTTATATAGGAATGGGCAAGTAATTAGTTCCTACATTAGTACACACATATTTACAGGTTGTGTATATGTGTGCGGGTAAAACAATTGAAAAAATACTTTTTTATTTTATAATTATTGAAGATGGTCTCCAGGGAGGCCGAAACATGTAATCAGTTAAAATAAATGTGAATCAAAACTAAATATTTTTAATTTATTAAGGTTTTTTTTTTAATCAAGTATCACTGAAGTAGTCTCGAGCACACCCCATGTATAAGTGAAATAGATCTCATCCCTGAACAAACAATCTTTGTTTATTTTTCAGTACATATGCCTTTCACCTATTGAACACATCTGGTTTCTCTATTCCATAGTGACGTTGTATGTTATTTTGTTTCCACCCGTCTGCCACCAAGTTCAAAGGCGTGTTTCCGTGCTGTTTGCTGTGTTCATAAAAAACAAATTTGTCCTATCCTACAACACGGGAGTCACCTTTAGTCTTAAAATAACTTCTTGAGTTAAATCGTTGAAAAACGGCCGTTCTCCTAATAATATTGACACATTCGTGTTTTTTCAGGCTGATCAATGTGATGGATTAGTGTATTTAGGTAACTTGGCTATCAGCTAAGCGTACCTCTCGAGTGTCATGTGATATGGTATTTCTTTCGTTAGCGTAACTGTTAGCTAAGTGTATCTCCACGAAAGTCATGTAAGATAGATTGTTTTTGTTAGTCTGTAATAGTTTTTAGCCATACATACTGCCTCAAGGATCAGTCCATCATCCCTGTTGATTTCGTTTGATTTCAATGGCTTCCCTTACTAGGCGGGTGCATGTTTTCCTTGTGTTATAGCCACGATTTCTGGTTCAAACGAAACCAAACCCGCTCCTAAATGCGTAATTTTTTTTTTTGTATATTCTTTGCATAATTATCTTATACGAAATACCAGATCTATGATCCGAATTTATTTTCTTTACTTACGTACAAGAAAACACCACATATATACACTTCCATCCAGGAAAGTGACGACTGATATTGCTCTGGCGCCGCTGACATGAATACCGTCGGCCTCTGTACTTATTTAAAACAACTCGTGTTAGAGGAATTTAAAATGCGTTTAATCCGAGTTAGGGCCACGAACAAACCGCAAGTAGTTAATGGAAATTAAAAAAGAAAAAAACTCTTGCTTTTAAATATGTTTTTATCATTTAATCCAGTATTCGTCCACTGTTAAAGGTATGTCTCTCGCATTTCTCCTCCCGCCACTGCAACATTTTACTCCCCCGTCGACCGTTGCCTCTTCGACAGATGTGTCTCGCAGAGTTTGTCACATTAGTGTGTGCCTATTCTTTGGTACGCAATTCGAGTTCTTCTTCCAATATCCCCATATTGTGTTCTCTCTTTTAGAGAGACATTAACATTAGTCAACCCATGCGTGATGGGAAAGACCTTCTGTTAGATTCCACGTCTCTATGTCGTAAGTTACTTTTCACTAACCGAACTTCGTTAATTGTTAATTGTTACGTTTTTTAAAAATATTATTGTCAATTAACAACTTGGGTCTTAGCGTTTAATTGATGATAAATACAGTTACCCGATATGAAGGCGTTTGTCGTATTTTTCTTCTTCCCATATCCGTTCCATGTCTGGAACACATGGTCTCTATAAATTTCCACCTCTCAGTTCTGTCAGCTGCCATTGTCCGTTCTTTGTTCTAAGACATTTATATTTCTGCACCTAGAAATATATATGGCAGAATGGTTCAAGAGCAGAAACTCGAGTACTTACAGAGGTGGCAGCTCTAGTTTCCGAAGCATATTTTTATGCGACTGATTAATTGTATTTTTAAGGAGATCAGATGATTAACCCATTCCACACGGTTTGTAACAGGTGGTGACCCATCCAGATTTTGGTTCCCGTCCAATGTTGCTCAACTTCGGTGATAAAACGAGAACCGCACTAATGATGTAATATTACCGCTGGACGCTTGTCGTATCTGGAAATCAATCATTTAAACTGACATCAGCATGATGTAACCCTTGCTGACTGGTACCGAAAACCTCGATATACAATCTTTCGTCTCTTATTTCTGTTCACTTGTCATACATTTATGTGTCCGCCATATTTGGACTATTTATATAGACCGCCGCTGTGACGCCGGTGCGACAGCCGATCAAGTCAGTCGTGTCCCGCCCGTCGGCGAGAGCATATTGTATTGTGGCTCGGCCGAATGCTAAATTTGTAAGTTTTATCGTAAATATGTGTCAATGTGCTTCTGCAAAATTCTTTGTTTTGCTGACCTGCTCCTCATCATGCCCTCACGTGACGGTGTAACACCTTTTTTGTGAGAGAGGATGTTAAAACTTATTAATTACTTATGCTCCGCAACTCAAAAAAACACTAAAATTTTCACTTATTTAATTTAACCGCAACCCTGTGTAGTAGATTTACAGCTGTCGTTTCAGTTTATTTACGTTGTCGGAATTCGGAATGGCCGCGTTCTTGACACTTTTATTGCCACTCTTATTGCCACTCGGACTCGCAACACCTCTCCTTACTTGCTCACCACTTTCCTCTCGCGATCTTACCGTGTGATCTCTACATCGTCAACTTCTCATCGAGAAAATTGACTACGATCCTCTCAAGAATTCATGCTTAATGGGCTTTTTCACCCCATTGTAATCACCTCCGTTGACCGATTAGTCGCTGGCTTATGCTTCGTCGTGGTCTTTTAGAACACACTTAATCTCTTGCACCGTAAATCCATCTCAACTGTTACTGAGGCAACGCCGATCGCTGTGCCAAAATCAATCATTTTAATACATATAGCTCTCTACGAAGTTGCCATTTTTTTTTCTTTTTTTATTCATTTTTTATCACGTTAAAAAAATGTAGAAAAAAATATATAGTTGCGTATTGTACCCTGCAAGTTACACACAAGGTAAGAATATACGTCTGACAAATAGTTGAAGAACGTAGCACCCTATTCCATGTCAGCCTCGTTAACCGCTCTTGTAGCCCCGACGATTTCCCTGATGAAGTTTAACAGCAAGGGACCTTCAGAGCTAAGCAGCAATTCAGGAAAATCCTTCTAAGAAATGGTAGAGACTCCCAGGCGACAACACAGAATGCATATTCTGTTCTCACGGATAATGCACTCAACGAGAGAGTGTCTCACCGTCAGGGGTTGCCAGTGCTAAATCATAAAAATAATATATTTTACTTTTTATTTTATATTATTTTTACTTTAAATAATCTAAAGTATACAAGTAAATGTACACACTACAATATTAAATAAGAAATTTGTATCATTTCTTGATAGAAAAAAGAAAGGAACGTATTAAATATTTTTAATGATTTTAATTCTTTAACCCTTTCATTACGGCTCGGTTTGAATACAAGTTATACCGTCAATTATAAAACTAGTATTTGAATCATAAATGTACTTATCTTGTCTATTTTAATATATCACATTGGTTCTTGGATCCTTTAGCTATCAGATGATGCATAAAAAACTATTCTAAGAAAGTAGCAAAACGATATTTCACGTCAATCGATGTCAACGGTCGGGGAATCTTATGACGGCATATGCCGACATCCGATGCTAAAGGGTTAAAATATTATAAATTGTATTTCCTATCTCGAAGTGTATTTCCATTGCCAACTATGTATAGTTATACCGATGCGGGGTGTGTTTCCTGATCTCATACAATATTTAAATTAGCTTTTTTTTAAGGTTTTCATTGAAATGGATATTTAAGTTTATTGATTCTAGTTCGACGTGTATGCAAAAGGAATTATACGTTATATTTTAGCTGTTTTATATGTATATGCGTCTTACATATTGTGAAATACACGATATTACCTTACAGAAACGTCTCGAAAGAATTTAGGAATTCATCGCGTAAAAACATTCAATCTTTAGAAAAGTTAAAGACTACTAAAATAGAATATATATCAATTGAATGTTTATTTAGAAGATAACAACGATTAAAAGCTATTTACTTGAGTAAAACAATCCTGCGAACATTCTCAGGAACAATACACAAGATGCAGATCATTATATTTCCATAGTTGTGTATCTTTTCATCAGTTGATAATGTTGCAATTCGTGTCGCTCGTAGCCTATTATAGAATATTATTTTCCACATTTTTTAAAGCTCAATTTAAATTTTAAATTCCGCTTCGCGTTCAGCAGATGCAAGGGAATGTTTTCGTTTTTTGTGGGGGGCCCGCCCTCTTGTCAACAAGTTGGGCGCGGCCCTTGGAAATCGATCACCGTCCCGCCCACCCGCCGCGCCGCCCGCAGCAGCCCGGGCCGCGTGGGCGGAACTTGCTACCAAAAAGGATCAGCGAGAGAGATAACATCGCTGCATAATATGCGCTCCTGATCTAGAGCACATAGTCAACACCCATACCTGATCTACCCAGCTAATACTTATCTACTGGGCGCTTTTAACGACAGATAAAACACATTTAATTTTGTTTTGAACCCTTGCACGTACCTCTTAGGCGGGGGCGCCTAAGAGGTACGTGCTAGGGGGCTTCCAGACCTCAAAAGCAAATTCTTTGCGATTTTCAGTACCTCTTCTTAGAAAGAGGGTTTCTTTTCAATGCAGTTCTAAAGGAAAGTGCTTCGGATATGCAGACATTGTGGCCACTTATTTGCTCATTTACCAATTTCGCACTTATTTTCGATTAGTTTCCTTTCTTTCGTTTTCCTAACCCTATCCCATTTACTTGGGGTCGGCTCTCCTAATAACATTTTTCCAAGATGCTCGATCGAAGTTAAGCTCGCTGTCGACTCCAAGACGTTTCATGTCCTTCTCGACTGTCTTGAGTCATGTTGCAGGAGGCCGACCCGGTCCCAGCCTTCTCGCCTCCAGCTGCAGGGCTGCGTTCACAATATGTGTGCTATCCCGCCTACACACATGTCAATACCAACGCAGGCGGCTTTCTGACGTTTTGCTACCTTGAGGCTTCCTCTAATGTGCTCGTTTTTCACTTTGTCAAGCAGTCACCCCGGCGGCCCACCTCAACATCCTCGTTTCTGCTTGATTCAATTAGTTTCCTTTTCTTTTTTACCCGTAACTGCTATTGTAATCCCTTTCACGTGGTATTCTTTGGCACTTCTGTACAGTAGTCATAATTGCACGGAGTGGACATCACACCACGTTAATGTCCACTCGGTGTCTATACAACAAATAGTAGCATATTGTAGTAACATCCTCCTCTCTCTCAAAAAGGTGTTAAACCGTCGAGTGAGGGCATGATGAGGCGCAGGTCAGCAAAACAAAGACTTTTCAGAAGCACATTGACATATATTTACGTTACAAATTGACAAACTTCTGACTTGACCTAGACACAGCATAGGCCGAGCCACAATACTATACGCTCTCGCCAACGGGCGGGGCACGACTGCTCGGGTTGTGCTCTCGCCCGCGCCACGAGCGGCAGTGTATATAACTAACACCCTCGTTAGCGGACTTGTGACAAATGACAATATGGCGACATATAAATGTATGACAAGAGAACAAAATTTTTACAAGCTTTCGACCACGCGGTATGACATGGCCGCGTGGCCGCAACACGAACCTTACTTCGCCAAAAGGTCGGGACCAACTGCCGTAGGGGTCGCCGGCGCTACGCATCTCGCTCAGCGCCGCTGGTGGCAAAACTATGTAACTAGCCCCAATGTGGCCACATACATAAAGGTATGGCAAGTGACAAAAATAAAAGACGAAAGATTGTATATCGAGGTTTTCTGTACCAGTCAGCAAGGGCTACATCATGCTGATGTCAGTAGTCTTGATATGCCTACTTAAATTTCGAAAGAGGATTCGATGATTTTGTCTTAATTAATTGCTTAAGTTAAACCTTTTATAAATCATTTTAAATAACCCTTCGATAAGTCATACACAAATGTTGAATTCAATTTATACCAATCGTGGTAACTTTTTTAATTATGTCTTCTTTTTGAACTTAAAATAAATCACATATTTGATTACCTTGACAAAATAAATTGATTTTATCTCAACAATTCTGCTGTTTCCACCTTAGAAACAGGGAAGCTAACAAAAAGTTTCGTGTCACGTGGGAAGGTAGAGTACTGGAACATAGCGACCATCCAAAATACCTCGGAGTCACTCTAGATCACACCCTCACCTTCAGGCGTCATTGCAGCAACACCAAACAGAAAGTTGCAACAAGGAACAACCTCATCCGCAAAACTGACCAACACTCACTGGGGAGCCCAACCACCCCTTCTTCGTACCTCAGCTTTAGCACTTTGTTTCTCAGCCGGAGAATATGCGGCACCAGTGTGGGGTCGATCAGCCCACTGTAATCAAGTGGATACTGCCCTAAATGATGCATGCAGAGTCGTCACAGGCTGCCTCAAACCAACACCCATTTCTAAACTATACCCCTTGGCTGGTATCGCACCACCAAACATAAGACGCAAAGTCATATGCGCCGAAGAAATGCGTAAGGCAATCAACCAACCGTCCCACTGCTTGTATAATCAGATACCCCCAACACCAAGATTGAAGTCTCGAAGCAGCTTTCTGAAATCCACACAACCTCTCACATCCGGCCCTGAAAATGAGAGACTCCAACTCTGGCAACAAATCGCACCAGAGGATTTCATCACTCCAAAGGAAGGCTCCCAACTGGCAAGAGCCTTGACTGGCGGACCTGGAAATCCCTGAACAGATTAAGAACCAGAGTTGGTAGAACAAAGGACAACCTCGAGCGGTGGGGAATGCTTCAGTAGGGAGAGACACTATTGTGCGACTGTGGAGACCTGCAGACCGCCTCACCTAAAATGCTGCTCGATGTGCCCAACAAGTTGCACATCTCAGGACCTAATTCTGGGCAACACACGAGCTATCGATGTTGCCAGATATTGCGAAAAAATAATTTGACGTCGCTGACACGAAGAAGAAGATCTCAACAATTGCTTGCTCGTAACTTGTGGTAAGATTATGTATGAATGTCAATGGACAAATATGTTTGAGCTCTTTATACATAAGGTGATTCTAACCCCAATATGTTTTGAACTAAACACTCAAGTTACCTGCCAACCTGCCACAGTCAATATGTGGTTAACCGCTCGTCGGCGTGGAACATTATGCCGACTATTTAATCTCAAGGGATTTCCCCGATTTGAAGTCGCGACGTATCCGCAGAACCTATGAACAGATTACTTCAGCACGTAAGACTTAAAGGCTTTGCAGAGTTATACAATTTCCACATACATATTATATTTCCGTGGGCGTTGACATATTTAACAACGTGATAGTTTACACGTTGAGTTGTTCGAGTATAACAATACATAATACTTAAAACGTTTAACTATTTGAATTATGGAGGTTTTTTAATTTAAATTCTTACAAAAAGGGTTAATAAATTATTATTGTTGAAATCTAGGTTTGATTTATAAAATTTGTTTATTTCTATAGTTTGTTTTACTCGTAGTTTGATTGATATTCTGTTTAAAATATGCCAAATAAATAAATAAAAATTCTTCTTTGTAGTAACAATCCGCTGGATTGGTTTGCAGCAATTTGTAGCTCGGCATAAAAGCTACAACTCACGTCCTGGAACACCTGCTTCAAATAATTCCGTCTAGGGAACCCTCTGCAGTTTTTAACCTCAACCATCCCTTCCACAATGTCGTGAAGAAGACCATCGCGGCGCACGATGTGACCGATCACCCGGGCTCGCCTCTCTGAGATGGTTCTTACTAGGTGCCTATCTTTCTTGATTATGCTGAGAACCTCATTGTTCGTGACGTGGTCACTCCAGGAAATTCCGAGAATTTTCTGTAAGACCACACCTCAAAGGCAACTAGTCTTTTATTATCACTTATCACTTTTAAAATTTGCGAATAAATAATTGATAGAACCTTCATTCTCGAACACATGACATTTTACCCACTCCACGACATCAACCCAACAGCTCCGATGATTTCTAACCTAGCTTAAATAACATAAATTTAAAACATATCATATAAATTAAGCGTTATATTATTATCTTATGAATGACCTAACCTAACCTATCCTAAATAACTTAAATATCAAATGTATAATAAAAATTGAGCGTAATGTTATTATTTAATGAATGACCTATTAACATTGGTAATGATTTACTTACATTTTTGGGTAAGTCGTGTAATAATACAATAACTGCTTATCATTGACTCGCTCCCGGAGCATCTTGTTAGTAAACAAACCATTATTTATAGCATTTTTATCTCGTTTTTGTGTCGCATTTACTAATCATACAAATATTTTTATGTCAATGTTTATTTAACGAGCACGGCTATTAGACGTATTATTTTATGCGTAGTGCTTTAATAAATCAATCATTATAATACCCTAAGAGCGACGACGGTACTACGATACCATCGCTGAAGCTAATTTTATGATAGTCAATACAAAGATGCGAATTTCTTATTGTATCTTTTTTATATAAACACACACATAGTAATTCTGAAGTCTCATCTGTGGAACTCTATGACGCTTACCATGCTGTATATGGCTAAGCTCTGCATGTGCAGTGTTGATCCGCCAACGTCATAGACTAAAGTCCGAGATTCACACATCATCCTTATTATTACAGGAATTTACTGTATATGTGTGGTCTTCACGGGACGTTTTTCGTCTACAACCAATTTTGATTAATACGTTATGACTGGCTTTTTTACGTGAGGGATCAAATTCACACCAACCGGGGGTATTTTAGAGCACAGAAATCGATTAAAAATCCTTTTTTTAGTCTCCATTGGGGATTGAACCCACGACCTTTGGCTTGCAAAACAAACGCTTTGACCATTGAGCTATACCCGCCGGCTATACTTCCTACCTTGTTGTAACGTGGATGACACTCGAGCACTGTTAATTCACTTGCTGGATTGGAATTGAATACCGAATACCGGAAATTTTACGTTCAGCTTCTTTAGGAACTACGAGTAATACGAAATGGTGAATAAATTAAAGTTAGTAAAATGATCGAAATGTCGACTTGTTAATACAGATATTTATCACGAACAAAGAGAGCTTTTCATATAGCAGCGTTGACAGTCGATACGAGCCGTATGAGTCCTCAAAGTAGCGGAATTTTTAAGCTATAAAAAGAGAAGAGGAAAAACTAAAATAAATACTCTCAAAGCCTAGAAAAGTATATATCAATCTACAAGTTTTGTTCGATTGCATTTTTTTATCGTCTCTATAAAATGCTCTCGATAATCGCGGTTTGGCCGTTCGTCAAGTTGCACATTATATGTGTATAATATTATTACAGGCATGTCCTGTCCGCGGATGGATGTGACGTGATTAGCATAATGTTGCTTTTGACGTCCATTTTAAGCGAGCATTACCGAACGCTCTATCCGGCCGCCATGCTGTTTATTTTGGCGGGAAACGAAACACCATATTATTTGAAGGCATAAGGCGCTTGCAGGATACATTAATCAATTACTGTTGATTTTTAAGTAATTATCATTATTTAACGTGCGTTATATTTTTTCAATAAATATATGTATACTATCTTATATAATCTTTAAGTAAATAAAAACTCTTTTGGGAACGCTCCTCTTTGTCTGGATCTTTTCAAGAAACAAATCCACAACAAGAAAAAAATGCTATATTCCTAACACACACACACATACACATACCCACACACACACACAAACACATCACACTGATATCTCTTATTTCGATATCGCTTTACTGGATGAAGGATGCAGGGTCAGGTGCACAATACAAAAACTTGTTTTCGGTTCACATATTATCACGTTTTATTTGTCGAAATCGTCGCTCGTTAAGCGAACGCCCTTAGGCGCGCGCGCTATAACGGTCGCGAGTCAAACTTCAACTGACAACTGACGGCGCCCCCTGAAATCTCGGCGGTGCCAACTATCGCTGCAGAAAAAAGTGAATTCAGGATGACAGTGGTACCAACAGGAAATGGGCCCACTGTCATAACAAATATTTTGGCGTATGCAAACACCGTTTAACATTCTTCAATTACAAACATTAGACGTGCATGTCAGGCGAGCGAACAAAATAAGAGACAAAAGATCGTTTTTTTTAACTTTACGGCATCAGCCTAAAGGAGTTATATCAAGCTGATATCAACACGTTTACCGCATGCAGCATTTAGTCGTTTTGACTGAGCGTCATAGAGCCCACTGTTCACTGGTATGTTTGTATGTGTAACAATCATCTAAAAGTGATTGTGTGTTGGCCGAAACATAGGAAATTGTGCTTAAAATACTCATTTTTAAACACTAAAAATAAATAATAAATTTATAAATACAAATATATTTAGGCTTTTCGTTAAGTAAGATCAAATTATTATATTTCAAGGTAAACGGAGAATTCCTTCAGAAAGGTCACTGCTGTAGACTCCGATAAAACAACCGAGATTGACCTTTGGACCTACAGGGTTTTCTTTGTGTCTCGGTGACCCTGAGCATCCGGCAACTTCAGCGAGCTTTTTAGAGCCCTGTCCCTACTTCCGGATCCGGTCTTTACGTCGGATATTATTTTCTGCGCAGAAGGCAAACCTATTGTTTGAGATCTGGGAAGTACATACTCCGATCCCTTTCTCGTATATTTATATTATTTTCCGTTTTTCGTATAAGCTATGATAATTGCAGCAAATACTTTGGCTGTTGAGCGAGTCGCGTATAAAATGTATTATAATGTTTTATTTTTTTATTGTATTTTAGTTTTTTTATTGTAAGTTTCAAAAAGAGAGCATCTTTAAATTGTTTCCGATATGCTCTAATAAAGAAATAATGGAGTTAGGTTACTATAGGCTTAGGAAGAACTTTTGGTTAGTTTAGTATTAGTTGTTCCAAGTTGTTCACGCTGACCATCACGCACCTAAACCTGTTTTCACCATTGCTTGGTATCAACTCTTGGCCGCAGGGAAACACCCCGCTAAGCGCACTCTTTCACTCCTTCAAACGAACTCTTCCACTGATACTTGATGATTATTCCATGTTGGGCTAGGTGACTATCACGAACCTGAACCAATCGTCACTGTTGCCTAGTTACAACTATGTTAACCGGGTCCTGGAGGATACACTCCTTCAAAAGTACTCCCCCAAACGTACTCTTCCACTCCTTAAAGCGTACTCTTGTACTCCTCCCAGCGTACTCTTGCACTCTTTCAAGCGTTCTCTAACACTCCATCAAGCGTACTCTTGCACTCCTTCAAACGTACGCTTGCACTCCAAGTGTACTAATGCACTTCTCCAAACATACTCTTCCACTGAAACTTGATGATTGTTCCACGTTGGGCTAGGTGACTATGACGCACCTAAACCAATCGTCACTGTTGCCTAGTTACAACTATGTTAACCTGCTCCTGGAGGATACACTCCTTCAAAAGTACTCCTGTACTCCCCCAAACGTACTCTTCCACTCCTTAAAGCGTACTCTTGTACTCCTCCAAGCGTACTCTTGCACTCCTCCAAGCGTACTCTTGCACTCTTCCAAGCGTACTCTAACACTCCATCAAGCGTACTTTTACATTCCTTTAAGCGTACTCTTGCACTCCTTCAAGCGTACTCTTGCACTTCTCCAAGCGGACTTTTCCACTGAAACTTGATGATTGTTCCAGGTTGTGCACGCTGACCATCACGCACCTGAGCCTGTCGGCACCCTTGCCCGGCCTCAGCTCCGTGAGCCTGGCCGCGCGCATGCACTCCTCCAAGCGCACCCTCCGCAGCAACGAGATCGCGCTGCCTCCTGCCGGGCTACTTGACACCGAACTGGACCTCAACTTCAGCCTGCAGTATCCGCATTTCGTCAAGCGGGATGGAAACAGGTCAGTCACACTGTCACACCAAAATATAACAAAATAACCAACTTTTCCAAGTGTACTTTGCTACATGTTACAACTTTTTTATTTTATCCCATCTACTTATTTTGCCTATTCCCCGTCTTCCACTATCAGCTTCCCACGAAATCCCAAACACATTTCACTTCCCTACTCACTTCAGGCTTTTTAAAACAAAATTTATAATCACAAATTTTAAGGACTATATGTATTAACATCCTCCTCTCTTTCAAAAAAGGTGTTATTCGATCGCGTGGTGGCAGGATTTGGAGCAGATTAATAACACATTTTTTTTCAGAAGCACATTGACATATATTTACGATTAACTTTACAACCTTGTGGCCCGACCTAGTCACAGCATTCGGCCGAGCCACAATACAATATGCTCTTGCCGAAGGGCGGGAGATATTGGGGATATACGGGAAATAAGAGATGAAAGATTGTATATTGAGGTTTTCGGTACCAGTCAGAAAGGGCTATATCATGCTGATGTCAGTATGTTGTTAGGATTTTTGTACGAAATCATATTTTTCTCAAAAGTCGTTAGTCCGTCTTAATAGAAACGTATTTTATTTTTTAAGAATCTGATTACTATTGCATTCTCATCCAGTTAAGTTATCTTTAAGGTTTAATTTTTTTAGCGTATCGATAAATTAGTACAAAATCAATTGCACAACTTTGTATGGAACAGACAAATAAGAAAATTTGTCAATAAAATCGCATTAAAAATACTTCCCAATGAGTAAGAGTTAAACCTCATTCATGTCTGCGTAGCTTCGTGTCGGAGTATATGTATGCCCACAATATGGCTACATACAAATCCACGGTTCTTAATAGCATAGATAAAGTACTAATTTTTCCTGTGCCGTATATATTGATTATTTTTGTATTTCCCCGTGCGCTGTGATACATCGATATCAAGCTCCATACCTTGTAGTACGAAGTCAAGTAATTTCCCTTCAGTATACAACATACACGTTCACACTGCCGGGGATGGTTTGCGAGGTCACGAGAGCTTGTTAACCTATCAGTCTATCACCAGTCAACCTCTGACCGTTAGTTAACAGTGAAACTGATATCTTAGTCTTCTACAGTATCCTGGGAGAAATATTATCCAGGTACATCACGGTACATGAAACACGCGTTTATACCGCTTAGCGTAGAAGCTTTCAACTGGAATTCCCATGAGCCCTGGTGCTTATTGAGAAAGTTATTGGTGTTCCGTGAAGTAATCTATCGTAGTTTGATAATAATTGACTTCTTAAATCTGTCATAAAGTAAAATTATACAACTTTTTAAAATTATTTTTGAAAAATTGTTTTCTATATGTGTAATTGAAACGGCGCGTTACATATGGTATTCTTTTATTGTGGGTTCTCAATGGTTCTTTAGAACCATTATTTTAAATAATTTAAATTCAAATGATAGTTTAGAGAATCAGAAAACGACACGGATCAAATGCTGCATTGCATCGTTTTTATTTCCATGTAAACATATACAAGAGAATACCGACAGATGGTGATAGTGAATCTAAAGTTTTCCATCAGTTGTTCCTATGACGCATAACATTTTACATACGGATAAGCACTGCATGTAGAGTGTTGATCGGCCAACGTCATAGACTATAGTCCGACATTCACGCATCATCCTCATTATTACATGTAAGGACATCCAAAACCAACTACGGATTCTATTATCCTTATGTTAAGAATGTGTAGACTGGTTAACTCCTCTAGTGACTTGGACTTTTTCCGGTTGGACCTTCCAGCATTTCGCAGATCCCTCTATTAATGTACTAGATCTGTTTTTTTTCTCATGTTCATGTTTTGTCTAAATGTATTGTCTTAGCTATTATATTGTTCTGTTTTACCATTTCATTTATTGTATTTTCTATTTTAAAACCGTATGTATTGGCCTAGGCCGTTAATAAAATAAAATAAAATAAATAAAATTATTACAGGAATTTACTATGAATAGGTGGTCTTCACGGGACGAATTTCGTCTACCACCGATTTTAATTAATAGGCTATGACTGACATTTTACGGATGATGGATCAAATTCACACCAACCGGGATATTTTAGAGCTTAGAAATCGATTAAAAATATTCTTGCGCTTTTCTACCACTGTATTTTCTCAGTTTTGATTATTCGTAAATTTTTATTTCAATCAAAACTACGCCTTAACCAAGTAAAATGTTAAGGAACGCTAGTTTATAGAGTTGGTAGTGGCAATTAAAATTCCACGAGAAATATCGACCGACGGAGCACTGAATTGGTTATCAATCTAGTGACCCCTCGGTCATCTTGGGATCGACGAACTGACGAGCTTCTGACCGTAAAATGGTGTCAAATAATAAGTGAAGGAATCTATTCCAAGAACTTGTATCGTATATTATCCTTCTCAAGTCCTTTTACTTTGAACCAAGTACACAAACCTCCCTCTCATCTTAAATGGTTCTTTAAAGTATTAAAGCTTCAACGCTTCATCTCGTCGACTGTTTCCTTAGTTTTATATATTTCAAATATTCTATTCGACTCACTGGTATACTGTTTGGTTGGTAAAAGCAAGTAGCCTGTTATATAGTTCAAATAATAGTACTCTATCTGCCCTGAATGATGCATGCAGAGTCGTCCCAGGCTGCCTCAAACCAACACCCATTTCAAAACTATACCCCTCGGCTGGTATCGCACCACGTAACATAGGACGCAGTCATATGCGCCGAAGAAATGCGTAAGGCAATCAACCAACCGTCCCACTCCTTGTTCAATCAGATACCCCTAACACCTGACTGAATTCGCGAAGCAGCTTTCTGAGATCCACGCAACCTCTCACATCAGTCCCTGAAAATGAGAGACTTCAGCTCTGGCAACAAGTCGCATCAGAGGATTTCATTACCCCAAAGGAAGGCCTCTTAACTGGCAAGATCCTTGACTGGCGGACCTGGAAATCGCTGAACAGATTAAGAACCGAAGTTGGTAGAACAAAGGACAACCTCGAGTGGTGGGGAATGCTTCGGAAGGGAGAGTCATTATCGTGCGACTGCGGAGACCTGCAGACCGCCTCACGCCTAAGATCCTGCTCCATGTGTCCAACAACCTGCTCATCTCAAGACCTAATGCTAGGCAACACACGGGCTATCGATGTTGCCAGATACTGGGCAGAAATAATTTGACGTCGCTGACACGAAGAAGTAGATCATTAATTCAAGTAGAAATTTAATATTTCCGAGAAAACCGCCAAAATTAAAGTGTGGAAACCATGCAAAATTGGGGATTAGTTCCGCAATATCCCTTACAGTATAAATTCAAGTATTCACCTATAGAAAATTTGTAGCAAAATTAATACAATACAGTATACAAAATACTTGGAAATCCTCGTTATTGAGACGACAATAAATTGTGGTAGCGAAATAATAAATCAATTTAAACCTTTGATCAATAATTTCGGTAATTGTACCTCTAGCGACGCGACCGATAAAGCAGCTTAATATTCATAATATTAATTTAATTAATATTTGTATTGCTTTGATAACCTCCCCAATCGCATGTTCTCCTTATATATTCATGATAAGAGTACATTAGGGTAGCGATAACCCGGCACAATCGAAATTAATTAAAATGTTATTTATTCATCTTCTTCTTCGTGTCGGCGACGTCAAATTCTTTTTTCACAGTATCTGGCAACATCGATAGCTCGTGTGTTGCCCAGCATTAGGTCCTGAGATGTGCAGCTTGTTGGGCATATTTATTCATAAGTGTATTATTGAATGCACTTGAGTGTAATAACATCAGTAATAAAATACTTTGATACATTAATATTTTAACTTACAACTCGACGTATTTTTTTTAACCATATCTGCTTCATATTTGATGTATATGTACATCACAAATTGTCGTAGAAAAATATTTGGTGTTCAATTATCAGGGTATTTTTAAGGGGATCGGATGATAAGCCCGACGTTCCCGAGGCCTGCACAATTTTTGTTTTGTTTCATTATTTCATCATTTCATTTGTCCATGTCAGCTCCCTCAACATGGACATCAAGAGCCGCTTCCACAAAGCTCTGTCAGCCGCTTTGGTCCTCGCCTCGTCCTATGTCAGCTCCGCATCCTGCAGCTCCGTCGTGTACATTCTATATATATTGCTTCCGACGGTCTACCAGAACAGCAAGAGTCCCGGGGCTTGAAGAAAAGGCAGCCGTAATTAATGCTTTCCTGCGGCATTCTCAGGACATGTCCTAACCAGTCCAACGTCGCCTCTTGATACACTGTACTATGCAAGGCTGTTGTACTTAAGGGGTTGCTCAACCCTACCGGGGAAATTTATACAGCTTAGATTTAATTAAATCAATTTAATAAAAAAAAGCTTGGTCGGTATTTGAACCGACGGCGTCTAAGTGAGAATCAAACGCTTTAGCCACTGGAATATGCCGCCCGGATACGACTCGATATATATATATTGATATATAATGTAAATTCAATTATTGCTGATTCAAATTTGAATGCATCTGGAATAAATATTAAGTTGTATCGGAAGTGCAGCGAATGCAGCGAATGTAGCGCGACGTCAAAATTAAAATTATCTATACGAGTATATACTTGTATTTTCCCCACACTTTTATTTGTGCATAATTATAGTGATACCCGACTAAAAAATATATTCTTTTTAATCCAATTAGTATTGTTAAATATTTATATTATGTACATATAAATGAAAAATGCAGTAAGAGTATTAAATGTCTTAGTAGTCTTCTTCGTAGTATCAATCCGGTGGATTGGTTTGCAGCAACAAAATCTTACATCTCGATCTCTACTCTTCTCGATCTTGTGCAACTTTCTTTAGCTCAGCATAAAAGCTGCAACTCATGTCCTCGAACACTTGTTGCAAATACTACCGTCTAGGGCGCCCTCTGCAGTTTCTACCTTCGACCATCCCTTCCACAATGTCGTGAGGAAGACTCACTGTTAGTGACGTGGTCTCTCCAGGAAATTCCGACAATTCTTCTGTAAGACCACATCTTAAAGGCCTCTATTCTTTTCCTATGACTTTTAGATAAGCACTATTTGTCACAGCCGTACATCAAGATGCTTCATACAAATGTTTGTGCAAGTTTTTAGTGAAAATCTTATATAGAAGCAAACATTTGAAGGAAATAAATAATATTGAAAATGACGAGTATAAAAAAATATTTTTTCGATTCTCCATCACGCTTTTCCAATTTTCATATCTCTTAAAATAACACGGCAAAAAATATTCAAACGTGGCTTAGAATATTTTCGTGTTCCTCGGCGTTACCGCGGCAATATTTGAATTTGAAAATTGAATCGTGCTTTGAGAATCTCGCGTTGGGAATTCAAATGACAGCAATATTGGCGCGCGCGGGAAATCGAAAGTGCCGCGAAAATGAGATTCCTGTAAAAGGAAATAATAAATCCGCCCACCTGTAGATGTGCTCTCATTCACATATGACGTAACTGTAAAATACGTTTTTTCTAAATCATGATTTTCGTTCTACAAAAATAAACTGATCGGTTCAATCTAAAGATTGACATTTGATCTCTGATGTACGGATCACACGTTAACCACCCAGAGCTGTGACTTAAAACTCGTATGTTAAAAACGTAATATTGAACTATAAATCAACATATGAATGTACTGTGTTTATAATTTTATTAAAGTAAAGTTAAATAAAAAATTAAATAAACATCATTCTTAAATGAATATTGTAAAATGACATGTGTGCCCATGATTATGAAAGTGGTGTAAGTCATGTTTTATTCGTTCTGCGATATTTAAAGGTTTGTGTTTTGATGTTGGTTGAAAAACAATGAAAGTGACAACTTCATGTTGCATAAAATGCCGTACTTAGATTTTTAAATTAATGTTGGATGAAGATTATATTAATTCACAACATTAGGAACTGAAATAAATGAATAACTCGTTTTTACAATTTCTCGACTTACGCCACATTCATAATTATGGGCACATGTTGGAATGAACTTCTAGTACATTCTAAGATAATATTTGGATATACGGTATATAAAGAGTCGAAACTAGTGGATTGTAGTATCGTTTGAATAATTAAATATAAAAAAAAAACTTTATATTTAAATAACAGATAAATAAAGCGGTGCCAATGAAATATTATTTTTCAATTAAATATTCAAATTCACTTTAAAAGTGAAAAACAAACAATATTTTTAGTTTTGGCGAATTTTTAGGATGCTTTTGACTTAAATAATGCTGTAGTTCCCGATGCATATTGCGATATTCTTTAAACAGTTTTTTTTTTAAGGAAATCGATCGATTAGTCCAACGATTTCGAGACCTGTACCATTTGGTCTTTTAAAATGGCACAAATCAAGTATTTCAGGCTGTCAACACTGGTGTATTTTTTCGTTTCTCTTTCCTGAAGAGTTTTTAAACTTTCTTTCGAGGTACTCGTATTTTACGTATTGTTCAGTTTTTCTTCTTGCTTGGCAGGTTTTTGGTACTTCGATAACGTAAAATAAAATTTACATAAAATTATGAAAATTTAAATTTAAAAAATAACATGTTTATAAGCGTGGAAGGTAATCCCGGTGGAACTGAATAAACTTTTATTAATCTCTTGAACAAATTGCCTCTGGTTGGTGGCAATTGATCCCCCCACACCTGTAAAATTTCCTGTCAATGTCACCTTGTTGGTTTTTAATGGAGTTTATTCGGCAAGGTCTTTCACCTTCATAGGTTGAGGTATTATTTATTATTTTCTTCGTTTGACTATGCGAATTGAATTCCCACCGGGTCTATCATGCGTTCTCTTGAGGTGTGAAATACGCCTTAAAAATCATATGTATTATTGGAAACCCAAGCCCGTCATACATTTTTGTTTATTTTTTCCTAGATGGTTGAAGTATTGAAAATAACATTCTATATTTAAATAAAAACAACCCACACAATTTTTTAATGAACTTTATTTACGTATTTCGAGTTATAATAATAATAAACTGGTTATAGATAATAATTTTCAGCACGTTTTAGCATGGATCATGGTGAGCATCTGTAAATTACAGGAATGAGACCGCAGTTTCGCGTTTAATGATTACCTTCGTCAGTCCACTTGCAAACAATAACTGAATGATTATTTGTCCTTAAATTTGAATCAAGCATACTTTTTTAAGCTTATATTTTCAAATTACATATTAAACCGATCGTAAGATATATGTGCCCATGATTATGAAAGTGATGTAAATCATTTTTCATTCGTTTGGAGATATTTTAAGTTTTTTGTTTTAGTGTTGGTTGAAAACTTACGAGAGTGACAACTTCATGTTGCATAAAATACTATATTTAGATTTTTTAAATTTATGTTAGATGAAGATTATATTGCTTCACAACAAAGTTAACTTAAATAAATGAATAACTTACACTACTTTCACACTGGCAACTATTCCGTGGCAGGGTATTATATTGATTGACACGTATGGAAAATAACAATTTAATTAACAAAAAACATTACTTATTTTATAAAGACCCCTTTTAAGTAAATGGCTATAGCAAATATTTAAAACAAAACGTTATATTCATAAATGACGAAGTTCATTTTTCATAATTGTTTTCCGTCTCCTTCGCAAAGTCAACTCGAATGAGATATAGCTTTTTTAAATACAAGGTTTTAATGCTAGCTAGTATGTACTTAAATTATGTAAAATTTATATCAAAGTAAATGCTGAAAACGTTTATTTTTTCAATTAATTTCGCCACCACAGGCGGCTCCTGTAAAAGTAATACGGCGGATTATAATTAATATTCTGAGCTTTTTTTAATTGAAAAAAAGTATTTTCTTTTGCATTGCGGTTTCCTCATTTTCTGACGGATAATTTGATTTTTAATACAAAAGTACTTTTCACTCGAAGATTTTTCCCTTTTTTAATTATGTAGAATATGAAATTCGAAAAGTACTCATCGCAGCTTCGGGATGAGACGAAGATGATGGGAGCTGACAGAACTTTATAGCGGCTGTTTGTGGCGACTATATTAAACCAACGATCATAGTATGCTGTGAGACTGTTTCTCGATTGATCACTAAAGTTAAACAACACTCTATATAGAATGTACTTAGATGTCGACTGCTTAAATATACTGCGTGTCGTTGGTTTGATTGAGCTGCCCCTTTAAGACTAAATTAATTAGGCTATTTATACGATATCCCTAAAATTTAGTTTGACGCCCAAATATGCCTATGTTTTAAAGTTTGTTTTAACATGCATCACGTTGATTAACTGTTTATCACATAATGAAACTGCGGTTTCGTGCACTATGAGAAAAATGCAGAGAAATTCGTGCAGAGAAAAAATCCTCTGGATTAAAATGTGCCTTCAAACATATTTTTTATTCTTTCAAGTAATAAAAACCGTGAATTTGAATTATCGCCATTGAATCATTATTAACTTTAAACATTAGATTATTGGTTATCTCCCGTATAAATATATCTAATTTTATATTAGTCCGGGCTTCTTAAGTATATTTATAACCACTCTTAAATCTCAATATTACAATTGAGTAAATCTCGTGGAATTGGTTCAAGATTTACATCCATGACCTGGGACAACGTGATCGTATTATTCAAAGCCACTTCACAATTTCCCACGGAAAGATTACATCTCCATTATTTACAGTAGACACTAGATATAACATATTTTTATTTAAACACATGTAGGAAAATGTCCGTGAGGTTAGAGCGCTTGACTTTTATTTAAGCGGTCTCGTGTCACTCCTACTCGGCAAAGATTAAAATAATTATAAATTTTGCGTCATTTTTTTAACAATTTGTTCATGGCACAAATTAGCCCTAAATGGCTGCTCACCCCGACTATACAGATCCATATTTAGGAGATATGGATGCGTTGATGGACAGGAGTATTTATGCGAAGCAGATTGGGGATAGAAGGGTGCTAGCTACGAGGGTATTAGGCAGCGATCGGTTCAGGTACATCGGAATTACCAAGCGGGATTACAATTGGGCGTATAATGCTCTGACGAGGTAAGGGAGCGGACACGACAATCTTTTAACCTATAGTTGGTTAAGAGATAGGGCCTGATTTTTTTCAATATTAAAATATCCTAAAAAGCCAAGTTTCACATAATACACAATTTAATCACTGTCAAGCAGTATTTCGCTATATGCGTATACTGAAAAAGGTTAAAAGAATCATATGTGACGTAAAATCATTTAATGTTTTGTTTAAAATACTAGTATTTTTTGTAAATTATTTTGTATGATAATTAGTGATAACATCCTTCTCTCTTTCGAAAAGGTGTTACTCAGTCGCGTGAGAGCATAATTAGGAGCAGATTAATAACACAGACTTTTTTCTGAAGCACATTGACGTTTTTTAAGTTAAAAATTTACAAACTTCTGGCTCGACCTAGTCATAGCATTAGGCCGAGCCACGATACAACATCATCTGGCGTGATGGGCTGTCGCACTGGCGCCACAAGCGGCAGTCTATATAACTATTCCCAATATGGCGGACACATAAATGTATGACAAGCGAAGAGAAATAAGAGACGAAAAATTGTATATCGAGGTTTTCGGTACCAGTCAGCAAGGGCTACATCATGCTGATGTCAACGGGTCACTCTCTTATGAAAGGAATCATTGTATCAAGAGTAGAATATATAGGCATAAGTCTATTATCAATTGATATAGCATCAGCAGTGGCACTCGACTGACAGGATGAGCACTTGCCATCTATCACCGACGTGGTTACTGTTCCGTGTTCACTCAGGAAGCTTTCAATCCAGAAACTTAGATAAGGCGTGTCTCCATAAGTAGAGCTTGTTAGACTTTTCATGCCTCGACATACGACAAAATCTTACTCATTCGAGTAACACTTGACTTGAGCAACAGATCATCAATAATCTTGAATGACCCCTTTTTTTTACCGTAAACAAATGTTTTTTTTACACGAATTACGTTAAATGAATCATCTGTTAAAAATCTATCTTTTAATTTTCTATTTGTAATGTTATGATAACAGCTTTTTCTTCTTTCCGCTATAGATACTATGATATACTATTATTTTTTATGTAAATACATACAGGAGAATACCGATAGATGGTGTTAGTAATTCTGAAGTCTCATCTGTGGAATTCTATGACGCTTACCATGCTGCATATGGCTAAGCGCTGCATGTGGAGTGTTGATCCGCCAACGTCATAGACTGCAGCCCGAGATTGACGCATCATCCTTAATTATGGGTGGTCTTCACGGGACGACTTTCGTCTACCACCAATTTTGATTAATAGGCTATGACTGGATTTTTACGGGTGAGGGATCAAATTCACATCAACCGGGTATTTTCAGAGCTCAGAAATCGATTAAAAATATTTTATTTTTTTATCTCCGTCGGGGATAGAACCCACGACCTTTGGCTTGCAAAGCAAACGCTTTTACCATTGAGCTATACACGAGTAAATAGAGCGAAGCACTTTTATTTATTTTCGTAGTACAAATTAAAAAATAACTTATTTCTTAATATAAATATCCTGCTACAAATTATTAATTGTGAGAATATTTCAGTCGCGTGTGACGTTATAAATATGCGATAAATCTAAAAACAACACGAAACAGTTGCGTTGTTGTTCTATAATAAAATAACTAAAATAACTTCATTAAACATAGATAAAACGTACGTAGAATGTTTTTTTTTCTTTCATTATATGTACAAGTATTATTATCTTTTTGACAAAGTACCATAAACCCAATTTATATTTCGAGCATTTCGTTGTTTTTTTTTTTTAAATAATTTATTGTGGCCATTTCGTGTAATGACAATAAATCGTCACGCGTTCCTGTCGTCTAATTGGCAGGTTGGGGACATTATAAGTTCACGGCGGATCCTTATTCGATAGTAATTGATGCGAGTTTCGACAAAGGGCGCACGTGTCGCACGCCGCACTGTACGTGTTCCTCTTCCGAACTTTCTATTTCGGTGATAGTTTCGGGAGTTTTTATAGTTTGTTCGGCGACCTTGCCCGCTCTAATTATAGACCTCAACTTTAGTGTTTCGGATGTATTTTTAATCGGTTATATACGCGATTGCGTACAAAAGCACGAAATAATAAGAATGGTAGTAAATACATCACAAGGAAAGCCGGCGGTGCCATGTAGGAGTAATAGTACGAGTAAAATAGTAAATAATTTATAATCAATTCTTTAAAAATAGACGTTATCATACAGGCACATCAGGATATGTTTTCATGTACAACCTAGTCCTTTTTACGAGTCTTATTTCGCGCTATTTCGCTTTTACGCAATTTATTCTTTGTTACTTAGTACGCTATAAACCTATATTTTGATTGTTAGATCCAATTCATTAATTTATATTTTTTTAAATACGCGCTACATTATTGAACCAATGTATCGCATAGAAGGGATGGGGTGTATTTAGTTAACCCTTTCGCATCGGTTGTCGGCATATCCCGTCATAAGATTCCTCGACCGTTGACATCGGTTGACGTAATATATCGCTTTGCTACTTTCTTAGAATAGTTTTTTATGCATCATCTGATAGCTAAAGGATGCAAGAACCAATGTGATATATGAAAATAGAGCAGATAAGTACATTTAAGTTTTAAATACTAGTTTTATAATTGACAGTATAATTTGTATTCAAACCGAGTCGTAATGAAAGGGTTAAAGCAGCTGTATAAGCATAAATATATTATATATTTCAACTAAATTTTCAGTGCATATTTTACATTGAAATTATGTTAACTGAGAATAGTTTTTATTATAACAAAAAATATTGGACGTTCTTTTATATTTATTATTCGTAAATAACACACAAGTATGTTTTACTACGTGTAATTACAAAATTGTAAATGCACAGGTGTACATCTTCTTTACCCTTACTTCTTCTTTAACCTCGCCATTTCCCATCATCTGGGGTCGGCTCTCCTTGTGCACATTCAACATGTCTGACTGTCCTGCGTTGCATTCTCGGTCAAGCCCAGAGTTTTGAGATCCTTGTTTTTGCAGTCCAGGTTGCCTGTGGTCTTTCAGGTCTTCTTTACCCTTACTCACTATCTCAATTCGGCCTTTTTTGTGGACATACTTTTTATAGATTTGTATTAAAAAATAAATCTATCAGGTCTACTAACTGTGAAATCGTTTTTAGTGATAATAAGACGTGATGCTTGCATTTTTTGTGTCTTAGTTTTTTTGCACACTCGAGTTCAACTTTATGAAGGTTCCTTTTTCTTTTCCAGGCTGCAAATTCTTCTTCAGAGGCGCAAGAAGTACAAAAACAGGACAATCCTTGGATATAAGACGCTCGCTGAAGGAATCATACGAATGGACCAGGTGAGATCAGATATTATATTAATAATTTAAACAAGTATTTTGCATTTTTACCTGTTTCAATATATACATATTTCTGATATGCATTTTGTACAAATGTACAAAGTATTTATTTCAAACTGAATTCCTAAAACAGGCGACTGCTTTTGGTTTTTGTTTTCGAAACCGCGGTTGGCAAATAACTGTTGAAGTTTCCTCTGCTTTATCCTTTTTAGCAAAAGATTAATGGACTTCACGATGTTCAGTTACAAAAAAGTCAAATGAAGGGAAAGATATGCGATCGTATTAACTATTGTACTATCACGCTGGTATTTACGGATATTGTATACTTAGCTTTTTTTAACGTTTTTTTATGTAAACACATATAGGTGAATACCGGCAGATGGTGATAGTAATTCTGAAGTCTCATCTGTGGAATTCTTTGACGCTTACCATCGTGCATATGGCTAAGCGCTGCATGTGGAGTGTGGATCCGCCAACGTAATAGACTACAGCCACGCATCATCCTTATTATTACAGGAATTTACTATGAATGGGTGGTCTTCACGGGATGACTTTCGTCTACCATCAATTTTAATTAATAGGTTATGACTGGCATTTTACGGGTGAGGGATCAAATTCACACCAACCGGGGGTATTTTGAAGCTCAGAAATCGATTAAAAATCTTTTTTTTGTAATCTCCGTCGGGGATCAAACCCACGACCTTTGGCTTGCAAAGCAAATGCTTTGACCATTGAGCTATACCCGCCGACATAGATTCAACTGATTTATATGCAGCAAAAAAATGCGTAAAAAAGTGAAATATTTAGAGCAACAAGTCGGCGGTAACAACAATTTATGTACATTATTATTTTTCGTATGTCGAAAATATGTCAACGTCAAGAATGAATAGACATTTTAAATGTATTAGACATATTCTCTGCTGGGGAAGCTCTACAGTTAACGTGTGGAGAATTTACCTCAACGTTTTGAAGACGCGATATAACTTGTTTTGAGCTTATCGTCGTTGCGTGATATTAACGTAAACGAATATTGTTTATCCCCGCCTTGGGACCAGCATTCGTGGTTTTTGTGTTGAGCCGTGTGCTGAAAAATGTTTTGTGTTAATAATCTATGACTTATGTTTTTTTTGGAGAAAAGTACCTATATACGCTTACGGCAGTATGGTAGCGTGCGAAATACTGTTGCTGGAAACTCAAAAAGCCTGGAATTTCAAATTTGGCCTTGAAATTTAACGATTACGTATACCTTAGTTATATCTCCATTGTCATTGAAGAAATTTTAGGGATGAAACCGATTTTATCGGAATTTCGAATCCAAATTTACGATGAACAAAAAATAACGATCACGAACTGATCTCTCTACTCTGAAGATAGAGCATGTGGCCACAACAAAACATGAGAAAACTCACAGACGTATGCAGATTCATTCCTTGGCTTAAGGTTACCAACTAAAGTCCCGTATACAGAGACATTTTTTAAGCTAACCAACCTGTAATTGCTACGTTCCCTTAGAATGATTAAAGTAAGAAAGCCTCAGCCCTCGACTCGCATCAAATCTTAAGAAACATATATGCAAACGGGTGTTAATTTGGTTACCTTAAGTTAAGGAATGTTTCTGGGTACGGGTGTCAGTTTCTGTTTGAAATAACCCAATACAGATCATTACTATAAAATTCAGCCTAACACTTTTTGTGGTAGATTGTCTTTTAGATGTTATGAGCTTGAAAGCTTGAACAAAAGGTAGCTTCGAAATATGTTTTTTTGTGACAATAACTTCACAGACGATCAGCTGATATTAATATATAATATTATTATATAATGTTCATATTTTTTTGTTCACTAGGTCCTCCAACGTTCAATGGATATGGAACTGGAGTTATGGAGCGAAGGTGCCGGGGGCAAAGCTGATAAGGCAGACAAGGAGAGGGGTGCTGGGGGCGTAGCTCCGTTAGCACGTCTCGCAGTGCAACATCTGAGCTCCACTCCTGTAGACCACGACACCAAGAACAACAACACTCTGCTCATGGCGGGTGAGTCAACCATTCATTATGATAACAACAACTTATTCACGGAATGATCAACTATTCTATTACTGTTGGTTTCGGCAGTCCATGTGCAAATAGTAGACTCACATGAAAATTTTGGCTCAGCAATTCTCAACCACAACTCGCATAGACGAACATGCAGGAAATGAACATTGACTAACATTGAAAAAGTATAATGGATGATGCTGCTGTTGTATTATCCTCCAAGTTATTAAAAGCAATGTGTCTTAGTTACACATCACAGGCTAGGAAAGGTTAAATGAAACAGCAACATCAATAAACCCCATCATTCAAACTGCATAGAGTTTATCTGTCATAGGTAAAATAAAAACGATTTTTATGCCTTACTGCGTTTGCTGGTATTTTCGGTGATAGAATCTATTCTCTTTCACATCTGATGAAATATCTTTAACCCTTTTCATTACGGCTCGGTGGAATACAAATTTTACTGTCAATTATAAAACTAGTATTTGAAGCACAAATGTACTTATCTGGTCTATTTTCATATATCACATTGGGTCTTGTATCCTTTAGCTCTCAGATGATGCATAAAAAACTATTCTAAGAAAGTAGCAAAACGATATATCACGGCTACCGATGTCAACAGTAGGGGTATCTTACATGACATATATCAAGTTAAACCGTGAGTAACAGTACCAAGTTAAGAAAAATAATAATTTACTTTTCGAAATGAAGTAGGTATGGTTTTTTTTGAAACCAACAAAACAAGAAACTAAATCTTCGCATTAGAAACCATACATTCTGATATGTGATGAATTTTTAAAACATATTTATACCTTGATAAGCCACTGGGTAAATATAGCAATATGATCCGCATGTATTACATCTATATCTATAAGATGATTTGTAAATGTACATCATTTCGTCCTAAGGGGTGGGTTGAGCCGCCCCTTGGGATAAAATAGTCCCTGCCTCGGAAGCCTTGGGCTAATCATCCGATTTCGAAAAAAAAATCGAATTAACAATTCATTCATAAATATGCCTCGGATTCTACTGCTAACCTCTCTTCCAAACATTCAGGCTTCTGCTATAGAGACTCGGTAATCATATATGTTCCCAAGTGGATCTTCTGGTGCAGATATGTCCTAAAACAGTACAATAGCAGCTGACCGAGTTAAGTGGTGGCAACTTGTGGTGACCAGATATAGTACGGATATGAGAAGAAATAATGCTCAATAATTTCATAGTTCATTAGGTGTTAAAAAAAGATGCTCAAAGAATATGTCAATCACTATTTCTTACAGAGTCAAGTCTGTCACGGCTCGAACTAACCTCGGTTGTCCTATCTTGGGATGCTCCTCTCTTGATTACTCAATGGTCACTTGGCCCTTAGCCATGACATTCTTATGAGATGTGGACTGCCCCTCGAGAGAAAAAACAACATTGGACAAACACACAAAAAAACAACTCTAAGAAGAAAGTAAACTGACCCATGATATTTTTTGTCAGCTTGCCCGTATCACACTTGGCACGTCTCCAAGCCGCAGTTAGCGACAGTCCATAAGACGCTCCACGAGATGATATAGCATAAATGTTACGACATAACGACAAAAGGTCTTTGAACTATTATTTATTTACATAAAAAAAGTAATGGTTTTTGCGAATGTGTTATTTTGTCATTGAATGTAATGTATACTGAAACATATCCACCTAACGTGTTTCAATATAAAACATCGTCTTCTTCTTTAGCGTCGCCATTTCCCATCGTCTGGGGTCGGCTCTCCTTGTGAACATTCGCCATGTCTGTCTGTCCTGCGCTGCATTCTCGGTCAAGATGTTTGAATATAAAACGTTGACTGTAATTGATTGCAATATAATGACTGTATAATCATGTGTAATAAGATAAAGTAGTGACCAAACATAAATATACTCTTAATCATCACGAACCACTAGAACAACACATATATTTCCACAGAGCAGTTAACCTATTTTCAGTGCACCGCTGATGAGAAAAGTTTGAGTAAAACTAGTCTAACTTACTAAAAAAATATGGTTATGGAAAAATACTTTTGTCATATATTTGTCAGATAAAAATAATATGAATTTAATACATGATTTATGTAAACACATACAGGAGAATACCGACAGATGGTGATAGTGATTCTGAAGTCTCATCTGTGGAATTCTATGACACTCCACATGGCTAAGCGCTGCATGTGAAGTTTTGATCCACCAACGTCATAGACTTCAGCCTGAAATTCTCGCATAATACTTATTATGACGGGAATTTACTATGAATGGGTGGTCTTCACGGGACGACTTTCGTCTTCCACTAATTTTGAATAATATGCTAAGACTGGCATTTTACAAGTAAGGGATCAAATTAAAATTTAAGAGTTCAGAAATTGATTAAAAAATTTTTTTTAATCTCCGTCCTGTATCAAACTCACGACCTTCGGCTTGCCAAGCAAACGCTATAACCATTGATCTATACCCGCCGGCTAAACTATTGATAAACTACAGTGTATTGTGTAACTGTCAGAATTTATAAAAGAACCTTTTTGTTTGTTTTTGGTTTGACAGGGTACAAGAGAAAGTTGATAGATGCCTGTAAGTAAATAATGGAAAGTTAATATGCTCATGTTTGTACCCCTGCAGAAAATCCCCTATAAGTACCTATTAGTCTTTAAAAAAAATTGTTACCTAAACATGGATCATTTCTTCCAACGTTGAATTTTTTACTGTCATCAGATAACACTCAATGATGGTAATAGTCAATTTGTATGTCTGTGTTATGAATCATTGAAGCATCATTTTATGACTCCTTTAAAATATTGATTTTTTCCACTATAATAGTCTTTCGTCATGGAACAGACTGACATATGTTCTCAAGCATCACGCTCTTCATTATGGAGTAGTTTTTGCAGGAAAATATAGTTCAAAGCTGCCTTTGACTAAAGAGTACAGACAAATTTGAAAAAACTATTGTTTTGAAAGCTTTTGAACTCAGAATAACAATTATCACAACACTTATAACAATTATCATGTAATATAACAGTGATGCAATTTAAAATTAAACTCCTATAATTAACTGATTTGACAGAATACTAACAAGTCTTCACCAATGTGACTTAAGAGTGATTTGCTGTGCTCTCTGGATCATCTTTTGCTATTAACTCATTATAAATTTACTCAATATGTTTTATTTTCTCACCACAACAGCCTCAGAAACACCACTGAATATATTCGCTGATTTGTCGTAACCGTATGCCGTAGCTAAATATTTGTGGCAACACTATAAGGACACGCCACTAATCACAAGGGCTAACACGGGTCAGGACACGCTACAGTCCTCGATACCTAAAGGCCCCACAAATCTCGACGTTACATGGCTTCCATCGACGATTAGTTAGCAGAACTAACAGATCGGTTGCCTGAAAAGAACGTATATTTTGGCTGCCTTCAGAAATAATATATATCATTACTCAAAACTAACATCTCTTGTGTTTATTGCTTAATAAATCGATTTCTTCAGAATAGCTATAACAGAATAACTAGACACCAAAACATGTAACAAATCACAACTTCAGAATATTCCATCTGTATATGAAATTCACTTCAATGATCTAGAAATTTTTTAACTACATGCTACAATATAATTGAACCATATGTGTTTACTCATAATTGCACTATTTAGTTATTTATTTGTTATTATCTGTTTACTATTTTATTTGTATTTTTGGCACATACAAACATTATTGGATCTGATTTTTTTAAATTGGTATGAAAATGTGTTCTCAAATAAAACTAGTCATTTCAAATCAATGCTGAAGTAAATTGAGTGCTTGTTTTTTTAAAACATTGTAAAACAATTATATTACATCATTGGGATGGTTCCAAAACATTTTGAAGTAATTACAATTTGAATAATTGGTGTAATTAATACATTTCAATATATACTTTACTGAAATATATTAATCATTAATTAAATAAATAAATAAAAAAATAGCTTACCAGAAATATATTTCTAGCAGATGACCTGATAGAGTCCGTGGAGGACCAATACACATTACTGTTGCTCTCCTGTGTTAAAAGTAAAATGACATGGCAATATGAATGCCTACATTTTTTTGACTTATACGGAGGCTATTTCTTTCAGACCGTGGGTATTCTGACGAGGAGGAGGAGGCCGAGTTCAGTTCAGTGGAAGACAATGATGAAGGCATGCTGACCTCTTACTCCTCCAACAGGCAACACCGGGCGCTGGGGTACAACAAGAGAGACCTCTCCTACACCAAGGTAAACCTCAATTATTATACATTTTACCATTTTATTACATAACACTATGTAATTGTTATGTTTGTGCAATAGTAGCATGATCTCTAAAAACTGTATGCAGAGACATTACTTGACTTAAGTATTTTAAGATTTGAGGTAAGTCAAGGGTTTCAGCTTCCTCACTTTAATCATTGTAAAGGAATATAGGTATTATAGGTTTGTTTATCTTAAGAAATGTCTCTGTATACGGGTCTTAAGTTGGTTACAAATTCCCCCATTTCTTCCATTATTTTATAATATCTCAATTATAAACATGTTTTTGTGCTTATTTTTTTTTTATTTGAAAAACGTATTAAAAGAACGGAAACTTGTTGCCTCTTTTTGTATTATGAAAACATATTTTTCTATAATTATGTTTTTCCAAACCTTATATAAAAAAACACTATTTAGGTGCAATTATTTGTGTGAGAATAAAATAACTACCTACATTAATCTATAAAAAAAAGCTTTAATTTATAAGAGGTTTGATAAAAAAACAAATCAAACAAAATGGTTAGAAAATATGCAATATTAAATTGCAATATATTCTTTTTTTTCAGTATATTTTAAATCAATGAATTCACGCTCAGTAAATGGCTCAGATTATCTTTTTTAGAGTACACTGTTATTTTTTTTTTTAATATTATCCTGCCTTTTAAAAATGTCTTCAATAGGTATTATTTTAGAATTGAAATTCAAATATTCAACTGTCACTTTTCAAAATTCAATAACATTATAAATATATGTTTTGTTTAGAAAATAAATTATTTTTAAATTAAGCGAAAAAAATCCCCTTTGTTAGCATAGCTTCAGTGCTAAAATACTTGTACATACTTAACTGCAGATGGTGGCCGGAGAAGGAATCCCGCTGTGGTATCAGCGCAATTGACTGTGACAGCTGATGCAGCGGAATTATTTTTAGTTTAGGGGGAATGGTATCCAACCGGGAAACCAAACCCACTTAATCTACTTAATTCATATGACCTGTAAACCAATCACTTTGTTATACGAAGCACACAACCTGTAGAACTTTAATATCACATTATTTTCAATTACATTTCATCTGTAGAATAAGATTTATTTTTACTCTTAATGTATAATCTTTAAAATAATCATTTTGTTTAGGCAAAAATTATAATAAATATCAGTTCGTGATTGAATATTATTGAACATAACCTCACTCATGAGTCTCTGTGCCTCTCAATCATCAGCTTTCCGCATTTAGCCTCTTGCTATGCAGTGGTACCTCGACATACAAGTTTAATTCGTTCCGTAACCTTGCTTGTATTTCAAATTACTCATATCTCAAAGCATATTTCCCCATTGAAATTAATTGAATTGCCACTAATCCGTTCTAACCCCCTAAGATACTTTGACAGCGAGAGCACACCAATAACTGGTTCTCTGACCGTAGCCGGGGGATTCACGCTGGAAAGCGTTACGCGCGGTTCGTGTGCAACCGGCCAACCCGCTAAGCCGATTGCTCGTATCTCAAATTTTGCCTGTATTTCAAAACAAAAAATCGCTTGCTCGACGGCTCACATCTCAAAAAACTCATATGTTGGGGCAATCGTATGTCAAGGTACCACTGTATATTTTTACTGTCACAACCCATCTACGAGTAGATGGACTTGCACCAGTTTGATAGTTTTTGATGTAACTTCTACATCTCTTATTACCTTCAACCGTTATCTCTGTCTATCTAATCGAATCTGTATCTAATCTAATCTAATCTATCCAATTCTTCATGAGTGGTTTTTAGGCTAAAGACTATTACTACAGTATCAAGTTTACTCAAAGTTTGCTTTCATTTTATACTTAAATATAAATTTGCAAAATATAAATTTAAAAGACATTATAATTTATGATTGTATAAAATGTTTACACTCATTATAAAAATAAATATTAATATGATCTGGCAGGGGAATGGTAACTAAGAAAATAATCAGCACATTGCTTTATCTTGAGATTTTTTTTAATCGATAAAAAAATTGTTGTTAATATTTGGTTTGTAATAATTAGTCATGCAAATGTTATGTGACGTTTTTCAGCTGGACAGAGATTTGGCGTATTCCAACATCGACAGAGACAGCTACATCGGAGCCAAGGGGGCCGAGAGGGACAGTGACAGTGAGTTTGAGAACAGGCACAGCAAGCGCAAGGGGGGCAGTCGGGGGAAGATGGCCGTAAGTCACAAAACACATTAAATAGATCATAACTGAATATATATTCATTTCTGGGGCGTACAACTTCAATTGTTTGTGTCAGATTTTGACTTTTTTAAGTATTAGAAAGTACTCTAAAATGTCCTTACTTCCAGTGCTAAAAATGGTCAATTATTTCAATCCATATTTCTTGGTGGAATTCCATAATATTAGATATAAATAAAAGATTTTTTAGAATTTATTCCACAATATATTTTTTTAACGACATGTTTCAGCCAGGTCGAATGGCCATTTTTAAGTCAATTAGTAAAATATATGTTGGTTGAAGCTAAAAATGGTCATCTATGTTGATGTTTAAATGATTGCATATTTATATTGTATTTATATATAATTGATTTTTAATGCTTCCTCGAGATCAACATTATTTTTAATATTTTGAACAACTAAATGATTATGATGTTGTAGTACAATGAATGTTATTATTATGAATACTTTGACCCACGGCGCCTCATTGGAAGATTTGTTAACCAATTTATCGATTATGAATTTTGATATATTTTAAAACAATCAAATATGACAGTTGTCAACTGATTTTGACTTGAATCTAGTAGAAATAAGTTTCAACGGTAAGTCAATTGATATACACATACAGCGAATATCATCCTTGATGACATTTCAACATTTATTGGTGTAGAATGTTAATCTTCAATTATCTATCAAGTATTAGAAAAGTGTATATACCTATAGTGTACCTTGGTTCCCCCGCTCCAAATCCCTTCCCTATCGAATAAAAGAAGATGTTTATTGTTCAAATACCAACGTGATCTATATAATACACCTAGTTTTTTGGAAGCAAAATCGGCTTTATACTTAATTGACTCGTAATATTTGACATTATTCGAGATTGATACTCCAAGGATGTTGATGGAGCTTGCTTTTGGAAAAGAACAACCGTTGAAAGTGGAAAAAGTGCATGATTGGGTTTTAGAAATGTTGAAAAACGAAGTTGAGGTCACCCTATCTTGAAACCCTTTCGAGAGACATGTTCATCTTCTCCACCAGAGATTTTTATAGTCACTCTTGACATTGGGGTTACGAGCTTTTTGAAATATCATGTTAGGAACATTCAAGCTCTACACTAAATGTTTTTATATTGCTTTAATTTTTGTTATTTTTTTCCAGCAACGTAACCTGAAGCAGAAATTTGTAGCGATGCTGCGGCGGAAATTCAGAGTGGCCGAGGAGATGGAATCAGGCGGAGCCCGGAACACAAACGCTTTGGAAGGAGATCGAGTGATCGATGAGATATTCCAGGTGCCCGCCTTGACATTCCCTATCTTTACTCTAACTAAAACTATGTGAAGAAGTGCGTATTAAATGACGATGATAATTACTATTAACAAATAACTTATTCTTGTATTGATGGGTTTTCAGGAGTTGGAATCCCTGTCGTGTGGTGAAGACTCTGGTCCCGAACTCGACACTATCAGCATCAGTTCCACGCCCAAGCCGTCTCTGCGACCTTTCTTCGCATCCTCGCGGAGTCTTGTGCACAACGAGTCTGCGCACACTCCACCAGGTAGGCTCTTCAACGCCAGCGACAACCGAGACTCTGACTAAATTGAGTGATGCTTAAAAATGAAATACAACATAATATTCTATACTGTTAATATACAGAAAAAATCACAAGAACTTCCCACAAACTATGTAATATTTTTTTTAACGGGTCATACTGGCTGCCATTTCTATTTTATCTGTAATTATATAAAAAAAAAACAATAGTTAAACATGAAAACATATTGGCAGTGAAATGGTGCTAGTAATAAATAAATTCTTTTCTAAAATATCATTGCTTGAAATAATATTTATCATAAAAAAATGTGTTCAAAACCGAACCCATGAATTCACATGCAGGGTTTATAACAGAAATTTCATCTCTGTAAATGGATTGTAATAAATAAATTAAAATCTATGAAACAATTTAGTTTTTTCTTCTTTACTCTTTGTACGTGATGTACTCATATTGTGTTTGTGCATAGAGACAGATGTTATATTTCATTTTTTTTTAAATGTGTTTGACATGAATGAAATAATTTAACAGTTTGTTATGATTTACCCCCTCAGATTGATAAGCATGATATGAGATTGTTTGAATGATAAAAAACAATTCAGCTCTGTTTGATTGGAGGACTATGAATTTAAATAATGGATGAAACTGTCACAATGTTCTAAACGGTGAGATTTAAAGCATGTCAACAATTCTAATGGTGGACTTATTTTCATGAGCATGAAATGGGACTGTGCATTATTAAAATGGCCTCCATAAAGTGTTACGAAGATTGGCTCATTATAATATTTCTTGCATACAAATGTCATCGTTGCCAAATTGCTTGAATGTTTTTCATTTTTCTATTTAAACATTTATTGACGTGTCGGGTTGATCACTCTTTAAAAAAATGTCGGCATAGGCAACATACTATGTGTTTTCTGGATCGTTTTGAGAGAGCATAAACTTTAATTTCCTTAAACTCCCAATATCAAGACATCCCGAAAAATAAGTTGAATTTGGGCAGTGTCTGGCAAGAATCTGGCAACTGACAGATTACTTTTTTCCGATGATCCCAGTACACCTAACAGCAGATTTGCCGACACCCTATAGCCAGTTTTTGACCGATACGTCAACATTTTTTATTCCAGTCATCCGATGGCTTTTTGGCAAGTGTGTCTCATCCATAGCCAATTGAGTTTTCTGATTCTTTCCGCAGCGTATATTACTCAAGTTCTTCTGGTGATGTTCCCTTATAGCAGAGCTCCGCAACCTTTTTTCATCTACGGCACACCAAAGTTCTCACCTTGAATACTGCGGCACACCAAAAGTCAAAAAATATATATTAATTTGATCAATTTCACTTTCTTTTCTCTTTAATTTCATCTAGAACTAAATAAAGCAAGTACTCAGTTGTCTGTCTACATAAGTAGGCGATAGGCGCTGGGAGCTTGAGGACTGTTGTAAAATTATTCAATTTTAATATTGCCTTGTTTGATCGCGGCACACCTGTATCGGCTTACGGCACACCAGTGTGCCGCGGCACACCGGTTATGGAGCATTGCCTTATAGCATCAAAAGTTTTATATATTTTTAAAAGCTTAACGATTTCTGACTCTTAAAGCATTTATCTGAAGACAAAATTTATTAAATGATTTAAATTGTAGCAAATTAATTCTTATTCATTTTGGTTTCTTTTTTTATTTCTCTCACTTGGTAAACTTGTATTTTTTCAATGAAAAAGTATGAATAAAATATATATTTTTTTACATTAACACTAATAAAAGGGAAATTTTTGCATTGAACAAACTACTTTAATTTATGTAATACTATTTAATTATGAAAAAAACCTATATGCAAGAGAAAATTAAACTTTTACAAAAGGATAATTCATAGTTTACGAACATTAACGTTCTTTGTCATATATCTTCATTTCGGATTCCGTGAATCTCTTCGTAAAGTTAACTAAAAGCATGCTCCATCAACATCCTTGGAGATCAATCTCGAATAATGTCAAATATTACGAGTCAATTAAGTATAAAGCCGGCCTCGCTTCCAATAAACTAGGTATATATATCACGTCGGTATTTCTACGATAAACAACTTCTTCTACTATATAAAGGACAAATCCGACCTATCCTTGGATACGGCAGTCACCTTTGGATTGGAGCCCCAAAATACCTTATAAACTTAATTGACTCAGTTCAAAGAAGAGCAATTCGTTTGATAAAAAATGTCACTCTTACGTCTAACCTGCATTCAATGGAACACAGGCGTAAGATTGGTTCACTTAGTCTTTTCTACCGTTATTACCACGGTCGCTGCTCTTCAGAACTCAATGAAATAATTCCGCTTGTTGAACCCACAACCGACAAATTCGTCTTAAACTTGCCGAATCTCTATACCATAAGTTAGCACTAAAAGTCTACATAGGTTAAAATTCTTATGTTTTAAAGATCTGTGGAATTTTAATGTATGTGAATGAGACAAAATTTCGTCTAGTAAATTGTTGAATTGTTATGTTGTGCCCCACAGTTGAGCAATACACCACACACCACAAACACAATAAAGAATGCGAAAGTCATTGAAGTAATTTGTCACGCTGGGTTGTGATAAACACTGTTGATCTCTTTCAGTAAAGCGATGAGAAGAATAATTAGTTCTTCAATCGACAGAACATTGAGTGTTTGCTTGTTGAGATTGGAAGAAATTAGAATGTTTAGCGTGGCTGTGAGTTTTTGAAATGTCGTCTACTTATTTCATACACAAATTTCCCGTTATTCCCGAGACTAAACGACCTGATTTTTTATTATTTATTTGCATGGGAACACAACATTATAATTATCATAATTTATTGTTTTTTTTTTAAACGGTCCGCTTAGACGCGGATTTGTTTTAAATGTAATATTTTTTAGGTAATGTAATAAGTTAGTTTTGCAGAACGCTTTTGCTGAAGTGTAATCGATACATTTACATTTTAAGTTTAAATAATGTGAAGCTCATTGTTTACTACATAGACACGTTGAATAACATTTATTGTTTTTTTTTTGTTTAACCTTTTGTAGAAAAAATATTATATATGAAATATTAGATTTTGTTTTATTTGGAGTATTCAATCTATATTAATTACATAAGTGGTTCGTTAAACGGGCTATTAAAATTGCAATATTGCATGCAACTCATATCTCAAATTTCAAGCTATATCTTTCACTCCGTTGTATCTTCCACGTGTTGGAAGATAGTTGTATATAAGATTTCCACAAAAAATGGATAGCTCTTCTACGAGCCAATTAAATTGATAATATTTTTAATTGAGTGAAAAGTACAATACAAGTCATTAAATAAATCATAGTTACAGTGGTACCCTGACATACGAGTGCCCCAACATACATTTCTTTTAAATACGAGCCGTCGAGCTTAGCGGGTCGGCCGGTCCGAGAATCAGCTATCAGTGTGCTTTCTCTGTCAAAGCATCTTTTTGTTCAATTAATTTCAATGTGGAAATTTGCTACATTACTAAATTTTGTACATCTCTCTTAACATATTTAAATATGTACATTAAACTGGAATACATATTAGTATACAATAATACAAAATACATTGAATACTCGAAACATAATTAATATAGTGTGCTCATTTTGTTTTGTGGTCTATAATTTTAGTTGCATTTTTCGCCATTTTGGAAATAATAAATTATTATAATTGAGTTTGAATATATACTATGTGTACCCTTAAAGTTACAATATTTATATATTTTTTAAATAAACATTTTCTGTGTGAATTTAAGAAAAAAGGAGCAAAATATGTGTATATAAGTTATAGATTATTGGGTTAATCTCTTAATCTACTCATATCAATTGTCCCCATAGCAGCCTCTTAACGGACTAGTTAGAATATGCTTTCAGGGTTGTAATGACCATTTATTATAATTAGGAAGCGGTTGCCCTACAACGGCATTAACCACCACAATGATTTATTTTTGATACTTTGGAATGATTATTAATTATAGAATGTATTATATTTGTAAGAATTGTTTTTCGTTACAAAATTATGTTTAGTGAATTGTCTCGATTAAGATTATAACCACAAAGCTTCATGAGGCAGCCGCAAGAGCCTCCCCGAGGATTGGGAGGAAGATGGGAATCCGCCTAACGGCAGCCATTTTGTTTTTGTTTTGTTTTGTGTGGCGCGCCGCCGCTTGCCGTGTGTTGCCCCCGCTTGGTGTATTGTGTTTGTGTGGCTTGCCGCGCTAGCGCCCCGGCACGCGCCCGCCCGCGAGAGCCGCCCGCCGCCCGCCCGCCCCGCCAGCGGCCCCCCGCCCTCACTCTCGCCCCAGGTTCGTGACTCCTAGACCGGCAGCTGACATCTAACACCGACGTAGCTCACATATCTATACATAATATATCTAGGAGTATTCCATATTAGGGTTCTGTTCTGGAAACCCCGGTATAGATAGAATTGGTCATATAAAAATAAATAAACATCGTAAGTACAAAATGTCAAGGAACACCTAAACTTACAACAACATAGCTTACAAACATTATACACTTGCATAATACATCTAAAGGTATTCCTTATAAGGATTCTATTCTGAAAAACCAGGTATTGATGGACTTGATCATGCAAAAATAAATGAGCATCGTAAGTACAAAATGTCAAGGTATACCTAAACTTACAACAATCTACTTAAAAAACATATACACTTTTATAAACTCACAACAGTTTTATATTAAACTAAAAAAAAAAAAAAAAATTTTTTTTTAATCCGATTGACTTCTATTTTGTTTTTTTGTCTTGTTTTTCTACTTTGGCAAAAAATTATGAAATGGTAACACTGTATTATAGAACTGTCAAAAAATAAATAAAGTATGCTATTATACTATTTAGCCGATATGCAATTTTCTGTGAAAATTTGGAGCCAACCTATTGATTACTTTCCGAGTCTTTTAAACCCGAAACATAAGAATCCTAAATTTATATGTATAAAATTAAAAATATAATGATTCTTTATCTTGTTTTAACAAGGACCTAACATTCAGTAACTGTCAGTCACAGACTGTGGTTTTGTGCACACTGTAAACAATCACTTACAGCAAGCAATTACAAGTTAAGGAAGTATTGCATGTACAGTGTGCGTCTAATTTTTGTGATAACAGTTACTCTTCATGATATATGTTGAAATATTACTGACTATTCAATATTTCAAATGGATTTCAAAGTTAAAGCTGAAAGTTTAAATAACAACCGAATTCTAACTTGAATCAAAATCTACTTGAAACTCCAGTCTGCCTAATCGAAAATAATAATAAACTTACATCTTATGTCTTGTTTTAATACAAAAGATAATTCTTAACTTACACAAATATCTCACTCACATTTTAACAGTAAATTACACCAAATGTAGACCATTTTACTTGATTTGTCTACACTGCCAGTAAGCAGCTAAAAGAATCCCTTTACACAATATTTCTTAACACAATAATATATTGGAAGTAGCAAATTTAATTTAAAAAAACCCCATGGTTAATAATCAGCATACTGTAGAGTAGTGTGGTTATGAATTAGGCATATGATGTACTTTGAGAATTAACATTAAATAATACAAATTTATAATTGTTTATTGAAATAATAATGGTGAAAATGCATAATACAAATTAAATTATAAAAATTAAAAAAAACACTGTTTTCTGTAATAAATCATGAAATAAAATAAAACATTTTAATTAATTTTTTTTATAATTGAATTGCTACTTTATTTATTGAATTATTATTAATGCCTGATTTCTTTAACATCATCACATTGAATGACTGAAACATTGTGACCGAGCAAGAAGATACTATCATTTTTTTAAATGTGAATGAAATGTCTTTGTTTCACAATTTTATCTCTATTTATCTCTTATCTTTTCTCTCACAAATACATTTTTTAAATTCTTATCACCGCTGATTATTTTTCATAAATATTTTTCACCACTAATCGTAATGCATTTCAATTTAAAATGACTAACAATTGTTTTTTTCTTGCCCCCTAATATTCCCCTGTGGTTCTCAATGTTCCCCTCATTTATTTATCCTGTGGTCGTATTATATCACGACAATAAAATATATAATACAACTCACAGTAGCATACAATATTTGATTGAAAGAATTTAAAATTGTAATGATTATTTGTTTTAATATTCAGCCACTGATCTCCCCTCTTAGGAATAGAAAATTTTCAAGGTTCCCTCTGTAATGTTCCCTGAAAATTATAATTTGGTTTTTACCATATAAACGTGTTGGTTCCCAAACATTCTTGCTACATTCTCCCTTGACCACTATGAAGAAGTCAAATCTCTCTACAAATTTGATGAGCAAAAATATTAAATGGTCAACAAAAAACAACGATATTTAAAACCATGAAATTTATATCACTAAAATGAAATATTATATAAAATATTATATCAATATACAATATTTGATTGAAAGAATTTAAAATTGTAATGATTATTTGTTTTAATATTCAGCCACTGATCTCCCCTCTTAGGAATAGAAAATTTTCAAGGTTCCCTCTGTAATGTTCCCCTGAAAATTATAATTTGGTTTTTACCATATAAACGTGTTGGTTCCCAAACATTCTTGCTACATTCTCCCTTGACCACTATGAAGAAGTCAAATCTCTCTACAAATTTGATGAGCAAAAATATTAAATGGTCAACAAAAAACAACGATATTTAAAACCATGAAATTTATATCACTAAAATGAAATATTATATAAAAAAAAAACCTATGTACTCGAAAACCAACTCCTGATTTTTTTTATTTTAAAATATCTTGTGTTTTGAAGTGTTCATAAAATAAACACGTAATCCTTTAAAATAAGTGTCAATCAAAACTAAATATTTTTAATTTGTTAATTTTTTAATTAAAATTAATTTAAAATTATATTCATAACCTAACATAACTTTTGTATCACAATAATATTTTTTTATAAGACACTTTGATTAATTTTGAAATGCATACTTTAATTACTATCTACTATGAAATTGTATGCAAGTATGTGTTAGTTCTGCTAACTGACTAGTGTTAGCCCTCGTGCTTAGTGACGTGTCCATATAGTGTTGCCACACATGCATTCCTCTTGTTCATTGTAACGTCACTTTTCTTGTCAGAGAATAAGAGCATTAGGTTGCTCAGTTTTGCATCATGACCTTGTATAAGCATCTGAGCTTCATCCATCCTCTTCATCAGTTAGCTCTTAGGGGACAGGGATAATTTACAAATAATCTTACTTATAATACTCCTACGAAATATTGATTCCTCTCATTGTTAATTCTACTGTAATTTTAAGGTTAGGAATCACTTGACCTCCTGTTTCTTGTCTTTTGTCTCACTTTCTTCTCATTCCAGGACCCGGTGTAGGCTTCTCATTGTACGGCTTTGAATTTTCACATTTGTTTTGTTTTGCCTGCCGTCTGTGCATTCTGTTTAATTATTAAGTCCTGCATGCACCTAATTAGTCTTGTTGTTTGTAAAGGACTACCAGCAAGAGCGATATAAATTGCATGATTGCTCAACTTTTGAAAAGAGGCACAGCTGTACAGGTGTAATAATCCGTATAGCTCTGTTTCTCTTTGAATACAGGTATATATGTATATTTTTAATCTTACGAAATATAGACAGATACAAAAAACAAAAATTCTCCCCTTTATTGCTCATAAAGCTAAATGCGAGAGAAAGAGATGTAAAATCTTATTGAACGAAATAGCATTCATAAATCCTAATATTATAAAAATAAATTTATGTTAGTGTACTGCAAATGGCAGCTTTCAAATATCTGTCTAAACTATTTAAATTTAATACACTTAAAGAGTGAGTACGTCTCACTTATAGTGTCTTAAGCCATTCAGTACATTTCGGTCAGATTTCTTCAATATTCCATTATTTTCATAATTATAATTTCTCTTAAGGTTTATATGATTTTAGTTTAACACTGTATTTACTAAATATTGTAATATTCAATGTTTTATTGGTATTTAGTGTATGCACATCCGTCATTCTCGCTTCATCACTACCTACATAGAATATGTAACCCTATTGTATGACCGTATAATATTACATTATATTTATGAAACACATACGAGTAATATAAGTACTTTAAAATGTGAACACAACAGATTCAAAAAGACCTAAGGTACGAAAAATATTTTTTCTGTATCTTCTTAAAAAGTCCAGAAAAAAGTTTGTCTTGTAACATATGCCTTTCTTTAATTTCCGATAAAAACATCATTCCAATGAAGTAAATATATATATATTCAATCTATACAAATGGGTTAATATAATGCATGGCTTGTAGTGTGTGTAATTTTTTTTTTTTTTACCAAATTAGTTATATATTTTTAAAAACCTTTTTTTTTTTATTACAATTATCCAGCACAATTCACTTATTATTATTACACTTCTTTTCACTTACCATCTTTCCAGAACTCTTACGTCTCTTGCATTATAAAACTTTGTATTTCTATCCCGGCGTTTCGTTAATTGGAGTTTACATCATGATGATCAGAAGCTGACGCCTGGCGCGGAGGCAGAGACCGAGGACCCGGGGGCCCCGATGGCTCCATGTTGCCCTACCTCGACCAGGATGACCAGGAGCCTCAAAGAGAGCTGGGAGACTATCAGCTCGTCTCGGGATCTCCCCCAAGAGAAAAGGTAAAAAAAAACACTTCAACCCCAGAATAACTGATAATTCACGTTTAAAAATTATAACAAAAAAGCTTCTAAGGAGCTTTCTCTGTAAAGCAGAATTGAGTAAACTACCGCCTAAGTAATTTTTTAGAGGCAATTTTTAGAGTGCTACACTATTAGTAGTTTTGTTAAAATTCTTGTGGAAATTTAATTACAATATTAATTAAATATACATATACTATGCATAAAATTCTTTTTTTCAACGCGTCAATCCAAGCATAAAAATAACGGCAGAAGCGGGATGCGAACCGCAGACCTTGGAAACCAACTATGCCCAGGTATTCATACCGCTCAGCCAACTGGGCCATTGCTATGCCTAGACCGACTCGCGTTGAAACTAGTATTTATATCATTGTTAATTACAATATTACATGAAAATGATTAAAAGAAAATTGGCAACTGAACATACTGTAGGCCTTCGCAAAAGGCCCCAATCTATGAGTATAAATAATCTTGTAGGTTTTGATGGCCAGATTTGGGTGTAGCTTGTGAGTGGCGAATTTCTTGATGATGATTTGGCAAATAATCAACCCTGAGGATGGCCCCTGCAACGATGGTCAAAATATTGGAGAAGAGAAGAAATATGCTAGACACGACTCACCCCAACAGCCACAATTCGAGAAGAGATCTGGTCCGTATAGACATCTACTTATATAGAGTCAGCTCAACTCCCACCTCGATAGGTGCAATAGTACTTAAAGTGACCTCTGGTGACAGCGATTCTACCGACATATGGGACATACAAAGCAAATATTAATAGACAAGGCATAGATACCGAAATTGGTACAATTGGTAAAACAGAAGTCCGCCACAGACTCTTATGAAAGAAGTTGTTGGGCCATGGCTTAAAGTCTTTAAAAAATATTAAATAATAGTTTTAGTAAATCTTTATGTACCATATCCATTTTTAATTTGATGCTTATTGCCAGATGCCACTTCCAGGAACTTCTGAAAATATGCGTTTACCAATTGAATTTGATAGTAACTTAAATGATTATTTTTTTAGGATGAGAAGAAATCTCGGCTGTTCAGATCAGCGATAAGCGGCAGCGGTCCGACGAGTGGTGGGCGCAAGAAGCAGAACTCTCTGACCATCAGCACGGAGCAGCAGCTGCAGCCTCAGGCCGTTGAGCACACGGCGCAGAGTCCCACCAGCACTGAGGTGAGAGTGATGATCCGATGACCTATTTTTCCTGTTAGCCTAAAAAAATATGTTTTCCTTTACATATCTCTAATGTCCTAAATTGCTGTTAGCTTAACTCTTCTCTTTGCCTTTTATATATCAGGCTTATAGGTTTTTTATGTAATCGCGTGCAATAGAGCACTGCTGGTCAACCAGTGCACTCTATGACGTTCAGCCAAGGAGGCTAAACGCTGCATGAGGGAAACGTGTGTTGTATTTGTGTTTGTGTGTGAGTTGGGGAGATTGCAAGTGTATATTTATCTGTTTTTTGAAGATATCCAGATTATAGGAAGGAGGAAACACAGACGCTGGAAGAGCATTCCAAAGCTTACCGGTGGCATAAAAAAAGGAACTTTTGAAACTGACAGTTCTTGACCGACACATATTAACCGTGTATGGATGTTTGGCAAGAGTAAGACGAGTTTGTCGGTTGTGGGTGGGCGCAGGAGGAATTAGTTCCTTAAGTTCTGAATTTGTCAGTCATCAGTTTCCTACCAACATCAAAGCACAAAGCTTTAAACATTTCTGAACGAATGAAACGTGACTCATATCAATTTCGTAATCAATAATAGGCGCATATCTTGAATAGTATTAGCATATGGACTGCGTAGATATGGAATAAAAAAACACCCGGCGGATTATATTTGAATTAGATATTTGAACATGTATTTTGTTTTCAGCCGCGGCGAAGCTTTTTGGAGCAGCTCAGCCGAGTGTTGGGTGCAGAGGACTCCGGTGTGCCCGAGTGGCTGGCGCTGGTCCATCCGGCCCGCGACGGAGCGGCTGCAGCGCTGCTGGCCTCGCGGCTGGCTCCGCTGCTGGCCGCCCCGGCGCTCGCCACACTCTCCGTGCAGGAGGTCAGGGCCGTCCTTCAAGCGCTGCAGAACAGGATATATAAACAGTGAGTCTTCATCTTCTTCGTGTCAGCGACGTCAATTTTTTTCTGCCCAATATCTGACAACATCGTTTGCTGCCCAGATCTAGGAATGTCCAGCTAGACGGGCCTACGGGGCAGGATCTTAGGTGTGAGACGGTCTGCAGGTCTTCACAGTCACACTGCAGTGACTCTGCACCGCTTGAAGTTGGCCTTTGGGAGCATGAATAGAACCTCCATGTGGTGCCCCTAAAAATAGAACCTCAAACCAGCGGTTAAGAAAACATTAAATTATACATTCAGAAAAGACAATGTGATGCAGTATGCGATGAAACTCCCGGTGCTGAGATGACTTTGGATGACTCAACAATAATGATTGGTTGCAATTATATGTGATGCAATTATACTCTAACTATTAAGCAATATGGAGGAATGAAGAATATGTTCTATTTGCATCTGGCAGCCGATTGTATTCAGAAAACTGATCAGTTTCATTCATAAAGACCACAAAATGATATTTCCTACAAGAGATTATAAGAACGTTGGCGCCTATAGAAAAACATAATCATAAATATTGATAATTATGACCTTTTATTTCCTAAATAAGTCCAATAACTTACATTACAATTGATTCCCGAACAAAACATTGTTTTATAGTGAATTTATTCCAAATATGAATTGAAATATTATACAATAATCATTGTTTTTTTGCACTGTAGCTACAACAGTTCTGCCAAGCCGATGCAGGTTGTGCGCGTGGTGCTGGTGGGGCCTGACGCCATGGTCAGTGGGGCCCTGCGCGCCTACGTGGACTTGTGGGCGCAGCGCCCGCCTGACTGGGGCGCGCACGTGCGATTCTATATTGTACCTCTGGGTAAGTACTCTGCGATACTCGCTTGCACACATCATAAAAGAGACCTCGGACAGCTTGGAGTTATCTGTGAAAAATATTTTAATCAATATATTTTGTAAAAATAAAAATATGTTTGCAATTTTGTGCTTTCAATTTTCACAAGCATTAAGTATCATTTACAAATCATTACCTTGTTATTTAAGCTTTTGGTGAGCTACACCAAACGTGGGTGTAGAAGTTGATTGAAATGTAGTTAATACATGGTATTTTTGCTTTTGATGCCTGGACGCTACGACTGGAAGGTTGCCGCAAAAATCTAAAAAGCTTGAGAGTTTATTTTTGAAATAAAAATGTAATGAAATAAAGTATGCGTCATTAACCCTTTCGTTACGGCTCGGTGGAATACAAATTATACTGTCAATACGGCGTGAATTTTTCAAACCATTTTTTTTACTTAAAACTAGTATTTGAAGCATAAATGTACTTATCTGACCTATTTTCATATATCACATTGGTTATTCTATCCTTTAGCTATCAGATGATGCATAAAAAACTATTATATTTAACAAATGTTCATTATGTAACTCCATACATGTGGTGGCAATGTCACATGTGGTTTACAAAAAAATCGCTCCTGTGACGAAACCTAATAATATTTATTTACATGCTTTACAAATTCCTGTAAAGAATACATGTAGGTTGATAAAGGGAATGACTGCACTTCCTAGTTCTTACCGTAGATGTCAGAATGAGTACTGAAAGTAGCAAAGCGATATATCACGGCTACCTATGTCAACAGTAGGGGAATCTTAGATGGCATATATCGACAACCGATGTGAAAGGGTTAATAATGGTTGCAACTTAAGGTTTTTTTTGTGTAATTGTATTTTCTCTCAATTTCAGGCGTGAATTACATCTCGCGGTACCTGGCCTCCATTGATGCCGGTTACTCGCTGCTGTTTAATGGAGAAGGCTGGGCCGCGGTCTGTGAGAGGGCGGCGGACAGCTCCCTCAGCGAGGCAACAGACTTTGTCAGCAGAATCAACAGGTGTGTTTTCTTATACAAACGCATGTGGCAGATCACCAAAAGTGGATTTTTAACATCACGTCATTTATTTAATCAACGTTACATTGAATTATTCAGAAGTCAAAATACTTACGTGTACTCTGGCTATTGTTGACTTGCAAAATATTTGCGTAACCTACCAATCGAAATATGTTTCAGATACGTAAACGGATCAGGGCCGACTTTGCAGCTTCCCATAGCGGAGGCCATGGTCGCGTATCGGGAGAGGTCGTGCGATGAAGAGTCCAGCCAAATATTTGTGCCATTTATCAATGTGAGTACTATATCTTTAATTATCGATCAAGTCTTAGAATATTGAAATATATTGAAAAAAATCCAAAAATAATTTTACAGTGGAATGAAATACAGTGCAATTTGTGTTTTTTTTTCTTCTTTATTTAGGATGTGAGAATAGGTTCTTCCGAAAGCGCTCAGCACTCGATGGACCTGGAGGAGGCCCTGGGAGGGGGAGGAGGCTCCCCGCCGGCTGCCGGGCTGCGGTCCTCGCCTCCAGCCACGCCTGCGCCCCCGGCCCCCGAGATGGCCGCACCCCCCACCTGCGAACCCTTGGAGCTGCAGCTAGATTACTGGCAGGTCAGTGATAGCCACATTATACAACTTCCTCATGAGGGATCAACAGGTTGGCATGAGTTTATCTTCATAATAAAAATCATACACATTGATTCTGGACAAGAGAACCGTGGTTCTCTGTGGCGCTGTTGATGACAGAGCGTTCAATGAAAGAATTGTGTTTTTCAATAGCGCCACTCAAGGATTCGATGGTTGAGGAAAGTATCACTTCCCACGTGGCCCGGGCAGTCTGATACCGACCTTGCTTGAGAACTGGTCGAAATTTGAGTTGGTCCTGCTTTATGACCACTTTATTTTTTACCACATCTGCTCCTTATTTGAAGCATGTAGACATCGCAATTGCCATTTCACAGTTCTGTAAGTTCAGATTGTCTATACCTTGTCTCAGAACACCTGCACACCTGAAACTCCACATGGGAATAATGATTCCCGGGAACCTTCAGGACAAGAGTCCACTAACTGTGCAAAGACTGCAGTTGGAGTACGAAAAAAAAATTTGCATGTTCAATATTCGGCGCTTTTTTAAGGAAATTGGAATACAAGCCCGACGCACTCCAGGCTCATCCTTTATTTGTTCTTAAGGGGTGACTTGACCCTACCGGGGACATGTATAGAGCTTAGATTTGATAAAAATCATTTTTTAGAAATCAAGCTTTGTCAAGTTGTCAATCGACAGCATTTTAATGACAAACAATTTTTTTATTACGGAACCGAAATAATTTACAGTTTTATACTTAACGCATTCCATAGTTTTAACTTTAATTCTTGTATTTTATATTTATTTCAAATAAAAAGAGCAAACTCAACAGTCGTGGCTTTAGTCATTTACCCATTGGTAACAACATTGATATTTTAGATTGTAAAGCCGGGAGAAGCGGCAGGTCGCGGCGAGGAATCGTCTTCGGCAAGGAGACGTCTGGAGACGCACCTCAAGGGCGCAGTGAGCGCTGCTAGTGGCGGCGCAGCGGGGGGAGGCACTCCCACACCAGCCGGGCCGGCCGCGGCCCGAGGCACTCTCAAGTCCACTTTCCGCTGCCTGCAGGCCGCCAGGTTGATGCCCGGCCTGGAGCCAGGAGCCGCCCCTGCGTTTCATCTTACGTACGCCACCAAAGAAAAGAAACAAAAAAGTAAGTCGATCAAAAATTAAAACATAATTCTCCCCATAATTATGACAGTGGTGTAGGTCGTGTTTCTTTTATATTGAGATATTTAAAAGTTTGCATTTTTATGTCAGTTGTGAGCCGACGAAAGTGACAAATTCACTTTGCATAAAATGCTGCATTTGAATCTACAGAATTAATGGCGTACCAATGACAGACTGCCATGTACATAACTAATGTCAGACCCGTGACCGGACTTGTCAAAAAAACCAATATGGCGACACATACATGTCCGACAAGCGAACAAAAAGAGATGAAAGATCGCATATCGAGGTTTTCATAACCAGGCTGCAAGAGCTTCATATCAATATATATATCCTTAACAAATACCATATTGAATGATATTTATTTCATGAATTATTCAAAGCAAAAGAAAGTGAACAGGGGGATTCGAACCGCAGTCGATTTCCTCACCTCATGGCGGAGAAGATGACTGAACAGTCAATGTCACATAGAATGTAATAGACCCGGGTATTTTGTCCAATGCTTCTTTATCTATGGTTAAATGATAAAGAAATGTCCTATAAAATTGTGTTCGCTAAAGATTGTTACGTGTATCGATTGATAAATGTGTTTATAAAGCTTCATCGGTTAATTACATAAACATATCCTACAGTGGGAATGACAATATATTATGGCATTAGTGTTATTATATAGATTATTATACTTTAAATTGTTTTTTTAGTTATGCGACTCGGAAAGAAGAAGGAAAAGGACAAGGATACCGACACGGGTCGCAGCCAAACCTTGGAGAGCGTGTCGCGGCTCATCTGCTCGGCCAAGTCATCCAACAATGTGCCATTGAGAGGTGAGTCATTCTGATTTAAATTCATATTCATTTAAATAATCAAAATTGGTGAACAGTAAACACATGGGCCATCTTGGAGCTTTAGAATGACAAAAACCAACCTCAAATGATTGGCTTTTTGGAAAAAGTTTACCATTTTGTTACCTCGATCAAAAGATGCCATTTTATTATCAGAGTATGCCGTATAACACATTTAGAATAAAAAACTTAAAGGTAAATTATACTATTTAAAAAAATGAGAACAAGTCGATAAGTTTTTGTGTTATTAACTCTTTATTATCAGGTAAAAATCTGTTTGGAAAATAATTTGAATATTGTATATTCCAGTCTTTATCGACGGGGCGGAGTGGAGCAGTGTCAAGTTCTTCCAGCTGTCAACGCAGTGGCAGACGCACGTGAAGAACTTCCCCATCGCCATGGTGGGCGCCCCGCTGGCGCCTTCCGAGCTCCCCTAGAGTCCCCCCGCCGGCCCCCGGATCTCGGAGGCTCCGGAGCCACGGGCCGTGGCCCTCCTCCGCGTGGTCCGCCTCGGCCTGGAGCGCCTCAAGCCGCGCGCCGCCATCAACTTCTGCGTCATCCAGTCCTACCGCCTGACACTCGCTGCTCCTCACCACCGAACAGACGAGCAGGAGGAGGATAAACAACCGGAGGCCAAACCGCGACAATGACTCTTACGTTTTATTTATTCTGTGCCGCTGCTGAAGATCCAAGTGATATTTAATGAAAAGTGTGAAAGCGAGAATTATTCGGACGCTGATGTAATATATTGTATATTTATTTTTTACATGAATTTTATTTCAATGTGATTCGAGCAGACAATATATCGACGGCGTCAATCATCAGGGAACCGGGACACTTGCAATTACTGAGACTTTAGCCTGTACTTAGATGTCTTGATATAAATATATCGAAAATGAGATAATAACAATTGAAATCAAATACCAAAACCTAGCACACGTACATGCATTGATGCAATCAATGACAAGACTTTCGAATCAATATTTTCATGTGAGGTGAGGCATAACACTATTGTCAAAGATAAACAAATGAGAAAGTATATATATTCAAAGTGTTATCTTTTTCTGCTCAGAACTTTCATTTCATCTATGGTGACGATATATATATTGTCACATTTGCTAACAAGCATTGCACTGTGCGGTTCCCTCTTATGTCTTAATGCCATTCGTATCGTTCTGTTCACCGTTATGTTTAATGTTCGATTGTTTAAAAAAAATACTCTGAAACTATTTAAGCGACCGTGTCTGTTTTTTATACCAATTTGAATGCCAAAATAATACTTATCATTCACGTTAGAAGCTGCCATTCATGATCCAGAAAGGACAGATCCAATAATATTGTTGCATCGTCTTAATGCAATATCTCAAAATGGGATCTATCCGGTAAGTGTTGCGTGTTTGTAAACGCTTTACATTACCGACAACTCCGTCTTTTAGTAAATAAATTATCGAATGATAAACTAAATTATCTAGTCACCGGTAAATACGAGACTCTTTTATAGGGGACGTGTTTTATAGTCGCTGTCGGAATCTTAGAATTCGTCAGCAAAATCATAATTTTACAATGGCATCAATCAAATTTCTTTATCATCAAAGGCATGGTAAACAATTGCATGTAATAAATCCCTTAAGAATGCTGAATAATGAATTTAATTTTATCAGAAAATCATCACAATTATATGCTATATATTCTAATTGGCCTAATTTTATAATTGTAAAACTGAATAATGAATTTATTATTTTTATCAGAAAATTGTGACAATTTTATAAAGTATAAATATTCTATTCTATTGGCCTATTTTATAATTCAATGTCTAAATTTATATTGTTGACAGTTACGTATTAATAATATTTTAGAGGTTTAGTTTATATAAATAATTTGGATATGACTGATTTTTAGAGAGGATCTTTTTATAAAATATAACATTAGAACATTGTATTTTATAATTCAACAAATTATATAGTAGTATTTGTGTTTTATATATATATATACAAATATCCATCAATAATATGCAGATTTCAGAAGACTACAAGTGGCCTAACTTAAAACTAACTTAAAGCCCTCGATTAATCAGAAAAATCACATTTTAAGAATTTTTCAGTTTGAAATGACATCGCAATATAAAAAAAAGATTCAATTTGTACTATTCCTAAGGCACTGACTTAATTCAGAATTAAATGAATTGAATGCTTTATAATTAAAATGGGCAAGTAAGTCTCTGGATGGGAGAGTTGAAAAATATTGCTTTGTGAGATAATCTCATTGAGTGTTGTCAAGTGGTTAATGGTTAGGTTTATGGTACTTGTACTCTTCAGAAAACATGTTTTGTGTCTAAGATGTCTGTACAGATTGTAAAAATATAGAATTTCGAAGGGTTTTTAAGTTTTTTCTGAGATTGTCTTGTAGTATTTGATCTCATAGAGAGACATTAAAACGCAATAAAAGAATCTATGAATTGAGATTTAGTTACGCATGTAAACAACTACATCTAAAAACGCCATTATATATTTTTTCAACATTCTTTGAATTTTTATTAATTCATAAATATACATTATCTTTTTGAAGATAAAATTAAATTTATAGCAAAGTTTATTACTCCTTTTGTAATTTACAACCAAACAATTTTCTTTACACCCAATTAAGCCATTCTTAATGTCATTGCTGCAGTTTTTTATTATGATTTAAAACACTTAAGCGTGTTTGTAAAAAAACTATTGTGTTATAATATTTAAGAGAAAAAATGATGCATTGAAACATGAAATAAAATATTTAATATTGAATGTTAAAATTTGAAAATAAATAAGCAAAAAAATATATATAAAATATAATTATCTTCCAATATTTAATAACAATTAAATGGTCTTTAGAAATGTTGTTTATTTAATTAAATAAATAAAAGTTATTTAAGCCATTGCTATTAACTCTTTACATACATTACTATCAGCAGTGGGCTCCCCATAGGTCAAAGAATGGGCTCACGTAATTTCACAGCTATTTGTAGATTTCCAGAGAAAAGACAACTTTTATTACTACTTGTACAACTATACATGGACTGCAACTGTAGACAAGGATCTGGAAACACTGGCCTTGACCGAGAATGCAGCGCAGGACAGGCAGACATTTCTGTCGGCTGTGTTTATTGTTATGGCTTAAGTAACATTTTACTACTGAATCCATTTTTATGCAATAAAATTGTCAAGAAAGTGATTCATAATAATCTTAAGCATCTTTTGTATGGGAATTTACTGTTATCGATGGTATTCGTAAGTTAGCATTTTAAACTGAGATTTAGAGAGGACTTTTAAAAATATATCTGTGTGTGAAATGCGTTACATATAACTGTGGAAATAATAAACATAGCCGTTGTAGATTAATGTTACGCTCTTGTACTGTGTAAAGCTGATATTATAATATTACGTAGTCTCATAATGTGGAATCAATGTGTAGAATTGAAAGTAATCATTACAGTAAGGTTAATTAATATACTGAAATGTCTTCCTGAAACATTTCTCTGTTTAATAATGTTTAGGCGATTACAATGGGAATGATTGTAGATGACAAAATGTTTTTTTTCTGTCTTTATATACTTTTTAGCATTTTTCTATTTCATACATTGTAGTAGGCAAAGAAAGGCTGACGGTTTTCGTCGTTTTGATTTAAAACCGTCAGCTTTTTTGCCGCTCCCTGTATCATAACAAAGAAAACATTTTATTAGGTGCATTCAGATTGATTGAACCTTATTAAACCCTTTGGTGGGCAATGCAGTTGGCTAACTTGCTGAGCCAAATTTAATTGTGATCAACTAAGCTAACCCTATCTGCCCGGTACCCGTGTATGGAATCACCTTATTTGTAATTATAAATATTATTGTCTATACCCTCAGATTTTTGTGCATCATATTATATTATATTTCTTACCCATGTTATTTTTTCATATCGTCTGTGTTGATTGTTTAAATGGTTCTCTAAGTTTATTTTATTAAACTGCTTCCATATTCAAATATTCTTCTTTGGAATCATTTAGTAAATACTATATTCTCTTCTTGTTTTAAGGTATCATAGCTAAAGTTTAATTTTTTTTCTTATTATTTATGGTCAAATAACAAAAGATATTTGAATTTTTTTCACAGTGAAGTTCTACAATATTATTTTTACAAAAACACATCAATGATCTAAAAAAATGAAGCTTCAATTTCTTTTAAATATTTTACATTATATGACGTCTTTAAATTTTATTATAAAAATATATATTCCCTAATTAATATTTAGTTTTTCATGCAATTTTAATAAAATGTGATCTTTGAATATATGCTTTGATAGTTTGGGATACATATTTTTTTAAATTGTACAATTATTTACTATTATAGCATTTGGAACAATGTGTGTTATCTTCATTTTTGCAATAAAGAATATTATTTGCTGAAACCTATTTTTTAAATTTACTTATATATAACGCCAAATACATTATATTGAAGGAAAATCATATGGATTGTGTAAATTATTCATGTTTATTAATAATTGTTTTGTTTATATATTTTCGTTGTTTCAAATTAAATCAAAAATACTGTATATTTTTAATGGTTTATCTAACATAAATCACATCATAAAAACAATATATGCCTTAATAATAAAAATGGCATAAAATATTATTTTCATTGTTTTTTTGTATTAATTTTCAATATTCATTTGAATATTCCGTAAAAATAATAATATATGTATGTGTTTATATGAAAAACAAAAAAATAATTAAAATTTTACAATATGAAACTAATGGAGATTGTTACAATTTGATATTGTTGTTTATAAAGCAAAACTACGCAAAATGGGAATCAGCACAAAGAATTAATCAACAGGGTTCACTGCCAAGTGGCATTTGTAGCTTATTACTATAATTATCAAGTGTTTTTAGTGGCTTTGCTTATTTATAAATTAGTGATCATGTCTTTTAAGGTAATTATTTAATAGTATCGTGTTGTTTTGTTGATTTATTTCAGTTATTTCATAATCCCAGGTTGTCAACCAAATTAATAATGTTTTTTTTATCAAAATGTGTGAGTTCAGTGTTAAATTAATTCTTAAATTTGTATCGACAACTCATATTGTTATTGAAAATTATCTTCCTATATATATTTTTTGTAAATATTCTTTGACAGTGTATTTTTAAATTGTAATCTAAAAATCATTCAAAATATTTAACTGAATGTACGAGTAATCAAAACAAGTTATTTGATGCTTGATAGTTGTTATACTTATACAAATAGTTGTCATTTTTTTATCAAACATAATAAATAAATACAAGAAATCAAGACATGTGATTCCAGCTTTCTTTATAATTAATACATTTGAATGTGTTGCATTCTATTTCTGGTTTGCTTGTTGCAAATAATGCCAATAAGTGCTCCAACTGTAATGTTGAGCATTCACAAGTAGATGGACATTCATTAAGGTACTTTTTGTAGGATCCTCCTAATGTATCGTAGAACAATTATTCTAATACATAATTATCAGATTAGGATATTCAATACGGTACCTAACTTATTATGTAACAAATGTAGATGATAGAATATTGATGGCTAAATTTGATGGTTTGATACCAAGGCTATGTTGTATTGTATATAAAAGTTGAAGCTTTATTAAGGAATAATGTAAAAAAACATTAATTTATCCTAGGCTTTGTATTGAATCGATACGGCCAAAGGATTTTTAATTAAATAATTTGCCATACATATCAACTTGCATGTTTTTTAGGTTTGATTGTGTAGAACCATCGTACTGTTTAATTTTTATTTGTATTAGCGTTAGATCTGATGCGATATTTAAAAATCTTTTGGATGTTTGGGTTAAAAGTGAGTCGCTTAGAAGAAGATATAATAATGAATGTATATCCGGGACATCTTCGTTAGCAGCAAGTCGTATCGCTGCTCTAGCATCTGTGTGGAGAGGGTCTCAACCATCCACGGACATATGATTCGTTTTAATACAGAAATCTAATTTACAATTTTTATATAATTATCTTTATAAGCTGTGATGTATAGACTTAGAATAAATGTGAATTGAAATTTTAAAATATCGCCTGCGGTGGCAGAGTTTAATAAAAAATACTCAATAAATTAACCTCAAAGGAGGTAATTTGTACATTTTGAACAACACAATATGGGCAAAAAAACTGTTTAACATAACCAAGCTGTTACACAATTATCGAGTATATTTTTATGATTCACAAGTATTTAACGTTATTTTATCTAAATCAAAAATAATAAATAATGTTTTCCCTTTTTGCTTTGCTCTTGATAGTATAACTTTCAAGATGGCAACCCATTGGTTCTTTAACTAATCGAATCACATAATTATTTAATTATCCATATATATACTTACTGTATTGTATAATCTCAAAGTTAAAAAAATGTGGATATCATTTTATAAAACCCATGTATTGTGTAGCTAAATTTAAGATAAGCCATTATGCATATCGCAAAAGTGCTTGTGTAACAAGGTTTGTCAATCATACATATAGTTAATGCAGATAATATAATTAATATATTGAAAATTAAGAAATTTCAATTCTCAATCCTCTTCAAATGTCCCAAAATATTGAACTGAAATGACTTCATAAAAAATGTCTGTCAAAGCGAGACAATATAATGGCTATGTTAGAGTCTTATGTTCAAAAATTAGTTTGTTAATAAGTGTAAATAAAACACATCATATCATCAAGTACGCTGTTCTCGTCTCCGATTCTTCACAATTCATAAACATTTTATTTAGGACATAACATATATCGATAATATCATTCTTCAAAATTGTTTTCTGCCATCTCTTGATACTGACAAGTAATAATCTCATTTCAAATTAAATAAAACAATTGTGAGATATGGATGTGGCGATAAAAAATTGCCAAATTCCTACTGTAAGAGGTTGTAATGCATTATGTCAGGGCTGTCAAACTCACGGTCATATGTGGCCACAACAATCATCTTTGCAGGCCAATTCAAGTGTAAGCTAAAAAATTTAATTTTTTATTAGACCAAGAAAGCATGAAATGAACACCTCTTTCATTTGATCTTCAGTTTACCGTTTGAGTTTGATAGTGTTGCATTTGCACAATTTATGTAATTTGTTTTAATTATAAACTATAAACCAAAATTTAATGTTTTTCCCGAGAAACATTTTGCACGGCTGCATTAAGTATAATGATAAATGTAATAATGAACGTGTACTCATTCCATTAAAAATATTTGACTGTTATTGTTAATTTTAATTAGATTGTAAAAAGTAATTATTGATAAATGATATCTTAGAAGCCGCACAGGTGGCGACACTGTCACAGATCAGCGAGCGCTGAAATATTAACGAGTACCAAAAATAATTGATCTTTCCAAGTGTGGCAAGCTTACATTCAGAGCCCCGACAGCTCCGACAAATCTCATGCGGCACTCGGCAGCTTTGAAGTAATAAATGTCATTGCCAATAACCCCCCCCCCCCCTAATGAAATTTAAACATTGATTCAACATTTTTGTGTTATTGTATCAGATGAGAATGTGAGAATTAAAAATGCAATATTAATGAAATCAGTATTGTTTATTTATAAAGAAAATGTGCGTGTCAATAATATAATCAATGAAATAAATTTATTAAAAATTGGAAGGTTTTTTATTCACTCTTATCTTTGCCTTTACACAATAATATAATAATAACAGGAGAAAACATAAGTCACTTCTATCCTATCCAGGATAGAAAATGATTACTAATACAATATACTAAAAAAATATATTTAACCCTTTAAATGCGGCGTGCCTATATATCGGCATGACATTTTATGTCGCTAGAGTATAGCGTGCCAATATATAGCCAAGGGCATAGAAAACTGCTCGCGCAATGTAACAATACGAAACTTGGTAAACATATGGGGAATACTTGTCCCTGTTGGATAATCACTCGATGCGGCGTGCCTATATATCAGCATAACATGCCATGTGGCTAGAGTGTGGCGCGCCGATATACAGGCAAGACTAGAGTTTTATGAAAAAAATATATATAGTTTGTTTTAATTTATGGTTTATTAATTAATAAGGTTAAAAAAAATTGAAAATGGATACAGGAGTGTACTTATGAATAAAATAATAATTTATTATAAAAATAAAAATATTATTTTATTTTTCCATGTATTATCGACACTTCTTATGGAACAATGATAAAAACAATAGCCGCACCTAAAGGGTTAAGTAAGGATAAACTTTTCTTAAGGGGGGAAACCACATTAGGCTGTTCAAAAAATAAATACTTAAGGAATATGTATAATATGTAGCTAATAATTTGAACCATGTTCAATAATATGTTACAAGAAATTCGAGGCAATATTTAAAGGAGCATGTGACTGTTTAAAAATCGAAAGAAAAGAAAAAAGCCATATTAGAGGATGATGAGGATCCTTATGAGAAACAAAAAAGGAACCTCTATGGAGTAGTAATTGCTAATTAAAATGTGAGTATGATATATGCTTTGTTAATTTGACTTTAGTATTCAATGTATGTTTTTAAATGCGTTTTTCTCAAAATTACCTTTTTTCAATTGGCGTACAGAGTAACTAAAAAATAATACTTTGATCATTGCAAACTAAAGTATTTATTTCTCTCTATTAAATAATATATAAGTTAAACATAAGTTTAAATAAAAAAGAACCATTTTGAAATTATTTTTTAAGAAGAAAAATTGTACATTTGTTTCCTGCAAATGTTATTAAATTCTTCATATTTGTTATGAAATGATAGATTCAACAAATTACTATGTTATTTTACAATGTAACTGAACTTTATACATTGCTTCCAGGTTAATTTTGTGATCCCCCATCGTGTACGCCAACAGTACACCCTAATTCCAGAACACCATGTATAGCATCTTTGCTATGCAACCAGCACAATCTCGGTGAAAATTACATAAATAAAAAGATCCTAAGACTTAATAACATTTTCTTATTCCTTTCACTTAAATAAAATCACATGTTGCCCCCCTTAATATTAATATTTTTATTAATTGCTTAATTTAAAAAGATAATAATCCAACAAGGTAATCTTTTTCTGATATAGTGATGGGGTTATCACCTTTTTTATCATCTTTTCATCCCATTTTTACTCGAAAACAGCCATTTATTTTTCACATTCTCATTTAAAAATAATAATAAATGCAAGCGTTTTTCACTGTATTTATTATATCACACACTTCAATAAGAATACTTTAGTTAAGTTACAAAAAAACAAAATCACAACCATAACAATAAACCTAAGCAGTAAGTTATAAATACAAATTTGTTTAACTAAAGGAGCTAGTAAATAGGCAATAATGTTAACAATACAGCTGGATGGAGCATAGGTGTATATGTGAGAGCAAGAGAAAGGTATAGAGTTGAACAATACGTTCATAAAATAATTGCTGTAGGATTCTATCCTCATTGCCCATTAAAGAGTCTCTAAATAATAAATTTTCAATCAAAATAAATCAAAGTGTCGTAAATAAATAGTTGACAATATTGATATTTTGTTTTGAAGATATGTTTTGCAATTGTTTTTCACATTTTGAAAGCCCTTTCATTTGCTGCAAGCATACTCGTACTTCTAATATAAGTTAAATATGACATGAATTGTATGGGAACTAATAATAGTATCTTAAATGATGACCACCAGTTGTTCCCAATGAGATTAAATAATGTTCATTAGCTGTTTGCGATAATCAAGAAAAATATTTAATAATTATTGACTAGAAAAAATAATTAATTCTTTACTAATTTAAGATGTAATTTACTGAATGAAGTGCAAGTATAAAACTTAAAGCTATTTTTTAGATATCTAAAAAAATATTGTAAATAGGTACCTTTGGGTGTTTATTTTAGAGACATAGTCGTATTACTAATACTAAATATTCAGTTTTATTTTATTGTACAAAATCTTGATAAAACCACCTCGATTTAGTATAAATTTGGACCAATCGATTGGCTTTTTGCAATTATAATTATTCTAAGGAGCTAATCATAAAGGCTAATTGTAAAGAGGACAGAAACAGGACATAAGTAGGTATATACGTTATCTCATGACAATGAAAGAATACTTCACAATTTAAAAATACTAATCATACAAATAAAAATATAGCTTTAGAGATGACAATATTTGTATGACTCTGTCGTTGAATAGTTTTTGCTCCTGTGAGTAGCCCTTAAAGGGCTTATAAACAGGCAATAAAAATTGGATTTATTGCATTACAATATTGCTTGTTGTCGGAAATATTGCACATAACAAATCTTTAGCTGCAGAGGCTAACAGAGTGAATGAGACATACACAGTTCAGCAATATTCCAATTTGTATTGCTCTTTTGAGAGTCCCTTGAAGTGACATAAAGTAATAAATGATAAGACATATATAGAAGGCTATTAATAAATTACTGGATATGCCATATTAAACCTATTCATATTAAGTTGAGTAATTTGGTTTAAGCATATTTATATTATAAATTAAATACATTACTTCATATGAAAAGGGTGAATTAAAATATATTGCCCCTTTAATCCTAAATCACCCCCTAATCCACCATCAGGCAGAACATATTCTAAGTCATCCATTTCCCTGTTTGGTCCGAACTCAGTCAAGTTTTGGTTGCTCAGCTCCAAGTCTTTGAGTTTCCACACCGCCAAGTGTAGGGACTTCCCCTGCTTAGCCATCACGTACACTCCATCTGCGTTCATTGTATCCTTGTCCGTTGCGTCGACAATAAGTATTCCTGTCAGGATGGCCCAGTGCGCCTTGTGGCCCTTCTTCTGACACGGAGAATGGTTGCAATCTGAATCATAACTGAAATAAAATGTTAAGAAAAACAAAGGTATAATTTGAGACCATAATCATTATTGTTAGCCACATTTTAGAAATTGAGACTGAGCAAGTAGAAGCCTCTAAGAAGATGAGCAGGACAAATAAAATAAACTACTGAGTCCTCTACTGCCATCAACAAGCTTTAGAACTGGGAGGAATGAAGATGAATCAAAGATAAGAATAAGGTCTTAATAAAGGATTACCTCACCAGTAATATCAAAGAAATAGAAGAGATGTATTTGTTTATGTTTTAATTCGTTTAAATTTAAAAAAAGGATACGGCACCAACATCACACATCCATCGAGCAATAGATCAATCACTTCTCTGCAAAAAATATTCCCATTTCGATGCTCCAGTTGCACATGTCGCATATTTGGCAAATTGTCAATAATGGTCTGTAAAAAGACTGCAGCTTGCTTAACGCTGAACATCTCGCCGTTGTTTGTGTATCTTTCGTCTTTGGCTAACTGGAGCAAGTTTATTATGGGAACCTGGTGATCAATCAAAATAGAGATGGCGACCAAACCGCAGGTCGGTCCTTCTTGCAAAAGCGAATTGAAATGCCGGTATTGATACTTTGAAGGTGCCTCTTTACGGAATACTCCATATCTGGAACAAGCCATGCGTAATTCGGGATACCTCGATGCCCAGGCACACAGTTTGTTATCGAAAAATTTGTCGCCTGTAGTGAATCTAATTGATGGCTTATGGTTATGGGACATAGTTAGGAAATATACCGGTGGCGAAGGCGGTTGCGGTGGTTCGCTTTCAAATGACATATTTTAATATTCTTAAAAATGTGTACATTCACAAGACGAGATGTATAGTTATAAAAAAACAGCGATATTGTGACCAAAATAAATAGAAATTTGACACTTGAATCAACATCTTCTTTTTTATAGCTATTATGCTGTAAAATATAACAATCCTTACAAGAACATAAAAAATCTAGGTAGGTAGTTATTTTGTTTTCCATTTGTAATTTACCAAATGTATTTTTTTTTTTTTTTAATTAATATTTATATACATATCCAAAATATATATCTCGTACACTACGAATACTATCATTTTCTTCGCGCAGCTTATACGGCCAACACCTGATTCTAATTTTTCTTTTCTCTAGTACAATAATTAGTTTATTTATGTACTTTTAAGTTTTTGTCGAACACGATTTGAATCGATTCACTAATAGATTAAACGAAACATTTATATACTCGTTTTAAATAGTCAAATAAATTTTAATGATATTTTCAGCACACAGTTTGTAATAATTATAAATAATTAATTAAAGAGCAGACAAATGTTATATTCCTTATCGCACTGAAAAGCTTAATAAAACTTAAAAACTACATAATAACCGATGATATTTCTGAAACAACCCAAATACCAATTCGATTCTCAAATAAAAACAAAACATTTAGTTAAATTTCAGATTTATTAGCTAAATACCTTAATTTTTTATAAATGTTGCATGCACATTTACCAAAATTTGTCATTTTATACCCTTAACGTTATTAAATATAAACTGTCAAACAAACGCAATGCTAAATTTGAATAACATTTTAAAAATATATCGTTAGGTATTAACAGAGAGAGATAAATTGTAACATCATACCTCAGAAGATCATGGCGCCAAATCATAGATTTTTGACAGTTCACTTTTGTAATCTCCGCTCGAAGTTTTTCAAATTTGTATGTAATTTAAAGTGGCCGTCCATGTTTACCTAATGTTGTCATTTGTATTTGAATGTGTATGTATTTGAATGTGTATGTATTTGAATAGTACAATTTCTAGGTATCAGATTTTTTTTATATCCATTGGAGCTTAAATCCATGGGAACTGAATACATTTTGCATAATGTTTTAAAGCTTTTTATTTTTGTGGGCAGCATTTGAGTTTAGTAGCATACTTACGAATAATACTAAAGCCTAAAAGTAGCGGTGAGAATCATTTTATTTGTTTATTTTTCATATTAAATTATTTTCTTAGGTATACTTTTATTATTTATATTCTTACTTATATCTTTAATGGGAAAATAAATGTTTGTAGTCCTTTTATCATTATAAAAGCGTAAGCGTAAAACAATAAAAAAATTGATGTATATTTTAGTTTATATTTTTTTTGTTAAACAAGAAGAATAAGGATTTTTAAAGACATTTAAAAAATTAAATCGCTTATAATACTACATTTTTTTTATCCATCATTATCATACACATTTCTTTACAATAGTAAAAATAAATTGAATTGCAAAAGAAATTTTTGATTCACAAGAAAAGCAAAATTTTACAAATAAGTAACTATATGGATATTTTTTAAAATTATTTATTAGAATATTATTTTATTATTTCAATATTCTAATCTACTTTTATAGACCATTGAATATATTACAATATTATAAGCAATTAAATATACATATACTATAGATAAAAATCCTTAAACGAGTCAAATCACTCAGAAAAAATATCGGCGGGAGCGGGATGCGAACCGCGGACCTTTGGAACCAACATTTTGCCCAGGTAATTATACCGCTCGGCCAAAAATACCTGTACCCGGAATCGATAGTACAGTTCATATAATTTAATGTTTGAAGATTATTTCATTCAAATGTTGACCGCGGCTGCGCCTCAAATGGTCCATCTGCTTAGTCCAATTTTGGCATACACTTTCCAACATTTCGGTCGGTATCTTACGAATAAATGCTTCAATGCTATCTTCCAATGCGTCAATCGAAGCGGGCTTGTCAGTATAGATATGAGCCTTAACATAGCCACACAAAAAATAATCTAAAGGCGTTAAATCGCACGATCTAGGCGGCCAATTGACCGGTCCCAAACGTGAAATAAAGTGTTCACCGAACTTGCCACTCAATTGGTTTATTTTTTCGCGTGCTGTGTGGTATGTGGCACCGTCTTGTTGAAACCACATGTCATGCTAGTCAACCTATTCCATTTTGGGCAAAAAAAAGTTGGATATCATCTCACGATAGCGCTCACCATTCACAGTTACGTTGCGATTCGCATCATCTTTGAAGAAGTACGGTCCAATGATGCCACCAGCCCATAATCCGCACCAAACAGTAACTCTTTCTGAATGCATTTGGTAGCTCTTGCAATGCTTCTAGCTGATCTTCACTCCAAAACCGACAATTCTGCTTATTTACGAATCCATTCAGCCAAAAATGAGCTTCTTCGCTGAACACAATTTTTCGATAAAAATATGGATCTTCCGCCAACTCTTCAAGAGCCCATTCACCAAAAATTCTGCGTTGTGGTAGATCGTTCGGCTTCAATTCTTGCACCAGCTGTATTTTGCTGCGTGTTGGTGATTTAATGTCCAACAATGTAAATTTGGTGCGAAATTTAGTCACAATAGCCCGAATAGCCGCTTCAGTGGGTCGATTAAACTGACCATAAAATGGAAGAAGCGCGCGATGAACTTTCTTAACAGAGCACGCATTTTGATAATAAAATTCAATGATTTGCAAGCGTTGTTCGTTTGTAAGACGATTCATGGTTAAATTATTGACCAAACTGAAGATGTTTGACAGTGACACAAAACACGAAACGTACGTGAGCTGTCAAAATCAGTGTTGCCAAAAAGGAAATAGTTTAAAAATCACCCTTTATAACAATTTAGAGGATTTATCTTAACTTATTATAATAAACGAAACAACGTTTTTGGTATATAAATATCGCATATGTTATTTTTTCAAGATTGAGGTCATTAATTTATTACATATTTACCTATCTTCTTTATTTTCGTAATATTTTTGATTGTTAATTATTTTTTGGACACTATACTTGTATATTTGGTGTGTGTAAAAGAACCCTAATAATTTGTAGTTATAAAAACGTATGAACATAGAAATAAATGTTGAAACAGGGATTATAAATATTTAAATATAAAATGTCACCTTCCAGTTTGCTGATAAACTCACTAGTGTTTTATAAATATTTGACCAAGGCATATGTAATTGATGGGTGATAACAATCGACACTATTATATTGTTATGGCGTGTTCAGCGTGGCTCTGTTTTTCATGTCCAAGTTTGTAGTTTAACTCTCAGATTTGTTTTTCACATGTCACGATTGACAACATGTTTACTGTTTACTATAATTGCACACAAAACACTGTAATTGAATACAGATGGGCGGAATTATACGACGCTTTAGTTTAACTACGATTATGTATTTATTTATTATGTGTGCTTGAAAAAATAAGTTATTCCTTTGTTGTTTTGTGAAGCGATAATGTCTTTGTTATAACATGATTAATTTTCTTGAATCATGAGGCATCAAAAGTTAAGGTTTAATATATGTATACATACTTATAAATTTCAAACATTAAATAAAAACATGTATTTTATATAAGATGAGAATTTATGAAATCAACAATATTGTTTTTAAGTAATTCATATTATGAACGATTTTAGCCAAAATTCAATGAATTTTCGTCGACTTCTGCAATTTCATGTACATCAATATAATGCATGTCGCATTAATTTTCATTCCAACAATTAATGTTATCTTGAATACAGTAAATCGATAAGATTTTGGTTTGACTTCAAATATTATATAATTTCAGACAGAGTAGCAGAACAAAGAACCGAACTAAAGAAATTATTGCCACAACCAAAAATTTACTTCGCAATAATAAAATTCGACAAATCGGTAAAGGTGAGATGTTTTATTTTATTTATATATTATGTTTAAAGAATGTATATTTTACAAAATAAAATTGTTGTCATTTTTTACGTAATATTTTTTTATGCAGGAATCACTCCCGTCCAACCATTAAAAATCGACAAACAAGATGATGTCAAGGTATTTTTTTAATAAGTGTATGATATCCTGGTGATTCTTTTCATGTATGTACAATGCATATATCTTAAAGAAACATTTTTTTTGGTTTTACTATCGACTCATTCGTTTTATTTATAATATTAATAAATTAAACCACAGAAAACCCGACTGAAGTGCGAAAATAAAGTCTATGGCCTCTTTAATTTTTTTTTTTGTTTAAATGATTTTATATTTATTAAAAAACTTACGCATCTAATAGCACTGCTTAGAAAAAAGAACTAAAACACTGATAGTACACACATTGTTGAATTATCCAATAATAACTAGAGGCGCGCGCTTTGGGCTTCTGAATTTTAGGGGCTCCAAAATGACATATTTTTCTTTTTTAAATTGTGACTACAAAAACAAAGCATCATTTATTATTCATGCCCACTTACGTTTCCAATTTTAAGTATTTCTACAAACTAATTTATTTCGAAAAGTTATTTGGTTCAAATGCAGCATATTTTACTTTTCATTTATCCTTGAATAGAATTGCAACGAGTCTGAAAAAAAATAGTTGTACAGAAGATAACAACACTTTTATAAAAATATATTTTTAATTTTAAATTCGAGATCTTTCGAAAAAGAGGACTTCCGACATGACTTGCGCCCAGGGCCTCCAATTTAATTAATCCGCCACAGGCTGCCCAAGTCAAATAATACTTATATCCTCTCATTAATTTTAGGTTTTACACTCGAATTGTAATAATATATCTTTGATTTTCGTATAGAAAAAAGACGAGTCATTCCAGCGAGCGATGGCTGGTACTCTAACGGTGGCGCGCGCCCTGGGACTCTTTCCCGTGATGGGGTTGCGACCTACACAAGGCTTGGGGGCCCGCGAGCTTCACTTCCGGCCCGGGGGGTTCCTGGCTCTCCTGTCAGCAGCCAGCTTACTTCCACTCCTCGCAGTCGTTCTGCTCGCTTTGTATTACGTTGGACGTTCTCTAGCTAGCAGCAGCAAGATATCAGGTCAGTTATTTTACAATTTATATCATATCATAAGAACGATAGATACAGTTTCAATTGTTGAGCAGACCAAGCATATCTACAGGTACATGTATAATTTGGTTTACCTTGAACTTTACTCAACATGGGCTACGGTGACACGTTTTTGATACAATAATCAATATTTACGTTACATGTATAGTTCCCTTTCGATGCAAATTAAGGAAAATGCATCGGAAAATTACCAGTACTAAACAAAATTTCCGCGCATTTTGCGATTTTGCTCGTACTTTCGGTAAGAAAATCGATATTGCATCTTCATCTCCTTTTAACCCGTTACCGCGATTCTAATCTCTTTCGTGGGTTCTTCCTCCCTGGCACTATTCTACAATGGTCGCACTTATTCGGAGGGGATTCCCATTGGACGTTTCAGTTGCTAACTGATAATACTATGAATGAGCGCAACATCAAGGAGTCTTAACTATCCTCCGGTGTGATGCGGATGTGAGGCGAATAAAGTCCAGTCCAGTCAATGAGCTATTGTAAAAACACAAATAAGTGTCGGTTAGATCAAGTAAAATATAATTTTTGATAAGTGTGTGTAGATGCGGGTAATAAAGGTCTCTTTGCTATGTGCAGTATTATATTGGGATGGAAGGTTTCAAACAAATTGTATGCACTAGCAGTTTGTTTTTAAACATATCTTTGAAAAGGGTTTATGTTTTGTAGGTGGTGTGGCCAATTCCACTGTAGGGGCCGTGTTCTACGGCAACAGCCTGGTGGCGGCCATGTTGCTGCGTGGTATCGCGCGGGGTTGGGGCAAGTTGGGGGAACGCTGGGAGCGGGAAGAGAACTCTGCTCCAACTCCTCTGCCGCGTCTCTGCAGAGCTCTCAGTACTGCTGCTCGTCTCATACTGGTGCTGGCAATGGGTAAGAATCACATAGTAAAAACTACATTGCCCTGTTCCTAGTTTTCTATACTAACAATACATAACAATGTAGAAATAAATCGATGTACAAGTAAATAAAATTGAAGAAGAAGGAGATGGGGAAGAGAAGATGATGAGAAAATGGAAGATGATAATGAAAAATCAGAAGTAAAATGAGGAGTAGATAGTCATTAATATTGAAAAAATTGATTCGAAAAGTCGATGATATATTCTGTATTTGGTTTTACTGATTTAAGCATAAAACGTATAGCAAGAAATTGTTTTGTTTTTTAAAAATTGTAATAATTTCAATGTAAGTATAATTGTTTAAGCTTACAAAATATTCATAATAACCTAGCATAAAGTTCATTTATTAACACATTGTAGCCCACCGATGTTCTCCCACTTTTCGCCTAAATATCTGATTTGCACCATTTCCAGATAACCTAATTTCAAGCTTTAATAATAGGTACTTCACCATTAAATTTGTTAACGTACGTCATGCTGACAGAAACTCTGTTTTGGAATGCTATTGAATATTAAATTATTTTTTTCAGTGGAACATTTACTTAGCGTTGCTATCCAGACCACTGAATGCAGAAAAGCGATGGCTAAAGGAACAGCAACACTCAAGGGCTGCCTGGAGGAGTATTGCATGCGATCGCATTCATTCATTTTTACTACAGGTAAAAATAAAATATTAATTACTGTGTAATACAACATGAAAAATTTTGGTAATTCTTTCAGAGTTAAATAAACTGGAAAATATCTCGTTCAGGTATCATTGAATTGGCCGCCATGTGTCATGGCTCGCACTAGTGATGATACAAGAGAGTATTAACTTAGCGTCAGTAAGTAGTAATATTATATATGGGCTGTATTATATATAAAAGTTGACATTTCTTGTTGTTTCAGTAACATATACAACCCCACTTGGGTTATTGATATTCTTCATCAGCAAGGTTGCCACTTTTACGTGGAACTTTCAAGATCTTTTCCTCATTCAGATCAGCTTGGGTCTGACAGCTCGCTTCAAACATATCAATTCTCTGATTCATAAATTGGATCCTGAGGCAAGTAAAATAAATTTATATAAACATTCAACCATAAGTAGGACTAACTGCTTAAATATTCTGTATTTTTTAATAGAACGTTTGTCTTTGTAGTAACAAAAGATACACCAAACCAGTTTCTAATGTGAATTTTCAAAATGTAATCTATTGTAACTGTGAAGCAAGGGTGGGGTAGAGGGTGCTCGGAGGAGCGCCAGAATTGTTACTGGTAATTCCATGTTAAAAATATCATGGCCAACGAGACTTTTGCTGAACGTATTGCCATCCCGATCCCATAGCTACAGCGAAGCAACCATCTGAATGTATAAACTAGTTCCTAGATTTATGCAATAGAGCTGAGTGAATATTCAATTACTTATTTTGATTTGTGTTTTCAGACAGTGTTAAGTTCCCAATGGCGGTCTGCTCGGGAGCTGTTCGCGGGAGCAGCAGGATTAGCAAGAGAAGCTGGACAGTTGCTCTCACCTCTTGTTCTCCTTTCCTTTATCAACAATTTATACTTCATTTGCCTGCAGATGCTTAACGGTCTTGGGTAAGCTAATTTTCAAGTTATAAGGTAAACCCCCGGGCGACATTTTTGGAAAGAGATTTTAAAGATTAACATATTTAAATGTTATGGGAGCTATATACACAACGAGAAAGTTGCAACTGAAAAGTTTTGTGAGGTAACAATAAGGGTTGCTTTGTTCGAAATTATGACTAATTTAGTACTTCTACTATCACAAGTTACAGTATAATGTTGGCAGACATCCGTTCTGTATGAATTGTTGTCATTGTTTAAGGAAACTTTGACCAGGCATGTCTTATTTCCAGTTTCAGCAAACATTATTCAAGTTGACACATTATTTTGGTGTCTTTCACTTTGGTGATTTTACTTATTTCTTCTATAATATTTTTTATTATAAGGATAAATTGTAACCGCGTGGAGATAAGATATTTCGACATTTACTTTGATTATATTTGTTTCTCAACAGGCCGTCTAAGCTGGGAGCTCTGCACGGAGCCTACTTTTTCTTTTCTTTTGGTTTCATCGTGGTCCGAGTGACTTGTGTGGCTCTGGCAGCTTCCGCTGTTCCGCTGGAGGCGCGGCGAGCACTTCCTGCACTACGATGTTGCCCTACTAGAGCTTACTGTGTTGAGGTATAACAAGAACTTACTACGCTATGGATAAGAACCAACCCCAGTTTCGTTCAAGAATGCTAGTTTTGCTTAGTTTATGAACTTATGCAGCCCTTACGTAGGTTTCCTTCATGCACCGATTATAAAATCAAGTAAAACCATTTAATATGTATACCCTTCCCGGTTATCCCTACTAGGTTGATATACTCGTATGTCGTTTTCTATAGTACCACATGCAAGCTTTGAAATGGTTTTCCAACATGTTAAATATTTTAATATCATATACAGCTTTTAAGAAATACGAAAGATTTGCTAGATGTTCCGAGAGCAGAACAATATAGCCCAAGGAGCGGCTCAACCCGATTAACAACATATTTTTTCCAATGGGTCAATTATCCATGTAATAAACGTCGAACATAGCTTAGCTTTCAAGATGTGATGAAAAATCGGTGTTTTCAAATTGGCAGTCTATCTACCACTTGTATCTTTTAATAAAAATTGGATTAAATTGTTCAGACATGTACTACAAAAATTTCAAAAACCATTTAAAAAAATCATTATTTTAGGTGGAAAGGCTAACTTGTCAGCTGGTACATGATGAGGTGGCACTGACAGGGATGGGATTCTTCACTGTGAATCGAAACTTCATGTTAGGAGTAAGTTATAAAAATAAAAGAACTTGGATTAATTTTTAACAGTAAAAATGCTAATAAAATTCAAAAACGCTAATGTTCCAAACAAACATCACATATCATTTTCATGTGCGTATCCAGCCAGGTACCCTTGTCGCCTTAGGGCGCCAGTGTGATTTCTTGATAACTTGATTTTCGACAATGATTTTTGATATTTATTTTATTATTAAAATTAATTATTTAATTATGTATTTATCTTGATTATTATCTTGATCTTAGGTGGCTGGTGCAATAGCAACCTATGAAGTGGTCCTTTTGCAATTCGATTCAACTGACAGAGATTCCACAACGGCGTCAAACGTGACTTCTACTACTATGGCACCGACTTAAATATTGAGAATGAGAAAGAAACCATAAAAAAATTCACGAAATAAGGACTAACATTGTATTTTTTAATGTAATATAATAATCATAACTTTTTGAATAAATATTTTTAATAAATACGTTAATTTATGTTAGAAATATAACTGGATTTTTATTCTTATAAAAATTATAAAATATGGGCACATAGAGATAATATGTGTACCGGAAAAGGATGTCGTTTTTTTTAGTGGTTTTGAGTGGTCAGTTGTACTTGGGCAGTTGAACTTTTACATCGTGTTCTGTGTTGTTTCTCTGACTACGTATACCTGGAGTGTACTAGGACTTGTAAACAAAAAAATTACAACCCTATTTGTTTATTATATTTTTATTTATTAAATGCACCAATTTTTTTTATTACAAAATGACATTCTTTTCCGGTACAACTATATTAGCAGAAAAACTTCTTATTATTTAAAAATATTTATTTCAAACTAACTATATACATTTTAATATGATAAAATTACAAGATTGTTAACATAATACAAATATCATTTATAATATGAGAATGAAGTTGTAAACGATACAATCAGGGTCTGGGTGTTGTTAATGCACAACTCATGTGTTGTATTGTATTATTGGTTGAGGGAGATGGAGACTCACTGAACTGCACTAGCACCAACTCATACGTCACGATTGTTCCAGCGATCTAGAAAAAGTCAAATCAAATAATTAACGTCATGTAAGTAATCAATGCTTACAAACTTTAATTATAATCGATGCAAGCCGTCGAAAATCCGTGATAAAGAATAAATTGATTGAATTCGATAATTCATGATCATTTGAAATAGTTAACAGTAGCTTAGGTTAAACAGTAGTTACTTTTTACTATCCTTTTGAACTAAATTACTTTCCAAATGACGTAATACTTACATACGACTATTAATTTAGTTGTTCAAGTCCTTAAGAACGAGGAAATTTCTAGTTCTAATAGTCAAAAAGTTCAGTGTCTTAGATTAGTTATTTAACTGTGCATAGTTTAATACACAATGCGTACGAGGTCATATTCCAATGGGGCTTTAATCATGACCAAAGGAAGAGATAGCGATCAAAGGGATGTAGCAGTGAAACACGACAAATAACAGAGACCCTTACGATGGTTATGAAGAAGATGTTTAACTCACCGATAAAACAAGACTTCGTGTTATATAGAAGAAGTTGAGTGCTGTGAAGGCCACAGTATCAGTTACGACTTGCGTAACAAAGCGGTGAGCCTGAAATACGTAAAACGTAACTTCAAAGTCACATAGAAACCATTATATTCTGATGTGTAGTCATCATCAGCTTGTGTCCGTCTACAGTTGAACGTAGGCCCCCACATAAGTCTCCATCTTCTTCGATCCTCCAATTTCCGCATCCAAGATGGAAAGTAAAGTTACAGTACATTGTACAACATCTTGGTAATTACTACACATAGAATTTGACATATTTTGTGAATAGTGTGCATTGTGGACTATATAATGTGTACCTCGGTGCAGTAGCTAGCAGAGGGCACCACATACAACACAGCTGCTGGTCGACGTGTCTCAGAATGAACGGCTGCAGCACGGAAAGATACAGCAAGAGATCGCGCCAGTAGGAAGGCGAACGAATATGTGAAGTAGATCACATTGGAGTATCCCCATAAAGGCCTGCAACATCAATCGTTTCTCCAATAGCACGACCATTGCACAACACAACAAAGCTTTGACGCAAGGTGATGCTGCGCCAAGAACATAAAACTTGGTATTGTATAGACTGATATCAGTTTGATATAACTCTTTTAGGATGATGCCGAAAAGCCTCGATAAACGATCTTTTGTATCTTATTTTAGTTCGCTCGCCTGACATGCACATCTAATAATATTAGTTTTAATTTTATATAAAAATATTCGGCGTATGCATAAGCCATTTAATTTGTTTTGACAGTTGCTCCAAGTCATATTGTTTCAACTGTCAACTTTGGTTCATTATTTTGCCGCAATGATCTTTGGGGCGCTGAATGTTGCTGTGCCAGTCTGTCAGCCCGTGTCCACAGTTCCCGTCAGAACGAGGCCCACGATACAACATGTTACGGTGGGGCGGGGAAACCGAAGTCTTGTATTGGAAATAATCGCGAATTGTGTTTCTTAACAAGTTCTATGCTTTGCGACCTGCTCCTGCATATTTCCTTCACGCGTCCCGATGACAAACCCGCGACTTGTTGTCACCTTTTTAAATATGGGGGATGTCAAGAATTATCTCACAAAAACCGATATGAATATTCAAATATAAAAAAAACATCATAAAATAAGATTCATTATGTAAAAGTCCAAGAGAAAGGTTGATCAAAACTTGTTAAATAATTGAACAAAAATTACCCGTTTCTACTTTTGCCACACTTGGTTTGGCTGTTGACCCCGTTGCTATGCATGTAAAAGAAAATAAAAATTTGCATGTAATTTGATTAAATTAAATAATTCAATTAGTTTTCTATAGTCCACTTTGTTATCTTACTCAAGGGTATTGAACAGTTGTAGACATATGAAAAATAGGTTGTTTGCGAAAGAAAGGAGAACAATCCTGTTGATGGCGTCGTCCACTGTGCTCACCAACTTTGATAATCTTGCGAACTCTTCACGAGCATTGCGCCAAAACTGCTGAGGTAGATTCTGAAACAATACGAACTGCATTTGATTTACTATGAGATGGACTTCAGCGGGATGAATTTGGTTAAATAATGCGATTATAATACTAATCATCTGAGGTTCAAACCAAACATAATTATAAATTACAATATAATACAAAGAACAAGCTTATCATAGTGAAAGGATTATGTTTGAAATTATAAAAAACATTTCGGATAATATTTTAAGTAATGACAATCATATACATTGATACCAAAGAGTAAATTGAAGAAAGCCATAACACTAGAGGTTATTTTCTTAGAATTGGATTCTTATCCATCAGCCACCAAAGAGCGTAGTTCATCGCCGCGCGATACTAGAGCCTCGCAAAAGCGGCACTGATATCTAAATATATATTTAGATGTATACAATATTGATATCAGCTCGATATAACCCTTGCAGGCTGGTGCCGAAAAGCCTCGATGGACAATCTTCCGTCTCTTATTTTTGTTCTCTCGTCGGACATGCATGTGTCGCAATATTGATTGATTGACAGGTGTAGTTCTGTGGACCGCCACTGCATGATTTCGGTGCAGGGTGTGACCGACTACGAGTGCTGAGTGGCCAGCCGTCAGTCTGTGTCTGCTCGAGGCGTTAACAACACGTCATTGTCTGCATCGAGCGGACCGAAAGTGTGTCAATATTAATTAAATATATCATTAAGGTTATCAACTGACAATACTTGGTGAAACTGCATAATTATAATTTTAAATTAATTTTAATTAAAAAATAAAAATAAAATTGAAGATGGTCTCCAGGGAGGCCGAAACATGTTATCATTTAAAATAAATTGTGAATCAAAACTAAATATTTTTAATTGATTATTTTTTAAATTAAAATTAATTTAAAATTATAATTAATTTATATCACAACATGCTTCTGAAAATGTATATTTGTGTTGCTCATCTGCTCCTCACTCCTCCACCACACGTTAAACTAAGGAACCCGATAAGAAAATATAAAAACATACCTTCCCATGGGCGCTATAAAGGCGATCGTTCAAACGCTCGAAGCGATCTTTCAATCCCATGCTCATCATTATAATAAACAGATCCGTGAAATTCCAATTGAATGCCGCCGACAGGTTTAATATCTAAACAGAAAAAAAATCTAAGCGAGGAAGTCACTGCTGTAAATATGCTTCATGGTAAAAAATTTTTTTTTTTTTTTCGATTTTTTCGATCGATATTTCTTGGTGGAATTCCATTATATCAGATATAAAATAAAAGATTCTTTAGAATTTATTCCACATTTTTTTTTTTTTGACTACATGTTTCAGCCAGGTCAGATGGCCATTGACTTGAAAATGGCCATCCGACCTGGCTGAAACATGTAGTCAAAAAAAAAAATGTGGAATAAATTCTAAAGAATCTTTTATTTTATGTCTGAAAAAAATATCTCGTTGAAGAGATAGGCTTACTAGTAGGATCATGGCTTTCCAAAGTGCATAGTCAAGGAAATAGAAGAATTGTCCGAAGGATGCCGTGAAGTAGGAAGCAGCCAAAGTAGACTTTTTTCCACAATCCATTGCACCGGCAACACCAGCGATGATGCTCAGCAAATGTTCAACTAAAAATACATATTTTTTTAATTAGTGTCTAAAAATTTATCTCTCAGGATGTATTAATATTCAGTTTGAACCTTTTCATAAGTTGAAACACTATTAAAACACAATTAAGTATAAAGCAAGTCTCGCTTCCAAAAACTAGGTGTATTATATAGACCACGTCGGTATTTCAACGATAAACAACTTATTCTTCTATGTAAAGGACAAATCCGACCTATAATTGAATATGTTCCAATGGTGACGTGCAGTCACCTTTTGATTGGAACACCAGAACACCTTCTAAGCTTAATTGACTCAGTTCAAAGAAGAGCAATTCGTTTGATAAACAATGACACTCTAACGTCTAACCTACAATCAATGGAATACAGGCGTAAGATTGGTTCTCTTAGTCTTTTCTACCGTTATTACCACAGTCGCTGCTCTTCGGAACTTAAAGAACTAATTCCTCCTGCACCCACCCACAACCGACAAACTCGTCGTACACTTGCTGAACATCCATACACGGTTAATATATGTCGATCAAGAACTGGCAGTTTCAAAAACTCCTTCCTCAATGACACCGGTAAGCTATGGAATGCTCTTCCAGCGTCTGTGTTTCCTCCTTCCTACAATCTGGATCTCTTCAAGAAACAGATAAATATACACTTGCATTCTCCCCAACCCCCACACAAACACGAACAAAACACGCGTTTCCCGCATGCATCGTCCAGCCTCCCTGGCTGAGCGTCATAGAGTGCACTGGTCTTGACCAGCTGTGCTCTCCTGCATGCGTTTACATCAAAATAAAACTTGCAATCTCCTCAATCCGTACACTTACACAGTGCCGGTTGCAGGGGGTGGCGCAGTGGGTCGGCTGCCTAGGGCACCCAGTGATTAAAGGGCGACCTAAATTGCTAAGTGTATTTCATACTGCGTATTTTTTCATATTCAATATTTATATGGTATACAAAAATTGAGTGACTTACACAACATCGTGAATTATTTTCTCATGCACAAAAAGAAGTGGAGCCCCAAATCCTCTAGCAATTTTACTTGAATATGCATTTCAACACATATAAAAAAAAGAAACCGCGCAAGGCAGTTGCATAAATTACACGAGTATTTGCATTCAAGATTTGCCGCAGAATGCTCTACTTGCTCATTTTTTTGCTCCATTGTCAAGAATTTTTTCGGAACAAAGATTTTAAGGTTAAAAAATCCGTTGCATAGGTGGAGTTTTCGTAAATATATTTGTGAACATAAAAAAGCTTAAAAAATCATAAAAATATTAAAGTTTAGGTTTTATTGAGGATTGAGCCTTTGTCTTATGCAAACGTATTTTTGACATGTCATCATCATCATCATCAGCCTGTGTCCGTCCACTGTTGAACGTAGGCCTCCAGCATGAGTCTCCATCCTCTTCGATCCTCCGCCTTCCGCATCCAGGTTACTCCCGCTATTCTTATTATATCATATATATTATATTTTGACATATAAATTGGTTTAATTACCCAGCGCCATAGAGAGAACAAAAAAGAAAAAGGTGTTCAAGCGAAACTTTAAGGAGCGCTTGCTTCCGATGGGCCTACGGGTGTACATCGCAGGGTAGCCAACTCTGAGCGAGGACTCCACCTCGGCCAGGGAGCGCGCCCCACAGAGGGCCACAGGGGCGCCAGCCGAAGGAACAACACTAGGGATGCAGAAGTACTCCCGTAGTAGACAATGCTGGCTGCAAACAATATTGTATTAGGCCCTTGTATAGGTAGCAGAGTTAAAAAATAAACTTGACTGTAAATTATACTAGAGTATATCACTCAACCGTATGGAGAGATATTTCTTAAGATTTTAGGTGAGTCGAGGGCTAAGGCTTGACTTTAATCATTCTAAAGGAAAGTAGCTATTATAGGTTGGCTACCTTAAGCCAACTAATGACTTTACATACAAGTGTCATTATAAATAAGATCCGTCCAAAACTTATGTTATTTAAACTATAGTTAACCAAAGTCTCGTTCGACAGCTTACGCAAGAACATCATCATCATTATTCTAATATCATAATACCGCTTGGCTGGCGTCGCACCACTACACATAAGACGCAAAGTCAAATGCGCCGAAGAAATGCGTATGGCAATCAACCAACCGTCCCACTGCTTGTATAATCAGATACCCCGAACACCAAGATTGAAGTCGCGAGGCAGCTTTCTGAAATCCACACAACCTCTCACATCCGGCACTGAAAATGAGAGACTCCAGCTCTGGCAACAAATCGCACCAGAGGATTTCATTAATCCAAAGGAAGGCCTCCCAACTGGCAAGAACTTGGACTGGCGGACCTGGAAATCCCTGAACAGATTAAGAACCGGAGTTGGTAGAACAAAGGACAACCTCGAGCGGTGGGGAATGCTTCGGCAGGGAGAGACACTATTGTGCGACTGTGGAGACCTGCAGACTGCCTCACACCTAAGATGCTGCTCCATGTGCCCAACAAGCTGCACATCTCAGGACCTAATGCTGGGCAACACGCGAGCTATCAATGTTGCCAGATACTGGGAAAAAATAATTTGACGTCGCTGACACGAAGAAGAAGAAGAGAAGATCATTATTCTTATTTTATTTCATTCTCTATCACTTATATCTTGAATTCATTGAATAAATCATATTTTCACATGGATCACGATAAGCAACTGTCAAAGTGCCGGTTTTAGGGGGTGGCGAAGTGGTACGGTGCCCTAGGGCGTCGAATAAGCTAAGGGCGCCAAGAACAATCAATATTTCTTAGATTTTTTTATGTTTAAACAATATGGGGTGCTAGAAAAAAATGCCATAAGGCGCCACAGGGCTTAAAGCCGGTACTGATCAAAGATATGTAGACTGCAGTTTCACATTCCCCGAGGAGTTTTTCAGTTCTTCGTCAAGCAATTACTATGTTTATTAACAGTTGCTTGACGTGATTATTATCTACTAAATATAGAAATAGACCACAAAATGAATGCTTCTAAAAAATTAGTTCATGCTCACATATTTTATCCATAGTATTGGCCTCGAGTATGATGGCCTTTATTCCAGTTAATATGCTGAGAAGAGCTGAACCGATCATGATAATAAAAGTATACCCCACGCGCCAACTGAACCAAGAAAAGCTAAAACATATAATGAAGTCATGAAACTCGGTGTTTAATTAAACCCATACGGAAAAAATGAGAAATAACGTTGATATAACCTGAGATGCGATGCGTTTGGAGCGAAAATTCCGGTAACTGGTAATACTCCAAAGATCTGTCCAACAAACAGAACTGGAGCGATAGCTTGGTGGAAAGTATCGGCGTCATTTGGAAATGATTTCTCATCTATTGGTGGAGGAAATATTTCTAAAATTATAAGAAAAATATGTTTTTTAATTTGTTATGTGTGTGCAGATTGAAGAATTTAATCTTCTTTACAGCTGTGTGAGCAAAATATGACTATATTATTTTGATACCAAAGAATTAATTTAAATAAGTCACAGCATATAAGTTAATCTATGGATTTTGAAATATTTATTAGAATATTATTTTATTATTTCAATATTCTAATCTAATTTTATAGATCATTGCCCATATTACAATATTATTAGTAATTAAATACACACATACTATTCATCAAAATTCTTTATACGCATCAATTCGTTCAGAAAAAATATCGGCAGAAGCGGGATTCGAACCAGCGAGCTTTGGAACCAACCATTGCCGTTAATAATATTAAACTTATGAATAAATGCTGACTGATTGAATAATAAAATATATATATATATACACACTCTGAATATATACTATAGAGACATCTATCGTTATACGATGGTAACATTGGTAACAATGGTATAAATGTAACTTATTCGACGCAGCAGCTCGGGCAGGAGATGGTTGAGTGGTCAAGGGTAATGAACATAGAACAACGGTTGGTTCCAAAGCTCGCTGGTTTGAATCCCGCTTCTGCCGATATTTTTTCTGAAGGAATTGATGCTTGTAAAGAATTTTGATGTATAGTATGTGAATATTTAATTACTAAGTTAATCTAATTTATTGGAAAATTAAAAATAATACGGGAATTATTACAAAACTACGACATGCGATAGTAAAATGCTCTTGTGGGTATTCCACGGACAAAAAGAGCGGGCAAAGATCACTTTTAGTCCAGAACATTGTCCAGTAATAGTTGGTGACACACTGAAAAATATCCGAAGGACAAACGTTGGGAAACAATTGAACACAACTGATAAAAACAAACATATTCGAAATAAAAAATTCAAATTATGTTCGAAATTTGAATCTGCAATATTTTGATAATGTCTACCTCTTACATCATCAATTCAGTAGATATCTGCCTATTGAAAAAAAAAAACCATTGCAATTGTACAGGGAGCGCCAAAAAAAGCTGACGGTTTACGTCGTTATCACCCTTTATATACTTATTAATTCAACAATATTCGTGCTTACCATCAAATATGGCAGACTGTTTTGTTTCTGGAATTATAAGAGACCTGTAATAATTTAAGTATTCAATAATATTTTATCACATTTAAATTATAATTGTTCTGATAGTTTATAAATACAAATTTACATTTTAAAATGCCTACCTTTTAGGCGGCACTTTCATAGCCCCAGATCGAGAATGACGTTGGTTGATAAAAAACATTTTTATTAATTCAAAATAGACCTTCTTTAATTATAATACATATATTTTACAACTCGTTGATAATTTTATTTAGTGAAAGTTAATAAAAATACCAAATGTCATCACAATTCGGAATAATTTAAAATTTAGATTGTAGTATTTTTTTGGGCGAGTTCAAGATTTTTTTGACAATAAATATTATGGCTTATTTAGTCTGGTTTGTGGCATTCTAATGATTTTACTTTCAAATAATATCAGACGCAAATGGTTCATTTTAGTGTAACATGCAACAATTATCAAAGATCAATGACTAATAGGATAACCATGTTTCAACTAGAATTGTTTAACCGAAGTGAATATAGAAAATTATATATATTAAACTTGTTTTTTATGTATTATTATTTATTATTATATAAGTATTTGTATAGCGCTTTTTTATGACCGAATGGTCATTCCAATAGCGCTTCTTTGCCTCTTTGAGTAAAAAGGTGGGTCTTGAGTCTGCTTCTAAAGGATGCCTCCGCTTTAAGTTCTTTTATGCTTTCCGGCAGCGAGTTTCAGGTCATTGGTGTTGCGTAGCTGAAAGCACGATTGCCGAAGATCGTGCTAGGACTACATTCCGTCAGCTGCAAGGTGCTTATATTGTATTTGCTCTGGCTGATCTGAGTGTCTCTCCACGCGCGCTTATCTCCGAAGGCTTGATCAGTTCTGTCAAATAACCCGGTGCAGAGCCGTTTAGTGCCTTATAAGCTAAGAGGCATAGCTTGTACTGGATTCTAGCTGGAACTCTCAACCAATGCAGTCGGTGTAGTATCAGTAATGTAACAGAATTTGGGCGCGTTGTAGACTAGTCGTGCCGCTGCGCTTTGTAATGACTGCAATCGCTTTAATTGTTTATCTGGCTGTCCCAAGTGCAGTGCATTGCAGTAGTCCATTTTGGTGACTATAAACGCATTTAAATACAAGTACGTACAGACATTTTTAGAGAAATCTCATATGTGAATCTTGCTAGTCATTTTTAGCATGGTAATAATAAATCAATTTAGTTTAAATTTATTAGGGTGGCAGATTGTACATAATATTAGATAAAAAATAACAGCATTTAAAATGGAAATAAGTTTTAAAATGTTTTGAAAAATTATTCGAATTTGGAACCAAAATTTGAATTAATTTGTAACGAGTTGTTTATTTTCAGTTGTGTTCGATTGTTTACCAACGTTTTGATGGTGTGAAGCCAACCTCTCTTGGATCGCTCTTTTTTGTTTTAGTTTTAAGTTAATTCTTGTATTTTTTTATTTCAAATAAATAAGAGTTACCTATGGTGTCGTAGTTTACGTATCGGAGTGCGGGCATGTTCAGAATCATTGTTGGGGATCGAACTCACGACTTTGAATATGGTAAGGGCTATATCAAGCTGATTTCAATATTTACATTTAAATTTGACAAAATTAACAACATTGTGTCGCCCTACTTAAACTATGACTCTTTCATACGTCGTGAGTATGTAAATAAATGTCTAGTTTCCCGTATTTGAAAAATCACTTTATAATGACAATACATTTTAGATTACATTAAAAAATACACGTTTTTCAATATACTCGCACAACATCAAACACGAGCTTGGATACTTAACATGCAATCGTATTTTAAGCTCATTATTACCTTGATTTTGAATCATAATCATAATTAAACAAAAAAATAATGTTAAAATATCACCTACACATCACAAGATTATTTCAAAGTAGTATTATTATTTTAATAAAGTGAAGAAATATGAATTTAAAGCTTCGCAAGCAACTTGCCAAAACATTTGTTTGGAGCATATTGATGTACGGCTGTGAGACATGGTGCTTATCTGAAAATTATAAAAAAAGAGTAGAGGCCTTTGAGATGTGGTCATACAGAAGAATTCTCGGAATTTCCTGGAGAGACCACGTCACGAACAATGAAGTTCTCAGCATAATCAAGGAAGATAGGCACCTAGTAAGAACCATCTCAGTGAAGTGAGCCCGATGGATCGGTCACATCACGCGCCACGATGGTCTTCTTCACGACATTGTAGAAGAGATGGTTGAGGGTAGACACTGCAGAGGGTGTCCTAGACGGGAGTATTTGCAGCAAGTGTTCGAGGTCATGAGTTATAGCTCTTATGCTGAGCTGAAGAGGGTTGCGGAGTACCGAGAGGAATGGAGACCGAGATGCAAGATTTGTCACTGCAAAGCAATCCACCGGATTGATACTACGAAGAGAGATTGTGGCAACACTACTCTGACGGACCACCCCAACGCAGAATGACTAACAGAGTGCAGTCGCGCCCCAGCTCTCGAGGCGCAATCGCGAACGACTCACAATCTACGACGCCATATCTCTTCCATCGATGATTAGTTAGCAGAACTAACAATATTATAAAATAAACCCGGAGGCAGTAATTGGATTCTATAAGGTCTGCCAAATAACTTTTTTTTTTTGAAAAACATCGCAAAACATCGCAAAACATCGAGTGTAGCTTCGGCTGTGTGGCACGTAGCGCCGTCTTGTTGAAACCAAATGTTGCCAATATCTTCCTCTTCAATTTTTGTGAACAAAAATGGCCCGATAACGATCGCCATTGACTGTAACGGCCACTCCTTGCTCATTTTCGAAGAAAAATGACCTGATTTTCAAAGTAATGTCGCAATATTTTTTAGCGTTGTTCAAGCGTATACACAACCATATTCGTTCAGCGGAAGGATAAAACTAATTATTTGTCAAATCAGACATGAGCTAAATGCTACCATTCATGAAATAAGGACTAGTTAAAAAAAAAAACGTTAGATGGCGGACAATAGCATGATTTTCAACGTAATGTCGCAATATTTTTCATCGTTGTTTAAGCCTATACACAACCATATTCGTTTAGCGGAAAAATAAAACTAATTATCTGTCAAATCAAACATGAGTTCAGTGTTACCATTCACGAAATAAGCACTAGTTGAAAAAAAAAACGTTAGATGGCGGACCCATTAGTATCTTCTGAAATAATCGTTTTGTGTAGAGACTCGAGTAGTCGTAGTAAAAATAATCTTGTTCGAGCATTTAAATAGCAAGCAAATACAAATAAAGTGTATATAAATAACAGTGAAATTAAACTAGTTTATTTGAGAATAGATTTTTAATTAAATTTTAAGAATACAATTATGAAGAGAAATTTATAAAACTATTACAATTTTGTAGATTTTGCAACCTATTTTAATAAATTAATTTTTTTGAAAAAAAAAATGTGGACACATAGCATTGATAAGAATAGTCTAGCAACAAATGTTCAAAATTGATACAACATTAAATGAAAGGTCCGCACTTGAAGGTTTCGCTTTACAAATACAATTTTGAACAAGTGTGGACGAAAACCTGTTGAAAAAAAAAGGACGTATTTCAAATTTTGTACAAATATTCCAAATTTCATCGTGTTTCGATACGATAGTTTCTCGTTCAAACATATTTAAATTTTTATCAAATACGCTCAAATATTCTAATGCATATCCACCATAACATATATCAGATTTAATCAAGGTTGAGCTGTTGTTGTTCCGCAGCTTTCAGGTATTGTTATATTGGCCGTGACAGATGGAGAAACAGGAGTTGTGTTGAACTGTACTAGCACCAGTTCATATGTTACTATTGTTCCAGCAATCTAGAAAAAAATTAAAATCATTGAGCTTAAAACTTGAAGTACATATTATTATATTGTTTGACATAATAATCCCGGACGGCATCGAATAACACAGTACGAAATTCTCTTTTCTCAGATAGCAAAAGAACTGATACGAACCGAATAATTCCGTACATTTTATGGAATTATTCGGCTCTGAACTTAGTAGATGTAAAACAAAAATATGAAAACTTGCAGATAATATTTAAATAAAAAAATAATATCTACACATTCTTTGATCTTATTCTTTTAATATATATTCAATATTAAATGATGTATAAATGTATGCTTTATAATGGCAAAGAAAAAACCTTTTTCACTTTTAAATAGGTAATGATATTTTTCTTTGTTTTAACATGGATCACATTAAGTAATTCTTAATCACTCAAATGAGGTCGCGAATTCGTGAAGACTGTTCCTTCATATATATTTATTAAATAATTAAATGGTTCTTTAAGTGAATAATATACAAATATTTAAAAATGAATTATTCTCACCGATAACACAAGTCCTCGTGTAACGTGGAAGAAGTTGAGTCCAGAGAGAGCAACAGTATCAGTTACTACTTGTTCGATAAAACGGTTAATCTGAAATAAATAAACAAGTAATACACACATTACCAATGATCAAAGCATGTTGAAACATCGGTTATCACCCTGCTTTCACTAAAGTTTATTAACCTTTAAACAGTGGTTTCCTTACGGGACCACCGGGGAATACAGGAGTGCTTATGGTTCATTTTACAATCGGATTACATTAATTTGTAATAATAGTATTAAAGTAAGCTTATGGAAGAATCTATTGTGCGACCAAACATTAAAAACATTAGTCTGCTAGGGCATTGAATGACGCAAAAAAATAAAATTCTTTCTAAAAAATATATAATTAAAAGGCAATAAAATGAAGCCCAAATGAATCTGAGGTGTAGGGCGGTCTCTCCCTCCCGCCCGCCCCTTAGTTATGCTAGTATTTAAGGAATTAAATTCTATGCTTTAATGCAGTTGTTGTTTTATGAATATTTGTTTGTTTATGAAGGATTTGGATAATGTGTACCTCATTGCAGTAGCTAGCAGAGGGCACCACATACAACACAGCTGCCGGTCGACATGCCTCAGAATGAAGGGCTGCAGCACGGAGAGACACAGCAAGAGATCGCGCCAGTAGGAAGGCGAACGAATAAGTGAAGTAGATCACATTGGAGTATCCCCATAAAGGCCTGCAACATCAATCGTTTATTTTCCAAAGCACTAAAATTTCCTAACACAGCGAAGCTTTGAAGCAAATGGCGAGAAAAAAATAGTGAATCATATCTAGTTGGCATGATATACGGTGATTTAATACAATACGATGCGATGGTTCAAACGAAACAAGCACACCCCTCTCATTACAATACAAGTGAACGTGAAAATATGTAAAAGGAGCTTACAGAAATACAACATTTAAGTATCGTAACATAAAAAATGAATAATATCATTTTTTACGATTTTGATTCATTACGTTTTGGTGTTAAGTAAACAATTAAGGCGTTAGAGAACATTTATCTCTTACGAAATATAAAAACTACGCTTGTAGTCACTATAAGATGAAGAAAAAAAATAATCAAACAAGACTGACCTGTCTTTACCTCTGCCACATGTGTTTTGGTTTTTGATTCCGTTGCTACGAGTATGCATGTTGGAGAAAAATGTGTTGAAATTCTAAGCAAAATAAGTAAAAGAAACGATAAGGTATTATGTAATATTTATTGAATCGTTCAGTTTGCCATCTTACTCGAGGGTGTTGAACAGTTGCAGGCATATGAAGTACAGGTTGTTGGCGAAGGAGAGCAAGACAATCTTGTTGATGGCTTCGTCAACTACTTTTACCAACTTTGACAATCTTGCAAACTCTTCTCGAGCCTCGCGCCAAAACTGTTCAGGTAAATTCTGAAACAACGCAAAAAGTTGAACAATTGTGCTCTACAATTAAGTTGGAGCCTGTAAAATTTTTTTTAGTATTGTATTTACAGTAGTAGAAAGCTAACGACATTATAGTAATTACAATTGTATTATATGCATAAAATTCAGTGGTCTTTTATGTTTAATACTATATAGATATGGTATTAATTTAGAAGAAATATTCAAAGGAACACAAATAGAGGTTGTAGACGACTATACCTATCTGGGACAAGTAATACAACTGGGACGAAGTAACATCTCGAAAGAAATCGACAGGCGTATACAACTGGGATGGGCAGCATTTGGAAAACTAAAATACATTTTTTAAGCGAAAATTTCACAATGTCTAAAAACTAAGGCGTTTAACCAATTCATCCTCCGCGTATTAACTTATGGCGCAGAGACGTGGAATCTGACAGCAAGTCTTACTTATAAAATAAAGGTCACCCAGCGTGCTATGGAGAGATCTATGCTCGGAGTGTCGCTAAAAGATAGTATCCGAAATGAAGAAATACGCATAAGAACCCAAATAGTGGATACTACCCAACGAATAGGCACACTCAAGTGGCAATGGGCAGGACATATCTGTCGAAGAGACGACCGTCGATGGGGAAGAAAAGTATTGGAATGGCGCCCAAAACTGGCAAACGAAGCATTGGCCGACCCCCTGCAAGTTGGACTGACGACATGAGAAGAATAGCAGGGAGTGACCTAGATGCGGAAGGCGGAGGATCGAAGAGGATGGAGACTCATGTGGGAGGCTTACGTTCAACAGTGGACGGATGCAGGTTGATGATGATGATTCAAAGTAATACCTGTATGAATAACATTTGCTGAGTATATATATAAATACCTTTCCAAGGGCGCTATAAAGGCGATCGTTCAACTGCTCAAATCGATCTTTTAACCCCATGCTCATCATGATAATAAAAAGATCCGTGTAGTTCCAATTAAAAGCTGCTGACAGGTTCAGCATCTTAACAGAAAAAAAGGTTGAACGATCAAGTAACCACTGTAGATTTATTGTATCTTGGTTAACAGTTTGTTGTATGAAGAACTGGACTTACTTGAACGATTCCACCTTTCCATAGAGCGTAATCAGTGAAATAGAAGACTTGTCTGAAGGCTGACACGAAATAAGAAGCAGCAACAGTAGATTCAGAGCCACAGTCAGTGACAACAGCAACACCAGCGATGATACTTAGCAAATGTTCAACTGAAATTATCATTGAGAATGCACATTTACTACTGTATACGGTGACGCTTTACCTTATAAGCACATGTTTGGGCATAAAAATCTTAGGGACTCTAAAAAATATTAACAAAACTCAAATTCATATTTTCAATTTTATATTGAGGTCAGTCACTCTTATTTTCATATCCACTCCTAATTTAGAGTATATACCGCCCTCTGGATGAAATTCATTCTGCTTTATGATAAAAATATGTTTTTTTTGTCTGTGGGCGCATTGCACCTCTTATTTAAACACGAACCAACTTCTATCGGATGTGCCACAAAAATCCAATAACAATTAACATCGAGTATGTTTTTAAAACACAAAAGTGACGGCCCTCTCCAAAATTATAGTGGGATTCGGCGTATTTTGATCAATCGAAAAAGGTTTCCTCCCACATACATACTGGGCCTCTAAAATGCTTAGTACGCTACTAACTACATGATTCATTAACTTGCAAATTCTTTCTACAATATTATTATTTCAAAAATGTATTGCTATCTTAAGATATGTATATTTTCTTTATTATCGTTTAAATTTTTCCAAAAATCAAAAACACACGATCACTTAACTCTTTCATTACGGCTCGGTTTGAATACAAATTATACTGTCAATTATAAAACTAGTATTTGAAGCATAAATGTACTTATTTGGTCTATTTTCAAATATCACATTGGTTTTTGTATTATTTAGCTATCAGATGATGCATAAAAAACTATTCTAAGAAACTAGCAAAACGATATATCACGTCAACCGATGTCAACGGTCGGATAATCTTATGACGGCATATGCCGACAACCGATGCGAAAGGGTTAAATCTGATCGCTCAAACAACACTCCCAGCATATATACCATAAATTGTCAAAATAAAGTGGTAATTTTTTGCTAAATATGTTTATTAATAACATAAAAATATATGACAAAATAGTTGAAGTATGGTATATACTAAGGTAGTTTATCGGTAATAATGTATGTAAAAACGAGGCCCAAATTCTGCACAGATGACTCTGCTCGTTGATGCAGGCAATGGGCATGTATTTATTGCTATTTGATAGCTTTATAGGTTATGCACTCGTATTGTCTTACTTACCCAGTGCCAGAGAGAGAACAAAGAAGAACATTGTGTTGAATCTGAACTTCAAGGAGTGCTTGCGTCCGATGGCCGGACGAGAGTTCATCGCAGGGTAGCGCACCCTGTGTGGGGACTCGCCCTCGGCCAGGGCGCGCCCCACGGAGGGCCATCGGGGCGCAAGTCGCAGAAACAGCACCAACGATGCAGAAGTACTCCCGTAGAAGATCATGCTGGCTGGAAACAATGGAAGAATAAATGATTAGTAAATTATCACGGCCAGATTCAGAGATGAAGATTGTTGCGAATCTTGAGTAGTTTAGCTGTTGTCATCGTCAACCGTCGTCCTTATCAATGCACATCAACAGCAATGACGGCCTACACGGCCTAAACCTTAGCCCTTGATTCACGATGATATGTATTTACATATAATCGTGCTAATAATGAGAAAATCCATATAAAATATAATAGGTACTAAACTCTGAATTATTGTATTCCTGCGCAATATTATTTAGTGTTAAATAAATTTATAATATGTTATGCATAGTTATTAATTTGTAGCGATGGAAATAAATAATATGTGGAATATTGGGGGATAGAATCGCCCGTGTCATGCATCTGCGCGAGCGGTGGCGCAGACGTCAGAACCAGCGCGGCTTCGCGAACGTTCCGTTAGTATGAATCGGATGCGCACGGGCCAACATGCGCGCTGAATTTGTTGGCTGCTCTAGCTATAGCGGCTAAATGCGATGTTTTTTTTTTCATTTTTCAGATACCTACATTACAAAAATTGTTTTCAACCATAGTCAATCAAAGCAATATTAAGGAACATTCACATTTTTCTGGTTGATAAATGACATTTTCATATGGTGTAGAAAATATATATGATCGGAGATCTCGGTTATTTTTAGCACAGTAAGGGTAGGGTTATGGCAGCATAGCTTCCACCTCTCACAGAGCCCTAAACCTGTCGTGGACCAACACAAATAAAACCCGTCCTATCCTACAAGACGTTCGTTGAGGTACGCTGTTACGACAGATATATAATCCTATATTTAGTATCAATTATTTGTTATTTTTAAGAAATACATCAATTCTTGTATATTTATGTCTCAGAATGGGAATCTGTTGCAGTGTTAGTGGAGGTGTAATATGTTAAAACCCAAGCAGATGATTTACTTGCTCAGTGCACATAGCAATGCATTTTCTCTCTTAAATAAATGTTTGCTCACTTATTTTCGACATAGTATCGGCTTCAAGAATAATGACTCTTATTCCAGAAAGAAGGCTGAGAGTCGCTGAACCGGTCAATATGATAAAAGTATACCCCACGCGCCAGCTGAACCACGAAAAACTAAAAAAAAACACACAATCAAGCCATGAAAATCATTTGTGAAATGCGATGTACAATTTAACTGATGCAAAGAACGTATATATATAACCTGAGATGTGAGGCGTTTGGACCAAATATTCCATAAACAGGTAGAACTCCAAAGATCTGTCCAACAAACAGTACTGGAGCCATTGCCTTGTGGAAAGTATCGGAAATATTTGTAGTTTTTTTCTGATCTTTCCCATCTTTGGGTACGGGAAATATTTCTGCAATCAATTGTATTATTTATACATTACAAAGCATAAAAAAATATTCTCGTATTTTCTAATTTTCAAATCTTTTAAATAATGTAGATATTATTTGAAATTTCTAATAAGGATTGAAGCTGTCAGATGGCAGTTACTAAGGTACTTACAACTTACAGTTTTTTATTAATCTTTAGTAAAAAAAGTAGTAGGTAGTTAGTTTAAAAAATCATTTTACAAATATTTAATAAATAATGAAATAAAATTAATCCATACCATCAAATAAAACAAATTGTTTGGGTTCATGCATTCGAATTTCAGGTATCAATATTGACCTGAAATAAACAAGTTATATTTAAATATGTATACAAAATCTCATTCTTAAATATTCGATTTCTTACTGGTCGTTCCCCCCATCGAATTGAGAGCTTAGTCTCTGCATCCAGAAATTCCACCGAGAACATTGTTCATACAAACATATATAAACGAGTATATATGGTTCGTGATTTTAGGATGGCGAGAGCCCGAGTGCTTGTAGAAAATTCAACTAGAGGTTATGGGTCTCCCACGTCATTCAGATAACATGTCACAACCAGGTTACTTGACTTCTGTTAAAATTTTGTCACCAGTACCGGTTTTAGACCATGGGGCAATTTTTTTCTAGCGCCTCATATTGTTTATATTTTAAAATATATAAGAAAGATTGGTTGCCCTCGGCGCCCCTAGCTCATTCGACGCCCTGGGGCACCGACCCACTTCGCCACCCCCTGAAACCGGCACTGGTCGTCACGTCCTCTCACCAATCTAGCCATTCCTTACAAAGTCAGTTACAACATTGCCATTATAAATTATGGGTTAACCCATTAAATATTTTGTATATAAAGTTTATAAATCTGTTTTACATTTTTTAAAATTAAATTTAAATAAAAACATACCTTTGAGGGGGCATTTTTATAGCCCAAACTGACGGCTGACGATTATATAAAGACATTTTTACAAATATAATATTAATATGTTTAAATTCACATTACTAGCTAAATATAAAAGATGATTTGCTGAACGTATATAGCATTCTATTTTTAAAAATAACTTAACAATTTTCATCTACTTTCGTTTATGTTTTTTGTTTTTGTCTTGATTTGATTATTATGTTATTACTTTAACATTGAACGTTTCAAATCTTATTGCGATTGTTGCATTTTACGATGAATTTTTAACGTCAATGAGTTATAATTAAGCCTTGTCTATGTACTGCGGTTCATGACACTCTAATGATGTTGTTTCGTATTGTGGACTAGTAATTTTCACCTGTGGTTCGCGGACCAGTAGCGGCTATCTTAACTTTACTGCAAGCACGCGAAAATATATCAAGGAACTATCCGAATCAATAAAATATTTCATTGTGTTTTAAGTTTTTAAATAACCCAAAAATATATTGTAGTAAAACCACGGTTAAAGCAACTATTTGTAGATTTTTTAGGTGTTCAAGCACAGGAGAGCTCCAGTAGGGTGTTGTAATGATACATATACTTTATAACGCTTAATCAAGTAAGCTAGACGCAGCTTGTGGGTACTCGTAGAATATGTAGTGGTTGTGTACATGGAGGGATTAACAGATTACGATTGCTTAATAGTTCAGGTACTTCAAAAAAAATCAGATTGCTTGAAGTAAGAACACAGATGATGAGAGAGAATTTCAAAGCCTGCCTTTATACATACGAGTATGTAAACCATGTAGAGATGCTCTCAGAGGTATTTTTTTTCAGGTTTGAATAGCTTTGTAACTTTAGTAAAACTAGACAACAATTCGTGTTGACTTTACATATTAAATAGGTTTTTCAATAAAAAAGGAGATTATAATTTGGACATAAATTGACGATATCTGTATTTTTATTGAGTATATGCTGATGTCAAAAAGAATCTCGAAGAAAAAAATTTAAGATTTTTTCCTTATAACGATATATTAGGTCTATTTTGTTGCAGAACCAATGTATTTTACACAATTTAAATTCATAAAACTCATATAATTTAAAATTTTGTAAAATCGAGAATTTACTAAATGTTTAGATAGCATTTTGAGAAATATTTTTCCTAATTTATATTTTCCGCAGATGCTGAAAGGTTCAAGAGAACTGTTAAGTACTTGAATGATTAATTTTAGTTCTACATGAACTGTTTACATGTATCAAGCAAGAACTTTATTTGCAAAATAATATTTTCCTGAAGGGACGTTTAACTGATCAAATGCACTGATCGTCGCATGTCAAGTTGTCAAGTGCATACGGAGTAGGGTGGCCCAAGGAACATTTTCAAATTTGATTCGATTTCAAAATAATTTAAAAAATAACTATTACTTTGTATAATGAATTCCGCGTTTTTTCGCTCACAAGATTTATCGTAAAAAATAACAATTTTATAATTAGCAAGTCCACATTATTACTCCTATAGTTTAATCATTTTAGTAATTAAATATACACATAAAAGTAAACATCAAATTTTATACGCATCAATTCATTCAGAAAAAATATCGGCAGACGCGGGATTCGAACCACGAGCCTTGTAACCGTTGCTATATTATTTTACACCACGCAGTTTACTCGACTATTTCTCTGCCTGAACGGATACGCTAAATATGCTGTATTTATAACATTGTTACCATCGTATAACGATAGATGTCTTTATAGTGTATATTCAGAGTATGTATATTATTATTTTCTATTATTCAATCAGTCAACATTTATTCACAAGTTTTTCATATTATTACTTTCCGACAGTGTATTTATTTTTATATTAATTTAATCATTTTCTGTCATCGTTCTGTTTTAAGTCTTTTTCGTCTATTTACCAAAATTTTGATGTCGTCTCGAATAAAATCAGAGCAGGTTGGAGCAAAATCATTATTCACTCTAATCGTGTCGCTCATGACTGAGCGTAGTGGCACCAATGACCTATAAATACACGCACCACATCCATCCTCTTCATTTGTGCTCTCTGCAGAAATGTAGTGGTAAGATTTCAAATAAAAGCAAGCTGAAGTCTGTTGGATCATTTTTTAATAATATACAACCAGCTTCCAACTAAAAACATGTTTCTTACAGTAAAATTTGGAATATCTGATTTATTAAAAATTTAAATACAGAATAATTGTGATAATACCTAATCTATACCAAAACCTTTTTATGACATAAATGAAACATTTCAATTTTTGAAAATTTTTGCGTCATTTCAAAATTTTGTGGCTATCACTTTAAAATGATCCTTGGAGACACAATACAAAAAAAATATAGTTTGTAAAATTCACACGTTCCACGCCACGTAGGTCACCGGTGACTTACGCTGTTGTTGAAAAGGGCGCTCTGTAGGTTACCGGTGTCCTACGTTTTTTTTTTCTCGAACAAACAGTCCCTGTACGCCAGCCGTTATATTTCAATGGAATTTTAACATTGTGTGACCTATATGGCGCCTCTGAGTCGAATGCATGAAAAACATTACTTTGGCGTTAAGCGTGTTAAGGGCTACTAGAAATAATGATTGATATTGGTGGAACATGATTATATACTTATCTTTGAATACAGGTTGAAAATATAACTTATAATTAAAATAAATAAAAAATAAGTATACTTCTAGCAACGGTGTGTCACCCTATTTTAAATTACGCCCTTTTTATGCATAGTTGTGACTGTTTAAACATATATTTTCCCTCTTTTATTGCGAAAATCTTTTTTTGATTACACATAGATACGATCTTCTTTGAAAATATTTGCTTATTTATTCGTTGAACATTATTTTTTGCCAATGCAAATAAAATTGTCGCGATTGTGAAATATGTATATGAAACATATTTACTCTGGAGTGTCGACTAAGCATTCAATTTCGTTAAAAATATATGCGATGAAAAAATCAACCAAAAATATTCCTTGGATATTATATTATCAAAAATCTTCTCTGGTGCAGAAGGGAATCTGAAGCAAGTCACTAGTGTAAGTGTCCATAAATATAGAAGCTATACATTTTAGTTAATTACTTAAATATCAGTTAGGAAAGTATTTAGAATTTAGGTATATAATATAAAAAAATGACATCTAGGATTGATTAAATCTATAAAACAATCATTGCCACATCAACATTAATACTGATATCAGCTTAATGGCTGGTACCGAAAACATCGATATACGATCTTTAGTCTCTTATTTTTGTTCGCTCTTCGGACACGCATGTGTTGTCAATTTGGTTGTCTAGGTCATATCATCGGTGCGCCGTTAGATCTGTAAATGGCTGTCTGTCATTGGCGCCCCATCATTTCTGTAAATCGACACCGCGACCGGTGTAACAGTTGGGATCGTTCCGGCACCTGAAAGCATGTAGCTCCGCCCGGACCGAAAGTTTGTCAAGTTAATCGAACATCTATGTACTGCTGAAAAAGTATTTGCGTTGCTCGTCTAGTCCTTATCTGTCCACCACGTGTCATAATAACGAGCCCAGCGACGTGAAGTCGCTTTTTCCTTAAGTAATATAGATTAATGTTATAACGGGTCCGCCAAATAACTTTTTTTTTTTGAAAATGGGGCGCAAAACATCGAGTGTAGCTTCGGCTGTGTGGCACGTAGCGCCGTCCTGTTGAAACCAAATGTTCCCAATATCTTCCTCTTCAATTTTTGTGAACAAAAATGGCCCGATAACGATCGCCATTGACTGTAACGGCCACTCCTTGCTCATTTTCGAAGAAAAATGGCCTGACTTTCTAAGTAATGTCGCAATATTTCTTAGCGTTGTTCAAGCGTATACACAACCATATTCGTTCAGTGGAAGGATAAAACTAATTATTTGTGAAATCAGACATGAGCTAAGTGTTACCATTCACGAAATAAGCACTAGTTGAAAAAAAAACGATATTTGGCGGACCCATATAGATTAATACAAACGAAAAATAAAGATGTCTAAAAGATTTTATTAATCGAATGAGACATTAGTTACACACAAAACACACAGTAAAATTGTTATAATACCATTTAATAATACATCATTAACCAATTGAAGAGGATTTTATTTATGTTTTAATGGGCACTCCACAACTATCGGAAATTGTAATATTGGCTTTCACGGGCGGCGGGACGGTGTTGAATTGAACTAAAACCAGTTCGTAAGTGACAATAGTACCAGCAATCTGAAAAACACAAAACAATTATTGTAAATTTAATTTTACGTGCGCGATTCATCCCGAATGAGGACATTTTCGATATTGAATTTAAATTTTATGTATCACTAGTATTGCTACCCGGCTTGGACTTCTCGCTCCAATGACAATAAAATAATACCACTTTTTTTTTCAATGTTTTCAGCATTCACTTTGAGATCCATTATAAAAATAAATATTTATTTATTTACCTTGTGTTTACATGGATCACGTAAGATATGGCCTCTGTTTACGAGGCTACAGTTTCGACTAAGCCGCAACCTTATCTGTCTCCCTCATTAAAATTTCTTGATAGACACAGCCCCTACCCCTTCTCCTACATAAAATGGGTTCGACCAATTGTATAGGAGAGGGTGTAGGGGGTGTGTCTATCAGGGAATGAGAAAAGAGGGAGACAGATAGGGTTGCGAATACTATGCAGCTCAGTTGTCTCTTGACAGTGATGTCTTGATTTAGTCGAGACTGCAGTCTCCTAAACAGAGGCCGTATATTACGTGATCCATATAAAAACAAGGTTTATAAATAAATATTCACTATTATTTCCATTGAGAAAAATATAAGGATTCATTATTCGAATCGAATTCATACTTTTGGTGAATAAGAATGCTTTCGCGAATACGAATTCTTAACAGTTACATTACGGCTCGGTGGAATACAAATTATACTGTCAATTATAAAACAAGTATTTGAAGCATAAATGTACTTGTCTGGTCTATTTTCATATATCACATTGGTTCTTGTATCCTTTAGCTATCAGATGATGCATAAAAAACTATTATACGACGAAACCTAACGATATTTATTTACAATATTTACTGGAATACATGTAGGTTGATAAAGGGAATGACTGCAGTTTCAATTTCCTACCGTATATGTCACAACGAGTGCTGAAAGTAGCAAAACGATATATCATAGCAAACGATGTCAACGGTAGGGGAATCTTACACGGCATATATACTAAATTTATTAATTTCTAACATTTATCCATATTTTGCTATTTTATATATGTTCATGCAAAGTCAGGCTTACTCACCGTCAAAACAAGTCCACGAGTAACGTAGAAGAAGTTGTATCCAGTAAGTCCAACTTTGTCTGAAATTACTTGATCCAAAAACCTATGAACCTGGAATATGCAATCAACATAAATGATATTTAAGAAAAGCATATCAGTGTTTTTATAAACTTCACTTGCATTCGCCATTTACAACTCTACAAGAAAATAAAAAAATTTAGAACACTTTTAAGGAAGCCTAATAAAATATCACATATTTTCGGTCGTATTTTCGGTGAGAGAATCTATCTTCTATATCCATCTTCTTTAAATCCGTAAATGCTATTCTAATCTCTTTTACGACTTCTTTCTCTACAGCACTTCTGTGCAATAATCACAATTGTTCGGAGGGAACTCTTACTAAACTTATCAGTTGCTAACTGATCGTAAACTGTATGTGTGCATCATCAAAGAGACTTAATTGATCCCAAGTGTGAGAGGGGTAAAGTCCAGATCCAGATTATTGGAGATTAATCAGATTATCTTTTTTCGCAGGCCTTTTTTATTAGATGGGTCGGTTTCTCTCTTATTTTCTGAAGGTGGCTTGTTTTTGACGAATTTTTTTTCAGTGGTGTTGTGTTTGCCTACCTCAGTGCAGTAGCTGACTGATGGAACTGCATAAAGCACTGCTGCAGGACGACGAGACTCTGTGTGAAGAGCAGCAGCTCGCAAAGAAACTGTCAGAAACCTTGCCAGGAGGAAACCGAAGGAGAATGTGAAGTATATCACGTGCGATAAACCCCACAGTGGTCTGAAACATACAGAATATACATAAAAATGACCAGAAAGTTCCATGAAGCTCCTAACAACTTTTATCATTATTATTTTATATGTGGTATTACAGTTTTAACACATTATTGTTTTTACAATTTGGTTAGGTTTTTGTCAAATTAATAATATACTCCTATATTTGTATAATTTTCACACAATTAGTTTAATAATCGTATTGCATATTTAGTTTTATCAATAGACTATAGAAAAGAAAGCAACAAAAACACTGAATTCTTTGTAATCCATTTTTAAGTAATTTTTTTTTGTTCATTTGGTAGTTTAAAAATAGTTGAGAATAAAATCATTTTAAATATCAATGAGATAACAACATAAAATAATAAACGGTAGAGTAATTTACGCCTAATCAAAAAATAATTTGAAATGTCGTAAAAAATATTCCATTTTTATTGACACTGGCTAAAAGCGGTTGTAAAAATAATGCACATACAATATTAAATTATTATTTTTAGTTTTATGTAGATTTATGAAGATAATCGTGACTGGAAAAACGAAAAACCAACACTATCATGATTTATATTAACTTTTTACATTTTGCGTATTTTTAAAATTAATTTGACATATTTTTATGTGTTTGACAGCAGCAAATTCTAGAATCGCCAATGTTGAAATGGATACTGTATGCTCCAGAGACCTAAAATGTCTTACAGTGGTATCTTAACATACGAGTGCCCCAACATACGAGTTTTTTGAGATACGATCCGTCGAGCAAGCGATTTTTTGCTTTGAAATACGAGCAAAATTTGAGATACGAGAATTAGCTTAGCGGGTCGGCCGGCTGCACACGAACCGGCCAGAGTCAGAGAATCAGTTTTCAGTGTGCTCTCGCTGTCAAATCATCTTTGCTAAGTTGTGCTCGCGTTTTGTGTTCAATGGGAAATTTGCTTTGAGATACGAGTAATTTGATATACGGGCAAGGTAGCGGAATAAATTAAACTCGTATGTCGAGGTGCCACTGTATTTCGAAAACTTTTTCTTCCTTAATATTAAATATAATTGAAATTAAATATGTCATTCAATAATTCAATAGTATAAAATATTTGCGACTTTACCCATCTTTAGCTCGTCCACATTGCACTTCATCAGGACGACCCTTACTGAAAATAAATAATTTTATTGAAAAATGAGTGCTTAAAAAATGATATAAATTATTAATAATAAATAGTTTATTATGCTTTAAGTATTTTTCACACATACAAACATTTCAAAAAACCGTTATGAATATAAATATTTGAATGGAAAGAATTGCTACCTCTGTAATATATTCTTTTATGTAAAATAAAATTAGTCTTACTCCAGCGCGTTGAAAAGTTGAAGGCATATGAAGTAAAGATTATTGGCGAACGACAGCAACACTATTTTATTTATGGATTCATCCACCAAGTTCACCAATTTCGTCAATTTATAATACTCAGACCTTGCCGTTCTCCAAAACTGTTCTGGAAGATTCTGCTCCGAAATGATCAAACAAATTAGTTTTCTAGTTGCGTAACAAATCAATCAAACAACCATTAATATTAATATTTTAAATTATATTATTAATATTATAGGCAAGTCCAACTATTTGCGTTGAGTATCCCGACACTTGTTCTGAGTGTGAGGTCATTGACACTAAATGTGTCAATACATTTACAACGCCACACTTATATGTTAGTACTTCGATAATTAATTAAAATGTAAAATATTTCGTAATGTTATGGAAGGAAAGAAATAAATAATTGAATTTAATTTAATTTTTTCGTATCCAGAACTCTTTGAGAAAAATTGTACAAACGTATTAAAAGTAGTAAATAATGATCGATAATTGATAAGATAGCTTAACCTTTCCTGTTATCGTGTCAAGGCGATCATTGAGGAGCTTAAATCGGTCTGTCAATGCCATGCTGATCACAATGACAAAAAGATCCATAAAATTCCAATTGAATGTCGCTGATATATTCACAACCTGAAAGTTTCCAAGAAAAAACATTATTATTCATTTGAAATTATGGCATGAAATGGCAACAATGTTTTGTATTCAGTAATGCTTATACACATAAGCAGAATTCACATTAAATTGGTGTGTTTATGTATCAATTCAATTTAGAACTAACCTGAGCTATGGCAGCTTTCCAATGTGCGTATTCAGTGAATGTGAACAACTGCATGAAGGAATTCATGAAATATGACTCTGTAATAGAGTCCCCGCGACCACACTCTTGAGCAATCGCGTACCCAGACAAGATGCTCAGGATGTGTTCTACTGGAAAATATAATATTAATCTTATGATAATAAAATTCCATAATTCTCACAAATAATACCAGTATATGACGTTAATTTTCGCCGGTAGTGGAGCATTCTGGTCTCTCGCTAACTCTATTGGCAGCAACTTTTGCACTTGTTTCTTTCTATCGCTGACTAATGTCGATGGCCCAGTGGCCTCTAAAGAGAAGGCTGAACTTCTTAGTATGTATAGTTCCCGACGGTCTTCAAGGACAGAAGAAAAGGCAGCCGTATTAAATGCGCTCTTGCGGCATATTTAGTATGTGTGCAAACCAGGTTTTGTTTACCATATCCGCTCCGTATTCGGAGCATTCGGATGCTGCAAATTTCCGTTTCACAGTTCTCACAGATCATCTATGCCTTGTCTCAGATTACCTGTATACCTGGAGGTCTGCATGGAAACATAGATGGTTTCCGGGAACCTCAAAGGCTTGCATAGACTGCGGCTGTAGTACCAGAGAAATATTTGGGCATTCAATATGATCAGGGTTTTTAAAGAGCTCGAACGATCAGATTTTTATTTCGTCCTTAAGGGGTGGCTCGACCCTACCGGAGGCATGTAATAAACTTAGATTTATTTAAATCGATTTTTTCGGGTTGCGAACCGACGGAGTCTGAGTGAGAAGCAAACGCTTTAACCACTGGACTATGCCGACCAGGTTTTATGTACCATTATTTTTTTATGTTTACTTAATAATAATGTTTATTCATAGTAAAATAATAAAAAATTACAAAATTAAAACTAGTGAATGTCATTCAAATAATTAGGGCAATTTAAAAAAAAGGTTATAGCGGCCGATTTAACGCTTATTCATTTTCTCGATTTGTTGGGAAATAAACTGAAAAGGAACACACGCTAAAATATTAAATTTTGACGGCCTCTTCTTCCACCTTGATCTTGATTGATTTGTTGTTAGTACCGGTTTTAGGGGGTGGCGAAGTGGGTCGGTGCCCCAGGGCGTCGAGTAAGCTAGGGGCGCTGAAGGCAACTAATCTTTCTTATATATTTTTAAATATACTCTGGGGCGCTAGAAATGAATTGACCTAGATCGCTGCGGGGTCCAAAGCCGGTACTGGTTAGATGTTATGCGACTAGAAAGAGATGAGTCACTTACTTGCGGCTAGAAACATGATGAGGAAGCAGACGAGGCAGAAGTCTGTCCTTAGGGACCTTCGGTGCACGCGAGCTCTAGCAAGAGGGAGCTCTTCTGCGGTCAGCGCTCTCAACATCCCCGGCCATCGAGGAGCGAGGCGCAGGAACTGCACAACTGACAGGGTCGTGCATCCGAAGAACATCATACTAGCTGTAATTTATTATTCGTAGTTTATAGCACCACATACATGAGGATACCAACAGACGATAATGGAGAAATCTCATGCCATTTTCGAGTATGGCTATGCGCTGCTTGTGAATTGTGGATCTACAAACGTTATAGACTACAGCCTGGAATTCACGCATTCATCCATGTGGTGTCCACGGGACGAGTTTCGTCTACCATTGATTTTAATTAATACTCTTTGACTAGCATTTTATAGGTGATCGATCAAATTTACACAATTTATTTAAAAAATATTTATGGGGCTGTGAAGTAAATTAAAATATATATATATATATATATTTTAATCTCCTTCGGTAATCAAAACCACTACCTTCGGTATGGTGACGTCATAACCAAAATATAAAAATCTCGCAGGTAAAATATAAAAAATTAAGTATCCATATATGTAAGCAAAATATAGGCGAATTGAAATCTTCAAAAAAATTTAAAAGGATCAGAATTCAAGGGCTGTTCAAAAAAATGAGGTACACTATGAATTTCCGCGTGCTACATATATTTAATTTTCCATATAATTTTATGTCATTATGTTGGTACTTATTTCCGTCACATATGCTAACAAGATCGGCCATTTTGAATGTCAGCATTATATAATTCGACTAACGAGTATCTAGTTAGTCGTTTTTTTATGATATTGTTAATCGATATGCTTATAATTAATTTATCATATAAATGTTTTTCTTACTGAATCTATAAATGTCTGCAGCCGTCATAAGCATGAGCATCATGGAGAGCCCGCTCATTGTAGTATACGCCACCATTGTGATAATAGCATAAACCAAACGCCAACTCAACAAGGTGAAACTGAGGAAAACAAGTAATATACAAATATATTAGAAAATAACATTAAATAATGTTGAAATAGTTAAAATTTAATATAATTATTACTGAAGATATGAAGCGTTTGGTTTCATAACCCCATTTACTGGCATAACTCCAAAGCACTGCCCCACGACCAAAACTGGACCAATAGCGCGATGGACGGAATCGTTTAGATTTGAAGAGTAGTTTTCTTGGAGCCTAAGGCTTGTGTCGTTTTCAGAGAATACTTCTGAAATATTAAGATGCAACATTAATTAGCTGAGTAATTGCTTGCATACAAAATAATTATATTTTTGTGATTCGTACAAATTGTTTTGTGAATACATACGTTTGAAAATAGCGACCTGAGTTTGGGCACCGGTATTTTTTTCAGCCACCAGCAGAGGTCTAAAAAAAAGTTATAATATTACATTTGAAAGTCAAGTCTTACTGAATATATAAATATATTTAAAAAAAGTATTATGAAATATTTAATTAAATGGAGTAAATTGCACAACAATAAGTTATGTCAGACGCCACTTACGAAATTATCCAGGATGAAGTTTTTAAGTGTTTAAATTTACCATTATTTAAAAAAAAAAAAAAAAAAACAGTGCGCTTATAAAAAAGTCTTTTACAGTTGTTTTCATAACAAGTGTTGAACTTTAAAACGAAAATTGTATATTTTGGCACTAGACATTTTATAGAAAATTTAGCTATAGTTTAATCAGTGCCGGTTTTAGGGGGTGGAGAAGTGGGTCAGTGCCCCAGGGCGTCGAATAAGCTAGGGGTGCCGAGAGCAACCAATCTTTCTTAGATTTTATAAAATACAAACAATATGGGGTGGTAGAAAAAAAATACCTAGGGCGCCGTAGGGCCTAAAGCTGAGTTTAATACAATCAATCTAATTAAACTTTATTTGGTAATTATGTGGCCTTGTTATTTATTAATACTACGAACAAAATACTTGCATATTTTTTGACTGACACTTGTAGACCACAAAATTAACAATTCGATGGCATCAATAATTAAATATGAAAAAAGTGTCGCCGGTCTGATTTTGAATTTTGCGGTACAATTATGCTAAAAAAAACGCATTTTTTCTTACCTTTGAACCGCAGGGGGTGGAGCAGGTAGAGCCCACATTGTCGCTCTTCTAATACTTCCAGACATTTTGAAAATTGATATTTTATGTGTCGTAAAAAATGACTAGTCTTCCTTAGACGTTTGTGCCGAATAAACTTTTCAAAGGTAATATCTAGAGGAATATTTATTTAACTAATTTTAATGTGCTTTTATATAATATTAAATTATTTTCTTGTTTAGTGTTATTTTATCTTATTGTGTGTGGATCTAATAGTTAAATAAAATCGTTTATTATATTGTTATACTCCTATGTGCTTACATAATAAAATTATCTATTTTCAATCACTCAGTTTTTCTTTGTATTATTATACCAAATATCTAAACAATCTTTGTAAATAAATAAATTTAAAATTAAAATGTAACGTGACAACACTATATTGAGGTTTATTAAATTGAATTATTCTTATAATAGCGTGTTGTCTTTTCAAAGAATTTTATCGTAAGAAAATATTGAAGACCTTCAAATTATCAAATCATCTTGTTTCTCGAGAAAACGCTAACGGAATATTGTGAGAAAGACTCTTAAAATGATACAATTCAACTAGCGAAACAATTCTTAATTAAAAGTGTAACTAAAAAAGATTTCAAAAACCACTGCACTTTGTAGGAAACAATGTATTATTTTAAGACACTTCAAAGTGCATATAATGTAAAATTTATAACAATCCTATGTATACGAAATACGGCTTGATGTGATTTTACAGAATATCTGAAATGTCAAACGATACTAATGTCTTGTTTTCCATCGGATGTAGACTAATGACTATGTTTTCAAGTATTGTTTGTTCAATGGCGACTAAATTGATGCCCAGGTCAGTTATCGGGGAATCAGCGACCAGCTTCATCGTTAACGATCTGACGGTAATCTCCCTGTCAACGAATGCCACTTGAAATGCATTTTTCCATCAATAGAAAAGCTGGCCACTAGTATTATAGTTCCAATTCCAATCAGTTTTTCATTTATCAATTTAATCGAGTCTGTCAATCTCATTCAGTTATTCCGCTTCAGTGTGTTTTGTATGAAACATTTACTGTTACCATTTTCTCAAACCTCGTGTCAATAAAGCCAATTCTCTTACATGTAATTAATAATATAAATTGAATTGTAAAATAAATTAATTTGCATAATTTCCATAATATTTTCCGTTAATAATGTATAAACTTATTTATTGTGACATCAGCATGATATAGCACTTGTTGACTGGTACCGAAAACCTCGATAAACAATCTTTCGTCTCTTATTTTCATTCGCTCATCGGACATGAATGTGTTGTCATTTTTTAATGCCGTTAGGAGGACTAGTTATATATATCGCCACTTTCGGTGCTGGATGTCACCGACCACGGCGCCCGGTGCCCAGTCAGTTGTATGCCGACCGAGACGAGGTCGTATTATGGCCGGCCCGGCATGTTATTCCGCTAGGGCCGGAAGTTTGTAAAGTTTATCGTGAAAATATATGTGCTTCTGGAAAAGTCTGTGTGTTGTTCTTCTGCTCCTCATGCTGCCACCACGCAATTCAATAACTAACTCAGAGAGGAGGATGTCAATTGGAACATTGTCAAGTAATATACTTGTATATCATTTACAAACTATCTACTTACCATTTGACGATGGATATGTTTCATAAATGACTACGTTAAGCTAAATGAACATGTAAGTGTACAAAAAATGGAGGAAATCTTTTTTTTGTTGAAAAAAAGGAGTAAACTATAAAATGAAATTTATTTGAGTTCATTGAATATATATTTTATTAAAAATACTTAAAAAAACGTAGTCAAAGAATATTCTGTAATAACTATTCATATCAGATACCTAAAGTACTATAATATTTATCTATTATATAAACTGAGCACTAAATATACGAGAAATTCCAAAAAATAATACATATTATTAATACGATTATTAAGCATTTTTTTACAATTGTTTTTGTGTTTTTTTCCACCGTATTAATTTGTAACGTGTTAAAAAATGCACACAAAGAAAGCGTGTGTTTAAAAAAAAAACTTTAAAAATATAATTATTTGTTGATGCATGATAAACTATGATATTATAGTTATACAACTGTCTGATGAATTCAATATAAATATCTCCTAAATAATTAAATAATTGATGGTCATAAAACAACATTTATTGTGATATCTACAGCTATTTTTAAATGAAACATGTAAATAAGGCAGTAATAAATGCTAAAAATGAGAGCAATCATAGCTTAGACTCATTTTAATGCCAGATTATATTCATTTAATTTAGTTTCAAACCCTAGATGCCCCTGTGGCGCCCCCTTCCAGACCTCAGAGCACATTTTCTGGGACTGTCAGTTCCTCTTGTTAGAAAGAGGAGTCCTTTTCGTTTCAGTTCGAGGGAAGCGCCTCGGCCCTATCGGGCATGCAGACTTTGTGGCCACTAAAAAAATCCACGCATTTACAATTTTTGCTCATATTTTTGGTGAAAGAATCTATCTTCCATTTCCATCTCTTTACAACCCGTGAATACGATTCTAATCTTTTTCACGGGTTCTTTCTTTTAGCACTTCTGTGCAGTGGCCACAATTGTTCAGAGGGGACTTCCTAATCTGACTAATCTGAATGAGCGCATCTTCAAGGAGATTTGACTGTCCTCCGGTGTGATGCGGGTGTGAGGCGGGTAAAGTCCAGCACTCATAATTTAATAAATTAAAAATAACGATTAGGTATTTTTAAACAATGAACTAAAATAAAATATATTGTTATTAAATGTATAATGAAATATAATATTCATATATCTTATAGTATACCTTCATTCTTGGAATTATTAAAACTAAAATGTTTGACTTCAACTCATACATAAGGGAGCCGTAAACCCTATCGGTCTGGGAACCTTTGCTCTAACATCTTACACTCCGCAGTTGTCGCTAATGCTTGCATTAAGCTTAGCTGATGTTGACATACTATTAAACTGTACCAGAACTAATTCATATGTTACAACAGTACCAGCAATCTAGAAATAATCAGAAGACATTAATTTATTCCACACGTTATTAAAATTGATTTATGTGGTTATGGACACACTCATTTGTTGTAGACGCCTTCATGGAAGTGGAGGCCAAGAAGAAGGCCAACCTCAGCTACTATTCCCAGGGTGCCAACTGTTTAAACGAGTGTAGCCATAAACACAATTTATATATTCTAGCTGATCTAACAAGCGTTATTTTGTCATTTTTTTTAAATATTAGCCAAATTGCAAAATAAATTTAGTACTCGGTCACTACGTGCACTGTCTCATTACATACATTTTTTATCAAGGAACTATCATATTGTGTATCCTACTCGTATGAGAAACGAAGAAAATTAATACGAATTTTCAATTTTAGTTTTTTCGACATTAATGGGAAAATCTCCTTTACTCCATGGAAATTGTTTTTTCTCCAGAACTTTGATAAACCTTTCATTATAAATCCTCAAACAGGTCTTAAAAAAAGTAAATTATTCGTCATTCTCTAATGAATTTAAAAAATACCAGATAGTCATTATTTGTGCAGTTGTCCAAAAATTTGCCAATTACACATGTAAAAGATTTGATTTCCCGTTCAAAAACCAGACATTTGAGAAGCCTTGATATAATATGCTTATTTACTCGTATATTTTATCAATGATTTGATGTACTTATGATGTATAAGTTATTACCACCATATATTACCACCATATATTTGAAAATTAATGCATACATCGATCCTTAAAATTGTGCCGAAAAACTCTCATCCTTAATGCTAAATATTTGAGGTCGTCTTTCCTATTATATTTTCTAAAAATATACAGTTATTTTGGTTTTACAAATAAATTTGTCGTGCTCTTGAGATTTTTATCAATACCAATAAAAAATGATTAATTGTTCAAATTCAATTAATATAATGTTTTCCAAAAATATTATAATTAAATTGATGTATCGTCGTTTTTTAAATAGTTCTATGTGTGCCAAGGTCCGTTGCTAAAAAAGATATTTATTACAATTAAATTAGAAATTACTTACTGTTAGAATTAGGCCTTTAGTTACATAGAAAAAATTTAGTCCTGTCAAAGCCACGATATCTGTAGTCACCTGATCTGTAAAACGTAGGACCTAAAAAAAAATGTCTTAAGAATGCGAAAAATCTGCAGTAGCTTAAGTAAAAGTTTTTTTTAAATAATAATAGTTATTGCATTGTGAATATCAACGATGAATTTAACTATGTTTTTAATATTAAGTAACTTTCAAGGAAATGGGAGCATGCTTTTATGCACAATGTCATTCATTTCAGTCATTCAAATTTAAAATTTAAATTTCCTCTTTTCAAGCAAGGTATTTCTTTCAAATTATATTAACTAAGAATGTATATAGTAAGGGGTGAACCTCTAGACAAAATGATGACGATGGCACAGCAAACAGTACTGCAGCCGGCCTGTGAGCTGCGGCATTGAGTCGAGCAGCTGCCAGGGACACTGTCAGGGAACGAGCCATCAAAAAACTGAAGGAAAACCCGAAGTAGATTGCGTGCTTCAATCCTCGAATAGGCCTGCAATGATCATCGTCTTTAAACATATTTGTAATAACTATATTGTAATTGTATCATTAGTTATGTCCATTTATTTGATTTTATGATGAGCTAGGATTAGAAGCGGTTCCAGCGACCTTCCATCACACAGCAGTGGTAACATTCCAAATTTTGAAACGACAGGATTGTATTTTTTTTAAATGTCTATTTAATTTTGTTTCCAAATATAATGTTTTTTCCTGTATAATTTATAATTTTATTAATTTTTAACACTATGAGTAAAAATTGTAGAATAACCAAGTGTAAGTACATAATCTCAAAAGTCGCAACTCTAATAAAATTAATAATAAATTATGCAATACGATTCCATACAACGAGTTTTTGATACAAATATTTTAGCAGGTTTCCAGAAACGGGTATATACATTATGATGACACGAGAGGTTTGAAAATATATGGTCAAAGAATAGTGCATTTAACCAGTGCCGGTTTTAGGGGGTGACGTAGTGGGGCGGTGGCCCAGGGCGTCGAATGATCTAGGGGCGCCAAGGGCAATCTATCTCATATATATTTTTAAATACATACAATAATATGGGGCGCCAGAAAAATAATGCTCAAGGGCGCCGCAGGGTTTAGAGCTAGACTGCATTTAATTATAGGTATAAATTAAACTTACTTGAGACTGTTAAATAGTTGAAAGCAAATGAAATAGAGATTATTTGCAAATGAAAGTAGAACTAACTCGTTGATTGCTTTGTCGAATTGTCGCACAAGCCGAGAGATATCAGCGAACTCTTCCCTAGCCGCTTGCCAGAAGTGCTCAGGTAGATGCTAGAATAATGCAACCATTTTAGAATTATATTCATTTAAACTGAGACGTTATTTTTAATAAAATCGTACAAATAATATAAGAAGAACCTTTCCTATAACAGCGTCTAAGCGATAGTTTAGTTGATCAAAACGATCTGTTAATCCCAAGCTGACGACTATTATGAAGAGATCCATGAAGTTCCAATTGAATGTTGACGCAATATTGACAAACTGAAAGAAAAATAGTTATGTGTAATATATGCGAGTATATCTCTATAATCTGCTTTATCACCTTCATTGATTCAGAATAACATGGAAGATATTGCACTAGTAACTTCATCTACTACATTAGCATCCCAAAACTCTTCAGAATATATTCTGAAAGCGATGCTCCTTTAGAATAAAAAAATGTATGTTTGAATTAAAACCGCATTTTTATCGATGTTAAAGAAATTTATTCATTGAGATAGCATTATAAATTAATATATACTTATTATATAATTAAGATAAATTTCATTACTCTTTTAATTAAAAACATAAACTCGCAATAGTAAAACGCATCACAAATTTCAAATATTTTTTTTTGTCTCATATCGGTTGCGCCTAGAGGCGACAACGACAACAAAGTAATTAAAAATACTCCTTATATACCTAAAATTGTAGGTGACAAAAGATATTTGAAGTAAATTGAAATTAAATGATTGGCACCCGCTTACTTGAATGACGATAGCTTTCCACACGGCGAAGTCAGTGAAGTAAAAGATTTGCGGAAACGCGTTGAGGAAGTATGAAATGATTGGTGGCAACTTGGAAGACTCACTGTCACAATCCTCCGCTCCGGCCATAGAGATGATACAAAGCACATGCTCAACTGCAAAGATCAGTTACATCATGTGTACATGTAACGCTCGCATTTATTATTACTAAAATGAATTTTATCGAAAAATGAAGAACAATTTCACATATACAAGGTTTACCTATCATGAGATGATTAAAAGAAAAGACTAATTTTTAATAATATTTTTTCATTTAATTATTTCCGGGATAAGGATATACATACTATTTGATCTTTACTCAGTGCCATGAAGAGTAAACGCATCAGAATACAATTATATTTGACGTTGCATAAAAGGTTCTTCCATCATCACAACGAATCATATATCTGACGTGTGTTGTGTTAATATACTAACAATATTCGACTCGCTATATTGAGCCGGCTTACTAATAAAAAAACACTCCCCGTAGATCAATTTAAATATATCAGAACAAAGAATAATCAATAAACACTGATGTTTCAGGCCCGATAGATTTTCTTCAATGATTCTACTTCGTCCCAAAAGGCCCACTTTTGTCCATACAAAATGGAATTTAAGCGTATACATACTAATTTATTCGAAACAATTAAGATCTGCTTGTGTCAATTGTCTCTTATTGTTCTTTTTTTATTCAAATATATGTAGGTACTCTAATTATTTTATTTTATCTTTTAATTTATACCTAAAGCTTAATACGTCTCCCTTATTCCTAAAAATGTCACAATATTATTCTTACTTAGCGCTAAGATGAGAACAATGAAGCAGCACAGGGTGAGTCTCCCGCGAAGGGCAAGAAGGCATTTGGGGCGCGCCCTCGGGCGCTCCACCCGAGCTATAGCAGCCCCTAGCGAGGGCCACTGGGGTGCCAATCGGATGAAAAGCACCAGGGCCAGCCAAGTACTCAAATAAAACATTATTCTCACTAAGCAAACGATTAATCAATTAATTCATAAACAATAGGATTGACATAAAACAATAATAAATGTTATACAAATTAATGCACTCAATAAATACTCATACAATAAAGTAGGTATTTTAAAAGATAGCAACACTTAAGATATCTAGTATTACTGATACGAAGAAAAAAAAAAGAACTATATTTCAGCGAAAGATACTGAGACCTATGTAGATTTTTAATCCTTCATTGTATAAAATTAAGAAATAATGAAGTAGAAAGCGGATATAATCGTAAATTTCCATTTCCTAGCTAAAGCATATGGTCGACACAAATTACAGTCTGTGGAGACTCAAGTTAACCAAAGACACGGGGTTTTCCCAATTCAAATATCCGCACCCGATTCTGCCTGCGTCCAGTGGTTATAGAACGGTATGGGTCAATAATCAATAATCATTAACGAATCCTACACATAATTAATAAGTCATTATGTCACGTAAATATATTTTTCATAAGCCACTAACCAATTTTGCGAATGTCGAGACCAGTCATAATGGTGTAGTACAGGCATACAACATTCATCATGGTGGATGCTGCAACGTTGGACAGAGCGTATCCCATATGCCAACTCCTCCAATTAAATCTGAATAATTAAATACGTATAAAGCATAGTAAATCAATTATATTATTATTACTTTCGGTCGATTTAGAATGTCCTAATAAAGTCTATTGGAAGACAAAAAATTATTGTTGACGTACTCAGCGTATTGTAGCAGTTGTCAATTAAAAATGTGACTGCTCCAAAACAAACTTCTTGATTACGGTTTTCAAGAAATATTGGAGAATTCATCTTTATTACTTGGCAAAATATTGTTACAATCCAAATAAAAGTACATTCAATAATAACAATAAAACCACCAATCTATAATTCTTAAATTAATCAAAATTTTCATAGTCACCCTAATCTATTTTTTAACGAAATATCTGCTCTATAATGAAAAATCTATCAATAGAGTAAATTTTATATTATTTTTCTTCTCGTGATCATGCGGGTCATGTGCGGCATGATATATATGTTTCTTTATTGATATTAATGGCTCAACTAAAAATAATATATTCAAATAACTTCTTAGGTTTTTACGGCCAGATTTGATATTGTGGCATTTGGGTTTAGCCGTGTGTGGCGAATTTCTTCTCTCCGATATTTCGACCGCATATTGGATGGGTCTTCTTCAGGGTTGATGACTTTGTTGTGAGTTTTTTTTTATGTAAACGCATTCAGGAGAGCACACCCGGTCAATACCAGTGCACTCTATGACGCTCAGCCAGGGAGGCTGGACGCTGCATACGGGAAACGTGTGTTGTGATCGTGTTTGTGTGCGGGTTGGGGAGATTGCAAGTGTGTATTTATCTGTTTCTTCAAGAGATCCAGATTGTAGGAAGGAGGAAACACAGACGCTGGAAGAGCATTCCATAGCTTACCGGTGGCATTAAGGAAGGAACTTTGGAAGCTGGCAGTTCTTGGTCGACATATATTAACCGTGTACGGTGGGTATGTATACGATTACCCGACATGACGCTCGTGAAGGTACGTTAGGCTGACGGCAAAGCTACCTCTTGACACCTACTCACAACAGTCATCAACCCTGAAGAAGATTCCTGCAATGGCGGTCGAAATATCGGAGAGAAGAAATTCGCCACACACGGCTAAACCCAAAAGCCACAATATCAATAATATATTCGTATATTGATAGTATGTAACGTTGGCATCGAACTTCTTAACCAACGGGAACGAAAAGCCCTTTAACTTAAAGTATTACATATAAAATTCGAATTTGGAACAAAAGTCAAATTTTGTTTTTTTCGGTTGAATTCGATTGTTTCCCAACGGTGTTTTGCCCTCCGGATATATTTAAGATTATGTCGCCAACAATAGTCGAGGCCAGGAGCGATTCTCTTAAAACGCTCATCTCGTAGTGGTGTGATATTTTTCCTAATCCATTTTTTTTCAAATAAATATGTGTGACGTCTAGTGCCATGGTTTTCTTATTTCTAACCCTTGGTATCGATATGTATACTCGAGTATAAGTTAATTTTGACACCTCCGACGATTCGGAGGCCCTAAACGCGCGCATCATGAGTTCGTTCACCTGAGATGAGTCGCATCAGGACCTAAGATGCCACCAACTGGCATCACGCCGAAACATTGCCCGACAGCAAGAACAGGTCCCATTGCTCGATGGAAACAGTCTTCAGGAGCAAGTCTTCCAACATGAAGCTTAGGGGCCTCCGAAGGAAACTTTCGCGCGGGATATATCTCTGGAAGTTTTATGTTTTGTAAGTAAGCCAAGAGACACAAAAAAACTCTAAAATTTTGATTCATTATTCAAAAAAACAAGTTTATTTTTTAGATATGATAATTAAGTAGTCGAAAATGCTCTATGTAGGTACGAAAATATTTTTTAATAAGTAATTGTGAAATTAAGTTTGAATATATTAAATATTACTTTGATGAATAGAATAATATATTTTTTTCATTACTTACCATCGAATATAACAAATTGAGTCGCCCGAATTATTTCCCTCTCAAGTGATCTGCAAGGTAGAATATTCATTTTTATATAAAAAGATTTGTTTATTACAATATCCGCTACGTATTCTGAGCATATGGACATCATCAATTTCCGTTTTCACAGTTTCGTATGCTCATAGATTGTCTATGCCTTGTCCCAGAACACCATTATACCAGAAGGTCCATATGGGAACATAGATGGTTCCCGGGAGCCTCCTGGGCAAGAGTCCGCGTACTTGCATAGACTGCGGCTGTAGTACCAGATAAATATTTGGGTGTCAATGGTCAGCCCGACTGTCCCGAGGCCTAGACAATTTTTATTTCGTCCTTAAGGGGTGGCTCGACCCTGCATGTAAAGAGCTTCGATTTAATTAAATCGATTTAAGAAACTCAAGCTTGGTCGAGATGCGAACCGACGACTTCTGAGTTAAAATCAAACGCAAAAAAATACAAGTCAATGTTAAGATGCAAGCTATAAATATTTATCGATTCATTACTGATGGTAAAAAAATATAATTTTTTAAATAATAATGATGTCTTTACGTTAATACCTACCTTAATTGTTTTTTAGACAATGACCAATTATTGGTCAATAACTAACACGATAATTTGTTCATATATATGAAAAAATAATTATAAATACATACTTAAATCAATATAAGTAATTCAGATTCTAGCTAGCTTAAGCAATTACCGTTTTTTCTGATGAAGAGCAAGCATTTTTAGCTTTTTGTAAAACCATTCCATGTAATATGTTTGTAATAACACGATGTCAGATTAACTCTTAAAATTTCAAAATAACTGTAAAGAATCAACTTATTTATTTTTATTTAAGAATTTGTGGCAAGTTACCCGACTATATTTGAAAGAAGTTTGATTTCATTTACTTTTTGAAGTAATAAATAAGTACCTTCTACATTCATCGTCGCAATCGAATTCCCATAAATAATAAAACTAACGATTGTAAATAAATATCAGTTGAACCAAAACAATCGGAATAACCATCTACAAATAAGCAATTGTACTCGAAGAGGTGTTCCTACATAAATTATTTCAAGCAATTTAAATGTAGCTACATTCAACAAAGAACAGTGGCGTTATTTCCTAGCTTATGGTATTGTATTATATACCACGTCGTAAGTAGTAATATTCTTCAAAAAGATAACTTTTATAGTTTTTGGTTTCCGCCTTGTTTGGCAATTCGCCGTACACGGCTCAATCGCCTTTTTTTGTTATTAAATGATGTATAACACCGTATAAAAAATGGTATATAATATATTTTCTTTATAGGTTAATACGCCAATGAAATGGGAAATTTTATCGTTATGCCAAACCATAGAAGACAATATTGACAGATATTTATTATCGAGTAATTTTACCCTTTCAAATGTAAATACATTTCCCATATGACATTACTATAAAGCAGTGCTCCATAACCGGTGTGCCGTAAGCCGATACAGGTGTGCCGCGATCAAATAAGGCAATATTATAAATAAATAATTTTACAAAGGTCCTCAAGCTCCCAGCGCCTATCGCCTATCTCTGCTATAAAGCAGAGTTCCGCAACCTTTTCTCATCTACGGCACACCAAAGTACTTCTTTGGATTCTACGGGACACCAAAGTTCTCACCTTGAATACCGCGGCACACCAAAAGCCAAAAAAGATATTAATTTGATCAATTTCACTTTTTTTTAATTTAATTTAGAACTTAATAAAGCAAGTACCTCGTTGTATGTCTACATAAATAGGCGATAGGCGCTGGGAGCTTGAGGACCGTTGTAAAATTATTTATTTATAATATTGCCTTATTTGATCGCGGCACATCTGTATCGGCTTACGACACACCAGTGTGCCGCGGCACACCGGTTGCGGAGCACTGCTATAAAGTACTGACCAAACTTTTAAAATGAAAATGACACAAAAACTCGTGCGTGATGACCAAACTATGTACATCTTCGAATAATTTCGATCAAATAAAAAAATAGTTTTTGATTTACATTCTTAACAAAAAAAAATAGCAAAAACACAAAAAGAGGATACAAGATCAAAAAATTTGAGCAAAATACTAAAAAAAGAACGCATAACCTTGAAAAATGTTTAAAGAACTCAAAAAAGAACGTAAGCTTGAAAAAACTCGAAAAAGTTTCAATAAAAAATGTTTGGTTATATTTTATTAATTTGATGTGTTTTATTCTATAAGAGATTATAGATGTTTTGGACTATTGCTTTATAGTCTAAGCCTATTTCCAATAATCAATATCATTTCAAAAATAATGTAATATGAAATAAAATAATAATAACATTATATTACGTAAACCGATAGACCACTTTTTAAGGAAGCTCAGAACTTCAAAATGAAGGATGGTTGGTCACCAGAGGGTATGGCTTAACCCCCAGTAAAGCGTTCGCTTATTATAGCAAAATCATTACAACAATACATATACAAACGTAAATTATTATATGAGCTGACAATTCATGGACATTGCAATATACCTTATAACCATTACATTTATGGGGGAATATATATTATTTCACTAAAACCAATCTTGGATTATATAAATTATTGTATTGTGTATAAGGCATACTGTAATTTCTATGTTGTTTTACATAACTATGTCTGTTTTGTTTATATTGTTTTCTCTTATTTTCAATTAGTTTCTTACTTATAATGCTTTTATATTTTTCCAACTTTATTGTCTAAAAATCTAATAAGCGGATTAAAAAAATACAAACCTATTCCAATAATCCAATTTTGTGGGGCAATCTTTAAATTGATCTATATTTATCAAATTTATTGTTTTATAACTTATTGTCAAAAATAATTTACCGATCATTCTCCTCCATCTGTATTTTATGCATCACCATCAAAACTATGGAACTTTTTCCAAGCATTTTTACTCGATGACATATATCAACAGAAAAAACATGTTTTACAGCTTTGTCGTTCACCATCTCCACTGTAGACCTTGAAATGTTCTCCCAATGTATGCGTTTCTTCCCTCTTATAACCTGTTTGTTTCTTCAAGAAGCAGATTATTATAAATGTTTACAATCTCTTTTTTTCAGTTATCCTTTATTCATTAATAGAAATTAAAATGTATGTTTGTTTGTAAACATTATATATGAAAATTGAAAAGGGTATATATTTTTAATTTTAAATTTCAATATTAAAAACATAATAAACAATAAAATATTTTTTCTTAAAAAAGTTTAAGCATGGAGGACGTTGAGATCGTGTTCTCTTTGTGAACCATGTTTATAACAAAGTAAAAAACTACTATCTTTTTAATATTTGAAATGAAACTTAAAGTTAAATATAAAAAGAAGATTTGAATACTTATCCAGTACGAGTATGTTTACAGAAAATACCAGTAAGGAAGGATGAGTGAATATTATACAATATTGAAATGTAGACATATTTTCAGTCAGAAATCTGTATATTTTATAAATTATCAAAACTTTACAATGCGTTATAATAAGTATGGCTATTTTCGATTGCACGATAATATGATTAGTGTCTCAAGTGACAACTGTCTGCTACACCAGCTGCCTGGCCTTGATGGCCACAAACCGAGGAGACTGCCTCCTGGGAGTTCCGTGGTTGGCTCGGAGAGGAGTGTTGGCCTTCCGTCCCTCTGGAACCACACTTTGAACAGCCTTGAAGGTTTTGCTCGACTTGACACTTAACAACTTCTTAATCGGTGGGGTTTTCCTGGGTGTTTTAGTCCCGTTTACCTTTCCCGTGCGGAGTGGAGTTTTGTTTTCTTCGTTCGATGGATTATTTAACTTTTCACTGAGCGGCGTGCAGACGTCGTATATCACTTCCTTCAGTTGATTTGACAGATTTAGATTTTCTTTTGATTTGGCGATCGTCAACGGCGATCTGACTATTTTATTTCTCGGCCTCTTGGATACGTACCCGGGACTCTTGTACGATTTCTTTGTCTGCCTGTACTCGATAGCCGATGTGGAAGAATCCGAATCGAGGGAAGCGTTCGTGTTTCGCTTCGGCATCTCGGGAGAAACAAACTTTCTCGGTTTTCTCGCAAATCCGGTAGCGTGACGAACCACCGGTTTCGGTTCCAGATTCTTTTCTATAGACGTATCCGAATCGGTCATTCCGTCGAAGAGTCGAGCTTTAGCTAAGACCATGCCGGCATTTTGACTTCTCAATTTAGCCACGGAAGCTCGTCCGGTAAGAGGATTACTTACATTTTCAAGATCGGTTGCAAAAGAATTAGCGCTTTTCCATTTCAAATCGGAGCCACTATCTATCTGGTCACTTACGGCGTTTACGACGGGGTTCAATGCACTTTGACCGTGAAATGACGATGCCCTTTTAAAAATATTTCTTGTAAAATACGAATGATTAACGGGCACATTCACCTGCGGCTGACTCACAGTGGGAGAGTCATGGAAGGTTTCTCGTCTTCTCGCCGGAATTGAAGGATTCACATTCACATTGGTATTTACAGCGGCTGGACTCGGTTGATGCAATCCGGTGTGTATAGTGTTAGGTCTCCCACGTTTCAAGGTCGCTTGAGGATAAAATTGATTATTTCTAACAGTAACGACCACGGGCTGCGGATTGGGAACATTCCACGTTTGGGTTCTGGTTAATTTAGTCACATTTTCTCGGGATCGCCTCCTGATTGTGCCAATTTTTCGTGCGCTCGGAGATCTTATTATCTTATGCTCCGCGCTGTGCCTTATCTTCAACTCTCGGCTCAATCTTTTGGCGAGTTGCTCCGATCCCGGTGACGCCAACATGGCCGCTTCCTCGAGAGTTTTCTCATAGGCAGTTTGCACTTGCCTGACCGGTTCGTTGAGAGAAATATGACTGATTCCACCGATGACTTTAAACTCTTGAGAGATGCTGTCCTCGATGGCCGACACCCTGTTCTTGATCGCTTCGTACTCGCTCTTAGATATTCTAACATAATCGCAGTCTTTTGAGTTGGAGAGATCTTCATTCATCAGTTCCGTAGTGAATATAGAGCCCGCATTGGGGGTAACCTTTTCCTTACTTTTATGGTCTGATTGATTATTTCCACTAAAGGTTATGAGAGGCGCGGGCTCGTAGTTGACGGGTTTATCTTTAGATTTACGACCGATGCTTAATCTAAGTTTTTTGTGTTCTTTTTCAGTTCTGAAAAAAAAACATTGATTATTAAGTTATACATTATTTTAAATAATAATTATATATTTTTAATAAAATATAACAATATCACTTACGTAGTACGTATAGGTGTACACGTCAACATTCTTTGCGGTAAGTTATCCAGAATTTCTTTCCTGAAGCCATGAATTAAATATTAATACAGAAAAAAATATATTTACAAAAGCAATTAAAATTATCATCAAAGTATTATTAATTATAAATTTGCATATGATGTGTGTGGAAAAGTACAAATATGTATACAGTGAGACCCGCTAAGCGCTAGGTTTCTAAATATATAAGTACATATTGTTATTATTATATAAATAGTATTATTATGACATTATTGGAAGTATAAATTTATAAAATACTATAACGATTAATACAGGGACAAATATTATGATATTTAGTTTTTATCATGAGTGATAGTGAAAAACGAGAAAAGAAAGCAACCAGAAAATGCAAGTGATTAGAAGATTAGATTCTGGTGAATGTCAATTTCAATTTGCTGAAAATTATCCAAATTTCGACAGGAGTTCAAAAGCAAGACGGGGTGTTATAGGTGCTTTATCCACTTTTCAACAACTTCTAACAGAACGTAAAAGGAAAACGCAAAATACAATAGATGCTTTCCGGAGAAAAAGGCAGAAAATTGGAAACACAGAATAGACTGAATGACCTGACTGACTTAAGAGTTTTATTTGTTTTTATAAGTATATTCATTTATATTGTTTTTATTTATGTAAGAAATAAATGTTTGGTTTTATTTTTATTAAAGAAAACATAAATAATAAATTTAATACCTAACCCCATTATTTACATGTTAAGATAGCCTCGTTTAGCGCTGTTTCGCAATACTCTCTACTTTGATGGAGCGTATCCCCCGCGTTAAGCGGGGCCTTACTGTATATTCAATAATTTACCATATGGACGTATTACATAATAATCTAAAACCAAGAATTAATTTGCAGTAAATTATGTATTCATTTAGATTTTAGAGCTTACGTAAGCCTAACAGAATTATTAGAACATAAGAGGAAAAAATAATGTATTGTATGACACACATGTGAGCTAGATGCTGAACACTAATGTCAGTTGCATTTAACCAGAAACTAAGATGTCGTTATGGTAGATATTTAGAATTACTTGGAACACTAGAGCTGTCAATTTTTGTTGAGGGTAATATTAGTAATGAAATGTAACATAATATAAGAGTTTCCGTACCTCTTCTTCGCTGAAAACCCCTGCTGAGGATCCTGTTTCCTCTTGTTGGATCCCTTGTTCAGCACCGGCGTGCACAGAGGATCAGGAGTCTGGACTTTAGTGGGGTGGCTGGCTCCGGTGACTATTTTACGAAGTCCACTCAACATACCTTCAATTAAAACGACAACAGTAATAAATTATTATCAAATATTTTAGTAAAATAAACATCAACATGTGCATATATAACTAATAAAAAGTACATTATTGTTTACCAGTATTAATAAAATTAAACCGATGTCAATTGATATTATAAGTGCTGATTCAATGGGTAATTTCAGTGTATAATAAATAGGATCCCTCCTCCAGACGAGCTGACGAATTTATTTATTTACTAACGTGTAAGGGACCCACTTCGCCTCTTCTTCTTGATCCTCTGTTCCTCCACCTTCTCCCTTTCGCTGTCCATGTTGGGCACCACATCATCGGAGACTCTTCCAATCATATTTGCATTCTCAATTAGAATCTGTAAAAAAAAGTGTATCATATAATAACTGTATATATGCTCATACTTGAATATTAAAACTATATCAATAAACTTTACAACATATTTTTGTGAGTGTATAAAATAAATATTTATAAGATATTTAATAATCATGCTTCGTTAAGTCTAAAAGGTTTCAGTAAGGCTAATAGTAGTCTCATCACAAAAGCATAGAGTTAACCCTACACAAAGTATTCCATGAGAGGCATATTTTGGAGAAATCAATGCGTGTGATAAAAAAAAGCAGCCGAACCCGCCAGTTAGTCGTAAAGTATAGAGAAAAGAAAACAATCTTATACCTGGTATTGTTGCTTTTGGATTAAGCTGTTTGTGGTGAATTATCTCGTTCCTCCACGAAGTCATCAACCCTGAAGAAGACCCCTGTGGTTGAAATATCGGATTGAGATAATTCGCCGCATGGCTAAACCCAAACAACACAATACCAAATCTTGCCGTAAAAACGTAAGAAATTATTTAATATTATACCTTAATGAAACGAACATGTTGCTCCATCCTTTGCGGTGGAGAAGATTGTGGAGGAGGCATGATGCTCGGAGCCAAGACAATCGCCAGATTATTGGCATCCATACGATTAACATCACTTTTCATAGAAACAAATTTGAAAAACTAAAATAAAAAAATAAATACATTAAAAATTTAAACAATATTGTAAATAGTAGCAGTGCAGTTTATAAGTAGTTTCTTCTCTCACAAGATTTGAGATATTCGGTTTATAGCAAAAATTATATTTTAATTTTATCAAGAGATGGAAAGTAAGGTTCACCACTTCTCAAAAGAAACAGAAATTATAATTTATTAACATATTTTATTATACTTTACTTAAACAAGTTATTCAAGTTAAAAGTAATGCTAGATTTTTATTCAGAATATGCTTTTATTTGAATATGGAATAAAATATTAAAATAAATCAACACCCTGAATCAAAATAATGATTCAATCAAAATTTTATAAATTTAACCTAACCTTAAATGTAATAAGAGTCGATGAATGTATAGCAATCAACAAAATAAATAAATAAATAAATAGAATATAATTTTAGTATATCTTGAAATAAGTGTAAATAGTTCATTAAAAAAAATTTCAATCGACAAAAATGAATGAAAAAGATATATAATCAGATAAATTAATTGATTTACAAAAAAAAGTATAGTCACATTTATTGAAGACTCACCTCCATTACATAATGAAGAATATGTAGATGTTGAATTGGCACTAACAACAGCGCATTCTGAATACTTTTTAACCTAATACTTTCTGTCAACAGCAGGCATCGTAAAAATACTTCTTGTAAGCCATTACCGATTATCGGCTCGGGTAAAACTCTTAAGTACAACTTTAAAATACTGGCGATGTCCACGGCGTGGCAGGACTTGTCGATCCTGCCTCCGGAATCTAATGATCGCTGAAAAAAATAAAAACATTTTATCATACAATTTACTTTTTTTTTTCTTCTTAAAATATGTTAATCGCATTTTGGATTCTATGACATTAACCATCTTTTAGGAACATTGACAGAGCTGCAGATAAGCTGCCTAATAGCATCAATAACTGATGGTGGATATTAGTAATATGGTAATGTAAATGCATAATGATGAGGGTAACCTTATAAATCGTATATCATATAAAAAATAACACATTTTATTGTCATTTTTTACAGTCCTTTTGCCCGCGGCACCAAAATAAGCAAACATGCCCTGTACGCGGCAGTGTTTTCCGGGATTTTGTTGTCGCGTTTTCAACTATAAATATAGGTTGTGATATTTTTTTAACTAATCAAATATGTTAATTGGCACCCAAAGTAATTTGTTCAATAATAAAATACAATATATTTATTGTATTTTCGGTTTAATTTAACAATAATAATTCTTCATACAACTGACGTGAAGCCGCCATTTCGCTAAACAAGGTCACGATAAAGCGAGAAAACTGCGTCAACATCATGCAATGCTTATAATATGAAATTCTCAACACTTTTTCAATTTCACCCGCACTCGGTGGCTTATTTACATTGTCCCAAATTATTAATTGATTATTATCATTAGTAACACGATTGCGCACATTGACAGTTCAAATAAAATATGTAAATTGACAAACAAGCTTTATTTCATTTTCTACGAGGAGATAGTTGCTTCTCTCCGTCAGTATTGCTGTTTCGGCCATTCGACGTGGTCCAAACTTGTCGTCTACTTATATATTGTGGGATAAATTCTAAAAATTCTTCTATTTATATCTGATATTCCTGATGACGAATCGAACTACTGACAAATTATCCATATCTTTTGGATTAGATTTTCAATAACAAAATAATAATATAATGATATATGCAAAATATGCATATATCATTATATTATTATTTTGTTGTCGGCGCACGTTTCTGATGTAAGAGACTAGCGTGAACTATGTACGAGTGCTGGCAACTGTGCGATGTTCACGCCGCTTGATGCATGTTCCAGAAATAAATTACTTTAGCCTATATTTAATTTTTTTGACGAATGTCATCTATTGCATTTGGTAAAATATACATTGAGTAATATTTTCAGCCAAGTTTTAAAATTATTACTCACTAGATGACTTATATAGGGCTTGAAACTTCCATGACCGCTATGTGTGTCATACGCGCTGGTGGCATGTTCGTTTGAACACACATAGCCGTCATACGCGGTGAACAGATTAAGATTCATTTACTAGTTTATATAATATAAAAATAAACTATTATTGTCCCAAGTGCTCGAACCTTGAAGTGAATCCCTTTAGTGTGTTTTTTCATTTAACTTTTTTGCACTACAATGAACCAACTTGCATGGATAAATATAAGTATCATTTCTGCCAAGCCAATGAATGGTAGGTATGTTTTGTTCTTAATTATGCATAATTTGAACATAGGTTTATGTAAATGTACATATATATTTATTACTTTCTTTTTTATTTAATCTTCGCAATTTAGTACTACAGAAAAGGATTACTTTTCATTAAAAATATCACTTAATTATTGTTGATAATTTAAATAAAAATTTTAAAAATTTTTCAGCATTTTGAACAAGAGCTCAAAACACTAATGGCCGTTAATTCAAATAGCACTTAATAATTATTACCCTAATTTCTTTCTGCCTACTCTGTGAACCGGCCTTTCTAAAGAGACCTTCGATGTGTATGTGTGATTTGAGCATGTTGCAGGCCTCGTAGACCACCACGGGCACCAGCAGCTGCCCGCCGCAGCAGGACACGGCCTGCAGCGGAACAGTATCAATGGCGGCTCCAAATATGACAGCATTGTTCTGAAAATAAAGATCAATCAATTAATACAACACTACTTTTATATTTTATTAAACACAAACAGAATGATACCGAAAGACAGTGATAATATCTTTATTCTTGATTTTTGGCCATTATGTTCAAAGTATATGGTATAATAATTGTAAATTTTGCATTAAAATATTTTTAGATATTGTAGATGCTATTGTTCAATAAATTTCGCATATTTAAATAGGAATGAGTCAAATGTATGTAGAATATTGATCCTCCAACATCATTAGCTACAGTGTGAGATTTCTGTATTGAGAACTAACTATGAATGTCACTAATTATATCATTCCTATGTTCACTCATAATATGCTGCTATAATAATAAATATATATTTATTTATTTTTTATTTAATCAAATATAAAAAGATACATTTTTTACATAGTAATTTACATTCCAATCTTTTTTTTTTTTTTTCTTTTTTTTTTTACATTCGCTTACCACACCACTTAAAGATAAGATCTTGTGTGTGGCTAAATATATTTTACATTCAGTCAAATAGCGTTAAATTTTATAGTTACTACAAACGATTGCATAGCAGGAAAGTTAATAATGTCGTCATTGTCAAGCAATACAGTTGTTCATCTATTTTAAATAAAAGACATGAAGGCTATAAATAGCATACTGACAAAATAGTTTTTATTTATATTTCTTTCCTAAAGATTTCCGCCATAGAGCTCTATCAGTTTGATTCTTGAATTATCCTAAGTCAACTCTGCTTCCTATACGCTGTAGAGTACAGATGTTGAGCGCCAAGGATTGAAGAAAAATCAGCTGTAGTAAATTTAATCCTGTAATATGTTCCAGCCAGACCCACATTCATCCATTTAACGACTGTAAGGTTACAGATTGTTTTATCCGCTCTCTCATCATTCTTCACAAAGTCAAACCATCGTACCTTTAATATTCTGTGTAGCCTGATCTCAAAATCCACTATCCAGCTCATTATTAAATGCCAAGATTCGCAGCCGTACAATAAGATTAGGATGATACAAGTGCTGTGTAACAAGATTTACATAACAAAAAACATCAAAGTTATGAGCACAACATTTTAAGTAGATTATTCATATTAAAACGTTGACGCTCATATTATATTAAGCCGTTAGAATAAAAAGCTTCTTCTCATTTAGTAAAAATTATAGTGACCTTAGAAAAAAAAACAAAATGAACTTTTGACAGTTTGTCAAAAATGCCGCTGAAAATAAAAATATGTGACTCAAAACGTCGCATAATTCATGGAATTCAAAATTCTTAACAAACTATTTTGAAATAAGATGTATAATAAATAAAAAGAGTAATATTTATGATAAGTGTTATTACCTGGATGATTTTTCCGTTTGATTTTTTTAACCTGTATTTTATGCCGTGATTTCGCAATTCCTGAATGACGGCGCATTGTAGATTGCGAGGATTTGACACGTCATTGATAAACATTAAGTGGATAAAGAGATGACTCGAATTAAATGAGATTTAGTCGTGACAATTGATACTATATTGGACAAAGAAAGCCTATCGAGTGACTCTAACTATGCCTTGAGTCATTCAAATTTCAAAACGAGATTTCCACACACCGTTATTAGCATCGACAATGCCGTCAGTGTTGTCATTTATTACATTCGTTGGATTTCAAGTTCAAATTATGTATTGCTTTTAATTTAATACATGGACTTCTTATATTAGTATTTAACTTACATTCGAAAATTTAATCATAAGTTATTTATTTATTCTATATTCAAATATAATTCTTCATTTACATATAAAATATAATTGATTATGCACCAAACATAGCGAAGAAACAAACAATAATTTAATTTTTAAGCGTTTCCTAAATTTATGATGAAGATATGTTACAAAATTCAAGATAAAACACCGATATTTTATAAAACTTTAATATTATCATTAAAAATTATTAATTTTTATATATATATATATAAATATATGTATTTGTACTTTTATCACATGAAACGTTAAATAATTTATCAATATGAAAAAAATAACGTCAATTCTATTTAAAATATTATTATTCTTTTAAAATATAGTATTTTAATTAAATTAAATAATTTACATGTGCATAAAATCAAATAAATTATTCGATTCTAGGGTCTATGGTCATAAATGTCAAATAATATGTCAACACGTGAAATAACCTAAAACCACAGGCGTTTTTGTTAGACCAGTATATAAATATTTTAGTCAGATTAAATATGAAATATTCAAAACAAGGTATCATTTAATAAATTAATGATATGAGGCATATCAATGACTGTTATGAATACTTATTTACTTCAAATTATAGCTGATGAATACCCTTAAATCTTATTTTGTTATAACATAATTTTCTCAACAGAATACGAGAGTGAAGACAAAGGCACCGATTCAGCGATGGATGAACTTGAAAATAGCGATGAAGAAGACATGTCCGACGCCTCTAATGAAGATGGTTCTGACGAAGAAGCTGTCACAGGTGAAGACGAGGAAGAGGATTCAAAGCCGGAAGACAATGGTTCAGATGAAGACGAAGGTTCCTCAGAAGTCGATGACAGTAACTCAGAAGCTGATAAAGATGGCTCTGAAGCGGATGCAGAGTCTGGTGGAGATGACGACGGTGCTAACGAAGGCTGGGCAGACTCTATGGCGAAAATATTAAAGACAAACAGGCCTAAAGGAAAAAAGACTCTAGTGTTATCGAAAGCGAAGAAAATAAGCGATGTAAAAAAAGTTAAACCTAAAGAATTAGGCTTTGAGGTTATTGGAGAATTTAAAGAAGAAAAACCCTCAGTAGATGAGCTGAATATAAAACAGGAAGATGACGAAGAACCCAAAATTAAAAAGGTTAGTATGTAAAATTCATTAGGGACTATCCATTATTTATATCGTAGTTAGTATTTTATAAAGATTGAGACATTAACAAATACCAGTTTTTAATGAAATATTTAGTCACCACTACATTTTTATAATTTATTAAATTGTGTATGGTGATAATAGAAAAGTGATTTGTTAGTCAATTAGGCTTTTTAAAAAGTAAGGCAGAATTTTGTCCCACTACAACAGACACAGAGCTCATGAACTTATTTGAATACGTTCTTCAAATTGCAATAAACTTCAACTAAAAAGCAGCTGGCTCAAGAGATTATAGGTCAAAGCAACTTTTTATTTAAACCCCATGTTTTCAGAGATGATAGAAGAAATTTACTAAAACATTAACTGCATAATGTGTTCTGTAGTGCTCAAGTGAGAAGCTCAATTAGCTGTTAAAATAAAATCTTAATGACAGCTTATGGTGTCAATAATATAAATTAATCAAATTAGAAATTTAAAAAATCTAAATACTATAAAAAAGATGCTATTATTAATATATAAACAGAGTGTTGTAGTATTGAAACCTGTAATATTATTTTTAGAAACGTGAAATCGGTCCAGAAATAAGACAGAAACCAAATATTTTAGAGAAGGAAAAAGAGAAAGCGTTAAGTAAAATTGCCACCAGAGGAGTCGTTCAACTTTTTAATGCTGTAAGAAATCAACAAAAGGACCTCGAAGAGAAGCTGGAAGCGGCAGGTCCACTGGAACGAAAAAAGGAAAAAGTAATCAAATCCCTCAACAAGACCCAATTCTTGGATAATTTGATGGGAAAAAGTAAATCTGAAATTGTTAACAAAACATTAAAAAAAGAAATGAAAGACGAAGTCAAAAACGAAGATTCAAAATGGAGCGTATTCCGGTAAGTTATTTCACAACGTTATAGAAATATAAGATATTTTTAATTTTATTGAATAACATGTAATTAAAACATTTTGTTTTATTTTAGTGACGACTTTACGATGGGAGGAAAAATGAAAGATTGGGATAAACAAGATAATCAAGATAGCAATGAGGAAGGGGAAATTTCAAATTTAAGTGATTCTGAATAGTATCTGTTAATTTTTTTATTATTTTATTAAGTACCTCTTATAACAATAAATAAAAATAAAAGAAAAAAATATTAACACAATTTATTATTTCATTATTAACACCATTTTTATAATCATTCATTAAAAAATAAACGGTCATATAAAATTTATATTTTATACCAACTTAATTAAATGTTCTAATAAATATTTTTGTTAATCAATAGTTAACTATTGAAAATGCTCTCGGAAATAAATCTTACAGGTCATTTACCTAAGGTATTGTGCAACAGAATAAAAAGGTATTGATTCATTGCAATTTAAACTGATATCTAACATTTAATTGGCTCTTTATAATAATTAATGTAAAATATGTTATGTACATGTATAAAATATTGCAATTAAATGTTTAATATAATTACTTAATAATTAGAGTACAAACATTACTGGATTGGCAAAAATGAGGTATCTGTCGTGGAACAGTAGGATAAATTCTAACTGGCAAGTTCCATATCATTGTTTCAATCGGTACATCAAATGGTGCATTCCAATCACTAGCCCCGGGTGTCAAATCCAGCTCCTGGCAAGTGCTTGTGACAAACTCGAAGTGTAATTTCCACTTCAAAGACACTAAAAAAACAACAAAACTTAATTTAAATGTAAATGAATTCATAATAACTACATCATTTTCTTTCATATAAAATAACTGACAATTATTTAGTGATATATTATTGGTTTTTAGGTGTTAAAACTAATATAATAATGTAGTTATTGAATAGTAAAGTATAAATTTCCAAATAGTCAACAATCATCAACACATTGTTGCCATATATGATAATTAAATAAAATTTGGAATACCTATGTCTGTATCAAAAGCAGGTGTAATGTGCAGGGGTATTGGCAAAATGAGTTGTGATCTGGTAACACCCAAAGTTACTTCATGATGTCTCGCAAAAGTCACTGCCCGAGTTAAATTTTCAGTTCCTAGCTCTTTATTTTTCATCACTTCTTCTGATTGCAAAGCCACAGATACCTTTAAGAGATTAAAAAAACATTATTTATAATTATAATTGATGATTCAAGATAAAATGAATTTCGGTATTAAATGCAGAACAAAAAATATATATTGTTGTAAGCTAGGTTATATTGTATAAAGTGTCAAAATGTCTATACAAATGTATTATCTAAAGACCAGGACAGTTTTTAAATGATTATTTTTAACAATTGAGTGTATCAATGTCAAGAAAAATAATTATTTTTATTGGAATTAATATTATTTCAATGTTTACCTGCATACATTTCACAGTTCCGACTGAAAAATCAAAGGTTCCAACAATATCTTCACCGAGTTTATATGCCGATTTGAATAGACAGAATCTTGCGACTTTTCCTCTGGCATTAGATATCACATAAAAATTCGGACTTCTTCTGGCAGTTATATTCTAAAAGAAAAATTTACATTTTAATCAGACAAAATAATTTATTTTCACTGTCGTCTTGAACATGCATATTTTGTTATTTTCACACCTGCAGAACTTGCAGAGCTATATCCAAAGGAGTTTCCACTTTCCGCTCTTCCAAAAATGGATTGGCCGGCTGCAGCTCTTCGGTGGTCTCGTTGCAACACAAGGCTCCAGCATCTGACATGTTTGTAATCGGGTTGACCGACAGCACCCTGAGTGGAATCCTTATCATCTTTATTGGAGCGTTCACTCTTTGTGTTGCAACTGTGATTTTGTATGAATATTTAGCTCCGAGGCCTCTGTATGAAGGTGGAGCCTCGATAGGTAGAACATCTCGATAGACGACTTAAAATAAACAAAACAATATTAACATTACTGGTTTTAACTATAAAATTTTGATTAAATCAAAACTCTTATTAATAGGAATGTGAAGAGGTTACTATTATGGCAAATAAGCTACTGCTTGGTTATGTCTAGTGAAACTCTTTCCTTATTAGTCATTTACTTACATAGATGCTACCTATTTACACTCACTTCTACACAACACTTAATTTCCCTCTAGTGCAACATTTTCTTTATTATAATATTCATTTAAGTGAAGCAGTGCTCTGATATTAAAGTGTTTGATATTAAAACAAGGGATGAAACTCATATTTATTTAATATAAGCTACTGCTTATTGTAAATATAAACTTAATATTGTGCTGTATGTATTTATTATTATATTACTAGAATTTCCAGATAAACTAGTGTAAAAAATGAAAATAAGTATAGATTAATAAACATTTTCATTACATTCAATATAACAAGTTGAAGTTGCTGTTTAAGTTATTACTAATTACTTTGATCACTTTAACATTTATGTTCAATATCTGTTAAATTTTAATCAATTATAAATATTGAAAAAAAGCATACAAATCTTACTGTATCGTTCACTTAAAAAACAAGGCTTAATACATATGTATATTAATATAAAACAGCCCTATATTTAGAAATGTTTTGATTATGATGTTAGATAAAATGGGTATACATTCCTAAATTCTACATTTCAAAGTGTACACAAAACGGCAGTATCATCTATGACTACCAGTTTTTTAAAATTTGATCCATGTTTAACCCTTTGGCTGCTATAGAGGTTTTTCAAAATAGAAGGGAAAACTTAAGTAGTGAAATAAGACAAAACGAAGATTGTCATTTGCAATCTTCGCCGATTTCAAAACAATGATATATCGTCATTGTAACAGTCAAAAGGTTAAAACTAGGTAAAATACTATCAAATATTTATAATAGATCTCAAAGTGAATATACTTAACAAATAATATGATTTTTGTTTTTTTATTTTGAATTGGAGATAATTACATGATTTGGTTTCACCGAGCTGAATAGTCAAATCGCAGAATAATATCTTGGGGTTTGTTTGAAGGACGATCTGGCCGTGATGACTGTTGTTGGTCTGAAGAGAAGTGTTGCTGAAGCCGACTCGGTGCAGGCCAGTGGGGCTCTGTGGTTCTGGGTTGTCTTTAGTCGAGTAAAAACAATGAATCTGAGCAGAGGCCCAGGCCAGGTTTTCCAAGATATCACTGCAACAAATACATTATAAATGTTTGGTTCCCTATCACAATTTAGATACAAAAGAATCGCGTGGTTTTTCTTTGTACTAGATCAGTTTGATATATTTATATATAAGCACATACAGGAGAACATGTAGAGGGCTTAGTCCTGCACAAACTTTATGACGCTCAATTAGGTCGGTCACTGGGTTTGAAGAGAATGTGTAGTGGTTGCATGCCTGAAGGTATTGAGTGGATTGCAGGTGTTTATAAATCTTCTTCTTGAAGAGATTCAGAATATATGTGGGATGAAATACATCATGGGAAAGATAAAATGAATTTTAGTCTACTGTATTTACCTGTGACTTTGAGATATTTTGTGTTCCGGTTGGGTAGTATGGCTAAATGTTATGGAACATTCAACAGGTTCACCAGAAAGGTAAACTGATCCATTTAATAGCTTTGCAGTAATTTCGATCATTATAAATAGTTTGATATAAATATTTCTACAAGTTATACATATATGATTTCATAACATTATGGAATTAAAGGAAGTGAGTAATAGTCATTTAATATACAAATTACATTTTAGTAAATTTATTCAATAATATCAAAAAATATATAATTATTTATTTGACAGTTCACTGATGTGTCAAAAAAGTACAACATCATAGACAATAGATAATTATATACTATGTATTTTTAGGTAGTCAAATAACTTTGTAATACACATACCTAAGTAATTTTATTTGTTTTGTATTCAAAATATTTCATAATTAATTTATTTAGTAAGCAATTAATCGATAAAATAAATAGTATCAATAATATTTAAGCAGCGAAGTAGTTTTTGTTTCCTTTCAACCCTTAAAACGTCTTTGAACATATTTTATTTATTTTTTTACCCTTTCGTTACGGCTCGGTGGAATACAAATTATACTGTTAATACGGTGTCAATTTTTCGAACGACTTTTTTTCTCTTAAAACTTTTTTTTGAAGCATAAATGTACTTATCTGACCTATTATAAATATAAAAAACTATTATATTTAACAAACGTTCATTATGTAACTCCATAGATGTGGTGGCATTGACACACGTGTTTTACAGAAAAATCGCTCCTGTGGCGAAACATAACGGTATTTATTTACATGCTTTACAGCTTCCTGTATGGAATACATGAAGGTTGATAAAGGAAATGACTTCACTTCCAATTTTCTACCGTAGATATCACAATGAGTATTGAAAGTAGCAAAACGATATATCACGTTAACCGACGTCAACGGTCGGGGAAACTTTGATGACATATGCCGACAACCGATGCGAAAGTTAAAAAAATAGATTTGAACATAACTACTTAATAGTTATAACTTGTTATAAATAACTTTGATAAACCTTATTATTTACATCAGTTCTGTTTTAAATATATTTGTATTTATTTATAACTAATAAGCTTACGCTACATCTTTTAAAGATTAGATTTTTATAAAATAATAAAAATTAAATAAAAACCTTATTAAAAAGTAACATAGGGATAATGAAAAGTAAGAAGCGTATTGAATGTTGCTTTAAAAATTCATGACGAGAAGCGCAATGGCAAACCAAATAGATGGAAGGTAATTGAAATACATTAAAAATGCAGACCTTCTTTTTCATATGTCCCCCTAACATGGCGGAAATATATGTCCCGTGTTATGGGGAACGTATACGAAAATGTTTCTTTTTAAAAATAAATCCTTTTATAATTTTGTATTTGTCTCAACGAAACAATTTCATATTACCAAAGACAAAATACAAGTAATTATGGTGATCGAGTATTATTGTTTATTATATTCTCAAATGTCACAGTGGCGCTCTGGTGTGTTTTCTTTTATTTTCTTTTCTGAACAATAATGGGTTTCCTGACTGTGCTCAAGAAGATGAAACAAAAGGAAAAAGAAATGAGGATCTTAATGCTGTATCCTTTATTATTACACTAATATAATCCATATCAAAACCAACATTTTTCAATAAAAATATTTATAACATAATATGACACTTCCACCGGTTTATTATTATTTCACGTATCTTTTAATATTTATCATATATTCTGTCTTTTTTTATTGCTGCTTTTTTGCCTAAAGTTATAGAGCATTTTTGAACAATTTTCATTGTCATTTCAAAACAGGTGTGATTCATTATAGCACAATAGAATAATATTACCCACATATACTTAACCAATTTGTTAGATAATAATATATACTATCATCTAACAAATTGGTAATTGATAGAATATAGATAGATAATACTTTTTACCTTAAATTGTTAGACATGTGCTTTTCTCAAGTACTTACGCCACAGTTCACGCTCTTGTGTTTTATGACGCTTCCTATTTCAAAGCTGTCTAAGCACTGTAAATTAGTGGTATACCTAAAATATATTCAGCGTAGATACTAGATGCATATCTGATTAGGAAGAGGCGAGGACTATAGCGGCCGACAGAACTTAACTGTTTATTTGTTTAGATTTTGATGGCAGTTCACCAAATGCCTTATAAGCTTTATAAAATCAATACTATATTGTAAATGACAGGTTATTTTTCCTTTGTCCCTATTAAATATTGACTATTTAAAATTTTACAAAATGTAATTTTTCACACATATTGTGATGTCTGAGAACAAAAAATAAAGCGACGAGTTTTGCTTCGGATTATTTACAATATATATGATAATATATATTGTATGACAATTCATATTGTATGAGACAAGGATATGACAAACCCTGATATATATATATGTCATAGTATATTTATTTCTATTTAAAAATATTGTCAAGAAAATGTAATGATATTATTGATTCTTTTAAGTTACATGTTTTCTTTAACACTGCTAATCTAGTGGTCTGGACAATGCCGGCAAGACGACCATCCTGAAGCGTTTCAACGGTGAAGAGATTGACACTATCTCTCCGACTCTTGGCTTCAACATCAAGACTCTAGAGCAGCGCGGCTACAAGCTCAACATCTGGGATGTGGGCGGGCAGAAGTCTCTGCGCTCGTACTGGAGGAATTACTTTGAGTGCACTGACGGCCTGGTGTGGGTCGTGGACAGCGCTGACCGGCGGCGGCTGGCCGACTGCAGCGCCGAGCTTCATCTGCTTCTGCAGGAAGAGCGCCTCGCTAGCGCCACGCTGCTTGTGTTTGCCAACAAGCAAGATCTGCCCGGAGCACTCTCGGCACAAGAAATAAGCGAAGTAAGTTATGCTGAATATATTCTCCAGCTACGAAGAGACTGGTCTAAGTCTGTGATCGACAAATCGCATCTTCTGAGCTGAACACTTTACATAAGAATATCATTGTATATATCACACACAACTATAATTTACACTCTTGTAAATTAAAAAGGAGCGGCTCAACCCGACCATTGACAAGCGATTAGCAACAGGTGACTCATCCAAGTTGTGGTCCACATCCAATGTTGCTCAACTTCAATGATATAACAAAACTGTGCTAATGATATGCATTGTCGCAGAACAGCTCTTTAACTCAGAGGTTCTAAACAAATTTGATTTAAATGCGCATGCAAGTATTTGACTGAAACATTTTATTGTAAATGTATTTGTTTTAAGTTAATAAAAAAAAAAACATTTATTTTTGTCACCTTTGCGATTTTCCAACATAATCCAGATAGTCTGGTGTTGGTTTGTATTCCTTACTTTGAGCGTTTTCTTTACTTGCAGGCTTTGGAGCTGGACGCGATAAAGTCTCACCACTGGAAGATCTTATTTTGCTCCGCGGTGACCGGCCAGAACCTCCTCGAGGGCATCGACTGGCTCCTCGATGATATAGCAGCCAGAATATTTACTCTGGAATAGTCCCGGATAACATTAAATGTTGAATACCATGATTTATTAATGCCAACTATTATTAATTACTAATATTATTATTCTTTAGTCTTCTCGTAGAGAGGGGCTTCTAATCTTTGTGCGATTTTTAAAAAAAAATATCTTTCATGAAAAATCAAAATCAAAATTCCAAAAACATTTTATGATATAAATTGTAAACATCTTTATATCTTACTTGAGTATTTCAAGGCAGTTTTACAAGAATTGCAGTTTGTTTAAAGTAAAATCCAATAGATCTCATTGCTAAAGGAAGCAAGGAGCAAGTCCTTCATTGCCACATAATTTCCATAAAATGGATTGAGGTTGAGTTATTGACGTTGCCAAATAACTGCATGACACATTGAATGAAAGAGTTGACATTAAATATATTTGCCAAAGAATTGTACGAGACATTAAATGAAAATATCCTTGAAAATAGGAATTTAAATGAAGAGCCGTCCCGCCATGCAGTAAAGCATGCAGTCCCAGTATTACTTCTGCAATAAAATCACTATCTTTGTCCAACTGCGGCTCTTGTTATCCATGCTTCCAGTTTAAAGAACAACATGGAGAATAGTTTTTAATACTAGACGTAGGTATAGAGTAAAATTAAACGTATATTAAGCGAGCTAGAAATACTCATTTAAATATTATATATATATATATTATAAACAAAAATGCAATTTCTCTTTTCTATTTTTTATATGATGACATGTTATCTTGAGAAGTGTAATTAAAATTTTAGATTTTATAATGTTTGGAAATGTGGAAAAATGGTTGTGCAGGCCTAACAGTACTATAAATATATATATTTATACATTATTAATTAAGATTTTAGCATTCGCTTTATCTATTTTAGATATTAAAATATAAACATGATGACAATTTTTATCTAATTATTAAGTTGCGATTCTATTGAAAATATGTAGGTATTGCAAAAACTAAAAATAAAACAACTTTATTTTGCAATCATGACATCAAAATTGAACTCAACTGTCGTAAATGATTTTAAATTAACCAATTCGGATTTCATGACATCCATTTTAAAAAATTATTTTGAGCATTTGAAAAACCACTTTCTAATTGCTAAATTTGTACAATATTAATATAGGGTATTGATTTAATTTTTTTTTTTTACTTATCTGTTGAAACATGCAGCTAACTAGCAACACTTTTAAAGTTCAGTTATTAAATAGTTTTTTTTAAAGCAAGGTTAAGAATCCAATTGTTGGCACTTAAAGTTAAAAGAAAGAAGTGTTTCAGTGTTGTTTCTTTGCTTTATATTATTTTTATGCATTTAATTAAGTTTTCTATGAGTAACACTGACGGATGCTAAATCTAATGTAACTATATTATTTTTAACACATTGTTGTCGGGAGACGTATTGCTACGTTTTTTTTAGTCTGGTGTTCAAATGCGGGAAACGTATTAATACGTTTTTTACTTTCTGGTGGTGGACGTCGGGTATCGTAATAATATGTGTTGCGTAATAGCAGATTTTGTTGCTAAATCGTATATCTTACTTCAAACTACACATTTCACTCACAAATTTGTAATTATTATGCTTTAGTTTTAATTTAATAATAAATTATAAAAAGAAAAAAAATGTTTAAAAATATACATTTTTTTTGTGTGCTCGAAGAAACCTTGACGCAGATCCCGTTGGCTTGATTTTTTTTGACCTCCAATGCGCAATAATTGTTTTCAACTTGTACGGAAAATTGGGTTCATTCTACCTGACGAAGGGTTGAATGGTAGAAATGTTTTGTTCATATTTCTACAAAATATTTGTGTTTATGTAAAGTGTTACTTTAAAGGCCGATTTTTTGTGTTTGTTTACCATCATTTTATCATTGCTGCAAAATAAGGTAAACTACATTTAAAATTTCATTAAATTATCGTAATATTTCAAAAGTTATACTTTTAAACAATTATAAAAAAAACTCGCGCGCGATTACAAAAATCGCCCGCGATTACAAAAATCGCCCGCGCCAGGCGGCAATCACCATAAAATAATACCCGCAAACAATGTGTTAATAGTTTGAATACTGATTACGATTTCTCGGTGCCAATAATTGGTGATTCACCCAACTTTTAACCAATGTATAATTACTCTATAGACTATTTAATAATTAAGGCTATTTTGCTATGTGATATAACTATAATTTGTCATAATATAGAGCCAATTATTTATTATTCTGCTTATTAATTTTTAACATAAACAATTTGCTTTTTAATGAAAATAGTATATTTATTTAATTTATAAAGAACAATCAATCAAGTATTTATAATGTAAAGTGAAAACATGTTTTAGAGATTGTCTCAACACCAACATTTTTCATGTCCTCTAAAAATAATACAATAAAATTAAATGCACAGTTTTTTAACATTCCAAATTTACATGTTTTATTTTATTTTTGAAGATTTTTCACAGTTCACTAGTTAAGGAATATTTTTTAAATTTGGGGACTAAGCCATGCATTTTTTGTATGACACAAGCATTTTGTGGCGACTTCCAATTTCATTTGTCAATTTTACGCTACTTACCGTTGTAAGGATTGCTAAGCCATGCATACTGAGTATTGATCTGCTAATGTTATTTGTATTAGACTACAGTCCAGCATTCATGCTAACATCCTCTTTACTTAAGGAAAGAACGACTTCACGTCGCCGAGATTGTTATTAGGACACATGGTGGACAGATGAGGAGTAGATGAGCAACACAAATATTTTTTCAGAAGCACATATATTTTCGACAAACTCTCGGCCCGGGGCGGAACTTGCTTGCTTCAGGCCCCAGACCGATTATCACTCGTTACTGGTCAATCGGCGCACAACTGATTACTGGCCACCGGGCGCCCGTGGTTGGTAACGTCCAGCGCCAAAATTCATCCAGTGACGATTTAGAGAACTAATGGGACATCAATGACAGACAGCCACATACAATACTAATACACACCCGTGATCGAACTTGTCAAAAAACAAATATGGTGAAACATACATGTCCGACGAGCGAATGAAAAGAGACGAAAGATCGCCTATCGAGGTTTTCTGCGCCAGCCTGCAAGGGCTATATCAAGCTGATATCAATGCATTAACATGAAATATAGCAAACTTTACTTGGGTGACTCACTGTGAAGACAGGGTGACTTCCATCTAACACCTAGTTTTATAATAAAAATATGACATATTTTTATTGGTGAAGGATTAGTTGGGTGCTCGTATACTGCAGCAACCTACCCTTTAAGCTTTCAACTATTGTCCTAAAAGCTGTCAATATAACTATGCTGAGTATCTTCTGAAGTTGAAGAAGAATTTCGGTGGAAGTTTGTGGCTGTCATACGGTCCCCTAAAAGTACTGGAGGACTCTGCGAAATGCCTTATGGTCACAGGTTCGATGAAAGGAAAATCCTGATCTTACTCCTTCTCGTGGTGGGGGGTGAGCGACATCAGTCGGCCAATATAGACAGGGACCGAATATTGGCCGGAAAAAGCTTACACCCAGATAACCTCATCAGGTCAAGCTGGTTAGGGCACTCTATTGTCCTGGAGATAGTAAATGCTCTCTAAAGGCCGATGAACCTTTATAGTCAACGGCATTAGGATGTGGAAATAAAGGGGAAAATACCAGATTAAAGGTCTAAAAGACATCCTATGTATCAGCAAAAAATGATAGATTCTCAAGTATGATCGAGATGTAGGATTTTGTTGCTGCAAACCAATCCATCGGATTGATACTACAAAAAAGATACGGTGCAGCTAGGAAGCGCATATGGAAGAAGACTAAGTAAAGAATTATCTAATCTTTGGTAGGATTCCAATTCGCGAATGCTCGTAAGATGTCATCGGCTTCATAATGGATTTAAAAAATATCCAACTCTGTAAATCATTCGAAACAAGGAAAAATACAGCCGGGACCTATCGATTGAAAATATTTAATAAGGCCCTTGAATTAAAATAGTAACAAATAAACAAATTTATTATTTTTTCTTTTTCTCTTTGATCTTTTTATTTTTAACTTTCCCTTCAGTTCTTGTCTCCTCTTCAGTCTTTTCGTCTTCCAATGTTATAGCTGGCCATATATTGGTGATGCATTCTGCCATTCCTAAAATAAACAGTAAGATTATTCAAACGTTTGAAGAAAACCTCATTTGTGGTTTCTATATAGCTTAAAGCCATGTTGAAATAAAATTTTAAAATTAACACATCCGAGCAAAAAAAAATACAAAAAGTAACTAAACATCTAAAATGGCCGACCTTGTCAGCATAAGTGAGTGACATGAGTATCAACATAATGACAAAAAAAAGAGTAAATCGAATACACGTAAGCCCGCGAAAATTCAAGAGATACCTTTTTTTTGAATTTCCCTCGTATTTGTAAATCATATAACTTAAAAATTTATAAATAATATTTTTAAACTATAAATTTCACAGCGGATGATGTGTATAACGGTCAAAAACTTTGCACGGAGTTTTGAGTTAGCTGGAGATTAGCTGTTTTTTTTTTATAAATTTGGTGTCAAAATAAAATTGATGTATGTATTTGTGTGTAAAATTATTACAACACTAAATGAACATTCTGGGTGGTGTTCTAGTTAAAAGTTTATTTGGTCTAAATGCACCTTTATATGATAGTGGAGTGCTTTAACCTTTTCTTAATAAATTTCTCAACTCACTTTCAACATTCACAATGAACTGTTTCTTGTCAAGACCACCAAACAAAGTGCACATTTCGTTTATCAAATCATTGTCCAGGACAATTTTGTGAATCTTTAGACTTTGGAGGAATTCTTCTTTGGTAGGATTTACAGTCTGAGTCGATTTTAATTTCAAAATGAACTGTCTAAAACAAAGACAATTTATAAGTAAATCAATATTCTGAATGGAGTGGATGCTATAATTTTTTAATAAGGTATAAATAAACAAAGAAATCGGTCATCATCTAAATACATTAGAATTCCTTTATAATCAAAAGGGTTATGAAGTGTACTTTCAGTGTACGAGCAACAATCATCCTAAAGTAAACATATCCGTACTGAAGGATGGCTAAAATACTTCATATAATCTTAAAGATGTTGCTTATATGAATGACTTATGTTCTTACTTACAGTCTGACCTTGAATTCTTTTATATAAAATTAAATAAATGGGCCCTAGACATTTTTTATATTGCACAAAATTTACAATTTGTGCATAACCCAGACATGTAAAAAGCGTGCATAATACGCTCTCGAAGGTAGAGCTCACATAAAACAAGATGAAGACCATGGTTCGATAAGGTCTAGGGACTGGTCTAGGGTGCGTCTTACTCAAAGCTTATTTTCCTCTTTTTTTTATCTGTAAGGTATTTGGCTCTCTTGATGATCAACTCTTCACAGTTTGGTCCATGTAAAGAATAGTTGCCAGTGACCTTGCCATGAACAACTGTCACATCTTTTCTAGACCGGCTGCTTTTAATCATTCCTAAAATCTGAAAATATCAATAATACAAATCAATAATTGGATCAAATTATGATTATAAATGTGTATGGTTTATTGTAAAGAATAAAGTTTTTTTTACTACAATTCAAAATAAAAGTAATTAAGGTCTGTAAATGTTATGTACCACAAATAAATTACTGTTTCAAAAATCCATCCGTAACTTAAAATACTTAATAATAAATATGTTTTCTTTCAATTAGTATTTTGTTTTAGATGTGGTGAGAATACACAAAAATAAATAAATAATTGATTTAACCCTTACATTTAATCAAGTATTTTTTGTTGACTTCAAATTGCATATGTCCCATTAGCATCATGACTAAGCGTAATAGGATCTACTATTATACTATTTATAGTCTATAACTATTTGAAACATTGCTGAGATGAAGAAAAACTAAATTCATATTTTTTTTACCTCTATGAATTCCGGTGTCACACAGGTATCTCCCAAATCAAGCGTTTGCAACGTGACATTCTGTCTAAAATATTTCAGAATGTCCAAAGCGTCCATCTGTACGAGTTGATTGTTTCCTAGATATATTTCTTGCAGAACTATTGCTTTTGGAAACACTTCGGACAATGGAACCAATACTCTACCCTTCAGCCTAGTCAACACACAAAATGTTACTTCGTCATCATTATGTTTGGTCTTTTGCCTCTTAGCCAATAAGTAAGACCACAGCTAATATGACTATAGAATAAATGAAGTTTTTATATAATATTCTATAAGTCTCAACATATACTTACAAATTATTGCTTATGTCTAGATATTTCAACACGGTGTTATTTTTTATGATATTTTTCAGCGGTGGCAGAATTTCATTGCCGCTCAGTCCATTCCAAGATATATTGAATTTTAAAAGTGATTGATTATTTTGGAGTGCCTTAAGTAGTGGAACCATTCCTTAAAACAAACATGTGAAATATGTAGTTGAGAAAAGATGCTTGATCTTTAAACAACTTATTTCTGAGGTTTTATTTACCTTCAAGTTAAAATAGGTGAGCAGCACTTGGGTTAATGGAAATCGGAACATATTCGGTGTGCGAGATGATCTCATTCAAGATTGTTGAGTCGTTAAGTAAGTGTTTTATTGGAATAGTACCTTCTTTAGTTTCTATTTGATTCCATGATAAATCAAGGTCGGTGATGGTTGTGTTGTCTATCAATACTTCAGCCAGGCTCTGAGCCGCTCCGCTCTTAAGTATATTATAACTTAAGTTGTACCTGAAATTATTCACGATTTGAAACGAAAAAAGGAAAACATAATTTTTATTAAATCTATATGTAAGCTTAGATTTATATCTCAGATTCTTTATATTGTCACACAATATAAAGAATCAATTAATTTTATGTTAGTTTAAAGAAAGAATGCTTGTGCAATTACAAATCTGGAAATAGTTATGCTTTATATATTGGTTATAATTGTTTATAAATGTGTTTTATGTATGTATTACTTATAAGATTCGAATTCAACATTAATCAAGTCAGCTGATTTTGTGCAAATCATTTTAAGGTAAATAATTATCATTAAATTCATTCACGCTGTATAAAAACATGTTATTTTTTACTTATTATAAGAATAATTATTATATCCTTGCCAATTGGAGAGACTGTTTACCCTCTCAAGAGGTATCATTTTTGGCAGATTGGTATCAATTTTCAGAAGCATGTACTCAACGCCTTCTTACCTTCACATACTTGTCTAATTTAAAGGCATCAAGGAAACCCCAGGATCAGCGAGGAAAATGGTTTATTATCAAATATTATCAATTCTGTTTATGATTTCAAAATATCCACACCCCTAAAATTTTAAGCCTACAATAGAAATGCAAACCTTGTCATGATGCCATTGGTCATAACCGGAGCCAGGAGTTGGATCCCTTCATCCTTCAGTTGATTGTGAGCCAACATAACCTCATTTAGTGTCTCAGTTTTTTGGAGTCCTTCAATTAATCTTCTCACACCTTCAGGGCCGATTCTTTAACATTAAAAAACAATAAACTAATTGTATAATATCAGTGATAAGACATTGCGTTTATATTTTATTTTGTTTATGTATTTTTAAAATAAAAATAAAAACAATATCAATAGCGGACGAAACATCTCACAAAGTCATAATTTTTGTGTTTATAATACAAGATCACAATGGTTGTTGCTGGTTATGCATCGGAGTGTTTATTTTGTAAATTCTTTGCTAAGACTCTGTTATCTGCTATAACACACGTAAGTATATGGATTAGAATTACCTGCAGCCTGTCAAGTTGAGGAATTTGAGAGTCTTATTATTGAGGAGCAGTTCTCCTAGATGGAAGCAAGCGTCTGTTGACAGCCAATTGTCTGTGAGGTCCAGATATTCAACAGTTGTGTTGTTCATCAATGCAGTACACATGGCTCTCATGCCAGTTGAGTCGATGCCATAATACTAGAAATTATTTATAATAGATGTTGTTATGTGAGTATGCTAGAACTCTGCTCTTTACGCCGCTTGGTATTGCCGTTATGTTTATTGTTGCATGAGAACTCACTGTGAATGGGTGGTGTTTATAGGAGGACCTTAGTGAACCAACAATCTTACAAAATAAACAAAACTACTTTTAATAATTAAATATACATATACTATACATAAAATTCTTTTTTCAACGCGTCAATCCAAACACAAAAATAACGGCAGAAGCGGGATGCGAACCGCGGACCTTGGAAACCAACTATGCCCAGGTATTCATACCGCTCAGCCGACTGGGCTATTACTGTGAATTTTATGTATAGTATATGTATATTTAATTATTAATAATATTATAATATTGTAAAATGATCTATAAAAGTAGATTAGAATATTGAAATAATAAAATAATATTCTAATAAAAATTTAAAAAAATCCATATAAAACTACTTTTGTACAGATACACAAATTTGGCACTTTAAGAATTTTGGAAAATATTTGAACTATATTTAATACCATGGGAAATAATAACTTTTACATATTCCCACATTCAAAAGGACTTCTAAATATTGATATTGGCTCGATATAGCACTTGCAGGCTGGTGCCGAAAACCACGATTTATAATCTTACGTCTCTCTTTTTGTTCACTCGTCGGACATGTATGTGTCGCCATATTGGTTTTTTGACAAGTCATTGGTGTGTTATTAGTATTGTACGTGGCGGTCTGTGATTGGTGCGCCATTACTTATATCGCCAGTTGCGGCGCTGGGCTGTCGCCCACTACGAGCATTAAGTGGCCAATAGTTGTCCCCCGACCATGACGAGTGTCGGGTTGTGGTCGGCCCGGTGCCTGAAGCATGTAATTCCGCCCGGGCCAAAGTTTGTCAAGTTTATCGTAAAAATATATATGCTTCTGAAAAAGTCTTTGTGTTGTTCATCTGCTCCTCATACCACCACCACGCGATCTGATAACTATCCCGGCGACATGAAGTCTTTCTTCTTCCTTAAGTAAAAGGGGATGTTAATATCTTGCTAGAGCTTTCCAATTATAAATGTATCTGATATTAGGTATTAAAAATAACAAATAATTAAAAACAATTGTAACATTAATATATTGTAAAACCTTTAAGTCAATTTTGTTGGTAATCAGTTCCTCATGAAATTTTCTCACTGGCACTTTATCCATGATTGTACACATGTGCAAATACTCCTCTTGACCATCTTTGTCATAAACAGGAACGGCATCTGTCACAAGATATTAAATTAATAGTACAGGAGTGGAGATTTATCTATTCATATGAATTTATTCTTCTGTAAACGCTTACAAAGTAAAAATACATAATATATTACACCGTACCATCTTCGAGTAGTGCTTTTTCTATTCCAGGATCTTTCAATGAAGGGTAGTTAAAGTACGGGTGGCGCAGTATGTCACTGTTTGAAATGGAAATGTAGTTTATGCAAATGTCATCGTTATCGTCATCGGCTAATGTTGTGCAGCTACTGCTCAATGCCTTTTCACTGAAACTTAGATTTGGTGTTTCAGTAATTATTTCCAAGCTATCATCCTTTGTTTCACTAGTTATTTCTAAAGTGTCATCTTTTTGTTCATTCATTATTTCCAAACTTCCATCGTTTGGTTCATTAACTATTTCCAAGCTATCAACATTTGGTTCATTGATTATTTCAAGAGTATCGACCTTTGGTTCACAGATTATTTCTAAGCTGTTATCTTTAAGTTGGCAAACATTTTCCAAATTGTCAACCTTTGGTTCACTAATTTTATCCAAAGTATCACCATTTTGTTCACTGATTACTTCCAAATTATTTGTACTATCTCTTGGTTCCTTGATCACTTCCAAACTCTCATCCTTTGGCTCACTATTATTGATTATTTCTAAGCTATCAACATTGTTATCTGAGACAACATTACTCAATTTGTCAGAAGTATTTTCATTTGACATGTTGTCTTTTAAATCATTATATATCAAATTTACACTGCTAATTTGATTTTCATCCTCAATTTTTAATGAAATAGTGTCCACTGATACCTTTACAGGATCCGCAGACATGTTTTTGGATAACTTCAATAAAATAAATGTATTTTAAAATTATCATTCAATATTTTGTTTTATTATTGTTTTTTCTTATTCAAATATTTTAGTTTTTAATATTATTTTCACAGGCATAACAATAAAATCTACTTTTATCAGTAAGGTTGTTGAAGGTAGGTACTTTCCTTTTAAAATAAATTATTTAAATTTTATCCTACTATTTAGCTATCTAATTATTTTGAGTATGCAATATTTTTGCTTATATAAATACCATTTTAAATTTGTAATTGACATGAGAATTTGTTTATTTAATTTTATTTGGTAATTGAGATAGGATAAACTATTTTTTTGGTGGTATTAATTTCAATTAATGTGAAGTAATTATTCAGCAAATGGTTAGTAATAAATACCTAAAAATTTGTAAGTAAAAAATAATATTTTGGCAGGAAATAATTAATGAATTATATTTAATAATAGGTTAGGTTAGGTAAGGCTTCCATTTTATGGGTTAATTATTCATACATTTTACATTAATTTTTACCAATATTGAATGTATTACTGCAATTTTAATTTTATAACTGGCCATATTCAAACTGACAGTGGATGCTGCCAATTTATTTAGTCAACTGCTGTTTTTTTTATGTAATCGCACGCAGAAGAGCAAAATTATTAATCAATTTTATTTACTGCCAATTGATTTAACTTTCTGCCGAAACCTTGAATTAGTTTATGAACAAAGAAATACAGGCCTTCAGTTAAGGCGAAGACAGTTATTTTTTTAAATTTTTAAATAATATTTTACAGTACATAATGATGATTGTTTTGTAAAAAAAATAATTGTACCTACCATATCTGTAGAATATTTAGCTTTTAAATTTTAAACCTTTTCATTACGGCTCGGTGGAATACGAATTAAACTGTCATTTATAAAACTAGTATTTGAAGCATAAATGTATTTATCTTGTCTATTTTCATATATCAAATTGGTTCTTGTATCCTTTAGCTATCAGATGATGCATAAAAAACTATTCTCAGAAAGTAGAAATACAATATATCATGGCTACCGATGTCAACAATAGGGGAATCTTAGACGGCATATATCGGCTACTGATGCGAAATGGTTAAAGGGTTATCCCATGATTCCAAAAAAATTATTACTCTCTGTAAAAAATCCTCTTGAGCAATCCTGCAAGTTTTACCTCTCCTGTAAATATTCCTTGAAGGGATCATTGATTTTATAATTCTCCATTTGAAGTAAATCGATAATTATAAATGATGATAAATGAAACAAAAATTAATTGTACTTGTTTTATTTTCAAATTCAATTCTATAATAAAAATATCCTTTTCACATCGTAAGTACTGAGTACATTATAATATTGATATTTTACACAAGTGTTGTATCTAAGGTAAGGCAGCGATAAACCATACGATGAGTATTTAACAAATCGTCTTAAAGTATATAGGATTTATATATGAATCAGAAGAAAAATAATAAAAACACATTATGACTTATAAAATTCACTATTTTGTTTGTATAAAAAGTATACTTATCTATAAAATGCATTATTGATTATTTACATATTTACAAGAATTGATATTATCAAAAATAACTCCCCCGCTTATGTGTATATTAAAATTATTATTTAATTAAATTGGCAAGAATTATTGAATTATTGATACTGACAGGAAATATTGAAGTAGTTTATGAGTGATAATTTAATAATTGACTGACTGTCCATGTTAAAATTACTTAGTTAATTTTCATTTATAAAATTTAAAATTTCATTAAATAATAGATTTTTTATTTTTATTGGTCAAATGGTAAAGCAGTCCGTAAAAAACATTCTCACAAGTAAGTAAAAAATATATGTAATATAAGTATTTTCTGTTTTGCTTGTGACAAAAGCTTAAAACACAAATTTTTGAAGTACATTGATTTGAAGTACAGTGGTACCTCAACATACGAGTTTAATTCATTCTGCAACATTGCTTGTATTTAAAATAACTCGTATCTCAAAGCAAATTTATATTAAGTCACAAAACGCGAGCACAACTTATCAAAGATGCTTCGACAGCGAGAGCACACTGATAACTGATTCTCTGACCGTGGCCGGAGGATTCACGCGGGAAAGCGTGACGCGTGGTTCGTGTGCAACCGGCCGACCCGCTAAGCTGATTGCTCGTATCTCATATTTTGCTTATATTTCAAAGTAAAAAATCGCTCTATTTCACCAAATATATTAAAACATATTTTAGTTTAATTTTGCATTTTAATAGTGAATTAAAAAATATTTCTAATTTAATTTTTAAAATCATTTTTTATATGGCAGATTGTCAAACTGTTAAACCTTTGAGGACTTTGTTAATTTATACAAAATTTAGAAAGAGATATTACACTTGATTATTCAGGGATCACAACATTTATGCAAGACATGTTTAGGTACAATATTTTTTTAAGCTTACAACACTTTAAATAAATTACTAACAAAACTGACAAGTCGAAAAAAAACTAATACAAACGTAATAATCTAAGATTGAGACCATAAAATGTGAAACAATATGAATTTTATTACAATTGAAATACAAAATGGAATTTTTTCTGCCAATCAATATATATATATCTTTAATTAAATCATTTTTTTTAATTTATTGCACACAGTCATATTTTTTTCACCAATTTAAACATTTCAAATATATATTTTTATTATTTTTTTGTTATATTGGTTCACATTTACTTATTTTAATTAATATAATATATTATAAATATTCATTTGAAAACATAACTCGAATGAAGAGTGTAGAAAGAAGAGGTAGATATAGAATTGATTTGAATAATACAGTATAAAAATGTGAGTTTTTTTCCATTTTTTAAAGTTAAGATATAATACATATTTTATTTATTAAAATGGAATAATATTGTCGTTATCCATTAGTGAATAGACATTGGCTAATTACAATAATTATATTTAATGAATTATAATTGCCAGTATAATAAATAATTAAAAAATGTAAACTAATCAATGCTATCAAAATGCTTTCAAGAAAATACTTTATATAGTTTTAGAATAAATAATATATTTTTTATTTATTTTCAAAAAGGTTTTTATTTACGAAAATATATTAGATTTCTTATATTTAATTTTATTTCAATTTTGAAAAATAGTTTTACTCGTATGGTACATAAGTATATTTACACATTTTTTAAAACAACTTAGTTATAAAAATACAATTCCTCATATTTAGTTGTTTTTTGCAAATACAGTGGTACCTCGACATACAGAGTTTAATTCGTTCTGCAACCTTGCTCGTATCTCAAAGTTTCATTAAATAGCTCCGATACGACTTTTTCTGGTTGTTTCTTGCTAAGCCGATTGCTTGTATCTCAAATTTTGCTCGTATTTCCATGCAAAAAATCGCTCGCTCGACGGCTCGTATGTCAAAAAACTCGTATGTTGGGGCACTCGTATGTAAAGGTACCACTTGACATGATTATTAGCATTGACCTAGTAAATATTTTTATAGTATTACAAGGAAAGAAATATGAAAAGGTAGAAAAAAAGATATCAGAAAAAATAAATTGATAATACCTTTAGATACATTTTTAAGATTCAGGCAGTACCTTAAACTTTTATATTGGAATGGTTAGTATTCTTGTACCGATATATATTTTTTTCCATATATAGAAGTTTGTGAAATGATGCTTTTCGAATGATTTCTAAAGCTTGTTTTAAATAAGCAAACATAATTCAATTTAAATAATTACTTCTCAAGGACTGCCTGTGAATATTACTTTTTTTTAAAGCATAAATATTAAGAGAAAATAATGTCATGGGGTAGTTTTAAGTGATTAAATTATAAAAGAAATAAATTACTATTGGATATTCCGGAAACATCCATTTCACGTAATTCGAGCCTCGCAAGAAACACTACATTTATACTTAACCTAAAAATTTAAACTAATATAAAATGTATTCGACGCCTTCGTAAAATAAAATATAAAATAATCTGTTATATAGTACACAAAGTTATATATATCGTAGAAAAATATTATTCGAATTTGATTTCGTAATCTTAGTATCACACTCTTCATATAGTATCTTTTAATGTCTCGCTTTACAAATAAAACAATATTCAATACACGATTATAGTTAAATATAAAAATTTACAAATTAATAAATATTACAAATCTCGTTGCTAAACTAACATTATTTAGGCTCTACATTTTTAAATCGCTTATTAAGAACACATATGGAGCGGCAAAAAAAGCCGATGGTTTTTAATCAAAACAACGACGAAACAGTCAGTTTTTTTTGCCGCTCCCTGTACTTCATTACTTCATGAACTTGAAGGAGATCCTCTCGGTTTTTTATCAAATATAATATTTATTCACATACTTTTTTTAGCTAGCTTTGCCAGCGGGTATAGCTCGATGGTCAAAGTGTTTTCTTTGCAAGCCAAATGTCGTGGGTTCGATCCCCAACGGAGATTAAAAAAAAAAAAGATTTTTAATCGATTTCTGAGCTCTATAAAATACCCCGGTTGGTATGAATTTGATAACTCACCCGTAAAATGCCAGTTATAGCCTATTAATTAAAATTGGTGGTAGACGAAAATCGTCCCGTGAAGACCACCCATTCATAGTAAATTCCTGTTATAATAAGGATGATGCGTGAATCTCGGGCTGTAGTCTATGACGTTGGCGGATCAACACTCCACATGCAGCGCTTAGCCATATGTACCATAGTAAGCGTCATAGAATTCCACAGATGAGACATCAGAATTACTATCACCAACTGGCGGTATTCTCCTGTATGTGCTTTCATAAAAAAATGTGTAATAGAATCAAGTGGTTAGTAATTAAAAACATTTTGATTACTAGCAACCTGCCTGATTCAGATAAGGCTCTTTCTTGCGTCATAGAGCTAGCATACAAAATCTTTAAGCCTGCATCTAGAAACCATAAACAATAATAAAGATGCTTCATAAAATTAAAATGTGTAGGAGTCTGTATGGATTCTAATCGTAGGGAAATTACCACGTTTGTCATAACCTATAGATATAACAAAACAATCATCTCATTTATTAAAAATTGACAGCCATATCTATGTCCTATAGACCAATAGGAACTGTCAAAAGATGGTTTTTAGCAAAAACCAATAAAAATACGGAATTACTGACAGATGGCAAGGTAACGTTAGGTTAGAATTTTAGGACTCTACCATTTTAAATGATAATAAATTACCAGAATCTGCTATCAAGTTGAGAATTAAAATGGTAAAAGTAAATGCCATAAATAATATTGAATAGGTTTTTCTCTATGAATATTGTGATGATTTAATATGAATTGATTTTACTTTATTTAATTACACTTTGACAATTACACTTTGACAAAGTTGAACACAACAATAAATATTGTACATTTCCCTAAATCTAAAATGTAATAACTTGCTACATAAAGTGACATTTGTAAAATAGTTAAACAATTATTTATGCACCAAGAGAACACAAATGTTGAGTATTTTTATTACAATTATTAACACAATTAAAATTACACATAATTTCATTACCTAACTGATTACACAAGTGGCAAATAATTTGATTTCAATCAATGCATAAAGTAGTCAGCTCGTATATAATATGCAGATATGGTTCACGTCTTATATAAAAATAATACACATAGCTTTTGTGTCATGAAGTAATTCAAAATGGCGTCATTTGAATACAGTAGAAAAAAAGAAAATAAACATTGCAGTTCTTTAAGAGCACATATCTAGTTTCTGTGAATTGGTGACAAGTTGCTCTGACCTGGGCTATACGATTGAAGAGTTTGAGGGGTTAAAGTCAAACACAATTATTTTTATTTAAGATTGCAATAGCATTGTTTAAGTATCCCATGTAACCAAGAATTTTAATAAATGTTATGGTTTTTTTTGAAAGATAAAATTGTTTGCCTTTAGCTTTAAAGTCTTCTTTGTGTCAGCGACATCAAATTATTTCTGCCCAGTATCTGACAACATCAATAGCTCGTATGTTACCCAGCATTAAGTCTTGGGATGTGCAGCTTGTTGGTAAGCTCTAAGGTGAATTTTTGTTCGTTGAAGAAACTACGGCATTTGGCTAATATTTTAAAAGAAAAGTTCTCCATGGATATATTATTTAGTCACTGATAATCCAACTTATTTTTTATTTCACACCATAGGATCATAATGTAAACGAATTTTACATCAAAAGGAATGATACACCATCGAATGTCTGAATGGTCGCTAAATCTACACTAAGACTGTCAGCACTTCTGCGGGAGACGCACTTCCCGCATTGTGTCCACTCGCTCCCGGCAACACGTTCATGTTTATCACTCGTTTGCCAAAGTCTTTATGTGCCGTGACGTCATCGAAGACTCCCGCAGTGTTGTTGCGGACGTCGGGGTTCTGCGCTTTGTAGAGGAGCATCTGTGAGCCGCGGCTGCCCGAGGGGCTGGCCAGGGTCTCTGCAGAACCCGAGGCTTCAGAGATCGGCCTCTGAGGCTGAAGCTGCTGCAGTTTGCCTCCTGCGTCTGCAGACACCTGCGGCCCGGCACCTCCTTTGAGACAGCTCACACTGCCATTCAGCGACGCACCCATCGTCTCTTCCTTCAGAGGGTTTGCATACCTGAAATATAAATTGTTTGATTAGAATAAAAAGACATTAAGTAATTAAATATACACAGATAATTTATTATTTATACATCAAATTTTTTATACGCATCAATTCATTCAGAAAAAATATCTGCAAACGCGGGATTCGAACCACGAGCTTTGAAACCAACCTTTGCTCTATACTTTTACACCGCGCAGTCCACTCGACTATTTCTCCACCCGAACGGATACGCGAACGATGATGTATTTATACCATTGTTACCATCGTATAACAATAGATGTCTCTATAGTATATATTGAAAGTATGTATATTATTATTTTTATTATTAATTTAGACATTAAGTAGTTGTCAAGAGTGAGGTAATAAGAGGACCGTCTATAACTAATTTCTTTATTATATATTTACGTAAACTAGCAACAAATAAATACAATGCTATAGCAAAAATATAAAAAAAATATGAAATAGATAATTTAACAAAGGCAAACATTTGGACTTAATGAGAAGAATAGCAGTGCATGCAAAATCAAGAATGGAATTTAAAAGTTTAATCTTCTAAATGTGGGACACAGACACTCAGTTGGCTCATTACATTTATTTTTACATTACTGTCATCGACACAGCCTTTACAAACATTCACAATTGATCCCGTGTACTTACTCTTCATTGTAAAACCCATGAAACCCATTCTGAGAAAAGCAGTAACTTTGTGGTTTGTCATATTTAACAATAAAACAACAACAAAAAAGTGAGAGTTGTAAGTAGCTCCTGACGATGGTGCCGTGTCACTTAAATTAGTAGACGTATTAGTAACGATAATAAATTGAAACTGAGTGGTTTCATACAAAGTTGTTATATGCTTTAGAAAAAAAAAAAACTCTTATTTTAAGACTGTGAGCGCTTTTAACTAAGAACTATACTCATTAAATTAATATTTGAACCATAGCTTCATACAAGCCATTTGAGAAAAATAGTGTCCACGGATGATTAACATTATCTCTCCTGTGAGTGTTAAATTGTACTCACCTCCTGAAGTTCTCTTCATTCTGCAGATTGTTAGACTTCTCATCGTCGTGATGGCGATGGTCCGTCTGTGCGGGCAGCGGCAGGTTGGTGGCCTCCCGGGCCCGCCTCCTCTGCTGCGCGCAGTAAGCCGCCGCGGCCGCCGCCCCCGCCGCCCCGGCCGCCAGGGCGCAGGCCAGCGCGGCCAGCGGGCCCCCGCCCCCGCTGCCCGACACCACGGCTGTCTCCACTTTCACCTCCACCACGGCAGCCAGCAGCGCCGGGGCGCCGGCTTTGCGCGACACTTGCTCGCCCAGCACGCGCACACCCTCAGAAATCGCGAGATCGTCGTCTTCAGATAGCGAAGACTGCAAACATAAAAATACGTTAAATCATAAAACTATTTTTGTACCATCCAGATGTTATGCAGGCACGAAAACTAAACTAAATAACACTTCAAAGTCAAACAATGCTACTAGGAGTTTTTCATTTATAAATAGAGAATAAAAAAACTAAAACTTTGTAAAAAAAACCACAGTTTTAATAATAATCACTGTACCTGTTACGGTGCCACAGCACCTTCATCAGAGGCCACTACAGTTTTTAGAAAGTAGCTCAGTGGGTTTATACACAGTATTACTTGTTATATTCTTTAAATATGAAAAACCACAAAGTTACTTTATCGTACAAGTGTTTTTACATGTTTTTTTCATGATACCTATTGCAGACATATCGTCAAAAGCAATGTGATTGTTATAATATTGGTATGTTGAGCCATTTTGATTTTGTTGAATTAACAGATTACTAGGGCTTGCAGAGTAAATATTGCTCAAATATAGTGCATCAGAATGAGAAGAGAATAGCCAAACATCAGTGCGAGTACATGACAAAAAATACATACATTTTTGAGTCAATCTTATATATGATTGTACCCACCACTGAATAGTCAGAAAAAACATGTTCGATGACTAAAAATGGTGGTAAATCTTACAGTGAGGTATCATAGTAAGAAGAAGTGTTGCCAACTGAGAAAGTGTAATATTAATTGTCTTTGTCAGATTGTTAGATATGTCTGACAGAGTATTGTGATAACTTGTACCCACAAACTTCACTGCTCAGCATATATCTAAGGCTCTTCGCCTAATATAACCGTGAAATTACTATTAACCCCTTACGTGATTTGCCCGAATACAATTCAGGTAGGTATTTTGCTGACACAGTGATTTGCCCAAACTGGATTCGGGTACATCGTACGCAAAAACTTTTATAGTGATTTTCCCGAATCCAGCTTGGGTCATTCCCCCACCAGTCTAGAGACGTATTAGAAGGACGCGAGTGGCAAAAAAAAAAAATGTGTCGTTTTTTGACCCACTTTTTTCCAAAAGGTTGACCACAGAAGTGGTTAAAATATCAATGATGTCGTTCTTAATATCGTAAGGCAGTTGCATTGCCGCTAGGATACCGCTAACTAAGCTAAACTTAATCTACAACTCACCAAGGTGACTTCGATAGTGTCGTTGGTGTCCTTCTTCATGTCACAGAGCAGCACCAAGGCAGGTGGCGCCCCGGGGCCCAGAAATCGCGCATGCGCTGCGGCAAGGAGACTCCTCAGAGCGTGGCAGACAGCCTCAGCACTGCTGCCACTAGCAAGTGCGGCGTGCGCCACAACCAGTGAGATGCGAGCACAGCGATTTGACAGAGTAGCCTGCAAAGAAAAAAAATACAAAATTTACATAATTTGTTAGTATAATTGTAACTTTGAATGATGAATAATTATTAGACTTTAATTAGTTACCTGGTTGGGCCAGCAGTTGGAAGGCGCAGGCAAAGGAGGTGGCGCCACTCTTCTCGCCTCCACAGAGCGACATTCTCCCATCGGCTCACAAGGCCCCCGGAGGCAAGCGTTCTCCCCCACGGGCACACAGACCTGGAAGAGAACAAAGTGAAATGTTATTTGGTTGATGTTCTATTAATAATTGGCTTTATTTGGAGGGTTAGAAAATGAAATAGAAAGGCATTTAAGTTTGTAAGCTACGTTGAATTTTCTTATGACTGAGCTGATTAGAGGACTATTTGCTCCTGAGTGCAGCTTCAGGAATGTGGTGATAAACTCCCTCTTACTTTCTTTCTCTTCACAAATAATTATTACTATCTTTTTATCATACTAAAATGGTCACTCTTATTGTATGGTTAGATTAATTTAGTTTGTACAATTCATTGCATAATTAATATATTAATTTATATTATAAATATATTGTTGTTGCTCTTGCTGTGTACGGTGTTGATGCTATGTTATAAGATGTTATTCTCACCTGGTTGGGTTGGCAGACCCTGGCTTGCACCGCCATACAGTCAGGTAGGCCGCACCACACGCGGGTGCAGGCCGCGCGCCCCCCGAGACAGGCACACGTGTTGCACTGCCACTGCCACGTGGCGTTGGGGGCGTAGTACTGACCCCTCCACAGGCAGGCGCTCCCATCGGCGGCCACCACGCCGGACACCGACCACTCCTCAGAATCTGCGGCTGCTAAAAGAAATAACAAACACGCTTACATAAGTACTAAAGCCTTTATAAGTAAGGCAGCTTAACTTTATAACTAAGTTGTTTGTGTACGTTATACAGGTATATACTCTGAGACTCTTCATTACAGAACGAATATTAAATATTGGTTTGCAGAAGAAAAAAAATGCATCTCATTCTTTCCTCTACCCTATCCTCTGTAGCCCTCTTTTGAGCTCAGCATATGCAGCGTATTGCATGTCTTTAAATACTTGTCGCAAATACTCTCGTCGAGAGCACACTCCTGTAATTTTTTCCCCATCCCTTTTACTATGTTGTGAAGGAGATGAAAAGTGGCCCATTCATTACGGTAGCCCTTCTGAGATGGATATTGTTAGACACCTCTCTCCTTTGCTTCTATTAAGAACTTTGTCATTTGCATGTTTGTGATTCCAGAATATTCCTATTTTTCTCTTTTAGCACCATCTCACAAAGACCTCTAATTTTTTGTCTCTTTCCGTGAAGCACGATTTCTCAAATATTTAAAACCATTTTTTTTAGCTTACAACTAGTATTTCAAGCATAAATGTACTTATCTGACCTATTTTCATATATATGATTGGTTTTTCTATCCTTTAGCTATCAGATGATGCATAAAAAACTATTATATTTAACAAACGTTCATTATCTAACTTCATACATGTGGTGGCATTGACACATGTGGTTTACAGAAAAATCGCTCCTGTGAAGCACGATTTCTCACAGCTATAAATCTAAATTCTCCATCGCTGGATTTATCATTGAAAAACTGTTGAAGAAGCCCAGCTCAGTTTTAACACATAAAGGAAAATACTGCCGGACAGTTCTAGAGAAATTTCTTAGCAGAATTTACGATCATCATCATATGTATGGTAAAGCGCAGCATATACGAGTACCATTACTAAAATAATGCATACTCGTTGGTTAAACAGTCAAATAGTTAGTTTTAGTTTTTTCATAGTCTTACCTCGTTCGCGGGAAGGGCCCTCGCGCCCCGGAGGGCAGAGGCACTGGTAGTGAGCAATCCCATCAAGACAGGTGGCGCCACGGCCGCAAGGTGAAGAAGCACACTCGTTGACATTGATCCGACAGTCGGGACCAGAGAACCCGGCAGCACACTCGCAGAGGAACCAGTTTACACCATCGATGCACTTTCCACCATTGTAGCAAGGCTGGAAATAACAATGATAATATACATTCAGATTATAAAATAAAGTGGCATGAAAAATACCGGGAGAAAGTCTCTAAAGTAAATCTCTAAATCAAATCTCTATTTAAAGAAGAAAGATAAAATTGTCACAACATACTAAAGACTAAAATTAGGAAGGAGAGCCGTCAGGTATGCATGTCCGAGAATATCTAAAAAGAAACAAGAATCTTCTCGAATTGCATTTAGTTAAATAACTTTATGCGTTTTCACGACCAAATTTGATACATGTTGTTTAAGTAGTTGTTTTGTTCCTGATATTCCTGTTGATTTATTCTGAAGATAGAAAGTTTTGTTCATGTTTTAATTTTATAAAGAAAAACAGTTTACAAATGAACAGTGTAAATATATATGGTAGTGGAAATTGAGAATAGACTTTTAATTAAATTTAATATACCTAGATAAGTGTTCATAACATTATAGTATAATGTCAAATTTCACAGTCAACCATGGTGGAACAGTTGTACATGTCTTAATATCAGCTTCATATAACTCTTTTAGGCTGAAAGCCTTGATAAATGATCTTCTGTCTCTTTATTTTTGATCGCTCGCCTGACATGCACATCTAATAATGTTAGTCTTAATTTTTTCAATGTTTTGAGCATTCACTTTGAGATAAATAATAATAGAGAACTTTTGTTACGTGATCCATGTGAAAACAAGGTAAATAAATAAATAAATATTTATAAATTATTAGTCTTAATTTTTTATAAAATACACAGCGTTTGCATACGCCATTTTATTTCTTATAGAGGCAGCTAAACAATTTTAATGTGTTTAATTAGACTTTAAAAGTTGATTATCTATTTAGCCGTGAGTCTAAAATCTCTGCCTAAAAATTAAATGTGTTAATTGCTCACCTGTGATACACATTCATTGATGTCGTTCTCGCAATGCAGCCCTTCGAAGCCTTCCTTGCAGATGCAGGAGTAATAGTCTCCTGTGTTGACGCAGGTCGCTCCGTTCTTACAAGGGTTTGAACTGAAACATGCAAATTATGAAGTTAGTTATACTGTAAATAAATTACTGGTTATTCAATTTACAAGCACGCGGTATATTATGCACTTCATTGAAATAATTTAACAACGAAAATAGATACAGACTATGTTAATCTTACATTTGAAGTTGGAAGGACTATCGGCCCTTAAGGGCAACATACATGATCAATTATTTTTTAAAATGATACGTAGTGCGCATACTCAGTACAAGCAATCGATATTTTTTCATTTCATGCTAATGTGTGAACTGGACTGGACTTTACCCGCCTCACACCCGCATCACACCGGAGGACAGTTAAGTCTCCTTGATGACGCGCTCATTCAGATTATGATCAGTTAACAACTGATAAAGTCCAGTGGGAGTCCCCTCTGAACAATTGTGGCCACTGCACAAAAGTGCTAAAAGAAAGAACCCATGAAAGACATTAGAATCGCATTCATGGGTTGTTACTAATGTGTGAACCTGTAAAATTTCAGTAATATAACATGAATTCTACAGCAAAACTCAAGGTATCTGCAGTAATATGGTGTAGGCCTGCCTCTTTAGCTACCTCTTTTTTTTCTTAACCGTTACATTCAGATTCTCTTTGTTAGGAAGCATGTTAGTTGGAGCATACGGCCGCCACATATGTGTTCTTTACCTGCAGGCTGGCATCTTGGCGATGTGACAGGCGGTGCCGCCCCACTGCGCGGGACAGCGGCAGGCGAAGGTGCTCCCGAGGTCCTGGCAGGTGCCCCCGTTACGGCAGGTCGCATAGTCGCAGTGCGAATCTTTCAGGTTGCATGTTTTACCTGCAAAACGATAAATTGAATAATTACTTTAATATATCAAAAAATGAGAAAAGAAAAATAATTAAGCAGCGAGTGCTCAAATGATGTAAATATACTTGAGAAATTGTAGCATGATACATTTGTCAGGTAAAAATAATCTACAAACATAGCTTTATAAAAATATTAATAACGATTTTATTTATTTTATAAACATTATAATGAAACTTGATTTTTAATAAATATCAAGTTATAAAGGTAAATAAATTACCCGAAACTGTAAGAATAATGTCAAATTAAAACACATTGTTATAAATATGCACGTAAAATGTCTAATTTTATTTTATCTATTCAAGTTTGAGCGTCCTATCATCCAATCTCCTTAAAAAAATACTGATTATTGAACAACCGAATATTTCTCTAGTACTACAGCCGCAATCAATGCAAGTTCGTGGTCTCTTGCCCTGAAGGCTCTCAAGAAGCATCCATGTTCTTTTGTATACGTTCCGAGTATACAAGTGTTCTGGGATAAGGCATAGACAATCTGTTTTTACAGAACTTTCAAACAGCAATTTGCCGTGTTCATATGCTCCAAATATGTAGCAAATATGGTAAAAAAATACAAGTTAATTTACTTAAGATTATGGAATTCCTTCAAGAAAATACACTATTTTTTTTGTAAGACATGTAAAATGTTATGGAAATTGTACAAAATTTTCACAAGTATGTAATATACGAGTTTAATTCATTTTGTGGTTCACATACCTTTCCACCCGTCTCGACAAATGCACGAGAAATCTGCAATACCATCAGAGCAAGTTCCATTATTTCTGCAAGGGTTTGGGTTGCATTCGTCCACATCTGAAATAAAATCATTCCATGTATTATTGTGTGATTAGATAATAAGTCATGAATTAAATATTTACGTTTAAAACAGTTTTGACTCATAGAATCCCCGACAGACATTGTAATATATTAAACTTGGAGCATATGAGCGCCACTGATGATGGACATGATGATGTTTCACTTACTTATGTTGCAGAGGTCTCCCTGCCAGCCCTCCCTGCAGATGCACTGGTAGGAGTTAACCTTATCCACGCACGTGCCTCCGTTCTGGCAGGGATTGTATTTGCAATCGTTGATATCTGAAAAATTGAGACATTGTTCTTTATGAAAATTTTGAATTATTAAAGATAATTAAACTGTCACGTGGATATCTAACTGTGATCATAAGAGACCTTTTTTACAAATTTTATAGCCAGCTGGTCTACGACTGCTTGACCCTTTCATTACCGCTCGGTGAAATACAAATTATAAAACTAGTATTTAAAGCATAAATCTGGTATATTTTCATTTATCACATTGGTTCTTGTATCATTTAGCTATCAGATGATGCATAAAAACTATTGTAAGAAAGAAGAAAAACGATATATCACGGCTACTGATGTCAACGGTAGGGGAACCTTACACGGCATATATCGGGTACCGTAGCGAACAGGTTAAGTTTAGTATTACTTTTTATCATATATATTCTTCCTTCTGATAGAAGAAAGATATTGGATAGACGACAGTACTTTTAAAGGTAAAACTGCTAAATGGATAAGTTTTTTTTCTAGGGATGCTTTCTTTCCATTCGCTAAAGTCCCGGAGGAAAATTGCTGCACTCAAACATTTATTCCTTCTTCTTCGCGGTTCAATTCACAACCCTGGGATTCTTGAATGTTTTAACTTCTATGTTCCAGATAGGTACACCCGTGCTCGTGGCCATCCATTGTTTTTGATCCCACTCGATGCTTGTGGAGCTTCAAGCACTCAATTTGGTACAACGGCAATGTCGCTCCCAAACGGCCTACCAGCACACCTCGATCCTTTTCTTACATCCTTTTCCTCTTTTTTCGATGGTATTGTTCTCCTTGATCTCTGTGATCTTTGACAAGTGTCATCTTCTTATTATTTTGTGTTATTTATATTTTTTATTATCTTCTCTATTTATTGTATATTTATGTATACTCTATGTTTCTAAATATTTGTAAAAAAAATGGAATTTCGATTCTGTAAATAAATAAATAAATAAGCCCTGATCACTGCTCTACCCAACTAATTACTGGGCAAGGCGCTTTTAATGACAGATTATTTTCATGTAATTTAGCTTCAAACCCTTGTGCCCCCCCCTTTCAGACCTCAAAGCACATTCTTTGGTTCAGTTCCTCTTGTTAGAAAGAGGAGTCCTTTCTTTCCGAATCAGAAGAAAGGAAGATGTGGTACTCACTCTCGTGGCAGTACTTCCCCGCGAAGCCAGGGTCACAGGCACAGTGGAAACCTTCAGAGGGTCTGGCTGTGCATCTTCCGTGTTCACCGCATCCTCCAGCGCAAGCTTCCATGCCTGAGAGAAAAAAAAATGTAAGTTAGAATATATTATTATTTAATCAATTTAAATGTAATAAATATATATATTAATTAAATATTATAAACGTATATAAATATATTTGAAAGATTGGAATTCAAATTCTCCATACAAGTTAACTGTGTGTTTAACCTAACGAAACTGTCGCTGCATCCAGATTTTTTTAGAAAAGAAATTCTAAACAATTCACATGTAAGAAATGCTTTCCATTTCAAGGAAGGTGTAAATTTATTTATAATTAAATATATTAAGTTCATGTCATAGTATCAAACACATTATTGTAATAAGTTAAGAGACAATTAAGTCTCGTAATTTAAGTTAGAGTAATTATTATTTCTAAATTGTAAAAAAAAAAAACCTTAAATAAAGAACCTTACTAAAAAAAAATGTTTTTTTGGAGAGGTTAAGTTGTTCACCATATTCCTAAAAATCTGCCTAAAGAAATTTTTGTTACTTTTATGGATGGTGAATTTAGTATCATTGCGTACTTTCGATATCTAAATTAATCGTAATTCTATGTATTAACACAGTACACTCCAAAGCATGCTCGAAGACTGTTCATGACTGATAAATATTTCATGTTTCGTCTTGTACAGGCGATTTATCCATGTAATGATTTCAATATGTTACTTTTATTAATTATAACATCATAATAAACCGGTAATCTGTTAAAAAAACTATAAAATCAGTATTATTGATGATGATTTACTTCGGTGATCTGATCACCGATGTTTTTTAAATTGATATTTTAATAAACGAGACAACGAAATGGCGCAATGTACAGGTAGTCTGTTGCAAACAATCGTTAATACTATTATGAATAAATAAAATACATTCGCATGTGATTATTTATATGTAAAAGGAGATCATTAAATGTTTGAAATTAGGTTTTTGGTAGCAGCTAAAAGTGAGTGGTTGTATGCGTGCTGGCGCCCAGGTATGTACATCACAAGCCTGGCTCCCGCAGCGCCGCGGGACGGCCGGCGAATAAATCAACAAAACACAATTATAATAATAATGTAACCCGCAAGGTGCAGTGATTAAAAAAAAAACACAAAATCTAGAATATATAAGTTTTTTCTTCAGTCATTATGTGAACTAATAAAGCCTCAGAACGTTAGAACATAAAATGCGATCTGATTCGAGCGATCTCTAGAGACTGAAGCGATCTTTGGCTTAGCTGATCGCTTTAGTCGCTTTTCTATATGATTGCCTTTTAAGCTGAGAACAGTGCCGGTTTTAAGGGGTGGCGAAGTGGGTCGGTGCCCCAGGGAGTCTAATAAGCAAGGGGCGCTGATTACAACCATTCTTGCTGAGAAAATTCCCTAGGGCGTCGCAGGGTCTACAGTCGGTACTGACAGAATTATGACTTATGATAAAGCGTAAGACACTGCTTGACTGTTATCCAAGCAGTATCGAGTTCAGATCTGATTATTTACATACAAAAGCCGAGTACAAACGCGATTGTACTTGTATTTTAGACGAAGAACGTTCAGGGTGCCCAAAAATTGTGAAAATTGTTGATTACGTGCATTAAAATGTGATAAATGTTTGTAAATTAACTTGTTAGAATATCGTTGAAGCTTGTTCGAACCCATTTAAATGATAAACTGAATTCCTAAGATTTTTACGATTAAGAGATTTGTAAATAAGAAAAAAATATCCGCGAGCTGGATAACGCCCTTATTATCGATCGACGGGGAAATCCCTGAACTGATTAAGAACCGGAGTTGGTGGAACAAAAGAAAACCTCGAGCCGTGGGGAATTCTTCGGCAGGGAGAGCCACTATTGTGCGACTGCGGAGACCTGCAGACCGCCTCACACCTAAGATGCTGCTCCATGTGCCCAACAAGCTGCACACCTCAAGACCTAATGCTAGGCAAAACACGGGCTATCGATGTTGCCAGACACTGGGCAAAAATAATTTGACGTCGCTGACACGAAGAAGAAGATCTGATTTGTAAAACAATGTCCAAAACAACTCCCTGCTATTGAACTCGGCTGCATTGGTTTTTAATGATATTCCATTATTCGCGGCCGTTATGAAGAATGGGGACAATACAGGCGCTGTATAGTCGGAATTTTTTTTGATCGTGTAAAGCTGCGAGTCCCATATATTCCGCTTAGAGTGAAAAGATGCAGGCAGAAATAATTTGACGTCGCTGACACGAAGAAAAAGAAGAACGATGGACTAAAAGTGCATTGAGGCATATAAGCTTTGAAAGAGTGCAGATATATAATAAAATATTATAAAAATGATCAAAATGACATGATTTTTTACGGTTTATATACGCCGAAGGCAGTTTTTTTTTTCTACGATCACTTTTATATGGATAATGTTGGAAACTTTAAAAAAAAATCTTTCGTATTAAAGATATTGAAGGCGCTTTGCCCCAATAGTGTGTAACTCTCGGCTCATAAATTTTCGCTCACAAATACTGCGCAGGATGTATTTCGCTCTCTCGGCAATTTGTTGAGAGTCACCCATGGGGTGTTAAATACCTTATACCGGTCTCTGCCAGGAGTTGTGATGGTGAAGCAGCGGGGCAGCGGCCTCAGAGGGACTATCTTATTATTCAAATTAAAAGCGCGGCATATTATTTATATTTTTAATGAGTTCACGTAGTAATGGATGCCAGAAACCGAGAAATGGCATAAATCAAGCTCCTCAAACCATTTTACGCGAGGGGACGAGTAAAAAGAGGAACACAACACGCGTTAAAAGAAAATGATATTTTTATATTACTTATCCGTACCATAACTGATCACTGCCACTAACTCATGTCAAATATGTAACTAATAATAAAGCTTGTGAATAAATGTTGACTGATTGAATCTTAATAAAATAATAATATACATATTGTGAATATATACTACAGAGACATCTATCGTTATATGGTGGTATAAATACATCAAGTTTCGCGTATCTGTCCAGGCAGAGAATGGTCGTGTGGACAACGCAATATAAGGACAGAGCAAAGGTTCAATGCTCGAGGTTCGAATCCCGCGTCTGCAGATATTTTTTCTGAATGAATTTTGATTTGACATTTGATGTTGATTTGTATGTGTGTATTTAATTACTGAAAATATGTAACTATTACTTGTATTTGTATAAATATATCATTTATGTTTTTAGCATCCACTGGGAGATGAATTTGAAATACTAAATAGATTATATATTTAAAAACGATATCACGTGACTGTTCACAGAAATTTGCAAGTGATTCACTTTACAGTGAAAAAATGGGCGTACTGACGTCCATGATGAGGAGCGTTCCGGACGGCTATCTGTTTCTGACGAAACAATCGCAAAAGTGGAGGCAGCGATGCTTTCAGATCGAAGAGTGACGGTTCGTAAGCTCTCCGAAATGATCCCTGATGTCAGCAAAACCTCTATTGACAAGATTTTGACAGAGCATTTAGGGTATGCTAAGGCTTGCGCGAAGTGGGTGCCAAGAATGTTGACCGAAGACCACAAAGAGAGCTCATCGCAAAATTTGGATGGGGTATTGTCAAACACCCACCCTACAGCCCGGACTTAGCCCCAAGTGACTACCATCTCTTTCCTGACACGAAGAAACACCCGGGTGGAACGCATTTCGGCGACAGAGAAGAGCTGGAAAAAGCGGTTCTCAGGTATCTGCGTGGCTTGGCGGCAGTTTTTTTTTTACTCAGGCATTCAAAAGCTTGTATACCGCATACAAAAATGCATGGACCTCAGTGGCGACTATGTAGAAAAATAGGTAGAAGTTTGAACTTTACAAAAATGTACGCATTCATGGAATTAAACATGTTTTTCACAGTGAAAAATCACTGGGAAACTTATTTTACGGATAACCTTCGTATAAGTAATAAGTAAAAATTTATATTTAAAAAAAAAAAGGCAAATTTGTAACACTGCTGAAAAGGAACATTCAAGGGTCATGCTGTTTTACACAGGTGCATAATGAATTGTAGAAGGAAATGTATGTAATGTGGAAATGCATTTTAAATGTTGTTTTGGTTTGTTTACAGAAGCGTACTAACTAGCTGTACAGTTAAATTATTGCCCAGATTATTATTTTCTACCCATTTTATTAAAGTTATGACTGCATAAGAAATCGGTTGCCGCGATTTGCATTTGAAAATTACAAGATTCTAATTGAATACATATTTTCGATTCAGTACGTACGTATCACACAGAGAGCTAACTAACCACGTAGTGTATTGGTTTAATTATTTATTTAATGCGTCTCATACTTTATTTTTATTTATTGTAGACACATGTTAGTAAATGTTTACTTTTATTTTAAATAATAAAATGATTTTAATTGATAATAAATTTGTTGACCTTTAATATTGAATCTCTCGAATTGCTATGCTATTTTTTTGCCATTTTCTTATTCGTTATTGTATATTGAAATCAGTGCCGGTTTTAGGGGGTGGCGAAGTGAGTCGGTGCCCTAGGGCGTGGAATAAGCTAGGGGCGCTGAAGGCAACCAATCTTAATAAGACTTTTAAAATATAAGCAAAAACAAAAATGACCTAGAGCATCGCAAGGTTAAAAGCCGGTACTGATTGAAATGTACGTGAATACAGCTTTGTTGCTTTAGTATTCTACATATCTTTTAAATACGTTATTGTTAAAAATGTTTCTTGTCTGTGTAGTCGGTAAAATTTTACAATTGATCTATACTAACTTAAAAATGGAAAAAAAAAATGATGAAAAAGTATAGAATACGCTTTTAAAACGAACTACAAAGTTTAAAATATTTTTTCCCGGCCTCTTACAGATTCCTAAATTCACACAAAAAGTTCTTAAAATATATGAAAGACCTATACATTTTTAATAACCATAAAAATCTTAGTATTCTAGGATTTAAAACGAAAAACGTGAGGCGAAAGACTAAATAGTGTGGAGAGAAGCTACCTTTGAGAAAACTCACACAAAAGCTCATACAAGTATCATTTTCATGCGTCCATTTTTCGTTTAGAAACTGAAGTACTTTCATAGATATTAATAATTTACAGTCACAACTTTTCAGGACCAGTACCGGTTTTAGGGGGTGGCGAAGTGGGTCAGAGCCCCAAGGCGTCGAATAAGCTAGGGGCGCCGATGTTGAAGTTTTAATATAAATTTTTGTATGAAGGCCAAAAGGAGCTTTTGAAAACTTAATGTTTATTCAGAAAATAAACCAATCTTTCTTAGATTTTTTTTAAATAAAAACGATATGGGTCGCTTGAAAAAAAAATCCCCAGGGCGCCGCAGGGTCTAAAACCGGTAATGTTCAGGAGTATCTGTATGGGATTACGAATCCGTTTGAGGCTAAGAAAACATATTTCATACTTTTCAGTAAGTCTTAGTCTTTCTCTGGCCTGGTTGGCGTCCCTTCCAGGGTTGTCTGTATGACTCTTTTCTAGAAAGCTCGGTCTTGAGCAGCAGAATCTGTCAATTTTACCTGTGCACGGAGGAGAGTCGCAAGGGGCCAGAGGGTGGGAGCAGTTCCTCCCCCTCCACCCCGCGGGACAGTGGCAATAGTAGTCTCCTTGTGTGTTGAAGCATGCAGCGCCATTCTCGCAAGGGTTTGGTGTGCAGTGGTCGCGGTCATCCTGCAAAGAAGAAGAAAATTCCATTTAATAAATAAAATTTTTTATTGTTAAACACAAAGACCTCTAAGGTTTTAATTGATCCACCGACTCTACGGCGATCAACCGGGTCAGCTTGCTGTTGAACTACATTAAGAACAATGTCAGAATAATGCGTGCGGTTAATGAGACTGAAATGCAGCAGGCTGTTGTGTGTTATTTGCAGGAAATTTCTATAAAATAAATTGCATGTAAAAATTACATTTACATCGTTGTTTTTTTTTAAATAAAAGAAATTAGAAAAAAAACATATGTGTGGTATCCTGCAAATTATACACAATTTAAGACCATAAAATAGATAATCAATAAAAGTCTATTCATCGTCTTGTTAACTGCATACGCATCCTGACGATATCTTCGATGTAGTTCGACAGCATGAGAACGTCAGAATCAAACAGCAGCTTAGGAAGGTCCTCCCTGCAAATGCCATAGACTGTCAGACAAGAGGATACAGCACGTATCCAATTCTCATGGATACTACATCAGAAAAATTCACAGGTTTTTTTTTGGCAAGTATACATGTAATAATACAAGAATACATGCGTAGGAGGAAAAGAGGTTGTAGTTTTATGGAAGTTGACCGTCCATTAAAAGTCCCGCATTATTCGATTCCGTAGAATTGCATTATAACATTGAGACATTGCGTATATGCAATCAGAAACTTTCAATTTAACAAAAATGTTAAAAGCGATACAGTGTTAAAAAAATAAAAAAATACTTTCGTCACTGTAAATCCGCAAAAAGTTAATATTTCCCCAAATTATTGATGAGAGAAGTGTCATATAAGATAATGTTTGCTGTAAATTTATATGTGTGTACGTATCAATTATTAAGTATAAAATAAATAAGCTGACATGCTTGCATAAAATACCAAGGATTAAAACTAACTTAAGCTAACTCATCTAATAATTTTCAATGAGATAAAAAACAATATTGTGAATGAAATTTAGGACACAATTATTCCCGTTAAAGTAATAAAAAGTGTAAAAAAGGCCTTTTTAACTATTGAATTCATAATGCTTGACACACTGTTACCATAAGCTTACCACAAAGTTACCATTAAAGTTTACCATTTGATATTTGTGCATTTTTTTTTTTAAAGTGAAAACATTTTGTGGTTTTGGTCTTCACTGCAGTGCGTAAAGATTTATGTCGATGTATAAAATCAATACAAACTTTACTTTTTTTTCCATGTTTGATCCATATCTGGAACATATGGTCACCATAAACTTCGGTTAAATATAACCATGGTGTAATAGTAACAAACAGCTGTAACACAGTGTCGACAGTGTGCCTCTGAATAACAATCCTGAATGGAGTTGTAAAGCCGGTAACAATACCATCGACAGGTAATCTGAAGGGCATTAAACAACACGGCGCGTGGGCGGATGCGAACGTGGAGCCGACTGGTATGGTAACGAACGCCGGCGCCTCCGGGCAGCGAACCTATAACCCGACTGTAACCGATATGGCTCGCTACCGAGGTTACAAGCTCGCCACTGGAAACCTGCCGTTCGGATCCCGGGGCAATACGCCACACTTAAGCGATGCCATTCAGAGATTTTATTAACACATCGAGGTGCATCGAAAGCTTCAATGCATTTTTACTCGAATAACACTTTATGAAGATGTATATTGTTAAAAGTACTCAGTATAGGTACAAAAGGTGAAATTTAGATGAGAAACTTTGGGATTTTATATAGAGCACGTAATTGTTCAATTTAAGAGTTTCTTTATCTTATTATTATATAGGGTCTGCCATCTAACTTTTTTTTTTCAACTAGTGCTTATTTCGTGAATGGTAACACTTAGCTCATGTCTGATTTGACAGATAATTAGTTTTATCCTTCCGCTAAACGAATATGGTTGTGTATACGCTTGAACAACGCTGGGAAATATTGCGACATTACTTTGAAAATCAGGCCATTTTTCTTTGAAAATGAGCAAGGAGTGGCCGTTACAGTCAATGGCGATCGTTATCGGGCCATTTTTGTTCACAAAAATTGAAGAGGAGGATATTGGCAACATTTGGTTTCAACAGGACGGCGCTACGTGCCACACAGCCAAAGCTACACTCGATGTTTTGCGCCCCATTTTCAAAAAAAAAAGTTATTTGGCGGACCCGTTATATATCCGTTCTTCAGTTAGAGCAGTTTGTTGTTGAACTACCTATAATCATCATTTGTGAAGTAGAGTCTAGTTTATGATGTGTAGTTTCCGATAGCTTTACATGACAACAAAAGCCCAAAAAAATCAAACGTTGCTCTTCGTATATCCAAGAATTAATCCTTCATTTTAATTAGTTGGTTTTTTTATACTTAATCGAACACTGCTTTTCTAGAATATTATAATAAAACTCTTTTTCATCCAAAATTCAAAATCGACTGAATGATTTGCTTACTACCTTCAGACATTTATTGTATCAACAGCATTTGCCCAAATCCAATTTACACTTCACTGAGTTTTTTGAGACAGGTGATGTTTTTTGTGGCTTTTTCGTAGATATCGTATTATTATACCGACATCAGCAAAAGCACTTGCTGACTGGTACCTAAAATCTCGATATAAAATCTTTCGTCTCTTATTTCTGTTCGCTTGTCGTACATGTATGTGTCACCATATTAGTCTTTGGACAAATTCGGTCACGGTAGTGACGTTAGTTATTTAGATCGCCACTTGTGGCACTGGTGTGACTGACCACGGCGCCGCACGGCAGTCAGTGTGTGCCAACGACTGCGAGAAGGCATTATGGCCGGCCCGGCATGTTATTCCGCTTGGGTCGTAAGTTTGTAAAGTTATCGGAATATATATGTGCTTCTAAAAAAGTCATTAAGTTGTTAAACTGCTATTCATCCTGCTTCCACGCGTCTGAATAACAACCTTCTAAAAAGAGAAGGATGTTGATACATAGACTTTTAATATTTATTTATGTGCAGGGATTAGTTTATTCCGCTTTCTACTCGTGTGTCGCATCAATTAATTTGTATTTAATTGAAACGTGGGAGCTTCCAAGCAACAATTACAAAGGAATTTTCCTTGCGAGTTGTCGAGTGTAAAAAATAAATAAATAGCCGAGCGTTCCGTTTCATTCCGATAGAATAAATAAATAATATCGGACCGTTTCATTCCGCCGGAATTGCCGCGCAATCATCTATCATTATTTAGTCCCAAATTATTGGTGTTCAAAGAAATGATGTTAATGACGACCAGACACCACAGACAGTGGTCATAACGAATGCGCCATGATGGGATACGCTGTTATTTATGTATACAAGTCAGCGATTTCCAAATAATTGAGGATTTCAACAGTGCCGGCTTTAGGGGGTGCCTAGGTTGCGTTGAATGAGGACGCCGAGGGCAATCTATCTCACATATATATTAACATCCTCCTCCTCTCTCAAAGAGAGGGGCGTAATGAGGAGCAGGTCAGCAGACAAAGATTTTCTTTTAGAAGCACAGATTGTATTTACGTTCAAAAGATTACAAGTTTGTGACCACGCGGAATGACATGCCGCGCGGCCGCAACGCGGACCTTGCATTGCCAAAGGGTGGGGACAAACTGCCGGCCGTTGGCACTTCCGCGGCCCGTGGTCGGTCACCAGCGCCGCCGGTGGCAAAACTATGTAACTAGTCCCAATGTTCCCATATATAAAGGTATGGCAAGCGACAAAAATACGATACGAAAGATTGTCTGTCGAGGTTTTCGGTACCAGTTAGCAAGGGCTACATCGTGCTGATGTCTGTATATATATATATATATATATATATATATATATATATATATATATATATATATATATTAATTACATCTAATATGGGGCGCCAAAAAAAATGACTTAGGGCGTCGCAAGGTCTAGAGTCGGCACTGGGTTTCACTTTGTAAGGATTGACTTGGATTAACCTTTCCTCTCCGGTGCTGTGTCATTATCAGCCTGCGTCCGTCCACTGTTGAATGTAAGTCTTCCACATCCAGGCTACTCCCGCTATTCTTATGATGTCGTCAGTCCATATTGTCGGTTAACGCTCCGTTTGCTGGTTCTTGGACGCCACTTGGATCACATTTTTCTTCCCCATCGACCATAATCGCTTCGAAAGAAATGTCCTACTCATTGGTATTTGAGTGAGACTTTTTTTATTTTATGTAAGTAGATACAGGAGAATACCGACAGATGGTGATAGTAATGCTGAAGTCTCATCTGTCTCATTATAGTCATCAAATACGAATTGACATCAGCATGATATAGCGCTTGCTGACTAGTACCGAAAACCTCGATATACAATCTTTCGTCTCTTATTTTCGATCGCTTATTGGACACGCATGTGTTGTCATTTTGTAATACTGTTGGCAGGACTAGTTATAGAGATCGCCACTTGCGGCGTTGGGTGTCACCGACCACGGCGCCCTGGGCAGTCAGTTGTATGCCAACAGCGGCTAGGTCGTATTGTGTTTGGCCCGGCCTGAATGCTTTGATTAGGTCCGGGCCAGAAGTTTGTAAAGTTATCGAAATATATATGTCAATGTGCTTCAGAAAAAGTCTTTGTGTTGTTAATCTGCTCCTCATCCTGCCACCACGCAATTTAATAAACTTAGAGGAGGATGTCAGAATATATCAGCGTGATCTTCTTCCATCTAATTATCCAGTTATTATCGTCTTCTCAAGAGAGACCCGATTGACTGGGTAAATTTGACTAAAATTTTAATACGAGATTTTTTTTAAAAGTTGAACTGATCGATGAAAGTTTGAATATCCCTGGCGTATATAATTGGTAACCTGAATTAATAAAACGTAATAATCATAATAGAGATCGCATTGAAGAAATCGAAATACAAATGCTTAAAACATAAATGGTGTGAATGTAGCTACGAAAAGAAATATCTTTCAAACGCAGCAACTGATAATAATTTTACTGTTAATTTTATGGTCCGCATCATTTATTTTTTGAATTTTATTTGGATTGTTTCGTATTATTAGAAAGGCGGGACAAAAAAAACCAAAAAAAACATTTGTCCGTCCAAAATTTCTGTGAAACCTTTTAAAGACATTTTTTTGTAGAGCAAATTGTTGCCACAAATCGCCACAAAGAGCTTTGTCAACTTACACGCTCCTTGCTTCATTCCAAGACATATATGCATTCGATGCTCCGCCAAGTAAGTATAAACTATATATGTATTATATCTTTCCTTACATGTTACAACCTTCCGTGATAAGTTTTAGGGCTTAAAGAAAAAGTGTCTATAGTATCCAAAGCAAGCTTGGGAGTGGTTAGCCTGGAGTTCTAATTTTTCAATCGATGCTGAGAATTTTTTCGATCTTTCGAGCTGCACAGGTGTCTGGGATCAGGTCCTGGATCCAAATTAGAGGTCGATAAACAAGCCAGACCCGCAGAGAGCATCGACACGAAGATATAAATAATAAAGACCAAACTTATTAAACAGAAATTTTGTCCGAACTCGCTCCAAGATGTATGTAGAAGGGATTTAATTTTATTATCCTTTTAATACAAGAGCCTCAACCCTATTGCGCATACGCGCCTTATGGATATTAGTTATTTTACGCATTTGGCATGTCCAATCGCTTATTCCGCGAAACAATTTTAAGATTCTAGACGTGTTAATCATTTAATAATTAATGAAGACTAATGCAGGAGGCTTACATTCAACAGTGGACGAATACAGGTTGATGGTGATGATGATGATGATTATGAAACAAATAATTCTGTATGACAAAAGCAAATATCTATAAAAATAAAAATTGGTTGAATCTTAATAAAAAATAAACATACAATTTACAGCAAGCGCCATCTATAAATAATACGTATCAGTAATGCAAAACGTCTTGATTTCTCGACTCAGTGTGAGGAGCAATTGGCAATGGGCTACGCTGAGTAGAGAATTGAACAATGTTTGCAAAAGTTTGTGGTGCGAATCCCAGCGTCTGCCGTTTATTTTTCTCTGATATTGATGAGAGAAATGCCATAGTTGTCACATTCTTCACCATATAGTACATCCCATATAAGCTCTGCATCTAGAGGATCTGCCGAATAAATTATATCAAACTGTTTTTTTACTTTATTTTATATTACTGTTTATATATATTACTGTTTTTTAACGCATTAAAATCCTCCTCTCTCGACGAAAGAAAAACGACTTCACGTCGTCGTTATTTTAACGCGTGGTGGCAGAATGAGGAGCAGAAGAACAACGCACAGACTTTTTCCGAAGCACATTGACATATATTTAATTACAAGATAAAAATTGACAAACTATGGTATTCAGCTCAGGCCATGGATAATCAACGATCTACATCCGTCCATGAGCCGAGACGAACTGACGGCGCGCTTTGAAACACCGCAGCGCCCTTCTATCACATGTCGCCCCTTTATCGAATTATCTTCTGTCAAAACAACCAAAATGGTGACACTTACATGTCCAACGAGCAAACAAAAATAAGAGATGAAAGATTGTATATAGAGGTTTTCGGCACCAGTGCTATATCATGCTGATGTCAGTATGATGCAGAAACTATTGAAATAACATTTATTCTTTGTTCACCGAAGTTAATTAAAAATAGGTGTGAATTGTGCTTGGATAGGTGACTGCATAGGGGCACTACAAATACGCTCAGTAAGCTATAGGTGTTATCTGCGATCATTAGATAGTCAAAGAGTAATTAAATCATTTATCGCATTAAGAAACAAGATAATTGATTTTGAAATGGTTGCTATAAATCATTGTATACGGCTTTAATAAATGTAGCATAGACGTCAAGAAATGCAATAACATATATACCTAAACTGTACCAAACAAGGTGATATCATTAAGCATAGAAAACACGTCCAGTACATTTACGAAGAGATTAAATCTCGACTTTATGATTCACAGTCAATAATTTCTGTATCTTAAGGCGCGCAAGAACATCGGGTGCTCGGTACTTTCCACGTTGCGGTCTTTGAAATAGCGTTTCGTAATAATCGTCCAATTAATACGCCACAGACCACACCCACCGCCGAATACACGGCCAATGCGGAGCTGGAGCGTTCCGCCGGGCAGTGATGGTGGTTGGCCGGTGTGGGAATTGTATCGAAACATCGATTCGCTCTCGATTTATCGGCCGGCGTTTGTTGCAATAGGTGGGGCACGATCACGGGCGCAACTCACGCAGGACAACATAACTGACTTATTCTTCCGGAAATACAACTTCCCCCGTTACACACTTTGTCGTTGAGCCGCCCGCCAAAAAATGGTCCAGACCTCTGCAACCTTTTCTCACCAACGGCACACAAAAGTTCTTCCTTAAATTCCGTGGCACACCAAAGTTCTGTATAAAATTTAGGCGGCACACCAAAAGCCAACATAATAGATAATAATGTGATAAATTATACAATTTCGTACATTTTTATTTCATGTGGATCGTGTTCATAGCATACTACGCAGTTGCCAGTCTACATATGTAGGTGATAAGCGTAGAAAGACCATTATAAAGTTATTTAGTTATATATTGTCTAATTTGACTGCGGCACACCTGTATCGGCTCACGACACACTAGTGGGTCAAGGCACACCGGTTGCGGAGCTCTGCTGTAAAATACCCCGGGTTGGTGTGAATTTGATCCTTCACCCGTAAAATGTCAGTCGTAGCCCATTAATTCGAATTGGTGGTAGTTGAAAATCGCCCCGTAAAGACCACCCATTCATAGTAAATTCCTGTAATAATAAGGATGATGCGAGAATCTCGGGCTGTAGTCTATGATGACGTTGGCGCATCAACACTCCACGTGCAGCGCTTAGCCATATGCAGCATGGTAAGCGTCATAGAATTCCACAGATGAAACTTAAAAATTACTATCACCATCTCTCGGTATTCTCCTGTATGTGTTTACATAAAAAAGCACATCAACCAAAAATATGCCTCGCATAGTATAACTATCCCCTTTGCAAGTATTCGGATTTCTGCTTTAGAGGTTTATCAGAATCAATATATCTTACCAAGTAGGTGGTTCCCAGATATAAATATGTTCTAGAACGAAGAATTAACAGTCGTAGCTGACAGAACTGAATGGCGGCAATTTGTGGTGACCATATGTTACATATATGGAACGGATATGGAGAGCGTTAAACTATTACAAGATTAAAAACTACACACGGGACCTGCGCTTTAAGGAAACGCTAGTTTCAATAGTCTCATCAGGTGATGACAATAATGTGAATGAGCGCATTATTAAATATATTTTATTCTCCGCCGTAAAGGAAAGTTACGCCACTGGATGCTCGAATCGGATTTATTAGCGGGATCTGTATATCAGAGAGGAGATCTCTCGTACGCAGCCCTGCATAGTTCAGCAATGGTGAGGTAAGCTATGGTATGTACACGAACATATTCTATAATAAAGCGGCATTCAAGATCTATGGTTAGTGGACCGGCAATACGATCTGCAATAGTCGTATGACGGTCAGATGATGCATAAAAAACTATTCTATTTAACAAAAGTTTATCATTAAACTCCATACATGTGGTGGCATTGACACATGTGGCTTACAGAAAAATCGCTTCCTGAGACGAAACCTAACGATATTTATTTACATGCTTCACGATTCCTGTAAAGAATACATGTAGGTTGATAAAGGGAATGACTGCACTTTCAATTTCCTACCGTAGATGTCACAATGAGTACTGAAAGTAGCAAAACGATATATTACGGCTCTCGATGTCAACGGTAGAGGAATCTTGGACGGCATATATCGACAACCTATGCGAAAGGGTTAAAGCTGTATATTTCAGAACATGTTACTTCCACGTTCCCATACCGTCATTTCCATCTCTTCGAAAAATTCTCTTACCAAAAAAACCTGTAATAAAAAATACTGAATGCTTTCAATATTATTAACACTTTATAAGGAGTGTTATAACTTTCGTTCTCATTTCCAATACCCATTTGTTGTGACGCAATTTGGTTTTGTCCGACTGTCGACAGGCCATTGTTGCTGCAGCAGATACCGACGCTGGTCGATTGTGCTCCGGATGGACTATGGAAGAACCAGACCCTGGTGAAGATGCTGCGATAGGAAGCCATGAGATGGAAGCACAAAGGATCGACCAACACAGATCGTTCAACACAATAGAAAACGGTGATTCATACAGTCGTATATACCAGTACTTACTATACACCAAGTTGGGTTCTGCTTTTATTACTGTATCACTTACATAAGTTATGGTCAGTCATCAACTATCATCGGCTAATTTGTATGCTTCCTACCTTCAGCATAAATTTTTGTACATCCTCTTCTCCTTTAAAAGGGGCGTTATTCTGTCGCGTGAGAGCAGGATGATGAGCAGGTCAGACACTTTTAGAAGCACATTGATTATATTTAATTAAAACGTTACAAGCTTTCGACCAAGAGGAAACATACCGCTGGCCGTAACGCGTACCTTGTCTCGCTAAAGAGTGGGGACCGACGATCTCCGCGCTGTCTCAGCTTTCGATCGCGCCACGAGCGGTGGTATTTTTAACTAACACACCCGTTAGCGGAACCGTCCAAAATGACAACACGGCACACCTAAATGCACGACAAGCGACCAGAAATAAGAGACGAAAGATCGTATATCGAGGTTTTCGGTAACAGTAAGCAAGGACTACATCATGCTGATGTCAATAGATATTGCCTCATCCCATGGAAGTTCTGGCTCCCTGAATTCCGTCGAGTATATTCTATAATATATATATAGTTCCCGATTGCCTTTCAAGACGGCGAGAATTTAGCAGTATGATGAAAAGGCAGCTGTAGCGTATGTTCTCGAAGTTCAGAGAACATGTCCCTTGATCCATAATAAGATGTAAGGCTTCTGTGTCTGCTTTCTTACATCATCATTGTACTTCGTAGTATCAATCCGGTGGATTGGTTTGCAGCAACAAAGTCTTGCATCTCCATCTCCACTCTTCTCGATCCTCTGCAATCCTCTTTAGCTCAGCATATGAGCTACACCTCATGTCCTCGAACACTTGCTGCAAATATTCCCGTCTAGGGCGCCCTCTGCAGTTTCTACCCTCAACCATCCCTTCCACAATGCCGAGAAGAAGACCATCGGGCTCGCCTCTATGAGATGGTTCTTACTAGGTGTATGACCACATCTCAAAAGCCTCTAGTATTTTTTTATCACTTTCAGAAAAGCACCATCATTATTTTCATCACATTATTTAAATGTATTTTTTATTTGAACTATATTATATGTTTAAAAAAAAAAAAAATATAACATTTTTTTAACCATATCGGTTCCATATTTGGTGCATATGGACATCGCAAATTGTCGTTTTTATAGTTCAGTAAGCTCAGATTAATTATACTTTTTCTCAGAACACTAGTATACCCGGAGGTACATTTGGGAACATATATGGTTCCCGGAATATCCTACGGCAAGAGCCTGCGAACTTGCATATACTGCGGCTGTAGTAGCAGTGATATATTTGGGTGTTCAATGTTCAGGGTTTAATTTAAAAAGATCGAATTATCAGCTCGACGCTCCCGAGCCCTGGATTTTTTTTGTCTATAAGGGTTACCTCAACCCTACCGAGGACACGTATAGAGCTTAGATTTGACTGAATATTTTTAAAAAAAATAAGCTTGGTCGGGATTTGAACCGACAGCGTCTGATTGACAAAAAACGCTCTTACCACTGGACTATGCCGCCTGCAATATGCTCCGATCAGGGGGCGGCAATTGTACAAGTATACAAGTAGATCGTCTACGTTATTTTCTACGTTTAAGAAACAAATAATACGTGCTGGAACAAATGTGATATTGCTAAAGACTTGGTGTTTAAGTGAGTGTCATGAGATGACAAAGGTGCTTTAGCTGTTTTTGGTGTTCTCCCGCGTGCAGTGGTAATGAGCGCGCGGGGTCAGTGGTGCAGTGGTCGAGGCGCCCAGCGGGACGCCGCGCGGCGGGGGTTCGATCCCCGCCGGGAGCGAAGGAATAATTATTAATTGGGAGCATTGTCTTATTACCCTCCGACCAAAGGAACAAGGTCACATAAATCTCGAAGCAACCAAAAGATGATAAAGCTATCGACTGTCATGCTAACGGATGCTAGATTGCTAGATTCAATCTCCGATGAAAAATAATCGAAGAAATGCTGTTTTCGTAGATAAAAACTTGGATGGATCACCACCGTATCGTTGGTTGGGTTGAGACTAATCGGGCTAATCATTCAATATGATCAAAAACAATTTAAATATGCATCACATACTACGGCTGTTGTTTATTTAAGTTACCTTGTTCTTGTATTGAATTGCGTCGGAAACTACATATGTTGAACCTCCGGATGTAGAGATAAGTGGGAACAAGGCATGGCTGCTGACAGTAATGTGTGGCGGCAAATTGTGTTGACTATACACTAAGGTATGGAGCGGACAATTTCTGTGCAGTATGTGAAAATGATGATGATGAAAATGGTAAAAATGAAAAAAGTGAAGATGCCGAGCGGATAAATATTCGAAAAGCACTAAGTCATCACTGAAATGGCAAACGTCATAGAATTCACAATGACATCGACATGTGTATGTATTCTCTTGCATGTGTTTACATATTTTATTTTATTCAAACCACCTTCTAAAAGAATGTGGATGGTTTCTTAGTGTTATTTAACGCCAATTAGTCGAAGAATGTTAAGGTATTTTTTGGGTGAGTCACGTAAAACTGAGCATTGTTTAAGGGAATGTTTACTAGTGATGGTTGTACGAATGATATAAAGGCTGAGGAAGTCAGCAGAGTGTACGAAACTATGATTTAATTTATATATACATTATCCTAGAGACGATCCTTTTAGGATCGTTTAAGCCAGTGTTAACCATTCAGATAGTAAATCCCGCCTAGAAGAGAATTTTAGTGCAATAAATAGCGTTATTATATGTATATTCTTCATTGGTCTATATTTTTTAAAAATGTTTTTAATCATGAGAAATGTAGAAAAAGGTAGAAAACTATACGTGGACTGTGTTCAGCAAAGTTCCGGGAGGCAAAGATGGCATGAAATTAGGCAAGGATCTTGGGGGCTCACAGAACAATGCGGCGGCAGTTTGTGACGATTATATATATGCTCAGTTAGATGAAGGATGATAATGTTAAAATGGATACATATATAACGAGACTAAATATGTAGTCACGTATTATTATCGCATCACTTGACGGCAACGATTGTTGTTCAACATCTTATAACAATGGCAATTTGGCAAGTCTCCCTTGGCCCGTCTCTTGTCACGGTGCTCGCTGATCGTGATTACAGCAGGTACTCTCGCACAAGTACTAGTGTTGCACCTTCCTCGACCCAGCCCCGCCATTGTTGGCTGATCGGAGGGTCACCGGATCACGGCCGAGATGTCGAAGCAGACTAATGAAAGTCTCAATAAAACCGCTGACCATACCTCTTAAGCCAACCGCGCACTTTTAAAGCATTTTCGTACGAATATAAATTGTACGAATCAATCAATATACTTCTAACTAACAACTAAACATTGATCATATATTACAATGCATATTTAAGCGTGATTTTAGCGTATACAAGAAAGCATAATATATTTAATGAATAATTATTATTGCACAGTGCCAGCTTTAGACTCTGCGACGCCCTGCGGCATTTTTTTTACTGGCTCCCCATATTGTATGAATTAAAAAAAATGAGATAGATTGCCCTCGGTGCCCTTAGCTGATTCGACGCTCTGGGCTACCGACCCACTGCGCCACCCCCTAAAATCGGCACTGTTATTGCACAACTAACATGCTCTTAATAAAATAATGTACGACTATTATTAACATGTTTTTAAATTTACAAAACTGATTAATTTTCTACCACCTGGTAGCCCCTCGTCTTTGATTAAAACATTGAAAATATATCCACTAATTGCCATAGATACGTGCGATAAAATTATTTTAGTGGCGAAGTCCTTACGTTAAATATTAGATCCCCATCTTCCAAGTAATATGAAACCTCGTACCGGGAGAAATGAATTTAAGTATTTTCCATGACTCACATAATACTTACAAGAAAATTAAAACTTATTTTACAAAAACAAGATTTTTTATATGACTTTGTTATAATTTAAATTACGAATCGAAGTCGAATGAAACTTTATAAAATGAAGGTTGATACTTTTGAAGAAAGAAAGCGTTTTAATTTATTTTTTCACTTACAGAAACATTACAAATTAAAAAAAAAACCATTTTAAATCGTTACTGAAGTACAATCAAGATTAATATACAAATATAGGTACTTATGATTAAGTGCTAAAAACAAAGCAATAAAGACAAGCAACAAAAGGTCCCAATGCTCATCAAATAGACGACTCCAAGAAATCATTCCTCCAAAGAAACTCGTGGAGTTCATACCTGAATTGGGCCTCCCTTACGTGAAATATATCAACATCCGAGGCGATTTGGTTGACCGTTTATGTTTAATACTGTTCATCATATTCTTCATCCACATATGCTCCTTATTCGAAACACATAGTTGCCACAAATTGGCACCACACGGTTCTCTCCTGTCAATATTCTTACCACGCCTAAAATATTTTTAATTTGTTTTATAAAAACATTTTACTACACTAGGACTGTTCAATAAATAAGGTTAATTTTTAATTTTCACGAGCTACGTAAAGTGCAGACGAAAGTAATGTCTCCTAACTGATGTCTGCCATTTGCAGAATCCATTTCCCAAGCTAACCATTTCCTTATCCATTCCCACGTATTTCGTGATTAGCAACGTGTTACCAAAGAAGACAATTCGAGACTCGCTGTACTATACTAACTTCGCAGCCTTACACTGAGGTCTATTTGACATCTAACTGATGCAACTAGTAGTACCTACCACAACAAGTAGCTTTTTGAGTGCGTCCAGTAAACGGGTCCCCATCTGGGTCTCCAAAAACAGGACGGGACAGGGAGGGTTTTCACCAAGCGGGCTACGTATATTCAATTTTATATTTTTTGTGTCATTATATTGGTACTTATCACGAGTATAGTAAAAAAGACTAACATTTTGGATATTTATTTAATTTTCGACAATTCGGACGTGAATCTTTGCGGCGATTTTTGACAATGGAGGAATAAAAATTTGAAATTCGAATATAAAATATGTTGTAAAATGGCGTCGTTCAAATGCGCCTTGTTTGAAGTCGTTCGCGTTCAGGTCAGCGGGCGATGCTGGCGGTTATCTCTTGCAGAGATCTCGCCGTGGACAAATACGGCGTCAAAAGAAATTAAAATCGCCACATTTTACGATCGGCTCGTTTTGTTTTCGTATTGTTTAATAACGCTGAGATCGGGCGCCTCGATTCTCCCGCCATTGCGAGCGCGCGGAAGAATGCCGGTGCATTTTTGAAATGAGAATGAGATAATCGGTGTTGCCATTACAATGAAAACGTACTTTAGGTACCCAGTTGTAAAAGTATAAGAATGAAAAACCTAACGGATTTTAAAAAATGAAACTTTTTTCTTTATGTAAGCACATATAGAAGTAACTTCTTAGGCATCTTAGGTTTTCACGGCAAAATTTGATATTGTGGTTTTTGGGTGTAGCTGTGTGTGGCGAATTACTTCTTTCCAATATTTCGACCGCCATTGCAGGGGTCTTCTTCAGGGTTGATGACTTAGTTGACATACAGGAGAATACCGACAGATGGTGATAGTAATTCTGAAGTCTCATCTGTGGAATTCTATGACACTTAACATGTAGCATATGGCTAAGCGCTGTATGCGGAGTGTTGATCTGCCAATGTCATAGACTATAGCCTGAGATCCACGCATCATCTGTATTTATTACAGGAATTTACTATAAATGGGTGATCTTCACGGGACGACTTTCGTCTACCACCAATATCAATTAATAGGCTATGACTGTAAGTATGTTAATTTTTCAATGTTGTAATTGTGAAGATGGCCGTCAACATATTATTTTCTGTTATTTCTAATTATATATGTTTTTAAAATCAAAGGAAAGGGAAAACGTGTATAATAATTACACGCAAAAAGAGTTACCGAATTACAAAAGTGTGTATTTGTCGGACACAGTCAAGGATAGCGTACGAGCAAAACACCGTGCTTCATTCTTACATGATAATTCACTGTGTGAGAAACGGATGACACATCAAGGTGGAATCTATGCTACGAATGTTTCTCGCCGACGTTCGACGATAGCGCACGAGCGAGACACCGCCCTGCTGAAGCGTTCATGACCACATATTTTTCTATTGAGCGATGTTTCATGTTATAAATAATTTTGAATAATTAATGTTAGATTTATTAAGCATTGGGAAAGGATTTGGAAGGCGGTTCCTTGGGAAAGGACACAGCAGGAGCTTAAATATGATTCCCATAAAGGCCAAGGTCGTATACCATTCTAATTTATTATTCAAAGGGCATTATTATATATTCAATTAAAAAACTTTGTATACGAGTACAATTATATAGTCATATATCTATTTCTTAAATTCAGTACCAAATTAACAATATAAATATTTTTAAAATAAAGACGTTTAAAAAATAACAGATCGATCTTTAATATTTATAAATATAATAAAAACTATTTAAAAACATGTTATTTAAAGATATAATTAATATGATTTTATGTGAGTTTAAAATTTTAAATACATGAAATACCTATTGATTTTTATTTTATTTTCTACCGCTTGGCAGCCCCGCGTCCTTGAGCGGTCTAATCATTCTAGATATCCTCTACGACATTTTGATATACTTTAAGAATGTTATTATTTTTATTAAGAATATTTTTATAACACCCCTTAAGTGAACACCCCACTTGTTGTTAATTATTTGCGGAACTACATTGTAGTGTTAATTTATTTAAAAAAAAAACTAATTATTATTAATAATCGAAAGGTATACTGACTACATTATCTTAATAACAACCTGCTTTTTTTACAAGTATTTTTTCGTATTTTAATTTCCAACCACGAATAAATTAAATGTGCATATTATTATCGGAATTAATTACATATTATATTCGCAAATGTAGGTTAATTAATAATCAAATTAAATATACCAATTTATACATATAGTATACTTAAGTGTGTGGCGGACTTCTGTTTTATCAATTGTACCGATTTCGGTATCTATGTCTTGTCTATTAATGTTTGCCTTGTATGTTTCATAGATGTCGCTGACGATCATCGCCGTCACCAGAGGTCGCTTCAATAAATATCGCACCTCTCCGTGTGTGCGTAAGCTGGCTTTTTATAAAGAGACGACCAAATGGACCAGCTCTCTTGCCTCTCGACCGCCTTTGTAACTTCATCAATCACTCGGCCGCCCGCCGGAGACGCCACCGTGTTACGTGCCCGATCTACGACCGACCAAGCTACAACTTCCTCTTAGTAACTTTTTATTATAATAAAATCACTTTTAGAACTTGCCAATAATTAAAATCACTCGTTAATCAATTCAGCTAAAATCTATTGTAAATATTCCGTTAATCATTCAACCTTCAATAGTGTACAAATATAAATCTAAATTACTTACCTGATATTAAATTCCCCGTGACATTATGCCCTGTTGATATTGTGGCTTTTGGTGTACCCAGCCGTGTGTGGCAAATTACTTCTTTACAATATTTCGACCGCCATTGCAGGGGTCTTCTTCAGGGTTGATGACTCACTAAGTCATCAACACTGAAGAAGACCATATCATATCAAATCTGGCCTTGAAAGCCTAAGAAGTTATTTGTACCCTGTTCTTATTTATTGTCATTCTATGTTCGGAATATCCGTGTATTTCCATTAATCACTTCCTAGTATGAATAACAATTCCTTCTCAGCAATCTACAGATCACAACACTTCCACCCACTTATAACACTATTCCAACAAGTACAAATACGAATTATTTTTAAATGACCGTTTTAATAAAAATAAAAAACTTTAAAAGGTTTTCCGTTTCGAATCGACTGAGAATTTGTTAAAAATTGGCAAATCATTGATACCTAAATCACTGAAGAAGAATCGATGAACTAGAAAGAGTCGTGCCGCTCTTCCATTGCCAATCGAATACCTATCTGCAATTATTGGCGAGATCGGATGCATAACAATTATTGCTCTGGCAACACCGACACAATTGCCAACCACGACAAGCAGCGCCCGTTTGTCAGAGGATGTTATTACAATTCACAGCCATTTTGGGAAAAATTTCCCACGCTCTGAGCTAAATTATTATTAACGACTCGCGGCCAACTACTAGCTGCCAATTGCCGATAATAATTGTTGCAAATCAATGCCGGTGTGAATGGGAAATAATCGATGTTTATAGCTACATTAAATTATTTATGTTTTTATGTTGGCAGCTGACACCTGACGCGGGAGATGAATGATTTCATTTGGAATTATTTAAAATTCAAACGAGCGCTGCGCCGTTGACCTATTAAACGTTACAAACCTGATCCATTCACTTAATAAAAGCATTAAAAGTATTGTTTATATTATTATAAAGAGCGAACTTGTGCCATTCTTAATGTTTCTGTGATTATTAATCCATTTGTATTACCAACAAAATTATTCCATCAAAATAAATAATAAAAGAAAATGCACTGATTTGTGTTTCAGAATAAACCATTTTTTCGACTACTGCGGTGTGGAAGGGAATGAAAAGTCTCCATTCTACACTGCTGGGTATGGCTTAATTTTAAAACGTTTTCTTACCATACCAGAGATCGAGGATTTGATTCCCGATGAAGATTAAAATAAAAAAATATTTTGCATAGATACTAAGCTCTATAAATAGCCGGTTGGTGTGAATTTTATCCATTAATTATCAGCCATAGCCTATTAATAAAAATTTATAGAAGACGAAAATCGTCCCGTAAATATCTTCCAATAATATTGAATTCCAATTCAAAATGGATGATGCGTGAATACCGGACTGTAGTCTATGACATCGACGGATCAACATTCTACTTGAAGCTTGTAAAATTGTACGTGTTTTTATAATCTACAGATGAGATTTCCGAACTACCATCGGTCGGTATTCTCCTGTATGTGCTTACGAAAGAAATAATTAAACGATTAAAAGTAATGATACTATTATTTTTTATTATAATATAATTAATAAAGGCATATCTCTTTCGAATGGCAGCTATTGTGGTGATAAAATATTCGCTCTTTTCACAATATGTAGGTAACAAAATAAGAATTTCAAAAATGAATGTAAAAGCTTCACATCCATATATATCGTGAGAATTCTTAGAAGCAGTCGATTTTCGATTGCGGAAATTATAAAATATATTAAAAGATATTTGAAAAAAAACAAAACAAAATGTTAAATGTTTTTAAAGTTTGGTTGCGTGAAGTTCGCCACGAACGGTTGCCAAATCGACTTGGGTGAAGTTGGCGATGATTGATTGAACCGATCGCTGTATTCAGACAGCTGAGAACCGAAACGCGCTCATTCCAACAGATGTTGTTTGAGACTTGGTGCGTTCTGTAACCGAGCTCGTTTTGCGATGCACCCGATCGAGGGCGATATGAATGCATTTAAATTCAAAACCGTTGAGAAAATATTCAGTTCGGGTCGTGATGGTGGGCCTCCGTATCGGCTGCGAAATCATCCTCTTCCCGCATTGAAGATGCAACAAAACCGGCGATTGAATGAGTTTTCTGCAATGAGCGAGTGAATCATCACGTCGATGTTCTAAATTAAACGAGACGCCATGATGGATGGGCCGGCAGTTGGTAACACTGCAACGTCATTAATGCTTAAGTTTTTTTTATTTCTTTTATGGCTAGCGAATTGATATCGAAAATTGAATTGACGTTCAGACTTAATTCAAAAGTTGTTTCATCACCTAATGATGTAAGTAGCCTATAAATGAAGCGTTGAACTAGGTGATAATACCATTTTTATTATTTATACTTTAAATCTTATCCATTGAAATCTTAACCGGAAAATCTGGTTATCCGCAAAAATACATTACATGGTAGATTTAAAACGGCTACGACGTTATTCTCATTTGAATTTTTTTACTGTAGTCATACGATTTTCATGAAGAAAGTATATAATTTAATTAATATTTTAAATATCTTTAACCCTTTCTTTACGGATCGGTGGAATACAAATTACTTAAAATTATACTGGAAATACGGCTTGAATTTTTCAAAACATTTTCATTGCTTAAAACTAGGATTTGAAGCATAAATGTACTTATCTGACCTATTTTCATATATCACATTGATTCTTCCATCCTTTAGCTATCAGATGATGCATAAAAAAATATTATATATAACAAAATTTAACAAACGTTAATTATGTAACTCCATACATGTGGTGGCATTGACACATGTGGTTTACAGAAAAATCACTCCTGTTACGAAACCCAACGATATTTATTTACATGCTTTATAGATTGCTGTAAAGAATAAACGTAGGTAGATAAAGGGAATGACTGCACTTCCAATTTCCGACCGTAGATGTCACAGTGTGTACTGAAAGTAGTAAAACGATATATCATGTCAACCGATGTCAACGGTCGGGGAATCTTTGATGGCATATGCCGACAACCGATTCGAAAGGGTTAATAAATCAACTTTTCAAGTATTTATATATGTAAGTAGTAAAAAATATCAGCAACTGGGTTAATCTTTTAAAAAAGTTCCCTATCTATACAATTAATTTAATCGTATATTGATGCTTTATCATTAATTAGATCCACATATTTAATGTTCTTTCAGGACCTGTGCCCAGTGCCGGCTTTAGACCCTACGGCGCCCTAGAGCATTTTTTTTTCTGACGCCCCATTTTATTTATATTAAAAAAAAAAACTAATCAAGATTGGTTGCCCTCGGAGCCCTTAGCTCATTCGACGCCCTGGGGCACCGACCCACGTCGCCACCCCCTAAAATCGGCACTGTCCTCGCCTCAAACATGACATCTACCTGTATAATAGTAGTGCCAAATATTGATCGTAGAAAGTATGCTTCTAACATCTTACTTCTGGTTTTTATATTGGCTTCATCAACAACTGAGTCTATTAGGTCTTACTTTACAAAAATATATATATTTTTTAATTTTCATCAATGCTGAAGAAGTAACATCGCTAGCTTTGGTAAAGATACGTCTCTATCTGGAGCGATCATTTGCCTTGTGAATTGAAAGCTGAAATACATAATATTATTTAAGTTTACGATATAAGAAATTTTAGTGAAGAACTCACCTCGCACTGAAATCCCGTGTACCCCACCGGGCAGATGCACTTGTAAGCATTGACCTGGTCAACACATTCACCCCCGTTGAGGCAAGGGTTGGAAGCGCATTCGTTGATATCGGTGGCACAATCTCGACCTGTGAACCAAAAATGCATAATCAAGTCTATGAACGACGACAACTCACAACACATGCATGAAGTTGAAGCATTTGTACAATACATCACGATTAGTCAAATAAAAGTGTACTTAGTAAAATCAAACATCTATTGCATATATTGTGATAGCTTACCTAGTTGAAACATGTATTTTGATGATAAAGCGTAACAGGAATGATTTTGTGAATTTCGCACTCTTCTTCAGTAAGTAATTTGTACACAATCAATTAGGCTTGTGAATAAATGTTGACTGATTGAATAATAAAAATAATAATATACATACTCTGAATATATACTACAGAGACATCTATCGTTATACGATGATAACAATGGTATAAATGCACCAACTTTCGCGTATCTACTCAGGCAGAGAATAGTCGTGTGGACTGCGCGGTGTGTAAGAATAGAGCAAAGGCTTGTGGTTCGAATCCCGCGTCTGCCGATATTTTTTCTGAATGAATTGATGCTTATAAAATTTGATGTATAATTGTATGTGTGTATTTAATTACAAATCAATTAAGTAACCAAAATCATAAATTTACATTAAGTAATAAGAGATGGGAAAAATAAAGGGGAAGGGATACGCGAAATAATAAATTTTATGTTTCGAATAAGTTGTTCTTAGTGCATAATTTTCCATTTTTGTTAGATGGGTCATCATCCGGTTACAATGTTAATTGGACGATGAATCTAATTAAGCTTATCTCTGAGGCAAGGCACTTTTGACGACAGATAAAACTCATTCAATAATAATATACACACTCTGAATATATACTATAGAGACACCTATCGTTATATGATGGTAACAATAGTTTAAATACAACTTATTCCGCGCAACAGTTCGGGAAGAGGATGGTCGAGTGGTCTAGGGTAATGAACATGAGCAACGGTTGGTTCCAAGGCTCGCAGGTTCGCATCCCGCTTCTGCCGATATTTTTTCTGAACGAATTGATGCGTATATAGAATTTGATGTATTATAGTATGTATATATTTAATTACTCATTCAAATGAGTTTCAAACCTTAGCTGCGTCTGTAGAGTCCGATTTCATATCACAGAACACATACTCTGGGACTTCTAGTTCTTGTTAGATGTCTTTTTTTTATGTAATTCGACGAAATAGCCTCTGTTTTTTTAAATTCTTTCGCCATATTGACAATGACTCATCGTTTTACTGACCTGTGTATCCTGGTTGGCAGGCGCAGTGATAGTCGCTGACGAGGTCTATGCACGTGGCTCCATGCAGACACTGTCCCACACAGTCGTTGATGTTCCTCTCGCAGTCCTTGCCGGTCCATCCTCTTCTACATCGGCACTGGTAGCCACCAGCAGAATTGACGCAAGAGACTGCGTTAATACAGGGCTCGGCTACGCACTCGTCCACATCTGAAAGAATATACCACACAAAACCATGCAAAACAACAAAAAAACAACATCGTAAGCAAAACAAACCCAAACATGAAATCCTCATTCAAACAACTAAAGAAGAATACACAAATCAATAAGTAAAACATTTTTTTTTTGTATTTCTGATAATCTAACTACTAATACGTGTAGATAATCTACTGAAGATGATGTATGTCATGTTATTTACTTTGTAAATGTTATCTCTCTACCTTTTGGAATACTTATGAGATAGATAGTCTAGTTTCAATACAAGAAAAACTAACACTTCATATACTAAGATACATCAAGTTTAAAGCAGTTCTTTAGCACATTGTTACTATGTGTTTTAGATGCCCTGCAAAATACTCCGAGGAAAATGAATAAAATATCAAATTTGATGAATTCAAATATTTAACTGATTTTTTGGAGAAATTTTGATCAGTTATAAGCATTTCAAATAAAGGTTGCTTTTCAAATTGACGAGAAAAAAGCTGCTGAAAAGGGAGAAAATAGGCAAGTTATCGTATTGAAAATCCTTCTATATAATTGCCTATTACGTATTTGTCATATTTCTCTGAAACTAAATTACCCGTAGAACCATGATAGTTTTGGTGCTCTGCAAATGGAACATAAAGGTAAAATACAAAATGCTCCGTGCCCTGCAGAATCATTTTTTAAACATATTAAATAAGTTAAAGTTGCAATTGAAATTGAAAAGGACTCAAAAATTCGGTTACTGTTCCTGTTGAAAATCCAGTTTTGATCGGTCACCATCATTTTGTACTTGTTAAAAAAACAAATCTGTTTTTATAATTTCGCAGTGTTTTTAAGATGAATGATGCCATCTCTGGGGAAGCCTCCTTGTCCTTCAATCAGCGTCATTTTCACTTTGGCATAAATGAATAAACAATATGGTCACCTCCTCGCTGAAGTGTTCCGGAAGATCGAGATGTTAATTATAATTTACGACCCGAGATAAATCTGCGCACAAGAGACTGCCCTACAACTGGTCCAGCGTCACAGATTCATCAATAATGGAGCAGATCCGCTTCGGGCAGACGTCAATCAACCTGAAGATGAACGTATGAGGAAGTGCTCAAGGGAAGGGTGGCCGAATATGCAAGAAACCAAATCACATAGTTATAAAATTTAAGAAGATGTTTTAATTTATTGTATGTGATAGTCACATTGTCGATGATTAGTTTTAGACTATATGGTGTATGTTACCGAACGAAAAGAGGGCGGAATTTCATGTGTACTCTCAATATCAGTCGACCAAGCGTTTCTTAACTTCCAAATTATAAAGTCTTTATCTCGCCAAATAAATGATGATATTTGTTTGAAAACTATACATATTAATGCATTGTTGTTGATATCTAGTCAAAGTCCCAAATTTCAGCTTGATTGGATGACTGAAAATGTTTTAGATTACAAAATTACGTGTCGAAAGACAAAAGAGTTAATTTAATATGAATAAGTATTTTTAAATGTGCGAAAATATGGCCGTCCCAACCTTAAAATTGTACCGTTCAGAATGTAGAGCAGAGCGCGTAAATCACTTTGAAAGAAAAGAGTTATTAAGTGTCCGGTTTGTTGGGTAGTCTCTTCCGCAATTCGATCGGCGATGGGGGGCCCAAGTTTGGTTCCCGACCGGGAACCCATCCAGATATGGAGCCATCTCTTGTTCGGCGACGATGAATATTCAGCGACGCACGACTGTTGAGAACGCCGCACGAAAGGCGAGTGTAAAAACAAATGGAGACCGTCTCAACGAATGACAGATGGATGTCAAATTTTTCAGGCTGGACATCTCGTCAAATTCTATAAGGTAATATCACCCGTAAATACTCAAATTTCAATATTTGATACATTGTCTCTATTTTGTAGGTCATTGTACTGGATATGATGGCAGGTGGACGTCAAATATTTCATTCTGGACTTTTCGACAATTTTCAACAACAGAATATCATATTTTTTTGTCTCACTGAAATTGCAATATGTGATAAATTGTTTCCATTTGTAGGTAATTGTACTGAATATGACACGTTATATATAATTGAAGCAACACTAACTATTCTAGAGAACTTTTGATTTCTTCTAATGCCTTTTGCTGTTGAATTACATTCAAGAGCCAGGAATACCAGTGAGGATAACCAAATTTTCAGAATAAAAACACGTTTTTGCTGTTATTCGTATAAATGACTTAGTAATTATTTTTCAAAGTAATGCTAGTTGGATTATTCGATGTAGATGAGAATATTCATGCACAACCTCGACATTCTTTCCTTCAATAGAGATCGTCCCAAGGGTGCGGGAAATGCGACCATTTACTATGGTTTTGATAAATAGTAATATATTTATTTGTTTACATCACGAGAATTCTAAAAAAAAAACTAAATACAAACACTCACACACAAGAAAACTACCAAGTATATATTAATTTTACAAACCTTATATTTGTTTACGTTTTTAACAAGTGGCAAATATATTTTTGAAGTTCTTACCGAATTGGCAGAGGTCACCCTCCCATGATGGAGGACAGGAGCACTGGAAGGCGTTCTCCAAGTCGATGCAAGTTCCTCCATTCTGACATGGAGCTGAAGCACACTCGTCTATGTCTGTAAAAAAAGGAGAAAAAATAAGTTACATTACTAAATTCATGTTACATACTCGTATATTGTTAGTACTCTACTTCTATCAATAATATTAAACAATGCTAATTAACTATGGCACATGTTTTTTGCGTGTTAGGGTTATGTGCGAGCTTTAAACAGTTTGCAAACTGATAGCTTAAAACGCATCTTTAAAATACATTTTGAATACTGACAAATATATTTTATGTCGTTTTAAGCCGGATGTACAACATACATAACATACCTAACAAATTTACGACCTGAATAGATGTATAACTGTCAAGTTTAAATGCTGCGTGTATTGCAGCCTTTAAATTGTGTACATGAAACCATGGTCGAAAAAGAATTTTACAAAATAATCATTAATATTTATGTGTGTATGTATATCACTGAAATCAATTTCTATTTTGATTAGTTTAGGTCGTGTTAGATACCTGTGGAAAATATATATTCTATCGAAAAAGCGGTTGCTTTGAGGCACTGTTCACTGAAACGTCTTCTTTTAAGGCTCTTAGTCTCTTGTTGTCCTGAATAAGAAAATATATTCGTCGGAATTTTGGAATATGAAGCAAAATTGGAATGAGGCGAAGAATTACTAGTAGGAACGAATAGTAATATACAATATTTATTACACCAAAAATTATCCTGTTTTGAATCTAAGTAAATGGAAAAGTGCATATCAATGACTAGCAAAATAAATAAAAAAAAAATTTTCTAATATATGTAATAATTTCATGTTGTTTGAGTATTTTGTTTTTGAGTACTTGTGGCATTTATTTTGAAATTATCATCGCATGTTAAATTCTATTAAATTTTCAAACAATTAAAAAAGTGAACAGCGAAGAAAGTGGCCGGTGTTGCCCTCGCGGGGAAATAAAATCCCCGGGCGGAGCTTAATCTTAATTACCTACCTACTTACCGCATCAAGGAAACCGGTCCAAAGAGAGCCAAATACCTAAGCTATCAAACGGTCGCAAATAAAAACGTAAGCGATAAGCTAAAATAAACCTTAATAACAATAAAACTAATATAAATAAACATATTTTTCTTTGTATCAAGCGTGTTATGCATATTTTATTTCTCTTATTGCGTGTGATACAATTTTGATTGCAGATGTATTAAAATAATAAATACATACGATTCAAACATTTTATGGGCGTTAAACACATTCACTTTATGGCTTAAAAAATCTGCGGGTGAGTAGTCTTGTACAGAAGGCAATGACAAAATATATTCAAATATTTATGCTAACACATTTGACACAGATGACTCTATGACGGTCAACCGAGTCGGTTATGCGGTTCAATGAATAGGTTTTACATTCGGTGTGTATTAAGTTGATTTGAAATGACATAATATGGTTCCTTAAAATTACACAAGTATATATTCGTATAAGGGACGAAGAAGTCTGCGAGTTTTCTAAGCTTTCAAGATATTATTTATATATTTAAACATCATCATCTCTTTCAAAAGGTTGCTATTCTGTCGCGTGAGGGCATGATGAGGTGCAGGTTAGCAAAACAAAGACTTTTTCTGAAGCACATTGACATACATTTACGATAAACTTTAGAAACTTATGGCCCGCCCTAGTCACAGAATTAGGCCGAGCCACAATGCAATATGCTCTCGCCGACGGGCGGTACACAAAAATACATTTTATTTGAAGAATCAGGATTGAATGTTGAAATACAGTCGCCCCTCCTAAAACATACGCTTTTTATTTGTAACGTACATTTTCCTTTACTATTGAAGGTAGTTTTTCATTAAACGGTCCCTTCTATGTTGTTGTTTTTTTTGAACCGTCACTTAGGACCAAATAATCTAGTCATCAGAAACATTGAGCTTATCATCCGATCTTCCGAAAACGTTATGGCAGGATTGATTGAACTCGTTCTGTCTAAATATAACATTAAATAATAGTCTTGGCATTATTCTGTATGGTCGTAAAACGATTATTTAATACTTAACTTCGCTCGTTATGCGAATCACTTTTTAGTCAATGAGCTCGTTATCCGAGGTTCCACGGTGCAGTGTTTTTATTTAGAAGAATTTACCGGTGGCCGAAAACGGATTAGTTTTATACCCACCGACGCACGCACGTTTTGTTTTTAAAACGCGTGAAATTAATTAGGTATTACTTACGGGTTGCGCTGTGTAGTTGGTACCCGTGATGATAATTAAAAGACGTAAAAAATGTATAAAAGACCAAGTGAAATCGTGAAGTTGGTATAATTGCTGCATGAGATTGTTATGCCGGATTAATGGCCGAATATTATGAAATAATAACTATGGGAGTTTATACCGAGGCAATTAAGTATTGACGGTTAAGTTACATATTACAGTTTTATCGTTATTTATGGGTTAAAGCTACCAACTAGTTAGTAAGAGAAGAAGACAGAAACTTCATGTAGATACCTTCATAGACGAAAACTTGCGTAACAAACAAGACGTATGAGAACTCTACTAAATATACAGTATGAATAACTCCTAACGACTTTTAGATAAGTAGAATCAAGGCATTTTTAGGCGTTTTATAATCAAGAAAATCAGATGATAACCCCTTCGCGACACTACCGACTATTGCTTAAATTATTTAGTATTAAAAAGGAGTGTTTCAGTATAAAGAGTCACTGCTGTGTGTCTGTGGAGACCTGTAGACCATCTCACACCTAAGCTCCTGGCCCATGTGCAGGACTAATTGCACATCCCAAGACCTAATGCTGGGCAGCACACGGACTATCGATGTTGCCAGATATTGATCCGAAAAAAAATTGACGTTGCTGACACGACGAAGATGCATCATTGAAGACATTCAGTGGCATCATGATTATTTTAATGATACCATATGTAGATAATGATCACCAGCCTAAATAAGTTCCGCGTCAGATGTTGCTTTACATCGTTAATCTAACGCGAAAAGGTGTTGATTTAACACGAAAATTCCAGGATCACTAGCTTAATATAAAACAATCGTCAATAAAAGTAATAAGTAAAGTATAAGCTGATACACAATAAAATCCTCCACTCTTTAAAAGGTTGTTATTCAGTCGCGTGATGGCAGGATGAAGTGCAGATTAATAACGCAAAGATTTTTTCTAAAGCACATTTACGTATATTTACGATAAACTTTACAAACTTCCGGCCCAGGCGGAATAACATGCCAGGCCGGCCATGATGCGCCCTTCTGACGGTCGACACGCAACTAAGGGCCCTTGCCCACGGATGTCCAGTTTTGCAGGATAACGTTTAGTAGTATACGTGCTACTATGGAAACATTCACATGAGCATCATGTCACGTAACTAGTCCAAAATGCCAATATGGTGTCACATACTTGTACGACAGGCAAACAGAAATAAGAGACGAAAGATTGTATTTCGAGGTTTTCGGTACCAGTCAGCGAGGGCTATATCATGCTGATGTCAACAAATAAATTAAGTCAATAAACGTGTATTGGTAATTATATGGCAATTGAATGAATTAATTCATCAGCCGGTAAAATTTTAAGTAGGGAAAAATTCTCACGTTTCAAAAGGGTGAAAAAAAACAAAGGTTGTTATTTTGTGAATGTTGCCTCATATTCGATATTAAATATTTCTTTTCTTCGTCTTCGTTAGCCGGCGAGTTGCATTTATTACGTATTTCTGTATCGGTGGCCAGGTCGATAGGTATGGTAGGTATGGTAGGTATGGGATCTTGTGTATGGCGGGGAATAATAATATGAAGGTAATGCAACAAGAAAAAAGTATTCCAGATCACGATAGGGGGAGAGCAGAGTAAATTGGACCACGTTTGAAAATTCACTGAGAACTAAAATATATTAATAAAATTGAAAATAAATAAATGATGCAGTGGTCTAAATAAATAAGATAAAATAATATTAGTTTATTTTAATTATATAAAATAAATAACTTCTTAGGTTTTCACGGCCAGATTTGGAATTGTGGCTTTTGGGTTTAGCCGTGTATGGCGAATTGTTTCGATCCAATACTTCGACCGCCATTGCAGGGGTTTTTATCAGGGTTGATGAAGGACCACTTTTTCGTCAACCCTGAAGAAGACCGCTGCAATGGCGGTCGAAATATTGGATCGAAACAATTCGCCACACACGGCTAAACACAAAACCCACAATACTTTTATATATAAACTAAATTCTAAATTTCAATGATTGTTTACGAGTGATAGACTGAGGAAGTGTACAGTGTATTCGAAATCGAGATCTCATTTTCGTGATTAACACTTTTCAATGTCTATGTTAAAACAAAGTAAAATAATATTGTATTTTATCCCTTTAGTAAAAACAATGTATTTTTTCACTGCTTTTGCTGACCGACTGAATGTGACTGCGGCGTGGAAAAGACCCTTTCACACCTTCTGGAGTGTGCGCTGTGTCCGAGTAGCTGCACCCAGGAAGACCTGATGATGGCCGGGAGTAACGCCATCGACGTCGACCACTTTTGGGCAGATAGGATCTGACCCTGTTGTTTCCGGCACGATTATAGCTTTTGATTATAGATTTAGCTTAAAATATCTGAGTGTTTTGGTGTTGTGTAGTTACTACATGTAAGCAAAAAATATGTATTTAGTTATAAGAAGCAATATGTTCTAGTCAAAAATTACAGGCAAGGAAAGGTTAATACGCTTAAATAAAAATGCCCCAATGTCCACTTTACCCGAATGCTACCCAATTTAATATTTTAGTTATGCCCGTTTATCCGCAGCGGTGGTTCCGAGAAAGAAGTAAAAAGAAAACCACAAAAAAAACATGAAAATGGGCGTCGACCGAGAGAACGCCTTGTGTCAATTTGATGATGATGATGATAATAATAACGCAGTAATTTAATAACGCTTTAGCGCCGCCGTCAGGCACCCGTAACCCTCAATTTCGTAACAATAATTGTTGTGGTCATCGTCAGGGGAGACCGAGAAATTTCTAAGGGCCGCGGTCAAGAATTTTGCATGAATTTGCAATTTTGAAGCAAAGCTTTCTTAGTTTAACTTCCCCTACCATTGCCTACAACCTTTTACACATACAGACTCTGCACTTCTTGCGCATGTTCTATCAACGCTTGTTAATTTTTATTTTTATATTTTTTATTTAACCCTTTCATTACGGCTCGGTTTGAATACAAATTATACTGTCAATTATAAAACTAGCATTTGAAGAATAAATGTATTTATCTGGTCTATTTTCATATATGACATTGGTTCTTGTATCCTTTAGCTATCAGATGATGCATAAAAAACTATTCTAAGAAAGTAGCAAAACGATATATCATGTCAACCGATGTCAACTGTCAGGTATAATCTTATGACAACCGATGCGAGGGTTAAAACATACTGTATACGTCTGAAGAACTAAGCGATAATAAGATGTGAGAACTTAAATAAAGTAAATACTCATGTGAATAATATACTCGTTTACTCACAATGAATATCTTAAAAGTACTATGTGGAAATGACTTTTCATATAAATTATAATGTAAATTATTTTTACTTACGTGGAAAATTATTTTTACCGTAAAATGCGTAAAAGAATTACTCCTGTCAGGCGTCACCTGACGTCAAACTAATAAATTATTTATATATTTTTACATTGGCATGAATGGCAGAATCCTGCAGACTATAATTATATTTGTTTAACGCTTAAATTTTTCATGTGAGCGCTACAACTACTCCTTCTATATATGCAGTGCTTATCCACTAGCAAAGTTAGACTACTGCATTCACGCTATGTACATTTTAACCCTTTCGTTACGGCTCGGTGGAATACAAATTATACTGTCAATACGGCGTGAATTTTTCAAACCATTTTTTTTTGCTTAAAACTAGTATTTGAAGCATAAATGTACTTATTTAACCTATTTTTATATATCACATCGGTTCTTCTATCCTTTAGCTATCAGATGATGCATAAAAAAGCATTCACGCTATGTACATTTTTAACCCTTTCGTTAAGGCTCGGTGGAATACCAATTATACTGTCATTACGGCGTGAATTTCTTAAACTTTTTTTTTGCTTAAAACTAGTATTTGAAGCATAAATGTACTTATTTGACCTATTTTTATATATCACATTGGTTCTTCTATCCTTTAGCTATCAGATGATGCATAAAAAAATATTATATTTAACAAACGTTCATTATGTAACTCCATACATGTGGTGGCATTGACAAATGTGGTTTATAGAAAAATCGCTACTGTGAAGAAACCTAACGATATTTATTTACATGCTTTAGAGATTCCTGAAAGAATACATATTGGTTGATAAAAGGAATGACTGCACTTCCAATTTCCTATCGTAGATGTCACAATGAGTACTGAAAGTAGCAAAACGATATATCACTTCACAACGGTCGGGGAATCTTTGACGGCATATGGCGAGAACCAATGCGAAAGGGTTAACTGTGAATGGGTGATTTTCCCAAACAGCGTCTTTCACCAATTTTTATTTTATTACATGCATTTTACTAACAAATCTCACATTTTCAGCGCATCATCCCCCTATACGTAAAATCATACATTTTTTGTGTTATAAGATTCACACTAAGCGCAAAAAAATATTCGGCAATATTGAATGTGACGTGCTTTTATACTTACATAGATGACATTATATTTTAATAAAACGTACTCAAACGTAGCTTGAAATGTCCTGTCAGGATCTTTAGGTGGGCCGCCCATTTTTTTCATTCAAATATCACATCATTTGTCCGAGCTGCCGACTAAACACTTGCATCGTTACCCAGTTTATGCTGTGTCATTGTTTGTAATTGATAATTGGTGCAGCTACCTGCTTCCCAACCTTACCCAACATTTCCACCGCATTGTGGTGTCTTTAATACTTATACTATTTGTACAAAAATCCTTTCCCATCCCTAGTTTATACACAGAGCATATGTTATATTTTAAATCCTTTTCTAATAAGTCACAATCGTCCAAGTTTGATTTTTTGCATAGACAAATTCAAATACTTGCATACGTTGACCATTTCGCACAACGAATGTCGATGATATAACGTATTCTTATAAACAAGGTCATTTAAAGTCACAGGTATACTATACACGTCACAGAAAAATGATGAAAACGGAGAAATGGTGAAATCGTGTGGAGAAATGGTCAGGGAAGATTTTAAAATTACAACTCAGTCAGTGAACTTACATTAAGGTACTCTATGAACAACATAGGAATATCACGAGTGTCCTCCATCAGAGACCTTGGTATAGAGTTTGAGAGCAGACTGACGTTCCATGCGCACATTGAAGCTGTGTGTGGTAAGGCACTTAAGATGCTGGGTTTTGTATTACGAAATGGCAGGGTTTTCTCGAGCACACACGTAATGGTAGTGTTGTTTAACTCATTGGTCAGTAGCATACTCGAGAGCGGATCTATCATTTGGGCACCCTATGAGTTGAAATATAGCCTCATGTTGGAGAGGGTACAGAAGAAATTTCTGAGATCTCTCTACATGAGGGTATATGGATACTATCCGTGGCTGTATCCAACTAACTTCATACAGGGTATGTTGGGGGTACATTGAGTTGAGGACAAGAAGGGATATGTGCTTAGGTATGCATTTCTTCCGACTGTTGCGTGGCGTGTTCGGGAATCCTGAAATTTTGATGAATATCGGTTTGTGTGTCCCCGATAGATATCTGAGAATAAGGAAGCATAGATTGTTCGCTCTCCCTAAGAGTAACACTAACCTGCCAGAGACTATGCCTCTTGGGAGAGGGATCAGACTGTTTAACCAAATCGCCTCGGATGTTGATATATTTCACGTAAGAGAGGCTCAATTCAGACAAGAACTCCAAGAGTTTCTTTGGAGGGATAATTGGTTGGCTTCGTCTGTCTGATAAGCATAGGGACCTTCTGTTGCTTGTCTTTATTGCTTTGTTCATAGTACTTAATCATAAGTACCTTTTTTGTATATATTGTATTTTTTATTTGTATTTTTATTGTAATTCAGAAATGCATTGAGTTAACATAATTTGTAATGTTTCTGAAAGGCAAAATAAACAAAATTGAAATTGAAATTGAAAAAATTAATTTTTTGAGTCTTAAAAAGGAATAAAATAATGCCTTTGGAACAAAGCATTGCAACATTCACAAGGATCTCGCTATAATTTGTATAGCATTAAATAGTATAGGAATAAATGTTTCAAAATAAATTGTTAATATTGGATGATCTTCGATTCAGGTATCGCCCATTGTTTTATATATTTTATAGTTAAGACAGAAAAAACAATATTATTGATAGATAAAATGAGAGTTGGCATTTAAAAAACGTAGCATCAAGATTTAAAAAAAATCAAGTGCGCTAAAATAATACATTGTTATTGTTCAGTGGCATTCTTTAGCGCTGTACAGTAAAATGTAAAGACCAATCCCAGACAAGGTTCAATATTAGGGAGACCATTACTTCTGTTCAGCACAACTAAAAAATAAAAAAAAACAATAGTAATAAAAATATAGCATTCTGACAATATTATGTGACACTAGCTCGGTTACATACTACATTTGATTATATATTTTTATATTGTAACTATGATACTTATTTTACTACTCGTATATTTGAAATCGCATGGGCCGGTTGAAAACATAAACCTCATCTTTAGAGAGGTAATAAAGTATAATGTTTTATTTCTTTGAAGCACCAAAGAAGGTAACAAGTCAATTTTTTAACGCATACTTTATATTAATTTTATATATTCACGTTTGGTGTTGCTCACCAATGTCGTAACTCAAATACCGAGTGAATACCTTATAAACGGTGACTTGATAAGTGCTTAATGAATTGGGAGAGCAGATAAAAGCCGGTGTGGCTCAAAAATGTCAATTAGAAGGATTCGTAAAGATAACTAAAGCCAGGTGACGAAAGCGGTACTTAGCATAATTTCCTGCAGAAATCACTCTCTAATTGGATTACAAGACTATAATAAATCACCGCCATGGATCTCAGTAACTTATTGTAACAATTGTATCATCCAAAGACATATTTCTAACACAATTTGTCAACAAATATACTGTGTATAACGAAGTCAGTCTGTTATTTATGACGAGTTTTAATTGGTATGAAGATTAACAGCGTTGGCATAAGACTTATGCGAAAAAAACGTTCCAAACGGACCTGTGACTATTAAAATGAGGATGTATTTTTTGAGGAGACCGGGAGTTAAGTCAGTATATTTTTTGTAGTATGTAAAAAAAAGATTTCCTTGAATCTGTGGTAACACCGCGTTCACAAAACGCGCCAACACAACGCTCCAACCCCTCAAGACGCAATGTCTTCCCCGAAACAGTCACAAACCACGACGCTATATCTCCTCCATGAACAATTAGTTAGTAAAACTAACAACTCTCAAGTTAGGAAGATCATAAGTTCTTTCGGCGGTTTCGGTAATGTTATAATGTCTCCATTTATACTCTGAATACAAGACACATTTGACAAACATGATTAAAATACAACTATAAATACTAAGAAATATAAAATAATAAATTAAAAGAGTTGACATATTTTCTGGAAATAGTTGTTACCCGCGTCGAATGAGAATTAAATTTCAAAATTGGATTCCTTTCTTGCGCGCGCCGTTTGGGCGGCTCTGATTGGCCGACAGCCGCGCACTTCTTTTTTAAATCGTAATTGTCAAATGGCTGTTGGATTGTTGAGTTTTTTTTTGTCGGTGCGGTCGGCGAGGTAGGTATTACCGTCATTATTATTATTTTATTATTAAATGAGAGATGCGCTTGAGATATTGTATAATATTATATACAAGTGTTGGAAAAATAGACGAAAAAATGGTCGCGTCCATTGATTCTAGGATGGTGTTTTTTGTGACGCTTCTCACGGGGAGTTTTGTATGAATAGACGTGTATCGTTATAACATTTATTAATAAAGATGTAATATTCCTTACCGTATGTATATAAATACTACATCCGCTCCTAATTTGAAACATATAGAAAGTATTATTAAAACTATGGTACGTACAATTTTAATACATTTTTAATGTTGTAATATTTGAAATATTTTTCTATTTAAACACGTCATACAGGAGAGCGTGACGCTTGTTTTTGGAATCTACAAAACAGCTGCCTTTTCTTCAAGCTCCGGTCTTTTGCTGAAACTGAAAATCCCTTTTTTAATATAAGAATTATATACTAAATAAATATATTATATAAACGGTAGAGCTTTAGGATGGAAAGCTAGGGCGGGTGAAAATGGCGGCTGGCAATATGGCGGCAACATATGCCGACTATATGTTCCAGCTAGTGAACTCAAGAAAGACATTCTCTCATTATATGATTCAGAGTTAATGCATAGTGTTCATTATGTAATATATTATGAAAATCTCATTTCAATAATATTTCCAGATGTTTAAGCAATCGAGAAGCTAGAACTATAGCAGCTCAGTTATCTCTTAACAAGTGATGGATTGAGAAAGGCTACGAGTTAGTCGAAACTGCAGTCTCCTAAGCAGAGAACTTATCCTACGTGATCCATGTAAAAACAAGGTAAATAAATAAATATTTATAATTGAGAAGCTCACAAAAGTATTATAATAATATTTCGCTAGTGAATTTAATAAATATTATATAACCTACCAACAAACATGTATACTTTATTAAGATGTCTTATGTATATTATTATTGCATAGTTTATTATATACCTACCGCGAGTAAAATGATATTTAGTTACCTGATAGAGACTGAATTATTCTATCATAATAGTGTGAGTACCTAACAAGTAACCATTCTATTCAACACCTCCTATGGCCGTGCAATAATTTCTAACAATTATTCTAACAACATGAATCTCAATATCAATATAGGAACTTCTTCGCCGACTGGGACAGCCATCGGCAACCTTTTTAGACTGTGAAGCTATGATAACATTTAAAAAAGTATTTTGTTACTTCATCTGATGCAAAAAAATCGGGAGAAAATAAAAATTCAGTGAAAAAAGAAGTATTTTCTGTATGTTTACGTCAGTTTTATTAAAAGGAACAATTGCTTACCATCTGAAGCTAAAATACTCATCATTACGAGTACATGAACTGGGAGCAGGATCTGTATATTACATATTGCCGGCGGGTATAGCTCAATGGTCAAAGCGTTTGCTTTGGAAGCCAAGAGATTTAAAAAAAAAGGTTTTTTAATCAATTCCTGAGCCATAAAATACGCCCGGTTGGTGTGAATTTGATCCCTCGCCCGTAAAATGCCAGTCATAACCTATTAATTAAAATTGGTGGTACACGAAAGTCATCCCGTGAAGACCATCCATTTATAGTATATTCCTGTAATAATAAGGATGATGCGTGAATCGCGGGCTGTAGTCAATAACGTTGGTGGATCGGCACTCCACATGCAGCGCTTAGCCATATATGCACCATGGTAAGTGTCATAGAATTCCACAGATGAGACTTCAGAATTACTATCACCATCTGGCGGTATTCTCCTGTATGTGTTAACATGAAAATATATATATAAAAAAATCAATCAGACTACTGTAGTCTGGAAGATATTAAAATCACACTATTTTTCAAAAGAGCATCAACGTATTAGCTTGTGTACTATTATTTTATATTATGTATACAACTATTTTTGTAAGCACATACAGGAGAATACCGACGGATGATGACAGAGAAATCTCATATGTGGATTATGTGACGATTAAGGCTAAGCACTTTGATTGTGTTTTTTTAACGGGAGGACATTTGTCTTACCAGCAATTTTTATTACAAGATTACACCCATAAAGAGTATTTACAGAAAATATAAATTGATTAAAAAAAACATGTTATTTTATGCTTTGTCGCTTTTACGCTTTGACTTTTGGATTTTTTTAACCTTCGGCAAGAAGGCATAGAAGCATTGCTATAGATGATTGGCACGGGTGCCATACGTTGGTGACGTCATTTAGATTTGAAGATGATATTATATCTGAGGATGCTGCAGTTGTATTCTTCAATGTCCACGATCAGTTCAGACGCCGCCTCTAGAGAAGCGGAGAAGATCGTTGGAATTACTACGATGGTGCTTGTTGTTGAGCCGACACCACCAGCGAGATAGATGCTCCATGCAAACAGCCTGGTCTTCCTTCCATTAGCGTCGTCCAACCTTCGAGACGAAAGATGCAACGGAGATAATGCAAAAAAATGCATTGCAATAATACTTATAACATGAGCCAAAATAAAAGAAAATATCACTCGTATATATTGACATCAGCAAGATGTATCCCTTGCCGACTGGTACCGACAACTTCGATTTACAATCTTTCGTCTATTATTTTCTGTTCGCTTGCCCGCTCACGGGTGTGTTAATTATAGACACCACTAGAGACGCGGGTGAGAGCTCGATCACGAGCGCGGCAGTTGTGTTGACGACCGAGAAGGTCACATTACGGGCAGCGGCATGTCATCCCGCCTGGCCGGAAGCTTGTAAAGTTTTAACGTAAATATAATCAATGTGCTTCTAAAAGAAAGTCTTTGTTTGGTGACCTGCTCCTCATCCTGCCCTCGCGCGACGTATTAATATCTTTTTGTGAGAGAGGAGGATATTAATATATTGAAGTATTATAAAATAATACGAGAAGTAAAAGATGGCGCTATATCGATCATGATGAAATTTGAACAGCGTATTAAAAAAAATCAAGCAACGTTTCACGTTTTTTTAAAGGATTTTGTTGTTGAAGCACGAACATGAACCTGGCTAGGACATGTTCTGGGGATGCTTCGTGAAAGCATAAACTACAGCCGCCTTTTTTCAAAACCTGGGCTCTCGCCGTGCTCAAAGGTCATCGGGAACTATACATAAGAAGAGTTCCTGAAGGAAAATCAAATATAGAAATAATGTAGGACCTTGACGACTGACGGAACTTTGTGGCGGAAATTATGGGATCTTCTCCTTCGTGTCAGCGACGCTAAATTATTTTTGCACAGTATCTGGCAACATCGCTCGTGTGTTGCCCATCATTGGGTCCTAAGATGTGCAGCTTGTAGAGCACATGGAGCAGGATCTTAGGTGTGAGGCGGTCTGCAGGTATCCACAGTCGCACAATAGTGACTCTCAATCCAGCGACAACAAAAATTATGGAAATGTAATGAGGATGACGATGAAGATAAATACTTCCAAACATTTTATTTTTCTTTCTATTTAAGATTATTGATCATTCGTTTGCAAGCAGCAACTCCTTCATCTCCTTATACTATACTTGGTCAATGTTCGCAGCTTCTTAGATCCCTCTTCATATTATCCGCAGAGATTTAAACGAGGCAATCTCTGGCGGTAATTCCACTGTGAAGAGCTGATGCTGCTCGAGAACCCAGGACCCGAGGATAATTAAGTCTACCGCGTTAACCTCTACTGCACCTCCAGTGTTATTTACCTTCAATAAATAACAATAATTTTGATAACGTTTAATTTGTTAGCATAACACTAAAACTTTGTGAGACTCTAGAACGCTCCAAGTAAAACTTCGTAGGTGATAGAAAAATTCGATTTTATCCATCGATATCTTTGCGTTTTTTGCAATTGAAATTGAATTATTTGTCACGTGTTAATGAACGACATACTATACTATACATTACTCCTAAATCAATGACATAAAATTATCCAAAACATTAAATGCGTCTTTACTTAACAATGCTATCGATGCATCCAGTATATTTGTGTCATTAAGAGGTTATGTTCTCCACTATATTCCTATTAACGCTTTCAGTCAGGACTAAACTGTTTGATTTTAACGTTTTTTCCAATTGTTTACACATTCAGAATTCACTTTGAGATCCACTTAAAATTCTAATTGATATAATTTTTCACTTAAGCTGCATAGTTAAGGAAATATACAGCATTTAGTTTTACTCAAGACTAAATATTTCCGTCACCAATTAGCAGCATTCTACTGTATGCGTATTTACTTATCCACTTATTTTTGAACCAAATGTTTGGCTGCATTGGTATTGATTAAACGCTGTGATTAGCAGACATGCAGCATCTCTAACTAGCGATTTACTTAATAATAAAGGACAATCTCTCCTTATAATACGATAAGCTTACGACTAAGCTGTCAATGTATTTACATTTTTATACGCATTTACGCATGTACGCACATACACGCATTTTTTAAAGCAATTTTGCTTAAAAAAATGCGTGACTAACACTAAGTTCATGTGTCAATAATTGAATCGACAGTGTTCATCGTGATCCATATTATATATATAATCGTGTCGGAAACAACAGGGTCAGATCCTGTCTGCCCAGAAGTGGGCGACGTCGATGGCGTTACTTCTGGCCATCATCAGGTCTTCCTGGGTGCAGCTATTCGGGCACAGCGCACACTCCAGAAGGTGTGACAGGGTCTGCTCCACGCCGCAGTCACATTCAGTCGGTCCGCTGTAAAACTGCCAGGCCCTCATTTGTGTCCTCGTCTTGCATACTCCGGTCCGAAGTCTGTTAAGGGACCTCCATATATTCCACCATTGGTCATGTCCAGGGGCTACGTCCTCTTTCGGGGCAATCCAAGTATTCCCCTCAGTTGCGCTTCTCCACACGTTCAGCCGCAGGGTGGCCTCAGGTATCTGAGGCCACCCTGCGGCTGTATGATCCATATTAATACAATGGAAATATGTATTTATCAATTTGATTTGCTATTCGTTCTCTAGAGGTAATCACTCTTTATATACTTGTCGTAGAGTTACACTTGTCATGTAAGGTATTAACATCCTCCTCTCTTTAAAATGTGTTATTCAGTCGCGTGGTGGTAGGATTAGGAGCAGATTAATAATATACAGACTTCTTCTGAAGCACATTGACATATATATTTCGATAAACTTTACAAACTTGGCCCGGGGACCTAGTCACAGCACTCAGGCCGGGCCACAATACGACCTGTTTCGCGGTCGGTACACGACTCACTGCTGTGCGGTGCCGTGGTATGTCACACAGCGCCCCAGTAGCGATCTACGTAACTAGTACAAACACGTACAACAAGCGAACATAAATAAGAGACAAAAGATTGTATATCGAGGTTTTCGGTACCAGTCAGCAAGGGATATATCATGCTGATGCCAGTATTAACACAGTACGTGGCCCATGCATAGATTACAGCAGCCACAATAAATTGTTAAGAAAAGTTCCTGTTGGAGAATACTTGAATCATTAAAGATATCCTTTAGTGTGTTGTGTGTTGGGAATGTTTTTGAATTTAGCATTGATTTATGTTAGCTAAATGTTCAACCACAGCATGAAACTTTTACTGGTGTGTCTATAAGAAAATATCTCATTTCACGAGAAGTAAACTGCACGACTCTACGTTAACGAAAAGCATAAATCTATATTTATTGAATATGGAGTGTTGATCTTATGGGATCCGGAGTATTATCGATCTAGAGGAGAATAAATGAGCGCTAGGAAAGGTCGGCAGATATTTCAGATTAAACGCATCCTCGCAGCTTCTAACACCCCGTAAATCAAATGCTGAATGCAGCACTGGCCGACTTAGTGCCAGGCTACAACGCATTAACTCAAAATACACACACCGACCATACAGAACCAAACTTGGAGATATTAAAGCCTTGTGCAATACTTATACATCTTATATCACTCTAGCTTCTTTAATCAAGGAAGATAGGCACCTAATAAGAACCATCTCAGAGAGGCGAGCCCGGTGGATCGGTCACATCATGCGCCACGATGGTCTTCTTCACGACATTGTGGAGGGGATGGTTGAGGGTAGAAACTGTAGAGTGCAGCAAGTGTTCGAGGACATGAATTGTAGCTCTTATGCTGAGCTGAAGAGGGTTGCGGAGGACCGAATGGAATGGAGATCGAGATGCAAGATTCTGTTGCTGCAAACAAATCCACCGGATTGATACTACGAAGAAGAATCACTTTAGCGTTTCTTGAAGCGCGTCAAAAATCCAGCAGAAAATATGCATGTTTTTTTGTGCGCAAAACCACCGCATGAATTTTAGCAATGCGAGGTTAAAATTTCATGACTGAAATTGTTTTTGCTGTCTTTAAGCCGCATAACGAAATATAAAATCATATTTCACTTTTAAATTTGTGGATATTTATGAAATATTAAATCGTTTACCGCATTGAGAATATTAAAACTAAAAGAATTTAAACTTTATTGATGAATGAGTTTTCCTAAAGGGCCGTCACGTACATGATAAATAACTCCTACAATGCACTGTCATTAATTTCTCGTTTCTTGTTTCTTTTTGAGTTTTTTATACGCAAACCATCGGACATGCATGCTATAACAGCTGTGAGTTGCATCGCAATCCATTGACCGGTATGGCAGTGCATAAAATACAAAACAGCATTGTTATTTATAAAAAATATTGTTATGTCTCCACTCTATTTAAAGCAAACTTTGTCTTGATGCCGCTTACACAACGTTTTATAGTTGGCAGCGCCGGAATGTCAGAGCGCGCTGTGAGTCAGAACGCGCGGGGAGTTCCTGAAGAAGACCCCTGCAATGGCGATTGAAATATTTGGTTGAAGGAAGTTCGCCACACACGGCTAAACCCAAAAGCCATAATAGGACAATTATTATTAGAAATATTCAAATGTCAAATGTTGTGCTTATCTTTTGTTCGAATATAACTGTTTTTTTTAATGTTGTATCACATAATATCTCAACATATTAGAAGTCTAAACGCTCAAGTAAGAATTTTACATTTTGTATATTTCTGAAAAATTGTTTTCGGTTTTGGTTGTAAATCTAGTTTCAGTTTGTCACGTTTTTCGTCTGCAGCATTCTCCGCCCGGCCCTGTCTGCTAGCAATACATCTTGCACGCAGGAGAATACCTTATGTTGTGTTCGCATCAGAGAGTTACGAGGTGGCAAGGCATATAAATATGTAATTCGCTTGTCTTATAAACGGAGTGCGAAGCCTCTAAACATGCTACACTTTATCAGACAATTCGGTATATCATTGTGAATTAAAGCCAGTTCTCTTCCTAGCCAGGAAATCTTCTAGTAAGTATGTACATGGTTTTGAATTATATTGCGCAAAATTTAAATAGATACCTAGATGTAAGGTAACACATACACGTTTATACATCGCTGATATTCCTCTAGAATAGACCTACGTTATGGAATTGAAATAATGATTAACCAGTGTAAGAAACATCAGGTACGTCTCAATTAAATCTATTTTAAATATGTCTTAATAAAACCTTAACGACAGAATATCTACGAGATATGGCTTAGTTTTAAACATTGACTGAAGGTTTGTAGAAGAGTGAATACGTAAAGAAAAATTTATTCCGTTGTGGAGAGGATGGTTGAGGGTAGAAACTGTAGAGGGCGCCCTAGACGGGAGTATTTGCAGTAAGTGTTCGAGGACATGAGTTGTAGCTCTTATGCTGAGCTGAAGAGGACTGCAGAGCATCGAGATGAATGGAGATCGAGATGCAAGATTTTGTTGCTCCAAACCAATCCACCGGATTGATACTACGAAGAAGATATAAGTAGTAAGGTCAAGACGGCAAGGATGAAATAGAAGGTACAAATTGTAGTTTTGTCACTAAATAGTGTATTATTCATGTAATATAAAAGTAGACTGAACCATCAGTTCGTCATTTCAGATGATTTGTTGACCCATGTTCGCCGTATTGCGGTTGCCGAATATTACAACTAAGAATTCATAACCGCTGGAAAACATGGACCGGTGATGTGTTTTCAAGAAGTTCCTTTACAGCCGATATGCTAAAAAGAGTGTCTCCATGTTAAGGGAAGTATCTGCGCCGCTGACTATCGCACTTTGCGACTGTCATTGTAGTTTCTTCCTCGTTGCGTGGTCCTGATGCCTCGAACAAGATACGCACCGCAGCCTATTGTTCTGAGAGTTCTGCAGATGCGCAGACTCCGCCAACTGATATCACAGAATAATAATTGATACCACTGCAAGCTGTGTGGTAACTGGTGTGTGGCAACTGGTAGCTGTGTGGTAACCTTTCAGCAACTAGCGACTACCGTAGTGATTCTTATTTTATTCGGTAAACAATATTCAGTACAATTCTTCTACACACTTGGCCAGAAAGCATTTTGTAACATACGAGTACATCAATAATCCATCCCTATATATACATATAACTAAAGTAAGTCGTTCTTAAAAACGACCAAGCTGCATTTCATATTATCATTCTTCACATCTGAGTCCTCGTTTCTTCTTCGTAGTATCAATCCGGTGGATTGGTTTGCAGCTACAGAATCTTGCATCTCGATCTCCATTCCTCTCGGTCCTCCGAAACCCTTTTCAGCTCAGCATAAGCGCTACAATTCATGTCCTCGAATACTTGCTGCAAATACTCCCGTCTAGGGCGCCCTCTACAGTAATCCTCGTTTATTATCAAATATTTTCAATATGTTTAGACTTTGATCTAAATTTTCTGCGGTATATTATTTCATATATCTTTTTTATTATTCAATTCAAAAGTGAAGCATAACTCTATTAGGAATTACCGCTCTGTCAATTTCCATTATCCATGCCTTGCTCTAAGTCATCTCTGCATCTGTAAGTGCATCTGGGAACATATATGGTTCCCGACGCCCTCTACTGTGAGAGCCAAAGAACTAGAAGGTATGGCAGCTCTACTATCCAAAGAATATTTGGATATTTGTAAATCGTCGTTTTTTACACGATGCTTTCGACGCCTCCAGCATTTGATTCTAACGTAACCAACGAAACGTGGTGGGCAACACGGCAAATCCATATTTGATTCGTTCATAAGTGATCGTCCGAGAACCGGGCTTTACAACATATTATTGATGTTCGGCCAACGTATGGCTGTAAAATCATAAACTTTAAAAAGAAAAACAGAATTTATCTTTAAAATACAGAATATTTACAATCTTAATGAAATCATCGATTTGTTGGCTGTACTATTTTGAATGAATTATTGTGACTGAATATAAAAGACAGTTGTAAATACCTTCGACTGGGCACTTCTATTATAATATAACTTATGTATTTTTCTCCTTTTCCTCGATTCTCAGAGTCATCGCTGGAAGTCTTGTAACTGACAGCCGACCGTACAACTATTAAAGTCATCAATCCTGGTTAGTCTTCCACAGTTGAGCACTGACAATAAACCTTAACAATAGACAATATAACGTTACAAAGGCACATCGCGGATTTCTGAGTAATTTCATGTGATCATGTTCGCTACCTAACCTAACATAATATACACACCACAAACGTATTCCGTTTCCAAGTATTTTAGTTGCACGTTAAAAGATTGTTTTCTTTCTTTATCTTTAACATTTTCGCTACCGGCTTGGAACAAATAGGTTGCAGTACCTAATGCAACCGCTAGGAACGTCTGCTAACTGCCAAATATGCGAGTATAAAGCTAGCTCTTCATACACGCACTACTATTATCCAGTGAGATATGAAATCGACTATCGCTCAAAAAGTATATGTTGTAGTAACGTACTGCGCCGGAAATATAATCTATTTTTTTTAAAAAACTGTGTGATTAGTTCGACGTTCAAAGTTCACCATCGAAATGTTAGCTTGAGGCGCTATTTGGTGGTAGCCACTGGCTTTAACCTTCAGCAATTACCATCACTGAGAGAGCAAGCAGACTTGGGAGTGATCAAGTTTTCTTTGGGCTCTTAAATGGTGCCTGAAGTGTAGCCGAAGACGACGATCATCCAACCATGGATTCGCTGAAGAAAAATTCATATACATAATGATTTTCATTCTATTATATTTTTGGCGTATAATTTGGTATGATATTGTTCAGAGTTCAGAGTTACCGGCAAGACTAGATAGAGTTATTTGTGCATCAAAAACGATGTACTTTTGACGTGGATTTTGTTGTAGAAATCTCAGGTGTCTGACGCTGGGTATTGCGTAGGTACTTATATATTGGATGTGAGTTAATTCGCACTAAATATATCAATACTTAATTGATTTACAGTTAATTAACTGATAACAAGAACATTCTCGTAAGGAAGGCCCTAATCTTAAATTTCAAAAGTAAGTAAAAGGAAAGTGACCGGAGTGGTATTCGTCGACCTAACCGCTGCATACGATACAGTGTCGCACAGCACACTCCTCAGTAAATTGTACAGAATGACAGGTGACTTCTCGCTAGTGCAGATGATCGCGGCTATGCTGCATAACAGAAGATTCGCTGTGGATTTTCAGGGGAAAACCAGACGATGGCGTAACCAAAAGAACGGCTTACCACAAGGCAGTGTACTTGCTCCTATACTATTTAATATATATTCAAACGACCAACCCACCCCTAAAGACACAAAATCTTTCATATATGCGGATGACTTAGGTTTGGCAGCACAAGCAGTAACGTTTGAAGAAGTTGAGGACATCCTAAGCCAGGGACTCAACGAGATGTCCCATTACTACGAAACCAACCATCTCAAACCTAACCCATCAAAGACACAAGTCTGCTGTTTCCACCTTAGAAACAGGGAAGCTAACAGAAAGCTTCGTGTCACGTGGGATGGTAGAGTACTGGAACATAGCGACCATCCAAAATACCTCGGAGTCACTCTAGATCGCACCCTCACCTTCAGGCGTCATTGCAGCAACACCAAACAGAAAGTTGCAACAAGGAACAACCTCATCCGCAAACTGACCAACACTCACTGGGGAGCCCAACCACCCCTTCTTCGTACCTCAGCTTTAGCACTTTGTTTCTCAGCCGGAGAATATGCGGCACCAGTGTGGGGTCGATCAGCCCACTGTAATCAAGTGGATACTGCCCTGAATGATGCATGCAGAGTCGTCACAGGCTGCCTCAAACCAACACCCATTTCTAAACTATACCCCTTGGCTGGTATCGCACCACCGAACATAAGACGCAAAGTCATATGTGCCGAAGAAATGCGTAAGGCAATCAACCAACCGTCCCACTGCTTGTATAATCAGATACCCCCAACACCAAGATTGAAGTCTCGAAGCAGCTTTCTGAAATCCACACAACCTCTCACATGCGGCTCTGAAAATGAGAGACTCCAACTCTGGCAACAAATCGCACCAGAGGATTTCATTACTCCAAAGGAAGGCCTCCCAACTGGCAAGAGCCTTGACTGGCCGACCTGGAAATCCCTAAACAGATTAAGAACCGGAGTTGGTAGAACAAAGGACAACCTCGAGCGGTGGGGAATGCTTCGGCAGGGAGAGACACTATTGTGCGACTGTGGAGACCTGCAGACCGCCTCACACCTACGATGCTGCTCCATGTGCCCAACAAGTTGCACATCTCAGGACCTAATGCTGGGCAACACACGAGCTATCGATGTTGCCAGATATTGGGAAAAAATAATTTGACGTCGCTGACACGAAGAAGAAGAAGATCTTAAATTAATATAAATATTCAGCAACAGAAACACATACAAATTTAACAAAAATAATTATGCATGCACTTTATAACAAACTATCTATAAGAAATCATATAAACAACATTTTCTATGCCAAGTGGTTTTCGTATGGGGAGACCCCGAGGGCCATCATTTTTTTGAAAAATCAAAACTATTTTTAAAATCGATGTATTATCGATAATTCTCGACAATACGTAGTAGCTAATTATTTCGACATGACAGCATGGGATGTCACTGCACGCTCAAAATATTGAATTATTAAAAATAGTCAAAATTGGTTAGATATTATGTGTTAAAGTGGAGCGTCTTTAGACGCGATTTTTATATGGGCGGCCACCCATGCACGGGATTGTAGAGCGTAGACGCTTGTGGGTTTGGGCAGAGAACTAGAAGTGATGCAAGATTCATGGTTCGCAACACAGCGTCTGCGGTTTTTTCACCCGTTCAATCGATGAGAGACATCTATATAAATAAAAGAAAGTCGGGTTATATTTGTTTTTATAACTCAAGAACGGCCAAACCGACTTGGCTGAAAATTGGTGGAAAGGTAGCTTAGAACCCAAAAACGTCCATGGGATACTCAAAATTGATTTGATTGAGAAAAAATATTGAACATTTACGTAAACATGTTTTCATACAAGACTATTGTAACTTGACAGCTGTCAGTTGAAGAAAATGTTGCTATAGCCAACGCCATAACTAAAAATGACGCAAAAGTAGGTATTGTAAGTAGGTACCTACGTAAGGTACGGAATATTTTGAAACAAAAAAGAAAACAAAAGGCAGGAAAAAAAGACAAAAACAAAATAAATATTAGTGAAAATATCAGTTTAATCTTTTTATTTGTTAAAAATGTTATAACAAAAAGCAAATGGAAAGGCATCTTCTTATTCTATTGTGTTATTTTTTATTTTTATTATTTTCTCTATTTATTGTATATTTATGTATACTATTCTAAATATATGTTTCTAAATATTTGTAAAAAAATTGGAATGGACCAAATATATGATATCATATGTACCGAAAAATTCAACTTAATAAAATCCAAAATCTGCTCATTTATTGCCTTTCGGGTGAAACAAAGTTCACCGGGTCAGCTAGTATCATATAAAATAGTGTTTGCTTTAAATATGTATTTATATCAGTTGCTGCATTAGCTCACCTTAGTATAAATACTTATATAAAGAGAGACTTCGTGCTTAGTTATGCCAGGAAATATGTCTTCTTGTAGGCAATTCTCAATAGTCTTATTGCATTGGTTGGGTATTACATTGAAATGATACAAAGTCCTTTGAATTAATGAGGCATTCTTAAGCATGTGGTAATATCAGTGTCCATGTCTGGTCGGTAATTAAGGCGGTCACGACCCGCGGCGGAAGCAGTTCGCCACGGCGACGGTTCACACATTTGCCCGCGACATGTTTTAGGGCCATTAAACGGCCGCGGTAGCGCAGCGTTTAGCGCTGAAAGTACTCTGAGAAATTCGTTAAACGGCGAAGCGGAGAAAGAGGATAATGAAGCAGGTAAAGCTCGCCTCTTTCTATCTTGCGCAATAAATAATTATAAATCGATAATAAAATTACACAAGAATTGCTTACAATAAGTACTTAAAATAAGGATTGTACCGTATGTACGGTACACAGTCGTCAAAAGATAGACAATAAATTAATGGAAAAACATTATTTGGTGTCAGTACCGGCTTTAGACCCTGCGGCGGCCTAGGGTATTTTTTTTCTAGCGCCCCATATTCTTTACATTTAAAAAAATCTAAGCAAGATTGATTGCACTCGGCGCCTCTAGCTTATTCGCCACCCCCTTAAACCAGCACTGTTTGGTGTGTTTAACTACAAAGTCATCGTAATAGTAGTGTCGTTCATGACTGATGGCATCTTTTACAAGTATACGAGATTTTTTATGATCTATGGTACATATGATAATCATAAAGTGTCGGCACAGAGTTCTATCAGCTACGATTGACCATGTTTTGTTTCTAGCAATATCTACACCCGGAGGTCTAACTGGAAAAATACACGAATCCCGATGACTTGAGAGGACAAGAACCCAGAGACTTAAAGAAAAGATAAGTGTAGTATCCGGAGCACAATTGGTTGGTTCTTAATCAGCATTGTTTAAAGAAGATCGGATAATTATTCTTACGCTATCAAGATGTTGACATCAGCATGATATAGCCCTTGCTGACTGGTACCGAAAGCCTCGATATACAATCTTTCGTCTCTTATTTCTGTTCGCTGGTCGTACATGAATGTGTCCGCCATATTGGCATTTTGAACTAGTTACATATAACGTCACTGGGGTCGCTGTGCGACAGCCCGTCACAGCCAGTCGTGTGCCGCCTGTAGGCGAGAGCATATTGTATTGTGGCTCGGCCTGAATGCTGTGACTATCTCGGGCCATAAGCTTGTAAAGTTTATCGTAAATATATGTCAATGTGCTTCTGAAAAAGTCAGTGTGTTATTAATCTGCTCCCCATAATGCCCTCACGCGACTGAATAACAACCTTTTGAAAGCGAGGAGCATGTTAATATATGTATATGATTCCAAAATATGTCTCAACACAACCAACGACATGTTGTGACAAATTTCAACTTTGGTCCGCGTCTAATGTTGCTTAACTTTGGCGATCCGATGAGAACCTTTCTAACAACATGTAATTGTCGTTGCTCTAGAAAAGACTCTCTGAAATTCAGTTATTCAAAAATTAAAATAATTATTATCTTCATCCGAACACAGAAATTGATTTAAATTAAAGTAGTCGACTGTTATGCGAGAGTTCGTGGGTTTGATCAACGCAAAAAGTTGTTAACCCGTAAAAATGACTGTCATACCATATTAATCAAAATTTAACCGCACGGTTCTAATCAAGAAGAAGTTTCCTACAGTCGACAACAGAACTGGTGATACCCGAGGCCACCCTACGGCTGAGCATGTGGAGAGGCGCAACTGAGGGGAATACTTGGATTGCCCCAAAAGAGGAACTAGCCCCCGGACACAACTAGGGGTGGAATATATGGAGGTCCCTTAACAGACTTCGGACCGGAGTATGCAAGACGAGGACACAAATGAAAGCCTGGCAGTTTTACAGCAGACTGACTCAATGTGACTGCGGCGTGGAGTAGACCCTGTCACACCTTCTGGAGTGTGCGCTGTGTCCGAGTAGCTGCACCCAGGATAATCTGATGACGGCCGAGAGTAACGCCATTGACGTCGTCCACTTCTGGGCAGACAGGATCTGATCCTGTTGTTTCCGACACGATTATATATAACACAATTTGTGAACACAACGTTTAAGCTCTTACGCGGATATTATATTCACATACATCGTTTATGTATACTCACACTGGCAAGTGACATCAAATCTTTGGATGAGAATCATTCATCACCGTCTGGCGGTATTCTCCTGTGTGTGTTTACACAAAAATGAAGTGAACAAAGAACGTTATGGTGTTTATTGTTTATTGTTTATAGTTTATTGCTTGCATCCTATCAAAGCAATTAATCCAAAAGCAAAGGTCACAGCGAAAGTTTATAACGGACCAACGTTTTGATTGTTGCGGGTTGGATTCCCAAGGCCCCTAACGATCCTGGCTGCCGAGGATCGTGACCCCGGCGGACGTGACGATCTCAAAAGTGCGCCAATAAAGTTAAACAACCGCAACAAATGAAATCATTAAAACATATTTACGATCGCGGGCGTAATGAGGTAATTATCTGTTATATCGGTTTGCGTAAGAAATACTCTACTAAAGCTGATCAGCCAGACGTTCCAGAAATGTATTGCGAGCATCTACGTAACTACTATTACCATGGCAGCTCCTACTCTAAACACAAGTAATTTATCAGTCTCACATTCATTTACTCTTACCCATATATGTATGCAAAATTTTCGCTTTTGACATTATCAATAATAATCAATCTTTCTGAAGACATTAATTTATATGGATATTTTAAATTATTTATTAGAATATTATTTTATTATTTCAATATTCTAATCTACCTTTATAGATTATTGACTAAATTAAAATATTATAAGCAATTAAATATACATATACTATACATAAAAATCCTTAAACGAGTCAATTCATTGAGAAAAAAATATTGCTTATAATATTGTAATATGGTCAATGATCTATAAAAGTAGATTAGAATATTGAAACAATAAAATAATATTCTAATAAATAATTTAAAATATCCATATGATAAGGTCACTTTGAGAATATCAAGAAGGTAAAATTATTCATTAGTAACACAGGTAAATAACTAATTGCAATGTGCGCGTCGTAATTACAAGAAGTTATTCTCATCAATTCGATCTAGAGCTTCGGTTCGAGACCCAAGTGGTACTTACTAAAATAAATAGACTGTCGGAAATAATAATATTAAGCTTGTGAATAAATGCATTCTGATTGAATAATAAAAAATAAAAATATACATACTTTGAATATATACTATAGCGACATCTATCATACGATGATAACTTACATAGAATATCAGAGACGAGTCATCTCAGGTGGAAGAAATTGGCCCGGTGGCCGAGCGGTATAATTACCTGGGCAAAATGGTTGGTTCCAAAGGTCCACGGTTCGCATCCCGTTCCCGCCGATATTTTTTCTGAATGAATTGACTCGTTTAAGGATTTTTATGTATAGTATATGTATATTTAATTACATTAATTTATGTAAATTTTTAACAAATTAATTTTCATAATTCTTCTCTAAATATAACGTGTAAGCAAAATGTGGAATAAATATAAACGGAGAGTACATTTCTCACTTCCGATTTGTAGATGACATAGTGCTTATAGTCGAATCACCTGACAAGCTTCAAGACATGCTCTACGACCTCAATGAAGCGTCGAACGAAATTGGTCTGAAAATGAACATGGATAAAACTAAAGCCATTTCCCTGTGTTTTATATTTAATTTGTTTCTTTTATTACAATTTGATTATGAGTATTTTTGTAAATTTGTCACACATACTCGCATGTTCTGTTAATAAATCAATAAAATACATAACCGATTATGTTTAAATGTTATATTAGTCGATAATAGTAAATTGAACATTGACCCATAAAATATCATGTTACATAACAGACATCGCATGTTCATGTGGAAAGGACTTAGACTAGGAGTACCACACACTTGGTGAGACCTCTTGGGAGACCTCTAGATGCGGTTGAAGAGTCCTGACACGGCAGCTAAGTGCGGTTTGTTGTGTTTGAAAACAACTCCGACCACAAGACCTGGGCCGTGGACCACTCCAGTGGAAACTGGAGATGGAAGAACGGAATTTGGAGACCAGACAACAAAAATAACGTACATTTTGGATATAAACATTGGACATTGCTGGACAAACGTTTTTTACTCCACACAGTTAAAGGAAAATTGAAGATATTTTTGGTGCATAAAAGTACGTGCATTTGCTAAACAAAAAATCATCCTAATCTGTATATTAAAATATTGAAAAGATAATGATATATTTAACATTAATTTAACATGGATCGTATTAAGGTACCGCGATTTCACTTTCGTTTCTTGAATCCTTCACTTGAGTGTTTTTTTGTAAGACAAGGACTGATAGTAATTAGTCATCATCGGTCAATTGGTCTCATAGTGGTTTGAAGCGACAAAAGGGATTATCAGAGTGTTCTAACAAGCATTATATAGGGGAAGTTTAAATAAAAGAGAATAATTAAAATATAAAAGACAATAATTTTATAAATAGTTTAAATGAAGAATGGAAATTTATTGTACATTTATATAATAAAAGTCATCTATAACCTCTTCAAATGGTTATTGATTAACTAAACATTATACTTCTCTCATCTCACGACAAACTTCCAATACTAAATGCGAAATAATAAATACTATAAGGCAGGTATTGAGTAGTAAATTTTAATTAATAAATCTACTTTCAACATTTCGTTTAGATTGTCAACGCTACTATATGTAAAGCTTTTTCTGTTTTTATCTTAAAATCTCAACACTAGTTTTCTATCCCTTCAACGCGTTTAAACTCCCATCACCTTGATTCTCTAAACAAATTAATCTGTGACCACACTACACACGACTGTGCGGTGGACTTGCTGAGGCCTAAGCAAACACCGGCCGCTGCTTCAAGTCCCGACATGGGCAGATGACAAACAACAGCGCGTGGACAGAGTCAACATCTGGAGACTTCTATCCACTAACAGTATCTGAAATGGACCAAATCTTACGTTTCCATGATCGATTTCTAAGACCCAAATCGATATTTAAATTTAAAAAAATAAGGTTCGCGTTATATGGCCGACGAATTGAAGGCGTAAGCTTAACGTTTTAAGCGTAACATTAGAAGCGTACGCACACTTGTTAACGACAAATCTGTATTCTAACGTTACCCAATCTACTTGTATTACAAATTTATTAGGACTTTGGTATAGACGCTGCAGGTTCGACAGGTTAAAACAAAACCTAGATCTAAATTCCTCCCTTAACTAACCTCCTAGACTTTAGCCATCCCCCTTTCTACTCTCCGTCAAAATTAAAAAAAAAAAACTATTTACACGTCAGCATGTACGCTTATAAACGTTGGAACTGATAAATTCTTAATTTATGTGTAGCCTTCTACAAAGTGAAAGAGTGTGATCCATGCTAAAACAAGGTATGAAATATCTTATCTATTTAATTAAACAAAACATTTTGAAAATTATTGCTCGTGTTCTATTCTGTGTTCGTATGGTCTTAATACAGTCTTAGACGAAGCAAATGCAGTAAGTCTTGGTTATTATAGCTAAATACATTTCTAGTTCCGCGGAAGTCGTTATAGCAACACGTTCAATAATATTATGATGAATTTTTGAGTGTCAATGGTTTCACTTACTTGTATCGCAGGTGTCTCCAGCCCAGCCGGGGGCGCAGGCGCAACAGAAGCCCTGGGGTGTCCTTCTGCATCGGCCCCCGTGACGACAAGGTGCGGGGGCGCAAGGATTGTCCACCACCTCACAACCTGCGCCGGAGAAACCTTCTGCGCAGGAGCATCTGAACTGATCAGGAGCGGTGTTCTCGCAGGTGCCCCCATTGCTGCAGGGCTCGTGAGTACCGCAATAGTTCAGATCTGGAAGAAAAATAAATATATTAGATTAACAGATAATATTATCAAGTAACAGTACTCTGAATGCAACCCTACATATCAATACTGATATGAGAAAAAGCAGCCATATGTCGTAGACGATCGTCCGTAGAGCAAACACAGATATTAGGAGTACATAAATCCGAAGAGGTGAATGATATTATCCGTGTTCGCTATTCATTCCTAGTTCAAGTTGATAGTCACCTATTGATATATTCTGCGCTCCTGATACTTTATCTAACAAAATGTATGAAAAATAACGTAAATGAAAGAGCTTAAGCTTAAGGATACCTTTTTTTTATGTAAACACATACAGGAGAATACCGACAGATGGTGATAGTATTTTTTTTTTAATGTAACCTGTACAATACTCGTACATATGAGGGTAGTCATAAGTCAGTGACTTTTTGAATTATTATTTTTCTCCAGCAAATATGCGTTTTACGAGTATTTCTCAACGTAATCTCGTTTTAATTCGAGTATTTTTTTCTCAAAGTAGGTGTTTGTTTTAGTAGTGACCTCTTCATTTAACCCAAATCTCTTACCGCCCAGCCATTTGAATACAGGAAATACAAATGTTCGAAAAATAAATATTGTAGTTATATATATTATAAATAAATTGGAATTACATATGTTTTTATATATGTTATTGATGCTATGATATTTATTTTTTAATGATGCATCATTATCTTCAAAACGCTTCTCATCATTCTCAAATGACAGAGATGAAGCAAAGCATTAAGATATTGTGTTATGTACGACATTATGCGAGAGATCCCCTAACGGCCGCATTGTCGTATTCTCGCTGGTCACCGCTCTATGGGTGAAGGTTCGTGCTGAAGAGTTTCGTGTTCTATTGCGAGCACCTCCTGAATACTGATGACCAGCGGCCAGAACCATGGAGACGAGGAACATGGCAAATGCGTGTGACTGTGACTCCAAGAGCATCAGGGCTACCGTACAAACAACCAGAATTCTTATTCTACAACACTACGTGTAAGACGAAAGAATCGCAGTGATCAGTGGGTGAAACCAACTTGAGTGAATATATTGACATATTTAGTGTAATATTGCTTCAGATTCAGTGCTGGTGTTGACTGATACGAAATGTTTTCGGATGTTTGATTTTGTAACAATAATGCCGTGTTATTTGTGTTTCAAACACGATCTAATTATGACATGGTTTTTGTTGTTGCAAGTCCAACTATTTGCGTGAGTATCCCGACGCTAGTTGTGAGTGTGAGGTCATTGAAACTAAATATTTCAATACATTTTTAATGCCACACTTGTAATTACTTTAATAATGAATTGAAATATATATATTTAGTAATGTTATTAAAGGAAATAAAAAGAATTTAATTGAAATGAACACGTTAGCCACATATCATCAGTCAGTGTACCTCCACTGCCGGAAATTAACCTCCCGATTGTTATTATTCTGATGTCTTGAGGTCTCACATGTCAATGTATTCCTAGCAAAACTCTATACCTATAAACATTTAATTATAATTCAGAAATACCTCGGGCTCAGCCGCTCTTAAAGATAAAAAAGTCTACGGCTCGGGAGCGTCGGAATAATCATCAGATTATCTTTAACAAAACAATTAACACATGACCCAAAATATATCTAGGATACTACAACTATCCCCTCTTTAAATACTAGGATATCTGCTCTAGAGGTTGCCAGGAAAATTATATGTTCCCAAGTAGACCTTAGAGTGCAGATATGTCCTTTAAAGAGAGATGTACCGATGATAGCTGACATAACTAAGTGGCGGAAATTTTTAGTGACCATATGTTCCAGATATGTAACGGATATTCGAAGAAGAACAAATACCAAAACGCATTTATTTACCTTGTAAAACAATTCTACATTATATTTACAGTCAATTAGAAACTATCACTAAACAACAAAGATTATGCACCTATAAACATTATTATTACCTTAATTATCAAAAGCATCATAGCTTTATATTACAATATGACCAAGTCAATGAAAAAACGACAATCCAATACAAGACAATTCATATACACGATTTTGATATTTTTTAGTCACGTTTTCTTTTCATTTAAATGTAAAGATTGGAACTATTTCGTTTTTACGTTACGAGACTTCCTTTCAATCAATTTATTTGAAAGAGCTTCTTAACCCTTTCGCATCGGTTGTCGACATATGCCGTCATAAGATTCTCCGACCGTTGACATCGTTTGACGTGATATATCATTTTGTTACTTTCTTAGATTAGTTTTTTATGCATCATCTGATAGCTAAAGGATACAAGAACCGATGTGATATACCAAAATAAACCAGATAAGTACATTTATGCTTCAAATACTAGTTTTATAATTGACAGTATAATTTGTATTCAAACCGAGCCGTAATGAAATGGTTAAGAAAATGCATATTATCTGACAATGTTTTTTAATCATCGATCCTCGTGATTCAACAAAAATAAGTGAGCGTGGTTAATATATATAATTACGAGTATTTTGTTTGTTTTTTCTTCAATTGGTGAGATGGTGACCCTGGAAATAGTCTGCACTTGACCGTTTCACAAGGCCAGTTGGTTAGGCGCGTGATGAGACTACTGAGGTGCAGCTTAGTCTCTCCTGGTGTACATCTCCACAAGAACCCGTGTAACACCATTACACCACAACTGCTCACAGCAGACAGCGCCACATTACTATCGTGATATCACAACAAGCCATTTATAGTCCCAACTAAATCTATTCACATACACCCTTCGAAGTTTGCGCAAGACGTAGCCCTTATCTCTTTGTTTTGCTATAGTATCAGAGATATTAACACTGGGAATTGTCTGGACTTGAACGTACTACAAGGGCAGTTGATTTAGCCGCACGTGATAATACTGCAAAGCGGAAGATTAGTGTCTATCTCTGCAACGATTTTTTTTTATAATTTTCGCGCTACTACTTAGAGAGAACGTAGGAGAGAAACATTGACTACGTTTCTGAAGCTGCTCCAAGGAACGACGGTTCTTAAAGCATCAGCCATCAGCTTTACAGGAGAGAAAAACACTTTCATTTAATTTGCTTATAAATGCGTCTTTTTTTGTCTATAATTTATTTTTATCGTCTATAGCCATAACATCCAATATATCTGGTTAATTGACGAATGTAGACAAGGTTTTACTTATGTTTTAATTTAAGGCTCATCTACATTAGAAAATAAAAAATAAAAAAAATAATAAGGCGAGTGTTATGGAACAGGGGTCTCGGTCCCGAAATGACGGCGTCAGCTAACTGGTGACGTCCCAATAATACGGGTTCCGGCACTGAGGATATGTCCAAAGACCGGAGTCTAGGTGATACTGATTTATTTGATAACTGTTTACTTTTTATACATAAGTGTACTACATGAGTAAGCATTCACACATTAATAAAATGATTTTCATACACCGCAAATTCCTCGATACCTGTTGTTTCATACCTTGATCCTTTAAATTTACATAGAGTGGCAGAATATTGTGATGTCCAGCGCCCTGTGTCATACCCGACTGTGGGAATTGGTAGAAGAATGTGTATGCCTCGTGATCTGATATTATTATATTATGTGAGATCAGCGACACGTGTAAAGGTGCTGTCATCGACAAATTCGAGCTAAGATCGAAAATTTGATTATAATTTGACAATTAATACTTTAAATATTACTTTTGAATGTTTTATATAAAATAATTATGTTCAAATAACGTTTCGAATAGCGAGAACTATGGCAACCGACAGAGCTTGTGGCGGAAGTTTGTAATTATCATAAGCAAACACTATTGTAAATGATGATATGACCTGAGAATTTTGAAGGTTTAGTACCCTAGTGTTTTTAGTGTTTCTTAACGTGGTGCTCCGCGAAGCATTGGTACTCCGTGAGAATGTTGCTTCGTGAAACACACGATTGTTCCTATTATTTTCATCATTCCATTCAATTCAATCAATTTCGAACATTACCCAACTCTTTTTCTTCTAAGGATGCTTTCTTTCGAACGAATGCGTTAGAGTCCCGGAGGAAAATTGCTGCTCTCAAACAATCATTCCTTCTTCTTCGCGGTGCAATTCACAACCCTGGGTTTCTTGAATGTTTTAACTTCTATGTTCGAGATAAGTACACCCGTGCTCGTAGCCATCCATTGTTTTTGATCCCAGTTGATACTTGTGGAGCTTCGGCGCTCAATTTAGTACAACGGCAATGGCGTTCCTAAATGGCCTAACAGCACACCTCGATCCTTTTCTTACACCCTTTTCCTCTTTTGTCGATGGTATTGTTCTCCTAGATCTATGTGATCTTTGACACGTGTCATCTTCTTTTCCTTTATGTTTATTTTTATATCCTTTGTTTGTATTGAATATTTATGTATACTATATTATTTTGTAGCTTGGAACTTCGGTTCTGTGAAATAAACAAATAAATCTTTAGCGCATTATTGACTTATTACTCAGATGTTGAACGGTGAATCATTTGACATTGCTACCCTGCAATTCATTAATATCCCGTAAAACTGACAAAAATGGTACATGAAGTCATCTATATATATAAAAGAAAGTCGGGTTATATTTGTTTTTATAACTCAAGAACGGCCTAACCGACTTGGCTGAAAATTGATGGAAAGGTGGCTTAGAACCCAAAAACGTCCATGGTATACTCAAAATTGATTTGATTAAGAAAAAATATTGAACATTTACGTAAACATGTTTTCATACAAGACTATTGTAACTTGACAGCTGTCAGTTGAGAAAGTGTTGCCACAGTCAGCAACATAACTAAAAATGACGCAATAGTAGGTATTGTACGTAAGTACCTACGTAAGGTACGGAATATTTTGAAACAAAAAAAAAACAAAAGGCAGGAAAAAGACAAAAACAAAATAAATATTAGTGAAAATATCAGTTTAATCTTTTATTTGTTAAAAATGTTATAACAAAAAGCAAATGGAAAGGCATCTTCTTATTCTATTGTGTTATTTTTATTTTTTATTATTTAACTCAAAAACTGCTGAACCGACTTGGCTGAAAATTGATGGAAAGGTAGCTTAGAACCCTAAAAAAAAATTAAAAGATACTCAAAATTGATTCGATTAAGAAAAATATTGAACATTTACGTAAACATGTTTTCAAACAAGACTATTGTCATTTGACAGATGTCAGTTGAAGAAAATGTTGCTATAGCCAACGCCATAACTAAAAATGACGCAAAAGTAGGTATTGTAAGTAGGTACCTACGTAAGGTACGGAATATTTTGAAACAAAAAAAAACAAAAGACAGGAAAAAAAGTCAAAAACAAAATAAATATGAGTTAAAATATCAGTTTAATCTTTTATTTGTAAAAAATGTTATAACAAAAGGCAAGGAATCTGACAACTGATATTATTATTGTCTATGGTTACATAGATATTTTGAAGTCTATCGGTTGACGTTTTGTTTCAAGAACTTTCGAGTTTCTGTTAGCTTATTGTGCCGATATTTGCGACCAAAACGATCGAATCTTTCACGAAAAAGCCATCATGGAACTAGGGATTGAAACATTACGAATGTAAGGCAGTGATTTGGTGGTTTTTGGCATCCTAACCTCGAATACCAACGATGAAATTGCGCGCTTTCAAGTTTGGTACAAAGCGATTTGGCGTATATTCGCAATCCTTTATCACGAACTTCATACTGCTGTTGTGCATTTGGCGGTGCATCTGGAGAATGGTCATTGGGTAGAATGTATGGCAGCGATTTGGCGGTTTTTGACATCCTAACCTCGAATACCAACGATGAAATTGCGCGCTTTCAAGTTTGGTACAAAGCGATTTGGCGTATATTCGCAATCGCTTATCACGAACGTCATACTGCTGTTGTGCATTTGGCGGTGCATCTGGAGAATGGTCATTGGGTATATTTCACGGCTTCAAATGTTGTTCAACGTGCTGAGACACCTCCAGCGACAACATTGACAAGTCTCTTTACGTATGCCAAAGCGATCCGTTTGCACGAACTCTAGAATGGACGAGGATTTAATCCGACATTCAAGGTATTTATTTATTTATTTTTGTACTTACACACAATCTAATTAACAGAATAACATACTACACTTATTGCTTTGAATTATGTATGCTAATTCTTAAAAAAAAGTGTTTATAAATCAGTAATATTGTCTTTGCTTTTGATTCTGTAGATACAAGAACAGATTCACCATCGAATCGGATCATTCCAACCTCTCGAAGATGCACAGCATAAATTTGTACAAATATACTTCAATGACAATATGGAGGAAGAACTTGATCGAGGTCTACAAAGTCGTGATCAGAGCGGATAAACGACTATCTGGTACACACGTCGTGATACTGGGCAACTACAACAGATATCTGAAACACGTCGTTCATATGACACGTTGCAATACCCACTGATGTGTTGGCAAGGAGAAGATGGATATTATTTCAATATCAAAATGAAAAATCCACTGAATGGTGAGTAATCAATATATATATAATCAATATCATAGTTTTGATTCCGTCATGACATACATTTTTCAGTGCTTGGTTTTGCTTTAGGTTTCCAATAAATGACCAATTACACTGCTTATTACCAGGAAAATAACAGACTTAAAGATTAAGATGTTTTTTTAGAGAAAATTGGACAAATAACCGGCAAACGATTTAAAATCATTTATCTTCACCCCTTTATAATTATGTTACAAATATGGATGTTAGCTTTAAATACAAAATTACAAATCTATTTTCTTAATTTCAGGTGAAGAAACTACCAAGAATCTAAGCTCGATGAATTATAACGCATATCGTTTGACGATTCGTCGAAATGCTGACAACTATTTGCTGCGGTTTCGTCGATATGGAGGAAGAACTTGATCGATTTCTACAAAGTCGTGATCAGAGCGGATAAACGACCATCTGGTACACACGTCGTGATACTGGGCAACTACAACAGATATCTGAAACACGTCGTTCATATGACACGTTGCAATACCCACTGATGTCTTGGCACGAGAAGATGGATATTATTTCAATATCAAAATGAAAAATCCATTGAATGGTGAGTAATCAATATATATATAATCAATATCATAGTTTTGATTCCGTCATGACATACATTTTTCAGTGCTTGGTTTTGCTTTAGGTTTCCAATAAATGACCAATTACACTGCTTATTACCAGGAAAATAACAGACTTAAAGATTAAGATGTTTTTTTAGAGAAAATTGGACAAATAACCGGCAAACGATTTAAAATCATTTATCTTCAGCCCTTTATAATTATGCTACAAATATGGATGTTAGCTTTACATACAAAATTAAAAATCTATTGTCTTAATTTCAGGTGAAGAAACTACCAAGAATCTAAGCTCGATGAATTATAACGCATATCGTTTGACGATTCGTCGAAATGCTGACAACTACTTGCTGAAGTTTCGTCGATTACTGCAATAGAATTCAACCAGACCAAATATATGATATCATATGTACCGAAAAATTCAACTTAATAAAATCCAAAATCTGCTCATTTATTGCCTTTCGGGTGAAACAAAAGTCACCGGGTCAGCTAGTATTCATATAAAAATTAACATTCATGATGGAGAGTATCGAATTCACACGTTGTCTTGTGTATTTTATGACGTGCCGCATGGCGGGTGCTCCCGTCTCATCGTCCGTGAAATTGGTTAATGGGGCGACCGCAAAGGCGATGGAGCCACAAGGTCCGGTTGCCGCGCGGGCGCGTGTGGGGAATCTTGAGCGTGAAGAAAAAACACCTTTTTTCATGAACGCTTCGAAGCGCCTCACAAAAAGAAAGACCGCGACGAGAAAGAACACGATTTTTATTACACACTATTTATTTATGTATTGGCAAATAAAAAACAAAGCAATTTACATGATTGACACGTGGATAAAATTTCACGATGATCGTTTGAAGGAAGCTCCAAATTATCATTAAAACGCCCAGCAAATTTGCGTCGTTCAATGCCCTAGCAGGCCAATGTTTGTAATGTTTCGTCGCACAATAGATTCTTTCATGAACTTACTTTAATACTATTATTACAAATTAGTGTAATCCGATTGTGAAATGAACCGCAAGCACGTTCTGTATGGGACCGTAGGCATTGAACGACTCAAATCTGCGGTCCCGTAAGGAAACTATTGGGCGTTTGAAGGTTATTGGAACATACACATTGATATCAGCTTGATATAGCCATTGCAGGTTGGTGCCGAAAACGTCGATATACAATATTTCGTCACTTATTTTTCGGACATGTGTCGCCATTTTGGGTGTTTTGACAGAAGATAATTCGTCAAAAGGCCGACAAGTGATAGAAGGGCGCTGCGGTGTTACAAAGCGTCCCTTCTCAGTTCAGCTCGGATCTCAACGGAGGTAGATCGTTGATTGTCCGTGGCCAGTACAGAATACTAAAGTTTGTCAATTTTAACTGGAGTATATCTCAATGTGCTTGTAAAAAAGTCCGTGTTGTTCATCTGATCCTCATATATCTATCAATTGTTGTAATAATGTTAGTTAAAAGGGATGATAACATAAAAAGTGCATTTATCTACTCTACTTCCATATCTATTATCTCTTATGTAACATAAGATCGCTACAATTTTACCGCAACACAGTTCTTTAGCTGCCATTATACTTGCCTCTACCCAGACCCGTGTGTTAAACAATGCACCCTAACTTTTCATCTTCAATACGTGGAACACAGACGTTCAGTCGCTACACTAAACCTTTTATATCGTCACTATTATGAAACTGCCATCTTAATTGAATTATCTAGCACTTATTCATCCACGCATTCCGATCATCATCTATACGCGGTGTATATATGACGACTAAGAACGAACAGCTTCTTCTTTAACATCACAAATATACTTAAGAATGATATTTTAGCATTTGTTTCTTCAAATAGCATATTTAACCCTTTCATTACGGCTCGGTTTGAATACAAATTATACTATCAATTTTAAAACTAGTATTTGAAACATAAATGTACTTATCTGGTCTATTTTCATATATCACATTGGTTCTTGTATCTTTTAGCTATCAGATGATGCACAAAAAACTATTCTAAGAAAGTAGCAAAACAATATATCACGTCAACCGATGTCAACGGTAGGTGAATCTTATGACGGCATATGCCGACAACCGATGCGAAAGGGTTAAAATCGTTTGCAATACCATCAATACCTACACGCAAGCAACCACTACACATCTTTTTTACGCACAGCTTCCAGATGACCTTAGAAAGTGGAGTAAGGCCGTCTGTAAGTACTCTCCTGTGAGTGTTTATAAAAAATACATACAATATCCATTATGTAATCATTATGTAAGCTGCAACTATTAATATAACGTACTGAGCGTAAATAATGCAACAATTCAATCACAAAAAACTGCATCTAACGTTAATGCATTTTTTATTGCTCTCGACAGGAATCGATCGGAGGATCGTTCGCGGTAAACAAAGACATCCTTAACAATGCGCCGGGTGATTTATGCGTACTTTTTTAAGGGGGGCATTTTTACTAGTGGGGTTGGTTGTCCCTCCCCGACAGATGGGACCCTCGAAGGTCTCCAGCGTAAGCGATATACGCAAATGTTATTTTTTAACAATTAACAAAGCCTCTTAGAATCATTATGGTCGCTTTGAAGTTAACGTGTATGAAAAGAGACTCAAATTAAAAAAAAACAATTTATTTAAATATATAATGTTTTCTTTACTTTGTTTTAAAATGGATCTAATTCCACTTGATCAATGTTAAAACAAGGTAAAATAACACGTAATGTATTCGGCGGACTTTCGGGAGGCAGAGCTGACATGGGGAGAGGCAAGGACCATGGTGGCTGACAGAGCTTTATGGTGGCAGTTTGTGATGATTATATGTTCCCTAATATATGTACCCTGATGCTGTCTACAAGTTTAAACATTTTAATGAAACAAAAGTACTAAAGTCATGTTGAAAAATAAATAAGCTATATGGATTTTTAAATATTTATTAGAATATTATTTTATTATTTCAATATTCTAATCTACTTTTATAGATCATTGACTATATTACAATATTATAAGTAATTAAATATACAGATACTATAATGCAACAAATTATGTGTGAATGGTTCTTACTAAAATAAATAGACTGTCGGAAAGTAATAATATTAAACTTGTGAATAAATGAAGACTGAGTGAATAATAAAAAATAATAATATACACACTCTGAATATATACTATAGAGACATCTATCGTTATATGATAAACAATGGTATAAATGCAACATATTCCATACAGCAGTTCAGGCAGAGGATGGTCAAGCTGTCTAGGGTAATAAACTTGAACAAATGGTTGGTTCCAAGGTTCGCCGGTTCGCATCCCGCCTCTGCCGATATTTTTCTGAACGAATTGATGCGTATAAAGATTTTGTTGCATTATAGTATGTGTATATTTAATAATTTATAAATAAGCTGTTAAATATATTTTTTCAGTACGAAAAAGTGTTACCAAATGGAGTAGCTTTCATCATTGGCTTACCAATAGGATGTCATCTACATTCTAGATAAATCTCTAGGTTAATCACTTGGCACTTGCGCAATTCGCGATCTGTCGCCTATGTCCTACAGGGGCGCGTTACCCCCTGGACCATCCCTGGGGCCGACCCCCGCTCTGTACATTTTCTAGGGCACTCATTGTTATAACACCACTCCGCCCCTGTAGTCATTTAAGCAGCATTGTTAATAGTAAACTATCACAGTTATTATTATGCACTATTATACAGTGATTCTCAAATATATTGACATCAGCACGATGTAGCCCTTATATGTATGTGGCCACATTGAGGCTACATACATAGTTTTTCCACCGGTGGCGCTGGTGACTGAGCACGGGCCGCGGAAGTGCGGACGGCCGGCAGTTGGTCCCCACCTTTTGGCGAAGTAAGGTCCGCGTTGTGGCCGCGTGGGCATGTCATACCGCGTGGTCACAAACTTGTAAAGTTTTTAACGTAAATATAATCTGGCTTCCAAAAGAAAGTGTTTATCTGATGACCTGCTCCTCATCCTGCCCCCTCGCGACGTAATAACGCCCCTCTTTTTGAGAGAGGAGGATGTTAATATTTATTGTCGAATTTATAAAATAAACTGCAATAACGCGTCTACACGGGCCGCAAACTGACTATTATCTTTTTTTCATATATTATTCCACCTTTGTCGATGGCAACGATCCTAAATATACTGAATAAATCGATAGTATTGTTGGGTGAAGGCATAGTAAGAAGTATGGAAAAATTAAATAATAGTGATGAATCTTTTCAATGTTAAGAAACTTATATGAAATATAGAATATCAAAAACTTAATTCCGCCGAGAATAATACAAAAAATAACTTAAAATGTATTATTATAAAATAATTTCTCCTAATCTATTATATTTAAAACAAAACTATAAAATTATCATAGAAAGATACATTATAATTTTCCAAGTAAAGTTTTTTGTAAATTAATAAGAAAAATAGTGAAATAGAATAGTGATTTAAATGTTTAGAATGTTTGCTCTGCTCTAGTTTCTATGGAGCCAGATTGTTTGATTATGGTGGTGTTTACGAGGTGGGTGGTTGCTAATCCATGGGACTTGAACGGGGAGCCCTCTGCAGCGTATCTGGAGTCCATGGGTTCGATCCCACTCGAGACCCATAAATAATTGATATACTTTTTTAGCTCTTTGTTACGATTAAAGGGATGAAATTGTAAGACCGTAAATGAATATTGATAGGGAAGGAATTGATATATGTATTACTGGACAACCCTTTTATTATAATACATTAAACTATATACTTGTAAATATAATAATGATACATATTGTAGAAAAATATTATATAGTACTTCATTAGTGAATCGAAAATACGAGTCTTAAGGTGCCTTTTTTTTAAATACACGCAATGCTGGATAAATCTTAAAATAAGATCAAGCGACGCTTACCGATGATGAGGAAAGATAAGCGATTTTGCGTGTGATGATATTCATGCATAGTCCACAAATGAAAGTCATTTGCTCTTCGAGGAATTTGCTGTGGATGAGTTGTACTAAAGTTTTTCGCTTACTACCAATGTTGATTAATTCAGTCCCACACTTATCGGAGCTATTTTTATAAAGGAAAAATACTATATATTTTTGTATGCTTCATCGTGGATTGTAACTGCAAATGCTACATGAACGTCGAGAGATCTGTCCACTGGACCATAACTTTCAGGTTTCAATTAAAACTTTGCATCTCACTTTCAATAATATATTTTGTGTAATGCTAAAAAATTATATTTTTTTTAGATAGTGAACTTGATATTTTAGGTTTGAATTGTATAATCGTGCACTTTAACCACACGACCCCTGCATACACCTTGGCTGGTATCGCACCACCGAACATAAGACGCAAAGTCATATGCGCCGAAGAAATGAGTAAGGCAATCAACCAACCGTCCCACTGCTTGTATAATCAGATTGACCCCAACACCGAGATTGAAGTGTCGAAGCAGCTTTCTGAAATCCACACAACCTCTCACATCCGGCCCTGAAAATGAGAGACTCCAACTCTGGCAACAAATCGCACCAGAGGATTTCATTACTCCAAAGGAAGGCCTCCCAACTGGCAAGAGCCTTGACTGGCCGACCTGGAAATCCCTACACAGATTAAGAACCGGAGTTGGTAGAACAAAGGACAACCTCGAGCGGTGGGGAATACTTCGGCAGGGAGAGACACTATTGTGCGACTGTGGAGACCTGCAGACCGCCTCACACCTACGATACTGCTCCATGTGCCCAACAAGTTGCACATCTCAGGACCTAATGCTGGGCAACACACGAGCTATCGATGTTGCCAGATATTGGGAAAAAATAATTTGACGTCGCTGACACGAAGAAGAAGAAGAAGACCACACGACCACAAATCATTCATGCAAACATAACAATGCAAAAATAATACAACAGTTGTTATTTTCAGGCGCGCATGTTGGTATTACAAGTGCCAACCTAATAAATAATAACATAAAAAATGCCCCCTTTGTAAATTAAATAAAATACAATTGAAGGCCGAGTATAGATAGCACAGTGCTAGCGCGCTTGATTGTCATGCGAGCAGTTAAGGGTTCGTTTATTACTCATATTTTTATTATTATATGTGAGTATAAGATTATTTAAGAGATCTTTCTTTTTGTTAATTTTTAATTTTGTTTCGTATTCCGACATTCCTTCGTCATTTTTTTTTACGATATATGTTGAGTTGTGAGTCATTATACACATGTTTCAAATTTGCCCTTTTGTAAAAATAATAATGGATTTATTTAATTTAGTTTTGAAGGTGAATATAAATGCAGCACTGACCAATCAAAATAATTAAGAAAAATCGTCCTTTCATATTCAACTTTATTTTTCATTGATTAATTTACTTATTTCGTGACTTTTTATGAAATCTTATTTCGCACGTAAAGGGTTAAGTCTCACCCTCTTAGTGACCCATTAGCCGCGGCAAAGACACATTCATTTTCACAATCAAATAAATAAATACATTTCAGTTGTATTATTACAATTTCTTTTCTAAGACACGGTGTAGCCTTTCTAGATCCTTGCACTTTCATTGGCTGTCGTATCTCGTAGCGTTTGATTGAATTTTCTCAAAAAAGTACATTATTATATTTCCTTCCATCATCATCGTTAGTCTGTATCCATCCACTGTTGAACGTAAACCTCCCGCATGAGTCTCCACCCTCTTCGATCCTCCGCCTTTCGAATCCAGGTCACTCCCGCTATTATCCTTATGTCGTCGTCCATCTTGCAGGGGGTCGGTCAATGCAATCGTTCGCTACTCCAAATATTTTTCTTCCCCATCGCCCGTCGTCTCTTCGACAGATATGTCCTGCCCATTGCCAATTGAGAGTGCCTATTCTTTGGGTAGCCTCCACTACTTGAGTTCTTCTGCGGATATTCTCGTTCCGGATTCTCTCCTTTAGCGATACTCTTAGCATGGATCTCTCCATAGTACGCTGGATGACCTTTATTTTATGGGTAAGACTTGCTTTTTGTAGAATCCATTTCCGAACCTTACCAATTCCTTATTCATTCGCACGTATATCGTGGTTAGCAACGTGTTACCAAAGAAGGCAATTCGAGACTCGCTGTAGTATACTTACTTCGCAGCCTTAGACTGAGGTCTATTTGACATCTGACTGATGCACCTAGAATCACGGGAAGGCCTCCAACCACTCTCTAACAAGTAGCTTTTTGCGTGCGTACAGTAACGGGTCCCCATCTGGGTCTCCAAAAAAAAATCATGTTATACTACGTATTTTTTTAGTATGGACGACTTCCTACGCTGATTAGTTGCAGTTTAAAGATTGCTTATTACACTTCAAGTGGTGAGTCTATTGATAAAAAAATGCTGATTTTGAAATGATTCACTAAGGGATGTGTGGTTGGTTATCGAAGTGGCGGACAGATTTTTTATGGGGGTGATTACTGGGTTGTTAATCCGACAGATCGGCCACCGTTGTGGGAGGGACGATGCAGTGTCGAGGAGTGAACAATGAGGTCCTTTGGGATGTCGAGTAACTTTTTGCGACAGTTGGGGTGTTATAATATCTGAAGAACGAGCTGTCATAAAAAATGGAAATTCACAGAACACAAATATAAATGTTTGACAAATATATATTATAAAAAAAAAATACCCTTGGAAATATTTTTTTAAAAGAAAAACATTAAAAAAGTCGTAGAAGAAGATTTTTTACTTCTTCCTCAAAATACAATTTTCTACATTTTTGACAAATTGTATATTCAGCTAATAACTACATTCCTACATTGTAACATATTTTTTTAAATTTCTAAGTTTATTTTGCGATCACCAGCGTGCACGCCAAAATACACCTTAACAATAGAGCACATGTTTATCCGCCTAGCTCATTTTCCGAAAAAAAGGTTTTCAAAATATCAAATTATATAGTTCCGTAATAGTTGCCACCCCTTCTTCGTACCTCAGCTTTAACACTTTATTTCTCAGCCGGAGAATATGTGACACCATTATGGAGTCGATCAGCCCATTGTAATCAAGTGGATACTGCCTTGAAGGATGCATGCAAAGTCGTCACAGGCTGCCTAAAACCAACAACCATTTCAAAACTATACCCCTTATCGCACTACCAAACATAAGACGCAAAGTCATATGCGCCGAATAAATTGCGTAAGGCAATCAACCAACCGTCCCACTGCTTGTATAATCAGATTCCCCCAGCACCCAGACTGAAGTCGCGAAGCAGCTTTCTGAGATCCACACAACCTCTCACATCCGACCCTAAAATGAGAGACTCCAGCTCTGGCAAGAATTCGCATCAGAGGATTTCATTACTCCAAAGGAAGGCCTCCCAACTGGCAAGGACCTTGAATCGTGGACCTAGAAATCCCTGAACAGATTAAGAACCGGAGTTGGTAGAACAAAAGACAACCTCGAGCGGTGGGGAATGCTTTGGCAGGGAGAGTCACACGGAGAAATGTCATTTAAGATTGCGCTTACTATTAATTTGTAGTCGTATGTGCAGCAGTTGTTAGATGTGTGACCAAATAAATAATAACGACTTTTATTCACGATAAGTGTTAAAAATGATTATTTTTTACATATAACATTATAATTATTACCTATGATGCACGCAAGCGAACGTTGCATCCTCAATGCAAATCCATTCAGGTGCATATTGTTAACCGACGGTTTAGTTCAGTAATAGTTATCCTCTTCCTAACCGCTCGATAAAGGCCGCTAACAATAGCGCCCACTTTGCATGATCCGATAAAGGGCGGTTAGCAACTCGGCCACACTGCTCCCGTTGGACGTATCAATATGTATCTACAGGGGGTTAGGAGATCATAAAAGGCTCATACGTATTATTCGCGGATTGCATTTATTGCACTCATATGCAGCGCAGTATTTCACATTTCATGTAAGTACCAGTATCATTAAAATATTGTTTTTTTTTTAATTATTAAACATTCTTCTTTTTCCTAGTATCAATCCGGTGGATTGGTTTGCAGTAAAAAAATCTTGCATCTCGATCTCCACTCTTCTCGATCCTCTGCAATCCTCTTACGCCCAGCATAAGAGCTACAACTCATGTCCTCAAACACTTGCTGCAAAAACTCCCGTCTAAGGCTCCCTCTGCAGTATCTACACTCAAACATACCTTCCAGAATATCGTGAAGAAGACCATCGTAGCGCATGATGTGACCGATCCATCGGGCTCGCCTCTCTGAGATGGTTCTAACTAGGTGCATATCTTCCTTGATTATTCTGAGAACCTCATTGTTCATTAAACATTAAATATACTTAAATATATTCCACACGACGCTTAAGATAAAATATTGTAATCCATTTTAAATCGTGCTGCTGAAAAATATTGTATTTCTACCTAAGAAAGCGTATACAATTTAATTTTATAAGCTGACACCATTTATCAATTGTTGACAAATGTTAAATACATATATGAGTATAAAATACTAACAATTATCAAAAAAATAATATTTAAAATCATTCTTTTCTTCGTCTTTGCAACCCTATCTCTCTCCCTCTTTAATCATTCCCTGTTAGACATACTCCTACCCCCTCTCCTACATAAAATAGGTTCTACCATTTATGAAGTACTATGCAGCTAATAAATATTAGCAATAAATAAATATTTATTTTTATTGAATACATTATTTGATTTTGTGAAGAATAACTATTTATTGACTTACTTATTGAGGAAATCAAATTCGAAGTAATACATCCATAGGTTAAGCATGACGCAAAGAGAACAAAATAATATATTGCAGTCGGTAACAAGACGCAGATGTACGTGACTGGGACATGTACGAGTATGTACTTCGAATACCGTAGTAGAGCATGAACTTAAGCTGCCTTTTTTTTCAGGCATCCGGCTTTCGAGAACTATACATTTAATGTATCTGGTAGTGATCCGGGTGGCAGAACTGATATGGAATGAGACGATAACCTTAGAAGTTGACTAGAGTGTGGTCGCAGTTTGTGCAGCCCTTATGTAGCAGTATTGCATATATATCAAATAAATTTACATTAACGGTACCTAACTTTAGCAGTAGGAGATATGTAGATGATGCGTATCAGTAATGACTAATTGTCCAGTATTTGGCAATATCGCTAGCACATCTGCTGCTTAATATAAGAATATAGGTGGAGCAGCACGTCTAGCTCATAATCTAGATCTACAAACATATATTTTGTGATTTGAAAGCCTCCATATTCTTACGGCAAAGTTCCTCCCTGTTGTAACATATCAGTTCAGCTTGCATCACATTGTAAAGTACTTTGTATCTTAACATCCTTCCATATTCTAGAAGTCGGGAATCGAACAGGTTTCAATCTCGATCGATTTAATTGAAAACGTGACACATACACCTCATCCGCAGGTAGTGTGCCTGGGTGTGCATTTAATTTGGGTGCATTTAAGATATCGGGCGAGATGCATTTATGAGAATAAGCGTTTTGTTCATTTTTTAAAATCACGATCCCATTAATAAGTAACTGGCAGTGTAACACTTTATTAAAATTAATTCGATTTAATCACACCCAAGAGAACACTGTCAGAATAAAATTAATCGTGTTTTCTGACACTGAAATTCAGAGAAAAATATGCCCTAGTGACCCTTATAAATTTTCTTCTTATAATTTCATATCTGCACACTGAATACGGAGTTTGGTCTCAAAGCTCAACCGAAAGGCTGGAAGTTTTACAATAAAAAGTAGTAACATAAAAATCTCAGGGGATAATAGAACAAAAAATATAAATTTTTCTTCAGTCACTTTAAGCATAGGACTTAAGGAAGCGTAATAAAATGGAATAAATTAAAACAAAATGCCTAAGTAATACAAAAACTCTTTATTGTGATTGATTGTGTTCGATATTAGCTATGATTCTAATATCAACTGCTCCATTGGATTCAAATATTTCACCATCACCGTGTCCGCTAGCATAAATCAACAAAAAATTCCAACACAAAGCTCTGTCAGCCGCAATGGTACTCCCCTCATCTCATGTCAGCTCAGTTTTCCACACCTTCACCGAGTGCATTCCATGCATAGATCCCGAAAATCTTTCAGGAAGGCGTGAACTAAGGGCAGAAAGAAAAAGCAGCTATGCTTCATGCTCTCCTGTGGCGAAGTTAGCATCGCAACCAGATTTACCTTCGCCTTTTGACTGACTGTAGGATGGGAGGCATGCCTTTTCAATCTCTCACCTTGTCACTCCTCACAAAGTCAAACCATCGTAACCTCCAGTATTCAACGCAGGCATCTTCGTTTTAAAACCCATTATTCGGCTGCATTGGCTTTTGATGACACGCCAAGATTAAGACATAAAAGAAATAGACACTGACATCAGCATGATGTAGTCCTTGCTGACTGGTACCGAAAACCTCGATAGACAATCTTACGTCTCTTATTTCTGTCGCTTGCAATACATTTATGTGTTCGCCATATTGGGACTAGTTATATAGACCGCCACTTACGGCGCTGGTGACCGACCATGGACCACACGGGTCAGTTATGTATTGACGACCGAGGAGCTCGCATTACGGCCGGCGGCATGTCATTCCGCCTGGCCGGAAGCTTATAATGTTTTAACGTAAATATATGTCAATGTGCTTATGAAAAATTCTTTGTTTGCTGACTTGCAACCCATCCTGCCTCACGCGATGGAATCATGGCCTTTTTGAAAGAGAGGAGATGGTCGGTACCATGTTTTGATCAAGATGTCTTTCTGGGAGTCTACATTTTTACTTCTTCCTCCTTTCCATGTCGTCGGTCCATCTAGCCGGGGGTTCGGTCCCCCTTTCTACTCGATTTATTATTTTCCGTCGCTTGCGTTTTATATTGAGCAAGAGCCGTCACGAGCCGGCCATTTATCCGTCGGAGACGGCAGCCGATCGGCGGTCGGGTCGTGCCGGACTTAATTGCAGCAATTAATATGGGGCAGCTGCCGCTCCGAGCAGGATCACAAAACTGTGGATCTTTGCCGCTGCTGCTGATAATTATTATTATAATAATCACAGAGGGAAATGACATTTTAAATAAGAGCATTGCTGCTCCTAGCATTTTATGATGCAATAATGCGGAACAATAGAAAGTTATACTCGATATTGTAGCGTCTAATATGTACCTTTACTCGAAAAAAAATATAGCAATATCCACGATTTTTCACCTAAATAATTGATATACGAGTACAGCTGCTGGCGGGTATAGCTCAATGGTCAAAGCGTTTGCTTTGCAATCCAAAGGTCGAGGATTCGATCCCCGACGGAGATTAAAAAAATAAGAATTTTAATCGATTTCTGAAATCTAAAATACCCTCGTTTGGTGTGAATTTGATCTCTCACCCGTAAAAAAAAACATTCATAGCTTATTAATTAAAATTGATCATAGACGAATCCTGTAATAATAAGGATGATGCCAGAATCTCGGGCTGTAGTCTATTGACAGTTTATTTTTTTATTGACGTTGGCGGATCGACAATCCACATGCAGCACTTAATCATATGCACCATGGTAGGCGTCATAGAATTCCACAGATGAGACATCAAAATTACTATTACCATCTGTCGGTATTCTCCTGTATGTGTTTACATAAAAAAAACATTACCATTTTTATTGTTTTACACGTTTGCGTCAGCTTGTATATAATTTTTGTGAGTTCAGGATTTTATAGCCCGGTTTCTAGTAAATATATAATTTATTTAGGCTGTAAATCAGGGATGTTACATTTACGTAAGTATTGGTTGATTTATTGTTTATAATCTATATATTGTAGTTTATATTCCATGTCAGTCTCGTTAACCGCGCGCGTAGCTCTGACGATATCCTTGATGAAGTTTAACAGCAGGGGACCGTCAGAACTGAGCAGCAGAAAAATTCTCCCAAGCAATGCCACATACTCTCAGACGACAACACAGAACGCATCTCCTATTACCATGGATGATGCACTCCATCAGAAAATGTGTCGCTGTCTGTTGTATGACTGGATCACATAGACATGCGTCGCATATATAAATACATGTACACGAGTATTTATAGCACGTTTTCTACATGTGAAGAACTGAAGAAGCTCTCATTTAGGTGAAAAATCGTTCTTCAAGTATGTGAATAAACAGTGTGCAACGAAATCCATTTTTTTTTACGTATATAATATTAAATGTTTATACATTCAAAGAACGTCTCACATAGTATCTATTATGCGTTACGTATGATTTTTGGGGTTATTTAAAGAAATAGAATAGAGCTTTTTAAATTTTCAATTATTTTATTATCCTTTTTTTCTCGCCAAAAGTTTGGTCACCTTCCCGCACGTATGAGATTATAAATGTCTTATCGGGGTGGCAGCTACCACGTAATTAGTCGCTTTTAATATCGCTGTCTCTGCATATGTGGCACGGAATAAATTATTACAGTTCGACAAAAAATGTCGGACCAGCCGTGAGTCGGCGTTTTTTTTTGTGCGGCCGACAGGAAATGGCCGACAAATCAATCGCGGATTACTAATAATAATGTATATGTGGATTAATGCCATTACTCAAGATGGAAATAATTAAATATTTACTTTGGACTCATCTAAAGCATTTTTGTATTAATAGATTGTGAGTAATACGAATGGCCGAAAATAAAATCTGAAGCAATATGTATTCGTAGCCTGTAGTACTGTATCGGATACATATTTTGCTAAAGGCATAAAATATTATGTACGTAAAAGTGGTTAAATTACTCTGTCGTGCAGAGAGTTTCGGGTTCAATCACTGATTAAGCTTAAATAAAATAAGATATTCACTAGTTTTTTTACAATATATCTTGACATCAGCATGATATAGCCCTTGCTGACTGGTACCGAAAACCTGGATTTAAAATCTTTCGTCTCTATTTCTGTTCGCTTGTCAAACAGGGATCCGCCGTATTGGCATTAGTTATATACACCGCCGCTCGTGGCGCGGGCGAGAGCCCATACCGAGCGCCGAGATCAGTTACCTACCGCCCTTCGGCGAGAGTATATTGAACAGTGGCTTGGCCTACTGCTGCGCCTAGGTCCGGGCCACAAGCTTGTAAAATTTTATCGTAAATATACGTCAATATGCTTTTGAAAAATTCTGTGTTATTAATCTGCTCCCAATCCTGCCACATTCCTACGGAAAAACACATTTTTGAAAGAAAGGAGGATGTTAATCTTTTGTTAGTAAATAACTGATTTTTCACTCGTAAAAATGTCAGTTATAGCTTATAAATAAAAAAATGGTGGTAGCCAAAGGTTTACAGGTTTTTAATATTTTTTCATTTATTTAAAAAGTAAATAGACGTTAAATTGTATAGAAGTTGAAACAACTGTACTCTATCTATAGCATTGAACTAGGACGAATGGATGCCATAAACGGAAAGTATGTTTGATGTTTGTGTAATGGTTTGAGATTTTGTAAGTATATATAGATTATATGAATTTTTAATTTTTATTAGAATATTATTTTATTATTCAATATTCTAATCTACTTTTATAGATCATTGACTATATTACAATATTATTATTACTTAAATATACATATACTATACATAAAATTCTTTTTTCAACGCGTCAATCCAAGCACAAAAATAACGGCAGAAGCGGGATGCGAACCGCGGACCTTGGAAACCAACTAACATCTATCGTACGATGATAACAATGATATAAATACTAGTTTCAACGCAAGTCAGTCTAGGCATAGCAATGGCGCAGTTCGCCGAGCGGTATGAATACCTGGGCATAGTTGGTTTCCAAGGTCCGCATCCCGCTTCTGCCGCTATTTTTGTGCTTGGATTGACGCGTTGAAAAAAGAATTTTATGTATGGTATATGTATATTTAAGTAATAATATATAGATTAGTTTCTTTAAAAATTCAATACTTAAAATGATGAAACAGATACTTGAAAAGCGCCGGTTACGTTATGGTATTAATTAAAAAAAAATGCCAACATATTTAGATCTACGTGTATATGAGTGTTAAGGAAGTGTGTGATGACTCTGCCAGTTAAGAAAACGTATATTGACGGAGAAGAGTCAATAGAGAATAAATATTTTGGTATGAAGCCCGAAAACCGTCAGTTTAGCCTCTTACTAAGTGAACTAACTATATCAGAATGTCAACAGAAATATAATTAATGTTGGTAGTAGAGGATCAAAACACAGATTAATGGTGAATAGTTAGTTATCTTACCTTGGTCACACAGGATGCCTCCCCAATTGGTGTTACAAATGCACTGCCAAGCGGAGCCATTGCAGTAGCCGTGCTTGCATCCAGGGTACAACTGACACTGATCACAGAACTCTCCTTTCCAACCAGGTCTGCATCTGTAACAAAAACAAAACAACCAAAACATTAGTCAAAGTTACACTCTAACTATAGTAAAGGTAGGCATGCAATTGTTAACATTGATTTTTTTTATTAAAAAACGATATGACATTAAAATAAAATATATTTTTTACAAAATAACCAATAAATCAGAGTTCAATTAACATTAATTGTGTGCCGAAATTAAATTAGCGGCCGTCTATAGAACTAGCCGCTACCACATGACACGGAGAAACTGTTAAAACACAATTAAGAAGGCGGCATCTTATAATAAATAACTACTTAAAGTTATAACTTAGACTATCATTTTTTATTTATGCGTGTCAGACGAGCGAATAAAAATAAGAGACAAAAGATCGCACATCGAAAATTTTCGGCACAGCCTGAAAGTGTTATATCAAGTGGATATCAATTCCGAATGAACAATGAACGAGAACTATGAGTATGCATGTTTTTTATTGTAAGCCTTTTTTTAACCTGCCAAATATGCGGCATTTACACTAAGAAGGTTGCGGAGGACCGAGTGGATATCGAGATGCAAGTTTTTGTTGCTGCAAACCAATTCACCGGATTGATTCTGCGAAGAAGACACTAAATTCGTAATAAATTTGCAGAGAAGGTATAAAAAATCAATGGTAGAATACTGATTTACATTTAACATCATACGAATTCATATGATTAATAAATGAACGTGCGAATGCTCGTTTGGTCTAAATATTCCCTGAAAACATGAAAGTATTTACTATTTGTTTGACTAGGGAATTAGAATAATAAAATTCACGATATTTTGTAGTTGATGTATATAATTCTATTCTAACTTTAATTAATATTAGAATATGTTTTATATTTTTAATTTTAATTTGATTGAAGCAACATTGTAGGGTTGTTAACACGTCTAATTATTATTTTATCGTTTGTTATTTCATCATTCGCGTATGAGGTCTGATGGGGGGGATATAAAAATGATGGCCCTTTGCTTTACGACCTCCAATTCCGCATTTCATTTCTGTGCGAATGGCTTTATAGCCGCGATTATTCGAACAACGTGTTATTGGCCCACTTTATTGCTTGATAATGCCCTCCTGTATGCGTGCTGCGAAATGATACAGGAAAATTAAACGCCGCCACAAAAATAAACATAGCTGTAAAGATACGGCTAACGAAAATGCCACGTTCGATACGGTATTATTTTCTGAACAACGAAGTTAAGCAACTTTGGGCGAGGGTAGTATTTGGATGAGTGATTTGAATAATTCGAATCTCCTCAATTGAGATAAAACCTCTTTTAAGTCTCAAAATTAAATAAAGTCTAGTAAATACTAGGTACTAACACCTAAGATCAAATCCTTGAAACAGAGACGTAAAATTGGTTAACTTAATGTTTTCCACCGCTATTAACATGGGCACTGCTCCTCTGCCCTCTAAATTATTTTTTCATCCACCCTCAACCATCAGATTTGTCTTATACTTTGCTGAACAATGTCTAATGTATGTCAACCAAGAATTGACAATTTTCTCAATTTCACCCATGCACTCTGAAATACCATTTCAGTATCTATGTTTTTTTCTTCAGGAAAATTCAGCGTAAGCTTATCGTATTAAAATATAGGTTGATTGGGTGTAACCAACCCTGGGCGTGAAATAATAAATGCATTCTACTGTATACCATTTTAATAATTTAAAATTGTAATTGGAATAAGACGAATCGGCGAAATGTCGTTCTTTTTAAAGACGGGGATGTCAATATTTATGTTTAAAATATGAAATAAGTCAGGCAATCAATAAAAGGTATGGAAACTAGTCCACTATGATTATTGTATGAAATATTATGCTCCAACTAGGAAGCGGAATATGACTAAGAAGTTACAAATAAGTCACTTATAAAACAATTTAAAAAATGAAATATATATATTTAAAATATCGCTCGCTTGCATTCGTTCGATTTCTCTTGCTATCCATTACGATCGAATCGAAATGGTAATATCGTTTAGATTGCGTTTGTGAGTATTTAGTTTGGAGTTAGATCGGAGCTGATCCGCGGGAAATGATATATATCTGGACGGTGGCGGATAATGGAGGTGGGATAAGTGATTTATCTCGCGGTGTGACTGGCCGAGTGTTAGCGTCGAGCAAGCGAAATAGATCGAGAAAGTTTTCTATTTTATATTTATGTCTCTCTGGGACTCTAATTAAATAAATAGATACGTCCGTTATCTGTGTACAGTGTACTCCAAAATTAATATACATAGTGAATAGAAAAACTGGTTAAATCCATAGACCATTACACACATAGGAGAATATTAGCACTAGGTGATGAAGAAATCTTATCTTTGGATTTTGTGAGCCTTACCATTTTAAAGCCAAAATTTACGTATTGACCACTTTTATGTGAAATTACTATGAATAGTGTTCATGGGACGACGTTTGTCTTCCGCCAATTCTGATTAATAGGCTACAACTGTCATTTGACAGTTCAGTGATAAATTTAACACCTACCAGGGAAATATATAAATGCTATAATTATATTATTTTACAGACGGGGATTAAACTCATAACCTTTGGATTAATAAGTATACTGTATAACATTAAATATCCGCGGGTTACTACAAAAAGTATTTTACTCAAAATATATAAATAATCAAAAAACTTAATTTCGACATTTTGTATTTGTATCAATTGAAACATAATATTTATTTTTTTATATAATTTATAAAAGTTTCAATCCCAAAAGGATCTCAGGCATTTCTGTCTTCTAAAAATGATTGTTAAAATGTCTGCTACGAAGAGAGTACTTCTGTTTCCACTGTATAGTGTGCGACGATTGTCAGCGTTTGCCCATATTATGTCTATATATGGCATATAATCAATATCGAAAGGCTGAATTTAATAGCGACTTGAGAATAAACCAGTGCGAAATTTATCACACGCACAACTAACTAATGGGAGAGGGGCTTTATATTACTTTGCATAAATGAAAACCTTCGGATTATCAAGAATTTATTATTATTATGAAGTATACATTCAATTTAAAGTACTAAATTAGCTTTGTTTATACATTTTAAGCATTCATTTTGAGATCCATTTTACTTAAATTTTTATCATGCATCATATTGAGTAACTTCTTCTTTTTTTAGCCTCGCAATTTCCCATCATCTGAGGTAGTCCTGCGATGCATTCTCGGTCAAGCCCAGAGTTTTCAGATCCTTGTCTACAGTTGCTGTCCAGGTTGCCTGTGGTCTTCCAGGTCTTCTTCTCAGCGTGGGTTTGTTGAAAAGTTTCTTCACCATGTGGTCCTCATCTCACCGTGTCACATGCCCATACCATCTTAGGCGGTTTTCCCTTATCTTTTCAGGTATTTGGGCCACCCGAAATGAACCCTGAATATGCTCATTTCGAATCATATTGAGTAACTGTTAATAAAAAAAGAAGACAGCGGTTTCTCGCTCACTGATCGTTATTATTTAATACAAATATTTTTTATAATCATTTCCATATCACTGGAGTATATGGTCATCACGAACTGCCGCCATAAATTTTGGTTTACCGCCATTGTCTTCGCCTCATCACATGTCAGCTAGGCCTCCGGAGTTTCACCGAGTACATTCGATTTGTTCCCGACGGCCTTCGTGAATGGCACGTGTCCAGAGGCAAAAATAATATCTATTGTGCCAGCCATGTTCACTTTCGTTTTTTAACTGACTGAACTATGTATAAAGCCGCCTTGTTCGCTTCCTCACTTCTTCATTCTTCGCAATAAGCTATTTTCTAAACCAACTATACGGCTGCATTAGCATTTGGTGAGATGTTATAATTAGCAGTCGGCAAGAAGAATCGACAGGGATTCTGGAATAGGGTTCCACGGGTGCGACAGTAGTGTCTAGAATCTAGATGAAAGCGAAATTATTTAGCCCTTTCATTACGGCTCGGTTTGAATAAAAATTATACTGTCAATTATAAAACTAGTATTTGAAGCATAAATGTACTTACCTGGTCTATTTTTGTATATCACATTGGTTCTTGTATCTTTTAGCTATCAGATGATGTATAAAAAACTATTGTAAGAAAGTAGCAAAACGATATATCACATCAAACGATGTCAACGGTCGGGGAATCTTATGACACCATATGCCGACAACCGATGCGAAAGAGTTAAGAAAGTTTAGAAAAGTATTACGTACTATAATAATAGGTTTAATGGTTTGGTTGATATCAGTTTACGTTTCACTCGACACACAAAGTCAATCGTGAAAATCTCTAAGTTCATATCTTTGATTGAAATGTTACTATCGCACATTCTCCTTCGGTTGTAGATTTTAAGACGTGTTGAGATGATGCAGTCTGTAATGCCTGTCCAGACGTTGGTGACCTCTGTGCGACTCCACCTGTTGCAGCATCAATAACGTCATAGCGCATCCTCACGTGCGGCAAGACTCCCGCAATCAGCTTCCATGATTTACAATCAACGGCGCTCACAATCAGCAAAGAGTGCGGAGGAGTGGTTAAAGCGCTTGACTTAGAATTGAAAAACGCGGGTTCAATCCACGAAAAAACATTTTTTCTTTCTAAATTTTTCTCTTTAGCTTTTAAGAGTATCAAATAATCGTCACACTCAAGGCATATATTTGTAGAAGAATCAATTTTCAATAGGGAAGAAATCTCTCGGTATCGATCATAAAAAATAATTTATGATGTGATTTTAAAATAAAATTTATTATGTTTTATATTATCAAATCATATTAGAACTTTTTTTTAATCGATTGTCATGATGAGATTTCATAATTTAAATTTTGTAAATGAAAAATTCCACAATTTTATTTGAATCAATACGTTTCGGCTTCTTCAAGAAGCCATTCTAAATTTATTATGTATTTACTATAAATGTATTTTATTCTTTAATTTACAAACTTAAATCAATAATTTTATCCTAAAAAGTATTTTCTGATTAATAACTCAATTTTAATAAAAAATCAATATATATTAGGCCATTTAATTTCCTTGCTTTAATTAACAATGATAATGCCGTGCTATCGTCAAATAGCGTCGGCGCAACAGCACTTCAAATAAATCGATTAGCTATTATTAAAATTGCAAGCGTCATATAATCCACAGATCAGATTTCTCCATCACCGTTTGATGATATTCACCCGTGTGTGTTTCACATTCAAAAAGTTTAACGATCACCAGACCTCCGAGGCGGCAAACACTGCAACTGGTAATTAAAAAGGCCGCCACCGCGATGAAGGGGAGTTTCCGCGATTTCCGGGGATGGGGTTGCCAGCACGCAAAAATAACACGCACGTAGGTACTTGTGCGAGGCGGAAAAACGTTTAATTTAGGTAGGTAAATTCTCGTACTGCTTAAACATTGTAATGCCCCTTTATCGCATATATGTATTGTTTTTTATTTATTTTAAGTGCATGTATGAGCGCACCGAATTTATATTGTGACCATCTAGTGGGTTTTATGATGGTTAACAAAGCCGATAGGCAGAAAATATGTGTTGTTTATTTGAGGATTTGAGATAATTTCACTGAATATTATTATATATTTCTTGATGATATCCAGAATTGAAGGGAGACCACCGCCACAACAAGAGTTCGACTTATCTGTCGGCTGTTATGTGCCGGATAGAGATAGATTTAAATAGACGCTTTAATTTGATAAAAAAATACGAGTTTATCTAGCACGTTAAGTTGGTGAAAGAACATTTTTTGTTGTGGTGGTGGTCTCCCTAATTCACTATATGCAAAAGCTTATTATATTGTATAAATTAATTAATTCTGTTAATATACAGTACATATTGCAGTATATCATATTTTAAATGTAATATATTATATACACTAAAATTTATGAGGTTCTTAGTATTATCAAAGGCCATTTTAAAAGAGTTGAGCCTAAAAGATAGTTCATACAATGCATACTGACGGCTTTTAATAAAAAATATCTCCAATTGAGGGGGTAACTACAGAGGGTGGCCCTGACAAGAACATTTACGACAAGTGTACGAGGATATGATTTGCGCCTCATATGTTTAGCTAAAAAGAACTGCAATGCGAGATACTCGTACATACTTCGTTGCAAACCGATTCTAAGCATTGATGCTATGAAAAATATTGTATTATATGATTCAACGACAACCGTTTGTTCTAAATTCAAAATGGCGCGACAAGCTAAGCAATCCAGTTCGATAAATCGGCGCCAAACGGCTGGCGATGAATAAATAAATTCTCACGCGGCGGGGAAGCATCAGAAGCGTATTATCGAGGAGGAAGCGTCCCCGTCGGTGGCCATTTAATGTGTAATGTATATCGCCGGTGCTCGCTGGCCGTATTTGAATGGTAAGATGGCGACCCGCGCATTAGCGGGAAGATTTGCGCGCCAGGCCGAGGCGCATGCGCGTGCTTCAAATTCAAATTCGAACATGGAACGATGAGAAGAGAGCTGCGATGATTCGACACACATACACTCTGCGACTCGCTGCTACGAAACCACTTATTTTTCAAGCATACGATGTTTTTTTAAACGAGTTCGTCGTTCAGGAGCTTCAAAAATTGAGAACTTTAGTATTCGAGGTATATTTGGGCGTAAGTAATTAAATTTTGAAAAACTTTGATGATACAATTTTCCACATTCAAGGCGCAAAGTAAAATGCTATTTTTAGATGATATTCGTATGTAAATTATTAAAGTAGTTGGTAGCGTTTGAGAGAATATGATTTAATCCGTATATACTAATATATATTGTTCACACAAATAGCGTACGTGCGAAACGCAGATAAATGTTACACATACACCACAGCGGCTACGTTATCAATAGTTCGTTACTTTGAAGTTATAGAACAACATATATTTTTTTGTATGAAATAGATAATATTTTTTAGCTTTTTATGACGACTTGATCACGTTAAGCAAATGTGAATCACAGAAAACGAAAACTAGTATTAACGTTCTTTAAGCACTTCGTCAGTCCTTCTTTTGTGAACAATACTGTTATTTGTGTTGGATTGTTTGACAAAACTAATGATTGTCTAGTGAAGACGAAACCACGGTATCATTTCTGTTCAATCAACAGTTGTTTAACTTGCTCTACATTTAAAAAAATCGAATGCTTTACCTAAACCACACCAATTGGTAAGATACAAATAAATATTCGATGTATGTAAATAGTAAATACTGTTCCGATTTTGAATGTGTTTGTCGGTCTTTATCCGTGTATTGTGGACGGCTTTCCTTTTAATAGAGGATTAAGAGCTTGGTTTATTTATTGCGTTTAATTATTGAAATATGGCCTCACATTAAATTGGAAATCTCCGCCTTAACGGTAATAATGCCGTTCAAACGTGAAAATTAAAAGGGTTATCATGAAATTAATAATTTATTTTTTATTACTCATTCTCATATTTACGACACGTTTTTAACAGTCATTTTGTGACATAAATACTCGTATGACCTAGCTTTTAAGGTTGCCAGATTTTATTTCAGAAATCTAAGCCTTAAATCGTTCAAGTTAACCAAATCAGGAATGAGGAAAATAAATGCGAGACAAACTAAGCTTGATAAATTATAACAGGATCTCACACGAAAAGTCTAGAATTTTCTTTCAATACAACCTTATAAGAACTTTAAATAATTATATTTATTTTTATAAACATCAACTTAAGCTAAGTTTTGAATTAGTAATTAAAAGAACCCATGAAATTATACATCAAATTTTATACGCATGAATTCATTCAGAAAAAATATCGGCAGACGCGGGATTCGAACCACGAGCCTTGCAACCTTTGCTCTATTCTTTTACACCACGCAGTCCACACGACTATCTCTCTGCCTGAGTAGATACGCGAAAGTTGATGTATTTGATACCATTGTTAACATCGTATAACGATGTCTCTATAGTATATATTCAGAGTGTGTATATTATTATTTTTAATTATTCAATCAGTCAACATTTATTCACAAGCTTTTTATATAATTATTAGTTTTGAATACTTAAGTTTTTGTAGATAATGAATTTCATAAAACAAATAATAAAGGCAAACAATTTACATAATGTTGCAGGATTACCAAGACGAGCTATTTTTGCTGGCCTTCAATCTCAGTGACCTGTACGCCAAGATATATATATTTTCCGACCGTTTGTCTCCCGCTGGTCAGTACTTGATCTGCATATTCATCTCGACAAGCATCGTTAATGGAATAATATAATTATAATTTAAAAAAAATGATTTGAATTCGGCAAGCAAACCATTTACGGTCTAGCAGAGATACTAATAACAAATTTTACAACAAAAATGCATTAATTAGGCGAGTAAAGTGCCTTTCAAATTCAAATATTTTAAGTTTTTATTTTGGATAAGACGAAAATTATACAATAATCTTAAGCTGGATTTTTGTTTAACGCTGAAAATGTCGTTCAGCAACAATGTGCGTAACGCAGATGTTCGCAGGTAGATGTAGATAGGTGGGGGGTACTCGCCTTGATTGCCCGTGTACTTCACCTGTAACAAGTCTCCCACCGCGGATCCCATCAGCGTTTAATATCTCAATCAGCCCGTTCATTAAAGATGCCTTCAATTACAACTTCCCGGCTTTCAATTTGCCCCGCATCGACACTCGAACCTCCAATCAATTACCCGAAACCTTGATTGAGTGGCGACCGTTAAATAAAACACTGCGCAATATTTTTTCACAACATAATGGGGTGGTTAACTAGCCGCTCTCTTTGTTCCATCCCATAGTACTTAAACCACATTGGGTATGCTGCCATTATAAGTTTATTTATTTTTTGAAGAATTACGATGCATTTAATTAATCTAGAATCGACATTCGTTTGCCTGCAATCATTTAATTTGGAATGTCGATTACATGACAATAACAAAAATATTTTGAATAAATCGTTATTTTAGATATAAAGCGATATTTTTTTCTACTACAAGCAGTTTTTTAAGCGAGTTTCTTTGGTAAGTGAATTAATCTTTTTTCATGGCTGGCGATATTCTGGAGTTGCCACGTCCTATTTGAAAAATTATATACACCTCACATTATTTGACGTTAGGTTTCAAGTCTGCCCGTTCGCTCAAATCACTACATACAAAGCTACGAAGTGTTCTACGTGTGAAGCGTCGAAGACCGAAATAATCTTAGTCTTGTAAATACGAGTATACTAGTAGATATATTTTTATTTACTAAGTAAGAGTCAAAAATGCCTATCAACGAGAGTTTTTAATTTTTGCCTGATATAAGTCTTTGCTTTACCTTCATTTAAAAAATATTCGATAGTTAAGATGTTACTTTCTGTGATTATTCAATAGCCGAAGATGCTTTTTCAATTAAAAACAAAGCCTTTTACGTCTCTATTACGTAAATAAAAAATGCACGCCATTAAAACATAATTAACAAGAGTGCAGTTAATTATATTTTTTTACTGTTGAGTCGTTAAGAAAACGCATGATTTAATACTCCAAAGTACCAGAAGAGCAGCCGATACGAGGAGGTAGAGAGCAATCATATTTTTATGCCTCGTACCTACCCTGGGATCGTTACCACATAATTATAACGCAAACCAGTTTACTCCTTCTGGAATCCTGGTACCATACAATCCACTTTACGACTGTAAAATGTATTTTTATTCTTTTACGTAAATGCATGCTAGAGAACACAACCTAATGGCAATGAGAAGACCTCAACTGTGAAATTTTAAACGCTTGTTATTTTAGAATTTAGGTAAGCTCTTCACGAGCAATTTTTATTTTCTTAAGATCACCCACGTAATGTTAAGACACGAATCTTCAAGCCCATGTGAAACGATAATGTGTAGAGTAATGCAATAGTTATTGCTACTTTGTCATGTCAACGTACGAACAAAATTTTGTGCTACAGAAGTATATGCTTCTCTCTCTGCACATAAATTTATATTTCATTCAAGTACGTCTTTTGATTTTTTTTCCGAAATTTGAATATATCGATAAATTTGGGCTATCTTCATAACGATTTTAGTGCTCCGTATACGCTTATTATAACCAAAATGGCTTTGTGTTCTCAAAAAAAGAACCTTTTATTTCGGAGAATATTTACGTCAAGAGTTGCTGCCATAAAAAAAGTACAAAATTGATATTTTGCGACAATTTTGGGAATTCTATATAAACTTTATAAAAGTATGTGTTTCTCACTCACACTCACGGATGACTTTTTTTGGGACTCGAACCTGCGGCTGATCACTCGGGAAAAGCGTCGCGCCATCACCGAGCAATAATACATATCTATTGACGGGCAAGTAATTTATTTTATGTTTTTATTTTTGTCCGCTCCCAGATGGACTGAACGCCGTAAATAAATTTACGTCTCGGAGTTAAAAATTATGTACAGACTCGTGAGACGTATAACTGTCAATTATAAATGTGAAGAAACAGGTAGTCGGCGAGGACTCAAAGAAGATAGACGTGGAAGTTGTGAAATGCACGCAGAGTCCAACAATCTGTGTGGTGAACGATGAAGCTAACTTATGGGTGAGAACATGGACGACAAGCCAACACCTTTGCAATACGATTGACAACTATGGTAAGTCTGCACTAGAGCATGTCTTACAAATTTTAAACCAGTTAAGAAGCACAAGTTAACGAAAGAATACTGAGAATTTTAGTCAGTTTGAATTGATATTTCGGTTTCAATGAGAAATGTTTTTTTATCGTCACTTAAATAAGTTAAATTTTAAAACATATATTAAAATATAAATACAATAAAAATACACTTATTATTTAGCATCCCTAATTGAAGTGGACTTTAAATCAATACCTTCGAATAAGGCATGACGATATATCTGATTCTCGTTTATTCAAGAGTTCCGATGTATCAGCAGATCTTTTGTCCACGAGTGGTAGTAAGTCAGGTAGAAGTAGATACAGAATAACGTGCGGAGAAGAGGGGCATCGATGGGCAATTTAGAAACGACAGATCTATCGCAATTTACGCGAAGATGGCCAGCAAATGGAATAATTGCGGATGCTGTGGACATTGGCGGATAGTTTGAAAGCATTTCCATTCCATTATCTGAGCTTCTCAGACTATGCGTCACAAAATAGTAGAGCATGTGATATGAATAGGTTTTTTTATAATAACGATCTTCTATATATCTTTATTTTCTACTTACTACTACTACTAACACTCGTTTCATGTCTTATATATACAGTTCTGGCATTATTCTTAATAAACAATTGTGTTTTAATGAACAACATTGATCACATTGAGCAGTGTAAAAGACAGAAATGAAGACTGTGGTTTCGCACTCAATGAAGTCATCCTCTTTTGTGTATAAACAAAAAATCATCACACAATATATGTTTACTAAAGAAGTTTACTACGTTATTGGTTTTTGTGATAAGCAGGGCCTAAAATGAATAATGTCTTTCATTTTTTTAACTATTAATGTGTTTTATGTAAAATAAATTATAAATGGCTTGTAAACTTTAACGGATCCTCTCGGGAAAAGGCAGAAAATAGAGCAAAATGCTCTTAAAGTTTTATTTTAAAGAGGTTTGATGATTAGCCCATCGCGCCCGTGATCTACCTGCATTATCAGTATTTTGAGATCTTAAGATCAAGGATATATGGAATCTAAAATATTCGGGAGCATACTGTAGTCACAGAATTTCATTATAAAAGTTGTCATTGTGTGATCAAGATCGGTTGACAAATCTGTAGTACAAATCTTAAGTTTCTAAATAAAAGGCAAACTCGTAGTTGTGCATTTCATAAATTTTATTTATTTGTATGAAGTAACGTTTGAGATGCTGTGTATTGTCTAGAACAAGGAGCGAATCTCTCTTTGTATAAACGCTTTGAATCTAAACAACTGTTGAGATAATTGTTGGGAAGCTATCGGCGATGCCGTGAAAGGCTATCGAGGCGCCCATTGGAGGGATTAACCCACGGTACGTGTAAACTTTAGATTCGAGATATCCGCGGATATGTGACTGCAACATGGGTATCTTCAGATTCAGTGTAAAGACACACACATACACAGATTAGATTACTCACGTAAGTTTTGTTTTACTTTGAATAAACACACGTATACGAGTTCTAGCTGAGGCCTTTGTTCTTAAAATTGACTCTACGACGTTAAACGCTTTGTACGGAAAAGGTCTATACTCTCGTTACAAGTCGGTATATGTAAGTTTTGGGGGAAAAGTATGAGCTTAGGAACTGGCAAACAAAGTGTTGGCCAAACCATCTGAGATGGAGTGAAGACATTAGAAGAATAGCGGGAGAAGCGTGAATGCGAAAGGCGAAGGATTTAGAAGGATAGAGCCTCATGTGTAATACCTACTTTTACCAGTGGACAGACATTTCTAATCACCCGATTTTATTTGAAATAAGCTCAAGAAATAGTCAATTGTAATATGCAAGTATTTAGTGTAGTTTTGGAAGCAGAGTCGAATTGGAACGAAGCAATGTCATGCTAGATGACAGAACTTAGATACAATAGCAGTCATATGTAGTATATTAAATACTTTAGCTTCTACTAGACTACATTACTCCAGATAGTTAGCGCACGTGGAAGATATTAAAAAGGTAGCTGGTCGTATACAAAATCAGTTTGATGTAATGTAACAATGTAACACGTTTGTAAAATACAATTCTCACGTTCGACTATTGCCTATTGTGCGCATTGCTGAACATACATGTTCATAGAGATGGCTGCAGAAGTAAGTCTTTCAATAAAATGCCGTCTCTCTTCCGATAAAATGTCCGTTTCCCGGCGGAGTACACGGAGCCTGAGCCTGTAACATCCCCGAAGCAATCTCCTGAATGTCGGACACTAGGAGCGCAGAAACACTCGCGGATTCCGGGCATAATTTTGCACTGAAAATTCAATTAAACTCTGAGTGAGACGGAGAGCCAGCGATGCACTAGAGAGTGAACGAAGTAATTAATTCTATTGTCTCTTCTGCTAGCCTGATACTTTCGACCGAAGACAAGATCACAAACTATTGACAATAAAATTTTATACTAAATTGTTTTATCGTCAGATAAATTATGTGTTTTAATAGATTATCTTCTTTGCTAGTCTGCTTGCCTGATACTTTCAAACAAATGAAAGATTGGAAATATTCAATAAAAAATAATTGATTAATCAATTAATATTCAACTTTGATATTTGTAATTATATCTTCTCTGTAAAGCTTAATACTTTATAATAAAATTCAAATATATTTTAATAATCTATAAAAGATGTCGTACGCGCACTTCTTCCCTAGTCGTATCGTTCATGGCTTGTTGTATTTTTGTTATGATTTTTTTAATCGCTCACCAAAATTGATAGTAGAAAAAAAATACCTTTTAACACTACCCATTCAATGCAATTTCGTAAAAAAAAACGACTTTTGAATTTTAGGATGAAGCATCATGACGTCGCCGGACCAAAATTCCACATATGTACATTATTCTCCTATATGTTTAAAAATATCAAGATAAACTATTAATCAAAGATTCATGAATTAAATTGGTAAATTAGCTATGTAGATCAAGCCTTTACACGTCAACACGAATTAATAAAAAAACGTTTCCATAGAATATAAAATTACGTACATAATTTCATGTTGAATACTTAAATGGTTTGTAAAACAAGATTGACGACTTGTTTTAATAACGATCTGAGATTGACAATGTTGCCCTTTGTTAAATCATCGGATGATATTATTATATTGAAACTGGTAAAAAAAATGTGCGCTGGTCAGGTGTAGGTAATTCTCTTGGACAGTGATTTAATTAGGTGGTTGGTGGTAAAAAGTGGTATTCTGCGAGGATGCGGGGCAACGAAGAGCGAGGGGAGTTGGCGTCCAACGGAAGTGAACGAAACGGCGGGAATATGATCGTAATTATTGTCGAGCAGGTACACTGCATAATAATGAATATGTGATACAGAAATGTTCAATATCTGCGAATTCTGGTTACTTTGAAAATATGTACTACTGAGTTTTTACTTTTTAACTAGCAACCACTTATTTTGATATTTTTTTAAAACTATTACCATAAATGACAGACAGGGTTGATCCGCTCCTTATGATCAATAGTCTACAGGCTTTCGGAGTTTCTGTAAGTGAGCATTCTCTCATTATTTGAGACACGCGCTTTAATGAGTTAAACCAAAGGTGGATGAAAAAACAAACATAAATAAGACGCTAAGCAATTAACATTTTGATTTCTGCGCTGAAAGTTGGTGTAAATATATAAAAAACGATAGTATTTCATAATGTAGTTAAAGGATACGTATCCAATTAAAAAAAAATCATATATATAAAAGTGGTACTTACTCGCATTCGTCAGATCTGTCGCATTTTCCATGGATAGGGTGACAGCCAGTCTTGCACACGGCTGTAAAAAAACAATTTTTAGAATTAAAAAATAGCAGTAAAAATAAATGATTTGTTAATTATATTGATATTAAAGATATTGTTAGTACAAGTACAAGTAGATAATGAAAATATACGTATATAAAAAATCGAAAAACACTTGACCTTGTTGCAAATTTAAAATACATATATATATATATCCAACTTATTATCTAATATTATAATTATGTATAGGTATACCTGCTTTGAATTAAATCTATGCATATTGTGGCTTTTGGGCTTAGCCGTGTGTGGTAAATTTCTTCTATCCGATATTTCGACCGCCATTGCAGGAGTCTTCCTCAGGGTTGATGACTTTGTTGTACCCTGAAGAAGACCCCTGCAATGGCGGTTGAAATAACGGATATAAGAAATTCGCCACACACGGCTAAACCCAAAAGCCACAATATCAAATCAGGCCGTGAAAACCTAAGAAGTTATTTTATCTATGCATAGTTTTTCACAATCTACAGAAAAAAATCTAGGAGCTCTGTAAATACATCCAGTAGATGTGAAATTTATTCCTCACAATATATTCTATGGCCGATTAATAAAAATGGCTTGTAAAATAAAGTCTCTTAAAAAATATATAGTTAATTTAAGTTTACGTAAAAATGGGCGATGCGTGAATGCTGAGCTGTTGCCAAATGGAATTGGGGGTCCAATACTCCACATGCAGCATTTAGCTTACTTAAAATAAAAGGTGGTATACTCCACTAATGATATCTACCATGAACGAGTATGTGTTTCCACAAAAGACTAACCCCTAAAAATGTTAATTAAGTGATGATATTTTAACTTGTTTAAATATGCATGACGCGAGTACAAGAACGCAATCTATATAGAAACAATGTTAAATTATAATTATACTTGTATATTTAATATTAAAATTAATCTCATCGTAGGTAAAAATCTATCTCCGTATAAATGTGTGTTGTCGATGCAATTAATGCGAAATGTTGTACAGAAAGCGATTATCTTCGACATGGTGTACATTGTAGACGACATGATTATGATTTCGCGGATGCATAATAAATAGTTTTAATAACAGGCCGGTAGATACGCCGAGATACTCCGTGAGATACACACGATCCCCACAAGGAGCGCTTGCCATTGATGCCCAGCTTCCAAGAACCATTTGCATAATGTGGACGTAAGACTACGACGATCCGGTGGCTTGATCAGCAATGATAGCTCAAAGCACTCGACTATCATGTGAGCAGGTCTGTATTCGAATCCAGCAAAACTGAAGATTTTAATATGAAATGATACTTAGAAATGACGAACAGAATATGCAGTTGCAAGTTACTATTATTTGGTAGGTGTTTTTGTGACAGTGTGTTAATAAAAGCATACTTAATTTGGGAAAAAATCTATAAATGTTGTGCAGTTTTCCATATAGCAGGATTGTCAGTTAAAAAAAACGAATAAGTCCGTAATATTTTGGGTTAATTTTGGGAGGTATTTTTTTACATATTACTAAAGCAGAAATTTACTTTCTGTTTTAGTGAAATGACAAAATAATATCAAACTGACAGCTGTAGTTGCGTTAGTATTGCCAGTACTAAATATTGATTAATATGGATTAGGGCAAAAAAAATAATATTGAAAATTATTAACCCTTTCGCATCGCTTGTCGGCATATGCCGTCATAAGATTCCCCGATTGTTGACATTGGTTGACTTGATATATCGTTTTGCTACTTTCTTAGAATAGTTTTTTTTGCATCATCTGATAGCTTAAGGATACAAGAACCAGCGTGATATATAAAAATAGACCAGATAAGTACATTTATGCTTCAAATACTAGTTTTATAATTGACAGTATAATTCGTATTCCACCGAGCCGTAATGAAAGGATTAATAATGTGTGATTATTCGAAAGCTTACGGATGGTATTTAAAAAAAAGTTAATGGCCAATGCTAACTGATCAAATAAAAAAATCATTTTAATTTAAAATTCTTCCTCGAACTTCAGATATCAGATTAACAATTTTAATGTTTCTTAGTATTTTAATTTAAGCATGGTTAATAAATAGATCGCGCACATGCTTCTCACAATTACCATATTAATTTGATTTCTAACAGCATTTTAAGCCCACAGTGTTTCTCAACCTGCGTTAATTAATTCCTAAAGGTGATTTACACGCCAGTTTGGACTTGGCCGATCTCACGACTTATCACGGTGAAAGTTTACACAAGAAATTAGATCAAGATCTATTTGAAGTGAGCACAGAAGCTAATGTATCGAAGCCAATAATGGTATTGAAATTAGTTGGTGTAACACTGTTCCGCCATCCATGTTTTAATTCAAAGTAATTGCAAACATACTCAAGAATGCCACAACACACGACCATTATGGATCGCTTTATAAAACTATGGTTTATACTTTGTAGGACGCTTACTACAACTGCCTTACTTCGACAAGTAAAACCCCGGGCTCTTGTCATCCTCAACGGCTGTTGGGATTTATGCATACATAAAGTTCAAACATATCCTGAGAATACTTTATGACTGTAATTTGTGGCGGATTTATTCTCCAATATTGGAGAATATGTTTCGTATTCCATTTTTTCTTCGTTCTTCTTTATCAATTCTCCTCCATAATCTGAGCAATCATCAAGCCACGCGTCAAAAAAATCACTGAGTTACTCTACGAACCGATTAAGTCACAACCTACTGACTATTAACATTTCATTATTTCAAAAATCATTTCTAGAACTTGCCAATAAAATAGAATCTCGTCTCGATCATTCAATTTAATCTAATGTAAATATTCTGTAACTTTTTACTTTTAAAACTGTTTAAATATTAAGCTACTTACTGAAATTAAATTCCCCGTGACATTATACCGTGTTCTTATTTATTTTCTTTCTTGTTCGGAATGTTGGAGTATTTCCAGTGATCCCTTCCTAACACGCATTTCCTTCTCAGCAATCTACAGATCACACCATTTCCATCACACATTCCCCATTCCGACAGATACATTGGTTGTTTCTTGGATGCCAGAATTCGTATCTAAGAAGACGAATGTGGAAAAAATATAGTAAGCAGTATGACGGCGGCGTTTTGTTTTGATCGAGTAGAGCTAAGCAATCTGGTAGTCCTAGATATTGTGCGTCGAATACAAAAAAGCTTCAGAGAACTCAAGATGGTTAGCAATCACTTTGCAAGTTGAAAGTTTCAGATATATTGGTGCACAGGTCACCGAGGACGATCACCCTTGTACACACGTAATAAAAACAGGACAACGCTAATTATGAATATGATCAAACAACGTTTAATCAACAAAAGCAAATTCTAACAACTTTGGCTGCCTCATAGTCTTTATTCATAACATACCTAGGTGCAGCACTTACAAGTTTTATTGAATATTTGCAAATAATCAATATGCATATGATTAGTTGGCTCTATGTACCAGGAGTACAGAATATCGAAGAGGAGTATTCATGTGTCCATAGATACATATTGCTTTACCTAGGTTGATACAAGAGAATATCAACTTAAGCGGTAATATATGGGTTATTAACTTTTACATGATAAAGCGTAGGTATACAATAGAAGAAGAAGATACTTGAATTACTAGTATTACACTGCAATACGTTATCGTTTAAAATTGATTAATACACAAATTTATAGAAATCGACTTATTGTACGACGGTTATCCCATTCATTACTCAGATAAAAAATGTATTATCTTTTCGAATCAATGATTTGGAAAAATTGGCGCAATGATAGGCGTGGTGTGCAATGAACTAGACCTGGTGTTCAAAACGTTATTTTATTTTTAAATTAGGGTATAAAAAGGGGTATCGTATTAAATAAATTAGTATCAACTCATCTGCGGTCTGTGGTCTTATCCTCAGTCCTGGATACTTGGTATTCCGGCATCGCCATATATAAGCTGATGCTGTAATTTCGGGACCACGACCTCGGTTTCTGAACACCTGGGTATACGATGTGCGGTTCGAATCTTCACGTAGACCATTTCATTTTCTCCGATTCAGTAAACGAGAGAAATGTCACATAAGATGGTATTTGATACATAATTGTATATGTATTCAAATTTGAACACATATTTTATGCATAGATCCATCACAAATTACTGCCAAGCAGTTAAAGTCAATAATTCATCTTGTCAAGTCATCTCTGAACCCAGAACTCTCACACATGGTTATCGACAGATAGCAGAGAAATCAATGGGCTATGGAGAAAAGGTTAGCTTTAGTTTGACAGTATAAATATAGGGATCGGATGATCATACCGACACCCTCAAATTTTGGGTCATTATGATCCAGTAAAAAAACATTATAAATAAAATATTACATAGTGTATGTACATTCACCATTGCATTGATCTTGAGTAATTAACACAATATTCCAATAATCTTGCCTTTTTCAGCATTCTTTTTCACTTTCAGGTTTATCGCACGCTTTATTAATCTTCGCAAAGATCCAATTTGCATGTGATCAGCAGGTTCCGTGCTCCAGGAGCGCAGCCCCGCGAGGAGGTAGGGATCTCATGTCCAGGCTGTCACGATGGTAATTGCCTGCCGTGTCGTGTGGAGCAGACTCGGGACAACACTGTCAACGGTACCCGCCCAGAAACCAGACAAGACCAAGTGGTATAGATGAGCAACTAGCTGGTAAGGCGCTGGACTGACGTGCAGACACTCCCGAGTTCGAATCGAACACATGCCATAGAAGTATAAAAAGCTTTTTGAATAGATAATGTAAGCTTGTTAAGAAAACTACGCGTATGCGCATCTTGTACTGTGTGGTAGTTTTCTTAGCAGTACTAATGAAATGCAGAATAATACAAGTATTGAAAGAGTGCGAGCTTTAAGATAACTAAAAATAGCAATTCAACACATAAAAACTGTCAAAAACTACTACTAATTTTGAAAGAAAAGTTTCAGACAGAAAGCGTTAAGAAGGTAGTCGGATTTAGAAAGTCCGAAAAGTCATTTTTTTACTTAAATCGTTGGCTAAACTATCCGAATATATATTTACATAGTAAAAGATAGATATATTAGTTATTTTGTAGATTTTTATGTTATTTTCTCCTACGAGTCGTATTTCTTTGATTTAAAGTCAGTTTTTCCCAGTAATTCTTTATATTTTATAATGCAAAAAACGAATCAATGTATTGAATCAAAAGATTTTTTTATAAATGAAGTGTTTAAGTATTTACTCAATATTTTACTTTATATTGTAATAGCGAAGCGCTTTACGCGCAAACTATAAATTATGCATATTGACAAGGTTCGAAATCAAGACCGCCAGCGTGAAGGTAGCTTTATTACTACGCCTGTGCTTTGAGGGTTTTTCTTTCATATTTGTTTTGCTGCCACATCTTTAAAGAGATGTTCGAGATAAAGTTTTGCTTACATTACATGTGACACTGAAATGAGATGTCAAAAGCTCGGTGATTTATACATTGAAGTGCAAATATTATTATTTGGTTTGGCGTGGGATGCTTTTGACGTTTGTTTAATATATGTTATTGGTTATTGAAGGGATAGATAAGATAAAAGTGTCAGTGATCAACAACAAAAATATATTTTAAAAAATCGTGTGACATTCTAGTGAGCTTCGAAATCTTTTAATTGTATCTGAATATTATTAAGACACACAATAAATAACACTTTTAATCAAACCAATATTTACGCAGACATCATACATCGATTCTGAATGCAGCGAGCCACTTCGGTCTCGCCACTTCGAGAAATGTTGTGGAATGGAATAAATTCAAATGGTAACGATAGTATTTATAGTAGTACTTTCTTATGTATGAGTATCAGGAGGACAGGAGTAGCTCGACTGTATGAAGCGTCAACAAAAGTTAGACAAATACAGTTGAATTGGAGCTTAGAGCCATCACTAATAAGAAGTATTAAAGCCACTTAAGGTATCAGGAGCGTATAGGTAGTACCGGGCAGTTATGCAGCGTCGCCACATAGAAAGGTAATAAAAATGTCAACCCAATACATACCACAAATCGATACCTAGATTCATAAGATTATTTATTAGTCAGCATCATAAAATTCAGCTGAATTACATGAAATGCATTAATAGGGTATTAAAGTATTAGCAGCACAGAAATAACTTGAATGACGAGTATAAGATGTCCTCAATACATAATAGGCATATAACCGCAGTATGAGCTTTTCTGATTAAATATCCGCTTACGATTTAGAATTTAGATCAAACAACCATCAATCAGGTTCTCAGTCGCATCCATAGCCAGCTCCGCAACGCGAAACACCGCCGAATTAAAAAAATGAAATGCTAACGAGATGGCTTAAAGAGCTTCTTAAGGTATCAGGAGCGCAGAGGTAGCGGCCGGCACGTATGCAGCGTCGCCACAATAGCCGGGTAATTATGTCCCGGGTATGGCCGGCCGCGTGTTCGGGGAGAATATTTACGTGGCGGCGTATCGATTTAATTTAAATTAATTCCGCATTTGTTGCCGGGATCGTGACCGCGGCGCTGGCCGGGACTCATTACTCCGCGCGGCGTGTACCGGCTTGATTTGCTGCCAGCCTGATACATCGCGAGAGATAGCGAGGTTAGAGAGCTCCGATGTGACATCTTGGGGATGCTGTGTGCTCCTGATACCCGATTTCGTCATCATCACTACCAGCAACTAACTAACTGTCCTGTCTATCAAATATAAATTGTATCTACTTTATTTGCTGCCGGCCTGATACATTGTAAGAGGTTGCGAGGTTATATAGCTGCAGTGTCTTAACATCTTGAGGATGCTATTGGTAACGTAGATTTTATATTTTGTATTTTCAGTTATTTGCCATAAATAACCAATAGCTAAGGTTGAAATATTTTTATTCTTATGTAAGATGGATTTTATTTAACTAAATTCATTAAATTAAATAGTCAGGGATCACATTAAATATTCTTAAGCATATTTAACCAATATCAACCGTTTAATAAATAGTGAAATCTTCTTAATTTTCTACTCGCCTGATACAACGTGAGGATGCTGTATTGTGACACCAGACGCTAGGCTTGATGCCACCACCATAACTAACTTACTTATTATGGAGTGAGAATCTTAAATAAATAATCAAATAACAAGATTTTTAAATTTCTTTGATTTGCTACATCGTGATATATGACGATAGACATGTTCAGAATGATGTGCTCCTGATACTCGATTTCACCATCATTAAAGAACTGCATATTCACTGCTAGGTTAAATTATTTCTTTATTGCCTTATATTGCTGATACCTTGATACATTACACAATAACGTGGGCTAATTAAATTATGGATCACACCACTGATATTTTGAGGTCATTTCAAAATACATGTCTGATATTAATTATGATGTGATCATATAGTCTTACCTTCTTCGCACGTGTCTCCTCTCCATCCAGGAAGGCACTTCTTGTCTCCATCTGGCCCGCACGTGTAGTGGCCGAAGGAGTCGTCTCTGGGTCGGCAGAACTTGGTGCAGGTCGCATTGTAGTAGTTGGGATCGCACTGTACCCTGACTCGGTACGCCACTCTAGCACCGCTGTTGTGTCCAGGAACCGATGGTCCTCCGGAACCGCTTCCTCCGCGCCACTCAAGAGTGTGCCACTCGGTAGAAGGGACGATAATGCCCGAGTAAGACGCTTCTTCGATCAAATGACTCGCCTCTGTAAAGCAGAAAAGACATCAACATTAAATATTATGTACAAAAAGTTTTTTATATAACCCTTTGCCAATCGTTACGAAATACAACTTGAGATGAGCTGAGGACCAGGATGAGGTTTTGTGTTCTTTATAAAGAACTAGCTGACCCGGTGAACTTTGTTTCACCCGAAAGGCAATAAATGAGCAGATTTTGGATTTTATTAAGTTGAATTTTTCGGTACATATGATATCATATATTTGGTCCATTCCAATTTTTTTACAAATATTTAGAAACATATATTTAGAATAGTATACATAAATATACAATAAATAGAGAAAATAATAAAAAATAAAAATAACACAATAGAATAAGAAGATGCCTTTCCATTTGCTTTTTGTTATAACATTTTTAACAAATAAAAGATTAAACTGATATTTTAACTAATATTTATTTTGTTTTTGTCTTTTTTTTCCTGCCTTTTGTTTTCTTTTTTGTTTCAAAATATTCCGTACCTTACGTAGGTACCTACTTACAATACCAACTATTGCGTCATTTTTAGTTATGTTGCTGACTATGGCAACACATTCTTATCTGACAGCTGTCAAGTTACAATAGTCTTGTATGAAAACATGTTTACGTAAATGTTCTATATTTTTTCGTAATCAAATCAATTTTGAGTATCCCATGGACGTTTTTGGGTTCTAAGCTACGTTTCCACCAATTTTCAGCCAAGTCGGTTTGGCCGTTCTTGAGTTATAAAAACAAATATAACCCGACTTTCTTTTATATATATAGATAAAATCTTCAGCTAATTATATAACATCACAGGAAAGCTTTGAAATGCTATTTCAGTTTATTTTATTATATTTTGGATAATTGAGGCCCCATTGGCCAATCGCTTTGTACCTGCGCTTTTTATAAGAAATGAGATATACTGAGCAAAACTAAAAGTGTGTATTAGGAATTAGAAGTACACGTTAATTGACTTTTAAATTTCACCGAAGATTGGGAAGGTATGAAAGTTAGCCTTTGTAGAGGTTGAGGTCTACGTATCCAACCGGTCCAGGCATCACATAGCATTAGTTTCCTCCCATATACAATTTGAATAAATTCGAGTAGTGGTATTAAAAAACATTTGTAATATCGTCATATTTCCGATAGACAGTATCCCGACGACCCAGTTGACGTCATAGAGTCAAATTGAGGGTCAAAACCTTCTGCTAGAGTTCTTCTGTATGTGTAGATATAATAATAAAAAAAATCGCATGCGAGTACTAAGTCGGTAGTCGCCATCAATAAGAATCACAGCCCTATCGCCGTGTCGCGATTAAAGCCAACAAAAGAGCAAGGGAGCGTAAATCACTGACGATTGTATGGCGCCCCGTTGCGTGACACTTGCGGTAATTTATCCAAATTTGAAAATTCGCAAATATGCAAGTGAAAAACACTCTTTAAGATTTTCTACACAAAAATGCTTGTAAGCAGAGTGGGAATAACCTTAAGTCCCTTTGGAAAAAGGTTGTCATACTTAAATTGACAAGGGTCAAAAGTTAATGCAGGAAAAATACTGTGCAAATGAGTAAATCTACATATTATTACATCTAAGACTGTATTACAGATGTGCCATCGATGTTGCCAGATACTGCGATGGACCTATTTAGCGTTGGCGTAACGAATCAGCTGTCATGAGCTTTAATGAATTTTCGTATTACATTTTACGGCTAAAGATTTCACATACAATAAGGGAGCATTTCTTTCTCCGATATGGATGAGACATTTGTCATAAAAGATGATATTTTCTGTAGATTTGTATGTGTGTATAAATTTGTTGTTATAAATCAATTATCTAAAAATAATAAGAATATTGAAATATATAGAAATTTAAATTTAATGATATTAACATTGAGCTGAGTAATATTACTGAATATATAATCGTTTAGATCCCAGTAGGATACGATAGGTGACAAATGACATATTTGGTAATATATTAAAATATTACAAAATATATAACACTCGGTTTTACAGTCTAATAATCCATTAATAAATTCATCAAAAAGACAGCGTACAAAAGGTTAAGACACTTGACAGAATTTTATGACGTAAAGTCGTGGCGATCATAAGCTCCAGCTAGTGACTAACTATATATACAAGAACTCAGTTTTAATAAACAACGTAAAAGTAACCTTTTACCTACATGAATTATTTTGTAGAACAATATGAACTCTTGAGCAAAAGTTCTACTGTTAGTATTGCAATGTGTACTAGTATTTATACAGTATAATAAATTCTTGTGTGAGAATGTGTCTTCTATTGTAGGCATAACATTTGTATTGGCGGCACATTAGATGATGTATGTCGTTAACTTACTATCACGCCCGAGCATTCAGCATTAAGTTAATCGCGTGATAAAACAATCAATTATCACGGCTTAGCATTTGTAACGCGGTTGTCACGCGACTCGTTAAAACCATCGATAACGACCGGCAACGGTGACAGCCAATAAAAAATAACAAACAGATAACACTTTCTTGCCGATTTGATAAATTGCTTATTCACGTGATTATTCACCATATTACACAGATATATCGGAATATTATTGTGAACGAACGGAAGCCACCATTAATAAAGATCACAGTCAAATCGCCGCGACACATTAACATATGCACAGCTATCGAGTATGAACGAGACTCGAGAGTAAAGCGCTCGAATGTTGTGAAAGCGATCTCGGGTTCGATCCCCGACTAACCTTAAAATATTAAATTAATTCTTAAAAATTTCAATGAAAGCAGAACGAATTCAGGTAGTTAGTAGTAGTGTTCAATTATAAACTGTACACGACTATTTTTTGCTATATTTAATAAAACAGCGTAATGATATTGTGGCTATGGGGTTTAGCCGTGTGTGGCGAATTACTTCTTTCCAATATTTCGACCGCCATTGCAGGGGTCTTCTTCAGGGTTGATGACTTGATGATAAGTGATCTAAGTCATCACTCTGAAGAAGACCCCTACAACGGTCGAAATATTGGAAAGAAGTAATTCGCCACACACGGCTAGACCCAAAAGCCACAATATCAAATCTGGCCGTGAAAACCTAAGAAGTTATTTAAAGAGCGTAATATTTGTATTTTTAACTAAATAATATAAATTTTATTAAGAAATTAGGTGTATTAAATGTTCACCACAAATAACTGATAGCTTGTACCTACTTTCAGTGATTTTCAGTATTTTAACATTGATTTAAGCTCGAATTCTAGTAATTTTTTTTTGGTTAAGTAGTCTGGGATCATGCTTATTTTTCATGAGTATATCCCAACTATAATACTATAACAATTTACTTATTAGTGTGACGATTAACCCTTTATTTTTTATTATAAGAATATTTTTGAGTTTGCATAATTACTTAAAAAAAAACACTGAAATTTTATAGATGCAATAGCAATTAATGCACATACTTTTTTTATGGAAAATACCATCTTATATGACTCATCTTTCATCGATTTATTAGAGAAAAGGTATCGTTGGACGTTGGATTCGAACCGCAGATAGTTTACTAATGTCCTATCCATTGAATTCGACACTGATCACTGATACATTTTACCACATTATCAAATCTGCTTTTGGCTTGCAAAGGTCATGGGTTCGATCCCCGACGGAGATAAAAAAAAGGATTTTAATCGATTTTTGAGCTCTAAAATACCCTCGGTCGGTGTATATTTGAACCCTCACCCGTAAAATGCCAGTCATAGCCTATTTATTAAAATCGGCGGTAGACGAAAGTCTTTCCGTGAAGACCACCCATTCATAGTAAATTCCTGTAATAATAAGAATGATGCGTGATTCTCGAGCTAGTCTTTGTCGTTGGCGGATCAGCACTCCATATGCAGCGCTTAGTCATACACCATGGTAAGCGTCATAGATTATTTTTTTATGTAAACGTATGCAGGAGAGCACACCCGGTCAAGACCAGTGCACTCTATGACGCTCAGCCAGGGAGGCTGGACGCTGCATGCGGGAAACGTGTGTTGTGTTGGTATTTGTGTGTGGGTTGGGGAGATTGCAAGTGTATATTTATCTGTTTCTTGAAGAGATCCAGATTGTAAGAAGGAGGAAGCACAGACGCTGGAAGAGCATTCCATAGCTTACCGGTGGCATTAAGGAAGGAATTTTGGAAGCTGCCAGTTCTTGGTCGACATATATTAACCGTGTATGGATGTTCGGCAAGTGTAAGACGAGTTTGTCGGCTGTGAGTGGGTGCAGGAGGAATTAGTTCTTTAAGTTCCGAAGAGCAGCGACCGTGGTAATAACGGTAGAAAAGACTAAGAGAAAGTAGGAAATACTAAGAGAGTAGAAAAGACTAAAAGAGTAGAAAAGACTAAGAGGATACCACAGATGAGACATCAAAATTACTATAACCATCTGTCGGTATTCTCCTGTATGTGTTTACATAAAAACAGATAAATTAATACATATAATTTGATTTAAATATAATTTTTCATAGATGGCATTTTTAAAAATTATATGCAGATCTCATTATAAGATTAAATCGGTAAAACACGTTTCATTTACATTAAAATGTTAACTAAAAGCTCTGTACCTGTAAATTACAATAAAGAATCGATACGAATACAAATAAAGCTTTTACTTCAGTCTTTAATAAAATAAATAATAATTATGTTAAATACAACAGTTCCGACTCGATTGAAAGCTGCACACGATTTACAACCCTATTGTCCCATTGGATGGTTATATCGCTAATAAAGCTTGTATCGCTCCATTGTCTCGATCGACTCCCAGAGCCGCTACATTACATTATAGAGACTTATATTATAGAGGAATTAATATGGCTGGCTGGACTGACCTACCCGCTGTCAATCGACGGACAAAAGAATCGCTCTGACTAGTGATGTAAAAATAAATTTCATTGACTCGAGTAATATATTGAAGAATACACCCAGACTGCGACGTAGAGAAGACATTTTTTTTATATACTAGTAATGTATGTACTTAACTTTGTTGAGTGGACAATGCGTATGGAAAAGATGAGTTAATGAAGAAGATTTATTATTTATTTGTCTACTTCTCAAATTGTATGTCGAAGGAAACACAGATCATGGAAAACCATTTTAAAATGTGCCTATTGTGTTAACTTACTAGCTGGAGAAACTATTCGTTCTAAATAAAGTCAACAGTTCAGAAATGCTCGAAAAGGGTGCAGCAGGGAACAACTAATAATGTTCTGAAGAGCGTACATGATGGTATCAATAAACATAAAGTGCATCGGGTGATTATCTAAGTTCTGTGAATTGAAGATTAGACATTGTTTATTAGATGAAATTCTTTTCTAAATTGCATTTTATAATTTATGTGTCGTTTCGACGAATTTGTATGTAAATACTTGATAAGGTGGATTGATTTGTAGCAACAAAATCTTGCATCTCGATCTCCAATCTTCTCGATCCTCTGCAACTCTCGTTAGCTCAGCATAAGAGCTGCAACTCATGTCCTCGAACACTTGCTGCAAATACTCCCGTCTAGGTAGTATTTGCAGGTAGAAATACGTATGATTATTTTAATTATTGAAATATAATAAAAATATTTTTTACCTGGATCTGTTGAATTGTAGTCATCCAATGCTTGCAGGATAAGAGTGAATGATCTCTGAAACAAACAAAAAGAAAATAAAATTAATATAACATTCAGAAATAAATCATTTAAAAAAATGGAAATATTAGATCATCGGTTTAATTACATTGCAACGGCTGCAGTCACTATACATAGCATTTAAGAAATTGATAAGAAAAGAGAGATGTATGACTTCAATAATTTGTACAGACGTTTTTCGCATACCTTCTTTCCGAGTTGATTCGACCGTTCCAAATACTTCTAGAAAGATCGATGGTGTAGGACAGGAACAATAGGCAACTATGCGAGATGAAAATTCGAGTTGTGTTTATCAGAATGTTCATTGTTGGCTGCCACCACAAGATAGGCCAGACAAAGGAATATGGCCCGAGCGGCATCCTCTGCAGAGACGACAAACTGAGCGGCTGATCAGCAGATACGGCTGCGGTCAATATTGGGATAAGATCTCTGTTTAGTCGGAGTCCGCCATTGTACCACCGAAGTGTTGCAAACCATACTAATAACAATATTTAAATTATTTACTATTGTCGCCTTTAGGGGCAAACGCCGGTATCAATCGCAATAGGCGCGGCTCTGTTTTTCGTAATTTCACGTACATTTTCTTATAAAAGCTTATGATTTTTTTATTGAGTGACGACATTTATCGTCTACATCGAATGCGAAACGAGGAAATACGCAGAAGATCTCAAGTAGTGGATGCTATCCAACGAATAGGCACACTCAAGTAGCAATGGGCAGGACATATCTGTAGAAGAGACGACGGTCGATGGGGAAAAAAAATTTTGGAATGGCGCTTAAGATCTGGCGAACGAAGCATTGGCCGACCCCTTACAAGATGGACTGACGATATAAGAAGAATAGCGGGAGTGACCTGGATGCGGAAGGCGGAGCATCGAAGAGGCGGGAGGCCTATGTTCAACAGTGGACGGACACATGCGATACTTTTTATGATAAAAATGTATTACTTCAATTTTTTAAAATACTTTAAATAATTTTGTGTTGGTCATAAATAGTTTATTCGTTGGTAGGCAGCACTGTTATCGTCCATGTCGAGAGGTGTACTGGTTGTCAGCACAATTATTATTGTTTGTCCGGCTCTCGGGCGTGTTGTGTTCTGTTCCGTTGTTTGTAGCGCGGGAGGTTTCGCGCGGAAACTTCATTTCAAATTTGATATTGGAACGGACGGTGTTGCCATTGTGTCAGATCTTAATTACCAATCTTTGAGGATCGACAGAGAACAATTATTTTTAATTTAATATTTAACGTCCTGCAATAACTAAAAAAAGTAACTATCATAATATTATGTTATAATTAAATTTTAGTATGATTCAGTAATATTTAATAATTATATTAATTTTAAGAATGAAGAGAAAATATAAAAATATATTTATACGTAAATACCTTTTTAGGTTTTCACGGCCAGATTTGATATTGTGGCTTTTGGGTTTAGCCGTGTGTGGCGAACTTCCTACAACCAATATTTCGATTTCGGTTTTCGGTACCAGCCAGCAAGGGCTACATCATGCTGATGTCAACATGATATGGTTTGAAGGTCTATGCAGGCACAAAAAGTAGCTACCCTATAGCTATTCAGGTTGTCTCGTGTTCTTCCATCGCCGTTCTTCAGCCTGTTATCTATTCATCATCATCATCAGCTTAGTGACGTTGTCCAGCATGCCGTGAATTACTGATGCATGCTACATGGCGCATGCTCCGTGCTGCATGTGTACCGGTAGTTAGTGCATGAGAAACCCGCATGCTGGGGAACGATCTTGAACACGCCGAGAGTCTTCCCCGACGGGACCCCTGACCTCATCACGTAGGAACCAAGTCGAGGATGCCGAGCATCGCTACACGGTTGATATTCGCATCGTTGAGTAGACTCATGATGAAGTAAAATAAGTATTTTCTCAAAAAACAAACACAGATGATTTTTGACGTCAACACATATACGAGTACATATTTGTAAATTCCGCCAAATGCTGATGAAGATATTTCAAAATTAGAAATTTTAAAATATATTTTTAAAATTCAAAATTCATTTCAAATTTTACATATTTAATTATTTTTATTTTGTTTTTACGTTGATAACGTAGAAAATTTGTTTAATACAAGCATATGACCGCGGTTTCGTGTACGCTGAACGTTTTGTTAGTTACAAACAATCACTAATTTGGCAAACTATAAAAACATGAATTTAATGCTAAGGGTAAGAAATATTTGGTTTTTCTTCGTAGTATCAATCCGGTGGATTTGTTTGAAGCAACAGAATCTTGCATCATTTGGTTTATAGCTTGCGTTTTTTTTCAAATTAAAACATAAGGAGCGTTGATCCGCTAACGTCATTTGACTACAGCCATATACTGCGACTCACTGTAAAATTCAAGTTCCAAGTTTCAAGATCAAGTTCACGTGAGCACTTTGATAAATTTTAACATGTTCGCATCGGTACCCAATATATGCCGTGTAAGATTCCTCTACCATTGACATCGGTAGCCGTGATGTATCGTTTTGCTACTTTCTTAGAATAATTTTTTATGCATAATCTGATAGCTAAATAATACAAGAACCAATGTGATGTATAAAAATAGACCAGATAAGTACATTTATGCTTCAAAAAGTAGTTTAAAAATTGATAGTATAATTTGTATTCCACCGAGCCGTAATGAAAGGTTTAATTAGAATAATATAACAGGATTTTTTATGGGTAAGAGATCAAACTTACACTGTCTATCTATTAATGTATCTATTTAAAAAAATAAATAGTAATCAAATATTTTTAAGTATTCGTCGAGGATAACTCACGACATCTCCGATGTAATAAAAAATATATAATATGCACATAAAAATACATTACAATGTAAATTGATCTAATTACGTAATTTCTTATTCTTCTTCGTAGTAGTATCAATCCGGTGGATTGGTTTGCAGCAACAGAATCTTGCATCTCGATCTCCATTCCTCTCGGTCCTCCGCAACCCTTTTCAGCTCAGCATAAGCGCTACAGTTCATGTCCTCGAATACTTGCTGCAAATACTCCCGTCTAGGGCGCCGTTCTGCAGTAATGTTCGAACATTCCAGGTGGCATATCTTGCTGGCTGAAGGTTTTTCTTATTTGTCTTGGTTGTTATGTCTCGAGCAGTCCCCACCCGGAGATCCGATTGGGGGACTATTTTATCTCCGGAAAATTTTACTTGAGATGCAATCATTTTTTTGCTGATACGTGGGATGTCTTTAAGACCTTTAATGTAGTATTTTCCCCTTTATTTCCACATCCTAATGCCGTTGACCATAAAGGTTCATCCGCCTTAGGAGGGCATTTACTACCTCCAGGACAATAGATTAACAATTGACAATTTCTTATTACACATCGATTAATGCTTTTTTAGACGACTATTGATGACATGATAATTACGCTATACGTGTTAGAAAAGGAACCTTATAATTATTAATAATATAAGTATCATCAATACTAATAAAATCATAATAATTATTAGTAATATTACGTATTTGTATCAGGATTGCATAAGTGATACAAGGGTTATAAGAGGTATAGTATTATAGAATTACATAGGAGCATAACTACACAGTAAGGGATAAGCAGATAGCGAGCCAACACCCACTAGCTCATACTTACACCGAATAAAGCTTTATCAGCAGATAATCACAGCGAGGAGGTATACTATATTGCAAACATTATTGTATTAAATCCCATACATCAGAGCTATCGAACCAGTCGACCGCGAACCATGTGTGGCACAATTAATTTACTATACAATATTTATTTTATTATATATGAACGTAAAGGTAACACATACAAATAATTACTTTCCGCGAGTATGTTGTTAATAATTATAATGCATATAATAAAAACAAATGTATTGGAACTATATCAGCATGATATAGCCCTTGCTGACTGGTACCGAAAAGCTCGATACACAATCTTTCGTGTCTTATTTTCGTTCGCTCATCGGACACGCATGTGTTGTCATTTTTTAATGCCGTTAGGAGGACTAGTTATATAGATCGCCACTTGCGGCGCTGGGTATCCAGTCAGTTGTGTGCCGACGGTGGCGAGGTCGCGTTATTGTTGGCCCGGCCTGAATGCTGTGACTAGGTCCGAGCCAGAAATTTATAAAGTTTTCGAAATATAAAATGTCAATGTGCTTCAGAAAAAGTCTGTGTGTTGTTCATCTGCTCCTCACCCTGCCACCACGCAATTCAATAACTAACTTAGGGAGGAGGATGTTAGTATATAATAATTGGCGATGATGATTGATGATAATAATGAAGAGATTAGTAATAAAATTAGAATATATACAAAGTCTGTTAGCGACTCGAATGTAGCGTAGATATTTGAGTATTACGATGCCCTAAAAATTAGTTTTTATTTGGCACTATTTAATTCAATAAATGGGCAGTTATTATAAACCAAACGGTCAGTATTAAATAACTAAATATGAAAGTGAAAAATAATAATTTTGAAGTAGAAAAATATCAATCGGTAGTAGAAAAATAATAAATTGACAGAAATTTATTTATGAATGGTAATTAATATAATGTAAGGTTATGTTAGATATGGTTTGCATTATATGGGTTAATTATTCATTAATTAAACATTAATTTTTACTAATATTGAATATGCCATTTTAATTTTATAACTGAGCATATTCATACTGACACAGTGGATACTGCCAATTTAATAAGTCTGCTGACGATTAATTTTATTTACTGGCAATTGATTTAACTTACTGTCAAAATGTAATGAATTAGTTACTTAAACAAGAAATACAGGCCCTAAAAATTTGATAAAGATGATTATTTAAGAAACTTATTATCATAAGTTTCTCTAAAAAATTTCGAGAAATTTTTATATCACACAGTGGATGAAACTTGTATGTAGGAAAAAATTCAGCAGAAGTTTCTGTCGTGTTTTCAGTGAGATGTTTCACAGCCTCAGGTGGAAAGTTTATGCCGATCACCTATGGAGATGGTTTTCTTCAGAGGATTTCAATTCAGAAGACTGATATAAATGGTTTAATAGTAGAATAATTTATACTAGAAAATGACTAATTAAATTTGAGAAGTTTATAACCTTTTAAATAGATTTATCATTTTTTAAACGGATTAAATGCAAAGAAACGTTAATTTTAAAAGTATAAATATTTTAAATTTAACGCCATTGCGAAAAACCAATGCTATTAATTTTTACAGCTTTTTGTTAGTATTGACATCAGCGTGATATAGCCCTTGCTGACTGGTACCGAAAACATGGATATGCAATCTTTCGTCTCTTATTTCTGTTCGCTTGTCATACATGTATGTGTCGCCATATTGTCATTTTAGACTAGTTATATAGATCGCCACTTGGGCGCTGAGCGACAGCCCCAGAGCTGACGAGCGCGGGCAGTCGTGGGCCGGCGTCGGCGAGATCGCATTGTTAAAGTCCCGATCGATCGAAGCGAAAGTAACGCCATGTTACGATCGATCGGGGAAAACAAGTCTTTATCTTTAATATATATGTACTTCTGAAAAAGTATGTGTGTTATTAATCTGCTCCTCATCCTGCCACCACGCGACGGAGTAACACCTTTTAAAGAGAGGAGGATGTTGGTATCTTGTATGAAATAACTCATCGTCTTCATAGCTTTGAAGAAAATAAGATGAAAGGAGACATGTCCGTGAAACACTGCTATTCGTCTTATGACATCATTTCATATACCTAAATTACGTATTACCCAACAATTGCCGTTTCTTTAGTGTCATTCTAACATCTTATGAATAATAACGAAACTTAGTCAAATGATTAATTCTTGGTCCTTTAAAGGGCCGCGGAGCCAGCTTGAGCGCACCTGAAGCGTCTGAAGAATGGCTCGCTATCAGGGCATCTGATCTCGCCGATGTTTGAGCGCTGTTTTTATGCCTGCGGCGCCTTTCACACAACAGCCCGCTGCCCTGTACGAGTACTACGAGGGTCTTATTCGCACTAACGTTGTTTCTTCTATATCAGCTTGCTAGCTGGAGCATATGGCCGCCACAGATTGACGCACCACAGTTTTATCAATTGGCATTGTTCTTGCGATCAACGAATCACTTCATTCGAAGTTTTGCCTAATACATACTTTAGTTTCTTACAGTATTTTAAGGGTACAGGAGAGCAATAGTCCATATAAATAAAATACAAGGAATAATGTCCATTAAGATTAAAGCTTTTTTAACCTATCCAACTTTTGGTGTTAAAATAAAATTTGTAAGAAATTTTCAGTGAAGGTAGACAAAGCAATGTAAGAATACGGAATTATCATTTATAACAAACAAACTTGAAGGGTTGAGGTTAAAATGTACGAATTCTGGTTTGGTTAAAGTATATACTGAAACAAAATTTGGGTGCTAGAAAAGTAGGCATCTTAGGCAAATTTCGTCATTTGTAATAGGTTTTTAAAAGAAATATGGTTATCAGGCTTAAAACTTTAGAACAGAAATTACGGCTAAATCTAGCTAATATCACGCGGTGTCACACCAGACGGTAACCCATCCAAATAAGCCACACTAAATGTAAGTAAACTTGCAACGATTAGACGAAAACTGGTGCTTTTAATACTCGTAATATACGAGTATACATCAGATAAGGGATAGTCGAGACAACCCCGATTATGAGACAAAGGACGATATGTGAAAAACATAAAATCTTAAGAAGAACAGCTAGTCGGTCACATTCTTTAAATCGATACCATGATTATGTGTTACATCTAATAATGATAAAGCAACAGATCTTGTTCACATGAATGATGATCAATGACTCCTATGGCATGAATAGGAATAGTTACTCATGTGGAAAGTCTTCAACAGTGGACGCATGCTAGTGTTGTAATGTTGATGGGTATTCAAATACCACTGTGAGCCAAAAATGATCGCTAGTATTTCTGCTCCATGTATCTTTTCCACAACGCTGTTGTTCCATCTCTCCCATGACGCGGGTAAGAGTATTCTCCGGTGAGGAAGTGATGCGGTGGAAGCCGAAAGAGATGAGCCCATGGTCTGGTCACGATCAGCCGCGGCGGAGATGGTATCGGCTGCTGCGGAGCAGGGACGTGATGGGGATACATGATTCATTTGGTAATCTCATTCCACTAAGAGGTACGTAAAGTACCGTAATGCAGCCACACGTTATACGATTTCAATGGACAGTGGTCGAAAAAAGTGATATCAGGAATCTAATAAAGATAAAAAAAATTAAACCATCAATGTCATTAACGAACATTCAAAATATCTCCTAGTAAATCACAAATTTGTAGCACGTTTTGCACTTTTTTCTTCATGAAATGGTAAAGCATAATATTTTGAATAAATTCCTCATTCGGTACAAAGCTATCCATTGTATATAGGGTTGTAATTTTTTTTTAAAAGTCCTAGTACACTCCAAGTATACGTAGTCAGAGAAACAACACAGAACACGTTGTTAAAGTTCGACCGAAGAAGCACAACTGACCACTCAAAACCACAAAAAAAACGATATTCTTTTCCGGTACACCTATTTATTAATAGTGGTACCAGGTCATGTAAAAAACTGTGGTCACACTATCGCATTGGGCCGCCGCTGCGGACGTATGTAGATGGACGATCACGATGCGCGTTTTTTATCGATGTCTTCGCGAAGTAATTAGTCATGTGATCGGAAGATTGTCGAAGCAGTTCGGCTGTTGGCGATCCTACATTGTACAACTACAATTTGTATGTTAAATATGTTCTATTGTAGCGATTTATCCATAGTATAATATGTGCTGTCTCTTTATGGATTTTATGACCATATACGATAGCTCCAAATAAGGAGCGGATATAAAATGATGCTGCAACGTTATGTTCTCTACCAAAAATTATTTTACAGAGCAATAAGCGTATATATCGTAAGAACCATCAATGCTAAAAAAGTTTTTTTTTTTGTAATTAAATATTTACGTTTAAAATGTATGAAGTGAATAATTATTCTTGCTTCTAGTGTATTACATAGTAGTGTATTTGCACGTTTCTCAGGTGACATACACTCGGTGTTTGCGCACGTAGTTCGCTGACAAGCCGCCAGCTGGTGGTCCGAGTGCACTGTTTGCTTTCCCATCGAGTGCCTCGCCGAGGAGGCCGGCCGCAAATATACGCATAACGGTGACGGACATATGTGCACTGTTTACTGATCGGTCTCCAACGCGCATAAATTAAAATCAACAATGATTGTGCAATGCCAGAAACATGATATTTCACACAAATTATTATTATGTTCAAATGCATTTTTACAACATACGAAAACGTTCTAGTCTAGCAAATACTCGTATTATACACTTGTAATATAACCAAATTTATAAACATAGACATAAGAATTATCAAGGAGGATAGGCCCCTAGTAAGAACCATCTCAGAGAGGCGAGCCCGATGGATCGGTCACATCATGCGCCACGATGGTCTTCTTCACGACATTTTGGAAGGGATGGTTGAGGGTAGAAACTGTAGAAGGCGCCCTAGACGGGAGTATTTGCAGCAAATTTTTGAGGACATGAGTTGTAGCTCTCATGCTGAGCTGAAGAGGACTGCAAAGGATCTAGAAAAGTGGAGATCGAAATGCAAGATTTTATAAATATTTATTTATTTATTTACCTTGTTTTCACATGGATCACGTAACAAAAGTTCTCTATTAGGAGACTGCAGTTTCGACTAACTCGTAGTCTTTCTCAATCCTTCTCTAGTTAAGAGATAACTGAGCTGCGTTGTACTTGTAAGTGGTGTAACACATTTTTGTAGGGGAGGGGGTGGGGGTGTGTCTATGCAAGATTTTGTTGCTGCAAACCAATCCACCGGATTGATTCTTCGAAGAAGATACATATGCAGGTACGTTACATATTAGGGGGACGATTGTTTGACTTTTTTGACCATTCTACAGTTGGTAAAGTGACAAAGGTAGACTTGGTTGGGATATGTTCTTCGGATGTTGCAAGAGAGTGTTAGTTAAAGCTTTCTTTTATTCATGTTATCGGGCTCTCGTTATCTAAGAAGGACTTTGGAAATTATAAATATACTCGGTGGAACTCCGGCAATCAGAGCTGAAATGGGATTAGACAAGGAATATGGCAAATGACAGATATATTGTGAAACAGAGAGCATTGATGGAATTAAGCTAACGAAAAAACGTGATGCTGTCGGCGAGGGAAATAAAATGTAAAAATATATACAGGAACAGGAAAGGAAGAACGAATATATTTTTTTTTTCGTTTCAACACTGGACCCGGTAGCGTTATTGCAATATAAGGCAATATGAGGCAATATGCTCCGAATTCGGAGCAGCTATTGTATGAATATCTAACATAATTTAAATCTACCCCAGCTTAATTCGAACAATTGATTCCGCAAACACTGCGGTGAAACGTTTTCGGTTTGTCAGTGCAAATTGAATGTATTGTGTTGCAATTTACGGTTTGTGTTGTTAGGGTAACGGTCTTCCAATAGATTAACATCCATTCAATGAACAGCAACAGAATAGAGACGATTTTTACGTAAACACACACGGGAAAATACTGCAAGAACTTAAAGAGAAAACTCAATGGTGGATTGTGACTACGAAAATATCTGCTTTTAAAAAGTGTTAAGCACTACATATTATATAATTTAATGTTTCATCGATTATAAAGCTTTTAGAAATAAAACTCATTAAGCCGTATTCGATTCAAACAACGTAAAAAAATATTTTTAGTAATTCAATTTAATGTGAAAACGAGCATTTTATATTGAGCAACGATTTTCTTCTTATGAAGATACCAAAAAATGGGTCGATGCTGGATTGCCTCAAAAGACCAAGAGTTTTTTCAGCGTAGATTCCGCTTGCTACCTGAAAGATGGGTGAAGGTCGTAGCTGCCAATGGACAGTATTTTGAATGATATGAGTCTGATAGTCTTTTAAAAATAAAATGTTGATTTTTATTTTAAAAATATATTTAAAGGTTCATTTTCGGTTTAATTTGTCAGTTGGTTGATATCAAAATATGTCGTTTGTCAACATAATAAGCAGATGTTTGTTGAATTGGTAGTAATTTTAGTATAAACGTTCATTTTAATTCAAAAGAAAAAATAAGCTCGTCAGGAGTCGAATTGGGGAATGCTCGCGTTGATAATGAAGCGCGATATCACAAGAAATTAAATACAAATTTGGAATAATTACATACTTGTATTTAAAGAATTGAAAAAAGTTTCATCGGGAATAGAACCTAAAATAAAATAATGTAACATTACAATTGATACCTATCCCTCGATGAATAGATCGCCCTTTTATCCGTCCTTCCCCCGGGTAAAGAAGGAATTGGGGCACACATAGCGAACAAGTGAATTCATTAAAAGCTTTGTCATATTACCCTGATGTGATAAAACACTTGTCAGATTCTATGAAACGGTTTGTATGATTTACAGCTTTTGGGTAAAAGCACAAAAACGCACTTTGTGAACATGTTGCGTTCAATATTGAATTTTCAAAATGGTTCAGATGGTACTCCCGGCCATCATCAGGTCTTCCTTATTGCAGCTACTCGGACACAGCGCACACTCCAGAAGGTGCAATCCAAGCATTCCCCTCAGATGGTGAAATGACGCAGTGAGCAGCGTGTTACAAATATGATTTAAGTATACAAATTTAGATTCGTATCCCATGAACATAATTTATTTTCCTACGATTAATTAATAAAATAAATGTTAAATGCATTGTGGTATGGTATTCGTTCTAGATTAGCAAGTGAAATAAAAAAAATCGAATCAAAGACATTGAACTAAATATTGTAGACGGGATTGGCATGACGAAAATCGCTTGCTTATCGAGCCAGAGGTCGTGGATTGGATCCCAGAAGAAACATAAAATAAAAAATAAAAATAAAATATTGGACGATGGCGGTTTAACACTTTATATATCCATCCCTTAAAACAGCAAGCATCATTTAATCTACAAATGATATTTCTCCATCATCGTCTCTCAGTATTCGTCTGTATGTGTTTACATAAAAAATGTGTTTAATTTGATTGCCCCGAAAGAGGACCTAGCCCCTGGACACAACCAGGGGTAGAATATATGGAGGTCCCTTAACAGACTTCGGACCGAAGTATGCAAGACGAGGACACGAATGAAAGCCTGGCAGTTTGACAGCAGACCGACTGAATATGACTGCGGCGTGGAGCAGACCCTGTCACACCTTCTGGATTGTGCGCTGTGTACCAGTAGCTGCACCCAGGAAGACATGATGATGGCCGGGAGTAACGCCATCGACGTCGCCCACTTCTAGGCAGACAGGGTCTGACCCTGTTGTTTCAGAAACGATTATATATAATTTATAAAATTTAAATTTTTATTCTTATTTTATATCGTTATTAAGACAAGTAAGATTGTGTCTAAGGTTTGAAATTTTTACAATTTAAAAAATTTTTTTAATGAAATGACCAATATATATATAGTATTTTCGGTGGGTGCTCTAATAATGTCAGCCCGTGTGGTGTTCTCAAGCATGCTGTCACGATGCTAGAACTTATGACAATGCAGTACACAGGATAGCGCTCACAGTTGCCCGTCACGAGATCATTCAGCTCCGCATACAAAAGTATCATTAAATCAGTGTTTATACGGTTAACCAACGCCTTCTGTGCGAGGGGCGATCGATAAAATATATCAAACCATATTTAAAAATGAATACTTACAAATCATATATAATTGCAGACGTTTTTAACGAGGTATGTGTATTATTGATATACATCAATACATATTTTTGAACTAATGAAAAAATAACTAAAAAAAATAATTCAGTATTATTATTATATCAGTATTTGTATAGCGCTTTTTCATGACCGAATGGTCATTCCAAAAGCGCTTCTTTGCCTCTCTGAGTAAAAAGGTGGGTCTTGAGTCTGCTTCTGAAGGATGCCTCTGCTTTAAGTTCTCTTATGCTTTCCGGCAGCGAGTTCCAGGACATTGTTGCCGCGTAGCTGAAATCACGATTGCCGAAGGCCGTGCTAGGACTACCTCCCGTCAGCTGCAGGGTGCTTCTATTTGCTCTGGCTGATCTGAGTGTCTCTCCAGGCTTATCTCCGATGGCTTGATCAGTTCTGTCAAATAACCCGGTGCAGTGCCGTAGAGTGCCTTATAAGCTAAAAGACATAGCTTGTACTGGATTCTAGCTGGAACCCTCAACCAATGCAGTCGGTGTAGTCTCGGAGTAATGTGACAGAATTTGGGCGCGTTGTACACTATCGTCATTGCCTAATGATGGCTCGGCCTATGCTGTGACTAGGTCAAGCCAGAAGTTTGTCAATTCGTAACGTAAATATATGCAAACGTGCTTCAGAAAAAGTCAGTGTTATCAATCTGCTACTAATAGTGTCATCGCGCGACTGTATAACACCCTTTTGAGAGAGAGGAGTATGTTAATATGTTTTACATATTTTTATATATTTTAAAATTTGAAAAGTCCCATCGTCAATCTATAAAAATAATACCTGTGGATGAATTGATCATTTAACTTTTCAAAGATATATAACAAGAGTTATGTATAATAATTTATATCAATCACATATTAGTGTTAATATCCTAATCAATAAGCCAAGAAATTGGCTGTGTATTGAAGTATTTTAATATGTTTAATTTTGTAATATTCTCACTAATAAATTAGATCACTTTTGTTTCGAAGCGACCCTCTTATATGTAATACGAGGGCATTAGTCTACCTGTAGCCCAGCGAGTCGAGTGTTCAGTATCGCCCAGCGTCGTTTTGACCGGTTCGATACACACCCGAGAGCAGTCCGCGAGCTGGTGGCGTGTCTGCTGCTTCCATGAGCACCTGATACCTCCTCATCAGACAGTTCCTCACGACAGCCCAGAACACAGCACGGCATCCGGGTGGTTATAGCACGTACCAAGAAGCAATGTCTTATGCGCTGACAGACGATATTAATAGTCTTAACTAGACCAGAGAAAATATACAACGATACCTGTGTTTTTATCAAAACAAAGGTTATTAATTAGATTTGTACACTCGTATGCAGAGTCATTCCTTCCTTTAAGGTAACCAATCTATAATAGCTACTTTCCTTTATAATGATTAAAACGAGAATGCCTCAGCACTCGAATCACCTCAAATCTTAAAAAGCATCTCCGCGTGTTAACATTTTCGCATCGGTTGTCGCCATATGCCGTAATAAGATTCCCCGACAGTTGACATTGGTTGACGTGATATATCGTTTTGTTACTTTCTTAGAATAGTATTTTATGCATCATCTGATAGTTAAAGGATATAAGAACCAATGCGATATATGAAAACAGACTAGATAAGTACATTTATGCTTCAAATACTAGTTTTATAATTGACAGTATAATTTGTATTCAAACCGAGCCGTAATGAAAGGGTTAAGAAATGTTTCTGTATACGGGTGTAAATGTATCACACGTTTGCCCCAAATAAGTAGGTAATAGTTTGTAGTTATTTTATTTTAACTTTTATAAAAGCGCGGATTGTAGTAAATATAATTTATTTAGTAAATAGTCAAGAGTCATGCTAATTTTGTTGAGTATGATGTTGGCCCCCGTACGTTTCTATGCGTCAGAAAAATGCGGTATTCATTAGAAAAGCTGTTTTAATTAATGTTTAAAAAAATTTACTACCGAACGCTTAACTTTTTTTATGTAAACACATACAGGAGAATACCGATAAACAGTGATAGTAATTCTGAAGTCTCATCTGTGGAATTTTACGACGCTAACTTATGCATATGGCTAAGCGCTGCATGTGAAGTGTTGATCCGCCAACGTCATTGACTACAGCCCGAGATTCACGCATCATCCTTATTATTACAGGATTTTATTATGAATGGGTGGTCTTCACGGGACGACTTTCGTCTACCACCAATTTTGATTAATAGTCATTTTACGGGTGAGGGATCAAATTTTCACCAACCGGCGGTATTTTAGAGCCCAGAAATCGATTAAAAACTTTTTTTTTAATCTCCGTCGGGGATCGAACCCACGACCTTTGGCTTGCAAAGCAAACGCTTTGACCATTGAGCTGTACCCGCCGGGGTGACTGAAGACAATTTGGTGATAAAAGGCGTTTAGGGTAAATATTTGTTATTTACAATATTTAAACAATCATATATCAGACTATTTTAAGCAAGCATCTTAAAAAATGTAATTGAAATTAAAGCAAAAAAATATTTTCGTTTATATTCATGACTTTTAACTTTTTCGTGGAATGCAGTAACTTTGTGATTAAAAAAAAAAACACTTTGTAAAACCAATGCATAATATCTCGATAAATGAGAATAATTCAATATTTGAATCACAGAAAGAATCAGAATAATAAAGAGCAAGTAAATGTAAATTTTATGGGTCCGAAAAATTGGTTTATTTTGGAGTGAATCCGTCCCGAGTTAGTTCCTTAAAAAAAATCTCGGCAGAAGACAAAAACTCAGTAAATCATTGATCTCCAAAATTTCTCCCGCGTGTTGCCGTTTGCCAAAGAGGTGGCGGATGGTATCAGACGATTGCGACTCCTTCTTAATTCCTTTCTTAATGAGCTGACGTTATCGTCCATCCTCGCTGGTCCTCCGGCCTCCGAATACCGGAGGAACTCGATCGCGAGGAATTTTCGGCTCGTATCTTTCATCCCGTCTCGCAGCAATTAAAATTTAAAGCCGAATGCACTCTCGGAGAGCTTGATTTTTTATTAATTGGGATTTAAGCAACGCCGTCGAATGTGTTCAATATAATCCAGAAAAAAAATCAAGCAACCATTACGCTTCATTACAAAAATTTGCTTATTTATGAAAACATACAGGAGAATACCGCATGAAGGTGATGAAGATATCATATCAGTAGAGTTAATTATGCTTCTCACTTTGCATATCTATATATCTATAACGACATAATGGAGAACGTTTTACGCGCCTTATGTGTATACTCTCAATGCTCAGTACAGTAACAATAACAGTAATAAAATTACAATACGTAATGGTGTGTATCTGGCATGACGTAACGTGAATCTATTCTGAGACCAAATACAGACTGCCATTCACGCATCATCTAATTTGACAGCTATTTGTCAATTAATGTAGTATAAATAAATATCTGTAAACAATTTAAAGCATGTAAATTAATAGACAATATGATTTTTGTAACTTTTCTGGAGATTTAACTCGTGACTGCTCACGTAACGGCAGAGCATTGTTACTCGTATAATGAGAGTGTTCCGTAAGCAATGTATTGGTAATTCGATGGTACAAGGCAATCAATCGACCTCTGTGCTAAATGCAAGAACATAGAAATATGAAAAAACACTGGCAAAATATTCCCTAGTGCGAAAATCTCAACGATCTGAAGCTAAGCACGTTTAATCAACTACTAACAGTATACAGTTAACCCTTCCATAACGTTTACATAAGATTGGATAGTTAGCACGACGCTCCCGTGACCTGAACCATTTAGTCCTAAGAGGCAGTTCAACTCAAATTAAATAACATAGAACGGACCATTACTTGAAAAATCGCCAAACACGCTATAAGGAAAAATCTCCGTTAAATCAACTTGCGCTCTACGAAGGTTCATTGTAATTATGTAAGCAATAACACACGATATTGACTTCTAATACATAATGCACATGTTATTGAATATTTAAGCATTACGGTAATGTATTTGTTGACATTTCAACAGTAAAGAAGAAGTAAAGTCGATGGCCTATCCGTCTGTGTATCAATTATCTACGTCGGTCGACCTGGTGGGGCGGAGGCCTTCCATGAGAGGCATTGTCCGATCCAATCCCCGCCTAGCCACGACCATCACCCCGCCCTCTACACTTACAGGCGGTTGAACTATGTACAAGTACTAACTACGTTCTCAGTACCCACTTGAAGACACACGTTGTCCATATAGTACTCCAATACGCTGAAGTACTCGATACTCAGCAATGTATATTTTTTCCATATAATGTTCAATATATTGTAATCAAATTGAAGCATGTAGGAGAGCACAAAAATTAGGCTAAAACAGGTGATGTTGTAATGAACTCTAAACAATTTATTTCGTCAATTTGTAACGTTTCTTTAAGAAAAAAAAATACAGAGAGTAGAGGGGGTTCGTCACGTGGCCGCGCGGAAGAAGGATGCAGGAGCAGGTCCCAAAGTAAAGAACTTGTTTTTGAAGCACAATTCGCATTTATTTTTAATACAGACTTGATTTCTTCGCCCGACCGTTACGTGACGTTTCGCCGGCCGGACGAGACTTAACTGACGTCTAAGCGCGCTCGTAATGGGCTGTCGCCCAGCGCCGCTAGTGGCGATCTACAGAATTAATGGCGCACCAATCACAACAGCCATGTACACAACTAACGTCACACCCGTGACCCGACTTATCAAAATACCAATATGGCGACACATACATGTCCGACAAGCGAACAGAAATAAGAGACGAACGATTGTATACCGAGGTTTTCGGCACCAGTCAGCAAGGGCTATATCATGCTGATGTCATGTAAATTATGATAGTTTAGAGTAAAAATTACATAAAAATAAAAGTACTAAAAAATGAATATAAAAAATTCACCCTTCAGTATTATGGGAGACCTATATTGTTCTATGCACCTGACATTCAACCCCAATTAATAAATATTGTTCATTGTCAGGGGTAGTTTCACAATGAGTGACCCTTGATAATCCTTTCTTTTTTGTTGCAATAATAATTTATGCAGTGATCGCTGGACCATCGGTTCACGCTGCATCACACTGATGACCTTAATGATGCAGTGCATTAGTGCGGTGGAGGATTCCGTAGTTTACACAAGTGTTTAAAATCACATGGGGTCAATTGCGCTTTATGAAAATGCATGATGTACCATTACATCATAATCTGTAAGAGTAAATGGCAAAGTTATGGTGCAGTAGAGTGACATGCATGAAATTCGAGTTCATATCCGGGTGAAGTTATTTATTTTTGTATCTAGTGGGGTAATGTCGTCCAACCAGAACTGCTGGACGCTGCTTGCGAAAATTATGTTTAGAGTATACGTAGGTGTTGAGATAATGCAAGTGTGTATTAATCATTGACAGTTTATTTGTTGACAGTTTATTTTATTTCCCTTAAATGACGTTACAAAATAGATAACATTTCAATGCGTCATTACAGTAGATACAACCATAAGTGTGGCGATGTAAATTTATTGACACATTTAGTGTCAATGACCTCACACTCAGAACTAGCGTCAGGAGACTCAAGATAAATAGCTTGACTTATAACAACAAAAACCCTGTCATAAGTATAACACGATTGACACACAAATAACAAGGCATTATTGTCACAAAATAAAACCAAAAAAAAAACATGTTTGTATCAAGAAGGTAACTCTGATGTTAGAAGAACACAAACTCAAACGGTAAATGATGATATAAATTACTTTCACGAGTGTTACGAGCTGCCCAAAGGAGCAGAGGTCGTGAAAAAAGGCAGTTAAAAATACTAAAAGAACCAAATTCACGTCTGCGATTGATGGTTAAGGAGGTAAAAAGTAAGTCAACTATTATTTATGTGTGAAATCGACCTCCATCTCGCTGAGTGGATCACTTCAAAAAGTCACTTTAGGGCATACTGGGAACTTAGCTCTTGGTCGCTTTGCGGTCTAAAAATAATTCAAATCGTCTTCTAAGCTTACATTAAATAAACACCTCAATGATTTTTTCAAATCTTACAGAACGTTCGACTACTGATTAGTTGAAGGCAGAAATTGATACATAAGCAGGTGCTTAAAATATACAAAATCGGAAAATAATTATATTTCTGACTACTTAGGATGTTACAAAATAATATTAATTTATTGCATTCTTTATTAAATATTAATTATTAGTTAAATTCATACTTTAATATTCTTACATGAGATATTTATGTTTTTATGTTTATATTGCAATGGCTTATACGCCCCGAGCTTAATGTATATTATTTTGTACGAGTATATGGAAACAGTCAAATACAGTAATTTTCCATAGAAATAACTTTAGACTATATAGATTGTGATGGCCATATGCTCTAAATTGGGAGGGCATTGTATGGTAAGGTATCTGCATTTCCTAGAATGTACTTTGATTTAAAAAATGCGGGCAAACTATTAGAATTTTACAGCTATTTCACATATAGATAAAAATACCAAAATCTGTAATGTTTCACCGGAATACAGTACTCCGGTATTAATGGTCTGGTATTACTGTTATCCGTCCAATCGGCTGATGATAGACCCACGACCCGAACCAGTTTAAAAGTATCGGCCCGGACCAAATTATATAATCAATTTAATTATTAAAAATTTACTTCGAAAACGACCTCAACGAGAACGCTTTTGATTAATTAAATAGATTGTAAAATAAAAGCTACATCTTGACTAATGGCTTCTTCGTGACTTTGAGCGAGGGAAGCTCATGCAGAAGAACACCACAAAAGATGCTGAACGTTTGGAGGATCTATATAATATTAAATAAGGGAGCATTTACGAGTAGATCAAACGTCTAAGCTGCAATTCGTGGATCGCAGACATTCAGTCGGTTCACTAAACCTTTTATATCGCCAGTATTAATGACCACTGTTTATTCAAACTTTCTCAGTTGATTCATCCCGCACTTATTCATCAATGTCGAGCCCACAAAACTCTTTCCGAGCATCCTTACAAGGTCGACGTACGTCAACCTTGTAAGGATTTTTCTTGTTGCAACTTTCTGTTTGGTGTTGCTGCAACGACGCTTGAAGGTGAGAGTGCGATCTAAAGTGACTCCGAGGTATTTTGGATGGTCGCTATGTTCCAGTACTCTACCTTTCCACGTGACACGAATCTTTTTGTTAGCTTCCCCGTTTCTATGGTGGTACATCTCGTTGAGTCCCTGGCTTAGGATGTCCTCAACTTCTTCAAACGTTACCGCTTGCGCTGCCAAACCTAAGTTATCCGCATATATAATATAAAAGACTCTGTGTCTAGGAACAACAACAAAAAATCCAGGTGAAGGTACTATGTATGATTTCGAAACTCTATTAGTGATTATGCTCTCTTGTAGCAGCCGTTCTCTAGTGTAAGCATATAGCCAACGTATTACACAGTTCTATCGGACGCCACGATCTTTACCTAATTCCGAATCATATCTGCTTTCGAAGCTACGCCGAGTAAATTATACACATATACGAGCATAAGTAATTGAATCAGGACGAGATCCTCAACCCTTGAATATAAGGCAGCTATTGTGTGTAAGACATATTATGACCTTTGTAATCATCCTATTAACATCCTCCTTTCTTTCAAAGAGGCTGTTATTCCGTCGCGTGATGGCAGTATTAGGAGCAGATTAATAACATAATTTAATTTATAATTTTCAACAGAAATGCACGTGTTCTTGAATGCCTAGATTTACGCTATCAATCAACGATCTGAGTTTTAACGGCAATCTGTTTTTAATTGTCCGACATTTCGCCCTCCGTTACAGGGCTCACGGTGCACTAACGCAGCTAATTATCTTCTTAATCCTAGGTGCATCTATCCTACTATCAACTTCATAATCGTTTCCAAGCCGTCGACTCACAATGAGTCGACAAAATCATCCCGACAAAGATTATTTGTATACAATACTTAGTTATTGTTGTAAGGGCTTTAGTCTAGGGGGGATTTTTTTAATTGTTGAATAATATTTGGGGGGAGTAATTATTGTTAGTGCTATATGAAACGAAACTTTTAGATTACAAAGCATAAATTAATATTGAAATATATGTGCTAAAATACATATAATTTTTTAATTAGTATTAAATTACAACTATTATATTTTAATCAAGAATAATTGACAATGAACAAATGAAACGTAATAAATTTTAAATTGCTTAATGCACATCGTTGCTTGGATTGAGCCGCTCCTTAGGACCAAATATTCAAGACCTCGGAAGCATTGAGCTAATCATTCGATTTTCTTAAAAAATTCGATTAACAAGTCAAACAAAATTTACCTCGGTTTTATTTTTATTTTTTATTTAAACATATATAGGAGAATACCGACAGATGGTAATAGTAATTTTGAAGTCTCAAGTGTGGAATTCTATTACACTTACCATGGTCCACATGGGTAAGCGCTGCATGTGGAGTGTTGATTCGCCAAAGTCATAGACTACAGCCCGAGATTCACGCATCATCTTTATTATTACAGGAATTTACTATGAATGGGTGTTCTTCACGGGACGACTTTCGTCTACCACCAATTTTAATTAATAGGCTATGACTGGAATTTTACGGGTGAGGGATCAAATTCATACCAACCGGGGGTATTTTACAGCTCAGAAATCGATTAAAAATCTTTTTTTTAAATCTCCGTCTGGGTGACAAGATGCAGGATCAGGTTCACAATGCAAAGAACTTGTTTTCGTTTCACAATATGCGTTTATTTCTCAAGCACTTGCTTTTTCGTCCACCCGTTTTGGCGAACGTCATTAATTGTGCGCCATAACAGTCGCGAGCGAGCTCTCGACTCCCGGCGCGATCTGACATCTAGCGCTGCCAACAGTCGCGGCAGAAAAACTAATTAAAGATGACAGTGGCACCAAAATGACCTGGACCAACTGTCATAACAAATAAAATGGCTTATGCAAACACCGTGTATTATTATATAACTAAAGCTAACATTATAAGATATGCATGTCAGGCGAGCGAAAATAAATAAGAGATAAAAGATCGATTTTCGAGGTTTTACGGCATCAGCCTAAAGGAGCTATATCAAGGTGATATGATTATGTACATAAGAAGGATGCATATGGCCTAGAACATACTATGTGACACGATTAACAAAATCATATGTAGATAGTGTAAAAAATAAATAAATTGCGTTATATTAGATAATAGCAAATTCAAATTCAAATAAAAGTATTCTTAAATTTTAAATACAATAAAGCAAAGCTCAGTTTTTGAATGCTAAAGCGCTGCACTAACTTTGAACAAAAATTCAATAAAAAAAATAACTGTAAATTACAAGTAATTTCATACATCTATAAAGCATAACATATAGAATACGATTATGGTGATAGAGTTGTATACATTGTTATTAATATATTGTATGTTTTATTGAAATATGATCAAAGAAAATTCTTCCGAATGTCGTCATCAGCCGCTGAGAATCCCGTGAAAATCATCGAGTTTTGATCACAAACCGCTTGATGTGATCTGAGCGATTTGTCATCTAGAAATTCCGATTCGGGTTGCTCACGGTTGATATAAGTGGATGATGTACGGTCCACAGCAGCGATTGCGAACCTTTACCAACATGGCTTTTGGATATATTTCGGGAAAGAAAATCCATCATTTTAATCAATTTTCGGCGAACCGTGATTACGATTATTTTAAGCTTTTAATGAGAGGACTTAATACCACAAAGATGTACTAAAATAAAAGTAAAACAATATTTTAATGAATGTTACTTTTACTTAGGCATTTGAGTATAGTATCTTCTACGACTATAAGTAAGTGCGAGAAGAAATTTTTTTTTTTTAAAAATAAGTTTATTATTTTTACCAAACTATACAGCGCCTCTATCGTCTTCATTCATCTTTACGGTTGTAAATCTTAGCATCTGATCAAAAGCTAATGCAGACGAATAATTGGTTTTGAAATCAGTTGCTTTTGCGTAGAATATTGAAGGTACGATGGTTTGATTTTGTGAGGTGAGAGAGCGAACAAGGCAGCATTCTTTAATACAGTCGGACATAATACGAAGACGACCTGGTTGAGACATACACTTCGGATACAACAGGAAAGTATAAACTACAGCTGACTCTTCTTCAAGCCCCCCGATTCACGCTGTCTTGGAAGACCTTCAAGAAAATATGCATAGAATGTACGTAATTGGCGGAGCTGCGGAAATCAGAGCTGATATTAGATGAGGTCGAGAACCATGGCGGCTGACAGAGCTTTGTGACCGCAATTCGTGAAAACCATATGCTCTAGTTAGAGGAGCGGACATGGTAATGTTGATGATTTTCGGCACACACTTAAAACACAATTATTAAAATGTTGGCAATGGCTGTCCTGTAAGATGAATCGTCACGCGAATTGATCTGCCTTCATCGACTGTCAGAAGCCAGGAAATTCACCGTTTCATGCGATTAATTGAGTTACGATTATTTGTGGTTGGGGGCAACGAATCCGACGTAACTAATGCGCAACATGGCGGCGCTAAATCGAGATAAATGAAATCGTATTGTACGACACAGAGAAGAAGACCCGAAATGATTTTGATATGTATCGTAATAAAACAACTGTATAACTGAGAAGCTGCAACAGGGGGAATCGCTGTGTAAGATAACACAAGAATTTATGCGATTTCAGTCGATGCTTGCAGTAGAGAAAAGACGAGGGTGAATAATAATCTGTAGATAGTAGCCTCAAATGTGGATTCTTTAACGCTCCATTATTAGATAGCCAAGCATTCGCGTATATATTTTTTAAGGTAACCCACTGTGAATGGGTGATATTCACGTGACGACTTTTGTACAGTACAAATTTCATGTTCATGGTTAGATGTCTTACATAAAAAAATGCTTAAATTATGTGAGCCAGTACATTTTTAAAGCGGAAATTCCGCAATGTTTTAAAACTAAAGCGTTTAACCAATGCATCCTCCAAGTATTAACTTATGGCGCAGAGTCGTGGAATCTAAAAGCATGTCTTACGCATAAAATAAAGGTCACCCAACGTGCAATGGAGATATCCATGATCGGAGTATCTCTAAATGATGGATATTCGAAGAATAACTCAAAATATGGAGGCTACTTACTCAATGAATAGGCACAATCAAGTGGCAATGTGGAGGACATATCTGTCGAAGAGACGACGGTCGATGGGGAAGAAAAGTATTGAAATGGCGCCCAAGATCTGGCAAACGAAAATTTGGACTGACGACATCAGAAGAATAAGCAGTTGTGGTCTGGACGCGGAAGTCAGAGGATCAAAGAGGATTGAGACTCATGTGGGAGGCCTACGTTTAAAAGTAGACGGACACAGACTGATGATTATGACGATGTAAGCCAGCTTTTAATAAAAAAGATTGCCATATTTATCACATTCAAAGAAATCAATTGATATTGATGTACTCGTATTGTAGTATTCAACTATTATTATAATAAATTGTTTACAAAATTATTTTTCTTTAGATAGTATTCTTATATATACGTTGTCTTCTCAAACGTTAACGTCTTCAAAGTCATCAATATCCCCAGTAAAAAGTTGAAGTCCATTTCGTTCTTGATTTCTTATCTATCGACTTTCATCGCCAAATATATTATCCATTTATTTTTTACTCATTTGATTTCATCAATGCGATTACATCAGATATAACAGAACAATACAAAGAAAACGATGATGAAGAATATTGATATTTTTAGTGTACAAAATACCGTCGTATTGATCATACGAAATCCATATAAAAATATAAATAATATTGTCAACTACATCACAATAATTTTTGCAGTGTACTCTCAATTATTGTGACCGTACCAATAACAATTTTGCTACAGTACAACAATAAAAAGTCGACTGTATAAGGTATTTAGTGTATTTTCAGTAATTATAAATATTTATTTATTTACCTTGTTTTTACACGGATCACGTAAGATAAGTTCTCTGTGGAGACTGTTGTTTCGACTACCTCGTAGATTTTCTCAAGCCATCACTTGTTAAGAGATAACTGAGCTGCGATAGTACTTTATAAGTGGTCAAACCCATTTTATGTAGGAGAGTGGTAGGGGTGTGTCTATCAGGTAATATTCTTGCAACCCTATCTGTCTCCCTCTCTTATCATTCAAAATTTAATATATATATATAAAACCTTCCCCAATATCAAAGCTATATCAACTCTCGGGCATTGCCCCACCAAACATACGGCGAGAAGTTACTACCAAGAAGGAACTCACCAAAGCAACCCACGACGCACTCCACCCTATGTTTGGGTACCAAAAGATAACCACACGGCTCAAATCAAGAAGAAGTTTCCTACAGTCGACAACGGAACTGGTGATACCTGAGGCCACCCTGCGGCTGAACATGTGGAGAAGCGCAACTGAGGGGAATACTTGGATTGCCCTAAAAGAGGACCTAGCCCCTGGACATGACCAAGGGTGGAATATATGGAGGTCCCTTAACAGACTTCGGACCGGAGTATGCAAGACGAAGACACAAATGAGGGCCTGGCAGTTTTACAGCGGACCGACTGAATGTGACTGCGGCGTGGAGCAGACCCTGTCACACCTTCTGGAGTGTGCGCTGTGCCCGAATAGCTGCACCCAGGAAGACCTGATGGTGGCCAGAAGTAACGCCATCGACGTCGCCCACTTCTGGGCAGACAGGATCTGACCCTGTTGTTTCCGACACGATTATGTAAAAACTTAATATTGAAGGTTTATAGCCGCTGGAAAGATTCATAATAAAATGAATTTTTAAGGTTAATTTTTAGTGCTTTTGACAGATTCAAATATTCTGCATCTGGAGCCGCCTCTGGACTTTGGATGATGAGTATGCAGAGGTCATGGAGCACTTATCAGTCTGATCGCGTTCGTTACAGAGAACACCGTTCGAGTGACAGGTGATGTCAATATGCCGCGGCGGAGTCATCCATCATCACACGCATGCCGAACCAAAAGAATTTCGGACGAGCAAGCCAAAATAACCCTTATCGATTTTTATTAGTAGGCACTGCAGTACGAGAGAACATGGCCAGATGAAGAAAATCAGAGTCGGCCTTAACCTTTAACACGCCAACTACACACGCATGTGATCTATCGAAAAATAGGGCGAACGTAGTTATTTTTTAAAATTTAAAAAATGAATTTAGTTTTTTCGTATTAATCTACTTAAAAACAATAAAATAAAATATTTTAATTGTTTATAATTTAAAAAACTTTGTGAGTATAGGTCAAGAAATAAACTACGTCTTGAAACTGTTTTGTAAGTGAAACTATGGTACCCTTATTTTCAGGATGCTTATTTTTCATACATATCATTTTGGAAATTTCTTGCATATAGGGATAGCTTTAATTTTTCTATGACTGCGTTTAAAAGGCTAAAAATTATTCAAAAAATCCTCTCTTCACATGAAGACTGACGTTCTTTATGTGCAATTGTAAATATTGGTCTTCTCAACATTCTATAATAGTATGATTAGTAATTAAATACACACATACAATTCTACATCTTTTTTTTTACGCATCAATTCATTCAGAAAAAGTATAGGCAGACGCGGGACTCGAACTTCGAGCGTTGCACCTTAGCTCTATTCTACACACCGCGCTGTCCACACGACCATTCTCCACCTGGACAATTACGCGAAATTAGATGTATTTATATCCATTTACAACATCATATTATTGAAATATAGATGAATTATCTATAAAATAAGATTAGAATATTGAAAATATATTAATAAAAATTTAAATAATCCAAATTCTAGGATAAAATATAATGCAGAAGTTATTCTTAGGCCAAGCACTCCTAATATTATATAAACATCAAACTTATCTTAAAAAAGTAGATTTTTTTCTGTTTTTTTGTGCTGTGTCCTGTTATTACTCAGAACCTGTTTCTGCGACATAGACTTTACGCCATCTTTAATATGGTCTTCCTGGAAGCTGGATTCTCGATGCTCGTCAGCTGCTGTGCTCATAACTCTTTCAGAACACATTATTCCCATGTGATCTCTCCAATAAGCTTCTCGATCTTTCTCATTGCACAACATCATCGACGACAGAAGCCATTTGTATTACAGATTTTTGTATCTCTTATTGTCATTATTGTAATGAATTGTATAATCTTCATCTCAATGGTTCGCAACGCCATAATCGAATGGACACAAATTTTGTATCTTCCTTCTTCGTAGTATCAATCCGGTGGATTGGTTTGCAACAACAGAATCATGCATCTAGATCTCCATTCTCCTCGGTCCTCCGCGACCCTCTTCAGCTCAGCATAAGAGCTACAATTCATGTCCTCAATCACTTGCTGCCAATACTACCGTCTAGGGCGCCCTCTACAGTATCTACCCTCAACCATCCCCCCCACAATGTCGTGAAGAAGATCATCGTGGCGCATGATGTGACCGATCTATCGGGCTCGCCTCTCTGAGATGGTTTTTGTTAGGTGACTATCTTCTTTGATTATCCTGAGAACCTCATTGTTCGTGACGTGGTCTCTCAAGGAAACTCCGAGAATTCTTCTGTATGACCACATCTCAAAGGCCTCTAGTCTTGCTAACTATATTAATGCTTAAAAAAGTCTGTTTATAACATTTCGGTTCCTATACAAGCAATATCTAATGCCAAAAGATAAATCCAGAATGTACGAGAAGCATATTACTTACGCAATAATTTGTGTCTCCAAAATAGCCCATCTTGAATAAAAGCTTCACGAATACTCTACAAATAATAAAGCTGCCTATTTCTGACTCGTTACTTTATATATGCACGAGTATATCTACTGTTTTTTTTACAGGAAGGTTTTGTAGGGATCGCAAACTAGCAGGGTTAATGTCCTTGGGATAATATTCGCCCGCGGCGCAAACTGGTTTATGTACTGGGCTATCTTAATCGCCGAAACCTCTTTCTCTCTCCACGGGTGTGATTCGGAGGACCATGACGATTGCTGAATGGAATTAAAAATAATTGCCGGTAAGTGTGCGGTACTTAACTTACCGGTAAAATGCGAAACGACTCGATACCCTTTTATTTTATTTATCTTATTCGATGCTATCTGGTACTTTGATGCCGTTGTCGGTGATGCCGTTGCTTACCTGAAACAAAGAAGAAAATTCTTATGAAAATCATTTTAAATTTAATTTAGAGAAATACACCCCCTCCTAATTTAGGCGATTAATGGTTTTAGAAAGTGGCACGTAAAAAAAAATATTTTTAAATAATTCAGTGAATCGGTTCTAACAATCAAAATATTGCTTGAAAAGTACGAAGTAAATCACGTAGAAAATAAAACAATGCTGTCAAAAAAATCGCGTTAAAAAAAAATCATGAAAAAAATCGCGAAAAAAAAACGTTAAAAATTTGCAGGGTGTGATGTAATTTAATATAATAAATAATTATTGATTCCATAAATTAACAAATTAATTCTGTTAAATTTTGTAAAAATAAAACAATAATTTTTACACATTCTCAAGTCAATTCATTTTAGTGATGGTATGGTAGAACCGTCGTCACTCTTAGGGTGTAATAAATAATAATTAATTAACGAAAAATAAATATACATGAATCAAAAGCGTTATTAACCCTATTATTATGGCTCGGTGGAATACAAATTATACTGTCAATTATAAAGCTAGTATTTGAAGCATAAATGAACTGTAATGTATCTGGTCTATTTTCATATATCACATTGGTTCTTGTATCCTTTAGCTATCAGATAATGCATAAAAAACTATTCTAAGAAAGTAGCAAAACGATTTATCACGGCAACTGATGTCAACGTTAGGGGAATCTTACACGGTATTTATTGGGAACCGATGCAAATAGGTTAACGATGAAATATAGTATGTGCAGTTAAATATATTGAAAAATGACAATAATGTATATCAGATAAGTCAGAGTAAACTTTCTTTTCATATGCAATGTATTAAAAGTACCTCAGAGTATTAAGCGCTTATTTCCTCACTAATAGTCCTCTATTTTTCTGTGAGTAAGCGCTTATTGGATTTACCGGTATGGCAGCGGTTACCAAGCTGAGGGACGCGATCCGGGCCTCAATTAAGGCACTAATTAAGGGCCTCGTTGGCGCTATCGGTCCCCGATATTGTAATTATTCGCATTTTCATTAGCAGAGGCAGTGGTGGCCAACCTATTAGGGTCACGACTTGAGAATAATTTATTTATATAACTTGAGTTATATAAATAAGTATATTATAAAAGAGTATATTATACATTGACATCAGCATGATATAGCCCTTGCTGACTGGTACCTAAAACCTCGATTTACAATATTTCGACCCTTACTTCTGTTCGCTTGTCAGGCATGAATGCGTCTGCCATATTGGCATTTTGGATAAGTCCGGATATAGTTATATAGACCGCCGCTTGTGGCGCTGGGGGAGAGCCCATCACGTGCGCCCCAGTCGTGTCTCGCCCTTTAGCGAGAGCATTGTATTGTGGCTCGGCCGAATGCTGTGACTAGGTCGTGTCACAATGTTGTAAGGTTTATCGTAAATATATGTCAATGTGCTTCTGAAAAAGTCTGTGTTATTAATCTACTCCTAATCATGCCCTCACGCAACTGAATAATACCTTTTTGAGAGAGAGGAGGATGTTTATATCAAGTTATACATAAAGCGTAATACGTAATTCACTTTCTTAATATTATGTTTAAATAAAAAATCGGTAGTTATTTCCACATACGCGTTTGAAAAAAATACAATATTAATCAGAGAAGTTTTTAAATAAGTTTTCTTTTTAAGACCCACTCAAAGTTTCCTTTTAAAGTGAATGGGTCTTAAAAAGCCAGGAAGGATATTTAATTTCAATTTGTTTTTTTTTTTCGATACGTTTGATACTCATTTTGATAATTGCTCGATAGGTAGCGAGCATAAAGTTTTTTTGTGTGATAATTTAAGGGAGTAGCTAAGTGGTTCAGACTCAAAGTGCGATATTATAAATGGTGAATTTATTGGTATAGGTTCATTTTCGATTAGTATTATCAAAGATTTCAGTTTGAAGTTCTCGGTTATGATATGGGACAAATTACGAGTAGTTAATATTTGTAAATCTTTGTAAGATTAAATACATTGTATCAATATTTTACATATGTTCCTTGTAGTTCTTATAAATATTTTTGTGTGATTATTAAAATAGTGATTAGACTGACAAAATTCAAAGGAACAATGTAATTGTATGGATTATATGTGGTTTGTACTTTATTATAATCGTGGTTTTCGTTAGATCACAGAAGTTTGGCAGCATTGGACGTTTATCAAAGCATGTGCTACCGCCCTTCGCTTCAATTTTCCGTGAACAAATCACCCAAAATTTGCCTCGAACACCATAGCACATTAAGTCATGAACAAATAGCAAGTGAGAGAATTGGTTGGCAGATAATTGTTATCATATGCTTCAAACATGAAACGGATTTGTGAAGAAAAAGAAATGTTGTGCGTTAAGTTTTGACTGATAATACATGCTGAAACTGTAAAATTAAATTTGTGCAAAATACTGAAATGGAGAGGTAAATGCATCCAGTAAAAATGCATTTCAATTATTAATATCATTAGACTTTAGTACGGCATTCAAGCATCATCTACAAAAAACACAATTTATCCTAAAGAACTTATTGGGATTCTCCTGATAATTTACTTCTCATACACAGTTGAAACTATACACTTCGACTGGTATTTTTAAATAATTGGATCACACTCATATTTTTTAATACAGTGGCAAAGATTTGACAAACGAGAATTTCCGAGATGGTCTTCTGCTTTCAGCTAATAGATAGATATAAGTTTCAACTGTTAACAAGTCAAGCATAACTTACATCTTGATCGCCTTCTACCGACAATCCAGTGAGTGCGTGTACGAAAAGAAATGGCGCCTTCGCTAAACTGGGTTAATAAGGCCATCGACGTGCGTTGACAGTTCGAGTATAAAATAAACCTCAGCTTGGCACTCGCATAGTAATAAATAATGCTTTAGATTAACTAATGGGACTAATAAATAAGCTAATGGGCTGATCATAGAGCTGGCGGGGCTTTGCTTGGTTCTCATCGACCGAGATACGAAGCAGGGGGACGTAAATCACACTCCGCCCGAGGGAAATAAAGATGCAATACTCTAACACTACAAATATTATATGTTAAAAGATGTGGATATTATTAAAGCGATGAACGATGTGATATTATGACATTAGAAACGATCTTTTACACCGATATGTAAAATTGCTATAATTTTAGCTCAACATCCTTAGAGTTAAATTGAGTATATTATACTACATAATACATAAGTGAGATGACTGAAGATGTATGTTTATCCTTGAATCTATTGTAGTATATTTAGTAATATGAATTTCATCTCTTAACTCATCAATGATATTTAGTGGTTGTGTGCGTGAAGGCTTTTTGATCTCTTTCAGCTGACAATTTAACGTTATATTGAATTGAAAAAAATACACCATTCAACGATTCTAGATAGTTTCAGTATTTGAAAATATAAAGTGCTGGCGAATAAAATACTTTTATATCAGCTCGATATAACCCCTGCAGGCTGGTACCGAAAAGCCTTGATATGAAATATTTCGACTTATATTTTTGTCTCTATTGAAGAAGTTAAAATATTTCAGGAGTTAGGGAAGTTGACAAAAAGACAGCACGTTTTACGATCTCAGTATGACCCAAAACATGTGTCAAGGGTCTATTGAGCGACTTTAGAATAAAATACATTAATTCTTCAATAAACAATGTCAATATATCTATACATAACACATCTAATGGTAATCAACTGTACTCGAAACTAATTATGAGGTTGCATTCATGCACATCAAATACTAGCGAGCCGAAGGTCGTGGGTTCGATCCCCGAAGGAGATTAAAAAAAAATGTTTTCTGAGCTTTAAAATACCCCGGTTGGCGTAAATTTGATCCCTCACCCGGCAAATGCCATTCATAGCCTATTAATCAAAATTGGTGGTAGACGAAAGTCGTCCCGTGAAGACCACTCATTTATGGTTAATTTCTGTAATAAGAAGGATGATTCGTGAATCTCGGGCAGTAAGTAGTCTAGACATTGGCGGATCAACACTCCACATGCAGCGCTTAGCCATGTGCACCGTGGTAAGCGTCATAGAATTTCACAGATAAGACTTCAGCATCACTATCACCATCTGTCGGTATTATCCTGTATGTGTTTAAATTAAAATTAAAAAATACAATAATTTTCAGTGGTACACAAGAGTGAAGAGAATTCGTTACTGTTCAGTATGTAGCTTCGTCGTTCACTCTTTGGGCAAGCCCAGTTAAGTTACTTCTCTATAGCCACAGGGTTTTGCTACCGTCACGAATGATCGGTTCCATAAAGCCTGGCTCTACAGGCTTTACTATCAGATGCCCATAAATTAACAGAGAATTAAATTATCTGCATCAAATCTCTGCTGTTGATTATATTATAGCGCAGAAGCTGTGTGGCACAGTGGCGCAGTGGTCAACGTATTACACTAATACCAAAGATCTAATATCTCAACAAAAAAATATTGCCGGCGGGTATCGCTCAATGGCCTTGCGTTTGCTCAAGCTTGGTCAAGCCAAAGGTCGTGGGTTCTATCCCCGACGAAGATTAAAAATAAAAAATAAAGATTTTTAATCAATTTCTGGGCTCTAAAATACCCCTCTTGGTGTGAATTTAATCCCCCACCCGTAAAATGCCAGTCATAGCCTATTGATTAAAATTGTTGATAGACGAAAGTCGTCCCGTGAAGACCACACATTCATAATAAATTCTTTTAATAATAAAGATGATGCGTGAATCTTGGGCTGTAGTCTATGACGTGGGCGGATCAACACTCCCCATGCAGCGCTTAACCATATGCACTATGGAAAGCGTCATAGAATTCCACAGATGAGACTTCAGAATTACTATCACTATCTGTCGGTATTCTCCTGTACGTGTTTACAAAAAAAAAAAGTAATTACAGAGCGTCTCAGAATGTACGTGTGTTTTGTGCCTCTATAGGATATACTGCCAAGAAAATAAAAAACAACGCGGAGGAAAAACATAGCAAAAAATTGAAAAAAATAAATTATAAGTGATTAAAATTTTATAAAGTTATGTCGAATAGATTGATTGTTTATAAGCCACGTACACTTCCTTATTTCACTTTTATATAAATATAAAGTTAAGCGAGGGAAAACAAAATATACGAGTGCCTAATGGCAACATTAAAATCGGAGCAAGTAGCGCGCCGATCGCATTAATAATTTCAGCAATATTTCACTGGGAGACTGTCGATACTCTCGGTCATTACTCACGATCGTGGAAAACAGTCATAAATCCTTCCCCGAGGCCGAGAGCTGGTCTTCCACCGCCACCTTCTCCTCTAAGATCCAGCAGCACAAGAGAAAGGAGAACCCGCAGCAGTAACATTGATCATGCCGAGCATAAAGAGCCTTTTCACTTTCGAAGACATATCCCGCATACTAAGCGATGCTATGAGCATGTGATATGACGATTAACAACAATTCAATTATAGCAATGTGCTTTCTGTATAAAATTTATACACACGTATGTATCAAATACAATATAATAAATATTACTGATATCAGCTTGATATAGCTCCTTTAGGCTGATGCCGTAAAGCCTCGAACAACGATCTTTTGTCTCTTATTTTTGTTCGCTCGCCTGACATGCACATCTAATGTTAGTTTTAATTATATAATGTTGCACGGTGTTTGCATTCCATTTTATTTGTTATGACAGTTGGTCCATTTCATGTTGGCCACTGTCATCTTTAATTCGTTTGTCTGCCGCGACTATTGGCGGTGCCAGATGTCAGAGCGCGCGTCACACCTGTTATGGCGCACTCCATAACAGGTGTGACGTATACATACTCTGAATATATACAATAGACATCTATTCTTATACGATGATAACTATGGTATAAATAAATCTTCTAACGCGTGTCAGCTCAGGCAGAGAAATAGCCGAAAGGGCTAGGCGGTATATAAAGACCTGAGCAAAGTGGTTCCAAGGCTCGTGGTTCGCATCCCGCTTCTGCCAATATTTTTTGAATGAACTGATGCGTATAAATAATTTGATGTATAGTATGTGTATATTTAATTACTAATATATTTATAAGTCTAACTATTGTTCATTACGTGTATAATGTTTTATTACTAAGTGAAATTTTACATGCAATACATTATTATTATTTCGTTATATCGGACTTTATATTAGAGAGGGTTGTATGATTCATATCTCTCAATAAACTTTCTCATCGCCATGACCACGGTCCTGATACGATCGCAGTTTACCTGTAATTAGTGATTATCCCCAAGTTACGGTAACCTAGCGGTTAGCTCACGCATGCGCGGAAACTCCGGCAGGTGGAAACAAAGTGACAGGTGAGTAAGAACCGCTTATTAAATTATTTTTTTACACAAAAGACTTCCGGACAGTATCGCCTTATACTTTATAGCTACCTCGAGCGAAGTAATATTTTTTTGTACAAGTTTATCATTGTCTAGTGCCTAAAAAGTTTATCTGACGATAAAACTTACTATGCCGAAATTGTAGAAAATTTATTATTGTATATTTATGAATTTCACAGTTTTCTATAAGTGTGCGAATTTTCATTATTAAAATTAAAAACTGAAAACCGTAAAAAAAATTAACGTTGTACTAAAATTTACGTTTTGTTAGTTTATCATTGAGGTAAAGGGCTAAATTGCTAGAAAATTTTGAATTTGAAACAAAATTACGCTTAAGGACGCTATAAGGTAATATTTATAGTCTTCCTGACATTGTCGATGGACTTATTTTGGCTTAAAAGTTAGGCTTGCTTATCACGCAAGAGGTCATAGGTTCCTTTAATCAAAATTGGCGAACACCACCCTTTTATATTGAGGTTGAGGGTTGGCAGATCAGCTTTCGATATACAGCGCTGTTTTTAAAATGGTAAGCGTCATACAATCCACAGAAGTAAATATTCCATTACTGCCTATCGATATTCTCCTTATATGGATTTAATTACATCATCATCATGCCATATCCTCTCCTGTGGAACTAGAATACTAGGAGTACGATGCTTTAACTTGTGATGAATGACATGATGCTAAGAGATCGGACAAAGCAGCCTTACACACTACAATCGGTCAAGTTGGAGAACAACTTCTTACAAGAATGTACAAAGATAGCATTAATTATAATAGCTGCTCTTTCTTTAAGCTTTCGGGTTAGCGACGTCCTGGAAGGCCATAGAGAACTATACATAAAATGTTCTAGAAACGGATGAAGGAACAGGTGAAGCGTAGCTTAGGACGAGACGAGGACCAAGTCGGCTGACAGAGTAAGAGAACATCAACGAATATGGTGATGATGATGACTATAATTTTGATATGTAACAACAAAAATCTCGTGGATGGTGCTCGCTGGCTGTATCGGTGACACTCATTGAAAGCGTGAATACGTGAATTACAGTCATCACGATCGTCGTCAATTAGCGCAGTTACGTTTACACGATTTCTTTACTCCAAGAACCGCAAGTGTCTCCCGTGGGCGATTCGTGCGGAGAGTGCTTCTGATCGGAGGCGCCGGGTTCGAGCCCTGGGGGACTGATCTCTCACCGGGGCCCCCGTTGTAATCTGGAAGCTCTACGCGGCCGGTGTAAGGCCTCTTGCCTCGGGGCAGCTCCGCCTTTGCTTTATCGCGAAACGAGAACCGTGTACGTTAAGTATGATGCTTACCCGCTGGGCTACTGAATTACATATATTATCTGCGCTGCTTAGCGCGTATTTGGATTTGAGTTAAATAATTGTACATATACACAATAATACTGCAAATTAAGAAAATTTACTATGTTTTTTATAGTTTTTTACATTTTATACTGACAGATGGTCATGATCTCATTTGTGAATTTTATGACGATTACCATGTTACATATGGCTAAGCGCTGCATGTGCAGTGTTGATCCGGAAACTACACCCCAACATTTACGCATCATCCATTTGTTATAGAAATTCATGAAGAATCCCATAAATTTTAATTAATAAGCTATGACTGGCATTTTACGGATGAACCAAATTCATAGCAATTTAGATTACTTATAGATTTTTTTCAATATCCGTCGGGGATCGAACCCACGACAAAGCAGCCTTACATACTACAGTCGGTCAAGAGGCGAATGTGGACCTGGTTGGGACATATACTACGGATGCCGCAGGAGAGCATCTATTAGAAACTATTTTCTTTATCGATGTCCTGGAAGGTCTTCGAGAACTATACATATAATGTACTCGACGGAGATGCGGTAGGCAGAGCTGACATAAGATGAGGCGAAGACTACGGCGGCTGACAGAGCTTTGTGGCAGCAGCTAGTGAATGCCATATGTTCAGGTAAGAGGAGCGGACATTATGATATTAATGATGAAAATAAAATTGTTAAGGATGGTGTTACATTTTCTTAAATATAACTGTGTATATATTTTCACTTATTGGAAAAATTATCAGTTTTCTCTAATATGTCATGCCTACATTATATTTTTATGTGGGATAATTGAATGCCCGAGTCAAAAAAAATTGCCGCCAAGCCACGCAGATACCTGAGAACCGCTTCTTCCAGCTCTTCTCTATCGCCAAAATCCGTTTCACCCAGGTGTTTCTTCATGTCAGAGAAGAGATGGTAGTCACTTGGGGCTAAGTCCAGGCTGTAGGGTGGGTGTTTGACAATACCCCATCCAAATTTTTCCCAATATCTGGCAACATCGATAGCTCGTGTGTTGCCCAGCATTAGGTCCTGAGATGTGCAACTTGTTGGGCACATGGAGCAGCATCGTAGGTGTGAGGCGGTTTGCAGGTCTCCACAGTCGCACAATAGTGTCTCTCCCTGCCGAAGCATTCCCCACCGCTCGAGGTTGTCCTTTGTTCTACCAACTCCGGTTCTTAATCTGTGTAGGGATTTCCAGGTCGGCCAGTCAAGGCTCTTGCCAGTTGGGAGGCCTTCCTTTGGAGTAATGAAATCCTCTGGTGCGATTTGTTGCCAGAGTTGGAGTCTCTCATTTTCAGTGCCGGATGTGAGAGGTTGTGTGGATTTCAGAAAGCTGCTTCGAGACTTCAATCTTGGTGTTGGGGGTATCTGATTATACAAGCAGTGGGACGGTTGGTTGATTGCCTTACGCATTTCTTCGGCGCATATGACTTTGCGTCTTATGTTCGGTGGTGCGATACCAGCCAAGGGGTATAGTTTAGAAATGGGTGTTGGTTTGAGGCAGCCTGTGACGACTCTGCATGCATCATTCAGGGCAGTATCCACTTGATTACAGTGGGCTGATCGACCCCACACTGGTGCCGCATATTCTCCGGCTGAGAAACAAAGTGCTAAAGCTGAGGTACGAAGAAGGGGTGGTTGGGCTCCCCAGTGAGTGTTGGTCAGTTTGCGGATGAGGTTGTTCCTTGTTGCAACTTTCTGTTTGGTGTTGCTGCAATGACGCCTGAAGGTGAGGGTGCGATCTAGAGTGACTCCGAGGTATTTTGGATGGTCGCTATGTTCCAGTACTCTACCTTCCCACGTGACACGAAGCTTTCTGTTAGCTTCCCTGTTTCTAAGGTGGAAACAGCAGACTTGTGTCTTTGATGGGTTAGGTTTGAGATGGTTCGTTTCGTAGTAATGGGACATCTCGTTGAGTCCCTGGCTTAGGATGTCCTCAACTTCTTCAAACGTTACTGCTTGTGCTGCCAAACCTAAGTCATCCGCATATATGAAAGACTTTGTGTCTTTAGGGGTGGGTTGGTCGGGGAGCATGAAAAGAACCTCCACGCGGTGCCCCCTGGAAACGGAATTACGGACATCCTCTTCCGGCCAATCTTTTCAACCCAGCGACAACAAAAACAAAATGAGAAGTTAGTATTGCTATCCGGCTTTGATCCGATTTCTCTCTCTGATGGCTATAAAATAATACCACTATTATTTCCATTGCGACAAAAGTAAACAATAATTTAAACAAATTATTCAAATCGAATTTTAATGTTTTTTAAATTATCTACCTACTTTTTTTGTTATACCTATTTATGATACCTACCGGTATTACATACAAAAAAATAAGCAAACAAATTTCATTTTATTTTTATATATTAGATAACTAGTGTAAGATATTTTTTGGTCTGAATAAAAGGTTTATAATCATTTAATATTTCCGAATGAAAAAGGTATGAGAGTGACAACCCGGCATTAAAAACAGCACGGTTGTTTGATATATTATTAGTTCGGATTAATGATCTTTGTAGATCATGCCGAAGGTTGCCCCGTTAGAAGCCAGTTTTTTTGCTCCGCCATCCTGCGTATTGGACCCGAGCAATAATTAAGATTAAGACAACGGTACACGGGCGAACTAGAATCGGTTAAGTGCCTTGTACGAGTATGTAGATGGTCGATAATGTACTGTGTAGCAGGTCTCGTTGGGTCTAGAAATGACTTATAACTAGGTGGGTGTGAGCAATGGGTATGTCCGTGACGTTAAAGAGATATATCTAGGGTTCATTTGCCGACTAATTTTAAGCATATTATAAATATATATATATATAGCTTTAAAAAGTACAAAGTAACAATGAGTGAATCGCGTAAAAAAAGTTACGGTGCAATGTAAAAATTGCGTAAAGGCGAAATAGCGTAAAAAAAGTCGCGTAAAAACAGCGCGTTTACAAAGAAGAGAAGACCAATAAAGATAATTTTTAATTTAACCATTTATTTACTGACGGAACTTAAAGTCTCATACCCCAAAATCCAATATTGATCGTGTATTTTGCTGCAGTTGTTCCCTGACGGGACTTATAAGTCGGATTTATAAAACTATGAAATAAATGCTTATTTTAGAACAAAAATATGTTTTTTCTTAATTTTTCTCTATATCCTATCAACACTTTTTCGTATAAAAATAATCAAAAACGTAAATACATGATTTCATAATTCAGGAAATAAAGGGATATAGGAGAATGCCGACAGTGATGAAGAAATGTCATCTTTGAATTCTATGACGTTTTTTTAACGTTGCAAGTGGACGATGGTAGACTACAACGCGACATTCACATAACATCCGTTTTTACGGGGTCTTACTATGAATGAGTTGTGACCACTACAAACTTCGTTTAATAGCACTTTAATAAATAGGCTATGACTGTCATTTTATGGGTGATCATATTGGTTTATAAGTGCTTTAAAATTGTTTTTTTTTTATCTTCGTCGTTAATAGAATCCAAAAGCTTTAGTATGGTAAGCAAATGCTTTACCATGAAGACAATTTATTATTATTCTCTTCTCTTTTTTACATATTTGAATAGTAAAACACTTTTTATCTCTTTAGATAAGAGCGAGCCGCGCTACATTTCTTAAATGCGGAATATCACAAAAATATGTATTTTGTATTTTTTGAATCACTGGTTTATTTTAATTTAAACATTAACAATTCTAACTATGTAGTATAATATATTATGACATTTATATAAGAATCAAACTATAATTGGCTATTATTTAAAATTCAGCGTTTTGGAACATTAATTACATGTTTTATAAGCTTTCGAAGCAATATTTTATAAAAAAAATGCAACATGCTATAATTTACAAATGTCTTTGAAATACTCGTGACTTTCTAAATATATAAATAAATATTTTTAAGCTACATCACAAGGTTATTATCTAGTCGCAATATTAAATAAGTAGCCAATTACATTAGGTATATCCCATTAAATACGATATACATTATGTATCGTAGAGTAGAAAGAGGCGGCTCAATCCAACCAACGACACGCTGTAAGACACACTTTTGGTCCACGTTAAATGTTTCCTAAAATTTATTGATTAATTTTTATTACATCAACCTTTTTATGACTAAATAGTCATTACGAAAGCGCTTCTTTGCCTCTCTCAAGAGAAAAGGTGAGTATTAAGTATGCTTCTGAAAAACGCCTTCGTTTTTAGCTCTCTTAAGCTTTACATAAGCGAGTTAAAGGCTGTTGATGCTACGAAACTGAAAGCAAGATTGCCAAAAACCATGTTAGGACTACCTCTCGTCAGCTGCAGGGTGATCTAACGAGTGTCGCGCTTGGCCATGTTCAACTGTTCTTTAATGATAAGGTGATCAATTTTGATTACGTGGCCCATTGATGACGATGACGGCGGTCATGATAATTAAGAAAAAAAAACTGCGAGTCATTGAATACTTGTATCACATTTACGATCGAAGAACCTTCAGAACAATCAGAAAAAATGGCAAACAATCAGTGGGTATTGACCTATTGGGGCGTCTATATCATCGGTGCTTTAGTATTTCACTTTTGAACTGGAAAAAAATGGATAGCAAGAATATTGAGAGTAAGATGGTTTGGCTTTGTGTGGAGTGAAAGAGAGGACTAAGCAGCCTCTAAGGTTCCTAACTGGAGCAAACGGTAACCACGAGCTGACTCCACAAAGCTCGTCATGGTCTTCGCCTCATCCCTAGTAGGAAATGCCTCCCGCACCTTCGCCAAATACATATATTCTATGTACAGTTTCTAAAGGTCTTTAGAGAAGGCGCAAGGCTGAAGGCTTAAAGAATAGGTAGACGTAGTTAATGCTCTCCTGCGGTATCCGAAGTAATGTACAAAGCAGGGTCATTTTCGCCTCTTGACCGACTATAGTATGGAAAGGTGCCTAGTCCGCGCTCTTACCTCGTCATTCTTCGCAAAGTAAAACCATCCCTTAGTATTCTACACAAGCATTTGCTTTCAAAACACAAATATTAATAAAAAAAATATCATGAACGGCATACAAATGGATATATCGGCCACAATATTAATGCATTTAAACGAGCCATGTTTTAAAAACACATATATTTGCAACACTGTTGCCGAATCTCCTCCGCGAAATTTATTATCCGCAATGTTGCCGCCCTGCGAAAATTCCGCGAAACAAAAATAATAAAAAAAACCCATTGGTAGCACTGCTCGCGTGTTCCGAAGCAATTCGAAACTCAAACGGCGGGAAAATAATGATGATGATACTGTTGAGGTTATGTCAGTCGCTTTTTTATTATTTCTTTGAAAGCGTTTTGTATTGAGAACTCTTTCTTCTGCTAATTTATTATCAATTAAGAATGGAATGAAAAAAAAACGTTAAGCGCTACTCACACCAGCATTGCGAATCACTCGTTTAATTCAAAAGAGACATAGTTTTACAACTATAATGATCGGTATAGCTCATTCTCCATATGTATACTAATTTGTTGTGATATCAGCTTGATATAGCTGTTAATCCTTTTGTCCCAATACACTTAGCATGATTGCGAAAAATCCTTTTATCTATAATCCTTTTGCCGAATGTGCGTTTTATCGTGTATACTTTGTCGGAATGCATTTTGTCTGTGAACGCTTTGTCGTGACGAGCATACCCGGTGGTCTTGTATCACACAAAAGCTTCCGATTCATTATGAAACATAAAATCACGCGTAAAGCCCATGATGATTTTAAACGTTCCGAAAAGCGTAAAAGAAAATCTTCGTGACGCTACATTTGACGCGTCATAACTAACACTCACAGCAATGACCGACAGTGTTTCCCAATGGTTGTGGTGGACATATATACCCACATGTGGAGCATATGCCCACCACGAATTTCCACCACACAGTTCAATCAGCAGCCATTGTATTTGTCTTGTCCAAAAAATATCTGCTTCTCGAATTCCAACTGGGAATACGTAGTACGTTGACATCAGCATGATATGGCCCTTGCTGACTGGTACCGAAAACCTCGATGTACAATCTTTCGACTCTTATTTCTGTTCGCTTGTCAGACATGTATGTCGCCATATTGGCGTTAGTTATATAGATTGACACTTACGGCGCTTCACGGGTCAGTCGTGTGCCGCCCATCGGAGACAGCATATTGTATTGAGGCTCGACCTAATGCGGTGCCTAGTCGGGCCATAAATTTGTAGAGTTTATCGTAAGTATATGGTCCGCCATCTAACGTTTTTTGTGCTTATTTCGTGAATGGTAACACTTAGTTAATGTCTGATTTGACAGATAATTAGTTTTATCCTTTCGCTGAACGAATATGGTTGTGTATACGCTTGAACAACGCTGGGAAATATTGCGACATTACTTTGAAAATCATGGTAATGTTGCAGAATGTGTGCGAAAATTGCGTACGGATTTTGGAAGAAGAGAATCACCGTCAGCTCCGTATGTTCGTTATCTTGTGAAAAAAGTGAAAGAAACTGGCATCCTCATCGATAAACTAAAGCGTGAAAAGCCAAAAACAGTGCGTACACCCGAGAATATTGCTGCTGTGGCAGAAAGTGTGCGTGAAGCGCCATCAATGGCGCTTCCATGCGGCGCGGCCATGTTGAACGAATTTTAGTTCACAAAAATTGAAGAGGATGATATTGGCAACATTTGGTGTCAACAGGACGGTGCTATGTGCCACACAGCCGAAGCTACACTCGATGTTTTGCGCCCTGTTTTAAAAAAAAAGTTATTTGGCGCATCCTTTATATGTCAATTTGCTTCTGAAAAAGTCTGTGCTATTAATCTGTTCCTAATCTTGCCCTCACTCGACGGAATAACGATTCCCCAAATAACTAATACGTACTTTCGGTGAATTTTAGTATTTTACGTTGTATTTAAGTCAGGATTCTAGTAAATATAATTAATTTACTTAAACAGTCGTGGATGGTGTCTGAGAAATATTTTTATATATGAGGATTACTTTTTTCAAGGAAATCAGATGATTATTTGAAGTTCATGAGTTCGAATCGTGGATCGTTTGGTTCTAAAGCGTGTGTCACATCAGACTGAAAAGCAGCCCTGCTTGTATCGTTATTATACATAACATCATAGCGACTGTTATTTAGGCAGCGCTGGCAAGTAGCCAACCAAGTGTGACCAACGCTCAAGCTAATCAAAGACATGCGATAACCCATCCACGTTTAATGCCGCATCTAATGTTGCTTAACTTCGGTTATCGAATATGAGCCGCGCATACAATGTGGCATTGTCGTTGGTCATTCCAAGACTGTTAAAGCATGTAAGGTAATGGGAAGTCCTCGATGAGGGCACGCAAGAAGGTTTCTCTGAGACTTCTGTAGCTTCACGGAGACTTGGCATAGCATCACGAGCCGCCGGACACAATGGAGAGGACACAAAGGGAGTCGTAATCAAATTTGAGCCAAGTTTTTCAGGGTCCGGCAACTGGACAGATTGATTTCACGGTTTACACAATAATACGGCACAATACAAGAAGGGGTTCTGAACCCTAAACAAAGATTATAACAAATAAAAAATATGTTTTTAGTACGTATTAACAAAACAGAATCTACAAGATCCTTGCGTGTTAGAAGTGAAACTTTTAAGGTTCTGTACACAGTTGATTTTATGCATTGTTTCCTTTGCATTAGTTGTATCATCGATCAGGTTGCATAGAGGTAAGAAGCTGAAATCACATATGTCTAGGATACGGTAGTTGATATGTAGTGATCACATGTAATATTTTTTAATGAGACCAAATGATAAGATTGGTATTAACTCGGGAAATCATGTGATATGAATGACAATTTCGTTTTAAAAAGATAGATGGAAGTTATTTAATTTGATCTATTCAATGATTTATTTTCTTCTTCTATGAGTATTTTATATAACTTAATGTAGCTCGTTTTATATTGAATAAATGCAGTAAGAGTCAATGCTTTTAAAAATCGCATCGTATTTGAATTTGACGTAAATATGTCAAAATGCCACTAAATATTTATTTTTAATATCTTTTTGAGAAAAAAATATCTTAATTTCGATGATATATACCTTATCGCTGGCATAAACAGTATAATAATGTAATTTTCGAATCATGTCAGTAAAAACTATTATTTCTTACAATTTGTATAACATTTCATTTTTATTTTATTTATTTTTTCAACAACATTACAAACTTGTACATATTTAATGCGTGACTGAAATACAAGTAAAATTAATAATTCATAAAAAATATATATAAATATATGTAATATGATTAAGTACTAAGAAAAACAAAGCAATAAAGACAAGCAACAGAAGGTAACATATAGTATTTATGATAATTTAAAACAACGTGTATCTAAATTGTTATTATGTTATGTTTCATGTGATGTATTTACTTAAATGACTTGATATTTAGAAAGAAATTTCGAACTGTCGTAGTTATCATGATATAAGCTATAAAGTATAGTAACATAATTTCATCAACACATCACCGACCGATTGAAGAAATATGGAATAATAAATAAAATTCGGCCTAAATTTGATGAAAAAAAACAAAGAAAATAATCAGTCTATAGTTGACTAACCCTGAACAATCGCCACCTAGTTTTCTCATTTCTTGGGAGGTACAGAAGTACACAAGCATTAAAATGTCTTGCAATACGCGAGTAACATTCAATGGTTCTTTAACCCTCGTGTTTTATTAGTACATAAATACAAGTAGGATAATGCGAGTATTAAAAACATTCCATTAATATGACATTCTTAAAAAGTTAAAGTATTCAAACAAATCGAATTTACTATATAATTAATAAGAAAACACTCGTTTAAGAACTTATTGTAAGCAACCCATTTTCTAGTGCACATTATCTTTATGTAAACACATACACGAGAATTCCGAGAGATGGCGATAGTAATTCTGAAGTATCATCTGTGGAATTCTATGACGCTTACCACGGTGTATATGGCTAAGCTCTGCATGTGGAGTGTTGATTCACCAACGTCATAGACCACAGCCCGAGATTCAGGCATCATCCTTATTATTACAGGTTTTTTTTTATGAATGGGTGGTCACGGGACGACTTTCGTCTACCACTAACTTTAATTAATAGAATATGACTGGCAATTTCATGGGTGAGGGATCAAATTCACACCAACCGGGGTATTTTAGAGCTCAGAAATTGATTAAAATTACATTTTTTTTAATCTCCGGAGATCGAACTTACGACTTTTGGCTTGCAAAGTAAACGCTTTGACCATTAAGCTATACCCGCTGGCAATTATTGTAAGCAACCCATTTGCTAGTATACATAAGATGAGCATATGTCGCAATGCTTTTAGTTCAAAGAATATGTTCTCAGAGAGTGACATACGTCCATTAAAAAACAGTACATAATAATAACTTTTAATTGAATCAATATTTAAAGTAATGTCAGAACAGCAATCGTATTATTTTTGGTACACCGGTTCTCATTCGACAACCGCAGTTAAACAACATTAGGCGTGGGACGTACTTGGATGGTGACCGCTTGTCACTAGTTGTATTGAGGTTTTAGAACTAAATAGTCCAGGTATCGTTTGCCTCGAGATTAACATCCGATATGGATGAAAATGTCTAGACTGCCAGTACTTGGTCGACACGCATTAACCTATATGGATTTTCGGCAAGTATAAGACAAGTTTGTCGGTTGTAGGTGGGTGCAGGAGGAATTCAATTAAAGTTCAAAAAAACGACTGCTGTAATAACACTAGAAATACAAAGTGGACCAATCAAACGTTTCTGTTACAGTGTTTGCAGGTTAGACTTAAGTGTGTCATTATTTATTTCATAAAGTGCTTTTCTTTAGGCTGAGTTAATTAAATCTAGAAGGTTATTTAGGGTAGGCTATCTGTCTATCTATATTTTATGATAGAAAAAATTAATTGAATGCTTTTAAAAGATAGAGCCGCTGGTTCTTCACGCATACGATAAGAAGTAATCTAGAAGATTAAGAGTCTCCCATTGTAATGAAGCTCTATTCGATGTTGTATTCGTCGGAAGATGATGGTCGTATCATGTCCGTTCTCGGTCTCGGACGACACGGCTGTAATCGTATGTCGTGATTTTAAATTGAAATCGTCGCGTGGTACACAAAAAACGGATAAACACACAAGCGTAACTAGAAGATGAAGACACTATTTGGAACTGAAGTTATTTCATCCATTGTACTCGCATCATCCAAAGTCAGTACTGCCTTCACGAACTACTTAGAAAACTTTTAGGTATAGGAGCCTTCGAACTTGATGAAAATACATGTTATTTTATGCTGCACCATCAGAAGAATATGAACCAGCCAGGTACATACTCGTATATGTCTCTTAACCGACTGTAGTAAGATCGAAGCTGCTATGTCTACTGCTTCATCTTTATTTGTGTGTCAACCATGACATACTTATGACACGATTTTTATTGTCACAATTCCTAACTATTTGCGTTGCGTATTCCGACACTCGTTCTGAGCGTGAGGTCATTGACACTAAATGTTTTAATAAATTTACATCACCACACTTATGTTAGTACTTCAATAACGAATTAAAATTGTAATATATCTTGTAATGTCTATGAACAAAAATAAATAAAAAATTGTACCTCATCATCTATCACAAAATCAAACCAACCTATTCTCAACTTTTTTTTGATCGAGCATATCTTTGACGGTTGAGCTGCCTTTGGAAATAAAGGGTTCAGGCTTTGCAAACAGCGTGATAATCATTCAATTTTCAATTTTGAAATCACCCAAAATATGCCTGGAATAAATCAATCGTATTTCTTTTCTTTATATTCTCAGGTGAACATTCGGTGACAGAGATCGCATTGGACAAGACATTGACAAAGAACTGACAGAACTTTGCTGCGGCAATTTATGGTGACCATATGTTCCAGATCTGGAAAGGATAGCCGAGTCCCAGATTTTGCGCGTGCAGTAAAAATATGCTCCGACTGCAGGCCCCCGATATAAGTGATCTATGCGCCAAGATGTCTGGATATCTCGACAATCTTAATTGTAATTTCTATCTATGCCCCTGAACATGTCGATGTTGCGCCATTGGACTTTTCCGAAGTGTGAAACATGGACAGCATTATTCTCTGGCCGAGGATACGGTTTTGTGTCCAGGTTTTTTTTGTGTCGACGAGTTTTTTAAAATACCGCGGATATTTGTCGGTGAATCGACCGCGAAATTATAGATTATGAAATTTCGAGTGTCATTCAACGTTTCGACGAATCTTCGGGGTTATTAACACACAACACAATTCATGACAGTTGGTGTTAGCTTTTTTAACATTTCTGGCATTGAATAACGAGTAATACTTAAATTGTTATAACCTTTCAAGTGCAATACAAATGCTATATTACTGAAATATTGAACTAACTAATCGAAAGAGATGTAAGAATTACTTTCCATATCAGCGCCATAACTGAAGTATATAGACAAAGTCATTACTCCAAAAGAAGGCCTCCCAACTGGCAAGAACCTTGACTGGCGGACCTGGAAATCTTTGAACAGATTAAGAACCGGAGTTGGTAGAACAAAGGACAACCTCGAGCGGTGGGTAATTCTTCGGCACGGAAAGTCACTATTGTGCGACTGTGGAGACCTGCAGACCGCCTCACACCTAAGATCCTGCTCCATGTGCCCAACAAGCTGCACATCTCAGGACCTAATGCTAGGCAACACACGGCAAAAATAATTTGACGTCGCTGACACGAAGAAGAAGAAGACTCGAATATATTCTAGAGTCTAGACAAATCGTCACCTTTCGGTAATCCATCACAACATACCTTGCAGCTGAAGAGACACAAATTAAGCATAGATTTATAGATTCAATGGATTTCAAATGGCGTGGGTCAAGAAATTATACCCAGTGTATCAATATTCGAAGCGCTGCAATCCATTTTTTACGTCCAGGGCTAACAAATCGGCTGTTATTAAATAATAAGCGGTATAATAAACTCGGGTAAGTGATCTCCGTGCGTACAAAAACCCCTGGCCGAGCTTTCCGGAGGCACCGAAGACCAATCTATCAATTATTATTAAAGCAACCAGGTAACAAAAAATAAAAATAAATACAAAAACCTTCCACACAGAGTGAGACAAGTGCAGTAGCGGCCTGTGGTCGAATTTTTTAATAAATACAAATTGCGTAATTGCGAAATTGCTCAACTTTTTAAGTGCGACCGACTTATTGAAAAAGTATTTTATGGATTAAATATTTATTAGAATAATATTTTATTTTTTCAATATTCTAATCTTCTTTTATAGATCATTGACTATATAACAATAGTATTAGTAATTAAATATACACATACAAAACATCAAATTATCGGCAGAAGCGGGATGCGAACCGCGGGCCTTGATATTTTTCTGAATGAATTGATGCATATAAAGAATTTAATTTATTGTAGGTGTATATTTAATTACTATAAAATATTTAATTATTTAACAGAACCGCAGTTCCAAGGTACATATAATAATAAAGAATAAGAAACATAGAGTATACATAAACATACAACAAATACAAAAGAGAAAAAAAAACATAAAAGATGAAGAAGATGACAAGTGTCAAAGATCACAGAGATCTAGGAGAACGCTTCGACAAAAGAGGATAAGGATGTAAGAAAAGGATCGAGGTATGGTGGTAGGCCATCTAGGAGCGTCATTGCCATTGTACTAAATTGAGTGCTCGAAGCTCCACAAGTATCAACAATCAAAATATTCGGTTGTTCGCATATTAAACTCGTATTTCGCAACTATTGATGATTAAGAGTATTATTTCACACTTAATACGCATAAACAATGTACATTTTGACAGCTGATATAGCAAGAATTGTTTGTGAAAAAGTCAAATTTATTCTACTCAGCAGTTTTTGGTGATATCCTTTCAAATATGAAAATTAAATAGAATTTTGCGCATATTTTTAAGTAATAGGTGTACCGGAAAAGAATGTCGTTTTTTTACTATCGCTTTTGAGTGGTCAGTTGTGTTTCTACAGTCGAACTTTTACAACGTGTTCTGTGTTATTTCTCTGACTACGTATACCTTGAGTGTACTAGGACTTTTAAGCAAATATGCCAAGATGATGTATTGACAGAACTGGTTGGAAAAATGCCAATTCAATTGTGAAAAAATGGGAATTATTCAATATACTAAGTATGAATTAATAATTTATTTATTTAATATAACAGTGTTTCCAAAAAGAAAAATAATAAAACACATTTGATAGATAAATGATATGAATAAGAAGCGTTAGAAATTAGATAAGACACAATAATGAAAGAGAAAAATATATAGCAATAAAAGTAATGAAAAAAAATGCACTAGTCAACGAATACTAAGAGCCAGAAATTAAACACCATCTACAAGATAGGAAAAGGATGTGAAAAAATGACCGAGGTATGATAATACAGGTGATTAGTGACTTGAGATATGCTCCAATTTGAGAGCAAATACGACCAATGATTTACTTCCACTCTGTGCCACTGAATCGCGGGGTCTCAACAAAAAACTAGACCGGAGGTTGCCGCAGTAAGAGAGGGCGGGCCCAGTGCGTTATAGAGGAGTGATTGCGAGGTCTTGTGCTGAGGAGTTTCATGGAAGAGAACAAGGCTGACAAGGCTGAAGATGGAGAATGGAATTACGCGAAATATGCCAAGAAATGCATATTTTTAATCTAGTTTATAATATTGATATATTTTCAAGAATGTAGTAGGTACATAATAAAGTTATCAAATACTTATATTTGTTTGTTAAACATTCATTTCTAAATGATAAAACAAATATGTACAATTTAATAATATGGGAAAGAAAGACAATATTTTTTTTTCTTCTAAAAAGCTCTCTCCTGAACATTTTTTTAATGAAACATTCGGTCTTTCGTCATATTTTGTCAATGAATCCATATTCCATCCAGAGTATGCAAGACGAAGATACAAACGAAAGCCTGGCAGCTTTACAGCGGAACGACTGCATGTGACTGCGGCGTGGAGCAGACCCTGTAACACCTTCTGGAGTGTGCGCCGTGTCCGAGTACCTGCACCCAGGAAGACCTGGAGTAACGCCATCGACGTCGCCCACTTCTGGGCAGACAAGATCTGACCCCGTTGTTTCCGACACAATAAATGGCTATATAATTAATCAATAGTAAATTTAGCAGATATTATTAAACCACGACACTAATTGAAAATAGATTGTACGAGACAGTTAAAAGTTCGATGTTTTTGAACCATTTCTATTTCTGTTTAATTTCACAGTAATCTGATTCGTTTGACTGTCATTACTGCAATATGCAAAGCTCCTAATATTAAATTTTGGTTATTTTTTAAATCAAATTACGTTTAAAAGCACAACACGTCGCTCTGAAAAATCATATTACAACCCAAGTCCTTTTACTCTGAAAATGGACCCGTTACATATTAATCGAGCTACCTGAACCTTTCAGCCGCCATTTTACAGACGCTTTAAGTTGCATGACCTATTAATATATTACCTTTTGTTGTTCCGACATCTCATTTCTAAGAAATTGTTACCAAAAAAGTTAAACTCTTAAATTAGGGTTGAGCGCCGACTAACTGCTTTATAAACTGCTCAGTGAATGAACTGGAAGGTACGGGATCGAACCCCCGAGGGCGGGTTACTGAACGGAAGGCAGAGGTTCATTTTATTTTTCGCTGTGTGGGTGGATAAGTGGGACTCCCGGTTGAATGGGCACTGGATGCGCCTTTCTCGGAGCCATCCAGCGGTAATCCGGTGCTCCACTCATTGAGAGTCAGTAGTTGTTAAAATATAAATTTGTGTTAATTTTATAATAAAAAATAGTATTTATATGTCAATATAAAATAATAATTATTATGGCTCTGGTGGCTGAATAAATAAAATTATTATTATCATCCTCATCATCACCATCATCATCATCATTATTATTGTTATTTTTATTATTTAACCTACATTATTTGTGTCATAAACATTTTTACATCATAATTTTAACAATATTTGTTTATGTCTATTATTCAGTGTGTGTCGACCAAGAACTGGCAGTTTCGAAAGTTCCGTCCATAATGTCAGCGGTAAGCTTTGGAATGCTCTTCCAGCGTCTGTGTTTCCTCCTTCCTACAATCTGGATCTCTTCAAAAAACAGATAAATATACACTTGCAATCTCCCCAACCCACACACAAACGCGAACACAACACACGTTTCTCGCATGCTGCGTCCAGCCTCCCTGGCTGAGCATTATAAAGTGCACTGCTCTTGACCGGCTGTGCACTCCTGCATGCGATTACATAAAAAAAAAACATCCAGTCCTACAAGTTCTTTGCTATTCAACTACATCAAGAACATCGTCAAAATTGCTCTCGCGCTGAAATTTAATAGATTATTTAAAGTTTATTGTTATTTCCTTTCGCAAAATCTTTGCGTATAATTTGGAAGGAAGATAACGCAGCATATATTTTTATATATATTTTTTTGACCGCAGAAAATAAAACAAAAAACGAGTTCAGCGGGGAATCATACAGTACGATATGATTAATTCAGACATATTTAAAGCGTCCATCATGTCGAAAATTAAATTTCGACTTTCTACCACCGCATAAAAAAATATCAATCACTTATGGACGTTTAGACATCTTGGTTTATGAAAAATGGCATTGGATTACTGCATACTGCGCAGTCTAAGTAGTTTTTTTAAATATCATAAACTGAATTTGTCCAAAAAGTTAAATCGTTTGAGTGTCACGCGAGTTATCGTGAGTTCTATTCTCGACGAAACGTAAATTTTGTAAATACTCGAATCCGTATATATTGACATCCTCCTCTTTAAGTTGGGTATCGAATTACTGTGTGACAGGATGCAGGAGCAGATTGACATTACAAAGAACTTGTTTTCGTTTCACAATTCGCGTTTATTTCTCAAACACTTGCTTTTTCGTCCACCCGTTATGGCGAACGCCATTAGGCGTTCCCATAACGGTCGCGAGCGAGTTCCAACTGACGGCGCACTCTGACATCTAGCGCTGCCAACAGTCGCGGCTGAAAAAGCGAATTAAAGATGACAGTGGCACCAACATGAAATAAGTGTCATAACAAATAAAATGGCGTAAGCAAACACCGTGTATTATTATATTTATAACTAAAACTAACATTATGAGATATGCATGTCAGGCGAGCGAAAATAAATAAGAGAGAAAATATCGTTTTTCAAGGATTTACGGCATCCGCCTAAAAGAGCTATATCAAGATGATATCAATATTTATAAGGTTTTAATTGAATTGACCAGTGGTAATGTGTTGAGTACCTTTAAAGAATTAAATAGTCAAAAGCCTCAGTAGTGACGGGCTAATCAACCGATCTCTATAAAAATTACGAATAACATAATACTCAAATATGCCTCTGATACTACAGCTTCTGTCTCTTCAAGTCTCCGGGGTTTATTCCTCCACACAATTACTTAAGTTCTCGAGGGTTTTTCAGGACAAGAGACAAAGGGCTTGATAAAATATAGCTTAGAATCCGAAACATATTTAGTCGTTTGAAATCAAGATATTTTAGGGGTTTGGATAATTAATCAATAAGGTTTTAATGGGTGGTTCAACTTGATCACAATGTATGTAGTTGTTTTTTTTTTTACTTAAACTACTTTAAAATGACTGTTTTTTAAGCTTCTTTCCAATATGAACCCGGGTCTGTTCGGATGAGAGCCGAGAGCTTAGCTACTGAGCCAACGGTTACCGGCAAAGTGATTTATATGGCAACACTGGTATATTTATTATAGCGGCAACATTTGACATCGAAGGTGATTGGTCCATTTTTATAAAACGATATTATTATTAGCGCGTAATACGTCCATAGGCGTAACTATTTATCAAATAATTCACGTAAAACGGCAATGAATTTGTCACATTTGACAAATATTCTTATTTTCAATTGATCAGAGAAAAATAAACGGTGACGGTCGTGTGATTCGTAATGCAGAGATTGGCAACGTAAAACAACGTTAATTAACAACGACGGATAATTCTTAATTTCTAAAAAAAATACAATAAATTTAAAATCGTTAGACTAATGAAATGTGAAATTATAGGTGACACTTGTTTCAGATTATAAGATTAAGGTTATCAACTGAAAATGCTTGGTGAAACTGCATAATTGTAATTTTAAAATTAACACAATTTATTTTAAATGATTACATGTTTCGGCCTTCCTGAAGATCATCTTCAATAATGAAAAAATAAAAACAGGCAGTTGCTTATAATAGGTATGGACAATCAATTAGTTCATACACACATATTTATAGGTGTATATGTGTGCGGGTAAAACAATTGAAAAAAGACATTATAAAATTTATAATTTTATAATTTATTTTTTAAATTATTAAAAAAAAGCGTTCGAGGACATTAGTTGTAGCTCTTATACTGAGCTGAAGAGGATTGCAGAGGATTGAGAGGAGTGGAGATTGAGATGCAAGATTTTGTTGCTGCAAACCAATCCACCGGATTGATACTACGAAGAAGACGTTCACATTAAAATTCCATACATCAAATGCATGTGCGTTTCCTTAGTAAGTGGTAATTCAAATGTAGGGATGACTTGGACATGTATAATAGCAGCTGATATAATTGTGTGTCGGAAATTTGTTACGTCCGTATTGATTTTGTTGTAGATAGGATGCTTAAGAGAAGATATCGAGATGCGCATCTGCTTTATCGGCATTCGTGAAAAATGTCTTCTAAAAAACGTTCCGACCGCGGTGGCTGACATTACGTAGATTATATATTATGCTATACACCACGGGTACGCTGATCGTGACTGGCTAAGATTAAACAATCAATCGACCGGCTGAATTAAAAAACAGATAATAAATTACAATAAACATTATAAACTAACTGCCCCACAAGCTTAGAGACGAAGCGTCGAAGTAAGACAAAATGATAGATCTTCAATTTAATCGTAAGTAGACACACATTAAACGAAGAATTGAATCTCATTTTCCATTGAACAACGAACATACGAGGCAGAAAACATTGGTTATTGTTTATTTACCAATGCAAACATAACCATTTACTTGTGATGTGTAATTACTGCTAGTATTAATTACACGGTTTAAATCAAGAAGAAGTTTCCTATAGTCGAGAACGAAACTGGTGATACCTGTAGCCACCCTACGGCTGAACATGTGGAGAAGGGCCACCGAGGGGCATACTTGGATTGCCCCGAAAGAGGACCTAGTCCCTGGACACGACCAGTGGTGGAATATATGGAGGTCCCTTAACAGACTTCGGACCAGGGTATGCAAGATGAGGACACAAATGGCAGCCTGACAGTTTTACAGCGGACCAACTAAATGTGACTGCGGCGTGGAGCAGACTCTGTTACACCTTCTGGAGTGAGCGTTGTCTCCGAGTAGCTGCACCCAGGAAGACCTGATGATGGCCGGTATATTTCTCTGCTCTGTAGATTAATAAACACTTAAAATATCCTCAATCTTTACAAACACACAACCACATACTGTTTACATGCAACGTTCAGCCGACACAATAAAGACATATAGTTCACTGGATGGCCAAACTGTTTGTAACCTTTTCATTACGGCTCGGTTTGAAATTATACTGTCAATTATAAAACAAGTATTGGTTCTTGCATCCTTTAGCTATCAGATGATGCATAAAAACTATTCTAAGAAAGTATCGAAATGATATATCATGTCAAACGATGTCAGCGGTCGGGGAATCTTATGACAGCATATACCGACAACGATGCGAAAGGGTTAAGTGTGTTTGTATATATTTTTTTACATAAAACGATGCTTTAAGAATTTATCCATTGTTTGTGGATACAAGAATAAATAATTCCAGCAGCTTAGAGGAGCAGGTTCCATGGTAATAACGGTAAGATTTAATAATACTGGTATTAGATTACGTTTTTGTATTGCAAGCCCTGGATCATGTACGCCCCCATTGGTTTTTGTGTGACCCACAATAATTAAATATAAATTAAAATGTCCATTAACATAAAGTGATGTCATATATCTTCGAACCGCGATACCACATATATGTTGTACATATGATATATTAGATTAATCTATTCTGATCGGACTCGTAAAACCGATCCGACCATTGGTGAATGATACAAGCATAAAAGTTGATTTTTATAGAGTATTTTGTATGAGAAAACCAAATTTATTACTGCCTTAAACCTACTACAGGTGCGGATTCAATCAAAATTCAGTAAAAAAATATGTATACCGCATTTATTCTCGGCAATGAATGAGTCTTACCTGTCATACTTTATTAGTAATTAAACACACATACAATTCCACATCAAATATTTTACGCATAAACTCATTCAGAAAAAATATCGGCAGACGCGGGATTCGAGCCTCGAGCGTTGCACCTTTGCTCTGTCCTATATCCACCGCGTTATCCACACGACCATTCTCCGCCTGGACAGATACGCGAAATTTGATGTATATATACCATTGTTAACATCATATAACGATAGATGTCTCTGTAGTATATATTCAGAGTTAGTATATTATTACTTTATAATTTAATCAGTCAACATTTATTCACAAGCTTTTTATTATTATTCGTTACCGACAGTCTATTTATTTTGTAAGTACCACTCGGGTCTCGATATTTATTTAGTAAGTACCTCCCGCGTCTGTCGATATTTTTTCTGAATGAATTGATGCGTAAATAATTTGATGTGGAATTGTATGTGTATTTAATTACTAATAATATTGAAATATAGATCAGTTATCTATAAAATTAAATTTGAATAATGAAAAATATTCCAATAAAAATTAAAAATAATCAAAATAATAATGTCCCATGAAAAATGCAGAACTTTTTTTTTGTTGATAATAATATGTTAATAATAACTGTTGATCGGTATATATTTAAGACAACAATGCGTATAAAATTCTCTATGAAGTATGCATTCCTTAATAAAATTAATTTAAAAATAATACAATCAAAACTATATTATAGCTGGCGAATTTTGTTAGTATATGATAGCGAAAGTCACTATTATGCTTTTGCTTTACCATTTAAAATACTTTTAAAAAAAATGAAAGGCACTTCTTACTATTCTTCTTAAGCGGATTTATATGTATTTTGGAATGCGATTTGTCGTTAATAAATGTATCAGTAAAACCTAACCTAACCAAACCTAAGTATAATTTCATTTAATCCACTTTATATTTCATCAGATCCATACCAATTTGTTCTACCGCAGTATAATTGATAATACAAATTTCATTTTAAAAGTTAGTAGTTATTTTCAATTTTTATTTTTAGTAAAATTCGCCTCTGTTAGTACGAGTAGATCTAGCAGTGATAAAAACGGTTAACTCATAATTTCGGAATCGGCAGTTTGCTTCCCGCCAATGCATTTACCTGTTTGTGGTCACGTTTAGACCCTAAATACATTCGGTAGGTTGCGTAACGTTGCTGCCGAAATTTATGGTTTCGCCCGATTCGGTATCATTTTATTTACAAACACGTTAACAAATCAACGACACTATATTTAAATATAAAATTTACAGATATTACTTTTTCTTTATTCTATATCAATAGAGTATTTTGTAAGTATGAGAATTATCCACTAATTTTGGTTAACTCGTTACATTATTCCTCTTTCTCCTAGGGTTTCTTTGATTTGATCTCTTGAATCCCGTAGGAAAATAGCTGTTCTCAATCACACACTGCATCTCCTTCATGGTGCTATTCTTTACGTTCCAGATATGCTATATACCCGTGTTCGTAGTAATTCATTTGAGATTCGCATACCTAATTGATTCCAACCATAATGGCGCTTCTAAATGGGATTCCATCAACTCTACATCATTTTTTAATATCTTCTTGTTCTTTTGTCGATGAAATCAATGGATAGATAATGTAAAAACTATTTTTTAAATGAGCCGCTTAGAACAATTTAATTTCAAATGTTTCTATTGTATTATACTACATTTTACGGTAGTATCTAAAAAAACTAAAAATACCGACTAAAACAGTTTACTTTTTTTGCAGTTTAGCTTAGAGTTAGATCTTTGGCCGCATCTGGAAAGGATGAGAGTGGGGGTATAATAATCGTGCACTTAATACTTATAAAAAAATGAAGCAAAACGGTTACCGGGAGTCGAAAGTGCTGTTATTTGGTCGAAGCACGAATCGGAAAAACAGACCGAATAATGATAAGCTTGGAACGATTTAATTTAATATTATAGCTTTGACCTACGAACTCAATTATAAGCCACTTCGTGAACTGTAGCGATATTGTTATAAACAATTATTTTTTTACTTCTATATCCTCGCAATTGCTTAAGAATATTGTCGTTACTAATGACACCCATATAGTTATACTCGTATCTGCACCAAAAGATCCTTACCATACATAATTTCTGCTGGCGAGACCACGGGGTTTTGAATAGAAGTAGTAATAGTTGCTTTAATATCTGGTGCATTTTTTAATGTTTGATTATCTGGATTTTATGATTAGCCCAAAAAACGGCGAATACTTCATAATCCAAAAAATATATATTTATAATCGATTATTTAATACAATTTTTAGATTAATTTAAATTTGGTGTTGTTTACAAAATACATTTTCGGATAGGGAGACACCATTGAAAAAATTTATGTTTGGGAAATGAACCAAACTAAATTAGATAATAAAATTACATACCATTTATGAACTTGTATACGTTTAATGTACATGTACAGCTGTTTGTAGAAGGGTTTGAAAAACTTACCTGTAACAAAGAAAAAATAATCATTAATAAAAATGGATATAAGAAAAATAGTCATGACATGAAGTTGATAAAATTACATTATAGAATAAACGAATACGGCTAAATGAGTTACGTAATTTTTAATTATTAAGAGTACAAAACAGTACAGATGGTGGTTAAAATCTTTTTCTTCTTCGTGTCAGCGACGTAAAATTGTTTTTTCCCAGTATCTGGCAACATCGATAGCCCGTGTGTTGCCCAGCATTAGGTCTTAGGATGTGCAGCTTGTTGAGCACATGGAGCAGGATCTTAGGTGCCAGGTGGTCGCACAATAGTGACTCTCTCTACCGTTCGAGGTTGTCCTTAGTTCTTCCACCTCCGGTTTTTAATCTGTTCAGGGATTTGGTGGTTAAAATATGTCAGATACTTCATGTGAGCAAAAATTCTTGAGAAATAATATTTTTAAAATATGCAATAGTAATTGTACGAAATAAATACCTAATTCAAAATTAGAGCGGGCCTAAAACTCTTGTATAATCAATCCAAATGGTTGTACGAACTGTAAGGATTCAACATTTTTTTAGTATTAGGAGCGCAGGAGTGGCGAGGAGGTAACATAAATCGCTGTTACGGACCGGGCGTGTTGACTCGAGAGTTACGAGCCGCCGGCCATCAATTGGCGCATAAATCAGGAGGGCAGCCCAATACGGAGGTCGAAGACACGGCTGACGAGAGCGACGCTTGTCGCGACGAAACCACCGAGTAACGAGCCATCAAGTGACCGCCTCAACGGACGTGACGCCCTGATACCTCGCGCACGGGAACACTTGTTGGATGTGGTGTAAAACGTAAAAGCAAACGACATACAAGTGTTATTGGAATTTATTGGATGCAGAATTTGTAGTGTTATTTTTCTTCGTGTCGGCGACGTTAAATTGGTTCAGCTCAATATTTGACAACATCGACGGCCTGTCTGTTGTCCAATATAATTTTCTGATAGTATCTGCTATAAGGAGCAGGATCTCAGATGTGATATTGTTTGAAAGTATCAAAAATCGCACAACAGTGACTCTCCCAGTTGCTGTAACTCCACATATGTTTAAGTTGTCTCGTGTTCTCTCGACTATGGTCCTCTGCACTACACAACAACCAAATGAACTTTCAGTTTAGAACCGAACTGTCTCAGATCAACACTTCACATGCAGCGTTTAGCCATTCTTAAAAATGGCAAGGGTTATAACATCCTCAGACGCGATTTTTTCATAAGCGTCTGTCGATATATATGTATAAGAAGCATTCTTAAAAAGAAAAAAATGTGTGAATGAGACGTAATAGGTCGTTTAATTTAGTTAGCTTCAGAAAGAAGTTCCTGCTGTAGTACAACAATAAACTATTTGACAAGCGTTAAGCAACGTATAAATAGCAAGCATTACTAGCTATCAAAGAGTGAGAATTTGTAGTAAAATGTATCAGGAGCACACCCCATACGAGGAGGTGTACGACACGTTGCTAGTATGTATCTCCATACAGTGATCCGGGCCATACCAGGCGGGCACTTGTCACAGTCGCGGCACCGAGGCTCTAGTACTAATGAGACGCGTCTCGTTAGACCGGGACGAGATCTGCCCACCTGGAAAGTATGCGCTCCTGATACCGGCGTAGGCAAATTAAACGAATAATGTTTAGCCATTAAGTAATATTTAAATACTTTTTGTACATACAAAAGCGTGCTTAAGATTTTTTACATTTAAACAAATACCTGCTTATATAGACTAGTGATAAATCTTTTGTATAGCAAGCCATATGTCGTGGGTTCAATCAACGACGAAGCTTTAATTAAAAATGTTTTTAAATCAATTTAAAAGATCAATGTTTACTAAGTTTTTGTAAAATTATCCTTGTTAAATGCCAGTCATAGCATATCAATCAAATTTGAAGATACACCCATTCCTAGTAAGTACCCGTAAAAATGTGAGATGCGTAAATGCCGGGCTGTAGTCTAATGACGTTTTCGGATCAACACTTCACATACAGCGATTCACATGCACATCTTTTAAAACGACAATACATATATGTCATAGAAAACACAGATAAGATGCGAGCATCACCAAATCGGTATTGTCATAATGTGTTTACATAAAAAAGCTTCGTGAGGATTGAACCGTGACCGCTCGGTTAGCGGTTGAATGCTTTTACCTGGCGATCCATACCATAAACTTACAACTAAAATATGAAAAATTCAGTATCAAGTATCTTCAAGCTATGGTTACGATTTTTGCCCTCTCCTGCATGCGATTACATAATTAAAACTTCATTTGCAAGTGAACTGACCACTAAACATGAATAAAAGCATGACACTCATCACACTGATAACAAAACAAAAAATAAAACAAAACAAGTCTAATATAACATGTACGAATGATTCGTCGAAACTACCGACAGTGGCGGATTAAGCTTATTAGAGGCCGTAGGATTTTTTTGGAGGACCTCTTTTGCGAATGATAAAAAAAAATCTCACAAAAAAAAGTATCACAAATTTCCAAGTTGTCACTTCCTTTATAAGCATTTATTTGATTTCGATTGTTTTATAGATTTTATTAGATTCCGTAGAAAAAAACCTTTTTGTTATAATTCAATATGAAGAGCTGCTTTGGAATTTATTATATTAAATATAAAAATATTTCTTTTGATTCTATAGGTTTTTTACCTATTTTGCTCACACCTGCTTCTTTCTTAAAAGTGAAAAACTCTAATAAACACACTTCATACAGAATATGTAATAGTAGTAAGAAGCTTGACGCTCATTTTATTTCTACTTTTTATTTTTTCAAATCTAACGCTTGGACTCTGTAACATATTTTGTATACTTTTAGGTAAATTATCTATCAACTCACAGTAATAAAAAATGATTTCTTGGACTTCTTAAAGCAGATCACCATTTTTTAACTATGTAATTTTTGAGGGCTCTAAGTTTTGAAGACCAAAACGAGCAATGCTTTCGCTATGTTGTAATCCGCCACTGTATTCAAGGTATCTATTTCTTCATCTCTAGCTGACTGTCAGCGTTTCTTGGGGCTAATGGATCCTTCCTTGACGGCCGGTGCAGCAGCTCCCTGCCGGTCTACATGCCAACGTCTCCGCAGAACCCTTGACAGACTATTTCCTGTCAGTATCACTCTGGACGTGATCTATTTTTTTGTTTTTCATTTCGTTTTGTGTGGGCGATTTTGTTGAGTCACTCTAAACGAGCGTATGATATTCATAAATAAAATATTAAATCATTTAGATGATATTAAATACAACATACCAGTAAGTATTCAATTGTTGCCTTTTATGTGTGAGCATTTGTGAAAAATATTTCAGTCGTCTGACACTTGATAAAAATATTTAAGGTGTGGAATTTTTCTAGTTCGATGACTACCATCTGCATTTTTTTCCGAGTGCTTTTTTTCAGAAAGGTGTCTTCCAGCACCCTTTTTTTCTAGCCAGCTTCTGGAATGATCTTCCCCCCAAATTTTTTTCTACTATATACAATCCTTGTCACATCAAAAAGCATATTAATAAACGCAAGCAATACACCTCAATACCTACTGACATCAGCACGATGTAGCCCTTGCTAACTGGTACCGAAAACCTCGATATACAATCTTTTGTCTCGTATTTCTGATCGCTTGTCATACATTTATGTGTCCACCATGTTGTCATTTTGGACAGGTCCGCTCACGGGTGTGTTAGTTATAGACATGGCCACTCGAGCGCTGGGTGAGAGCCGCAGCGCCGGCAAGCCCATCACGCCATTCGGTTCCCACCCTTTAGCGAGACAAGGTCGCATTACGGCCGGCGGCATATCATTCCGCCCAGCCGGAAGCTTGTAAAGTCTTAAAGTAAATATATGGCAATGTTCTTCTGAAAAGTCTTTGTTTGCTGACCTGCTCTTCATCTTGCCTTCACGCGACGGAGTAACATCGTTTTGAGAGAGAGGAGGATGTTACTACATATTCATACGCAACTACTACACTTTATTCTCAAATCAGTGTTTAATTGTTCCGGTTGAACTTACTCGTAATAAAAGATGTTTGGGCTCTTAGATTTGATATTATCGGAATGTTTTTTTAGTCGTATAGCTGTGTCACACGCTGTTGCTGTATTGTTTCACAGTTCTACCTATATTCTATACAAGGCTTACCAACTAAGCAACAATGAAAGCTAAAAATCAGATGCATAGATTTGTTTTTTGACGTAGCTCAAGAAGCCGATGGATTCCTCGGACGTCAAGCATGCATTAGAGACAGCCACGGGCGAGATTCGAATGATAAACCCAGCGCTTCGTAGCAACGTGCCCCGGGTACAAATCAAAGCTTGGTGCGTTAACGCCGCAAAGTATTCAGATTCGAGAATACATGAATACGGTGATGAGAAGAAGTCTCTTGGCGGCTATGGACCACGTCTAATGGGACTCTGTACCAGCATCTCATGAATGGATGGAGTGGAAACTGCTCAAGATGCGTCTCGCTAGCTTCCGGGAGTCATAGGATTTGTGTTTTTTGTTGTATTTGGTGTTAAGCAGTGTCATGTATTCTAGTCGTTATATAATGTATACGGAAAGTATAATATAGTATAACGTACTCGATACAGGTCCACTTAATGACGGATAACTATGGCAATTTTTTTAGATAACTTGGCACTACTGGAGCGGTGCAAAGAAAACTCTCTTCCGATTTGAAAATGCTAGAGCTTTTTTCTTCTTTACATACAATGTATGCGACACGCAGCAACACTAAATTAAAACAACTAGATATAGCTGCAAATCTAGGCACCTTACATGAAAGCCAATAGTTATTTGTCTAAGTAAAGTATTGAGAGTCCGATAATTAGAGTTTGTGAATAATAATAAAGTGAATGAGTAGACATGGCAGCGTGCAATCGGGTCTCTAGGCTCTTGCCAACTTATATGCAATCGGGAACTAAGCATATAATGTACTCCACGGAGCTCCAGAAAGCAGAGCTGCCATGAAATGAGTCAAGGACCATGACAAGTGGCAGGAGAACCATATGCTACATATAGGAAGTGGATATGGAGTGATTTTTTAAAAATATTTTCTAGCTGAAAATAGATATCTGTCTAAATAACTTCTTAGGTTTTCACGACCATATTTGATATTGTGGCTTTTGTTTAGCCGTGTGTGGCGAACTTACTTCAACCAATATTTCTAACGCCATTGCAGGGGTCTTCTTCAGGATTGATGATTTAATTAGTAGTGAGTTGGTTTATTCAGATTTTTTTAAATATTTATTTCTGAGTAAACCAACTCACAACTAATTAAATCATCAATCCTGAAGAAGACTCCTGCAATGCCGGTCGAAATATTGGTTGAAGGAAGTTCGCCACACACGGCCAAACCCAAAAGCCACAATATCAGATAACTGGCTCTTTACTTACGCAGCCTAGATTTACGCAATATTTATAATCGCATTTGTGACCTAGCTACGACCACTAATTTAATTTATTAGAAGGTTGTTTTAATGGCCAAAGAGAGAGAGAGAGAGAGTGCATTAAACACAACATTTTACGAGTATTGTGAAATTAACCAAACACCGATATTATTTTTTAATCGAGGCAACACATTTTTATAAGCAATATTTAGTACAAACCTAAATCACTCAGTCAGTACGACAAACTGGCGATATCGCAGTTGGGTTAGTTTAGGCTTACGAACGGGACCGTTAAGGCTACAACCAAGAAACTGTCTTGAGTGCTCTGTTAACAACATATGTGTTTCCTTATAAATATTTATTTATTTATTTACCTTGTTTTCACATGGATCACGTAACAAAAGTTCTCTATTAGGAGACTGCAGTTTCGACTAACTCGTAGTCTTTCTCAATCCTTCTCTAGTTAAGAGATAACTGAGCTGCGTTGTACATGTAAGTGGTGTAACACATTTTTGTAGGGGAGGGGGTGGGGGGTGTGTCTAACATGAAAGGAGAGGGAGGTAGGTAGTGTTGCAAGGATGAAGGAAGAGATAAATACATAAAAGTGGTTTAGGTAAAAATTATTTTTATTTTTTATTTTTAATATTATTCTTATATGTCGTATATATAATTTTATACTTATTTATTTATTTAACGGAAACAATTTTAAAATTGGTGAATTAATTAAGGTATTTAGTTGGTTATTAATTATATCTTCTTTCTTATTAATGGCTTTATAAATTTCTAAGTATTCTAAATTATTTAATTTAACGGTTTTATTTTCTACATGTAATATTTTTAATACTTTTTCTAAGAAAAGAGTAAGTAGAGTAGAAAAAGTATTAAACATATTACACGTAGAAAATAAAACCGTTAAATTAAATAATTTAGAATACTTAGAAATTTATAAAGCCATTAATAAGAAAGAAGATATAATTAATAACCAACTAAATACCTTAATTAATTCACCAATTTTAAAATTGTTTCCGTTAAATAAATAAATAAGTATAAAAATTATATATACGACATATAAGAATAATATTAAAAATAAAAAATAAAAATATTTTTTTACCTAAACCACTTTTATGTATTTATCTCTTCCTTCATCCTTGCAACACTACCTACCTCCCTCTCCTTTCATGTTAGACACACCCCCACCCCCTCCCCTACAAAAATGTGTTACACCACTTACAAGTACAACGCAGCTCAGTTATCTCTTAACTAGAGAAGGATTGAGAAAGACTACGAGTTAGTCGAAACTGCAGTCTCCTAATAGAGAACTTTTGTTACGTGATCCATGTGAAAACAAGGTAAATAAATAAATAAATATTTATAATTTATTATGGATCTCAAAGTGAATGCTCAAAACATTGAAAATATTATGTGTTTCCTCCCTCATAAGATTTAAAACAGGAAAATAACTCATTGATAAACACTATACATTCTAGCAATGCTTAACGTGATCCAAATTAAAACAAGATAAATATAATTTACTTGTTAAAAAAATATGGCCAATATGATACAACTCAAATTAATTGTATTAGATGTATGGACTTTCGTTTTGAATGCTTACATAATTTTCTGCTGCCTGGTAGCCCCTAGCACTGGGGTAGTTCACCCAGCAGATTCGTAAAAATCAATGCTAAGTCAGAATCATTGTCCATTGAGGATCTCAAAAACAAAATATTGTTTATTTAGAGTTAAATTGTTGTTGTGATAAGAATCCCAGCGTTATCCGTCTATTTTTCATCGATATTCTTCTCTTTAGCCTTTTATGTTAAGGGGTCTCTTCACCATGTGGTCCTCATCTCTCCGTGTCACAAGCCCATACCATCATAGGCGGTTTTCCCTTATATTTTCAGGTATGGGGGCCACCCGAAATGAACCCCGAAAATGATCATTCCGAAATCTGTCCAGTCTAGTTACACCGCCCGCCCACCTCAGCATCTTTATCTCTGCCACATGAATCCTATCCAAGTAATTTTTCATCGATATTGACGAGAGAAATATCATAAAAGGTGATATTTAATGAAGATTTGTATGTGTGTATCAATTTGTTAATGTAGAAGATAAATAAAATTATTTATAAGCCGTGTTGTAGGTTTGGGCTAAATCATTGTATTCTATATTATGAAAGTTAGTAAGTGCTCGAATTTGCTTAACAATTATTATTTTTTAATTTTTGCCTTCCTCGTTTGTCGTTTTCCCAGCACGACTTAATCCGAGTTATGATGTTAATAAGGAGCCCATTAATTTAATTTAATGTATTTCCTACAACAAGATCACCGAATTCCTTTCACCAGCCCAAAAATAATTCACGATCGACCGGCTGGCTCTCAGACACATTAGTCTACCAGGTATAGAAGGTAGGATGGCCTAGTGGACAAAGTGCCTAACTCTCATTCCAGCTACTAACTGATTTTCAACACTGCGATGATTTAACCACTCTATTAATTTTTATTGTTTAGTATTTACGTAGTTTAAATACTTATGGTGTTGATTATATTTTATGGCATAAGAAAGACATGGTTTAGAGTACACTGTACGCTTCATCAATCTATCGCAGAAATACAAATATGTTTTTACAAATATGCATTTTACATTCATTAAAGTGAAAGATCTTTAAAAGTCGGAGAAAAGTATATACAGGGAGCGGCAAAAAAGCTGACGGCTTGATTACTTGTTTACTAATCAAACCGTCAACTTTTTTTGCCGCTCCCTGTATTATACGCATAGGAACAATAATCATATTAAGACTTTAGTCTTTTATAAATAGGTAGACATAATGTTCGAGAATGATCCATTAGAGAAGGCGTACTTTGGAAAGACGAGTTGTCACATGAATTAAAAATAGATTAAAATATTTTTCTAGGAGGGGCCATAACCAAAACAGATTAAATGCTCCGTAAAGGCGAATTGTCGCATGAACTAAAAGTATATAAAGAAATTATGTTCTGTTACAATTCATTAAAATAGATACTAGTATAAGGCGGCTTTTCCGTATGACAAAAAGACTAATATGAGAAAATAAATGATTAATAAAAAGAAAATGGATAATGCAGAAGCAAACAATAAAGGTGAGCGTTCACATGAAATTATTCGTAGTCGACGCGTGCTTCTGAAAAAGTATTTGTTTCGCTAACCTGCTCCTCATCATGCCCTCACGCGACGGAGTAACACCTTTTTGAGAGAGAGGTGGATGTTATATATATATTTTAACATCTTCCTCTTTCAAAACAAGGAGAGAGAGGCTGTTATTACGTCGCGAGGGGCAGGATGGGGAGCAGGGCAGCAGACAAAGACTTTCTTGTTGAAGCACACTGATTTTATTTACTTAAAAACATTAAAAGGTTTGGGCCGAGCGGAAACATACCGCCGGCCACAACAATGACGTTGTCTCGGTTATCGCTCGGGGCTCACTGACGCCAGCCGCACTGGCGCGGCTCGAGGCCGTCAGCGCTGCCGGTGGCGAAACTACGTACTAGTGCCAATGTGACCATATACATCAAGGTGTGGCGAGCTATGAAAATATAAGACGAAAGATTGTTTGTCGAGGTTTTCGGTAACAGTAAGCAAGGACTACATCATGCTGATGTCAACATATACAGGTATGCTGTACATAAAGAAATGTTTTGATAAGACAGACCTACCAAATCTAAAATAATACATTTGATCACAACACTTGATACTACTATACACTTATATCTCTCGAAAGAATGTACATTATTTTAGTTAATAAAAAAAATATAATTTTTTGTGTCATTTTGAGGATCACATTCTCAGACTGCTAGTTCGCGCCGCAGGTATTTTATCCCAATTAAATTCGTGTAAGAAAAATGAAACTAACAAAGAAAAATACTAACCAGCTCTGTACTTAAAAAACTGATCGAAATTTATTTTACTTTTGTATGTAGGCACACAGACGAGAATACAAGTAAAAGGTTTCGGTTTTTCATTGGATGGAATAAACGCGAAAAAAAAACTGAGGGTGTAAATATTTGAACCAGTACAAAGAAAAATAAATTGATACATCATCATCATCATCATCAGCCTGTGTCCGTCCACTGTTGAACGTAGGCCTCCCGCATGAGTCTCCATCCTCTTCGATCCTCCGCCTTCCACATCCAGGTCACTCCCGCTATTCTTCTTATATCGTCAGTCCATCTTGCATGGGGTCGGCCAATGCTTCGTTTGCCAGTTCTTGGGCGCCATTCCAATACTTTTCTTCCCCATCGACCGTCGTCTCTTCGACAGATATGTCCTGCCCATTGCCACTTGATACATAATACTCGTTTATAACCACTTGTTGAGTACATAATTGAGATAATATTTCATAAGATAAAAATGAGATTAATGAAACAATCTTTCAGGAAAGAAATAAAGCAGCGTTCTTTTGTTTTTTTTTCAATTTAAAAAATTCTCACGCTTTCTTTAGAATATAAGATTTCGTTTATTGTTTCCTTCGATTGTGATTGTAAGCCTATCTAATAGAACTTGTAAGATTAGCAATATTTTACGTCTTTGGAAAAACATTCAAGTGATAATATCCGTTATCAATACAAGTTAGCATTAGAAGTTGTTCACTTTTAATGTTTGTTGAATCGACGAAATCATAATTTATTAAAATTAAAATTAAAATTATATGAAAAATAATTTAAATTGAAATGTATTTATGGAGCACTTAAATAGAGTACATATTTCAATTTGCTAGTTTATTGCTTCAAAAAAAATTTTTTTTGATGCCTCAGCGATAAACACAAATATTTGAACTCATTAATTAAAAAGCACGTTAAGCCGAGAAGATTATAACCGACTTCGGTAACTAGAGTCATTAATCTACCCAGTTTGCATCCGCGATAAATCTAACGTCGAAAAAATGCTCCAATAAATTATTTTTTTAATCGATACCCGCCTGCATTAGTATAAATATATTTATAAACACAATTAGATGTTAGAATAAAATATACAATATTTTTAATAGTTGTTTTGCTATTTTTTTACGATTGATATTATACGAGTAAGGCACTTCTTTCGTACCAATTGGTCCAGGTCGCAAGAGTGTTAGACTAACCGTTGGATCTTCTTATAAAATCAGATTAAAGTAACCTATACATATGCCTCGGATACAATAGTTGCTTTATTTTTAAGTTAATCAACTGTCGTCGTCTTGAAATGCTTGCGGGAACTATGCATATAATTATGCGGAGTCGTACCGGGATCAGTTTTTAATAAATGAAACATATTTATGAAGTGCTAGGGCTAAATTAGATGTGACGAAAAGTGAAACATTTTCCAACATAAACAATCTAATAAGAACACGAAGCAGTACTTCTGATGCTCTCATTAAGAGAAAAACCGCGATATTCAAGTCTTAGAATAAATAGTGCTTAACGAGATCTAAATTAAAATAAGGTAAAAAGTCTAAAAATCAACTGTTCTTTGTGAGTAGCTGGACTGTTTATATTCAAGAATTGTTGAAATTGGAACGTCTTTATTGATGAAGATGCAGACGATATTCTATGGCTTCAAGGAGAAGATTACCCGAAAAAGACGATCTTCTAATACTCGTAATTTTAATCAACCACCACTGTCCTAACAAGACCTAAGAGGATGTAAAATGGTGTCAAACAAAATTATAATTATTGTTCCTGTTCAAGATCAATGTTGTTTGTTCTAAATGTACCCTAAGATAGCTCTCTTTGGGCATCTTGTTATGAAGTATGTAGTCAACAGTTGTTAGTAAGAAATTCCGAGTTAGGCTGACCCTCGGTGATTATTATTAGCGGTTTGGATGTCAAGGGGGTCGCGCAAACTGCAGAGGAAAACCGCAAGAAATCTCACTAGCGAGCGACTTCCTAGGAGCTCTTACAGTCTCATGTGCTCCTGGTATTCAGCCACTCAAAAACAGCATTAAATTGCAGTTATCTCTTAACCGCTGGATAACCAACAGTTGATGATGATGCGTGTAATGCTGATTGGGAGCGCTGCTAATAAACAATTCCACAACTGATGACTTCAAGACTGCAACCACCATACTCTGAATGACATGGCTATGTCATGTTTATGGTATTTTGCGGCAACTGCTTCCTAGTTGAAGAAGCATTACAAATGGATTATGTACGAGCATGTCAACTCCAGACAAATAGTTTTTCCTTATATTTCTTTGTGACTACAAAGATTTGGAATAAATAGTACCTAGTAGCCATCCATTGCTTTTTTTTATCCCAGTTGATGATACTTGGAGCTTCGAGCACTCAATTTACAAATTACAACAGCAATGGCACTCCTAAATGGCCTACCAGCACACCTCGATCCTATTTTTACATCCTTTTCCTCTTATGTCGATGGTATTGTTTTCCTAGATCTCTATGATCTTTTACACGTATCAACTTCTTATTTTTTCATGTTTTTTTTTATGTATGTTTATGTGAACAATTATATGCTTTATTATTCTATGTATCTTAACACTACGGTTCTGTTAAAATAAATAAGTATCACAGCATATTTTCCAGCATCACAAAATTTGAATCTTTACTTTTTCCTTCTTCTCATATCCGTTACAAATCTGAAACATTAAAGCCTAATTTTTTTCTCAAATTGGTTATGTCAGTTGCAATTATCCATGCCTTCTCCCAATATATCTCTCTACCCAAATATCAACCTGGGAACATACACAGATACTTGTTTAGGATTCCTAACAAACTCCGAACAGAATCATTTAAGAGAATTGTTGATTGTATTTTGTAAGAAGATCGGATTATTAACCTAATACTACCGAGGTCTGAACCATTTGGTCCATAGGTTAACCCGAAAAACTGCACACGGTTAGCAACAGACAGTAACCTCATTCATGTTTTGGTCCGCGCCCAATGTTGCTTAACTTATGTGATCTAACGAGGACAGCGCATACAATATACTACGAGTATATCACTGGACCTCTCACATTTGCGACGTGCAAAATCACCTTAAAAATTGTCAATTTCCACCGAATACATTATGTGCGGCGTAGTCAACGATGAAGCAATATATATTTATAGAATACAGTCACTCATAATACAAAAAAAAAAAACTTCACAAATTGATTGATAAAAAAAACCTTTTATTTTAGTGAAAGTATCAGGGGCACAGAATACGAAAGAGATCGATGGCTCCATACGTTTTTTTTCGTCTGGCAAAAAAGTGTTACGAAATCAGAAAGAGAACAGTCGGCAATAAATAAGTTGCCAGTTGACGTGTTTGGATTTCCTTACTGGGAAAAAATCAAAAGTGACCGCGTGTGACTGGCCAGACTAGTGGGTTATAATAAAAAAATCATTTTTAAATTAACCAGTGGTTCTTAAAATTGCTTGAACTACAACCTTGTCGAAAAAAAAAAGGAATATATAAATATAATTAAACGCAAGCAATCCATTACTTTGTCCCATTATGTTTAAGGCCCGGTTTAGACCAAACGAACGAATACTCTCGTTATACCCACTTTTTATATGAAAGACTATAAAATATTGAAGATATAATGTGCCCTCTTTAATTTGATCTAAGCCGAGTTTTTAATATAATTATTTAATTGTATTTTTTTAAATGGTCTGCGTTATAAAAAATACGCTGTAGAAAATTTATCCCTCTGCAGTATCTGTTTCATGTATAGAACATATGGTGTGCTCATCACAAATTGGCCATCAGTTCAGTACGTTTCCACTGCCCATGTCTTGTCCTAAAGCATATCTGCATCCGAAAGTACATCTGCGAACATATATGGCTCCCAACGACCTCCAGGACAGGAGCCCAGAAACTTGAAGAGACAACAACTTTAATAACTGAACCATATTTTGGGTGATATTCAATTCAATTCTTTATATTCAATTCTTTTATTTCCTTTAATAACATTACAAAATATTTATATTTTAATTCATTATTAAAGTAATTATATATATATATATGTGTGGCTTTGTAAATGTATTGACACATTTAGTGTCAATGAGCTCACATTCAGAACTAGTGTCGGGATACTTACGCAAATAGTTACTTCAAACAACAAAAATCATTTCATAAGTATATCATGTTTGACACACAAATAACACGGCATTGTTGTTACAAAATCAAACATCCGAAAACATTTCGTATCAGTCAACACCAGCACTGAATCTGAAGTAATATTACACTAAATATGTCAATATCTTCACTCAAGTTGGTTTCAACCACTGTTCACTGGGATTCTTTCGTCTCACACGTATCCAGGGTTGAACGATGGTTCTTTCCCCCGACCCCGACTTTCAAAGAAGTTGATAGCTCCGTCTGCTGACAATCTTCCTGATGGTCATCCAAGAGGGATTGAATGCAGCTGTCGCTGCCAAGAAGCTCTGCAAGTCTTCAGCCGATGTATCTGGGTGAAGACCCTTAGCGTGAAGCTCCACGCTCTTGAGGCCTAGATCATTAGGTCTTAAGGGGTGGTTGGCCCAAAGTTAACTTTTGAAAAAAAATATTGTGTTGCTTTAATTTCTCACTTTGGGAACCGGTGATGAATTTGTTAAAATGAATAATGAAATGGCATTTAAAGAGTCTGGCGTCTCCGTATTAACATCTGACTAGAAAGGAGACCGAATGCCCCACGAGAGTTATGTCTCGCTGTTAGATTTGCGAAACATGTGTCAAGTTATATTAGATACGAGAGGGCACCTACATGGTCGTATACCAATGAGACATGTGGGTATTAGGAATGGGTAAAAATCGACGTGTCGCTTGAAAGAAACATCGATACAGCATTAGTAATAGTGATGTGAAAATATCAATTGGGATAAGTTATAACAAAAGTCGTCAATCACAATATTCTATCATTTAATACGCTGAGCTTACGACAAGGTTGCCAGCGGTAAGCTCTAAAAGTAAATATTTAATGTACAGCATTTACGAGTAAGTGTGAATTCATTAGTTTTCCCAGTAAGACCCTGGACACGACCAAGGGTGGAATACATGGAGGTCCCTTGACAGACTTCGGACCGGAGTACGCAAGACAAGGACACAAATTAAAGGCTGGCAGTTTTACATCGGACCGACTGAATGTGACTGCGGCGCGTAGCAGACCCTGTGTTCTTCAGATGTTCTGGAGTGTGCGCTGTGTCCGAGTAGCTGCACCCAGGAAGACCTGATGATGGCCGGGAGTAACGCCATCGACGTCACCCACTTCTGGGCAGACAAGATCTGACCCTGTTGTTTCCGACACGATTATATATACAATAGTATTTGAATACATATATTATTTGCAACTCTAAGTTGACAGCAATATATTGTATATTATTATAAAATAATATATTTATATTCGGATATACTGATCGGTAAATCCTATTAAGGAAACGATGGTTTGATTTCGTTAGGATGGAAGAGATTATCGAATGGCCTCAAAGGTCTTCCATTCCACAATAAACCTAGAAACAAAGTATCAGTAACGCGGTGTTTCGCTCGTACATTATACGTGAATGTGAGCGAAAAACGCAAATGCCATACGACTTTAATTAGACAATAAAAAAAATCTTTATTTTCATACAATATTTCATACCGAATACATTAAAGTTATTTAGTCAATCGATTGTGTTAATCACTGTCGGGTTTATCTTGGATGTGTTTACATAATGAATCATTTACAATTATTAAAAAGCTTTCAAAAATTAAGAGGTTTATTACAAATAATACTTTTAGCAAAATATAGAATGTAAGAAAAAAACATTTTTTTATGTTTCAAGAATAAACGAGTTACATCCCTAGTGAAGTGATTAATCAGTATTGCCAGTAGAAATAAATATTATCAAGTCGTGATTTCGCTTTAAACGCTCAAGTAAGGAATACCTACCGGTGGAATGAAACGATTTCAATAATGCAACATGGCAACATTCATTATATACCTTTTATTTATTTATGTAAACGCTTTCAAGAGAATACCGCCGGAGCGGGAAGAAATCTTGGTATGTGAATTAATTGCTTGAACCAATCCGATTCTTAATCCGTTTAAACACACCTTATCGAAAACCAATGCAGTCGTATAGTTAGAGAATGGTTACTTGCATAGAATAATTGGGGAAGAATGATTTGAATTTGAGAGAAATGATGAGGTGATAGAGCGGACAAGGCAGCCTTTAAGCGTATAGTTGTTAAGAGACTATAGTGAATCAGGAAGACATGTTCTGCAGATGCCGTAGGAGAGCATAATCTTCAGCTACATTTTTACGCCGTACAAATATACGTATGTATAATGCAATCGGAAGAGCTTTGGAAGGCAGAGATAACTAAAAATGAAATGAGGACCATAGCGGATGAAAATGCTTTATGGTGGCAGTTTGTAACGGCTATATGCTCCAGTTGGAGACCAGATATGTAATGATGATAAAAATCTACATGAAAATATTAATCCACAAATCTGAAACATTATTTTGTATGATAAGCATAGTCTTATCGAGACTTGAACCATTTGAAACTAAGGGATGTATTAACTCAATTAACAATAGACGGAAAGCAATAGCCGTAACCCATGCATGTTTTAAAACGCTTCCAATGTTAATATTGTCGTAAACATTTAGGTTATCAACTGACAATACTTGGTGAAACTACATAATTATAATTTTAAATAATTTTTAATTAAAAAAATAATAATTCAAAAATATCTAGTTTTGACTCAAATTTATTTTAACTGATTACATGTTTCGGCCTCCCTGGAGACTATCTTCAATAATGATAATATTTTATCATTATTTTAATTTTATCATTATTGAAGATGGTCTCTAAGGAGGCCTAAACAGTTAAAATAAATGTGAATCAAAACTAAACATTTTAAATTTATTATTTTTTAAATAAAAATGAATTTAAAATTATAATACATATTGTCGTTGGCAAAAGCTTGGTTAGTCACTGCAAAACAAACTAAAAAAATGTGTCAGATATTTTTTTGTATTTTAAGAAATTGGCACCTGTAAGAACGTATCATATTTTAAATTTGGCAATTTGTCACCTGTACAAATAATGGCGACAGCTCGCATTAAGATGAATTTATTCGCGGGCGACAATGGAGGCGATAAGCCTTGATTTATATTCCGTCTGTTGGAATATCTGTTTCATGAAAACGCTTATCTTGTAGCATCGCAAATATTATGATTCATATTATTTAATACGCTAACAACACATTCCGAACGATATTAAATGTGCTCTCAACCACTTGATTTATAAAAAAAAACATTAAAATAAATATAAAATATGCTTACATACTAGTAAATACTAAGTACCTAGCTTTCGTACGATGTTTGGCTCATTAATTAATAAAATTAAAAAAAAACACGTCATGAAGCAATTCATTGCGGCTAGTAAATTCACCCAAAATATGCATCTGATACTAACCGTCAGTGAGAACAATCTCAGAGAGACGAGCCCGATTGGTCGGTCACATCATGCGCCACGATGGTCTTCTTCACGACATTGTGGAAGGGATGGTTGAGGGTAGAAACTGTAGAGGGCGCCCTAGACGGGAGTACTTGTAGCACGTCTTCGAGGACATGAGTTGAAGCTCTTATGCTGAGCTGAAGAGGATTGCAGAGGAGTGGAGATCGAGATGCAAGATTTTGTTGCTGCAAAACAATCCACCGGATTGATACTACGAAGGAAGACTAACCGTCTCGTCAAATCCCCAAGCTCCTGCTATGAAAGTAGTTGCCTGACGAAAACCATTTATTTTGATAAGTGGATCTACTGGTGAAGAGATCTATTAGGGCAAGGCCTTAAGAATGACAACTGGCAGAACTGAGTGACGGCAATTTATAGTGACCGTATGTTCCAGATATGGAACGGATATAAGGAGAAAACACACTTCATAATAATCCCTCCACAGTATATTTTCCGTATCTAATGTGAATTTTTTAATGATCGAAGACAGGTTTACTCTTTTTTATTCCATTTTTTTTTGTAAATATACCGTTTCATTCTAATTTTTTTTAAATACGAAAACACATATTCGAAAAAGAGATATTTGATAAATTGAATATTTTATTGGAATTAATTAGGTTGTAGGCAGACAGTCGGTTAATTTACAGAGTCCATTTCGAAATTAATGTCATTTTCTGATCGTTAATACGAAGTATTTAGATCAGCTGTTATTCTTTAATCGTTTTCTTGCCATGTGAGAACTAGTTTGGGAAGCAGTCTTCTTGATGCTTAAGGACACAGGTTCCGATTTATGATCTGCATTAAAACCAGGGCTTTGTAGCGGACGTTCGAGCAACAAAGATCATCATTATTATCATCAGCTCAAGTCTTTCCATTGCTTGATACAAGCCTTCACCATGAGTTTCCAGTAGAGTTTTTTTTTTGTGAATATAAGATACATCGGCCTTAACGGAGGTGGTTTTAGAGGGAGGTACATACAGAGGGATTTAGTCCTCCAAAGAAACTATGACCTCAATCGGGAAAAATATTAGTGGCTGCGTATTGAGAGTATTTCAAATGTTTTATCGATATGCTGATGTGTTAAGCAAAATGGAAAAGCTTTTGGTCCTGAATGGAAATATATAAGCCGTGTAGGGGTGCTCAGAATAGGTTGCACTATATATACGTTCTTCTTCTTCGTGTCAGCGACGTCAAATTATTTTTTCCCAATATCTGGCAACATCGATAGCTCGTGTGTTGCCCAGCATTAGGTCCTGAGATGTGCAACTTGTTGGGCACATGGAGCAGCATCGTAGGTGTGAGGCGGTCTGCAGGTCTCCACAGTCGCACAATAGTGTCTCTCCCTGCCGAAGCATTCCCCACCGCTCGAGGTTGTCCTTTGTTCTACCAACTCCGGTTCTTAATCTGTTTAGGGATTTCCAGGTCGGCCAGTCAAGGCTCTTGCCAGTTGGGAGGCCTTCCTTTGGAGTAATGAAATATATACGTTGAAATACGTTGAATATATTCAAATTGTATGTGAAAAGTAACAATAATTTCGGACAGTATTATATTATTTTAAGGATTTGCTCGTCACATTTTCTCTACTTATAGCTGCAGCTTATGCTGTCCTGCGTTTCGAAAAACATATCCCAGGCTGATCCATCTTCTTATTAGCTTCTTTATATCGTCGTTATTCACAAATTTAAGCCGCTGTACTCTCTACATCAATTTAATTAGGCGAACTTTACAAGTATTTATCATGGCGATGATAATGTAAAATACTAGTATTAGGAGCACACATGAAAGCAAGAGCTATTCATTATAAGTATTTTGGAGTAAAGTAAGAAGAAAAACAAAACCCTTATCTATCATGGTAAGCAATAGAGTTTTATTAATAAAAGTTGGATTGGTTCAAAATTTTCAGATAATTCAGTGATTTGTGAGCTGGACATTTGCTTAGAAAACAAATGGAATTAATTCTTGTGTAGAGCTTGGAATAAGAACCTTGTAACCGGCATTTTGGTGGGCATAATCAATCAACAAGTGACTAAGAACGCTTTTAAAGCACTAGTGGCGCGTTCACGGTCGATCTGATTCGATTAATTTTACGTATTACAGAATAGTGTAAAAAAGTTTTAAAAATAGAAAAACACAAAAAAATAAGATAGCAGAGGAAAATAGTTAAGCCTTATTGACGTTGCTTTGTGTCTGATTAACAGTGGAAGGATTGAGCGAGCACAATGGTGAAATATAATATTAATAATCCAGGATGGAAATAGAGTATTATTGAAGGATAAAGAGATAATATTTTATACAAATTCGCCCAACAAATATAATAGTAAGCGGTAATTTATTAAACCTGTTCGTTTTGCCTAAAATAAATTTTCTTTGTACCATTACTTCTACGAGTATGACCTATCATTCATACTTTGGAAGCAAATGCTTACTTTACAATAAAGAATTCATCCATTGTCCTTTACTTTGTCCTAAGGGAATGTTGGCATTCGGAGGTTTATTTGAAAACATGTACGGTTTCTGATAAAAGATAAGATCACAGGAACTGGAAGATACCTCAGCTGTATTATTATAGGCATGTTTGCGTGTTGTTTATCAGAATTTTTAAATAAGGTTCAATAAGAATTATTATATCGCTTCCGAAGCCTGAACCATTCAGAGCAAATCAACACAAATGTTTTTAATCGTATAATGTTGCACGGCGTTTGCATGCGCCATCTTGTTTGTTATGACAGTTGGTCCAATTCATGTCGGCCAATGTCATATTAACTTCGCGAGTCCGCCGCTATGATTTGGCGGCGCCGTAGGGTGTCCCTATAACGGGCGACGTTATTGAAGAATAAACGCGTAATATGTGAAACAGAAACAAGTGTTTGTATTCTGAACGTGATCCTGCATCCTTCATCCAGTTAATCGATATCTAAATAAGAAAGGAGGATATCAGTACTAACACATTTAGTGAAAATAAAAAGTTACGGAGGATGCTGCGATCGTGAATGTGTCTTTGCGAGGAATGTTCGCAGTCGAGGGGCGGGCAGGGGGGAGGGCGCTTGCACAGGTGCAAACAGGTTTCCTTCTCTCCACACAGCGGCCAGCGGTCCACGGCACCAGCCTGCAGCACCAGGCCAGCAAGAGCAGCCTCTAGCAGGAGGAGCTCCGGGCGAGGTCTCGTCTGCTTCTGCACGAGCGCAAAACAGTGCACCGCGATGCGCCGCAAGCGAAATTTCTTCCACATTTGAAGTTAGTCTCATCAAGTAAGATACGAGACACGCAAAATTCACTTGAGAAAGTGTGGCATGATCCCTCTGAACACTTAACTTAGAAACACCATCAAAATCAAAACAATTTGGCATCGTATAAAGAAGATCAGAGCAGTGATTTTATATAATGAACTTATTGTTTTTATTGATTTGTTGGAAGTTTACAAAAATATTTGGTTCTTTCAAATCTATGCTTAGGAAATAATGATATGTTGATACTTGTGAAGGTTTGAGCACTCAATTTAGTACAACGGCAATGGCGCTCCTAAATGGCCTTCCAGCACACCTCGATCCTTTTTTTACATCCTTTTCCTCTTTTGTCGATGGTATTGTTCTCCTAGGTCTCTTCAATCTTTGACACGTATTATCTTCTTCTTCTTTTATGTATTTTTTACTTTTATTATCTTATGTATGTATTGTATATTTATGTATACTCTGTATGTTTCTTATTATTTGTACCTTGGAACTGTGAGCTGTGAAATAAATAAATAAATAAGAACGATAATGCATTGTTTTGTTTTAAAGGAATGGAAGGAATTTATTTTGTATGATTTTAATAAATATTTTCTTTTGTACTACTTCGTTTAGGAATTCAATATTTATGTGAATTCACTTACATTAAATAAAATGAAGATATTTTCAAAATGTAGGCTTATTAATATTTGAATTCATTTTAGATAGGTCTTTGAACATTGACAATATGTACTAGATAATTATAGGTAGTAACAACGCTTTACGCACTCACAGAATGTCCTGAGTTCGATAGACTGTATATTACATGTCATTGTTACGCACATTATTAAATGAAATAGAAATAAATTATAAGGTCTTAATAAAAGAAAATGTTAAGACTTGCGCTGTGTATACTGTTTTTAATACGCAAATAAATATCTTTGAAAAATGTTTAGTACAGCGTTTGATGGCCGGGCTGGGATGTAATTCACTCGCAAGTGATACCCAAATAAATCCATCTTTTATTTCCGTTATTCGAGTCTTTAATTATAATAAATAAGTTTATAGCGCTGTGTTTCGAAATGAGATTATGTCTTGGGCGAGCCGAGCATTCACACATAAAGAGAGATTCCAGTTTTGTAGACTATGATACTTGTATAAGCTGTAGCAGTTGCTGTTTGGACATTAAAAAACGCTAATTTATGGGTTTTCGGCTACCTTTCTATAACTCTGCTCTCCTTTCCGCGTTTTTTTATCGTCAAAACTCTATCAGAAGAATTTGTTGCGATGGAGGGAGTGCCTTTCTTATGAATTTTATTTATACGATAGCTGCACATGCGGGTGTTTATTACTATATAATTAAATAGCCGGTAAAATAAAGAAAATAATACTATAAAATTTAAACATTAAAAAAGTGATATAAGTTCTTTTGAAGTTCTGCAAAACTGGAATGAAAAAATATTTTCATGCTTTAGAAGTGATGTTTCTTGAGTTTTAGAAACATATGATTTTGAAAGAGTGTGAGTATGAGTTATGAGTATACAAAAATGCACTATTTAGAGAAATGGTACAGAAGCAAAAATAAATATTTAAAAATTTACAATGATTATTGATATACGGTACAATATGCTATTCCTGTTGTAATTGATATAAGTGTTTTTCTCCTACAACGTTAGACGTTATATCAAAAGGAAAAAAAAGAAAACACCTCACACGTCCAACCCAAAAGCCACGAACGCTGCAGATATTATTCAGCAGGATAATATAATCGTGACTGCTCGGAAACAGTATTTCATTTCTGACCGAAACTACCAGGCGGCCATGGAGATCGAGGAGGTAGATAGACGGATCCCGGCTTCCTAATTGCAGGAGTAATTTCGCTTCATACACAATACTTTGTACTGGCGGATATCAGGGCGCTAGGAGTGCGTGCAGATATTTATCCCACGTCCGAGCGGGCGTCTGCCTGACCCGCACCCCGGCTTATTATTACTCCGACCATACAAACGGCCAACGGAGTCTAACCGAAGCGACTCTATGTGCTCCTGATACTTCAGTTTTAAAAAAACATCAATATTTTAAATCTAGTTGCCTGCAACTTGCTAACAGAATTTACATATCTACAAAACTAAAATAAATAATTGTTCTTCTGCATTTTTATTATAAACATGTGACATATTTGTAAAAATATTTTTATTAAATGTAAAATTTCAGTAAATATTTTTCACGTTTAAAAACGTCTGATTTCCTGATTAAAAGGACGAAAAATTCCTCGTGTAATAAGTTCCTTAGGTAGGATAAACTTTATTATACCCGTAATTTAATTATTATATGTATTTTATCACCGCAAAGGTAAGTTAACTAATAAATACGACCTGGTCTAAGTTCCTTACCGTCGCTTTTATAGTCCAATTGAACCAGCTTATTTATTGAAAAACAGCACAAATTTAATTATATTTACATTTTACGATGCATAAAAGGCATGCTAAAATATCCTGATGTAGATAATTTCCTCCTGGTGTAATCAAATCTGGATATAACATTCAACTTCTTGAAAAATTATGTGTCCAAAGAATTTTAATTTACAAGTCTTTGTTTTAGACAATTGCGGTTAAGTTTATACTACGAGTTGAAGTCATTGACTAAAAAGTAGTTTTATTTTTTTTTGCCTAAAACAAAGATTTTATATAGGCGTATAATTCTCTTTTGAATATTTAGTTAGCATTTCTCCGTGCCATACGAAGTTCCCAGAATATATCCTAAATAAATAATGCTATTATTTTAAAGTAAAAAAAAATAAGAGTTAAACATATTACTCAATTTCATAATATCTACGATTTCTAGATTTCCACGATTTCCATGATTTCGTGACATACGTTTCATTTTCAGTCTTTATAGAAAGCTTATTATATTTTTAAATATTGATGTACGGCTGTGAGACATGGTGCTTATCTGAAAGTGATAAAAAAAGACTAGAGGCCTTTGAGAAGTGGTCATACAGAAGAATTCTCGGAATTTCCTGGAGAGACCACGTCGCGAACAGTGAGGTCCTCAGCATAATCAAGGAGGATAGGCACCTAGTAAGAACCATCTCAGAGAGGCGAGCCCGATGAATCGGTCACATCATGCGCCACGATGGTCTTCTTCGCGACATTGTGGAAGGATTGTTGAGGGTAGAAACTGTAGAGGGCGCCCTAGACGGGAGTATTTGCAGCAAGTGTGCGAAGACATGAGTTGTAGCTCTTATGCTGAGCTGAAAAGGAGTGCAGAGGATCGAGAGGAGTGGAGATCGAGGTGCATGATTTTGTTGCTGCAAACCAATCCACCGGATTGATATTACGAAGAAGAAATACCAGACGTACATGAATACAATGTATAATAGTATTATAGTTATGTACAATATCATAATATGGTTTAATCATTAATGTGCTGTCTTCTGTGATTCATTTTCATAACATTTTTTTTGACATGTGACGGACATTTTGTTACCTAGTTTCATTAGTAATTATATCAATAAAAACGTATTTCACGTAAAAATACTAGGAGTACATGAACAGAAAATGGTAGTTACTTAACATCATGGATAGAATCTCGCCTGTGAGGTAATTTCCCACTGCACGGTATAAGGCGCACAGAAAGCTCCACGGCTCCAGTGAGATTAAATGCGGTGAAATTACTGCTTTTAAGTCTAGTTGATTTATTCCTAGGAATTAGTGTGGCGAGTAACTATCAGGTCAACACAATTCCCGAGAGGTTATTTTGGAGCACAGGGCAGTGTAAGAACTTGTCAAAAATAAATAGATTTAAGAAATAACTTAACAACAGAAGACCCCTGCAATGGCGGTCGAAATATCGGATGGAAGAAATTCGCCACACACGGCTAAGCCCAAAAACCACAATATTAGATATAAGAAAGTCGTAAAAGCGATCCTTAATAGCTTAGAAGTATTAAAAACATACGAGTACAATCAAAATTATTATGAAATAAAAACTAAGTTATCGTCAATTTGCATAACAATTAACGTGATTAATTTTTTGCATTACTCGCAATCCAGGGCACTAAGAATGAGATCATACTCATCAAACTTTAAAAAGGCATTAGGTTAAACAAAATAAGGATCTGTAAGGTCTAAAAACATTATAAAAAACCAAATTTCGGTATACACGTAGATTTTGATTGATCTTCGAATTATTAGCATGGTAAAATTAGTAAAAAAACATTACAAACCGTATCTTTTTGAATTTTTAAAAAAACCCATTATATAACATATATAATGAAGATGGAAATTAAATGTTCCACAAACATGTTCAGAATGTTAAAACTATAATATAATAAATAGGTATGCAACAGCAAAACATAAGTAATACATACGTGTACGTTCTAAAGGGTCCGCCAAATAACTTCTTTTTTTTTAAGCAGGGCGCAAAACATCGAGTGTAGCTTCGGCTGTGTGGCACGTAGCGCCGTCTTGTTGAAATCAAATGTTGTCAATATCTTCTTCTTCAATTTTTTTTTAACAAAAATTTGTTCAACATGGCTGCGTTGCATGGAAGCGCCATTGATGGCGCTTCATGCACACTTTCTGCCACAGCAGCAATATTCTCGGGTGTACGCACTGTTTTTGGCTTTTCACGCTGTGGTTTATCAATGAGGATGCCAGTTTCTTTCACTTTTTTCACAAGACAACGAACATACGGAGCTGACGGTGATTCTCTTCTTCCGAAATCCGTACGCAATTTTCGCACACATTCTGCAACATTACCATGATTTTCAAAATAATGTCTCAATATTTCTCAACGTTGTTCAAGCGTATACACAACCATATTCGTTTAGCGGAAAGATAAAACTAATTATCTGTCAAATCAGACATGAGTTAAGTGTTACCATTCACGAAATAAGGACTGGTTGAAAAAAAAAAGTTAGATGGCGGACCCTATATTTGTACAATAAATATTTGTTTTTTCGCCACAAAGACTTGAGCTGTATGACGTTCAACTTGAAATTTAACAAAAAACGCTGCATACATAAAAAAGAGTACGTTTTTTAAGATTTGGGAATATAGTGAATACGTATTGATTCGTTTATCGTCGTGTTTGAGATCTTGGCATTGTGTGTGACGGAGGTTTGTGGTGACTATATGCTTAAGCAGACTTGGCAAAATGAGATTGCACCGTTCAAGTTTGCACGCACCACGTTAGTCGTGTCCGCAAACAACCGGAACGCACCTCTTGCCGTGTTCGCAAATTACCGTAAAGCGTTCAGAGGAATGGGCATAGTAATTGTCCGGCTCGATACAAAAGCTCGAAAGCTCCCCGTCAGGGTTCAAAGTGACTAATAACCCACCTGTGTTTTCACACACGGGAGAAAACAGACAGACGTTAATGTATGAACATCATATGTGGACTCTATAAGAGATTTTCTTCATATGTGGACTCTATAAGGAGCGTTCCATATCCACTTCCAAGCTGAAGCATTGATTGTCACAAAATATCACTTAAAAGCTCCGACTAGTACATTCTATGCATAGTTAATAGATATAGATATAGACAATAGAACAGTGAGAGTCCGAGGACCTAAAGAAAACGCCAATTGTTGTTGCTTTTTTGCAGCATCCGAAGAATACATTCCAACTAAGATCATCTTGTTTCTTGGACCGACCGTATGATGAAAATGTGTCGTGTTCACTCCTTTACATAGTCACTCTTCACAAATTCAAGCCTTTGTTTTAATCGAGAATAGCTACGAATCCCAGATATTGTGCAAATATTTGAAAAAAACTCTTTTTACGGGCCATCGTTCTCAGTGACCTGTACGCCAAGACATCCATAACCCTCGTCTCTTTTCTCAGAAGACATTTGATGGTGAATACTCGATCTACATCTCAACATAAACAGTTGTATAGCAACTGGCCAATAATTATTGATTTGTGTTAAAAATATATATATTAGAAGCAAACTCACACCAAAAGCTTTTAAAAGAATATTTTTAATAATAAACCATACATATTTCTTTTATTATTTGCCGGGATTTGAACTCATGCGGCTCGCATGACAGTCAAGTGATTCAACACTCATCAACACAGGTGCGTTGCTCGTAAAACATGCCGGAGTGATTTTTCTTTGTACCTTTTTAAATTTTGAATAATACAATATTTCTTTGTTCACGTACTTTTTAATTTGATTTTAAAAGCGGTATGCTTTCAAGCGAGTAAAAATTATTTCTTTGAAGGACATTGAAAGGATTCGAGCTTAGCACCTTAAAGCTCTGACTACGTATGTATAACCCTTAATGGAGAACTTTTCAAGGCATTGATATATGCTCAGGTCATTTAGTTTTTTAACGATACTAAAAACACACTTCTAGTGAGTTTTATCCGTGGTTTTAGTATAAATTTCATAGCATGATGTACGTAAGTATGTAAATAATTTTACTGAACATAAAGCTTATGAAACTATCAGTAAGTTTTTCAAGATATTACGTAAGCTTTCATCGAACTCTTGGTGCGCTTTATAAACATATGATGAGATTTTTTAACGTTAATATCCTGTATTGTAATGACCAAATAAATTTAAATGCAACATATACGAGTGCCATCTAAATACTATTATGTATTACTGAATTAAAAATCCACTTAGAATGTAATTGATGTAACCAAGACTAGAATTCATAAGTATGTTTATAAATATAATTATTTGAGTTAAATTTATTTTATACTATATTTAATTAATCTTTAACATTAAAAATGATCTGATCCTATGACACATATAAAATTATACGCTTATATTTACATTGAAAATATCAAAATAAATACTACTGAAAAGCTGTTTAACCCTTTCGTTACGGTTTGGTGGAATACAATATATACTGTCAACATGGCATTAATTTTTCAAACCATTTTTTTTGCTTACAACTAGTATTTGAAGCGTAAATGTACTTAACTGACCTATTTTCATATGTCACATTGGTTCTTCTATCCTTTAGCTATCAGATGATGCATATAAAACTATTATATTTAACAAACGTTCGTTTTGTAACTCCATACATGTGGTGGCATTGACAAATGCGGTTTACAGAAAAATCGCTCCTGTGACGAAACCTAACGATATTTATTTACATGCTTTACAGATTCCTGTAAAGAATACACGTAGGTTGATAAAGGGAATGACTGCACTTCTAATTTCCTATCGTAGATGTCACAATGAGTACTGAAAGTAGCAAAACGATATATCACGTCAACCGATGTCGACGGTCGGGGAATCTTTGACGGCATATGCCGACAACCAATGCGAATGGGTTCAAATATGTTGTAGAAATATAGAATTTATTTAAAACAGTAATAAAAAATTATATATATAAGTTAAAACAATTTATATAAATTTATTCAATGTAATCTGATATCTAAATTACTATTTTAATTATGCAATTTCACTCCAGCTGTCCTTACAAGTACACCTGCATATTTTATAATCAATTATAAATGAAACGAGATATGTATAATTTCAATAAATTACTATTACTTGTGTCTATTTATGTTTGTAAGTATTACAAATATACAACGTCTATTAATCGCTTAGAATAAAAGCATTTCGTTGCTAGGGTAAGGTTAATGGGTATTGTTTAATTGAATGTTTTAATTTCCGCATTGCAAAAAGCAGGTAAGGTCCTGACCTCACCTCGGCATCAGCTTCTCAACCGCTGCTTCGCACACGAGGACCTGCATCGTCCATGGAGCATGCACCTTCACCATGCACCGTATACACTGCACTCAGTTACGAAAACAGGGATCGTAATACCACTGTACCAATTTTTATATCATTTTTATTTGACATGCATTATTGGAAATATACCGCCATAAAACTACTTTCAAAGTACTGGGGTTAGTGGAGCAGTAATCCTTAATCTAGTGCTATGCGCTGAGCGCGACGCAAGATGAATAGGTCACTTTGTCATTGGATATAACTTAGAGATAAAGCTTGTGCTTATATTATACCAAAATTCATGGGCTTGATTCCTGACAAAGCATTAAAAATATATTTTGTATCAATTTATAAATTATATAAATATATACGGTTAGTGTGAAATGAATGCCTCAATGAAAATATGACTAATAAACAAAATTCATGAAGTCCATAAGTATAACCTATTTTTTTGTGAGTGTGTGTTAAAATGAAAGATGCGTGAATGCAGTGCTGTATGTCTTGACTTGATGCGGATCAGCAGCGCTTGGCCACACAAAAATGGTAAGCGTTTTCAAATCTACAGAAAAAAATCTTCGTTATAGTAAGTGCCCGTAAAAATAGACGATGCGCGAATGCCATGCGTGAATGTAGTCATATGCCAGGAGTAGATCAAAAATGTAAATACAGCACTAGACCCCTAAAAAATGGTTAGAGTTTTACAAGTCAAGATGAATGTACTCCATCGCCGTCTGTCATTACTCCCTGTATGATGGGAAGTTGTTGGTAAGTAAGCCTCGTTCTGCAGTCAGGTATTGGCATCGTGTATTGACGTCAAGTGTGGGTGCGCTCCCTGATGCTGCGAGGAGTTGATGCATCAGAACCGATGTTTAGATACAAATTACAAGCTGTGGGGCTGGCTGCGCGATGGCCGGTCGGCGTGCCAGAGAAATCACATTACCGGTGAGACGATCCCACTGGAGATGCTGATGATGCACGGGATATCTTCAAGAGTGTGGCGAGCTAAGGAACCTCGTTCGAAAGATGGATCCATATTTATTTAAGAGATATAGTCCTTTGAATTTGACCAATAAATATTTAATGGAAAACTAACGGTGCGATACGTCATGTTTTTTTTTGTAATGTGATATTTCTCCCAGTTCACTCCCCTTTCCTCAAACCCGACTACTTATCCGACTACTCCACCGTCTTATATATGAGAGTTTATTTATTTTGTATTATGTAAATTGACAAATAAATATGTGATAACAATTTGATTACTCTTAAGAAAGATGGAGTTAGATGTTAAATAACTTAACTATTAAACTTTTAAAAGCGTATGTAGTGCTTAAAGAACTTCAGTTGTATTTACATGTAATTATAATGGTTTGCATCTAATTACCATATCACATTTTGCTCATTATCCGATCTCATTAAAAAAAACGCTGATTATTGAACACCCAAATATTTCTCTGGTACTTCAGCCGCAGTCTATGTAGTTTTCGGGCTCTTAACCTGGAGGCTCCCGAGATCAATCTATGTTTCCATGTGGACTTCCGGATATAAATATACGTGTGGTCTGGGACAAGGCATAGACAATTCAAGCTTACGGAAATCTTAAACAGCAATTTGCGGTGTCCATATAATATATGAACGGAAATGGTAAAAATAATAGTTTGCATCGTCTTCGAAAAAAAGCAATGCATCGTATTAAGCGAATTGAGTAAGTCGAATATTAAGAACGCGAAATATTAATTCTTTTCTTCGTAGTATCAATCCGGTGGATTGGTTTGCAGCAACAGAATCTTGCATCTCGATCTCCAAGCAATCATTTTTTTGCTGATACATGGGATGTCTTTTAGACCTTTAATGTGGTATTTTCCCCTTCATTTCCACATCCTAATGCCGTTCAATGCTGCAGAATGGTATAAATTACAGCTGCCTTTTATTCAGAATCTAGTGCAATCGCCGTTTTCAAAGGCAGTGTATTTATTTCACTGCGATCCGAGGCATAGTTGACGTGGAATAAAACAAAGACCATGGTGGCTGACAGAACTTTACAGAGACCATTTGTGATGATTATATGCACGTACGAGGGAGCGCACATCGAATAAACATATAATTTTGAATCAGAGTATTAGGAGCACACGTGGAGGTGTATGGTAAATGCATACATGTAATGCAATCACATTAAAGCCTTTTTAAGGACTGGCGGTTCTCCCATCAGCTTCTCAGTGCTCTCGTATTATGTTTGTTACAATAAATACCTCCTATTGTTTGCAACGGAGTATTAGGAGCACACGAAGGCTAAAGGGTAAAATAAAATACATACAACGCGATCTCTATCGACCCGGCGCATGCAACAAAGAACATTGGCTCCACCTCCTCGCCACTTATGCTGCCCTATCACCAGCTACACCCATCATTACCAGGGTTCGAGCAGTTCGACTAACTAACTGGTGCAAGATTGGATTACCACCTCTACCAGCACTCCGCGGCATGAAACGGCATGTCTGCAAGGGCTATAAACTTGCCAATTGATATCACAAGCTACGAGAATCATTATTAGATGCTTGTGAAAACCTCGCTTGTATCATAATTCTATTATAATTTTAGTATGTACCGGATTGGAAGTTATTATTTTATTATTTTTCGATTACATAAAACATAATTATAATACTCGTAGCGTAAGAGCATCGACAGTACTACTATAACTGCGAAATATCACGCTATTTATATTTTCAGCATTTACATTTTAAGATCGATTTCAAATTCATATAAAATTATTGATATTTTTAACTTGTTTTAACGTTGAACAAACTTTAATCACATAAATGAAGATCGTGGTCTCACAGTCACTCGTTAGTCGTTTTTTTTGATAATTACTGATATATCAAAATATTAAATAAATATTAAGTGCTAATTTACAAGAGGATGGGGAAACTTATTGAGCTTATAACAGTTAAAACTTATTAAAAGCTTAAGCCTTTCATATTTTATGTCATAATACTCAATTTTGGAACATTCATATTTTTTTGCGAATCTTCAAGATAATAAGAGCCTGAGTGCTTGCAAAAACAGCAGCTTTATTCATGTTCTCCTGCGACTACCACTCCCTAAGTGAGTATGTTACTTTATTTCAGGAAAATATCCCAACATTTATTTTATATGGTTTGTTCAACCTTTGTACTGGACTGAACTATTTCTGTATCACAAGAACCTTTATATTGACAAAGTATTAAATATATATAATATTATAAACCAACGGAGTGGCTTATAGTTCCACTGTACTAGTTTATACGTTACTTTAGTCTGAGATGGAATCTCTTGTTCTGTTGGGGTGAGACGGTTACACCGTGGCACGGATCGTGACCTCTTCACGGCTCGTGTGCTCCTAATCCGCCGATAGCGCGACATGCACATGTTAATCCGCCATTGTTGTTAATGCCTTCCCTTCGTGGGGGTTTCAGATTTTATTGCTTCAATACATTTACACTAAAAAGGATAGGAGAAATTTCAAAGCCAATTCTCACGGATCGTTTGAGAACTAAATATATATTTAATCACTGCCAAGACAACACTAGCAGATGAAAAAAGTCTGAAATGAACTCTATGACGCTCAAACATAGCTGTACAATATGTCAGTGATTAGAAATGTTTAAAATTAATATACGTTTCTTGATACTAGGCTGTGTTAACAGTGACATATGTGAATCATGAAAAAAAAACGTTTTAACGCCTTGTTTTGGGCGACTGTGTTGAAGATGGAAAATGGAGTAGGTGTGTGGTTGCCTTTACCTTCGAATATGTTTTGGAGAAGAAAAAATAAAGCCACGAGATTCGACCTTAGATTTCTATGCATTTTTTAAATGTATTATAAAAAAATAATTAAATAAAACGATGTAGATTTACAGTCATATAGAACAATTGATAAATATAAAAAGACGTTTGCAAAAAATGGGAAAAAATGCAAAAAACGCTTACAAATATAAATAAAGTTTTAAGTCAGAAAATCTTTAAAGTAAAACCTTCTAATGACTTTTAATATACAGGATGCATCGAAAGGTAAAGTCACACTAAGCGGTATGAAAAAATTTAATATCCCAGCTTCATGAAAGTGTCTAAAGGTGATAAACTAAACTGCTTCTGTAACGTAAGAAGTTTTATTTCGTATTTAAAGAGTTATAGTCTCGAGCAAATGTATGAAAGGAGATTCGATCATTAGTACTAAACTCTGGAAGATCGAACCGTTTGCTTCTAAAAGGCGGCTCAACTCAACCCACTTATTCCATCTAATCACGGAATATTGCTTTATAATAGGACGGTAACCAATGTTTCAATATGGTATGGCCATTATTTTAGAATGAGTAAAGCATACACGTATATTAGCAAGGAAGTATTTAGACTTTTGAATAACACTCTTTCAAAACTTCATTGTGTAAATCCGTATTATAACACAGTCTCACGGATTTTTTTTCTCAGCCGAAAGGGTAATTCGTTTAGTATGTTTCACCGTTGCATTTCACACACGTGAATACCGAATGCAGCTTAGAGATTCAGATGCATTACACTCGTGACGGTCGCAATGCAGGAAGCCTCCGCAAGTGTCTCTGGGAGAGGAGCGATCTGGTCGCGCGATCTGGCGGCGGATCGCCTCATTAGAGCGCTCGCAGGTGTCGCGGGTCGCTAATTAGCACCGGGTCGTGACAAATGGCGAGCCCCTCACCGACGGCAACACTTGCCGCAGCAATCGCCACAATCGCACGAGCAATACGCCACGCTGCCGACTCTTAATAATGAGATCCGAAGAAACACTCTAAAAGACATGTTTGTCGAGAGTTTCGGATGTTTCGGCGTACATGTCGCTGAGAGCAGAGCCATGCATTGAGTTCGCTTGGCGCTTTTTTATACTGGAGTCTGTTTTACTTCCATGCAAAATATCTAAGTCTCGTAGTTGCGCAAATTAAAATACGATGTCAATTACGCAGAGATTACTTAAAACTCATTTTCTTATCCAGCTGCATGTCTTACCTCTCTTAAAAACCAATGCGGCCGTCGTATGGGTTTTAACAATAGGTAGCTGCGTATAATATAGGGGTTACAATCGTTTGACTTTGAAATAAATGACTAGGTAAAGAAGTGGACACAGCAACTTTTTATCCTACGAGCACGACTAGTGACGAAGGTGGACAAGGTCTTCGGGTGCCGCAGAAGAACTTAAATTAAAGCTACCTTTTCTTAGGCTTCTAAGGTTATCAACTGACAATACTTGGTGAAACTGCATAATTATAATTTTAGAATAAATTTTTTATTAAAAAATTAAAAATATTTAGTTTTGATTAACAATTTATTTTAATGATTACATGTTTCGGCTTTCCTGAATACCAACTTCAATAAATAAAATAAATTGAGAATCAAAACTAAATATTTTTAATTTATTAATTTTTTAATTAAAATTTATTCTAAAATTATAAGTACACATAAAATGTAGTGGACTGGACTCGTGTATGATGTACTCATTTAGATTATGATCAGTTAGCAACTGATATGTATAGTGAGAGTTACGATTACTCTTTTTAGCGTTATTACAATAGTCGCTGTCCCTATATTATTTTAGAAAAACTCATCTGAAACACAAAAAAATATAATTGCACAAATATATTTTTTACCTTTGATTTGTGTTCCTCTGTTTTGTAATATTTCGCAGTAGCTCTAAAGTATATGATCTCTTACCTGAAACAAAGAAAAAGATACATTAAAAATGATATTTAAATAATTTAAACATGCGAATTGATTGATATGAATAAAAATAGTTTAGGCTCGCACAAGCATATAGTCACTGTAAGCTGCTATCATATGGCCTGTCAGTGCCTTCTTCACTATATCCTAAATTAGCACCACATCATAAATTTTCACCGAATACTTTGTGAGAATCACTGGTCAATGGTTCAATCATCTGGTTCAATGCTCTCGTCATCTGAAGGATGACGAGAGCATTGAAACTTGATTTTATCGACAAATCTATGTATTATCCAGTAACTGCGCCCTAATTGAAGCATATGGCCATCTATAAAATGTAATCTTTCAGATAGATCTATAGTGTAAGAGGCTATATGGTGGGACAAAATAAATGTATTTTTAAATAAGGGAGAATAATCAGCATTGCGTTCCATTATTTGTAATTAAAAAGTTAAATGATAAAAAATACATTTCATTGTAATAAAATTAACAAAAAAATGTTAATTAAGTTGTTAATTAATTAAATTAAAATCGATTATGTTTTTATTATATTTCAAAAGGATTCGATAACGTTTTCTTTCAGTCGTACGATTCCCCGCATGTGGATGGATTAATGCGCTCTCGTAATGACTTGCTACGCTAATCATCGCTGGCAAGCAACATGAAACAATATTAATAAACAGTGCTTCGACCGTGAAATAGCGTTTAGTCAGGCTTCAACGGGGAGCGTCATAATAATCATGAGCGCATGCCATAACTCCTCAGTCAGAGCAATCGATTTACTGCACATTTGCGAGATGTTGTAATGGACAGGTTGCTAGCTTGTGAAGGGAAAAAATCAACATTAAAATAGTATCAGAATCATCATTCTATATCCCAAACTGGAGAATATGGTCGTCACAAACAATCGACATAGTTTTTAATCAGCTGCTATATTCCTCGCCTCGTTCCATGGCTTTAAACTTTAACTAAAATCTACACCAATATCAAAGCTATAACAACTCTCGAGCATCGCCCCACCAAGCATACGGCGAGAAGTCACCACCAAGAACGACCTCACCAAAGCAACCCACAACACACTCCACCCTATGTTTGGGTATCAAAAGATAACCACATGGCTTAAATCAAGAAGAAGTTTCCTACAGTCGACAACGGAACTGGTGATACCTGAGGCCACCCTGCGGCTGAGCATGTGTAGAAGCGCAACTGAAAGAGGACCTATTCCCTGGATACAGCCAGAGGTAGAATATATGGAGGTCCCTTAACAGATTTTGGACCGGAGTATGCAAGACGAGGACACAAATGAATGCCTGGCAGTTTTACAGCGGACCGACTGAATGTGACTGCGGCGCGGAGCAGACCCTGTCACACCTTCTGGAATGTGCGCTGTGTCCGAGTAGCTGCACCCAGGAAGACCTGATGATGGTCACACTCGCACTTCTTCACTGTTGTATATGATAAATTTATACAAAAAAACCTATTTCATTTACATCATTGACAATATAATATACATGTATGAGCATTGGTCGTTAATTCATGTTATGTACCTTCACGCATTCAGCACATATTTTAAAAATTTTCAATATTTTTTTATATAAGAGTTCATAAAATAAAAGTGCCGATATGATGTAAGCCGACAGGTTAACATTTCACGCGCGGGATTCGAACCCTGGGCATTAAATCTCGCGACCGGCGCGTTGCCCTCTGCGCGTAATCGTTGATTAATAGCCACTTTGGGATGCGGAGCTCAGGCGCGCGCCGCGGGAGACTACGGCCGAGAGGAATCCAAAACGAAAACTCGGAGGAGAAGGCAAAATAATGATATAATGTACCTCCTGCGTTTTTCTGCCGCCCTGGTACAAACGCGTATTAATGTGGAATTCCTATGCAAGGGGCACATAAGAAATCCTTGTTCAGCACTGTAGTGACAATTAAAAACTTAAGCTACACCACGAACGAAAGAAATCTGAAATTAAAACTCTGATAATATGTTGCTCCTGGATATTTCTACTCTCCTGGTATTTATTTATATTGAATTCATATGCGAGAGGCAGAAAAGAGGTCTCCGTCAACGAAGTGGACTGAAAACGTAAAGGAATGATGCGTACATACTTTGAAAACATACGAGTATTAAATAACACCTCAGACGAGAAGGTAAAATAGTACGTTAACTCCTGAATTATTATGTTGCCCTAATACTATTAATATGGATTTTTTATGCAATGGACACGGAAGAGGGTTTCAAGGTTCCTACGTCAATTATATCGAACGCAGGCTTAATACTAACTTAATACCTTAAATCTCCTGTTATTTAAATGTCACGACTAAAATTTGTGCAATGTAAACGATTGCCTAAGGCAGGTCTGAGGAGTACCCTAGGTACCAGATTGTATTGAAATAACTAATACGTACTACAAAGCGCGTTATGAGAATCATAAAAATGTACAATGCTCTTGATCCGTAAAAACAAACATAAAAATACCGACAGGCAATAATGAAAATAAATCTTATTTATGTGTTCTATGACGGTTGCCATTTTTAAGAATAGTTAAGCTTTGCGTGTGGAATATTAATCCGCCAACGCCATTAGATTACAGCACGACCATTCATATTTACGGGAACTCGCTTAGAATATGTGGTGTTCGCTTGGTGAAACCCTACCTGTCCCGCCCTGTTTTTGGAGACCCAGGAACCCGTTACTGAACGCACGCAAAAAGCTACTTGTTAGAGAGTGCCTGAAGGCTTTCCCTTGATTCTAGGTGCATCAGTTAGATGTCAAATAGAAATCAGTCTAAGGCTGTGAAGTTAGTATACTACAGTGAGTTTCGAACTGCCTTCTTTGGTAACACTTTGCTAATCACGAAAAACGTGGAAATGGATAAGGAAATAGTAAGGTTGGGAAATGGATTCTACAGAATGACAGACATCAGTTAAGCATCATGTGTGGTGTTCAAGGAATAACTTTTGTCTGCAACCAATTTTGGTTAATAGCCTTGATTGACATTTTACGGGTGAAAGATCAAAGTCACACCAACCGCGGGTATTCACAGAGCTTAGAAATTAATAAGTACATACATATATATTAAGTTTCGTTGTGGATAGAAAATACCTTTGATATGGTAATAAAACGCTTCACCTCTAAACCGCACCCGAATGCAAATAGTAATAGTATCACTGTTTATCGTGCATTGAAACAAACTCGCTATCCACTGCTCGAGAGTGTCTACTGTCCAGTGTATTTATCAACATTAGCGAGAATCGGAAGAAACAGCACACTGCAAAATTAGACGCTATCTCCGGTGAATTTATGGGTTACACCACGCGAAGATAAAATAATATAATAACAACAAATGACAAATTTAATCAATTAGAGGAAGCCGCACTTATCGACCATCTTGGTCGTGACGCGGCGTCATACTCCGCGGTACAAATTGCTCCCAGGAGATCATTAAACGCATCTGAAAGATAACATCATTTCTTATACTTTACACGCTATGGGTTTCTGCTGTCCTGGTAGTTTAATACTCGGTTTCCATATTTAATAACTATAATTATTTAATAAAAATATTTTTTATTATTACATGAACATTTATTTACAAACGCAACAAATCAATGACAACAATACTTATTCTTATTCGTAGTATCAATCCGGTGGATTGGTTTGCATCTCGATCTCCACTCCTCTTGATCCTCTGCAGTCTTCTTCAGCTCAGCATTAGAACTACAACTCATGTCCTTGAACACTTGCTGCAAATATTCCCGTCTAGGGCGCCCTCTACAGTTTCTACCCTCAACCATCCCCTCCACAATGTCGTGAAGAAGACCGTCGTGGTGCATGATGTGACCGATCTATCGGGCTCGCCTCTCTGAGATGGTTCTTACTAGGTGCCTATCTTCCTTGATTATCCTGAGAGCCTCATCGTTCGTGACGTGGTCTCTCCGGGAAATTCCGAGAATTCTTCTGTATGTCCACATATCAAAGGGCTCTAGTCAACAATACTATCTCTCATTAAATTAAAAAACAAAATCGTAGGATGAAATTAATCAAACAGGAGATATTTATATACATGTTAATGCGTGTCCATAACTATAGCAAATACCATGTTACATGATATTTATTTTTCATACAAGTTGTATGTAATTGTTGAAACTATTATTGTGTACCGTCTATAGTTGGAATCTCATGTCTATCGTTTCTTTTTTTCAAATAAATTGATAAAATAAATGTCACAGAAGATATGTGTATCTGTATGTGCATTAATAACTTTAAAAAATAGTGATAAGTATACTGCATATAAAGGTAGCCTTATGATGGATGGATAGATCAGTTCTGTTTCGTTAAATCATCTGGGATAAGTTCACACGATACAACATGAGAGATAAATTACAGACACTTTTCGATCGAGTAGCGTAAATGATGAACGGCAAGCGCTTGCTGTCGATCGCACTCACAGGAGAATACAAACATTAAACACAGTAACAAACGATAACAATGTTTACGATAAAAATATCTAATGATAACTTATTTTTTTATATTCCTTCGCTTTCCGACGTGAGTAATAACAGACGGCAATGAAGATATCATACATGTGACTTCTATGAAGTTTGCCGTGCTGAGGTTTTTCTAAGCGGTGCATGTGCAGTGTTGATCGCTCTATGTCATTATACCACTGCCCGGCGCTTACTTATCGTCCTTAAATGGCAGTTATTTGTTTATTAAAGGACTCACCGTGAATTTAATAGTCGTCTTGTGTTCACAAGACGACTATTGTCTACCTCATCATTTGAAGAATAAGAGAAATTTTACAAAATTTATTTACAAATTTAGTCTAAAATCGTATGTAGTAAAACAATGTTGAATACGGAAATAGTTAAATAACATTATTCTTTTTATCAGAGTTTAACCTGTATATGCTCGTATTTTTATGAATATTAGTAGTTGGTCATAGCCAGGGATCGAACTGACGATCTCTCACAAGACAGCAGAACGCTTTATCCTTTCATCCAATAGCCACAGTTCCCATTTTCACACAGAGGTATCGCTGCGACGATTGATGATTCCGACGATGTTCTTGGTCAGTGCTCGATGGGCAGATCCATTGATCAGACGCTCTGGTCGGTTAGCTATGAGAACGGGAAACGGACAAAGGGTTGGCGGGACAGTGATACTTAATACTGTCTCAACCCTTAAAGGACCAACGATCATAATATGGCAGATATATATTAATTTCTGACACTTTGTCTATGAACATAAATCTCCAGCTACGTATATTTTCGATTTCAATTATTTTCATTTTCTTCAATAACATTACAAAATATTTATATGTTAATTAATTATTAAAGTAATTACAAGTGCGGCATTGTAAATGTATTGATATATTTAGTGCCAATGACCTCACACTCAGAACTAGTGTCGGGATACTCACGCAAATAGTTGGACTTGCAACACCAAAAACCAAGTCATAAGTATATCATGTTTGACACACAAATAACACGGCATTATTGCTACAAAATCAAACATCCAAAAACAATTCGTATCAGTCAACACCAGCACTGAATCTGAAGCAATATTATATACGTGTTCTATTGTCTCTAACATTACTATTATTTTATATATTAACTCAGGAAGCACATAATTCCCTTTCTTTTCTTCGCTGACTTCAATTGGCTGGTCAAGTTTTACGTAATTACGAATTACTCTAACATATCATTTTTCTATCCGATTGCTTGTATTCAATACACGCTTAATATGTAATACTTCAAAGAAAATTTCATGAAATAACTAACATCCAATTGTGATCCAAATTAATACCAAACATCCATCTCAAATCCAAAATCGTCGCTGCCCATTAAATACTTATTTATCGAACTATCGACTCACGACATCAATCACATAACTTCTATTGAAATACAGGCAACGATCGACATTTGTCATATAGTAGGCAAACTTCCCTTATTCTAATGACGTCGGTGGATCGAAAATTACTTCGGTTTAGATACACATATACCTCATTGATATTTTTTTAGATGACGCTATTAAATACGCTACATGTTCACGTATATATATATGTATTTGATATAAGAACGCAATAATAATAATAATAATTTTAAGTAATGAAGTACTCGTAGTTGGTTAAATTGTTGGCATTGTTTAACTACGACTTCGTTTAAAATAATATATCCATTAATTTAAAACATTTGATTCATAACGTTTGATATTGGAAGTATCAGGGGCTCATGAAGCGCTGAGGGTTAAGTGGTGGATTAATGATCGGAATTATCATCTGTTTCATACAATGGACGCTTTCCTTCTAACTGATCACTGGACTTTAATAGCCCAAGCCATACTATAAGCACTACCTAATAAAACAGTATATTCTCAGGTACATACTTTCTGAAAAGTCTAAGTATATTAAATGCTATTTTTAAGATAAATATTCAACTGAAAAAAATAATAACTTAAAATCTGTTAGTTTTATATTGTCACAGTACTGGTTGTACCAGGAGCACGTGAAATGGAAGAGATGAACTGTATACTGTTCCTTGAAATTGATCACAATACTTTAATATACCAAGCCATAATATTAGGTACTTCGCATTGGTTAAATAGTATTAAATGCAGTACAAACAGTAAGAAATGGCTTGTGCTTTGTTTTAAAGTATTATTTTTTCTAGAATAAATGGACAACAGTAAAATTTATCAATAATCTACAACCTAGTAATCATGTACACATAACATATGTGTTCATTGACCGTTCTAATGTAACAATAATCTGTAATAATGCATCAATAAGGATTATTTTTCGAATGTAATTCAACAGCAATGGATTATCAGTACCAAACAGCAGTTCAGCGATATCATATGTCCCTAAAACATGACTCTAAAATAAGAATAAAATTACTGTACTGATCTCGAAGATTTATACGTTTACTTTGATGGGATTTGTTGGTAAAGGTAGCAAGGATCCATAAAAGCCTCCATAAAATATGCTAGACCAAAGATGGTCTGAATCCAAAAAAGGTTATATTAATTATTAGTTCAGTTTCGTGTTAAGACTTTGGTTATTTTCACGAGAGAACCTTCGAGAAGCTTCCATTAATATAGAGCGTGGTAATCCACGAAGCAGTCATATATTTCCTGTGGACCATCCATCATGAGGACCCCTGCGGAGCCAGGGTCTGGACCCCGAAAGAGTAATTGTGGACTTAATAAGGCGGTAGCCGCTGGTCTCCATTTGTTGGAAGTATGTGATGATTGCTTACAGCGATAATCTACAAAGAACATATCAACTGTGGTGTTTTTGTGCGATCTGATACACTTTGATTACATAATATAAAATCGTAAAAGAAGACTTCTTTATTTTTGATATATTCTGGTATCTAAACAACTATTCCACCTTCGAGCGCTTCTACGCATCCCTTGGGCAAGTCACATCAGCGGCTTACCACTGATGCTTACGCTCCTTGTGATCCACCAACAAATCACCAAGGTAGGCAACTCGAGGCACGCTGGTAGTGTACTAACATCAACGGAATTAGTCTGGGGTCAGTTTTTTGTTGCGCTGTGCGCTGCATTAGAGTCGCGGGAAGGCCTTCAACCACTTACAAGCGTCCTTTATAATGTGTTCCATCCGGACATTAATACGGGACGGAAAAGAGGGAAGAAAAGCATGGTATCTGAACAAAATCCATTGCAACCATCTATTAGGGTGTTTATAAATACGGGATTGCGTAGAATATCGAAAGTGTCACAGTTTTGCTCTGCGACTAGGCAAGTAAATTGATGCAAATAATACCCAGTTGCTATGCAACGATGCCGGCCGAGACGCTGATCAAGCATTCACGAGCGGGGGTTAGACTATTAATAATGTCAAGAGTTTTTGATATCTTGACAAACAGATCAATAAGAGTGGGACCTGTGGAGAGAACTCACTTCCGCCATGATCTCGATGAAAATAAAGTACCAATAATGGACCGCATGTATTACCTCTATCCTCTATATGGCAACAAAGCCTGTTATGAAGTCAAAAGAAGAATGAACACTGTCACTCATAATTTAAAATATGAGTTACATTTCACTTAACACTACTCAACTAGAACGAGAATCGAACCCAGGATAACTCACGTAAGAGCCGGGCTCTTTACGACTCAACTTATACCTCTCGACAAACATAGAAAGTTAGAACAAAAAATATGTAATAATTGACATCCAAAACTTCTAATGTTCAATGAGAACCGCGGGAGTTAGTCAGTTTTTAACTGACACACAAATGCGGTATTAGTTTAATTGAATGACAGTAATCTTATAATGTTAAAGCTGACAGTTTTTTTAATGTTAAAAATGTTAATTCTATATAATGCAATATAATCTTTATATCGGATGCGGGTATTATGAAGCGCGTTTTTGATTGAAAGTTTTTTTTCAAATAAGTATTCTAGAGAGTGTCGGGTACCATAGTAGCTTTAAGTTAGAAATGATTTCATGTATAAAACTGGCAGTATTTAATCCTTACTAAAAGAAATTCTAAAATTATTTATTATCGATCGTCATATTCGATTAACTTATGAGAGTGTCTGGAAAGTATGCTATTAGTTTGTCAGTTTAATGTGGGTAAAGGAGGAAAACTTTAATACAAATGACTTCTGAAGGCTCTTCTGAAGAGAAAATTTTTGGTGTCGTTTTTTAAAAGAAAACATCTATATTAGAAAGATTAACCTGGTTAGTTCAACATGTAGGTGATCTAGCTCTGAGTTGGTTGTAAGAGCAGTACAATGATAATTGATACTAATTGTTTATAGCCCAGGGTGCATTCCTCAACGGTACTTAACGACGAGGTACTAATCTAACCACCGATGGAACGTAAGAACTTAATTGTTATAAGAATACTTGAAATATAAACGCTTATGCTGCATTGTGAGCAGCCACATTCAAGCAGTAGAAAATGGAAAAAATAATGTATTGTACAATGCCAATAGAGTCATTGGTTTCTTAATTCGATGTGAGATCATATTATACGTGATTAAAAATGCTAATAAATTCCGTCTATTGTCACGATCTATGCCTTTTACAAAGTATATTATACGAGTATTTATTAACTTCCTCCTGTCTCTCAAAAGGTCTGTTATTCCGTTGCGTGATGGCAGGATTAGTAGCAGATTAATAACACAGACTTTTTCGGAAGCACATTGACATACATTTACGATAAACTATACAAAATTATGGCCCGGACCTAGTCACAGCATTAGGCCGAGCCATAATACAATATGCTCTCGCCGAAGGGCGGGACACAATTGGCTTCGCGCACGGGATGGGCTCTCGCCCGCGCCACAAGCGGCGGTCTATATAACTATGACCGAACTTGTCCAAAATGTCAATATGGCAGACACATTCATGTGTGACAAGCGAACAGAAATAAGAGATGAATGATAGTATTTCGAGGTTTTCGGTACCAGTCAGTAAGGGCTATATCATGCTGATGTCAGTATTTTATTATGAATAGTTCTCAACAGCCTTCTAGAATCATGAGAACTCGGGGTTCAAAGAACACGCAACTGTATAGTCCGACACATACTTAGATGTTGGTTAATGAGCTTTCTAAAGATGATTGGGTGAATAGTCTGTTTTAATGAAATATTTTGGACACTCAGTATATGTTAATGTAGATGTTAACATCCTGAAAGCATGAAAGATGCGCCAGTGGAGACCAAAATATCACTCTTTAATGACTGACCAGCTTTTAAAGACCGTTTAGTCGATGCTGTATAGAGCTGTGGTCAGAGCACACGACAGCCTGAGGGAAAATGCGTAGTGTTAAAAGGCTTGACTTTCATTCGAGCGTACGAGGTTCGAGTCGTAAAAAAATGTTTATAAACACCTCGTTTCATGTGATAATGATGCCTTGTCAATAAAAGCGCATGTGAAATAAACTAAGTGATGAAAGGACGATAGATAGAGCCGCAATGGAGAACGAGGTACATGATTTTTATATACCCAAGATTAAAATTGCGAAAGAGAATGTAGTACACGAGTATTACTTGAACTAGATAACGAATATGTACAGAAAAAACCTTAAGAATGAAGTTTACAATACAAATAAAATATTGTACCGTAATGTTTTATCTTTAATCTGTAAAACACAAGCTTTTACTCGCTACACTAAGACATTTTTACTGATTTTTCCCATATCCGTTCCATATCTGATACATATAGTTAACACAAATGGCTTTCAATCAGGTTTGTCAGTTACCATGCCTCGACCCAAGATATCATCTGGTAACATATATGGTTTCCGGCAGCCTCCAGGGTAGAAGCAGAAGGACTAAACGGTGAGTATCCTAGGCTTATTTTTAGGTGACTTGTAAATTGAATTTTTTAAAACAGATCGGATAATTAGTCCAACGCTACAGAAGCTTGGATTATTAGTTCTTAAGGATCGCCTCAAACCGAACGGCCAACCATTGCTTAATTATATTTATTAGATCTAACGAGAACAGCGCTAATGACTGCTGCTGGACAAATTTTAATTGATGTTTTCATGGTTCTTACTGAGATTAGTAGTTACTTAGTAAGAACCATCTCAGAGAGGCGAGCCCGATAGATCGGTCACATCATGCGCCACGATGGTCTTCTTCACGATATTGTGTAAAGAATGGTCGAGGGTAGAAACTGCAAAGGGCGCCCTAGACGGAAGTATTTGCATCAATTGTTCGAGGACATGAGTTGTAGCTCTTATGCTGAGCTAAAGAGGATTGCAGAGGATCGATAAGTGTGGAGATCGAGATGCAAGATTTTGTTGCTGCAAAACAAATCCAACGGATTGATACTACGAAGAAGGCTATCATGGTAACTATATCAGTCCGATCAGAACAAATAAAAATAAAAGTGCTTCCTTTACATGACCGTTTTTAAATAACCGACGATAAATCATTGGTCATCGCTAATTAGAGAGCAAGTCTATTATATCGTGCGACTGCAGTGGCAGCGCTACAATCGATACTCTATATAAGGAGGCCAGGTGATTAGCACGAAGGCACTACTAATTTACCTTTACGCGTGTTGTACTGCACAAAAGGAGCCGCTCGATTCGGCACAATTTTCGCACAATTCTCTCGCAATTTTCGCGCGCGTGCTGTCACTCGATCGTCAGAGTCTGGACAAGTACACGTGAGTCCCTTCGGGGCCTTTATCAAGCAGTGGTGATTGTCACTCGTGCCGGAACGAACGGGAAAAAATCGCGACCGCTACCGATACGGCAATTTTAAAAAGCCAATTTAAATTCGGCCGAAATTTTCGCACGTAATTCAACTTTTAACGACGCTCGGGAGTAATTGGAAAATGGTTATAATTTTCGGCACTTATTAAGAGTCTAAGGACTTGTAAACGATTATTTTATGGGTAACGATTGATAAAGATTATCAGGAAAAATCATCGTTTATAAAATTTCTCTCATCAATAAATCAGAAAAAAAAAAATGGCGGACGCTAGAATTCGAACCAGCATCCTTTGCAATAATGTTTATTTTGTGCTCAGCGTGGCCATTTGCTCCGCTTACTGAAACGAAAAATAAATGCGCATTGTATTATTGATACGCACTATTTAAACATGGAGCCTTGTTATAATCTATATGCATATTTTTTTAGAAATCAATCAATTAATTTAATTGTAAGTATTTTTTTTACAGACAATTTATGTCTGCGGCATGGTGAGTACATACATGTAAAACAAGATAGCTAACAAGTGAGCGATATCTACTATTCATCGTTCTAAAGAGTGATAGTAACCTGCCAAGGACAATGCTTCTTAGGAGGATGAACGGTCTACTAACCTCATGTTTCCAACCATCAGGTTTCTTGAAAATCGTTGATCTATAGATTTCAAAAACTATATACTGCAACTGTAAAGCTACTATACAACGTATTTGGCGGACCTAGAGAATTCTAAGATGACTTCTACTAACTGAAAAATGTAGTCTGGGGGTTACCGGTGATACTTCATTCATAGTAGATTCCTGTAATAATAAAGGATGATGCGTGAATCTCGGGCTGTAGTCTATGACGTTGGCGGATCAACACTCCACATGCAGCGTTTAGCCATATACACCGTGGTAAGCGTCATAGAATTCCACAGATGAGACAAAAAATTACTATCACCATCTGATGGTATTCTCCTGTTTGTGTTTACATAAAAAAAAAAAACTTATATGTATTTTTGTATTCATGTTAACACAAACAGGAGAATACCGACAGATGGCGATAGTAATTCTGAAGTCTCATATGTGGAATTCTATAACGTTTATAACCATGGCTAAGCGCTGCACGTGGAGTGTTGATCCGCCAACGTCATAGACTACAGTCTGAAATTCACGCATCATCCTTATTATAACAGGAATTTACTATGTATGGGTGGTCTTCACGGAACGAATTTCGTCTACTTACAATTTAAATTAATATACTATAACTAGCATTTTACGAGTGAGGGATCAAATTCACACCGACCGGGGATATCTTAAAGCTCAGAAATCAATTAAAAAACATTTTTTGTAAATCTCCGTCAGGGATCGAACCCACGACCTTTGGATTACAAAGCAAACGTTTTGACCATTGAGCTATACCCACCGGCTAATGTGGTAAAATAAGTTGATGAATGATGAAATGGATTCTATAAAGCTTGCAATGGGTAAACTTTGTAAGCGTAGAAATGGCCGCACGTTGTTTCTCGGTAACAGGAGTACAGAATCCGGCGAGGCTGCCCGGCTACTTAAAATGATTATTATAATTAAACAATCACACAACCGTATTAAAAACATAATGATTTATGAAAGGTTGTTTTCGATACACATGTAATATGCGTACGGCGGGGCACGAAGCACGATTCTGGGAACCGAGAAGTATCAGGAGCAAAGAGGAGGTGGAGAGATGGATACAGCACGAAATAACGAATAACAAGGTTAACAGAAAGTAATAATTTACAAAAAAAGTAGTTCAATAAATAAATGTTTTCCTTATTTTAATACAAGATGCATGGTGCCATTATTTTATGTAAAAAATTTTTGGGAAATATCAATATACTCGTAGACTTGATATTTCTTCTTTCAATTTGTGGACAAACTCATACATCATATCGGCATTTAGTGCCCAGGTAAATTTGTGTTCACAATGATGGTAAAAACTTTTTTAAAAATCTTCTTCATTTAACTAACTACAATGCTCCAATTTTAAGATGTTTGCCGAATAAGAGTAGAAGACAGCCAAGCAATTAAAGCGATTGCTGTTATTACAAAATGCAGCACCTCGTCTCGTGTACAAGGCGCCCAAATTATGTCACATTACTCCGATAATACGCCCATTACATTGGTCAAGCTAGAAGCTATAATAGTACAAGCTCTTTCTTTTAGCTCATAAGGCACCCCACATAACTGCATCGAGCTATTTGACAAAGCTCATCAAGCCATCGGAGATAAGAGCGCGTGGAGAGACCAGCCAGAGCAAGTAAAAGCATCCTCCAGCTGACGAGAGGTAGTCCTAATACTGTCTTTGTCTATCGTGATTTCAGCTTCGCGGCACCAAGGGCATGTAACTTGTTGTCATATATTATAAGAGAGCTGAAAACGGAAACATCTTTTAGAGACAGACCCACTTTTTTAGTTAGAGAGGCAAAGAAGCGATTTTAGAATGAATATTATACAAGTATTAATAATAAGCTCATGGATCATAGAGGAGGATTGTATTAAATATCTTCGATATTGAATTCTTAGCATTTTTTTTGGTAGATGGTTTTTTCTGTGGTTAATTTCAGTGGTGGTTTGCTCCATTTAAGAATCGATCTGATGTGGCAAAAGACATTATATTTCTGCACCACCAAACGCCGACTGCCCCTGAACAGATGTCAATCAACCAGCTTGAGGATTCGTCAGACTTGTTTTTGCTGCAGCAGGACCACACCGGATGCAGTCACGAGCAGTCTTTCGAATGCGTTCGAAATATTACGTCTCTCTTTTCAAAATTACTACCAGCATCATCGAACCATGACGGTTTTATGCTTATTCTAAAAAAAACTTTCACTTTTTATGATAAATTATTTGTTATTTATAGACCTCCATAATACAAGTCTTGTGATGATTATAATCGCAAGAAAATCATAAAAATATTGGCATTTGATTAAAAGCGAATGCTGCCATATAACAATATCTAAGAACAGCATTGTTAGATTAAATATTATGTTGGTACAATGGTTTGAATTTTTATCCTATTGACTGTCAAGACACTAGAAGGCTATCGAGAACTATGCAGAGAATATTCGTAATAGTACTTTAAACTGTAGAGTGGATCTGAATGCTTGATGCTACAGCTAGGGAGCAGGTATAAGTGAAAAATATATGTTCAAAAAATAAAACGCAATAAAACACAGAATTTCAATGCGGTTGTTCAGGTTTAATAATCTCCCGTGCTATCTAGACTAACGACAATAGTAATAATTATAAGGGCAGTCCTCGAGAGATCAATGAAGTTGAGTATTATTGGACGCAGACCAAAACATGGATGAGTTATTATATTGCTGATGACGTGTTTTCCCTTGGATACTGCCATGGAAGTCGTCAGGAGTAATACATATTTCCAGGTGGCTCTTCGGGTGCAGAGTAGTCTTGGAACAAGGCTTACGGCAACTGACAGAAATAAATGGCGGCAAATTATGATGATCATAATTAATATGTTCCAGATAAGGAAACAAAACATATAGGCGATATAATATGATATATAAGAAAAGTTGTACGACCAAATGAAAAAAGTATTAGAGTAGCATGAAATACACAGGATGAGCACGACATTTACCAATTAATTGTAGTAGGGACGACGGATATACGTAAGATGTCTGGCGGCAGTTTGTGATGGACATATGCCCTCTAAATAAGGAAAGAATGTCACAGAAATAAGATGCTGTCATTGCTCTTGTTCAATCACAATATCATGCTATACAGGCGTTGCTACAAAGAAGCAAAATTATACCGCGACATAAAAAAAGTATCAGGATAGCATGAAACACAAACAGGTGAGCCAGAAGGTTCTTAATTGATAATCTGATTCGCGTAGACAAGCATCCCTTCGTCTTGCTGCCTCCTTGGTATATCAACTTTTTGCTCCTTGCCCATACTCCTGTTCTCCTGAGCCGAGGATGATTGATTGATCGTGGAAGCCAACTGAAAATATTGGATGTGACAAGCGAGGATCTGCAGCGGAGAAGGCTCACGAAGAATGGTTGGTCTTTTTATGTGTGCTCTTATAAGAGAACGCCAGCATACAGTGAAGAAGACATTTATACTATTGATCCATACTTGTAAAACATATTTTTTTAAATATATATCAAAGCGCCGTGTCTTATATACGTGTATACTACCATAAAATCTTAAGGTAGGAATCAGGTTAAGACTTTTCATTTAAAGCATGTCGTTTTTTCACTAAAGTACAACGTGCTTACTCTATACAAAGCTTAAATTAATTCTCGAATACGGCAGCCACCTTATATAGAAGTCTCAAATAATCCATTGAGTTCGATCAATTAAATTCAAATAAGAGCAGTGCGCCCGAATAAACATGGCAATCTAACGTCTAATCGCCAATCTATGAAACACAGAATTTAAGTCGGTTCACTGAACCATTTAGTCCCAAAAGACGGCTAAAAACAAAATAACTGTTTTATGAAAAATCAAAGCCAACATATGAGGAAAATCTCCAATATAGATTGACATCAGCATGATATAGCCCTTGCTGACTGGTACCGAAAACCTGGATATACAATCTTTCGTCTCTTATTTCTGTTCGCTTGTCGTACATGTATGTGTCGCCATATTAGCATTTTGGACAAATCCGGTCACGGAAGTAACGTTAGTTATAGAGATCGCCACTTGCGGCGCTGGGTGTAAACCGACCACGGCGCGCAGCCAGTCAATAGTTGTCCCCCGACCGAGACGAGAGTCCTATTAAAGTTGGCCCGGCCTGAACGCTGTGAGTAGGTCCGGGTCAGAAGTTTGTAAAGGTATTGGAATATATATGTTAATGTGCTACAGAAAAAGTATTTGTGCCACCACGCGACTGAATAACTATCTTTTTAGAGAGGAGGATTTTAAGATTAAAAAAAAGTGTGTTTTATAGGAGGGTTCACTGTAGTCCAGCCGTTTCAGTTGAGCGTATTAGAATCCGTGGAGGATCAAAACCTTCTGCTAATGCTGAACTGTGAGCGTTTATAAAATGTATATATGTTGTGTATGCACATAGACTGTCTATGACGTAAGCGAGGGAGAGTTTCACTTTTCGTCTGATCCAAGAAATTTGCCTCGCATCGCCTAAATAGGCTAGATTTTTTTAAACCTTCGTCGGTATTCGAACACGTATCTGCTCGCGAAGCAGTCTATTGACTATCGGTCGTATCCTCAGTGTCATACGTCCAACTTGATTCCCGCGTCGGTGAAAAACTTGTCGCACCAGCAAGGAAAGAATGCGTGTACATGGAGCATGTATGGACCAGTGACGTCTCCGACTGCAGTGCTGCGGAGGATCGCCTTGTTGGGACCGGCTATGAAGACGATCGATAATGATGGAACATTTTTAATAAGATCGCCAAATTATACAGATGAAATACTTTTATTTCTGGCTACATGACATAACTGTAACATAATACATTGTTGAAGAATTTTCGGAACACAGTTGTCAATACATACTTGGAATGTTATATGCTTCAGTCAAAATATATAATAAATGTCTTTTTTTTTAAATTTCAAATTACTATTACTCCAAATATAGTTAGCAGGTAAGAGCATATTCTGAAGCTGTTTAAAATAACAACGATCATTTGATCAAATTTACACTAATGACAAAATCGAATCAATTTCATAACAAATGTAAAAATAATTCAAATGAAAGGATGAATCCAAATTTTTTAACTACTTCAGAATGTCGATCGCCACGTTTAACAAGCTTTTAGAAAAATTGAAGAATAATCTACAAAAACAGGATACAATTAAGAGAAAATGCATAATGCCCGAAGAAAAGATAGCAATATGTTTGAGGTAAGAATGAAATACATTTGTATTATTTTTATGTATGCAGGATGCTAGTGGGAGCACTTCCATTAAACTATGTACGTAACTAAACTGGATACCGTTTTTTATTGGATCCATTCGTCCAGTTTGTAGTGGCAAAATAAAATCTCTATAATAAAGTTTGTTTTTTAATTTGTATATACAATATTTAAGCTATTAATTTTTGTATGGCAACCAGATTAAGCGCAGAGTCTCAGTAAGTAATTGCGTATAATTAACAGTGGTAATTAACAATTAGCGGCCCGCTGATGATAATAATTATGGCGTTTGCACGGTTTTTGAATTGAACAATTTGGACAACATCCTGTCGGAAACAGTGAGGCCGCACGAAATATATTATATACGTTATAGTCAATGTTCATAAACGTAAATTCATACATCTACTAGTTGCGAGACATGGTGCTTATCTGAAAGTCATAAAAAAAGACTAGATTCATTTGAGATGGACATACAGAAGAATTTTCGGAATTTCCTGGAGAGACCACGTCACGAACAATGAGGTTCTCAGGAGAATCAAGGAAGATAAGCACCTAGTAAGTGACATCTCAGAGAGGAAAGCCCGATGGATCGGTCACATCATGCGTCACGATGGTCTTCTTTACGACATTGTGGAGGGGATGGTTGAGGGTAGAAGCTGTAGAAGGCGCCCTAGACGTTATTATTTGCAGCAAGTGTTCAAGGACATGAGTTGTAGCTCTTATGCTGAGCTGAAGAGGGTTGTGGAGGACCGAGAAAAGTGGAGATCGAGATGCAAGATTCTGTTGCTGCAAACCAATCCACCGGATTGATACTACGAAGAAGAATGATTAGACAATGACCACAATTTGTGGTCATTCGATCACGTCTTAACAAAAGCGCTAACAATCGCGAAATGATAAATTTCATGAACACTCTTACTAGTATAAATATGCATATTCAAGTATGTGTATAGTCTAACGAACTAGGGCTAGTAAATTCTTCCAAAGAATATGGTTGCATTAAAATAATATAACGGCCATGTTATACAATATAAGCAATCATTTCGTTTTAAATACCTGATTCACATAGTAAAAAGTGAGGATTTCATATGCGAGATTTTCATCTACAAAATAATTTGTTTAACCTAACTAAACCCTATGAAGCGAATGTTGTTGTATATTAGCGAAAGAGATTTGCACTAATGTGAAAGCTTATACTAAGCAAATTAGTAAATGCATATACAAAGCAGTAAATGTATACATTTGCGATTTTTAAGCTAGAACTGTAACATACTGTATACACATCAGATACTAAAACGTTATGTAACTAATTTATTATATCACATAAAATTGCTGCTCTCAAACATTCATTCCTTCTTCTTCGCGGTGCAATTCACAGCCCTGGGATTTTTGAATGTTTTAACTTCTACGTTCCAGATAACTACACCCGTGCTGGTAGCCATCCATTGTTTTTGATCCCAGTTGATACTTGTGGAGCTTCAAGCACTCAATTTAGTACAACGGCAATGGCGCTCCTAAATGGCCTACCAGCACACCTCGATCCTTTTCTTACATCATTTTCCTCTTTTGTCGATGGTATTGTTCTCCTAGATCTCTGTGATGTTTGAAACGTGTCATCTTCTTCTTCTTTTACGTTTTTTTTCTTTTCTATGTATTGTATGTTTATGTATACTCTTTGTTTCTTATTCTTTGTACCTTGGAACTGCGATTCTGTTAAAATAAAATTAATAACAATAACCAGTACAACTGACAGTACAAACTGATATTGCTAGTAGCATAAATAAAATTAATAATAATCATATTTCTCTCGTCCAACTAGTATCCAACAATGGTAAGATGTCTTGAAAATAACTGACAGAACTGAGTGAGAGCAATTTGTGGTGGCAATATTTTGCAGTGATAACAGCACATCTTTAGGGCGGTTATCATTACATCACCTCATTAAGCATCATTGTACGCGAATCACAACTTGGATAGATCACCGCATGCTGTTTAATGCATGTCTCTGTTCGGATAAGCCGCTTTTAACGCACCTTAAAGTCCTGGAGGACTCTGCGAAATGCCTTATGGTCACAGGTTCGATGAAAGGAAAGTCCTGATTTATCTCCTTCTCATGGTGGGGGTTGAGCGATAACATCAGTCGGCCAATATAGACAGGAACCGAATGTTGGCCGGAATAAGCTAACACCCAACTAACCTCATCAGGTCAAGCTGGTTAGGGCACTTTATTGTCCTGGAGGTAGTAAATGCTCTCCAAAGGCGGATGAACCTTTATGGTCCACGGTATTAGGATGTGGAAATAAAGGGGAAAACACCACATTAAAGTCCAAACGACATCCCATGTATCAGCGAAAATGAAAGATCGAGAAGAGTTAAGATTGAAATGCAAGATTTTGTGATTGATACTACGAAGAAGAATGCCCAAATGGAGATGAGAAAGTGGCAACTGATAGAAATGTGTGGCGATGATTTGTGGTGTTCAATGTTCTGGTACAGAATGTGTATTGATAAGATATGACTGCATTTTGGTGAGATGCCAAGATTCGCATCCGTATAGAAATGTATCAGCTGATTGCATGCGAAATTAAATGCATAAGTTCAGGGTAAAAATGTTATTGTATATACGAGTATGTACTTAGATTGTAGTTTGATATCCGGTTAATATGTAATAAAATAAATATTATATAGACTATGAGTGTTGTGGCATCAATGAACTGTTAGGTGACCGACCTGAATTATCTGCAGTCGGTTTGTACGAAGAGACGTAACTTTTTTATTTGATTTGAGTCGCAAGTTACGCAACTCCTCCGCTGATGGCCGCGTGGCGCGCGCTCACTTCCGGCGGACAGATAGCGGGGCGCGCAGCAGAGATAGCCGCTTCCGGAATGGCCGATTCCTTCGCCCACCTCTTCTGCAGCGCTCCCCGATATTCCTCTCATGCGGGAGATTCCGTTAAAAAAGTAACACAACTTTGTTGCGTTGTGTCGATAAATATCTAAGGAATTTCCAGCGTCAATAGCTCACCATAAGCGCTTTATCGGTAGATCATTGAAGTCAAGCATCATTAGGTGCAGACCAAATCTTGGACGGGTCAACAATCCAGCTATAATTGAGCCGCTTTTTAGGACAAAATTCAGGGCTTCAGGTGCGCCCGGCTAATCATGAGATACCTTTAAGAAAATCTGATCAACAAATCACCCAAAAATCATCATCATCCTTACCATATCCCTTAAATGAAGCGTATAGTATTCACGAAAACTGCCGTCGCAAAGCTCTGTCAGCCGACATCATGTATGTTTCATCCCATGTCAGTTCCGCCTACCGCAGCTCCGCCGAGTACATTCTGGGTATAGTTCCCGACGGCCTTCGAGCCCGGGGGCTTAAAAAAAAGGAAGCTATAGCTTATACTCTTCTGCGGCATTCTTAGAATATGTCCCAGCCAGGTCCACCTTCGCCTCTTGTTTAGCTGTAGAATGGAAAGCTGCCTTGACCGCTCTCTCACCTCGTCGTCTCTCACAAAATCAAATAATCGTACCCCCAGAATTCTACGCAGGCATCTGCTCTCAAATCCCATAATACGGCTGCATTGCACATCATTAGCACTGTTATCGTAAGATTACCGAAATCAAGCCATATTGGGTGCAGACCGAAACTTAGATGTGACACCAATCTTGGTCTCTCAAAGACTGGACCATTTGGTCCATCTCTTTAAAAAATCAGATTAAAAAATGACCAAAATATCATCATTATTATTATTATTACCATGTCTGCTCCCCTAACTGGAGCATATGGCATTCACGAGACGCCGCCATACAACTATATCAACCTTTATGGCCTACGCCTCATCCCATATCAGCTATTCCTCCTGAAAGTCCACCGAGAACATTCTACATATAGTATCCAAAAAGCGAATATATATATATATAGTTTACCAGCGCATGCTGTGTCTCCATACGGTCACATCACATTGCAAAGTTGTTGCCGCATGTATCAAAGTCGACAGCCATAAAGCGTTCGAGCACTAGTATAGAGAACACCGCTCGTGTGATAACACGACTCTTCGCGAACCTCGTAAATCTGGCGTCCGACAGACAAGCAACACTTTACATCGCAACTTACAACCTTTCGAGGCTGTACACAAGTCAAGCAAGCGTGTACCTCACGCGATACATTTCATTTATCATCGGACTATACATTCACTATCCACGGTGTTTGATTCACATACGAGTACCAAGAGAGTATGGAATAGTCGTAAAAGCGTTTCAGATGTAAATAAAAGAATATTTAGAATTTATCCCACAATGTATTTGTAGACGACATGTTTCGGCCACGTCGAATGGCCATTTTCAAGTCAATTAGTAAAATGAGTGTTGGCTCTATATAAAGCAAAGAGTGAGTGAGAAGGTGTACCTGATATTATGGAATTCCACAAAGAATTATCGATCGAAAAAATCGAAATAATTAAAAGCATTTGCTTTCCATGCCGAAGGTTATGGGCTCAATCCCCAACGGAGATAAAAAAAACGATTTTGAAATTCTATAAATACCCCTGTTGGTGTGAATTTGATTATTTACCCGTAAGCTTCCAGACATAACCTATTGATATCAGTTTGATATAGCACTTTTAGGCTGATGCCGTAAAGCCTCGAAAAACAATCTTTTGTCTCTTATTTATGTTCGCTCGCCTGACATGCATATTTAATCATTTTAGTTTTAGTTATATAATAATACACGGTGTTTACATACGCCATTTTATTTGTTATGATAGTTGTTCCATTTCATGTTGTGTGTAACTGTCATCTTTAATTCGCTTTTTCGCCGCGACTGTCTTGGCAGCGCTAGATGTCAGAGCGTGGCGTCAGTTGGCAGCTCGCTCGCGACCGTTACGGCGAACGCCTAATTGTGCCATACTAGGTAGTCGAAAAAGCAAGTATCTTATCAAATAAACGCTAGTTATGAACCAAAAACCAGTTCTTTGTATTGTCAATCTCATCCTGCATCACACAGTAATCCGATACCAAAACATGGAGAGGAGGATATCACTATTAATTGAAATTGGTCGTGGACGAAAATCGTCCCGTAAACACCATTATAATGAATTCCAGTAATAAATTAATGATGCGTGAATGTCGGACTGTAACAATCTATGACGTTAACGGATCCACACTCACGCGTATCAACAACATGCAGAGTCTAGGCATATGGAACTTGATAAGTGTCATGGATTCCATATATGTGATTTCTGCATCACTATCAATCACCACCTGTAGGTATTCTCTTATATGTGCTTGCGTAAAAAAAAAGTATGTAAATTCGAAGGATTAACACTACGAATGCATCGATAAGCTGTCCTTAAAATTGCAAGCGAAAAATAATTCGTAAATGACAATTATCTATCACTATCTGTTGGTATCTATGTTTATCTTTATATCTGTACATAAAAGCTATACATTTTAATTGTAAAGAAAATAATGATGCCGCAATTGATTTAAAAAAATTGAGAAACATCTTTTTTCATATACAAGAAATAAACAATAAAGATATTACATTACGGAGCGCATACTTTAAATTATTATTGTTTGTGGAAATGTATAAAATGGCCGTTCCCGCCATTCGCAATTTGAATTATTGGCGCGATTCCCGCGCTCGTAATTCATAGACAAGCGGCCGCGCTCAAAGGCGACGCTGCCATCTTGCATTGTTTATGGCAGGCAGCTTCTACATCAGCGGTTCTCAAATGTGAATTCCAATTCAATTATTCAGGGCGGTTTACTTAATTTATTTTAACTATTTACAAAAAGTACGGCCGAGAGGTAATGGTATTTTCTTTTCATATCCGTTTCATATTTAGAACATATATCACAGACTGCCGCCATTCATTTATGTCAATCAGCATTTTCCATGCCTCGTCCCAAGACATCTCTGCTCCTGAAAGTTCACATGAGAACATATATTATAGCTTCCAAATATGTACATGTAGAATAGGAGTCCGAAGACTTGGTGAGACGGCAGCTTTATCCGAAGCATATTTTGCTTTTAATTGTATATCTTAAGATCGGATGCAGGTCTCATCTGTAATGAGACCTGCATCATTTAGTCTTAAGGGGCGCCTTAACTCGCTAGTGGTTAAAATAACCGACCATGATGCGAGAGATCGCAGATCCGATCCCCGAGTATCTTAAGAAATAATTTATTCATTTAAAATCTACATAATTGTTGTCACGTATTGATATATGCGTAGTATAACCCTGGTCAATGTGATACTAATCCGTATAACTAGATAATAAAATGCTAGAATTAAAACTTTAAAGCAACTTTGCATTATACATTGTAATGGTATCATGACTTATCGTTCCCAGATAATTCGTTTAACGACTCATCGGTAACGACGTGGGGCTCACTGTACATCTAGTACACAGGACATTTGGTATACAAGATATCTGGTGCACTAGATTTCTGGCTAACCTAACCTAAGGATTTGTCCAGTGATGGCAGAGTCCAGAGGTCTCGTTCATGAAATTAAAAAAAACTTAAGTTTGGTTAGGTAAGGCTAGCGAGACAGCCAGTGCACCAATTATCCCATGCAACAAATGTGCCGTGCACCAGACGTCCAGTGCGCCCTACGTTGTTACAGATGAGTCGTTTAACGAATTGTCTGGGAACGAAATGCGGTGGAACCCATTGTAGTGGTTCAGGTGGTTTGAGAAGCGCTGCTTTACATTGCTCTCTATCTGGCGTCTATCCTATATACCTGTGTTTAATTTATTTATTTGAAATGCTATCCGGGTGGTTTCAATAATGGAGTAAAAGCTACAGGAAAATGCTAATCAAGATCGCATTGATTAGATTTGGAATTGCTTCATAATCCTATGGCACTGTTAATTATTAAACTGTTAAGAGTTAATATAAGGTATCTGTTAAGATTTGATATAAGGGATATAACACTGTTATGATTTAATATAGGCTGTATAACTCTGTTAATTACTGTAGATAGAATAAATACGTATATGGAGTATATCAATGTAATATTAAATCATTGAAGGAACATAAAATGAAATTCGAACAATTAATTTTACAAAATACAGGTATTATTGAAAGTTTTTTTATTAATTATGCTGTCACACAAGAGAATACTAGCATATGGTTTTAGCCCATCAATGTAATCTATGACTTTCAGTGGGGTCAATATTTGAAGACTTCGAGTCAAGAAGTTTTGTAATACTCCGAGACAAAATTTTGAAAATTCAGGAGTTGATTATAGCTAATATTCTATAACCAATAAATTATATTACTGTATTATGTTTTTATTAAAAGTTATAATAAATGTGATGTTCGATGGAAAAATATTTCTCATTTACTTATAAATATTTTTACAAGTGAATATCTAAACGTGTAATCATCTTGTGTTGTGTTGCTTATGCTGAAAACATTGAAAAAAAAGATCCATTATAAATTATAAATATTTATTTATTTACCTTGTTTTAACATGGATCACGTAAGATAAATTATCCATTAGGAGACTGCAGTTTCAACTAACTCGTAGCCTTTCATAATCCTTCTTTTGTTATGAGATAACTGAGCTGCAATAGTACTTTTCAAGTGGTCTAACCCATTTTATGTAGGAGAGGGGGTAGGTGTGTCTATCAGGGAATGATAAGAGAGGGAGACAGATAGGTATGTAAGTATGAAAAGGCTACGAGTTAGTCGAAACTGCAGTCGCCTAATAGAGAACTTATCTCACGTAAGCCATGTAATAACAAGGTAAATAAATAAATATTTGTAATTATATTGCCTTGTAATTATTTTTCCGATTTTCACCGATCCACGGTTGATAAATCCGCTGATCTGGACTCAGAAACAGGCCCGACTGAACGTCATATAGTCTACTAGAAGGCCAAAAATATTCGTTCGTACTGGTCCATCTTTCGGTAGCAAAAAAAAAAATTATGGCAATAAAGTATTCAACGTTGTATGGAAATACGATACAATATGGTCGAAAGGGTTGATTGAAATCGCGTTGTTATTTGTGCAGCAAGTGTTTGGTTCGAAAAGGCAGTAAAAGTATAGTGTTGTCACCTGGGGAATTCAATTAATATACCTGTAGCACGGCATTCACGAATGAACCCCGGGGGGCAGAAATAAAAAGCCTACATTGAATAAAGTGCTTAATAAAATCGTATCAACACAAAATTTAAACAATAAATAAATGACATAATTAAAACCTATAAAAATCCATTAAAAGTACCACGTCTTATGTCATTCTTTTCATCAATTATTTAATTAATAAAAAAGGTAGTATCCATGTTTTTTACACAACACTCAACGTTGTTCTTTACGTCATTTCACCACCTAATCGAGAATCTTCTTTCTTCCTAGTATCAATCTGGTGGATTGGTTTGCAGCACCAAAATATTCCATCTCGCTTTCCACTCTTCTCGATCCTCTGCAATCCTCTTTAGCTCAGCATAAGAGCTACAGAGCTACTTAGCTACTACTAGCCTCGAAAACTTGCTGCAAATACTCCCGTCTAAGGCGCCCTCTAAAGTTTCTACCCTCAACCATCCCCTCCATAATGTCGTGAAGAAGACCATCGTGACGCATGATGTGACCGATCTACCGTGCTGCCTTTTCTGAGATGGTTCTTATTAGGTGTCTATCTTCCTTGATTATCCTGAGAACCTCATTGTTCGTGACGTGGTCTCTCCATGAAATTCCGAGAATTCTTCTGTATGACCACATCTCAAAGGCCTCTAGTCTTATCTAGAAGTTCAATATATTAATACCAATTTTTCATGACTTTGGTTTTACATCTTATTTTTTATATTTTTCCAACAATTTACTGTCATTCTATCAAACGAGATGATAAATCATTGAAATGCCGCTCTGCTAAAGCGAAGTAATGATAATAATAAAAAGATAATCATCTGCAAATAATCATTTAAATAAAATAAATCATATTATATTGGATACAACATAAAGTACTGGTCGTAAATTTCCATTACAAAAGATATTAAGCGGATCAAGTCGAGTCTTATTCATCTACTTGTTGTTTAAGACACCTACTTATCTAATAAATCGATTCCAGCCAGACAGTGGTTCATAACCTATAAGTGAGAACAATGCATTTTTGATCAATGTTAAAATTTCATATAGTTAAAATTCAAATTCACTTTAAGAGGATAAACATGCGGGAGAATTTTTTTAGAGTCGTTTTGGAATTTTTTAAACATTTTTATAATATCATTTGAACCATTGGCTTTATGAATCTAAATCGATTTATATACTGATTCTACATAGTAGATAAAATTGCGTAAATACAATTTTAAGCAAATATTTTTTCCGGTTGATATAGCTGGTTCCGCCGCATTTCGTTCACAGACAATTCGTTCAACGACTCATCGGTAACGACGTGGGGCGCACTTGACGTCTGGTGCACGGGACATTTGGCGCACGGGACAACTTTTGCTCTGGATATATATATAATGTTTAAAGGATTTTTTATGAATTGTCGTAGCGTTATTTTATCATCCTCGCCATGGCCCGGGGTTTAGGATCACTGCCGAAGAAAATCCTAGAGAGAGTTGCGATAAATCCATCGATTAAATCTTCCATTTGTTCCATTCAATCGAATTGGATCTGGCGCGATCTCCGCGCCGATTGCGCGATTCGATCATTAATCGGATCGCGAAGCAATTATCGCCGGGCGATTAGTCGTGCGATTAATATCGCATAGCGCCGCGATCGCTAAACAAAGGGACTGTGTTCCTTAACCAATTGCAAGCTTCTTCACTAACAGGAAGGGGAGAAGGACAAGAAGGTTAAGGAGAACAAAAAAAGCAATATGTTGATTCGAACCTAGCACCAATAGTACAAATGTATTTCTAATTAATTGCTTTTAACACAGTCTAGCGACAATAGCACATCGTAGTAAAGCAACATTGGACGCATACCAAAACATGGATAGCTCAACGCCTGTTGCTTACCCCTTGTTGGTCGGGTTGAACAGCTTCTTAGGACAAAATGGAATAGGCCTCGGGAACGTCGAGTTAATAATTTTCTTAATAATGTGATTAAGAAATCATCTAAAAATATTCGCCGGATACTACAGCTTCTGTCTCTTAAAATCCCCGGGCTTTTGTCTTGTAGGTCACTGGGGGCTATATATGTTTCCAGGTGAACCTTCAAGTGTAGAGATGTCTTGGTATAAGGATCAGATGACAACAATTTGTGGTGACCATATATTCCAGATATTGTATCCAAAGAAAAGGTTAAAAGAAATAAAAACTTTATTACTAAAATTTGAGAAGCAAAAAAAATAAAATAAATCTGTACCCGCAGCGCCACCTAAGGATATTTGAGCTTAACTTTTTTGGGATTTTGATTAAGATTAAGTCCTACTTGACCGTAACCGAGGTCGCGGTCCCGAAATTACAGCATCAGCTTATATGGTGATGCCGGAATACCAAAGTTTCGGCACTGAGAATAAATCCCAAGACCAGAGTTGAGAATTTATTTAATAGAAGCCCTTTTTATACCCTAATTTAAAACATGAGTAAGCAGTTATAAAAATAATATTAATACATTGAATGTTATACACTGCACATTTCTCGATACCGTTTTTGGACCTTGATCCCTTCAATCCACATAGAGTGGCACATTATTGGGATGGTCCATGCTCCGTATCGATGCGTAAGCATTCCTTATGAATATTAATATTACTAATACATAGAATTTCGTACACCGCAAATTCCTTGATACTTGTTGTTTTGGACCTTGATCGTACCTGACTGTATGAATCTAAGATAAAGAGTTTGATTATAAGAATTACTTTCAAGACTTTTGTATGTTTAATGCAACACAGTTGTGTTTAAAATAACGTTTTGAACACCTACAGAGGCGGTTTAACTAAAACCAACGACACGCGGTGTTTCTAACATCAATTCCGTGCAATGTTATTTAACTTTTACGTGATGGAACAAGAACCGATCATACAACATGCTATGATCGCTGTGTTACGTGTATGTTAATTTTAATTCGAAAAGATTCGCAATAATGCACCAACAAAAGCAATAAGTGTAGGTTTCATATTATGATAATGTTGCCCTTCGTGTCTCAATGAGGCACAGGATGCGGTATGACGCTTGCCATTACTGCACGATCGCATGCTGACCGACGGTTACCGATGATAATCCAAACAAAATAATGTTAAAGCCGCCATCAATTCTCCCGTAACACTGCTCGGATAAAAGACGATTCAGCCATCATTGAAAAAAAAAGATAAAAAAACAAACATGGGTGCCAACTTAATTAAAAAATAAAACATTAAACTCGTACACACATACATATTACGCAAAAATAGGATAATAAATAGTTGTTGAGCTGCTTCTTTGAATCAAGTGGTTCAGGTCTCAAGAGCATCAGACTATTCACCCGACGACGTTAAAAAATTATAATAAATAAACTCAGTAATATGCCTTTAATACAACAGCTATTTTCTGATTAAGAGATAAGATTATGAGTGTGGTGATAACGGTAACCATCCATTCAATTCAATCAATTCCGAACATTACCCAAATCTTTTTCTTCTAGGGATGCTTTCTTTCCATTCGTTAGAGTCCCGGAGGAAAATTTCTGCTCTCAAACATTAATTCCTTCTTCTTCGCGGTGCAATTCACAACGCTGAGATTCTTCAATGTTGTTTTCTTCAACTTCTACGTTCCAGATAAGTACACCCGTGCTCGTACCCATCCATTGTTTTTGATCCCAGTTGATACTTGATCTTCGAGCACTCAATTTAGTACAACGGCAATGGCGCTCCTAAATGGTCTACCAGCACACCTCAATCCTTTTCTTACATCCTTTTCCTCTTTTGTCGATGGTATTGTTCTCCTGTGATATTTGACACGTGTCATTTTTCTCTTCTTTTATGCTTTTTTGTATGTATTGTATGCTTATGTATACTCGATGTTTCTTATTCTTTGTATCTCGGAACTACGGTTCTGTGAAATAAATAAATAAATCCCAATGTTCAAATCGAATACATTAAAAGATTCACGGTTGAAAATTAGTATAGTATTCGCCCTATTAAAATAAATATCCAGGTGGTGTTGAATTAGTGAAGTGAGCTTCGAAGCTCGCTTCCGAAGCATTAATCTTTTGTTCCTCGGGGCGCATTGGGCCGGCGCCTCAGTGGTGTTGATTTAGCCCCCTCTCGAAAGCCAGAGTAGAAATATTACAAAGGGCGAGTTCCCGATGCGATGGTCGACCAAAAAATGCTCGAGGCGACGCATGCGCCTTCCCGCAGTAATAATACCTACTTGAAATAAATTATTATACATTAAGACATTGGTTATTAACCTTTTTGAGGTCACGAAGCACCTTAAAATATGCATTTAAAGCAAAAAGTTTATATTTAAGAATTCTCCTCCGTTTCCGCATTTTTTCTAAAGCATATTGTTTACGTGGAATCTGACAGGAAGTCTTACCCGGTGGTGAAAACCCTCCCTCTCCCGTCCTGTTTTTGGAGAACCATTACTGGATGCACGCAAAAAGCTACTTGTTAGAGAGTGGCTGAAGGCCTTCCCGTGATTCTAGGTGCATCAGTTAGATGTCAAATAGACCTCAGTCTAAGGCTGTGAAGTTAGTATACTACAGCGAGTCTCGAATTGCCTTCTTTGGTAAAACGTTGCTAACCACGAAATACGTGGGAAGGAAATGGTAAGGTTCGGAAATGGATTATACAAAAAGCAGACATCAGTTAGGAATCATTACTTGCATCTGCACGTCTGCAAGTCTTACCCATAAAATAAAGGTCACCCAGCGTGCCATGGAGAGATCCATGCTCGGAGTGTCGCTAAAAGATAGAATCCGAAACGAGGAAATACGCAGAAGAACTCAAGTAGTGGATGCTACCCAACGAATAGGCACACTCAAGTGGCAATGGGCAGGACATACAGGGTTTTTCCGGAAAGAAATAGGACTGATTTTTTTCTGCCGCGACTGTACTTCGGAGTGCGCGCGCACTGACTGGATTCGGTAGAGAGGGTTCCTAGCTTACCAACGAGCGGCTGGTTAGTTGTCTCCGAGCGCCCGGAGAGTCAGGAGAGGCTTTTTTGCGCGAAGTGTCTCTGTAAGTGGTGCAAGCCGAAAATGCAGCGTTCGTTAGAGCAGAGGTATGCGATTTAATTATGTGTGAAACTCGGTAAATCTGCGACAGAGACGTTTGATATGATCAAGCAGGTTTACCCAAATGATGCTTTAGGAAGAAGTGGTGTGTTACGGTGGCACAAGCGCGTTATTTGATAATCTTTGCTTGGAATCTCAGCAAAAGACAATGCAGCCGTATAATAAGTATTGAACACGGGCGCTTGCGTAGAATGGTTTGACTTTGTGAGAATTGACGAAGTGTGGATAGCGCACACGGAGCCTTTCATCCTACAGATAATGAATTATTATTGCTATTATAGAAGAAGAAATCAATGTAAAACTAGTTGGGACAGCTTTGTGGCATTAACTGATTTGGAATGAAGATTCCATGAAGGCATCTTGAGAACGGAAAAATTCCAAAACTTTTCAAATTCAAAACATTCGACTTATAATTTTTGCACCTACGTTTGGTGTTGGTCACAAAAGCCAATTGTATAACGAGAAAGTGCTCTGAAAAAATGGCTTGGTAAATGTTCCTAAGAAGCGCAGGTACAAGGCGACCGCTACGAGAAAAAAATCTCGGGAGCCTGCTGTAGTGTAATAGGCGTATTTAAGAGTTTGTGACTAGATTTCAGATAATTAGTTTGACACAGCCGAGGAATACAGCATTTTATCTAAAGATAAATAAATCTTAAATCAAACTTAATATCTAAATAGTGTATTCAACTGGCAAGAACCTTGACTGGCGGACCTGAAAATCCCTGAACAGATTAAGAACCGGATTTGGTAGAACAAATGACAACCTCGAGCGGTGGGGAATGCTTCGGCAGCGAGAGTCACTATTGTGTGACTGTGGAGACCTGCAGACCGTCTCACACCTAAGATACTGCTTCATATGCCCAACAAGCTGCGCATCTCAGGAACTAATGCTGGGCAACACACGGGCTATCGATGTTAGCCAGATACTAGGCAAAAATAATTTGACGTCGCTGACACGAAGAAGAAGAAGAAGAATAGTGAAAATACATCAATATATATTTTTTTTTATAAAAATGATACAACTGCATGAAGTGTACATTGTTCTGTAAAAACTGTTATTTATTAATTAATTTTTTAATTTTTATTAGAATATTATTTTATTATTTCAATATTCTAATCTACTTTTATAGATCATTGACCATATTACAATATTATTATTACTTAAATATACATATACTAAACATAAAATTCTTTTTTCAACGCGTCAATCCAAGCACAAAAATAACGGCAGAAGCGGGATGCGAACCGCGGACTTTGAAACCAACAATGCCCGAGCGGTATGAATACCTGGGCATTGTTGGTTTCCAAAGTCCGCGGTTCGCATCCCGCTTCTGCCGTTATTTTTGTGCTTGGATTGACGCGTTGAAAAAAGAATTTTATGTTTAGTATATGTATATTTAAGTAATAATGTTATTTATTATTTTATTTGAATCATGTGACGAAATTCCGTTGAGAAATCCGACGCGTTGCAATGCTCTCCATTATTCCCCACGGAAAAAAAATATTCCACGTTTTAATGAGAGTTAAACAATACCTACCCGCTGTAAATTATTGTCTATTAGGAAGCGGACGACCATAAACACAGTGGGCCATAAACGAAAAGCAGCCGAGTAAAACAATATATTATTATGGCTAATGGGTGATTGTAAAACTGTGCACTTAATACCTAATCGATTGCACGATTACAGGCAATTAAAAACCTGTACATTTCACGGTATTTTATGTTATTGCCGTGATGATATTTTACAGCGAAAGATCAATTCCTCCTCCCCCTCTACCGACTCCCTCCCCATAATTCGTGATGCCTTAAAATATTGCTCTATAAAAATCAAACAGTAAACGATGAACACGATAAACAGTATATTATCTAATAAACAAATTGGTAAGTTGTATCGCTGATGCATTTGGGTGTGTGAAAAATCTAGGTAACGCTTTTGTAGCGCGGCATCTCACTCGTGAGCTATCCGAAAATTCACCGCTTAATTTTAAACACGTGCAAAAAATCCATTTCAAAATCGTATACGAGTGTACATCCATTCCCACGTATTTCGTGGTTATCAACGTGTTACCAAAAAAGGCAATTCGAGACTCGCTGTAGTATACTAATTTCGCAGCCTTATACTGAGGTCTATTTGACATCTAACTGATGTACCTAGAATCACGGGAAGGCCTTCAGCCACCGGGGACTTGTTACTGGACGAAGGAGGAAGTCCATGAGTTAGTCGAAACTGCAGTATATTAAATAGAGAACATATTTTATGTGATCCATGTAACAACAAGGTAAATAAGTAAATAAATAAATATTAATTCAAATTTTATTAGAATTTTTAATCTTCTATCGATACGTTTTAACAATGCATTTATTACTCTCTAAGCTCACTTCGCATTTAGAGCTGGTATCAAAGTGTATATATATAATATATTAATTGAGAATTTGCTCTTCCATATTTTAAATTTAGCATGTAGGTATTTAATTTGCAATTATCATAAGCATTTAATTGGATCCCGAAGGGCGGTAAATGCATTTCAAATCGCCATAAACAAATAAACAGCGATTAAGAGAACGCGCCGCCATTATTGCCAAGCGTTCCGAATTGCGCAAGTTTCTCACACGACCGCCGTCTCCCATCGTCTTGCTGTGCGTGATGCAAATATTTAAAATCATCGGAACGCATCACATTCGAGATTGCCATAAAAGAAAAAAAAAAGAAACAAACAAAACGGACGCTTTTTAATGCGTAACCGCCCTTACGAAAGAGAAGAATGTTCCAGAACGTTATTAAAAATATTTTTCTTCAAACAATTTTGAAATGGTCAAAGCGATGAAGGAGGCAACCCAATCCAAGTGACCAAAATGACTGCAATAGAAAGAATAATAATAAAGCAATAAAATTGAACAATGTTAATAGATTTTTTTAAACTGTAGCTTGGTTGTGACGAGCCCTTACTACATCGAGGATATCGTCATAATAATGCGCGTGTTTAACGAGGCCGGCATCGAATAGACGTTTATCTATTTATATAAGTCTTTTCATATGGTTTATCAGTTCTGACTGAATCTTGCTGTTGATCTACATCAAGAATATCGTTGGTATTATGCGCGCGGTTAACAAGGTAGCATGGAATTTAATATTCTTTATTCATTTTTGTCTTTTATTATGGTATAACGTTGTGTGTAATTTACAGGGTACCCCAAACACAATCATTTTTTATATATTTTTTAAAAATTAAATTTTAAATATTTATATATTAATTGATAGGTACAACTTTTTTAACAGGTTCTTCTTTCATATTATCTGAATACCTTTACAAAACATATTAATATATATTTGTAATATAACAGATCTTTACACAGAGGGCATTACAAAATGAACCGAAAGCTTGAAGATAAGACTACTGTAATATTTGGTGCCAGCAATGTTTGGTATATTTTTTGGAAATCAAAAGACCCATTTAAGTTCTATCTGCAATCAATGCTGCTTTTATTCAGAGATCAGCCGAAATCCGGTGTTCAAAACATGGCATAATCCTTGATAAAATACCTTCAAATCTTTTTTAAAACTAAATATATTTTTGGTGGTCTCTTAATCCTTACATTGCGGCTCAGTTTGAATACAAATTATACTGTCAATTATAAAACTAGTATTTGAAGCATAAATGTACTTATCTGGTCTATTTTCATGTATCACATTGGTTCTTGTATCCTTTAGCTATCAGATGATGCTTAAAAACTATTCGAAGAAAGTAGCAAAACGATATATCACGTCAATCGATGTCAACGGTCGAGGAATCTTATGACGGCATATGCCGATAACCGATGCGAAAGGGTTCATACGTTCAAGTTAAATTTATGTTAAATTCAAGAGAAAAAAGGTTAAATTGTATTCAATGCAATAAAACAATATCAACTCCCACATTTTTCTCGTCGCCTCTTAAAAGGCAATCATTCACGTCGATAAAACAGAGCGCTAATTAAGCTCTTGGGTATTTTCATTAAACCGTTACCGTTGGTACTCGGCAAAAGAGTTGCCAGTCGGAAAAAAAATTAAGCAGAAATCCCATAAAAGGAACAAATTAAAATGACTGTTGACACGATCACTTTTGCACACAATCAAATTAACATGGCGATTTGTCTCTGCGGCAGCTACTCCTCTCCCAGGCCGTCTCCATTTTGGTCGAGTCGGGTTTTTTTTTCCGAACAGTCCCTCATTTTTCACACGGCTTTTTTGGCGCGAAATGAAATACTTTTTGACAGATTGCGCGCGAAATTACAGCAAAAAAATATAATGGAATGTCAAGAAATCAATTGAGAGGTTTTAACCCTTTCGCATCGGTTGTCGGCAAATGCCGTCATAACATTCCCCGACCATTGACATCGGTTGACGTGATATATCGTTTTGCTACTTTCTTAGAAAAGTTTTTTATGCATCATCCGATAGCTAAAGGATACAATACTCAATGTGATACATGAAAATAGAGCAGATAAGAACATTTATGCTTCAAATACTAGTTTTATAATTGACAGTATAATTTGTATTTAAACCGAGGCGTAATGAAAGGGTTAAGAGTATTTTTGAATCTGCACACTTACTCGAATATTTTTTCTAGAAACTTAGATTTGAATTGAGTTGATTTATTTTTAACGTCTTATAAGACACCAGCGAAAAACCGTATTAAAAAAAAAAAAAAAGTGTTATTATGTATTGTAAGCAATGTAACGGAAAGTATATTCCTACCTTCGATTTTCAGATGACTGAAAGTGCTTATAACTGAATCATCTGATAAGCTTCTAGACATGCTTTACAACCTCAATGATGCGTCAAACAAAAATTGGTTTGAAAATGGACATGGAAAAAACTAAAGCCATGCTAAATAGTCACGCTCACCAAGCTTTTCAAATGATCTCCAATGAATTATGGCCGGCCCGGTATGTTATTCCGCCCGGACCGGAAGTTTGTAAGGTTTATCGTAAATATATATTTGCTTCTAAAAAAGTCTGTGTGCTGTTAATCTGCTCCTCATCCTGCCACCACGCGACTAAATAACTACCTTAAGAGAGGAGGATGTTAATACAACGATTACTGAATTTCAAAGTATTTAAATTTGATTATTAAACAGATAAGCAGACTAATCATATATTTAAAACTTTCATAAAATCAAGATATTCTTACTATTTTTTTAATACGGCAACTCAGACGTTATAAATATAAATAATCGAATTATATTTGAGATTATCAAAAAAGCGCGCGAGATATTTGAATAAAATAGACAAGATGGGTAAAGATAGACTAAAGATAGGTAAAAGATTGACTAATGATAGGTATAGATAGAGATCGCACATAAATTATCTTGGTAATATATATTAATAAAAATATCTGGCGTGCATTTCCAGGCGCAGTAATTACATTTCCGAGTATATTGGTGATAAATTTTAAGACCCGCTAGCATTCAGTGTAACAGGTACGTCTAGGTAACAGATACTCGTAACTTACTTATTCTTAGTACCAACACTAAATAGTAATTAGTATGAGCTTAAGGCAAATTGATGACTCTTGGATGGAGAGAAGTAATATAAATAGCTTAATTATTAAATAACAGCATACTTATTTCTAACATCCAATCATCGATACGCTTTAAAGATACGATTTAAAATTAGCTTACTTAGTCAGTTCCAAAATGGAATATTTTAAATAATATAGCGTTCATTGAAAAATTTATAAGATTTTCATAGGTTAGGCCTCTTTCGGTGATGTCACATAGAAAAAGAAGCTTTTTACGTATGCACAGGTAAAGTAGTCATACAGAAGAATTCTTGGAATTTCCTGGAGAGACCACGTCACGAACAATGATGGTTCTCAGCATAATCAAGGAGGAAAGGCATCTAGTAAGAACCATTTTAGAGAGGCGAGCCCGATAGATCGGTCACATCGTAAGCCACGATGGTATTCTTCACAACATTGTGGAATGGATGGTTGAGGGTAGAAACTGTTGAGTGCGCCCTAGACGGGAGTACTTGTAGCAAGTGTTCGGGGACATGAGTTGTAGCTCTTATGCAGAGCTGGAGAGGACTGCAGAGGATCTAGAGGAGTGGAGACCAAGATGCAAGATTTTTTAGCTGCAAGCCAATCCACCGGATTGATACTACTACGAAGAAGGTACAGTCCTCCCAGGTAAAGTCTTACGCGGGGTTAAGTATTGCGCTTGGAATGAAAATACGTTTAACGTTTATTTGTTTTTAATGATTTGTCATTTTGATTTTAAAGGACATCACATTCTTTCGGCATTCTTCTTTTTGTGTTTTATATATTTTAAAAAATCCGCTCAATAGCATGAGGCGAACCTTCTAAATTCAATATAATAGTGATATGTTCATTCCACCTGCAGGCAAGATCGTGACGTCACCTTGTCCCCAGATTAGTGTGTTACTAAACCGGGTACAGCGGACGTGGGCGTCCGCATGATAGGTCTGGCCGATTGGAATGCCAGCGTTTATTGCTCTGTCAGCTGCCCGATCGTTCGCGATGCAATAACTCTATACAGTCGCGAACTACGAGTATGAGCAACTGGTAGAATAAGCCGCGGGATAAATTCTATTAAATCATGTGCAACAAGTGGCATTTAATAAATAGATAATGTTTTGTTTACAACATGGAACACGTTGTAAGCTTATAACTGTCAACTGCAGAAATGAGATAGCGGTTTCGCGTTCACTGCAAGGCTCACAGTCACAGGAAAGTCGCCTAGTACGTGAGCTCTTTGGGAGCACTAATCAAGGCATTGTTTTCAGAGCATTTTCTTGCTATACGAGTAAGTAGCTTTGGTGAGCAACACCAAACGTGGGCGTAATAGCAATATACTAATATGTTATAAAAGTGTAACGCTTTTCCATGAATTTCTCCACAACTAGCACTCGTCTCACACTTGCTTAACACCCATATACACGTTACTGTTTGTCGTAGAAGAAAAGGCAATTTGGATGTCTTCAAAAAACAAGTATTTACTTGTAATCTCCCTAACCTTTACACATATATTTTTCAGTATACAGCGTCATAGAACACAGTGGTTTCACCGGTTGCGATTTGATGCATGCGCTAAGATATTGCATATGATCTTTCTTCTATATCTGTTTTCACTTATATATCTGTCTCGTTTGTATCCAATCGTATTATATAAAACTCTTGTTTTGTAGGATAATATGATCATTAAAACGAGTATCACCGGTTGGTTTGAAGCTAAGCGAAAAAATACCTTTCATAGTGTATTAATCAAAATATACAATCCTGAAAAATACAACAGTTAGAAATCATGCGTGAATGCCGAACAACATCCAGAACATTTTGGCCTATCGCCACTGTACATGTAGCGTTTGGTTATCCTTAAAAATAGAAAACTTGCTCATATACTTACTAAATTTGAGATAACTCGATCACCGTGTGTCGGCATTCTCCTTTACGTGTTGACATAACAAAAAACAACTTGCCGCCCGGCGACGCGTGGGTGTGACGGGTTTGCGTCCCGGTAAACTGTCCAAACTAAAAACCGTTCTCGCCGTAATAAAAATCTAATTTACCGTCAAATAAAAACCTTTCAATTTGTAAACTTACCTTGAACTTTTAAATTTGCCGCTCTTTGAAAACTTTGTAGGTGACTTACCTGGAACAAAAGAAAATAAAAAATAATTAATTTAATACAAAAAATAAACGTAGACAAAATTATACACAGAAAGGGCAGTGATAATGCCGTCTTTATCTTCTTCATATCCGCTTCTCAGCTAGAGGATAATATGGTCGCCACAAATAACCTTCACATACTTCTGTAAGCAACCTTTATCCTTGCCTTGTCTCAAGTCGTCTATCTACAGGTATGTTACCGGAGCTTTTCCCAGTATCCGGCTCGAAGGACCATTTGTATGGGATCCGGTATCTGGGGGACCAATGTTGAAGATGACAAATGGTGATGCCGGAATACCAAGGTTCCGGCATTTGATAATATACCCCATTTTATATCTTAGTCTACAATATGAGTAAGCATTTATAAAATTAATATTAATACATTTAATTTCATACACCGCAAATTCCTCGATACCTGTTGATTTGGACCTCAATCCCTTCAATTTACATAGAGTGGCAAAATATTGTGACGGTCAATGCCCTGTGTCGTACTCCACTGTATGAATGGACAGATTCCATCTAAGATGGAGCGTTGCAAAATAATAATTACTTTAAAGACTTTTGGAGGCTTAATACAAAATAATTATGTTCAAAATAACGTTTTTAACACATACTGTGCATAGTTTCCGACTAGACGAGAGGCTTGAATAATAGCTATAGTTTACGATATTTTAAGGCATCCAAAAAACATGCCTCAGCAGATGTACCTTCCTCTCTCGACAGACTATAGAACAGAATTTCGCTTCCTCACTCATCAAACCGCACAATGCCAAACATCGTACCTTGATGGATGATTTTTACCTTATTTATTCATGGTTTTTGTAAGTAATTTTTTGTAAGCTTCGTCAGTTCATCGTTTATATACAGTGTTTGAAGCCAAACTATAAACAAATAAATTGTCAAGTTCTCAATGGCATAAAGGATTGGGGTAGGGAGTGATGTCAAACTGATCTCAATGTGAATGCTAAAAATATAATCTTCCCATATACGTTCTATATTGGAAACATATCATCACTAAGACACCTCTGTAACGCAGAAGTTTAACTGGGAACAAATACGAGTAAATAGTTCCCGACGACCTCCATAGTGAGACCTTCATAATGCCGGTAGGTATAGCTCAATGGTAAAAGCGTTTGCTTTGCAAACCAAAGATCGTGGGAACGATGCCCGACGGAGATTAAAGAAAAAAAGATTTTTAATCGATTTCTAAGCTCTAAAATACCCCCAGTTGGTGTGAATTTGATCCCTCACCCGTAAAATGCCAGTCATCATCATCAGCCTGTGTCCGTCCACTGTTGAACGTAGGCCTCCCGCATGAGTCTCCATCCTCTTCGATCCTCCGCCTTCCGCATCCAGGTCACTCCCGCTATTCTTCTTATATCGTCGGTCCATCTTGTAGGGGGTCGGCCAATGCTTCGTTTGCCAGTTCTTGGGCGCCATTCCAATACTTTTCTTCCCCATCGACCGTCGTCTCTTCGACAGATATGTCCTGCCCATTGCCACTTGAGTGTGCCTATTCGTTGGGTAGCATCCACTACTTGAGTTCTTCTGCGTATTTCCTCGTTTCGGATTCTATCTTTTAGCGACACTCCGAGCATGGATCTCTCCATAGCACGCTGGGTGACTTTTTATTTTATGGGTAAGACTTGCTGTCAGATTCCACGTCTCTGCGCCATAAGTTAATACAGGGAGGATGCATTGGTTAAACGCCTTAGTTTTAAGGCATTGCGGAATTTTCGCTTTAAAAATGTACTTTAGTTTTCCAAATGCTGCCCATCCCAGTTGTATGCGCCTGTCGATTTCTTTTGAGAAGTTATTTCGCCCTAGTTGTATTACTTGTCCCAGATAGGTATAGTCGTTTACAACCTCTATTTCTGTTCCTCCAATGGAAATAGGATCGAAGGTCTGTGAAATATGACTATTAATCATGGCTTTTGTTTTATCCATGTTCATTTTCAGACCAATTTTGTTCGACGCTTCATTGAGGTCGTAGAGCATGTCTTGGAGCTTATCAGGTGATTCGGCTATTAGCACTATGTCATCTGCGAATCGGAGGTGAGAAATGTACTCTCCGTTAATATTAATTCCACATTTTGTCCAGGATAGCAGTTTAAAAATATCTTCTAGGGCGTTTGTGAAGAGTTTTGGAGATATAACATCTCCTTGTCTAACACCTTTGTTTATAGAAATATTGTTAGTGCTATCATGGAGCTGGACCATCATTGTTGCAGATTTGTATAGAGATTTTATTATCTCTATATACCGATAGTCTATTTTGCAGCGTTGTAGTGAATCTAGCACTGCCCAAGTCTCGATTGAGTCAAATGCCTTTTCATAGTCTACAAAGGCGAGGCAGAGTGGCTGATTATATTCTTCGGTTTTCTGAATGATTTGTCTAAGCGTGTGGATATGATCAATTGTACTAAAGCCTTTCCTAAACCCAGCTTGCTCTCGAGGTTGGAATTCATCAAATCGACCCGTCAGCCTGTTTGTTAAAATTCTGGAGAATACTTTATACACATGGGAAAGAAGGGAAATGGGTCGGTAGTTTTTGAGCAGTGATTTATCCCCTTTTTGTGGAACAATATCACAATACTCGTACTCCATGTCGCCGGGGTTTCTCCATGTTCTATTACCTTGTTGAATAGTTTTTAAGCTCTTTCAACAGAGGGGTTCCTCCTACTTTCAGAAGCTCAGATGTAATTCCGTCTTCTCCAGGGGCTTTGTTGTTCTTAAGTTGTTTTAGGGCCGATTTAATTTCGAATATACTTATATTTGGGATGTCTTCAGACCAGTGCTTTGTGAGAGTAGCCCTCTTGTCGTCCGCAGATCTGTCATTAGGACCTGGCATCGTAGATGAATACAATAACCCGTAGAAATGTTCTATTTCCTTCAGTATATCATTAAGATTTGTTGTTATCTTCCCATCGTGTGTCTTTAATTTGGAAAGTTGGGCCTGTCCTATAGAGGTGTGTCTGTTAAATGCATTTGACCCTCGGCCTTGTGCAACAATCTCCATGATATACTCGGTGTTTGAACGACGAATGTCAAATCTCATGGATTTTTTCACTTTTTTGTTCAGGGTATTGTAATCTTGGATGCTTCTGCTTTTACGACGTTCGTCCATAAGAGCTATCGTTTTGTCTGAGAATTTTGACCCTTTTTTCTTTTTGCACTGCATTAAGACTTTTTTGGCAGTTTCTTTAATGCTATTAATGATTCTGTCGTTAAGTTTGTTGACGTTGTCGTTGTCATCACTATCTTCCAGTGCTGCGAATCGATTTTGTAGTTCAAGCTGAAAAGTTTCCTCAAGCTTGCTCTCAACATTTAACGGACGTATAACTCTTTGTTTTATCAGCTTTTTCCTTTCCAGTTTGATGTCTAGGTGCACAGTACTTCGAACGAGACGGTGGTCACTTCCGGTACTAAAGCATTGCATCGCTGAGACATCAGTGACTATGGTCTTCTTATTAGCCATAATAAAATCAATTTCGTTCTTTATGTTGCCATCCGGGCTTCTCCAGGTCCATTTGCGTTTTGGTTTTTTCTTGAAAAATGTGTTCATGCAAAACATTTTGTTGGCATGTAGAAAGTTTACCAGCATCTGTCCTCTATTATTTCGGAGTCCGGTTCCATATTGTCCTATAAATTTCTCGTTTCCACAGCACTTTCCAATCTTAGCATTAAAGTCTCCCATAACTATGCAGTAATGTGTCTTATTGTATTCTAGGGCTTTTTCGATGTCTTCATATAGAGCTTCTACGTCTTCATCGGTATGGCTAGACTGAAATGCCAGTCAAAGCCTATTAATTAAAACTGGTGGTAGACGAAAGACGTCCCGTGAAGACCACGCATTCATAGTAAATTCTTGCAACAATAAGGATGATGCGTGAATCTCGAGCTGTAGTCTATGACGGATCAACATTCCACATGCGTGTAAGCGTTATAGAATTCCACAGATGAGACTTCACAATTACTATCACCATCTGTCGGTACTCTCTTGTATGTTTTTACATAAAAATAAATAGTGAGAGTCAGGCGACTTGAAGAGATACCTGTTGTAGTATCCGAGGCAAATTTGGGAGTTTTAAGAAGAGCATTTTTAAGACGATCGGATTGTTAGTCCGACACTTCCGAAGAATGAACAATTTCAAAAATAATAAACATATAAATAACAATGAATTCGACGGATAATAAATAAATGTACATCATTTAGTTTATCAAATTTTCTCATGCGAATATTATAAAAACAGACAGTGAATCAACTTGATTTGGTTATCAGTAATGATAACAATGCGTTGACAATGTTATATTCATATTTGTGTTGACATATAGCAATAATGACAACAGAGACAAGTCACTAACGAGTGAATGATCCAGTGATTCGTTCCAATGTTGGTTTTTTGTCTTCGCTTGGGCATCGCGCTTGCGGCCGTTTGTCCGCAAACCAGTGTGACTGGTCCTCGCTTGCATGCATACAAGTCTGTGATAAGACGTCTGCATCCCGAAGCTCCACCGAATACATTGTGCAGTCGGCGGAAAGTCGGCATGACGAGTACAAGAGGATTAAAAAATATATCCTTAAATTCTCCACGAAAAATATTAAAGAAAAAGAAAAACTATTGTAGAAAGGACCTTTATTACGTCAGTATGAGGGACAATTAAGTCTATGTGATGATGTTGTCATTCATATTACATTATTATTAACCCTTTCACATCGGTAGCCGATATATGCCGTCTTAGATTCTCCTACCGATGACATCGTTTGACGTGATATATCGTTTTGCTACTTTCTTAGAATAGTTTTTTATGCATCATCTGATAGCTAAAGGATACAAGAACCAATGTGATATATGAAAATAGACCAGATAAGTACATTTATGCTTCGAATACTAGTTTTATAACTGAGAGTTTAATTTGTATTCCACCGAGCCGCAATAAAAGGGTTAAGTCGAGTTGGAGTCCCCTTTGAAGAATTGTATCCGCTGCCACAAAAGTGCTTAAGAGAAAGAACCCTTAAAAGGGATTAAAAACGCAATGACGGGTTAAAAGGAGGTGAAAAATGTACTTTCCCTATTAATATACTCGTAAGTACTGAAATTAATTTTAAGTATCACAAATTCTGCATGCAACTTTCCTCGAATTGCATAAAAAATGGTGTCTCTTTATAATACGAGAATCTGTCAGTTATATCATTATACTCGTATAACTAACTACTCGTGTAATTGTTGGCTGTGAGACATGGTGCTTATCTGAAAGTGATAAAACAGACTAGAGGCCTTTGATATGTGGTCATACAGAAGAATTCTTGGAATTTCCTGGAGAGACCACGTCACGAACAATGAGGTTCTCAGGATAATCAAGGAAGATAGGCACCTAATAGGAACCATCTCAGAGAGGTGAGCCCGATGGATCGGTCACATCATGCGCCACGATGGTCTTCTTTACGACATTGTGGAAGGGAGAATGGTTGAGGGTATAAACTGTAAAAGGCGCCTTAGACGGGAGTATTTGCAGCAAGTGTTCGAGGACATGAGTTGTAGCTCTTATGCTGAGCTGAAAAGGACTGCAGAGGATCAAGAGGAGTGGAGATCGAGATGCAAGATTTTGTTGCTGCAAACCAATCCACCGGATTGATACTACGAAGAAGAAGTAACTGTTACAAGTACGAGTATATTATATATTGTCTTGTTTCTACTGGGTAGAGTTCTGGAAGTCAAAACTGACATTGATGAGACGAGTATTTTGGAGGTTGCCAGATTTTTGGCGGTAGTTTGTGACGACAATTTGCTCCGGATAAGGAGCGGATATCAATACTGCAATAAGCTTTTCTTGTTATTATAATCATACGCGGAAACGCAATAAGAAGAAATGCCATAGAATCTGAGGTTATCTCCTGAAGACAGAGAATGCACAAGAGTTCCTCTACAGTTTTTTTGCATTCGTTTGAACATCTTGCCGTCACACTGACAAACCTGCGTGACTGCTAGAGACCTGCGAGACTGAACGTCATGTGCAAAGCGAAATAAAAAGTCTTGAGATTTATGATTTATATTATATTTGATGCATCAAAAAGTACACGACGAGAAAGAATATAATTTCGCTTTTTTCACTCAGCGCTTAATAGATATCCCCTGATTACTGATCAACATAGCTGAAAGCGGTGCTTTTATTGACATATTCAGCTCATTTAAATTGGTTTCCAATTCTAGCGCCTATGTGGCACCTGCTTCATCTCAAAGGAGTAGGTTTCTTAAGATGACAGCGGATCGCAGCTGTAGTATATCAAAACAAATTGCCGTCTATACAACGCCTGTTTCACCCTATCCTTTTATATGGGTGCGAATCTTAGCATCTCACAGTTAAACACAGCTCAATAATTTGTTTGAAAAGCAGATGATTGTATAGTATACAAAAGGTACAATTGACGAAGTGAGGGAATAGACAAGGCAGCCCTTTATACTATAGTTACTTAACCGCCTTAAACATACGAACGTACGTGACTCGGTCGCCCAGAATGTTCCATTTTTCACTATCACGTGTGACGTACGTCAGTAAATAAAAGGATATAACTTAAATATTACTAATGATTGGTAATAAACATGCAACTAGGGCAGTTAAGAAGCAAACATAGACATGGCTGGGATATATTCACCGTAAAAAAAATCTCCAAGTTTGCGGATAACTTGCTACTCTGTATACAAAACTATTCATGCTTGTATATTAAAGTGCTTCTTGGGTGGTGATGGGCGCTTACCGACTACTATTAAAACAGCAGTTTATAGCTTATCACAACCAACTTCACTCCCACCTGTATGAGGTGAGCTCTACATAGTAATGTCACATCAAGATTGCGGTAACCAATCCCTTTGGCGATGTGGCGTGATGAACTGACGGGAGAAAGAAGGGCTGAGAGAGTTACCAAAAGAGCTTTTGAAGCTTCAACTAGGCACGGTGTATACAGGCCTTAAGCTCGCCAAGCCGCATGGCAAGCGTGGCGTTTTAAACCACCAACCCCACACGATAAAAAGTAAAAAAATCCTGGCCACGGCAGCGGACATAAGGAGAATAGCGGGAGTGAGCTGGATGCGGAAGGCAGAAGATCTAAGAGGATGGAGATTCATGCGGGAGGCTTATGTTCAACAATGGACGGATACAAGCTGATGATGATGATGATATGAAAGTGAATGTATTCGACAAAGCTTCGGGACGCAAATTTGACATGGAATTAAGCGAGTAGCACGGTGACTATAAGAGCATTGTGGTATAGTGATAATAATTGCGTGTCCCAGATATTGTCTATAGTATTATAATAAAATGACGCGTTCTGGCGTTCCCGAGGCGGGAGGCTAGCTACGAGTATCACAGGTTTGGAACTTGAAAAAATAATTAGTGGCTGTATTGATCTGTTCGGGTGATATCAACTTCTCTCGCTGCCCGGTCCAAACGTCTCTGGAGTGATATCTCCGCAGTGGAAGAAAAACAAAAGGCCCGCTGGTCGAGATTGACTCTCCGGACTAAGATCCATTAGTGACTGTGAGCTATACACCTCGAGAGCGATGAGGTACGCAGGACCGAAACGAGGGAGTGCCCAGCCCGGCATCTGTGTTGTCTCACCGAGACAGAGCCTGGGCTATAGGCAAATTTGGAGGGTGAAAAACTGATTGGCCAAAGGACATTTTGCTGAGAGAAAATTTGTAAGAAATTTGTAAAATATTAAAACTGTAATAATTTATTTAAATTTAACTTAACCTAACCTCACAAAAATAATCTGTAATGATTATTTTAAAACAAACAATCCAATTAATTAATCTTTTTCTTCCTATACTTGAGGCATCCATAAATTGGCACACATGCATCTTCTTAAGACACTTCTCTTAATCCAGAGATCCATCTGGAAACATAAATGTTATCTGATGAAATCCAAAGCAATGGTCCAGTGACTTGTAGAGACAGTTGCTGTAGCGTCCGAGGCGTATTTTAGGCGATTTCTTAATCAGAAATTTCAAGAACATTGAATAATAAGCCCGACACTGATAGTTAAAAATAAAATACCATATTGTAGTTTCAATTTTGTCACTTTATTAGTCTATATATATATAAAAGAAAGTCGCGTTAGTTACACCATTTGTAACTCAAGAACGGCTGGACCAATTTTATTTCGCTTTCAAGTACAAGGATCTCAGTAGAATGAAAGAAAAGAGGCATTTACAATAGTGACACCATCTCAGAGAGACGAGTAAAATGTTATAATATAGAACAAATGTTTGAGGTGGCGAAAATTACAGAGGGCGCCCTAGAAGAGAGAGTATTTGCAACAATTATTTAAGGATATGAACTGCTCTTTATATACTGAGTTAAAGAGGGCTGTAGACTATAGAATATATATCAGAGTGAAGAAGGATATGTTATCAATTTTGCTGTTGCAAAGCAATCTTCAGGATTCCTACAGCAAAGGAGAACCATTAGAGGGATCTCTACTTTCTTCTGATATTTTCTTGAAGGTGTTTACGCAATTGGATTGGTGGTTCGGCTCTGTCTGCTGCCCCATTGTCTGTGTGAGGAACTGGTCCAGCGAACTGCTCGGCTGTCCATCGCTATCTTCCCGCCCGATCTTCGGGCCGCGCATTCTTGAACTTGAGAAGACTGTGATGCTGAGATGGAAGCAGAGGAGACTTCTCGGTCTTCATCACATCCGTCTTGGACTGATGAAAAAGCCTAGACGAGAAGTTTGACTGCAATGGTCTGAACGGCGACTTTTTAATAATTGCAAAAAAAGTAGTGTTTGTAAATCATAAGGAAAAATACACTAAATGTAAGACAAAACATAACTATCTTTAAAAACACTTAACTTGAGAAATAAGAGTATTTCGTTACAACAAATTTTTCAATAAAATCATATAAAGACTTAATAAATAATTTAATTAATTTACTCGTATTGATATTAATAGGCTTTTAATCAAGTAACTTGGATAAAAAAAACATACGAAAACAACTAAAAAGATAAATCTATGTATTATTGAATTCAATTTTATTTAGATTATAAAAAAAATACAGAAAAACATGTCGATTTGCTAACAATACGAGTACAATTATTTGTCGACGTACAGGCAACCCTCCTATAACGCACGCTTTTTTTTATTTGTAACAGAATTTTTATAAAGTGTTTACGGTGATTTTTTCATATAAAAGCCCCAATTATGTAGTTATTTTGGGTTAAACCGCCTCATAGGACTAAATGGTCCAGGCATCGGGAGCATCGGGATAATAATTCGATCTTACGCAAACTTTATATAAGGGTTGATTGTACACCAAAGGTAATTTCAATCGAATTTGTAAGCAAAAAAAAATGTTAGTATTGAATATAAGTATATTTTTACTTTAAAACATAAAATGAATTTGAGTACTTAAAGCAAAAGTGAAAACAAAACTGTCAATTTTGAACAAAATAAATGCAATGTCATAGGGATACACGCAATAATTTCTAAAGCATAATAATTACATTTTTCATAAGATACTGTAATAATTGTGAGGAGTGTATTCAAAAAGAATCATCAACATTATTCAATAACTCCTGTCTATTACTCTGATTTTGAAATGTCGCCAAAACCATGAAGTTATTTAACCATAGTATGTATTCATAAGAAAACCATATCAGAAATAATAAACTATTACTAATATACGTTTTAAAGATAAAAGTTGTAGAAATTGATTATAAAATTAATTATGTCGATTTTAATTTTCTAATATGGCAACAGTCACAGCGCGGGAATTGGACAATCGGAAAAATGGAAGCAATTCGAAAAATTGGAGCGAAAACAAAAACATGTCGAAAAAATACAAAAGACGCGGCGCAGGCATTGTCTTTGTCTGGGATTTCGACATGGAATGGCGCTCGGTCGTGTCTAGAATTACTCTCATTAGACGTTGCAAAATATAATGGCATCTGGGGAGGCATGAAAGGCAAGAGATAAAGGCATAAATAAAGCATGAACTGATAGTAATTACACGGCGATTGTCGATGGTAATCAGACGAAGCGCATGGCTGGCGGGATCACTCATTTCTGGCCAGTCGTCCATCATAATGAAACGATAATACCTATAGGTAGTGTACATAAATAATACCTACAGATGCTATAATGATAATTTAATTTAATTAAATCCATTTAATCAAGCTCATTAAATTGCTTCATATATCTAATTAATATTAGTAGCCATTGCTACTACGAACTATCAGAGTTAATCCCCCTTGCGTCAACCCACATCTGAAATATTCATGCCTTTTGTTTAATAATTATCTTTTTTATTTTTGCTAAAAACAATTTATGCATTATTATGAAAGAAGTGTTTTTTGTTTTTGTTTTTATACATACGAGTTATTTAGTTTACTACACTAATATATATGTAATGAGTATGGTAATTTTTGAAGAAGGTCTCCAGGGAACATGTTTCATGTAATCGTTAAACATAAATGTGAATCAAAACTAAATATCATTAATTTGTTAATTTCGTAATTAAAATTTATTTAAAATTATAATTATACAGTTTCACCAAGTATTGTCAGTTGATAACCTTAATGTTATTGATAATTGATGAAAGTCGTCCCGCGAAGACCACCCATTCATAGTAAATTCCTGTAATAATAAGCATGATCCTATGATGATAAAATTGTGAAAAATTGTAATATCATGGATGAAGCCCACGCCACACACAAGATTCATCTTAAGTGGCGTGGTAAGCGAATTTTACAAAAAAAAAAAGAAAAAAAAAAAAAAAGAAAAAAGGAATGTATATATTGTTACTAAAATCTTTCTGTATTCTTATATATTTGTTTAAATAAATAAAAATAAAAAAATAAAAAATCCGTGAATCTCGGGCTGTAGCCAATGACGTTGGCGGATCAAAACTCCACATGCAGCGCTTATGCGCTATATGCACTACGTTAAGAGTCATAGAATTCCACAGATAAGACTCTTTCTTTTCAGAATTACTATCACCATCTGTCAGTATTCTCCTGTATGTGTATATATAAAAAAAATGCAAGCTTAGCAGAACTGACTTATTTAAAAAATTGTAACTAGAGTATCAAATAAGTAATAAAAAATAGTAATAACATAACATGCGAGTAATAAGTTTTGATTGAGTAGTAGGACCACTATAACTGCATTTTCTTTAACCATACTATTTTTTTTAAATTAACGTTTTTTTCTTTATTTCGATAAAATTTTGATTTACAATGGAACTGTGCACAAAATGTTTTAAATGACCGTGGGACTAAATTATATATTTTTTACTCTATTAACAATCCAACATTATTACCTTCCAAATTGATTGTCTATTCTTTAATAAGAAACAATAATTAGAAACTGGAAAATTCTCGCCATGCTTAAAGTCGTAATTAAAACATTATCATTACAGCTAATTTTAAAATCAGAAGCTCATGACTATTGTTTTGGGTTGAGCCGCTACTTAAGAATAAATAGACCTATCTCGGGAACGTCACAACGTTTAAATACACTTAATGTATCAGTCGGATACAACTGTCTTATAAAAAAATCAATTTGAAATTGGAAATCGGGCTATTGTAATGCTTTCCAACCCTTACGCAAACAAGATGCATCCTTTAAGCATGCAACGTCAAGTCATCCTGGTTAACCTTTTCGCATCGGTTGTCGGCATATGCCGTCATAAGATTCCCCAACCGTTGAAATTGGTTGACGTGATATATCGTTTTGATACTTTCTTAGAATATTATTTTATGTATCATCTGACAGCTAAAGGATACAAGAATCAATGTGATATATGAAAATAGACCAGATAAGTACATTTATGCTTCGAATACTAGCTTTATAATTGACAGTATAATTTGTACTCAAACCGAGTCGTAATGAAAGGGTTTAAAGAGTAAATTTCTAAAAATAGCTAAAACTCAATTTTGAAGTTCTCATACAAGCATAGTCTTAAGGGAATTTGTTATAAACTGTTGATAGATATGTATAAATAATACAAATTAATTTCTATTTATGAAATAAAAATTGAATAGTTGTACGAGATATGCCGAAGAATGGAGTGGGGAATTAACCCCGCATTCTACAAGTGAATACGTGGTTTTATATGTATAAGGTACTATTTCGCTGGTATTCAACATATAGACTGTAGAAGTGTAGAGTATGCAGGTAACCATAGACTATATTGAGCATGCACGACATGGCATTCTTATCTGTTCACATTCGGTGTTGCCATAATTCCATGTGTCGGCATTATCGTGTACCAGAGTTGCCACACTGCCAATAACACATTCCCCTACATCTTATTTACGTAGATACACCAATCCTGTACTTAACGTGGAGGAAAATTCAATTAAACGACTTAGATATCCTATTAAATGCGTAAAATAATTTTTTATTAAATTCTAAAAATTATTTTGATTTGCTTTTATTTGACCTGATTTAAATATTAAGGTATCTAGATTGTTGCAACTTAGACTTCGCTTTTGAACATCCTTAAAACACCTCCCATTTCAGATGGTGCTCCGTCGTTGCAGGAGCTCAAAACTGTCACGAAGAAGCTGAAGAATGTAAAAGCACCTAGTTTGTACTATTTTAAGCTAAAATTTATCAAGAGAATCAATGCACATGAATGAAAGTTCTTCTTAAATGTACTAAATTTAAGAGAAATCACTCTCCTGAGCATCCCGGAAAATGAAATTGCTAACATTATCTTGACGAGAATTAGATCGTGAGATATGCAAACTTTTAGACGATTATTTCTTGTATAATCGTGTGCAGATCATATCCACAACATCAGATCCCTTCTACCCTTTCGTTACAGCTTGGTGGAATACAAATTATACTGTCAATAAGGCGTGAATTTTTGAAACCATTTTTTTTGCTTAATACTAGGATTTTAAGCATAAATGTACTTATCTGACCTATTTTCATATTTCACATTGGTTCTTCCATCTTTAAGCTATCAAATTATGCATAAAAAACTATTTTATTTAACAAACGTTCATTTTGAAACTCCATACATGTGATGACATTGACACATTTACAGAAAAATCGCTCCTGTGACGAAACCTAACGATATTTATTTACATGCTTTACAGATTCCTGTAAAAAATACATGTAGCTTGATAAAGGGAATGACTGCACTTCTAATTTTCTTCCGTAGATGTCACAATGAGTACTGAAAGTAGCAAAACGATATATCACGTCAACCGATGTCAACGGTCAGGAAATCTTTGACGGCATATCATCGCTAAAAGATAGAATCCGAAGCGAGGAAATACGCAGAAGAACCCAAGTAGTGGATGCTACCCAACGAATAGGCACACTCAAGTAGCAATGTGCAGGACATATCTGTCGAAGAGACAACGGTCGATGGGGAAGAAAAGTATCGGAATAGCGCCCAAGAACTGGCAAACGAAGCATTGGCCGACCCCCTGCAAGATGGACTGACGACATAAGAAGAATAGCGGGAGTGACCTGGATGCGGATGGCGGAGGATCGAAGAGGATGGAGACTGATGCGGGAGGTTACGTTCAACGGTGGACGGATACAGGCTGACGATGAATGAATGAAAATTGTAGTTTAGTTTTTCTTTTTTAATATTTAAAAAGCGCCCGAAAATTTGCGTTTTAAAAAAATGAAATGCTTCAAATCTGTTAGTGTTACATCCGACACGATCAGATCTAGGTGAGAATTGTTTGTTTAGCCCAGCAAGGCGCGAAACAATTTCGAATGCTTGATGAGAATCTCGGGTCTAGTGTGCGATGCCCAACTAGGCGTTAAAAAATGTTTAGTCTCTGAACACGTTCACACGCTTTGGCCATTGTTTATCAGAAAAGCGAACATTAATCAACGGAATATTAAGTTTAAAGACTCGGTAAAAATGCTTATTAAAATCCATTTTTTATTGCTGTTAAAATAGAATGGGTAACCTTACTTTTCGACTTGAAACGAAATACAGGTGAAAACATCGTATAAATGTATAATGAGCTAACTGCGTAGTACTTGATTGTTTTTATTTAAAATATTGCATTCCATTCTGGCCACTGTTTCGATCATTTGCGCTTGTATTATAGTTCTTCTTCGTAGTATCAATCCGGCGGATTGGTTTGCAGCAACATAATCTTGCATCTCGATCTCTACTCTTCTCGAACATCTGCAATCCTCTTCAGCTCAGCATAAGAGCCGCAACTCATCTCCTCAAACACTTGCTGCAAATACTCCCACAAAGGGCGCCCGCTACACTTTATACCCTCAACCATCACTTTCACAATGTCGTGTAGAAGACCATCGTGGCGTATGATGTGACCGATCCATCGGGCTTGCCTCTCTAAGATGGTTCTTATTAGGTGCCTATCTTCCTTGATTAAGCTGAGAACCTTATTGTTTGTGACGTGGTCTCTCCAGGAAATTCCGAGAACTCTTCTGTATGACCACATCTCAAAGGCCTCTTGTATTTTTTGATCACTTTCAGATAAGCACCACGTCTCACAGCCGTTTAATCTATAAAGTGTATAATGAGTTTAAGCGACAAAGCGAGGATCTGAAAGATCGAAATAAAGTTTCTACTTTCCATATCCGGTGCTCCGCCGATTACATTATTTGTAACGCTGAAATTTTGGGTTAAAAACCTCGTAAGAACCATCTCAGAGAGGCGACCCCATGGATCGGTCACATCATGTGCCACGATGATGTTCTTCACGACATTGCGGAGGGGATGGTTGAGGGTAGAAACTGTAGAGGGCGCCCAAGACGAGAGTATTTGCAGAAAGTGTTCAAGTACATGAGTTGTAGCTCTTATGCTGAGGTGAAGAGGGTTGCGGAGGACCGAGAGGAGTGGAGATCGAGATCTAGATTTTGTTGCTGCAAACCAATCCACCGGATTGATACTACGAAAAAGAAGATTAACCGTAACAATTTAGAAGATTATGGATGTTGTTACTTTCTTTGTCAGGCGTTTTTACAGGTGAAGATATCGATCTCACACCACGCTGAAAAAGCATTGAAAATATATTTTTATTCGTTGTATTGCGTTCGAAGTAAGTTATTTATAAAGCATGTCATTATATTTAACCTTAAACGTGAAAAAAACTGATACAAATAAAATAAATTAATTTCTCGGCGTGCTTCGGTGCAGAGCATCGAAATATCCATCCTCCATCGGGTTTCAAACAAAGTGATCTGACGAAAGAGCCATCGAGAACCTATGACAAGCGTGCCAATTACGACATGGAGAAAAGACATTGAAGATTCAAGCACGTGAAACGCAATCTTCTTGTGATTGGCTAGGACAGATCGATATCTATCAAACAACCAATCACATAAAAAATATCATACATAAGTATTATTTTTTTAAATCAGTAGTTAAAAGGTCCCTATGTATATAATGATAACTTACAAAAAAGAACAAAGCTGTACCGGACACGGAATTTTCAGAGAATTCCTGAAAATATTTGGCCTCTCTTCTTGCGACGCATGTCCATGTGATCCAGGCATGCAACAGACGGTGAGACACTCTCTCGTGGAGTGCGTCATCCATTAGAACAGGAGACGCATTCTGTGCTGTCGCCTGGGAGTCTCTACCATTTCTTGGGAGGATTTTCCTGAATTGCTACTTTGTTCTGACGGTCCCCTGCTGTTAAACTTTATCAGGGAAATCGTCGGGGCGTTCTTCAACTATTTCTTAGGCGTATATTCTAACGGTGTGTGTAACTTGCAGGGTACAACACGCGACAATATATTTTTTCTACATTTTTTTAAATGAAAAAAAAAGCTTTACTAAAAATTCAAAAGTTAGACTTTATTCTGAATTTTGTTATTCTAGTTGCGTTAATTTAAGTAATGTTGGGTTAGGTAAGTTTTATAGGCAATGCTTCGCCCATATTTTGCTACTTTTGGATTCTTTCAATTTCAGTTCCATATCTGGGGCATATGATCTTCTCAAATTGCCGCGACTCAGTTCTCTCAGTTACCATTGTCCATGCATTACGTCTCCGAATCCAGAGTCTTCCTGAGATCCTTCATATACTTTTCCCGAAGGACTCCAGGGCAACATACCGAAGACTTGTAGAGACGACAACTACAGTATTTAAAGAGTATTATGGGTGATTTTGTAATCAGAAAATTTAAAAGTTTATCAAATGATTAGCACGATGCTCTAGATGCAAAAAACTATTTGGTCTTAAATATTGGAATAAGATAAGGTTAGATAAAAAATATAGAACCTTCTTCCTCTTCTTCTTTAATACAAAGGCGTAAAAAGTGTAAAAAAAACATTTCTTATAATATATACCCCAACTGTTGTTGCTGATATTGGGTATTGTTAGATTAAATTAAAGTAGTAAAGTCAACCCTCCCATAACGTTTTTTAATAAGATCGTATGAGTAGCCCGATGCTTCAGACACCTAGATCGTTTAGTCGTACTAAGAAGCGGTTCAACCCAAAACAACAACATAGACCGTTATATGAAAAATCACCTAAAAACACTATGGAAAAAATATCTCTTAAAAATCAAGGAGGGTTAACTGTAATAGCTTCTTCTTATTCGAAGTAAATTGCACAAAAGTTTACCTACGCCTCTTTTAACCCGAGTTTTGCTGTTCAGGTTGGGCTGTGGTGCAGTCCAAGCGACTCTACCGGCAGACTTTGTGCCGGTGGTACACTTGGAATGGTTGCTGCACAGTCCAAGCGACGTTACCAGCAGACGGTGTGCCGGCAGTGCACTAGGAATGGGCCCCGTGGGCCGGCACAGGTCGTGACTAACCATAATTAAGTGTATCGGCCGAGAGTAGGATTAATTATTTAGTTTGGTAGCGATTGGTTGGTGGCTTGAAGGCGATACCACAAGACAAACAAAAATATTATTAATTTTTTTAAATATCTATTTTGTGTGGTGCTTATCTGAAAGTGATAAAAAAAGACTAGAGGCCTTTGAGATGTGGTCGTACAGAAGAATTCTCGGAATTTCCTGGAGAGACCACGTCACGAACAATGAGGTTCTCAGAATAATCAAGGAAGATAGGCAACTAATAAGAACCATCTCAGAGAGGCAAGCCCGATGGATTGGTCACATCATGCGCCACGATGGTCTTCTTCACGATATTGTGGAGGGGATGGTTGAGGGTAGAAACTGTAGAGGGCGCCCTAGACGGGAGTATTTGCAGCAAGTATTCGAGGACATGAATTGTAGCCCTTATGCTGAGCTGAAAAGGGTTGCGGAGGACCGAGAGGAATGGAGATCGAGATGCAAGATTATGTTGCTGCAAACCAATCCACCGGATTGATACTACGAAAAAGATCTATTTTGTTAAAGTTTCACATATGACTTATTTTTTGGGTTTCCCTCCTCTTAGAAGGAATTCTAATGTCATGTAAGAAACAAGTTTTTTTATTGTATCGCATGCAGGAGAGCTTAATCGTTAAAGTTCTTTTTCTCCTTCTTCGTGTCAGCGACGTCAAATTATTTCTGCCCAGTATCTGGCAACATCGATAACCCGTGTGTTGCCTAGCATCAAGTCTTGAGGTTTGCAGCTTGTTGGGCACATGGAGCAGGATCTTAGGTGTGAGGCGGTCTGCAGGTCTCCACAGTCACACAATAGTGACTCTTCCTGCCGAAGCATTCCCCACCGCTCAAAGTTATCCTTTGTTGTAACAACTCCGGTTCTTAATCTGTTCAGGGATTTTCAGGTGCGCCAGTCAAGGTTCTTGCCAGTTGGGAGGCCTTCCTTTGGAGTAATGAAATCCTCTGATGCGACTTGTTGCCAGAGCTGGAGTCTCTCATTTTCAGGGCCGGATGTGAGAGGTTGTTAAAAGTGCGTACCAGTCTTCTATTCTACAGCAGTTAGACATAGAAATATTATTCAAATGGCGCAAGAGAACATAAACTACAGCTGCCTTATTTTCAGGCCCCTAAGTTCTCGCCGTTCTGGAAGCCAATCGGAAACTATACACATAATATATACACCAAAGCTTCAGAATGCAGAGTCGACATGGGATGAAGCGAAGACTATAGCGGCTTACAGAACTTTACAGCGGTAATTTGTGAAGGAAAAAGCGAATTTAGAATAATGATAATCTTAATCTTTTAAAAAAAAATACGATCTCATGGTGTGATGCGCCTTCCTGCATAGAAGTCTGGTATGATATTATTATTTTGGGCGGGCGGGCGATTATCCATAGCAAGGAAATTATAAATAAAGAGCCGGGGAACTGGCAGCCGACAGGGGAGCGATGGGGGGGAAGGGGGTAAGTGGTGGCTGCAGGAGAGAGATGGTGCAACGCAATTACAGCTGCCTTCAAACGCGACGTTGTTGAGAACAATAACGTTCACTGAATTTGGATGGCCCTATGCTCCATTTTTGACGATACCAACTGCAAGAATAGGATGTTCGTGTAAAAGAGAAGATAAACACATGCTGATGATGATACTTAATCACTTCAGATTCAGTGCTGGTGTGGACGGATACGAAATGTTAGACGTTTTATTTTGTAACAATAATGCCGTGATATTTGTGTGTCAACCATGATATACATATAACTATTTACGCTGCGTATTCCGACACTTCTTCCGAGTGTGAGGTCATTGAAACTAAATGTGTCAATACATTAACATCGCCACACTTACGTTAGTACTTCAATAACGAATTAAAATTGTAATATATTTTGTAATGTCATTGAAGGAAAAGAAATAAAAAAATGTATTGTATAAAAACTTACGAAAAATTCGTATGATAATTTCACCGATAATAAATTCAAGCAATCTTCGCAAAATCTGTAATGATAGTTCCATTAAAATTCTAAGAAAGTCAGAAAAGTTAAATACTTCATTCAAAGTCAATCTAATATAACTTTAGTAAGTATTCTTACGTAAAGCACGTCGTTTTTTCACCAACGTACAACTCATATCAGAGTATATCCACTGCTGAAATACGACAGTTACCTTTAATTCGGAGCCCCTATTACCTTTTGGATTCAATCGATTAAAGTCAAAGAAGAGAATTGTGTGTGTTAGACACTCAACTCTGATTTCCAATCCAAGGTAAACTAACGTTCATTCGACTCTTTCGATCTTTAAAACATATTTAACAACTTGAGATTCGTGATAACCTAAGTATATATACCTAATAAACTTAACAAGTGTCGATTCAGAACGAAAAGCTTTTCCAGCTCTTTCTCTCACACCGAAGAAATGCTTAGGAATGCTCTCCCAGCATATGTACGAGGGTTACCCATAAAATAAAGTTCCCAGTGATTTTTTACATTGTAAAACATGTTTAATTCCATGAATGCGTAAATTTAAAAAATAAAGACTTAAACCTATTTTTCTACATAGTCGCCACTGAGGTCAATGCATTTTTGCATGCTGTATACGTGCTTTTCCGAGTCATCAAAATCTGCCGCTAAGCCACGCTGATACCTCAGAACCGCTTTTTCCAGCTCTTCTCTATCGCTGAAATGCATTCCACCCAGGTGTTTCTTCATGTCAGGAAGATATGGTAGTGACTTGGGGCTAAGTCCGAACTGTAGGGTGGGTGCTTGACAATCATCCAAAATTTAAAGGCGTTGACGTTTGTGGTCTTCGGTCAACATTCTTGCCACCCACGCGCAAACCTTAGCATATTTTTTCTCGTATAACCATTCATATAAAAAATGAATCATTATTACAAGTTCTTCTTTATGTTTTTTTTAATAATAACTTATATACTAACAACCTCTACACACCATTGAATCATTCAGACGATCCGGATTTGAGTCGTAGAGTCTGCGAAAGACCAAAATCTTTTAATGGTGCGCTCCTGTGTGTATTTCTAAATAAAAGAATCATAAATGTAAAACATGAAATAAAAAAAAACATAAATTTACAAAACATAATAATTACTATGGTATAGTTATCGAAACATAAAAGTTTGATTCACAGAGTTCATGAAATTATATTTTTCCAATAGAGATACGAAAGCTCTGCAGCTCACAGGCACAATGTTTGAAAACATATTAATTTCTATGTTCCAGATAAGTACACCCGTGCTCGCAGCCATCCATTGTTTTTGATCCCAGTTGATGCTTGTGCAGCTTCAAGCACTCAATTTGGTACCAGCACACCTCGTTCCTTTTCTTACATCCTTTTCCTCTTTTGTCGATGGTATTGTTCTCTTAGATCTCTATGATCTTTGACATGTGTCATCTTCTTCTTCTTTTGTGTTATTTTTATATTTTATTATCCTTTGTATGTATTGTATATTTATGTATGCTCTGTTTCTCATTTTGTATCTTGGAACATCGGTTCTGTGTAATAAATAAATAAATAAATTAATTAATAATAATTATATCATAATCTTTATTAAATATATTCTGAGACATAAAAATATATTCATTTTTCGTTTGCGCGTTGTTGTTTTATTACATTTTGAACGTAATAAATGGGAAATCCTATACAAAAATGCTTGAAACATTTCGTCGTGACACCGAGTCAACCGGGCAAACTTTTGTCAGGGATCCGAGGCCTGGGACGCCTGACCAAATCCGGGCGGTCGCCTCGGCCGTACTAATTTCGATTCGCTTCGGCATTTCACGCCGAATTCTAAACCGGGAGACGATCGTTGACCACCGCGACTCTATGACGGCGTTTTTTTTGAGGTCGGTTATTTCATTAGAAATTCTTTTTCAACGAAACGCTAACCAGAAAATGAGGTTTTTTGCTATACGACTATTAACTGTAACGTTTATAGAAATGTAAGTTATTAACCGAACGTTTTCTTTTGATTTAATTTATATTTCAACGGTAATTTGTTTTCAAATGAAGTTATTAAAGTTTTTATGTAATCCCATGCAGGAGAGCACAACCGGTCAAGACCAGTGCACTCTATAGTGCTCAGCCAGGGAGGCTGGACGCTGCATGCGGGAAACGGTTGTGTTCGTGTTTGTGTGTGGGCTGGGGAGATTACAAGTGTATTTTTATCTGTTTCTTGAAGAGATCCAGATTGTAGGAAGGAGGAAACACAGACGTGGCAAGGAAAGAACTCTACATTAACCGTGTATGGATGTTCGTCAAGTGTAAGACGAGTTTGTCGGTTGTGGGTGGGTGCAAAAGTCATTAGTTTTTTAAGTTCGGAAGAGCAGAGACAGTGGTAATAACGGTAGAAAAGACTAAGTGAACCAATCTTACGCCTGTGTTCGATTGATTGCAGGTCAGCCGTAAGAGTGTTATTGTTTATCAAACGAATTACTCTTCTTTGAACTCAGTCTTGAGTCAATTAAGTTTAGAAAGTATTTTGGAGCTCTAATCCAAAGGTGACTGTCGTATTCAAAGATAGGTCGGATTTATTAATAAGTGAGGATTAGGAGAGTGGGTATTAATTTGCAATTTAATACACCCCTCCTATTATAAATGGATTACTTTTGACCATCACAGAAGATCACAGAAGTAAAGCACCACTGTGAGCGGTTTGTTCTTTGATAGGTGATCGCCTACACAGTATGTTGTCAATTTTGTAGGGAATCAACTTGATCCCCTACTTAAATTAATGCTACAAAAAGATACCACATTAATTTAGCGTTGCTTGTAACATTTTGTGGTAGATGAAGCGTTAGCGATGGTTACTCTAATAATAATCATCATCATCATATTAAGTGACCACAAGCGTCGATCCGTGCGGATGTTGAAACAAAAACATTTGCACTGGATAGGGTCTTCACCAAAGTGGTCCATAAAAAGTAGGCATCTGTAGCGGCGGATGAGATGTCTTGCGCGACCGCAAGCGATGCATGTCTTTGCGAGAAGTCGTTGCGGTTTGAGAAACCGTGGACGAGTCTTTACAGTCATGAAAACCGCTGCCTTAACGCGGAAAATATATCAATTTATTATTATCATATAAAAATAAATGCAGATAAAACAGAAAAAATAATGTTTGAAAAAAGGTTCTCTTCTTTGGGAGTGTTCAAAGCCGAATAAGGACTAACAATATAAAAAGCTTGTGAATAAATGTTGACTGATTGTATAATAAAAATAATAATATACATACTCTGAATTTATAATATATAGACATCTATCGTTATACGATGGTAACAAATGTATAAATACATCAACTTTCGCGTTTCTACTCAGGCGGGGAATAGTAGTGTGGACTGCGCGGTGTAAAAGAATAGAGCAAAGGTTGCAAGGCTCGTGGTTTGAATCCCGCGTCTGCCAATATTTTATCTGAATGAATTGATGCGTATAAAATTTGATGTATAATTGTATGTGTGTATTTAATTACTAACTTATTGTATACTTTAATATCTCAAGCAGGAAGCAAGCTTGCAGAAGAAAAACAATTATGAGAAGATTCGGTATCCGTTCGTATTTGCTTGAAATGTTTTAAAAGAGCATGGAATGGTACATGTAAGACATTGGTTGGTTACTGGTGTGTTTGCCTTTGATATGATCATTTTTCGGCTGCATTTGCCACAGACCACGCACAGTCCGACGATTCGGCATTCAGCGAGCATCTTCGTGCAGGAAATACTGGGAAACGAGCCTCGGGGTTTGTGCAGTACTCGGGAATGCCGTTAGGGAGCGAATCCAGGCATCCCGGCACGCGGACACCGATTTAAAATTCCGACATCCCGAAAAAGTAAGAAAATCGACGATCCAACAAAATTTAGACCAAATATCGCAAGCAAATTGATATAGAAGTATTTGCGACTAGAGGTATACATAATGCAAAGAAGACCGAATTTCTATGCAAAGGTGGCTGTCGAGATGCGAATCAAATACTTACTAGTATCAAGAGTTTCAGATTATCGGTCACTGAGAGCGGTGGCCTGAAACCGCTTGTACGTCATTTAACATCATGCGCAATATCTGGGACTCGTATTTAAACTTGAACAAAACAAATTTTCGCCTACACAGCGAATGTTTTACCTCATATATTTTTTCAACATCCGTACTATATCAAGAACATATGGTTACCACAAACTACGGCCACACAGTTGTCAACATCACTTGCATTGAAAAAGACAGGTACTATAGCATCTGATTCATAAATTATATTAAGTGATTATTAATCAGCATTAAAGAAATCGATCCTAGCACGGTCTTTGGCAATCGTGCTTTCAGCTACGTGGCACCAATGGCCTGGATCTCGCTGCCGGAAAGCGTAAGAGAACTTAAAGCGGAGGCATCCTTCAGAGGCAGACTCAAGACCTACCTTTTTACTCAGAGAGGCATCGAATGCGCTTTTGGAATGACTATTCGGTCATAAAAAAGTGCTACACAAATACTGATATAATATAAAACATAAAATCGAATGATCAAGCAGACTCTCTCGCGGCATCAACCATTTAGTACTTCTTGGTGTATCAACACAACCAACCACACGAGGTAAGCAACAGGCAATGACCTAACCATGTTTTCTTCTGCGTGCAATGTTATTTGACTTTGGTTATGGAATAAGAACCGCGTTAACAATGTTCTATTGTCATATTTATTTGCCGTATTTATGCTTCCGAGATTCATCCCGAGATTGAGATCCCGAGATTCGCCATTTTTATGGCAAACCCCTGATTTATACGTCGGTAACGTTGCGGAGCTGGGTTTGCCACCGCGGAATCATGCAGACCACGAACCACGGGTTGGCGTGGAGTTGTGAGCCCGCCTTATCACGGTCTACGCCGAAGACCAACCATGTAATAAAACCGATGAGAAGCAATTGTATCCACCTTACATTGTTGCCAATAAGGTGATGCTTAAGAAAACAGACTCGGCTTTATCTTGAAAAAGCCAAAGCTCCCGATCTCTCGAAAGTCAAGGAAGGTAGTCGAAAACTATACAAAGATAATATATTCGGAGGAGCTTACATGTGAGGATCATGGCGGCAGTTTGTGACAATCGTATACTTTAGCTGATATGTGGATATGAATGTACTCGGCGGAGCTGTGGGAGGCAGAGCTCACATGGGAAGAGGCGACGACTATGGCAGCTGACAGAGTTTTGTGGCAACAGTTCGTGAATGCCATATGCTCTAGTCGTAAAAGAGTCATATCATGTTAAATTATAAGAAAGAAATATCGATTTAAATAATTTACCGCAATGCCTTTAAGACGAGGAATCATACTTTAATTTCCCATGTACGAGTACAATCATTATTATAATCTGTATTATCGTATGCAAAACTAATTTTTTAATATTATAATTTTGCGTGTGTACCTTCTCGATACCGCTCACCGCAAAAGAGCCATTCATTGTTTTTGATTTTATTATTTTCTCAATTGTGGGAACGCATTAAGAGAGCAGCAACCGAATTTGCGGCTTCGTATGGGGCTTATGCTGTGTGGTGAAGCTCCGAAGTAGAGCTTCGAAAGCTCGAGATGATCCGCTGCGGTGGACTGCGGATCCTTTGCGGTCGAGAGGTACAGCCGCCTCGGAAACACAGCCTCCATTTATTAAATCTTCATCCAATATTTGAGATCGGCGAGAGTTTCGCTCCCCAAAGACGAGTGCGGTCTCAGAGAAATGTTACTCCCTACATTAAACGAGCGAAGGCGGTTCAAAGCAAGCCTACAAGTAACATATTAAAATAAGCTATGAATGTGGGAAAATTTTTTGTATGAAATGAATTCGGAGTATAATAAATAAACGGCAATCCGGGAAAACGATTATTCGAAGAACGACGGATAGAGGTTTTTTGTATTTGACTGGCTTCTGAACGGATTGCAGCTCACATTGATCATTTTTTTCATATTCTACTCCTCATTCGTCGAGGGCATTAATTCCCTTGTTTTATAATGTTTTATTATATACATTTTGTCCATTTAGTATCTGCGTAACACTGCTTTTATCATATTTTTGTAAGACGATTTTCTTGTATCGTTGTTGAATTTTTCTTTAAACTAATTAATGTTTATTATGTCTCTATCATGCCCTTTGATTCGTTTTATTCAAATTATGTTGTATTCACCCTTCTTACGGGCATTAAATTCTAGGATATAATTTTTCTTTTCCATATCCGCTCCATATGTAGAGCATATAGACATGGCGAATTGACGTTTCACAGTTTGTCTATGCCTTGTATCAGAATACCTGTATACTTGGAGTTCCTGAGAGCCTCCCGCGAGGAAAGTTTTCATAGACTGCGGCTATACTCGCAGTAACAAAAAAATATTTGGGTGTTATATGAATATCAATAATCAGCGTTTTTTAAAGGAGATCGGATGTAGACGTTTACTCAGTTATACCCGGCATTAAGAACCAACTCAGAGAGGCGAGCCTGATAGATCGGTCACATCATGTGCCACGATGGTTCTTCATCACGACACTGTGGAAGGGATTTTTGAGAGTATTAACTGCAGAGAGTGGGCGCCCTAGACGGGAGTATTTGCAGCAATTGTTCGAGGACATGAGTGTAGCTCTTATGCAGAGCTAAAGAGGATTGCAGAGGATCGAGAAGAGTGGAGATCGAGATGCAAGATTTTGTTGCTGCAAACCAATCCACCGGATTGATATTACGAAGAAGACGAGGCATTGGCTCGGGACTATTTTTCATCTTATAATAGTGTAAAAACGACTTGTAAAATGATTTTAATGAAACAGAAACCTTCCAGATGCGCTACTGACATAATTTAATTTTTTATCGTGATTGCAGAAAATATACTTAAAATTTACAGAGATAATAAATTGACTACGCAAATCGCTCAATTTTGAACATTGTCGATCAAACTCAAGTGTTTTGGATTTCTAATCAATGGCAGCTGCCGTATTCGAGGACATGAATAAAGTGAATTTTATAAAATGAATAGATTATGATAAAATAAATGCAATAATGCATTGAACATCCTCCGTGTCGGTGAAATGGTCGTGTGGTTATTGCAACCGATTGCACGTTGCGGTTTCGGGTTTGAATGCCGGTGATTGCGCATTGTTCCATGTTCGACGGCAGCCCGCGGTCACAATGCGCACCCAGGAGAACATAACTTCGAAGAGCTCACCGAAGAGCATTGCGTATTGTCTCGAAGAGATTTTCTCGGAAGCAGCGTTTACGAAATCACGCTTTTTATCAATCGTGAGAAAGGTTGAGAGGCTACGAACTAATCAAATCATTATACCTAAATTTTGTGACTTAAGATTATGGTTGCTATATGCTCCAAATAGAAAGCAGTCATCGCAAGAGAACATAAACGAAATATGAAGAAACTTATTGTAATATTAAGAATGAGTCAACTTAAGATTTTTTGTATGTAAGGACATTTCATGAAAGTTAAGCAAAAGTTGATGCAGACCGACTTGGATGTATCACAGCATATTATCCACCGTTTGTCGTTGGTTGGGCTAAGCTAACTCTTATCACCCTATTGGTTACACGTAAAATATCACTTACACTTAATGTCCTCGAACACTTGCTGCAAATACTCCCGTCTAGAACGCCCTCTGCAGTTTTTACCCTCAACCATCACATCCACAATGTCGCGAAGAAGATCATCGTGGCGCATGATGTGACAGATCCATCGGGCTCGCCTCTCTGAGGTGGTTCTTCAATTTTTAGACCGTGCGAAAAGATAATTAATTACTTTTACGAATTAATGTAGTTATAGTTATTAAAAAAAAAAAACAACAAAATAATGCACAATTTTTTACAATTTTTAATATGTAACCAACAGCCACACACGTCTCGAATAAAATAAACATTAAAAAACTAATCTCTATGAATTGTCATATCATAACGAACGTCAGTTCGGTGGAGCAAAAACATCCAAGTAGCATTCCCCTGATATCCAAAACGAAAGGAATATCTAAGAGCTTGTGTGCGAGATAGAGCGTTTCGGTTTTTGATTAGGTTTTTTATTCTGTCTGTCAAACCTTTAATGTATCGATCGTTATCAGACGACGAAAATGGTATTGAAAATATTAGTTGGGATATTGCTGTTTGGGTTGTGTCTTGAAGACCAGTCATCTTAGAATATTTCATCGGGAAAAAATAGTTACATTTTAATATAACTATTATTTTTTCATTGAAGTGTTCTAAAAATTACAATCATATATTACTATTTATAGCATTTATATGTTCCGTAAGTCTTTCTCCAATAATCTATAAAATCAAGAAAGCGTGAAACTTATATGCGAAATATTATTACTATTGTTCGAAACGTTATTTTGAACATAATGATTTTGTATTAAACCTCCAAAAGTCTTTAAAGTAATTATTATAATCAAACTGTCAATGGAATCTTTCGATTCATACAGTCGCATCGACACGGTGCATTGACCATCCCAATAATCTGCCACTCTATGTAAATTGAAGGGATCAAGATCCCAAACAACAGGTATCGAGGAATTTGCGGTGTATGAAATTTAATGTATTAATATTAATTTTGTAAGTGCTTACTCATGTCGCAGACTAGGGTATAAAAGGGGTCTCTTATCAAATAAATTAGTATCAAATCAACTCTGGTCTTTGGATTTATCCTCAGTGCCGGAACTTTGTTATTCCGGCATCACCATTTAAGCTGATGCCGTCATTTCGGGACCGCGACCTCGGTTCCGGAACACTATCTTGTAGAAAATTATACTCTATAACTTACTTTACTACCAATTACCTGCATAACAATACTACTTAATAATCTTTACTAACCACTTTTATCGTACATTGTAAAAAAACTTGAACTTTCAAAAAAACAAATTGGCGAATTTTGCTATCGGATATCTTGAAATGCTCCGAAGGGATTTTTAGACTTTTTATTACATGCAAAAGTTGACATAATAAATCTCCGCTGGTAAGCTGCCAGGCTTTCATTTGTGTACTCGTCTTGCATACTCCGGTCCGAAGTCTGTTAAGGGACCTCCATATATTCCACCCCTGGTTGTGTCCAGGGGCTAGGTCCTCTTTCGGGGCAATCCAAGTATTCCCCTCAGTTGCACTTCTTCTTGATTTGAGCCGTGTGGTTATATTTTGATTAATACCTTCAGATCCTACATGCAACCAAGAAATTTCATGGTTGATATTTTGTAACAATATATATTAATCTTTTATTATTGAATATCTTAAGAAATGGAGGCTCCCCAATCGATACGCATACTCATAATAGCAATGGGCAGGACATATCTCATATTGAATATCAACAATAAAAGATTAATACATATTGTTACAAATTATCCATCATGAATTTTCTTGATTGTATGTAGCATCTGAAGATATTAATTTTAAGAGTTCTGATTATTTATGGTGACGATCTCAGGTATCACCAGTTCCGTTGTCGAGTGTAGGAAACTTCTAGATAGACTAAGATGACTGGGTTATAGCAGTTGTACGTACCAAGGCTTAAGGCATGTCCAACGGCATTGTCTTCAGTTGGCAGTTCTATCAATGAATCTAAAAACACTTTGAATTAAAGACAAGCATTTCTTTTAACCCAAAGTGCCGTCCTACATATTAAATTATCAAACAGCTCTTCTACATTATTAGATTGAGTCACTATTCTTGCAACAACCAACGACCGCTACGAGCGAACATCGGAATTCTTTACCATCAGCCGTATTCCCGTCTAAAAGCAATGTAAATTTTCCATTTTTTTTTTTTAAATTACAAACATTTTTATTAGGCACTTTGTTTTTTTTTTATCGAAATTAGTCACTTTAGAGATCATCTTGCGGCTCATATACTTCATCTTAAATGTAATATAAATTGTTAACTACGCAGGAAGTACTTTAATCTCATTATTTTTATAAGGTGCCAATGTACTGTCTTGGCCATTTATCACTTCTAGCAGCGTATAAATCAAGGCAGATCTTAACAGTAGATCGCAATAATAATAATTAAGATATGCAAAATCATGTGGATCATTATGTGTATCGTTGTTGTGATACTAATGATTTCTTCTAAATGACATCACAAATAGGTGTGACCGAGGCGTTAAATAGCTCTATTGCTACGCAAGTAAGTCCAGGCTTAAATCCTTTTGATATCAGCTTGATATAGCTCTTTTAGGCTGATGCCAAAAAGCATCAAAAACGATCTTTTATCTCTCATTTTTGTTCGCTCGCCTGACATGCACATCTAATAATGTCAGTTTTAATTATATAATATAACACGGCGTTTGCATGCGCCATTTTATTTATTACGACAGTTGCTCCATTTCATGTTGGTTCAACAGTCATCTTTAATTTATGTTTTAACCGCGATTATCTTGGCGACGCTACATGTCACAGTGTCCCGGCAGTCGTCAGTTAACTCTCGTCCGGCCGGCGAAACGTCATGCACCGGTCGGACGAGCAAATCAATTCTTTATTAAAAATAAATGCGAATTGTGCTTCAAAAACAAGTTCTTTGCTTTGCGATCTGCTCCTGCATCGACTGATTTGCAAGACTGATTCGTTATACGTTACAATGACTTTATAATTTAAAGTACTCGTAAGTAATAGATGAAAGTCTTCTAACCATTCGCAGAATTCGTTGGTTTAATTAAATCCGCGAAGAAGATTAAAAAAAGATTTTTTTAATAAATTTTATAAAATCCGCAAATAAAGCTTGGATGGATCACCGCCGATTCTAACCACGTGTCGCTAGTAAGATTGAGCCGATCTTTAATGTTTAATGGTTCAGGCCTCGGGAGCGTCGAGCTAATCAATGAGCTCTTCCAAATAATCCAATTAACAAACCACCCAAAATATGTCACCTCTTCCAAGTTTCAAAGAGTGGTCGATAACCATATAGGTATGTTTTCATGTGGACTTTTGGGTGCAGAGGTGCCTAAAACTCAGTAGCAGCAATTTGTGGTTACCATACGTTCCAGATATTGAGCGGATATGAATAGAAGTATCGTTGTCAGTGTGTATATCAGTTGATACGATTATGTACTGAGTTAAAGCTTTTTTATGTTGTTTACATGAATAAGATCCGTTGACTTTCTGTAGGTATTCTTACTTAAGTGTAAAATTGATTAAAAAAACGCTCGAGACTAATGTTTGTGTTAGATAAATCGGAATTAAACAAATATTGTAATGGCGGCTAAACGCCCAAACTACATACATAAGAAGTTTGCCCGAGGGAATATTTGACGAGATTCGAAACGGCTACCGGAATTCAATCAAGATGGAGCTCTTTACGCGCCGTAACAAATGGAGCTGAGATGGTATCTGTCGACGTGGGGCAGAAACTGGTCCGTGGCCAGTTTGGGAGCCCTGCGGTCATTAAGGATCCGCCTATCGTCAACATCATCGGTGCTCTCCTCCATCAGTTTGAGAACTTGGTCGCTGGCCACTGTATTCAACAGAGACGAATTCAGAACATTCTTCTTCTTCCGTATCAGCTATCTATCTACAGCGCATATTGCCGTTATAAAGCTCAGCTGCCATGGTTCTGCTCTCGAAGCTCCACCGAGTACATTCTTTGTATGGCTTCCAGCAGGCTTCTAGGACGACGCAAGCCCGAGGGCTTCAAAAAAAGAAATATTTAGTTTAAGCTTTCCTGGGGAATTTGAAGTACAAGTCAAAGTCATGTCCACATTCGTCTCTTAACTGACTGCAGTATTGAAAACTGCCTTGTCCGCTCTCTCACCTGTCAGTCCTCACAAAGTCAAACCATCGTGCCTTTAGTAATATTATTTGCTACGCAAGCATCTACTTCAAAAACCCAGTTTATGGTTGCATTGAATTTCGGCATGATGCCTGATTTACAGACGTTTATAAGAAAAAGGACTTTTAAATCACTTCTTAGGAAAAAATTATTCAGTCTTTAAAAGAAACAAACTTATCATCTTAGCTCTTTAAAAACGCTGATGTAAAAACACCTAATTATGCTATAGTTTCCAAGGTAAGAGGTGGTTTATAATAATCTATGACACGTGACAACAAGTGGTGATCTGTCCATGTTTCGGTTCGAATGTATTAATTTAAAACAGTACAACTCTAATTTTGTCAAGCATTTACACCAAACAAGCATACGTACATTATATTTGCACTCCTTAGAATTCGCTAGAATAACTTACTATAAATTACCTTCGCTGCAAATTTCATACATATTGTGAACAGGTTAAAACGAAACTTATTAAAATAAATTAACATTTTTGTTTGGTCTAAATGCACTTTAATGCCGCTTTTAACCATGGAAAGTTGATTCACCGTGTTTAGGGTTGTAGTGTACATATTCTAATCAAAAGAGAAAAGTGCGTAGAAAAATAATAAATAACCAATTGCTCTCCGTGCGTATCTGGGCCGGTTCTGTTCAAGAATTGTTGAAGTTGGTACGTCATTATTGATGACGATGGAGACGATAGGAGGTCTTTGATGGCTCTAGCAAGCAGGTAGCTGAAGATGACAATCTGCCAATGAACCTGATCAACCAAAAAGTGTCCAAACAAGACCTGAGAAGATGTATCATGGTGTCAAGAATTCCTCAAGTATGTAGTAATGTAGTATGTTTCTCCGCTCCCTTAGTTGGAACATGTTATCGTTACAAATTTGGCGTCATTAAGGTATGTCAGCCGCCATGGTCTCCGCTTACAGAAGACAATGAGCTAACCATTTGAACCAAATGAGATAAGGACCATTGAAGAAACAGCCAAGGAAAGAACTTCCATGCGAAACTCTTTAGTAACATAGACGTCCGACTAATCCATATCCTGCTTCTGCGTTAATTGAATAATCACAAACACAAAAATAATTAACCATTCAATTCACATCAAATTGTAGATACTCTTTCTCATATTTATACACAGATTTAATTTGAATAAGACATAGAAAATTATTTTCTTGAATCGAACATCATTTAGTTTGAATTTAACGATATATGAGGCATTTAAATTAAACAAACCGATTACCCTGACAATGGAAGGGTAATCGGTATAGCTCAATGGTCAAAGCGTTTGCCTTGCAAGCCAAAGGTCGTAAGTTCGATCCCCGACAGAGAATAAAAAAATATATATTTTTAATCGATTTCTGAGTGCAGATATGGAATGATGATGATGATGTACATATGACATGTCGTTTTTGCCTCTTATGTTAGCTTTAAAGTCTGCTTTATATACGTGATTTATATTCTATGATGCTGTAGGACGTAGGCAAAAGGCCGGTTCTCATAGAAGTTTCTAGAAGAGATCGAAATGGAGCGATCCGAGATCCCGCATGCAGCAATATTTCGTCTTATCGTAAACCTCATCGGCTCCATTGATGGATGTTGAGCTCATCCGTCAGCTGGGACAATGCGATAACTCACGCCAAGCGGAGACCAGATATCCAAGATCTGCAGGGGTAGCAAACGAAGAGCTGCAATCCAATCCGGTCCACTTTTTGTGTTCCCCTACGATGATATCTTTATTTATTTATTTTACAGAACCGAAGTTCCAAGGTACAAAATAATAAGTTTACAATACTTTTTTTTATGTTAACACATACCGGAGAATACCGACAGATGGTGATAGTAATTCTGAAGTCTCATCTGTGGAATTCTATGACGCTTACCATGGTGTATATGGTTAAACGCTGCATGTGGAGTGTTGATCCGCCAACGTCATAGACTACAGCCCGAGATTCACGCATCATCCTTTATTATTACAGGAATTTACTATGAATACAATATGAAATACAATACATACAAAAGATAATAAAAAATATAAAAATAACATAAAAGAAGAAGAGGATGACTCTTGTCGAAGATACATAGATCTAGGAGAACAATACCATCGACAAAAGAGGAAAAGGATGTGAGAAAAGGATCGAGGTGTGCTGGTAAGCCATTTAGGAGCGCCATTGTCGTTGTACTAAATTGAGTGCTCGAAGCTCCACAAGTATCAACTGGGATCAAAAACAATGGATAGCTACGAGCACGGGTGTTTTTTTCGGGATCTTATTTTTAAGATCCATTTTTTCAACTCTGACTCCTATCGCACGCCAACAGTACACTTTATTTTCAGAACACTATTAATAGAAGCATAAAAGGTTTTCAAAAAAGCTTAAAATAAATTAAAACAGTAATGTACTAGTAAACATAAGGTCTAGAAATAACCACAGTTGGTGTAAAGTTGATCCCACACCTATAAAATTTAAGACATAGCCAATTAATAAAAAAAATGTAAACGAAAATTGTCCTGTGAACACCACCCATTCACAGCGAGTCCCCATACGAATACAATAGCTATTAACATCCTCCTCTCTCTCAAAAAGGTGTTATTCCGTCGCGCGATGGCAGGATTACGAGCAGATTGATAACACAGACTTTTTCAGAAGCACATTGACTTATACTTCTGATAAGTTTTACATGCTTCCGGCCAAGGCAGAATGACATGTCGCCCGGCTGTACTGTGACCTTCTCGGCCGTCAAACACAACTAAACGTGCGGCCCGTGGTCGGTCATCAGCGCTGTCAGTGGCAAAACTACATAACTAGTCCCAATATGGCGGACGCATAAATGTATGGCAAGCGACAAAAATAAGAGACGAAAGATTGTATATCGTGATTTTCGGTACCAGTCAGCAAGTGACTACATCATACTGATGTCACTAAATACTCGTATAATGAACAAATTATTTGTACTACGAGTACAAAGTGGTTAGGTAGGGTGCGTACAGGAAATTAGACGTAAAAAATATTTAAAATTAAGTTTTTATTCGGAGCTCATAGTCATCAAAGTCGTCAACCCTGAAGAAGGCCCCTGCAATGGCAGTCGAAATGTTGGCAAGAGATAATTCGCCACACGGCTACACCCAAAAGCCACAATACCTGATAGCTGAGGTAACAACCAAGGAACCCAACCGTAAACTAAAGAGATCTTCGAATGCAGATATTAGGTCGCCAAAAGATCTAAGAATCAAGGATATGACATAGAAAACACACGAGTATCATCAAAGGGCTTGATGGTTTATAGGATTAAATTGTCATTATTTTTTATACCAAAAGTTTTAAGACCCCTGGCCTTGAACACTTAATCTATGGATGTTCGATACCTCAATACATGGATCACATCAATGGATGTTGTAGATTTGAAGATAGTGGATACAGTTCTAGATAACTGATAACAAAACTCTAAATATTGAATCTCTCTTTTCATTTGAGCAATAGATAAAATGTTTCTTCGCAAAATTGTAACGACAGCTTGCTGTCGAACCTTTAAAGAAATGAGTAATCTTTACTCTATAGCCTACTAGGTATACGATGTATTTCGCGGAACTTCGATATTTGCACTTGATTCTTGGTGAAAACCCTCCCTGTCCCGGTCTTGTTTTTGGAGACCCAGATGGAGACCCGTTACTGGACGGACGCAAAAAGCTACTTGTTAGATAGTGGCTGAAAGCCTTCCCATGATTCTAGGTGTATCAGTTAGATGTCAAATAGACTTCAGTCTAAGGCTGCGAAATTAGTATACTAAAGCGAGTCTCGAATTGCCTTATTTGGTAACACGTTTCTAACCACGAAATACGTGGGAATGGATAAGGAAATGGTAAGGTTGGGAAATGGATTCTGCAGAATGGCAGACATCAGTTAGGAGTCATTACTTGCGTCTGCACTCTTGCAGACGGACGCGCAGAAACGCTCAACAGCAGCGTAATTCCGTTTGTTAGCAAGGAAGTCCCGGTATCATATAAAATATTTCGGAAATAAAAAAGTGGATAACTTTCTATCAAAAATTGTATTTTTCATTTTATGGCCTTTATATTACATCGTCATACATACTAGAACAAGTAGCATCCATGATATTAAGAATAAAAATGTATTATACTGATTTCTCAATGAGATTAGGAAATCTGCTCAGTGGTTTGCTCCGTTTTCAAAAAACAAGTCATTTATATACCTGTACTGTCTGTCGTTCGAATCCTAACGTCCACTGTTTTTTTTTTCTTTAATTAATTGATAAAATAATCCTTATATAAAATGGCACTTTGTATTTTTATATGAATCACTTGTTTAATTTAATAGCGCTTAACCCTTTCGCATCGTCGTCGGCATATGCCGTCATAAGATTCCCCAACCGTCGACATCGCGTGATATATTTATTTATTTATTTATTTACATACAGAATCGAAATTCCATTTTTTTTTTTACAAATATTTAGAAACATAGAGTATACATAAATATACAATAAATAGAGAAAATAATAAAAATAAAAATAACACAAAAGAATAAGAAGATGACACGTGTCAAAGATCACAGAGATCAAGTAGAACAATACCATCGCCAAAAGAGGAAAAGGATGTAAGAAAAGGATCGAGGTGTGCTGGTAGGGCGTTTAGGAGCGACATAGCGATATTGTTTTGCTACTTTCTTAGAATAGTTTTTTATGCATCATCTGATAGCTAAGGATGCAAAAAACAATGTGATTTATGAAAATAGACCAGATAAGTACATTTATGCTTCAAATACTAGTTTTATAATTGACAGTATAATTTGTATTCAAACTGAGCCGTAATGAAAGGAGATAAAAATGTCGTCTTGACTTTAGAGATCTAGAAATATGTTAATAATAAAAAAAACTTTATGAAATTATTACATGTGATAATTATAAAATAATTATTATTGTAAGTGCGAGAAGACGGTAAGGCTAAGTTTTTCATTTGCGGATTCTTTTCTAATTGCTCACTGACTTGAAGAAGATAAAGAGTGAAGGTATTCGTGGACGGGATTGTTGGTTGTTAACTTTAGTGATAATTTTATAAGAATCTTTCACATAGAGACATTAAATAATTATATTTTATAATAGCTTGGGTGGAATTTTTCAAGACGACATTCTTAAATTATTAAGACTTGTTAGTTTATTTATATATAAAGAAAATAAAGGTAATGCTCAACAGTCAAAGATTGCCTCATTTTGATCCGTTGATAATAATGATTATATTACTTAGGGTAATACCGAAAAATGGTGATGGATATATCTTATATGTGTGTTTATTTATGACGTTTGACATATTTTTAAGCATAGCGAAGTGCTGCATATAGTTTATCCGTTAACACCATCGTCGGCATTCACGCATCGTCTATTTTTACCTGAAATCAATTAACCCTTTTGCATCAGTAGCCGATATATGCCATCTTAGATTCCCCTACCGTTGACATCGGTAGCCGTGATATATCGATTTGCTACTTTCAGTACTCACTGTGACATCTACGGTAGGAACTTTGGAATTGAAGTCATTAACTTTATTAACCCACATGTATAATTTACAGGAATCTGTTAAAGCATGTAAAAAAATATCGTTAGGTTTCGTCACAGGAGCGATTTTTCTGTAAACCACTTGTGTCAATGCCACCACATGTATGGAGTTATATAATGAACGTTTGTTAAATACAATAGTTTTTTATGCATTATTTGATAGCTAAGGGATACAAGAACCAATGTGAAATATGAAAATAGTTCAGATAAGTACATTTATGCTTCAAATACTAGTTTTAAGCAAAAAAAAAATGGTTTGGAAAATTTACGCCGTATTGACAGTATAACTTGTTTTCCACCGAGCCGTAACGAAAGGGTTAAATGGATGGTGTTCACAGAACGACTCGAGTCTACCACCGATTTTGATAAAAAGTGCATCAGTAGCAATTTAAGGGTGATGGATCAAATTACTACCAACCAGAGGTATTTACTGAACCACGACCTTTGAAATGGTAAGCAAATGCTTCGCCTTCAAGCAATACTTGCTGGCAAATACTTGTGAGGTTAGTTTATGAGGCGTTCGCATTAAATTGCAGCGAATGTTGTTATAGCAATTTTGGAAAAACATTTTTTTTTCGTCTTTACAAAGTAAAATTGAAGGTGTCATTAGGCATCCTGCGAATGTCCGATTGGTCTAAATGCACCTGCAAATATTGAATGTTTGATGTATGAACAATTGCTGGACTTAATGCAGTTTACTTGCATCTTGGAGGTGTTTAAAAATCAATGCACATAGGAATTGCAGCGCCGCACTGTGGAAGGATTCCTTCACGTTCCGGGACACCGCGGTTCGGAGGACATCGTCAGTGAGAACGGAGGTTCGATACCAGACAGTCTACGCATTGTTTCATTCATAAAGGAAATAATAAAATGCGAGAGAAATAGCACGAGACTCGTCTGCATATTAAATTAAAGTAACTCTGAATCGGACATGAGAAATTTCTAGCAGCAATGACTTGTACGAAGAAGTTAGAGAACAAGTAAAAAAACGATATTTTTGCTGTATGCTTAGAAAATGCTATCACATGCCGAAGGAGAGCAAGGTGAGGACAAAACCTATCGTATAAATGATTATGGAATTTAGACGAGGGTTGATCACAAAATGAAAAAAACCTCTTTAGAATCACCGAATCGAAGACTCTCCAATCTATTTCAGGATTGATAAATTATAAAAAAGAAATATGCGGCGTCAAAGATGTCATGAGGGGGAATATCAAGGGACTGGAGAGATCACGTTGGAAGAATGTGGCCTGAAAGAGTGATGAACGGAGCAGATAAATATGCTACTAGGAAGATCACATAAACGATGGCGCAACAGGTGAATATCGGTGTCTCAGGAACAGGCTATAAGTAATGACAGGACGAAACTATTACAGAAAAAACGCTCCTGTGACGAAACTTAACGATATTTATTTACATGCTTTTCAGATTCCTGTAAAGAATACATGTAGGTTGATAAAGGGAATGACTGCACTTACAATTTCCTACCGTAGATGTCACAATTAGTACTGAAAATATCAAAATGATATTTCACGTCAACCGATGTCAACGGTTGGGGAATCTCTGACGGCATATGCCGACAACTGATGTGAAAGGGTTAATATGAGATTCATCATAATACTAATATGTTAAAATACATATGAGTAAGTTATGTATTATTTAATTTTATATTTTTTTTTTTAAAGCAATAATATAGTATACGGCAAGATCGCAATTCAATGGCTTGTTCTATGGTAGTAATTTCAGTAGATTTGTATGGCTACCGATATAAATTGTAGTATATTTCAGTAGGAGCACCTGTGGGAGCGAGTTATGCGCAGTAACAAGAGGTTAAGCAACCTGGAGGATAATCCAATTTGTTAACTGAATAGTATAATCCAACATAATAGAATTGCTGCGATGCCTTGTAAAACACCCACGAGCTGATCTGGTGCCCTTATAGGCAAACCGAGGGCTGATAATAGTTAACGAAAGCCTTGTTTACATATGCGGTGTTTTAGAAAAAACGTAATTTCTGATATTATCATTATTTTAGTTATTTAGATCCAGAATAATCTAATGTAATATATTAACTTAGCTATATCGAGTTAAAATCATGTTCTAGCAATGGTTTGTACTCACATAAGGGAGAATACCTCAAGATGATGATGGTAATTCTGAAGTCTCATCTGTGGAATTCTATGACGCTTATCATGGTGCATATGGCTAAGCGCTGCATGTGAATTGTTGATCCGCCAACGTTATAGACTAAAGCCCGAGATTCACGCATCTCGCAAGGATCAGTTAATTTATTTAAGCTGACATAACTCCAGTCATAAATTAATTAGTTAACGTAGTAAATTAAGTAATAATTAAATTTTATTGTTATTTAATACATTGTATCGCATTATTTGGAATACCTCTCTACGGTTCATTGAAACAAGTATAATAAAATCTCCGGCGGGTATAGCTCAGTATTCAAAGCGTTCGCTTGACAAGCCGAAGGCCGTGGGTTCGATTCCCAACGGAGATTAATAAATAAAGATTTTGATTCGATTTCTCAGCTCTTAAATACCCCCGGTTGGCGTGAATTTGATCACTCACCCGTAAAATCTAAGTCATAGCATATTAATCAAAATTGTAGACGAAAGTCATCCCGTGAAGATCACCCATTCATAGTAAATTTCTGTAATAATAAGGATGATGCGTGAATCTCGGGATGTAGTCTATGACGTAGACGTATCAACACTCCATGCTTAACCATATGTAACATAGTTATCGTCATAGAATCCAAAGATGAGGCATTATCATCAACATCTGTCGTTATTGTCTTGTATATGTTTACATAAAAAAAAAAACTGAGTTCATCTCAATTGTGAAGATGATAGGTCGATATCTGGTATTTAAAGGGCCTTCAAGAATGTGGTAAATGCCTCTTCGCTCCTCACAGCAGAGGATCTTAAAATGGTTTAACATTAAATGTTAATAAAAGCTATCTCGATGAGGTGCGCTCGCGCTTTAGTTGCCATTATCGTCTCCGTGGCCATGATCTGCAGTAAAACCGCACAGTCGACTCCGTTTATTGCGGTTTTACGTCCAACCGATTTGCGCAAAGACGCAATCAACGCGAGCCAAGACATTTTTTGTATTGCGCCGTACAAACTACACACGTTATGTGCACTTTCAATTTTAATATCACAAAATATCCATGTCAATTATAGCAATCATATGCATTGGACATGGTGCTTATCTGAAAGTGATAAAAAAAGACCAGAGGCCTTTGAGATGTGGACGTACAGAAGAATTCTCGGAATTTCCTGAAAGGACCACGTCACGAACAGTGAGGTTCTCACGATAATCAAGGAAGATAGGCACCTAGTAAGAACCATCTCACAGAGGCGAACCCGATGGATTGGTCACATCATGCACCACGATGGTCCTCTTCACGACATTGTGAAAGGGATGGTTGAGGGTAGAAACGGTAGAGGGCGCCCTAGACGGGAGTATTTGCAGCAAGTGTTCGAGGACATCGAGTTGTAGCTCTTATGCTGAGCTGAAGAGAGTTGTGGAGGACCGAGAGGAATGGAGATTGAGATGCAAGATTCTGTTGCTGCAAACCAATCCACCGGATTGATACTACGTACAGATGTATTATCCACATGCAACTATATATCTGCAAATCTTGTTATTCTAGCAAAAGCTTATGCAGCCGTATACAATCAACCCTTCTATATCACATCCTTTTTTTATTTGTAATTGTATTTGTAACGTAGAGTTTTTTAGTGTTGCGACGTTTTTTCATTTAATAGTACCTTCTAGGCGGTTATTTTGGGTTGAACCGCCTCTTTTTTTTTCATTTAAATTTTTTTTTCCTTCAACTATATTACAAAATATACAATTTTAATTCGTTATTGAAGTACTTACGTAAGTGTGATGATTTAAAGGTATTGACACATTTAGTGTCAATGACCTCACACTCAGAACAAGTGTCGGAACACGCAGCGTAAATAGTTAGGATTTGTGACAACAAAAACCATGTCATAAGTATATCATGGTTGACACACAAATAACACGGCATTATTGTCACAAAATCAAACGTCCAACATTTCGTATCCGTCCACACTAGCACTGAATCTAAAGCAATATTACACTAAATATGTCAATATCTTCACTCAAGTTGGCTTCAACCACTGTTCACTGCGATTCTTTCGTCTACACGTATCCAGGTTTGAACAATGATTCTTTCAGGCCACACTTCAGGCTCCATGAGAGACTCCAGCAAAGTCGCGATGACGCCAGCTTTGAAAGATGTTAACAGCGTCCGTCTGCTGACAATCCTCCTGATGGTCATCCAAGAGGGATTGAATGCAGCGGTCGCTGGCAAGAAGCTCTTAGGACTATATGGTACAACACTCGAGATCATCTGACTAAACATCTGTTTTAAAAACGGATTTCAATTGACGATTTGGCATTGAATCTCTATTTATTTAAATTACACTTATTTTTTACCTTCATTATGTTGCACAGGTAGTAAATTTAGATCACTTACCTGAAACAAAGAAAAATATAAATTAGCATCGGCAAATTAACAAGGCAAAATATTTAATAATTGAAAAATTCTATTCGATCCACTACAAATCATTGGTATTTTTATCCGCGGTTTTTGACGGGAACATCGAGAGATCACTGTACTAAAGCGTAAAGCCTCTAAATAACAGCATTAAATCCCTTTGCCGTAAACTCATAATTGTTTTTACATATTACACACTTAATAATATATACATGCGCGACATAAAAGCTTAAATGGTCCTGAAACAAGATGAAAAATAACCGCTCGGCGCAAAGCGACATTCCGAAGTTTCCAGAAAACGCATCATCATCACCATAAATAATCAGAGCTCTTAAAATTAACACCTTCAGATCCTGCATACAACCAAGAAATTTCATGGTTGATAATTTGTAATAATATTGATATCCTCCTCTCTAAGTTGGATATCGAATTACTGGGTGACAGGATGCAGGATCAGGTTTACAATACAAAGAACTTGTTTTCGTTTCACAATTCGCGTTTATTTTACAAACGCTTGCTTTTCCGTCCACCCGTTATGGCGAACGCCTAACGCCCAATGGCGTTCGTCATTACAACCGCGAGCGAGCTCCAACTGACTACGCACTCTGACATCTAGCGCTGCCATACAGCGCGACAAAAAAGTGAATTAAGGATGACAGTGGCCAACATGAGATGGACCAACTGTCATAACAAGTAAAATGGCGCATGCAAACGCCGTGCAACATTTCACAATTAAAACTAACATTAGATGTGCATGTCAGGCGAGCGAACAAAAATAAGAGACAAAGAGCGTTTTTCGAGGCTTTACGCCATATCAAGCTGATATCAATATGTATTAATCTTTTATTATTGATATTCAGCGTTGAGCTGCCCCTTCCTCATCATCGTCAACCTTCCGCACGAGTCTCCATCCTTTTTAATCCTCCAATCTCCGAATCCAGCCTGCTCCCGCTATTCTTCTGATGTTATTAATCCGTCTTAGTGGGGGTACGCCAATGCTCCTTTTACCAGTTCACCACTTCAACACTTTTCTTCCCCATCGACCGTCGTCTCTTCGAGAGATATGTCCTGCACATTGCCATTTGAGTGTGCCTATCATTTAGGGAGCCTCCACTACTTGAGTTCTTCTTCAGATATAACGGATCCGCCAAATAACTTTTTTTTTTGAAAATGGGGCGCAAAACAACGAGTGTAGCTTCGGCTGTGTGGCACGTAGCGCCATCCTGTTGAAACCAAATGTTGCCAATATCCTCCTCTTCAATTTTTGTGAACAAAAATGGCCCGATAACGAACGTCATTGACTGTAACGGCCACTCCTTGCTCATTTTCGAAGAAAAATGGCCTGATTTTCAAAGTAATGTCGCAATATTTTCCAGCATTGTTCAAGCGTATACACAACCATATTCGTTCAGCGAAGGATAAAACTAATTATCTGTCAAATCAGACATGAGTTAAGTGTTACCATTCACGAAATAAGCACTAGTTAAAAAAAAACGTTAGATGGCGGACCCTATACTTGATTCGGATTCAATCTAAGACCTGCTGTTAGATTCCACGTCTCTGCGCCACTGGGACGATGCATTGGTTTTAACGCCTTAGTTTTTAGACATCGCGGAATTGCCTTTTAAAAATTATTAGAATTTTGCACGTGCTTTACATCCCAGTTGTATACGCCTGTCAAATTCTTTCGAGAAGTTACTTCGCCCTAGTTGGATTACTTGTTCCAAAAGTTGGGACCAAATATTTACGGCTTCGGAAGCCTTAGACTAGTCCTGCGATTTGAAAACTACCAAATATTTGTCAGTTACTACAAGTCCCACTAGGTCCTCTGGAACCATGTATAAATGCTCCCAGGTGGACCTCTGAGATGTTTTGAAACTAGACATGCCCAATGTTAGATGACAATAGTGTGGCAGCAATTTGTGGTGACCATACGCTCCAGAATTTATTAAATGTAATGTTTGTACTATAATAACTTGATATGTATTAAGGATTAAGCTTGTGTTGATAAAATTGCTAAAAACACAGCTTCATATGATTATTCCAGAATTTTCTCGAACGATATAAGAACCTACATAAAAATGTTACAAAACAAGATTCCAGAATACTCAGATACCTTCCATAAAACACTCTTTCGCAATCTGGAAATAGTGAATCTACCTACATCTATGAAGTATACTCGTAGACTAGAGTAGTAAAGGTGCAAAGTCTTTATTCTAAGGATTTTCCCTTGACCTGACTTTTCTCTCGTCTGTCAAGTTCAGACATTGAAGAGCACCAAGCCAGGTTCAAAGATGGCTGCAGCATCACACGGATCATGGAGTATCAACCTTTAAATATAATCCATCGTTGAATCTACAATATACATTGACATCAGCATGATATAGCCCTTGCTGACTGGTACCGAAAACCTCGATGTACAATCTTTCGTCTCTTATTTCTGTTCGCTTGTCGTACATGTCACCATATCGGCATTTCGGACTAGTTACATAGATCGCCACTGGGGCGCTGTGTGACCGACCACGGCGCCGCACGGCAGCAATCGTGTGCCGACGTCGGCGAGAGCGTATTGTATTTTGTCTAGACCTGAATGCTGTGTTACGACCGATCGGGAAAACCAAGTTTTATCGTAAATATGTGTCAATGTGCTTCAGAAAAAGTCTGTGTATCATTAATCTGCTCCTTATCCTGCCACCACGCGACTGAATAACTACCTTTTAAAGAGAGGAGGATGTTAATATAAAACACGCATATTCATTCGGTTCTTAAGCATAGTACATATCGTTTGTAGAAACCTGACGCGAATAAAATCATACAGACATATTCCCAAAACTATAAAAGTGTACTTGCATTAGTATGGTATGGGTGCCAGGTTTGGACAGTCTGTACTCTTACTTATTTTTAAATTTCAATTTTATTAAATTATTTATTTTAGAAACATTACAAATACAAATATATTTCATTCGATCCTGAAATAAGATATAATACAAACAATTTATAAATATAGGCATTTATGATTATTAACAATAATTATTAAAGAGTCCCAGAGCTCGCTAAAGAGAAGAATCCTAGAATTTTTTTTGATAAATAAATTCGTGGAGCCTATTTCAAAACTTGTTCTTTTGTTTTCTTCTCTCAAGTGGAATATATCAATATTCGAGGCGATATCGTTGAACAATCTGATCACGCTCCCAAGAGGCAAAATCTCTGGCAGGTACCAAAACGTAATAAAAGCGTAATAAATAAATGGCTATCACGAGTGGATGACGATGAATGCCCTCTACTAAGAACAATGCAGTAAAGACAAGCAACAGAAGGTCCCAATGCTCATCAAACAGACGACGCCAACAAATTATTCCTCCAAATAAACTCTTGGAGTTCATGTCTGAATTGGGCCTCTCTTATGTGAAATATATCAACATCTGAGGCGATATGGTTGAACAGTCTGATCACTCTCCCAAGAGGAAAAATCTCTGGCAGGTTAGTATTACCTCTAAGAAGAACCAACAATCTGTGCTGCCTTGTCCTTAAATAATTGTCAGGGACAAACAAACTGATTTCTAACAGAATATCAGGATTTCTGAACGCGCCGCGCACTAGCCGAAAGAAATGCATGCTCAACCACACATCTCTTCTATAGTTCTCAACTCATTGTATCCCAACATACCCCTTATAAAGTAAGATGGATCCCGCCTGCCTCTATACAACATTATCAATCCCGTTGATCACTTTACACATCTGCACAGTAAAGATAAGGTTTAAAAATGCTCTCTCTTTTCGTCGTAGATACACAGAACTAATTCAAAGAAGCAGATTAGAATACACAATCCCCTCATGCACACAACTACTACACACCCTTTCCACATATAACGTCTTAATATTTTGGAGCCTATAAACGTCATTAATACTCACAACGGGACCTACTTTCCATCGTATAATATATTTTTTTTTAAATATCTTGTCCAGTATTGCATGCAAGAGAATCATTTTTCCGAAATTCCTTGTAAGTTTTGAATTGTTCTTCCGGCATCTGTGTTTCGTCCCTAACACAATCTCTCCGCTTTACTATGAATATTTTTTTTTCTAGGCCGTCACCCATCAAAGTGAAATTCACGCCAAATTCTATTTCATCTATCCATTCAGTCTATAGTTTGGTTCGAGACCCGAGTGGTACTTAGTAAAATAAATAGACTGTCGGAAAGTAATAATATTAAGCTTGTGAATAAATGATGACTGATTGAATAATAAAAAAAAGATATACATACTTTGAATATATACTATAGCGACATCTATCATACGATGATAACAATGACATAAATACTAGTTTCAACGTGAGTCGGTCCAGGCATAGCAATAGCCAAGTCGGCTGAGCGGTATGAATACCTGGGCATATTGGTTTCCAAGGTCCGCGGTTCGCATCCTGCTTCTGCCGTTATTTTTGTGCTTGGATTGACGCGTTGAAAAAAGAATTTAATGTAGAGTATATGTATATTTAATTTATAAATTCTATTTATCTCCGAAAGCATGTGTTTCAGCAGCAAATGGTCGTGGTGTGTATATTTAATTTGATTTTTAAAATATTATTTTATAAAGATCGGGTTTACGATCGCTGGTCTTGAGAAGGTTCAAGGATCGTGGGTTGCCATTTTCATTTTGAACCGAGGATCAAGCGCTCCATAAATATTTATGTCCGCGTGAACCATCAGCCCGCGAGCCAACGGTGAAACAATATCGTTAAGCGTCCAAGCAAAGAGATTGTTTGTTGTTGCAAAAAGAAACAACTTTCTATTAAGCTGTCCATCTAGAAGACGTGAAGATCCCAGAAATTTCAAATTTATTCCGTAAAGTGTAATAGAAATTCATTATTTCACGTTGTACCGTAAATTCTTAACGTTATTTTTATTAAAATTATTATTTATTGTCGATAGACAAATCGAAGATCTCGGTAGGTCACCAAAATTATCGAAATTGGACGTGGACCAAAATTTGGATTGATCACCATCTATTGCTAATGTTGGGCTAAGTCGCCGCTCACAACTAAATAGTCCAGCCATAAGGAGCATCGATTTAATTATCCGATATACTTAAAAATTCGAATTAACAACAAAAAACCCGATAAAGCTTTGGATAATACCCATCTGTTGTCATCTTCAAGTCATTGAATTCCGGCACTGGTAGAACATACATGTTTCTACTCAGACCTTCGGGGACATGGCATGCGCAATGGCAACTGACACAACTAAATGGCGGCAATTTGTGATGAGCATTAGTTTGAGATATGGAAAAGAAATGTGAAAAATTAAGAAACATGTTCGCATATTGATAATGTATATGTATTGATATATATTCATCTGATTAATGTATGAATAATGCCATGTTATTTGTGGGTCATCCATGATTTACTTATAACAGGGTTTTTGTTGTTACAAGTCAACTATTTGCATTGAGTCTCCTAACGCTTGTTCTGGGTGTGAGGTCATTGACACTAAATGTGTCAATAAATTTACAGGCCACACTTTTATGTATATACTTCAATAATGACTTAAGATGTTAAAATATTTTGTAATGTTATTGAAGGAAGTAAATAAATAATTGTCTAAAAAAAATTAATGTAAATTTAGCATAGTTTTTTGGCATTTTATTTTTAAAATATGATTTAGAAAGTACATTCGAAGTAAGGAAATGTTAAAAAAAGGGAAAAATATTGAAAACCAACTTGTTTCTTTTATTTGAATAAATTGATATCACTGAACCGCCCTAGAACTTGAATGTTTCATTCATGCACATCTGCACACGAACAAACTGCGCCACCAAAGATCGAATACCCAAGATAATCTGGCTCATTTTTACCCATAAATAAGAGAAATAATGCAGTTGAAGCCTTGCATTTGCAAGGCCAACGATACACCGCTGTACCTTTAACAAGCAAAAAACAACCTCAATTTTATCATATATTTTCATATACTTAAATAAGAAAGAATTGATGAAGGGAATTTGAGCAGACTATAAACTCATTTTTAAAAAATTTAACGTGCTACATGAACCTCATATCACAAAGCTTTTTATGAAATCGCATGGAGGAGAGCGCAATCATTTGAGACCATTGGACACTATGACGCTCAATCAGAGAGACTGGTGACCTGACGCTGCATGCAGAAAACGTGTGTTTTGTTTGTCTGAGGATTGGGAAGATTGTACATGTATACAAATGTGTCTCTTGAAAATATCTAGATTGTATGAACGAAGGAATAAACACATACTACAATAGAAAGCATTCCAGATCTTAACAGTGCATTTATTTTTTAAATGAACGACAGGTGACAGAAAGTCCTCAGAGAAGATATAAAACAAAAAAGAGAGTTTTAAGTCCTTTTTGTTGTTTTTTTAACGGATTTTTATAATATAAATATAGATTGTGATATATTTTATAGTAATCATTAATTTCAGCTACAGTTTAAGGCTTGAATTCAATAAATAATATATTTAGTAGTATAAAGTGCTTGCTGAAAACTTTGTACATAATTTTACGGTTGAATTCAGCTATTAATGTATAATAAAATTAATTATACAAGTAAGACACATATAACGATAACATATTAATGCCATACGCATACGTGTATTAACATGATTGGTGTCTGAACATGTTTCAGACACTAACCCCTTATTTAGCACTCAACATACCCACGCTGAGGAGATGACCTGGAAGACCACATGCAACCTGGACTGCAACTGTAAACAAGGATCTGGAAACTCTGGGCTTGACCGAGAATGCAGCGCAGGACAGACAGACATGGTGAATGTGCACAAGGAGAGCCGAACCAAGATGATGGGAAATGGCGAGGCTAAAAAGAAGTGTCCAAAAAGGTTTCAAATTGTTAAATGTCATCTTTTAAATATATGCTATAATCCTTTTTGTATAACACTCTTGTATGAAATTCTTCATATATTCAGCAATTTTTAAACATTAAAATATAGCTGTTATGAGGGTTCAAAAATGCGCGTAAAAGACATGACGGCTATAGACGTCATCGGTGGTGAAGGGGTTATAAGGGATGCTATCGCTCGCGCCTAGTTAGAGCATGCAGAACTACTTTCAGATCTATCCGTGATCTAGGTGTTTACATAATAAGGGCGATTTACATGCGTGAAGGTAAGACAGGTAAGGGGTACAAGGGCAAATACAAGGTTGCAATTTAAACAATATTTATTTTTATATTCTGACAACTCCTTTTTCCCGTATGGTATAAGGTGCAGTGCACAGCGCAAGGGGTTCGAATCCCAGCGAAGATAAAAATATACTTTTAAGTGAAATATCATTAGGAGCGATTGGACAAATTGGCTTAGATCAGGAGAAAATCTACAATATATTACACCAAAAGACATGACAAGTTTATTTTTCAACATTACAACGCACGATCCCATGTTGCAAATGTTGTAAAAAAACTACCTAGAGAACCTCAAATGGTTTGTTCTACCCCACCCGACGTATTCACCAGACATTGCCCCTCCGATTACCATTTGTTCCGGTCTATGACACATGGCCCGGCTGAGCAGCGATTTTCTTCGTATGACGATACCAAAAAAATGAGTCGATGACTGGATTGCCTCAAAAGACTAAGATTTTTTCCAGCGTGGAATCCGCATGCTACCTGAAAGATGGGAGAAGCTGCCGATGGACAGTATTTTAATGATATGAGTCTGATAGTCTTCTTAAAATAACCAATCAATCATTCAAATATCACTTTTTAAAAGACATTTTATTTAGATATCATCATTTCCATTTTTACTCCCCTAATTGGAGCATATACTCGTCACGAGCAGCCGCCATAAATCTTTGTTAGCCGCCATTGTCTTTGTCTCTTCCCATACCAACTCTGCCACCCGGAATTCTCCGAGTACATTTTTTATATTACTAATCAGTGTAATTTTACTATTAATCCAATCGTCATTAAATTGTACTACCAGCTTTCTGATTATCAGGAGGAAGGATGATACGAAGGACAGATGATCAAGAGCATGGAGATTCATGTTTACCTGCTCATAATAACGATGAAGGTAAGGGGAACCCTAGACTTAAAGGTTGAAGTAGGTAGGTCCGATTAATCGCTCGGTTTTATCCGGTTTATATAATGTATGCGGAGGTACATCGGGCGCGGAGCAGCGGAGCAGGGCATCGTCTTTTGTTAGAGAGCTCATGTTCAAGATTGCATCAAAGGGTACGTTCCATAGCCCACCATGTCACCGCTTTCATTTCTTCTGATAATAAATAATATGATTTATCACCAAATGTCTTTTTTTTTAAATAATAAATCTTTTAACATATGATACACATAAATTAATTTTATCATCATCTTAAATGGCATTTCTCTCATCAACAATTGGAGAAAAAATAAACGGTCGACACTGGGATTCGAACAAATAACTTTTGCAACCAAATGTTCATTTCATTACCCTGCGCAGACCCCTCAGTCATATGCTCGAGAAGTTAACACGTATTTATTGTATTATTGATACGTGTTATTTACGAGTATATATGGCAATTGTTGGAGAATGTATGTTTATTTAATGGTATATATATCAGTGCTTTACAAATATAAGGATATTTGAATATATTCTGAAAACAATCTGTTACATTGAAACTGTTAACTGAAAACGTATTTACGTATTTTTTTACCATATCCGCTCCATATTTGGAACATATAGACATCGCAAATTACTGTTTCACAGTTCTGTAAGCTCAGATTGTCTATACCTAATCCCAGAACACTCGCTTACTCGGAGGTCTACATGGGAACATAAGTATACATAATTATTATTCTCACACTTTTTCCATATATATAATACGATAACATACCACAAATTGCCGCCACTTAGTTTTTTCAGTTGCTATTGTCCATGGCTTGTCCCAAAACAATCTCTGCACCGAAGGTCCACCTGGAAATACATAGTTTCCAACGATTTTCAGGGATAAACCCCGGAGACTTGAAGTGTCGTCAGCTATAGTATCCGAGGCATATTTTTGAGTGTACCGTTAATCGGATTTACGGAGATCGGATGCTTAGCCCAACACTTCCGAGACTTTTTCTTCCTAAAGAGCAACTCAACCTGAAGTAGTCCACTTCCATGTTTCTAAGCTTCAGTGATGTAAAGAGAATCCAGTTTCTTCACCATGCGGTCCTCATCTCTCCGTGTCACATGCCCATACCATCTTTGGCGGTTTTCTCTTATCTTTTCATGTATGAGGGCCACCCGAAATGAACCCCAAATATGCTCATTTCAAACTCTGTCCACTCTAGTCACACCGCTCGCCCACCTCAGCATCTTCATCTCTGCCACGTGCATCCTATCCAAGTCACGTTTCAGCGGGATATAACACTCCGATCCGTAGAGCATAGCTGGCCTTACAGCAGTTTTGCAGATTTTACCTTTGGTCCTAACTGGAATCTTCCTATCACACAAAACCCCAGAGAGAGACCTCCATTTCAGCAATCCTGTATTTATCCTATGCTCCACGTCGGATTCAGTTTTGGCGTCTAAGGATATCACGGAGCCGAGATATTTCAATAGCTCAACGTTGATTATCGTTCTAAAATCAAGAAGTTATACACATGTTTTTACTTGTATACAAATCAAGTATTTAGAGTTAGAATAATTCATCGGCTGCATTCGCCACAAGGATGCAGTTATGTGCAACAGGAACGTATGTGACAGGTGCACCGCGTGGGCGGCCCGTCTCACCACTTTCTCTACGAAGCTATTCACTCGTTTCTCGCGCAGATTTCTTCTTAACATGTCGCTAGTGATCCATAAACTTGCACATTCGAGGCGGCGATTCGACACCAGCTAATTAGATGTCACCAACCGAAGCTTGAACAATTTATTGATGCAGTAGAGACGCTGATTTAATGTAATACTCTTGCTGTAAATTTCAAACACGATCTTCTACTAACGGATATCGTGATAGTGATGTGATATATTACGCATGTTTAGCTGCATATATTATGTATGTAAATAACGTGATGGATATATGCTCAAAATTGTGAAAATATCAAGTGGTAAGTGTTACAATCAAGTTTTACGTTCCTGAAATAATCGGGAAAGTTTATCCAATGTTTTTTTTTATAAAATATATTTATTCACCCTTTCATTACGGCTCAGTTTTAATACAAATTATACTGTCAATTATAAAACTTGTCTATGAAGCATAAATGTACTTATCTGGTCTATTTTCATATATCACATTGGTTCTTGTATACTTTAGCTATCAGACGATGCATAAAAAACTATTCTAAGAAAGTAGCAAAACGATATATCACGTCAACCGATGACAACGGTCGGGGAATCTTATGACGGCATATGCCGACAACCGATGCGAAAGGGTTAATATCCTACTATTAAATTCAAATATTTTTTGAGTGCCAACTATAAAGCGCCTACATTTTTCTTTACGGAATCTTGGCTTGTTACAAAAAGCCATGTAATGGGTTTTGAAAACAGGTGCTTGCGTAGAATACTGGGGGTACGTTGGTTTGATTTGTGAGTAATAGCAAGATGAGGGAGATGACAAGGCAGCTTTTTATACAATAGTCAAGAAAAAATGGTGGATTTGGCTGAAATATGTACTTCGGATGCCGCATGAGAGCATTAACAACAGGGCCTTTTCTTTAAGAACCTTGGTTCGCGTCGTCCTGGAAGGTCATTAGGAGCTATACATTGAATACACTCAGTGGAACTTCAGAAGGCAGAGCTAACATGGGATAAGGTGATGACCATGACGATTGACAGAGCTTCATAAAGGCAGTTTGTAACGACCATATATGGGAGCGGACATGGAAATTATGATAAGAGAAGCATCTTATTTTTATCGTTAGATCTGTTTAAGCTACCGTTTATTTTAGAGACATTGACTACCATTTATGTTCACAAGATTACGGTGGCCATATGCTTGATTTACATTAAAACGTAATGCGTGCGGTTAATGGTCGGGTCGCAGTAGCTGGCTTAAACAACAAGTAAGAAAACCGCTACAATCTGCCCACGCGCCAATATAGGTAGTTAACTTAGTGGTAAAGCTCTCAACTATCATTCCAGTAGTCTAAGGTTCGAATCTTAGACCTTGCATATTTTTTATAACTCTATGATATGCTGTAGTTTCAAAATTAAAAACGTTTTTTCAAAGCTCCTAGCCTCCCATCTTTAATGGTTATTCATTCATAAATAGAAATGCAACAAAAAACATTCCAAATATTTCAAATAATAATGCGTTCCATATATTTTTTTTTAAATGTTCTGAACCTAACATAACATTAATACCTATCAACTATTTTGTAACGCTTTAATAATCATTATTTATATATTTTTTCTGAAATTGCTACTTATAAACGGAAGATATATTTAAAATTATTTTTGGAAAGTTCGACGGTTTCAATGACAACGGTAATATTGAAAAAAAAAAACGTTGGATGGCAAGGAACAACGACGTAACTGCAAATCGTTAAACAAATATCATTTTATCGAAGAAAAATTACTAAAAAATGCCTTGGATACTTCAGCTGCCTCTTTGAATCGCCTGGGCTTCTCCTCTTGATGTCGCTGGTAACTTAACATTATATCTTGGCAGATTGACCTTTGAATTAAGTGATGTCTTGTGACAAGGCATGGACAGTAGCAACTGATAGAACCGCATGTTTGGAATATTAAGTGAAAATAAGTTCTAGATATGAAACAGATAGAAAGAATATGGATAGACATAGTCACTCAGCAAATTTTATACAGGAGAATACCGACAGATGGTGATAGTAATTCTGAAGTCTCATCTGTGGAATTCTATGACGCTTATCATAGTGCATGTGGCTAAGCGCTGCATGTGGAGTCTTGATCCGCCAACGTCATAGACTACAGCCCGAGATTCACGCATCACCCCTATTATTACAGTAATTTACTATGGGTGATCTTCATGGGACGACTTTCATCTACCACCAATGTTAATTAATAGGCTATGACTGGCATTTAACGGGTGATGGATCAAATTCACGCCAACCGGGAGTATTTTAGAGCTCAGAAATCGATTGAAAATATTTTTTTAAATTGTGATAATATGTGCTGTTAACCTATTAAGAATTGTCATTTGCAGTTGGATTGCATTTAGTACACGAAATTCCACATAAACCAATTATAATGGCATGGAAAACTATGGATAATATAGGGTATAAAGTAAAGCAAGGACCGTATTCAAAATTGAATGATCAGTTGATAAAATGCTTTATCACTAGAGTTTGTGACTCGATTACAATATTATTACCTGCAGATAATTGCGCGATGAGAGCAGCCCGTGGATTGTAAGCCGTGCTGTTGTACCGTTAATAAACTGGTTGCGGCGGCGATAATACCCATTGATAAAATCGCAGCAGATTAAAATGAGTACATGTAAAGATACGGCGTCTCAAGAAAGCTGTCTTCACCCAATCGATTATATCTTCCATACGTGAATACTGTAGCGTGTAAGCATATATGAGGTACACACGATGCCACGACCTATTGTCCCCATACAATTCGCTCAACGACTCATCAGTAACGACGTGGGGCGCACTGGACGTCTGGTGCACCGAAATTTGGCGCACGGGTGAACTGGTGTACTGGCTATCTCGCTAACCTAACCTTACCTAAAGATTTGTCCAATGATTGGTAGATTCCAGAGATCTATAGAACTCGGTAACGACATAACTAATAAGGTTAGGTTAGGTTAGCTAGACATGCAGTGCACAAGTTGTCTCTTGCGCCAAATTTCCCGTGCACCAGACGTCCAGTGCGCCTCACTTAGTTACCAATGAGTCGTTAAACCAATTGTCTGGGAACAAAATGCGGTGGAATCGGTACGTTTACGGTAATTTAGTGCTACGTGACAAATGTCACAGTTTTTAAGTGGTCCTGACAAACTGACCTCAAAATCACTGTGCAAGTACTCCATGGCCTGAAAAATGTTGAGAATCACTGTCGTAAGACTTTCTGGAAATACTACTGACTGTGGTGTATTGCATGTTACGTAAAATAATAATAAAATACAATAAAGTGAGAACGTGGCAAGAAGAGCTCTCACACTTCGCATAAGAGCTTAATAAATTGAATTTAGCTACAAGAGCTTTTTGCGTCGAGCTTTTGATAGACATCGGAAGAAAATAATGTTCGGCAAAAACGTCTCAAGTGATGCCTTATTATGGGAAGAATTGCTTCAAGCTTCCTAATAAGCTCATGTAGAGAATGAGCTTTTGCGTTCATCATGGCAGTGTTCACAACGTGCTGTAAAGCTTTCGTAACATCTTGTTTCCATGAGAAATTTAGCAATATTGCTGTGTGAAGTATTAAATCTTTGTTTTATCTTTTTTAACGCGTGAAAAAAAGACAGGTTCTCATCACTTTACCAGGCCAAATAAACGGTCACCTTATCAGTTTCACAGGTAACACAAACTCTTATTGAGTTATGACGATCAAAAAATAAGTGATTACTTTCACAAAATTCTTTATAAATACCACTGGTTTTAACAACAATTGAAACACATAAAAATTAACAGTAAACACTACCTTATATTACATTTCTCTTATCGCCACTGGTTCGCTTTAATAGCTCTTCCGGCATCACTGAATTTTACCATTTACGGTACGTACATCCATGAAAAAAACTAAGTTTCGTTCTCCATTCTTATATTTTACAAATACCGTCATCTTATCAAATTCAGCCATATAATAAGTTTAAAGAACTGGTTTGTACGTAAATTATTAGAAGCACATACTATGATTTAACTTAGTGAAGATTCGCGAATTAATTGACTTTACACAGCAGAATTCCATCATGCAATCGGGCAAAAGACGAAAGTGGACCTGACTGGGACACAGTCAACAGTTGCCTTTCTTCAAGCCCCCGGTCTATCGCTGGGATGTGATGAAGACCATGACAATTTGCAGAACTAATGCTTGAAATAGCAAGCTAATATAGAATTATAATAATAAAATGAAAACCTTAATCTTTTCAAAAAACAAACTACTAAAAAAACCTTCTAAATCTCTAGAAATCATTTCCACGTGTTGTGACTAGCCGCCTGGCCTATCATACGGAGTATGTTTAAGGAGTAAAATATCAAATAATTGTAAATAATTTAAATCGTAAAAGCGCCTAAAAACAGTTTTTTTTCGGATGTTAGATAGCCACAAGGCCCCTGATGAAATGGGGCGTCGCAAAGCCATTTAGCTACAGTGGCTGACCACCCAGAACCACCGTTCCAAGACGCTCAGTCAAAGCGTAAAAAAATACAAAAAGACCACGGATGATACCATCTTTACTTCTTTTCTGATCTATTCATCAAAATAGTAAAAAATAGAAACGTCCGGATGGCATCTGACGGTCTATCTTCACCTTTATCGAGATTGAGTAAGCCGTTCGTACAAAAGATTTGAACGCGTAGGTTTCACGCATCGATTTTGGGCAATAAAAAGACGCCCAGCAAGAGACACCCAAAGTGTTAATATTTTAATTAAAATATTTACTTAATCTGACTGCGAGCGCTTCATCACACTAAAGACACATTATCAATACGTGCGGACACTTTATACATCAACGAATTAATATAACGGTAAAAATTCGACTGCTGTAGAAAACTTGGGTTACTATTAATTAAAAATGTATTTTTAGGGAGATCAAAACACGTTCATTCAGATTCAAATAATAGTGACATTAAACTGGGTTGCCACGCCTAAGGTGCGTTGGCCTAATCACCGATCTACTTAAGAAAATTCTGATTACCATATCACCTAAAATATGCCTCAGATACTACAGCAGCCGTTTCCAAGTCTCCGGGCTGTCATCCTAGAGATCGACGGGGATCATTTATGTTCCCAAGAGGACCTCCAGGCGCACATATGTCATGGGGACAAAGAATAGACAGTTTATAACCTATCCTCCAGAGATTGAACATATATAGGATGAATAAGAAGTAAAATGAAATATTTTAAATATTGATTTTGATAATATTCATTTTCCTAGTATAATTTAATGAATGACAACGATACTTTATTACAACATGTGACGATTCTAACAGGAAGTCATATTTTTTATGTTTTTTTTAAGTTTAGATTTTCAGGCATTTTATTTTTTGTGAAGAATAATATAGAGAATAACGTCAACGTTATAATTGATGAAATTCTAAAAAGTTTAATTTAATAGTTGAAATAGTTTTTAATAGTTGGAGAACCTCTGCAGCTGCTTCTTGACTGAGATGAACTGGTTTCCTCTTGGCTGGACGACGACTGAGCTGGTTCTTCTTGAGATGATTGACGAGATCAGCAGTCACCTGTTATGACACCCAACTCACAACGCGAATGATGTGACGAGAAATGCGCTGGTACCACAAGCAGACTTGTCAAACTAACCGTGAAGCGTCAACGACGCATGCTCGAGGAAGCGTGGTACGCATCACCTTCTACGTAGTCTGCTTGCACGTGACTGAGCATCGTGGCATCAAATATTTTGTCATTAAAGGTAAGGCGTAAATGCGTTTTATTTCTTAGGTTAACTTTTTATGGAGATTGTCTTTTTAAGTCTTTTCGAAGCTCCTTTACATTAAAAACAATGTGACTGTTTGCCAATACTTTGCACATTGCATCCATCTATCAAGTAATATAAAAACTCAAGAGAGACAGAGATATAGGTGATAACATTACGCTTAGATTAACGCATAGTTAATCTACTACGCAAAACTTGCAGAAAATTTGCGGGCGAAATGCGAGTACTAGTACGTATTTATATAATTTTTATGAGCTATGCTCATGACACACTCAAGTGGCAATGAGCAGGACATATAAGAAAGAAGAGACGACGGGCGATGGGGAAGAAAAGTATTGGAGTCGCGCCTAAAAAGCATTGGCCGATCCACTGCAAGACGGACTGTCGACATTAGAAGAATATCGGGAGTGGCCTGGATGCGAAAGGCATATGATCGAAGAGGATGGAGACTCATGCGGGAGGCTTACGTTCAGGCTGATGATGACGATGATGCTCATGACGGGTTCATATGTGCTTAAAGGTATAAAAAAAATATATTGCGATAGGTATTATTGCAGTAAGATTTTAAGTTGAAAATATGAGTTAATATTTCAATTAATAAATGCGCAGTAAAGCATTGAAGCCCATTTGTTAGAATTCCATTTAGTTAACAAATTATTATAACTAACAAAAAATATATAGTAATTTCATATCGATCATTACAAACTTTGGTATTGAAAATGACTATTATAAAATCAGTTTTATACTTGTGTTCAAATCCGAAAGGGTACATAATAGACTGTACGAGCTTATACGGTTCGTTTCAGTTGTCAAAGATGCGATCGGTACCGCATTTCGACCCTACGGCGCCCAAGGGCAATTTTTTTTCTAGCACCCCCTAATTGTTTATATTCAAAATAAATATAAGAAAGATTTGTTGCCTCGGCGCCTCTAGCTTATTCGACGCCCTTGGGCGTCGACCCACTTCGCCACCCCCTAAAACCGGCACTGGCTGCGATGTACGAAGCCCTTCTTGTAATGTTTAAAAGTCTTATAATATTGTATTGAAACATTCTTGAAGACTACGAAGCTTAGAATTTAGCCAATACTGGTATGAAGAGGAAGCAATAGTCTGTTGACGAGTGGGCTTCAAATTCACTTTATTTCGGCGGCTCGTTTGCCTAGAATTTTGAATGTTTTATTATGTTTTAACGTGAGCGGACTGGAAATCGTTAATAAATTTAAAATTATACAAATTGCACCGCGCGATGCGCCGCAGGCGAAATTTAAAGATTGTGTGAGATCGATTGCCCGTAATTAAATCGTTAATTATAATGAACGGAGTCGTGTGAAAATATTTTTCGGGGGGCACCGGCTGGGCGGGTGGACTGGTTTAGTTTGTAACGAGCGTCATAAAAAGAAGATTTAATTGTTTATTGATCATTTGGAATTGGTAATTCGGTTAATCTGCTTCTCGGAGAGATATACTTAGATTGTGACTTTGATAAAATATTCATATTGTAATTGCATAAGAAGTAAAAATGATTTCTTGTGTTTGATAGATAAACACTGGGTGTGCATTGAAATGTTTATTCATGATGGTAATTAAAAATGCATGATTTGTGAATATTTCAAAAATATATAATTCCATTTATAACACGAGAGTAAAAACCACTTGTTTGCGGTTCACTTTTTTCGTTTTAATGTATTTTTTTCAAATATTTCCATAGCTTCAAATAATATTTTAGCTTCTAACAATTTTTTAAGACTATGAGTTAGAAGTTAAGAATCTGCATGCGCTATCATTAGCTATTTCGCCCCAAAAACATTTTTTAAATAAATATTTATTTATTTACCTTTTTTAAATGGATCACGTAAGATATGGTCTCTGTTTAGGAGACTGCAGCTTAGACTAACTCGTAGCCTTCCTTAACCCATCACTTATCAAGAGACAACTGAGCTTCATAGTACTTCATAAGTGGTTGAACCCATTTTGAATTAAAACAACTTTTCGTTAATCCTACGCGGACATAACACAACTAGTCATTTCTTTACTTGTACGACTGATGCGCTTTCATTATATATAACTACAAATCCACCAAAAACAATTTAATGTGAAACACTATTTCTGCACTTTTATATGCACGTACTAGTATGTCACAGTTATCAAGAGCCTGTATTGAATCAAATAAATCAAAATATAAAATTCAGGTAAAAATAGCTTACCGTCCATCTAAAGGTGAAAGGTAGAAGCATCGTCGCTTTTTCAGGATCAGCCATCGTAAACGAGCTGCCTCCGAGCACATGTCCTGTGGTGTTGCCGAATGAGCATCCCGTGGAAGTCACGCTTGTCTGGTACTCTTTCAGGCATAGTCTAAAGTGCGTGCGGCAGGGTTGCGTGCACTGGATGGGCGGGGGCGGGACCTGGTGAAGGGATGAGGAGGATGATGAGACCATGGAAGGGTGCTGCGAGCTAGGGCCGCCGCCACCGCAGCAGCCGCCCAAGGATAGGGCGGACCGAGGGTTGGACATTTCGAGGATCTGCAGCTCGAAGAACCCTGACGATTGCGCACACTGTAAAAAAAGAGAAAAACGTGATTAATAAGATGTAAGATTATTATCTTATGAAAATATACTTTAGCGTGTAAGATGCAAGTAGTTTTAATATTTAATACTATTATAATGTAGTTTTTTTTTATGTAAACGCATGTAAGAGAGCACACCCGGTCAAGACCAGTGCGTTCTATGACGCTCAGCCAGGTAGGCTGGACGCTGCATGCAGGAAACGTGTATTGTGTTAGTGTTTGATTAAGGAAGGAGCTTTGGAAGCTGCCAGTTCTTGGTCGATAGAATAATCTTATGTAGATATAAATAATTATATTATTATTACGAGAGTCATGTTTAAGCGTCCATTATCGAAATAAGTTCAATAAATAGTAATGCCAATATATTTTAAATTAATATTCGAAAACCAGATGGAAATAATCATATAATAATATTATTGCATGAAGCAACCTTTTAAGATAAAATGGTCATTTTATTTGCGGTCTCTGATACGAAGAAAAATATGATAAATACTTATAAACTGTCAATTGTAAGGTAAGGTTTCGCTTCATTGTAATATTACAACTGACTGTAAGTTTTTGATTGTATTTTAAGGTGGCTATATGCTCCAGTCGACATACAAATAGAGAGAGAAAGGACACCAGAGTTCTCATACTATGATTGGCAATCGTGGATTCCATATTATAAAGCATATACCTTAGTATTTATATTTTAATACTATTCTAATCATTAGTACATATTTACCGTTTAAGATACTGCTAATCAGTTATTTATAGTAATGTGCAATAGTTGCATTGAATAGATAATTATATTACTGGCGTATCTCTTATTAAAAAGCAGGTTGAGCCTGCCTTGGCCCTGCAAGCGCCATATAAGGACAAGACGGCACAGTTACATCTAGATAACCAAGGAAACTAATGCCTTTCCATATAAAGAGTTCCACTTCATATACAAAAAAAAGGATGTCAACTACATGACCCGCAAATCAAATCACGAACGAAAATGTTCAAAAACATTCGAAAAACGATAAATTACAAATAATGTATTCGATGGGACTTATTGTGTTGTTAATGAACAGAAAAAGATTGTCGCAGCACATTTCACTTAAAATACACATAAATTCACACTTAAATACCTACAGTAAGATTTACACCTGAATGCAGACTCATTCTTTGGATTTAGATTACCAACTTAAGACATATACAGGTATACAGAGACATTTCTTAAGGTATTCAACCTAAAGGATCCGCCATCTAACATTTTTTTTTTAACTAGTATTTATTTCGTGAATGGTAACACTTAACTCATGTTTTATTTGACAGATAATTAGTTTTATTTTTCCGCTAAACGAATATGGTTGTGTATATGCTTGAACAACGCTGAGAAATATTACGACATTACTTTGAAAATCATGTTATTGTCCGCCATCTAACTTTTTTTTTTCAACTAGTGTTTATTTCGTGAATGGTTACACTTAGCTCATGTCTGATTCGACAGATAGTTAGTTTTATTTTTTCGCTGAACGAATATGGTTGTGTATACGCTTGAACAACGCTGAAAAATATTGCGACATTACTTTGAAAATCAGGTCATTTTTCTTCGAAAATGAGCAAGGAGCGGATGTTACAGTCAATGGCGATCGTTATCGGGCCATTTATGTTCTTAAAAATTGAAGAGGAGGATATTGGCAACATTTGATTTCAACAAGACGGCGCTACGTGCCACACAACCGAAGCTACACTCGATGTTTTGCGCCCCATTTAAAAAAAAGTTATTTGGCGGACCCTTTATAATAGGTACTTTTCCTTTAGAACAATTAAAGTAAAAAAGCCTCAGCTCTCGACTCAATACAAACTTAAGAAACGTCTTTGAGTTAAGTCAGTGCGTTAAGTTTAAAGATAACCAACTTAAGTCAAGGAATATCTCTGTATGCGTGTATTAACGTTTTAGCTATTAGCACTAGCAAAGTCGTCATAAGATTAGCGTATAATGAAAAGAGATATACATTGTATTTAAATATATAAATATTTATATAAATTAAAAAAAATTCTCTTGAATGCTACATATAGTCTTATAGCAAGTTTCACAGAATCCACACCCTTCATTTTTGTTTACTCCTGTATTCTCATGTCAGTGTTGGCACAAAACAAAATCCCAACAACAACCGGAACAACCGAGGGATTTGTTATTGTTTCGTAATATTCTTGAAAGATTAAATTATCATAAGTACGTCGTATCATCATTATCATCATTCCATATTCGCTCCACTAACTGGAGCATATAGTCATCACAGTGTTTTCTTTTGTGTGATCATTGTAAGCTTTAAAAGAAGAATCAATAGATGAATATAACTGTGTAACTGTGGAAGTGTAACTGGAATATCAATCACCTTTACATTTCGAACGGATGTGATCGTGAGCTTAACGTATTTATTTATTGATTTATTTCTACACTGTCCCATGTCTCTACGGTTTAAGATTTGAACACCCCTGATACGGCGCTTAGGTTGGTACTTGATAAAATAAAATAAACAGTATATTCAATAAACAATGTTTATTTATTAAATGCACATGATGTGTCAATGTCGCTGGGATCATTTTATGTCAACGAATAGATCATATGTTTTTTTTTAAATACATGTACAGAAGTATAATACATACAGAAGAATGCAAATAGACGGTAATAGAAAACTACTATTAGTAGATTGTACGGCGTTTGCCATTTTTGAGCAAGCCTGTTTATGGAGAGTTGATCCGTCAACGTCATTTACTATCTTGGCATTTACGCATTGCACATTTTACAATGATTACATGACGGTTTTTGATAAGTAGTAATTTTAATTATAGGCTAAGATTATTGGTCTACCCAGCACATGACTGGACATGGCGCTTTTAAAGTCACATTAAACTGATTTAATTCACTTTCAAATATCAAAGTACACGAGACTGACAGTTCGTCTTTTTGAAAACAGGATCTTTGTAGATGCAATTTCAGGAAAATATCTCAGCCCCATCAGGCATTCAGAATTTGTGACTACGAAAAAGATTTACGTGCCTTTATTAATATATCTTTTATTTAAGTGACTGTGATACTTATTTCTTTCGCGGGTTCGTTCTCTTCAGCACTAATGTGAAGTAGCTACAATTCATCGAATGGCATCCCAGGTTGACGTGATCATTTATTGACTGGCAATTATCTGAATGAGAGCATCATCAAGGATATTTATTGCCCTCTAATGTGAGGAGGAAAAATCACAGTTCTAACTATGATAGACAGCTTTACATGTGAGGGATCAATTAGTCACATAACAACCGAAAGTATTTATTGATACTTGTATAACAGTATAGCATTTTATTTATTAAATCCATTAAATTTGAAAAAAAATAACGGGGAACGAACTCACGTCATCTCACGTTACAGTCGAGAACCTTAACCACTTGCCATTATTATATCACAAGTGCGTTTATATGCACATTGCACACGACTGAAGGTAAGTACATGCTGGGAAAACACAGCAAAAACTTGTAAATTATTATTTTATTTACGAGTATTAGCAAACATCAATGCGTACTGGAAAAATTGCCGACAGAACAAGGCTACCTATTGGCGCCTGTGCGCTCCTTAATACATATAAGAATCGAATACATTACTGTTCAATGCGAGCGAATAAAATTAATTCTTAGAATTTATTCCACGCTTTTATTGACTGACGATATGAATTCACTGAGAAGTGTAAAGTCATATACTTTCAGATAATTTTTCCACGAGTTTCTTCTTTTCATACTCTCTCTTAGGTTTGAGAATATATTGAAGCCGTAAATTTAAATAAATACTGATATCAGCTCGATATATTCCTTGCAGGCTGATGTTGAGAACCTCGGAATACAAATTATTCGTCGGTACGGTGTCATTATTATCAAACCATTTTTGTCTAAAACTAGTATTTGAAGCATAAATGTACTTATCTGACCTATTTGCGGCGCTGAGTGTCACCAAACACGTCAGATGATGCATAAAAACTAGTATATTTAACAAACGTTCATTATTAACTCCATTTGGTGGCATTGACTGGGGCCTGAAGCAACAAGTTCCGCCTGAACCTAACGATATTTTGACATGTTTATTCGTAAAAATATACGTGGTTATATAGAAAAGTTTTTTGTTCATCTTCTAATTTCCTATCGTAGATGTCACAATGATCCGATAGCTATGTGACATGAACTCGTCGTTCCTGACGAAAAGGGGATGTTACGGCATATGCCGAATATTAAATTAAATTAAGGTTAATACTATTAAATTAGTAAAATAAGATATTAAATAATATGTTTTAAGTACTTTTGGATTGATATATCTGGCAATTGAAACCATCTTTGTAGTTTAATGTTTGATAAATGCTGAATGAAGAATCAAACACAAACTGATGGATAATAAAGTGAAATTATAAATAAACAAAAAAATGTGTTCGTCCGGTTTAAACAAACGGCGATAAAAAGAAAAAAAGAAGAACCAAAATCTCTCCGAAGCATTGCAGGACTGACAAACCGATAGGGATGATCAATTTGGGAGATTACATAGAGAGAATGTGTTCTTAAAGTACTGTAATCATAGGAGCTGATTACTACTAGGAAGACCACATAAAAGATGAGACAGGAGGATGGATACCTGTGACGCAGGAACAGGCTAGAGTTATATCAGGATGAAGTTCTAGAGAAAGCAGAAAAAGAAAAAAATGTGAAGAAGTATATTAAAAATATAAAATCGTTGTAATCGTAAATAAGTGAAATTATTGGATTAAAAATAGTTTACAATTTCTAAAACATGTGTTCTGTGGAGGGGATAGCTGTGTTTGTCAGCAATTAATGGTTCAATTAATGGTAGTAGTCTAAATTGATGAGTCTCGTCGTTACTTGGGTTTGTTGGAATTGAGGGTCTGAGGGAGATGACGGCTGGACGACAGTCACAATCAGCCGGTCGTAAGAACGAGGATTAAATTAGGTAGTCAATCATGACTAAGTTAACCTTACTAATTCACGTAGTCACCAGATCTTTGAAGAAGTGACTATGTTAATTGCACTGATAACATGAAAATAATCGTGACATATCTTAAAACTGATGATTATTTATATTCCATGGTGTGTTTCTTCTTCTTCTTCGTAGTAGTAGTATCAATCCGGTGGATTGGTTTGCAGCAACAAAATCTTGCATCTCGACTCTTCTCGATCCTCTGCAATCCTCTTTGGCTCAGTATAAGAGCTACAACTCATTTCCTCGAAAACTTGCTGCAAATACTCCCGTCAAGAGCGCCCTCTGAATTTTCTACCCTCAACCTCCTTCCACAATGTCGTGAAGAAGACCATCGTGGCGCATGATGTGACCGATCTATCGGGCTCGCCTCTCTGAGATGGGTCTTTATAATGTTGATTAGGTACACTACATTTCTATTAAGTGTCTATCACATCTAGGACGAGGCGAAGACTAACTGCTGATAGAACTTTTTGTAGTCAATTTGTATCGACCATATGCTTTGATTTATAATCATAACTTATCTGCTCCCTAGCTCTAGCATATGGTCGTCAAAAACTTCTGAATTTAAGTGTTTTCACCTGCTTTGGTCTTGTCTCGTTACAAGTAAACTTTGCAATATAGTACATTATATTTACTATATTATTCTCGACTGCCTTTCAATAGTCTGGGGACTATTAAAAAAGGATTTTGTAGTATTTTTCTTTGCCAGAAGAATGCACCATCCTGATCCACCTTAGTCTTTATCGCGAAAGCTGCTGTTTTTTCTCTTTTACATCGAAGCCAAACCATCGTACACTAGAATTCTACACAGGCATCTATTTTCAAAGCCTATTATAAGGCTGTATTAGATTTCGGGCTGAAACACTTTGGAATGCTCTTAAAGTATATGTGTTTCTTACGAGTGTCAATCTCATGATCAAATTAATTAAATTTACCAACTCCTCAAAATCTACACGCAGTCAAACATTATAAATCCTTCCCACAAACAGCGCCCAGCTGACCTGGTTGAACGTCATAAAATCTGCGAAGAACCACAAACCACGGTAATATAAGAAAATGGTATAAAATAGAGACAGTGAACAAATAATGACAGAAGCTACCTATAAGGACGATAAGACCCACTCCAGGTTGTCTAAGCAAGTTGTTGATGAAGAAATGTTAGAAGTAAGAAATGTTCCCATATATCGACATGAATGTATCAGGCTAACAGGTAATCAGAAGATGTGTTGAAAGATAGTATGGAAACATGCCTGCTACAGAACATGTCTGCAGAACGTGATGACATTTCCAGCTAGGGATTAGTACGAATACTATCTACTGTAAGGAAATTTTACATCTCCTTCCTTTCCTGATATCCTGGTCACGAGCGAATTTTATTCAATGGCATTTTCGCACATAGCACGTAGAATATGGCCACCACAAATCTAAAAAAATCAAGCAGTCAGTTATCTGAAGTTTATCTGAATTCGAATTTATTATTGAAACGTTTTTTTTTTAAATTTATATTTTCGTTTATGTTAACCAATTGAATGTTTGATCAAGACTCTATATATAAGTCGACTCATTTATGTATGAAAATTAATACATTGTTTTAGAATATCCTGAAAAAAACTAGCCACCTACCAACGTATACCACCAACCAATGCCAGAATATTCCAGCTGAATATAGAACTCTATGTACGATCTAGAAAAAATAAATCTACTAAAATCTTACACTATAATACATAACTATGTGTAATGTGGTAATAAATTTCTGTCAGCCGCCATTGCCTTTACTTCTTCTCGTGTTGACTCTGCCTTCCGGAGCTCCACCGAGTAAATTCTATGAATATATATATATATAGTATTTTATGTTCTCTGATGGAGAATCCAGAGAACATGTGACAGCCAAGAATACAGTCTCTTGGCCAACTGTAAAATGAATGTCTATCAACCAGTCAACTACCTAATGTCGTCATTCTTCAAAAAGTAAAACAAATTATACCCGTAATTATAGCCAACCTAAGCATTGTCTCTCAGTTATGACCTCCTGATACTATTAGTGACATTGGTATATTTTTACCTTGCATTGGGACAATTATTTTTAATGTTGCTTGATTTATTATGTACAAATATACATATATAATAGTAATATATATTTTTAAAAAATATTATATTATTTATTTAATTTAATTGAAATATTCCGAGTCCTTGAATCTTACAATAAAGTACATATTATAAAATTCTATTATATCGATTTTTTATTCGCCCATTCACCGTGTATTATTAAATCAAATTTCATTTTATTCGATAACGCTACCGAGATCGGCCAATTTTTTTTATGCGGTTCGACAAAAAATGTAATTGTCGAAAGAATATCGTTCGACGGCTCTTTACAATCGACGGACCGATCCGATCCGCCGTCGAACTTCTTTGTCGACTGACAAAAAAGCAATATTTTAATCTAGTACTAATTAAGTTTCGGCCAAAAACGGTCTAGCGAATCGATTACTCGTGCTGGTTTTTTTATGTATAGAAGAGTTTAGTATTAGACTAAAGCCGTACGAAACCATCGAATGCATGGTGACTTTCAAGACGGAAGCCAAAGTATTAAAAAGCTTTTTATCGATTCTTATGCAAGAAGTCGCGGGATCGCCACCCTCAAAACACTTAAAATGAAAAATAAACAGAATGTTTTCTTTATAAATAACCAACGAGAAAATAATGTTGGAAAATGAAAACATATCTCGCCGATCATAGAAGTAAAGCAACATTGAGCGTGCATTGTATTTGAATGGAAAAACTGCATGTCGTTGTTTGGGTTGAGCCTCCCTTTAGGAAAAAATGGTTAAGGAGTTTGAAGCGTCAGGCTATTTTTTATTTTTATATATTTACCATTTCCAATCCATATTTGGAGCATATGGACACCACCAATTGCCGTTTTACAGTTCTGTAAGCTCAGATATGCTTTGTTCCAAAACACCTATATACCCTGAGGTCCATATAGGAATATATATGATTCCCGGGAGCCTCCAGGGCAAGAAACGGTGAACTAGCATAGACTGCGACTGTGGTACCAGAGAAATATTTAGGTGCTCGATAATCAGCGTTTTTAAGGAGATCGGATGATCAGTCCGACGATCTCATGGCATGAACAGTTTTGTTTTTCTCCTTAAGGGTGGCTCAACTTTTTCAGGATAATAATTAAATATATTTAAAAATATATAAAAAAAGATTCAAATATGCATTGGATACTACAACGGCCTTTTCTTGTGCAAAGTATGAACTCAGTGGAACTTCAAATGCATATTTAAATTTAAAAAGACGCTATGACAGTGGCATTTGGCAAGACTGTGTGACAACAACTTAGAACATTTCTTATAAATAGAATCAAATGTAATATAAAAAAGGTTTACATCTACTGCGTCAAATTTTCGTAGAAAATTCACTAATAAACCTAATTATTTTCAGTTTAAAAACCGATGAAGATAATCTGGCATTCTTTCTGTTACTAAAAATAATTCAAAATCATAGTTCAATTTCGTTTTGAGATCTGGGACACTTTATTATTGTTTTTATGGTGAAATTTTCTCTGAACTCAACCAATTTTCTAGTCATCCAGGAGTTTTGAAAATAATCAAATCAAATTTAGATCACCTGGTAAGCGCACGATATAACGTAGACACTCTTTGCATATATTTTTTCAGATACATTATCCACATCTAGAGCATATGGACATTACAAATTGCCACGAAGCAGTTTTGTCAGCTGCCACTCTCCATGTCATGTTCCAAAGTATTTGTGCATTCATTTAATAAAATCATTTTGACACATTGCAGGATTCAATCCAACACTTTTCGATTCATAAGCGAACGCGCTTTCCACTACACTGTATCCCTGAACATATTAAGAACCGGAGTTGGTAGAACAAAGGACAACCTCGAGCGGTGGAAAATTCTTCGGCAGGAAGAGCCACTATTGTGTGACTGCGGAGACCTGCAGACAGCCTCACACCTAAGATCTTGCTCCATGTGCCCAACAAGCTGCACACCTCAAGACCTAATGCAAGGCAACACACGGGCTATCGATGTTGCCAGATACTGGACAGAAATATTTTGACGTCGCTGACACGAAGAAAAAGAAGACTATACTGTGAAGAAATAAAAATCAATATAAATTTTAACTCTCCTACAGCATATAAAGACCAACTAAATATGATCTTTGCAGGCATCTATCTTTGAAAACCATTACACGGTTGCATTTTCAAAACGCTGTGTATTGTGGGATATTTTTTCTTGTAATGCCTCCATTGTGGAAACTTACAAGTCATAAATGACAACTTAGGAGCGGTTGGACGTCCGCGTCGGTCCGTGGGACCATAAACAATGCGAGCGCACCGCGCAGTCACCTGATTTATGCGCATGACAACAGATAGGCGCATTCGTAATATCGCCTCACCTTGTGTATGTTGACAGGGCCGATACATCGGCACAACGGGAAAACAACGCAGAACAAGTTTCTCGTATCAAAAGCTCGTTTCTATCTTCCTTCCTCCATCTCCTTAAAAACCATACAAAATATTAATTTGATAATGAAATATTTATTTTTACCGAAAGTTGGCGATCTACCATCGTCATGCGGAAGGTTATGGATTCTTATTGATTTCATTTTTCGAATTGCATTTGTATATATATTTACAAGCTCTTTAATTGATAACAAATATCTATAATAAAATAACAACGAGTTTAACCAGTGCTAAAAGCTAAGACGAAAAAACATTTTAGTAGGTATTTAAGTGTTAATTTTTAAAATTTAAATTCTAGCTATAATATTACAAAAACTTATTTTCTAAGTCCACGAAGATATATTTTTTTACTAGAAACACTAACACGACAACATCTGTTATATAATTAGTAACGGTACCGAATTGAGACCCTGCGGCGCCCTAGGGCATTTTTTTTCTGGCGCCCCATATTGTTTACATTAAAAAAAATAGGCAAGATTGCTTGCACTCGGCGCCCCTAGCTTATTCGACGCCCTGGGGCACCGACCCACTTCGCCACCCCCTGAAACCGGCACTGATTAGTTAATAATTAGTCATTTCACGTTGGCCACTCTACGATTTAAAACAAAAAATGGTTATTATAAATCTGTTTTGGAATTGTTTTAGTTTTCTCTTTTCTGTGCTTAAATTGCAAAAGTCCGAAAAATTGGTGGACTTATACGGTAAAGAATCTATTTGATTCATAAGCACCTGTTAACACTAAACCATGCCCACAATGTACAAAAATAACAATAAATTAGAGTGTTTTTTATTTAGTCATTTTTACTAAAGGTATGCCGGCGTACCTTGCGAATAGCTTGAGAACAGAACACAAGAGTTTTCAGCATACCTTAGAAATACACCTGACGATGCATTTACATTTGTTTTTTTATGTATTTATTCACAAGAAGGAGAAGGGAAGGCTGCATGTGGATTCTATGCATTCGACATGAAAGAAAAATTCCTGCTTGCGTTTTTAAATTAATTAAAAGGGTAATTCATCACTTATTCATTGTTTAATTGGCTGTGTTCGAGAATTGAGAATGGAGAACGGTCGACTAACAATGTATTCGGCGGTAATTTGAGATTTGGACTGGACTTTTCACACCACAGACTTGCATCACACCGGAGTACTTTTTGATAACGAACTATAAAAGAGTAACACTTTCAAAGCTAATCAATGCCTTTTGGTAGAGAGATCAGACTGTTCAACCATATCGCCTCGGATGTTGATATATTCCATGCAAGGGAAGCCCAGTTCAAGCACGAACTCCACGAATTTGTTTTGAAGAGTAATTAGTTGTAGTCGTCTATTTGATGAGCATTGTTACTTGTCTTTATTGTTTTATTTTTCTTTAGTACTTCATTATTATTCAATCATAAGTACATATAATGATATATTGTTTATTTTAGCATTATGTTAAAATTTAATAATTTTTAATTATAAATTAAAAAGTTTAAATATATAACATCTACATACACGAATGATAGTATACGATATACGGGAGATGACGTCTATAGTTGTCATAATATTTGAGCCACGTTTTATAGCTATATTATAATGTTTTAATTTTCAAATTAATCTGAATATAAATAATCAATGTAATCACGTATTTGAGTCCTTTAAAATATACCATAATTTTAATTTTATTTTAATTTAAAAATTAACAAATTAAAAATAATTAGTTTTGATTGACATTTTATTTTAAATGATTACATGTTTCAGACTCCTTAGAGACCATCAGACCCAAAGATGATAAAAATAGTAGAGAATGTCTTGGAGCTTGTCAGGTGATTCGGCTATCTGTTCTGATATACATCTGCAAATCGGAGGTGAGAAATGTACTCTCCGCGCCCAAGAACTGGCAAACGAAGCATTGGCCGATCCCCTGCAAAATGGACTGACGACATAAGAAGAATAGCGCGAGTGATCTGGATGCAGAAGGCGGAGGATCGAAGAGGATGGAGACTCATGCGGGAGGCTTACGTTCAACAGTGGACGGATACAGGCTGATGATGAAAAAAAAACGATTGATTCACAAAAAGGCGCAGCGCACAAAATAATTCAGACGAAAACATGTAATGATAAAATCTTCCTCCTTGTATCTGCCCATGTTTATCAGCATGTTATAGTCATGGTAGTGAAGTGGGGGCTCAGGTTGAAGGTCACGATGCATGATGATGCACAGGATCCGCGTGGGTCGGGGTTGAGGACAGCTGGAGACGCTTCCCGGGAGACGTGCCGTTCAGGTCCCGGTTGAGACGATAATTGAGGACACGTCTCGGGTTTCTTGAGCCACTTGATCATGCTAATGGGCTGACACAGTGCCTGATGGTCGCACGACAATTTGCTATTCAGCAGACGTCATTGAGACGGCTATTTGCACATGGACGATGTGGGCATACGAGGATCTAGCTCAGACAAGTACAGTTGAAAGGCTTGAAGTCAAGCAACATACTTTTCAAAGAATTGCAAAAAATAAACGGACTTTACCCGCCTCACACCCGCATCACACCGGTGGACAGTCAACGCGCTCATTCAGATTATGATCAATTAGCAACTGATTAGTCCAGTAGAAGTCCCCTCTGAACAATTGTGGCCACTGCACAGAAGTGCTAAAAGAAAGAACCCGTGAAGGGATTAGAATCGCATTCATGGTTTGTAAAGAGAGGGAGATGGAAAATAGATTCTGAATAAACAGTCATAATCATCATGATTACCATGTCCGCTTCCGTAGCTGGAGCCTCTTTGCCGAGAGGTATAGCTCAATGGTCAAAGCGTTTGCTTGGCTAGCCAAAGGTCGTGGGTTCGATCCCCAACGGAGACTTAAAAATTATATAAACATATATTTAATTGATTTATGAGCTCTAAAATACCCCCCGTTTGGTGTGAATTTGATCCCTCACCCGTAAAATGCCAGTCATAGCCTAGTAATCAAAATTGGTGGTAGACGATAGTCGTCCCGTGAAGACCACCCATTCATAGTAAACTCCTGAAATAATAAGGATGATGCGTAAATCTCGAGCTTTAGTCTATGACGTTGGCGGATCAACACTCCACATGCAGCGCTTAACCATATGTAACATGGTAAGCGTCATAGAATCCACAGATGTGACTTCAGCATCACTATCACCATCTGTTGAAATTCTCTTGTTGTGTTTGATGATTTGTGATGTGTTTACATAAAAAAAATCTCAGGTCTGCCTCCTGCAGCTTCGCTGAGTACATTCTATGTAAAGATTATGTATAGATCCCGACGGCCTTCCAGGAAGGAAATAAATCTGAAGAAAATGCAGCTGTTAAAAAAACACAACAAAGTTTATGCTCTCCTGCAGCATTATTAAGACGCGTCCCAATCAGGTCCACCTTCCCATATTGACCGACTGTAATATAAAACGCTGCATTTTCCACTCTCTCACCTCGTCATTGTTCAAAAAGTCTAACCATCATGTCCTCAGTATTACATACGCAGGCATATGCTCTCGAAACTCATTATACGGCTGCATTGGTTCATTTTGGTGAAATTTCAAGACTCACAGCCTTAAAGAAGAAAAGGGATTTTACAGGCGCTGATAAGAAGAAGGCATTTAGAACAGTCCCAGATATTGCACAAAGAACGACGCGCTTAAAGCACGGTCTTAAAAATATAAAATACTATTTTACAATACTGGCCCCATAGCTCCAAATAGAAAGCATATTGTCAACATAGAAGCAACATATGAAAGCTTAACTGCTAGGTTAGTTACCTAACGATGTCGAATACAATTTACGAGTATTAAAAGTAACTTTTCATAGGATGACGAGAACTGGGAAACTTGAACAAAAGACATTTTTTATTTATGTTCTCCTATATATATATATATATAATCGTGTCGCGGGCGACGTCAATGGCGTTACTCTCGGCCATCATCAGGTCTTCCTGGGTGCAGCTACTGGACACAGCGCACACTCCAAAAGGTGTGACAGGGTCTGCTCCACGCCGCAATCACATTCTGTTTCTTGAATTGTAAATAAAGTCTAATGACGCAAGCGGATAAACACATCTGAAAATGGCAAAGGGGAGCAAAGTAGGAAGCTCCGCGTGGTGCCCTCTAGAAACTGTTATTTACAATGCCGGCCAATTCCTCTACTACGGAAACAACAACACACGCAAAAAGTGCAGAAGAACCTATGTTCTCCTGCGACAACCCCTTCAAAGACGGGTACAGTATCAGAGGCTGCTATAGTGAGAAAAAAAATACTTTAGGGAGGTCCGGTGATTAGCAGTACGCATCAGCCCATGCAGAATGTTGCTCGAATTTTATATGATTGCTGACATCAATATTCAGTCAGGCGAAAACGTACGATCCATAAAAAATGATAAATATATAAATTCTTGATATGTCGTCAGATTTTGATTTATTGAGTCTTCTGATACAATGTTCTAGTAAAAACTCGTCCTAACCCTTGAAGGATTTAATATCAAATCCCACGGTCTTTGTTGGGATTTTATTTAGTGTAAACATAAGCAAAAGAATCCCGACCGAGTAAAGAAAATTTATTAGTGCCGATTATGGGACACTAGTAATTTTCAGATCGTGTTTATCCGCTTGCGTCATTAGACTTTATTTACAATTCAAGAGATTTAATATTGATTTTTAACAATGTTTAATACAAAGTTTATCGATCATCATAAAACGCTAAACTCACATCGAGTTTGGCAATGCTAATCGATAAAAAATAAATATTATATAGAAGGTATTTAAATGTGAAACTAAATAGAAAATTCCTCTTGTAGAATAATATATGTACCTTATTATGTAAGTACATACGAGTACACATAAAATGCTTTGTATATTAAAGAGGAGCCTGAAAACGGAAGATAGAGGATCGAGAAGAATAAAGACTCACACGAGATTCCTACGTTCAACAGTGGATGGGCACAGGTTAATGATAATACATTATAAAAATCATCACCATGTCCGCTTCCCTATGTGGAGAATATTCTCGCCCCATCCCATGTCAGCACCACCTCCTGTAGCTCTACTAAGTACATTATAAGGAAAGGTAACCGACGGCCTACCAGGACACCTTATTTGTGCAACAAAAACATTTCTTGTGAGCTTTTTTCTACATCCAACATGATCAACGTTAATTTTTAATAATGGCATTAATTACTGTCGTAACGCAATAAAGCTTTATCTATTATTTCATTGCGATAATTTGAAGCATTGCATTGCAATTATATATATTTTTTTATCGATATCGAATAATTAGTCAGACTCTTACAAAGACCATCCATTGCTCGACCCATATCCCTTGATAAATCGCTAACATAGAGCTTAATTTGAATGGTTCGATCCGTTTTTGATGGTCTTTTGCATAAGTTAACATTAATAAAATATATTTAAAAAATACTCGAGCAAAAGCGACAATGGGTTAACACGTTGAACAAACAAAAATAAAACAAATGCAAAAAATAAATATATAAATAAATATCAAATGCCGGGTGGGCCAAGGCACCGTCTAAAGAATTTTAATTGGATGAGGACTTCATACGGAATTTGGTTTTGTTTGGCCGGACCTTAACCCTTTGGCGTCCAAAGATGTTTAGTGATTAGCATGTGTCCTTACTACAACAGATTCAAACACTAAGAAAGAATATACGAGAAAAATTTTAAATAACTGAAAGTTGGTACAAGCTATTAGTTGATTGGAACAAATATAAGAAACATTAGGAAATGTAATAAATATCTATTATTTAGGAAAAAAGTACTCAGGGATTTTAGTAAGCTTTCTTCAGCATGGTGAATCAGTAATATATAAGAAATTACTGTAATATTTTCCTAATAAATTAATTTAATAAAATTTAAATGTATAAATATGAAGCAATGGGCAATACATTCATCATCATCAGCCTGTATCCGTCCAATGTCGGACGTAAACCTCCAGCATGAGTCTTCATCCTCTTCGATCTTCTGCCTGCAGCATCCAAATTAATGAAAAAGAAGAGGCTGAAAAAATGTGTGGTGTAAGCGAGATTTAACCTTTCATTCAAATTAAAGATATTTAATTGAAATATTCACTTTTACGAATTTATTTTTAATAATCTCATAAAAGCATATCTACATAGTCAGAATAGTATGAATGAAGCTTTAATTAAGTCGTAATAAAATTGTATGCGTCATATTTTACGTGTGCATACAGAGTAAAATAAAGTTTCCCAAACTATGCACCAAGGAAAAAAAATGTGCTAGCAAAAATAATTCGCGGAAGGGTTCGTAAATCAAATTTATAAAGAGTTCGTGGAGCCAGTAATTAAAAAGTTAAAATAAATGTCCTTGATCTTGAATGAAAAAAAAATGTCTTAGTCGCATTTGTTTTGTAATTTCTTCTAAAAATATTTTTAGATAGGGATGACATGCTACAGAAACGTGTGCGATTTGCTCATCTCCATGTCAAAAGTATTTCTTAATGAAATAATTGCGTTACATACCTGTACGAGTATAACGTACGAGCTAGATAGACTACTCAGTGCAAAATCATTGTCAAAACGTTTCACGTGCCATGTAACCTTGTTACCTTGCCATTAATTAATAATTACAAGAGTAAATAAGGAGGCCCTTAATTAAAAACCAGCCATTCACTTTTATATAAATTTATAACTACCAGGATAACAGGAAAGCGAAGAGGTAGCGTTTATCTAAATCAACACAATTAATGTCGTAATTATTTTTTATTCAACAACAAAACAATATACAAATATTGCCAAAAATTACATGTAAAATATAATTAACCTACATATCCTAGTATAGTATATGTAGTGGAGATCGAGATGCAAGATTTTGTTGCTGCAAACCAATCGACGGGATTGATACTACAAAGAAGATCCTAGTATCTTCACTGGTATTTAATTTTTTAAAAAATTGCAAACTTTTACGCATCTATATCTTATAATAAATTAATTGTGTGTTTAATTTTCAGAGTTTGTGTTGTGCTTTATCTCGTGAAAAATTTGGGAGTCGCTGCAACGAATATGTCCAGAGGACGCCCACTGTACGACAATGATAGAGAAATATTAGGAGGCATTCTTGTCAGTGACTATTGTCAAATGATAATTTATTATTAAGAGCTTAAATAGAAAACCATTGTACGCGATTTAGAAGAGCTGAAATTTTTTCATTCATAACCTCACTTAAAAAACATCCACTCGAGCATAAATTGGAATGAAAAAAATATATAAAAATGCTATTTCAACGTGGTTCAGGACCGGGAGGAAAAGAGACGAATGGTGAACAGTATAAAGAAACATTTGAGTCAATAATCAACAACTTACTTGCTATAAAAAATATACAATTTGTACTATGTTATATATTTTTATGATTTTGCTTTTACATACATATCGTGTAACATATATACTCGTATATTAAGATTTTTATTAGCATGTAATAAAATCTCCGAGCGCAGCTGACACCTGGCAGGCGAAGCGAGGGGGAGATCCATCACGTACGGCTGCCAAGCCAAGACTGAGCTCTGAGGGCAGCTCGCTAGGGAAGGGATTTGGAGTGGGGGAACCAAGGTACACTACAGAATCGCGTGATCCAACATAACAGCACTTTTCAGGACTGTAGCGCCATGGGAAACTTATTTTACGGATCGCCCTCGTATATAAACTGAGATATTGTTATTGAATTTTTAAGGAGGTCGTGTAATTTATTGACTAGACGCCACACCTAAGACAAAAATAAATGTATGAAAATAAAAAAATACGGAGGCCTTTAATTAAAAACTAGCCATTCACTTTTTTATAAATTTATAACTACCAGGATAACAGGAAAGCGAAGAGGTAGCGTTTATCTAAAAAAAACGCATTTTTTATCACGCTCATACAAACGGTTGAGCATTGTGTAAGAAAAGGACGAATTAATGAGGACCGGTAATCGTTTGTCCTGCTCGCTCAACAAGGATTCCTGCGGGACTGTGCGAGCGGGCAAGCGAAACGATTAAAAGAAGAGTCGACGGCTGGTACTAACGCATAATAACAAAAGGTCGTATCTTGTTTCGAGTTCAGAACAAGATAGGGCATTATTTTATTAGGCATGAATTACCCTGCCTGCATTCTGATAGCCTGATACTTTTTTCTAACAAACTGATAGGTTATTTTTTTCGTATTTTATTTTTGAACGGTTACAATTTATTTTATTTTATTTAACACAACAACATACCGCCATGGATATTCATACTAAATTATGAAGCTTACCATTAAATGATTACTTATCGTTACAATGCGATTTCTTATTCGCCATTGCCGTCTTGAATTCTGTTATCTCAACAAAACATGTCCACTTGTAATATGGACCAACTCAACTTCAAGATCCTTTTTAGTTTTTAGTAAATCAGCTGTTAATTCAACAGATACATATACATTATTTAGCATATAGCTAAAATACCAAGTTGCGTCGTTTTATCAAACATACTGCGACGGTGGTCAAATTATATGGTAAGAAATAATTTACCGCTTATTGTTCAACTCAAAAGACATAAATTTAATCCGGATAAAAAAATATATCAGACAAATACATAATGTGAGAGGTTTCTGCAGTATGGTATCAATGGAAAAATGCTCAAACTTAGTAGCTACGCGTGTAAGCATCAAAAATAATGTAACACATATAGTAAAAGTTTGCTTTTATTATAAACAAAATTTGATAATAAGGGTATACATAATTAAGAAAAACATAAATCATTTAAGAAGTAATTGGGGGTATTTTTTCAACTTGGTAATTTCTGTGAATGCTTATTCTCATTCTGTAATCCGTATTTTACAATCCGCTTTTATACGTACGGTTTCTTCCAGCGCGGCTTTTTTCCAGCAAATGTATAATTATTTGTAACATTCGTATGTATCTGGTCCGAAATTTCGTGCTTACGCAATGCCAAACTAAAAACTCGTATAATCTCCATTAGATAAATTAAATAGCGGTGTCAAATTCTCAAATGGCCCAAAACTCACGGCCGCTGGGCATGGATGTCCAACTATTTCAATGATTTTTTTTTGTGTAACAACAAGTATGGAAAAAACGAGACTTTTTTAAGATCACACAATTCTATAACGCATGCTAATTCGTATTGTTCAATATTACTCTACCATATGTAAAGAAAAACTCCACTTTTTTTTAACACTTTGAAGACTTAAGGATCGTAATTTTTCATGTGTTGAGTCCGCATAATTATTAGATTTTTTGAAATACGATATACTCGTACAGTAGCAAGGATTGCTTGTAAAAAATTACGATTGATTCTACACAGTAGTTTTTGGGTGGTAGCTTTTCAAATATGTATGCTAAAAACTGCATTATCGTGACATTTTACATTTTTACTATTATACAATTAAAAATGCTTTTCAAATAAGAAAAAAAAGATATATGGAGTAGATATATTAACAGAACGACATAGCTCAAACTGGTATAAAAAATATGTTGCGAACTTCTGTTTTATCAATTGTACCAATTTCGGTATCTACGTCTTGTCTATTAATGTTTGCCTTGTATGTCCCATATATCTTGTCAGAATTGCCGTCACCAAAGATCGCTTCAAATACTATTGCACCTATCAAAGTGTGAGGAGCAGACTCTATATAAGCAGACAACCATAAAAATCAGATCTCTTTTCCTTCTAGGCCACGACCGTCTCTGCAATCTCTCAATCACTCAGCCGCCCGCCGGAGACGCTACTGTGTTACGTGCCTATCTTATTCTAAAAATCACTTCTAGGACTTCAACCTTTCAACCTTCAACACTGCTTAAATATTAAGCTAGCTTACTCACTGATAATAAATTCAACTTGACATTATACCGTGTTCTTTTTTCGTTTCTTTCTACGTTCGGAATGTCCGTGTATTTCCATTTATTACTTCCTAACACGCATAACAATTCCTTTTCAGCAATCCACAGATCATAGCACTACTCCATTCCAACAAATATCTTGTAAGTTTGTTGAAGATGCACCGTATTCTGGAAAGCCAGTAAAAGCTGATAAAGCCATTGAATTATGCAAACCGAAGAATAAATATGTGTGATATCGTAGAGAGATTAAATTTATTAAATTCTACGGTTCGTTGTCATTTGAAAAGCCTAGTTAATAGTTTAATTAAAAAAGAAATTACTTTTAGAACTAAGGAGTGATGTATTATGAATTTCGAGTAATGTTTTCGGTTGGGGACGTCTGCACTAGACACAGACATTTTATACAAGTCCATAAATAAATTGTAGTTTGACACTTATTTTAAATCTTCGCACGGCGGTTAGTGTTCCAGTTTCTAGAAACTTCAATAAATTTCGAATCTCGGCAATGATATTTGTAATGCCCGCATACGTGAAACACACGTCCAAACAAAAATGAGTGGGCTATGTGTGATAGTGTAAGACTGCTATGCGCCAAATTTTAAAAGCTGGTAACATTTTTTGAAAGAGCGATTAATAACACTTATTTCATGATATGTTTCTAAATGTAAAAACAACATTCTTTTAAATAACTTTTAGATTGTTTGCTGACAAATATTGGTGAAACTGCATTCATATAATATATATTCAATTTAAAAACAGTATTTTTAAATACTTGGGTGTATACTTTTCGTTTTGCTCTTTTAAAATAAAAATTATATTACATTTTTCCCACTATTCTAGCTCCATAAAATTAGTATACAAGTATATCAGATATTCGGTTAAGGCATTACGTTGAATTTTTCAAAAAAAAAAAAATACACAAAAGAAAAGAAATGCGTCCAGTCAATAAAAAAGTGAAATAAACAGTAAAAATACAGTTGAAACTATCAAAAAAAAAGTACATATTAAGTTTGATTTTACAATAAATTATTAACCAGCTACATATTTTTACCTTTAAAAAAATATTTTTCGAGCAATCAGCAATTGAAATGTAAGTATTAAATTTATTTTTACATTTTGTAGAATTCTTCTATCGCTCAAAAAGATCTACTGACGTTTTCTAGAATATTCGAAAAAGGTTACACCGCACAATGCGATTATAAAAAAAGCTATAGGCCTCTAATTAGGATGGTACCTTGCGGCCATTTATTAACCTGTTAATTTAATTAGACCCAAAAAAGGGTTCACCCGTGACAGTTAAATTATAAAAAAAGCAATATAAATCATTGAAAAAAGTGTATGCATTCAGCTACTAGATATCAAAGATAAAGCGAGAGCTTAGAATTTAGATAAAATATCAAGAATTTGTTTTGAATGTGTAGAGCCATCCCTTATGAACAAATGTTGAAATGAGGAAATGCCAAACTAATCATCAGACCTCCTTCAAATATGTCATGGATATTATAGCTGCCTTACCTTTAAGCCCCTTCAAGGCTCATCCGTGCCGTTAGGAACTATGCTTAATAAATATATACTTTTACGTACTTGGCGAATCTTTTGAAATACGACTATGGATAAGGTATGGAAAATTGCAACTGTTTGGCGTAGATCTGTGGCGACCATATGCTTCAGTTAGGGAGCGGATATGGAAGAAGAGACATGTTTGAATATTATAATTCCTTCGTTCAACTTCTGCTGCCCGGTCACATCTTTATTTAAAGCCAATGAGCGTCAAGTTTTAATTTATTTTTAAACCATTTCAAACTAGTTTTTGATCCTTGCGTCACAGTAAACACAAAGGATTTGACCGCGCCATTAAACACTGCCAATTAAATTAGATTTATTTGTTTTAGCCTCAGACTTACATAAAAATTCTAAATCCATTCTAGGAAATGTGTTGATTCTATTTGACAAAAATGCCGTAAAATACACAACTGAAAATGACTATAAAATGAATCATATAATGATGAAAGAATGAAACATTTTTTTTAAATAAGAGTGAATCATGATTTTGTGTTGGTAATATTGTCGAAGGTGTTGGAGTGCCGCCCAAGAACCGGTTCAAGATTTTGATTTACTTGTAAAATAATTGTTTATTAAATAATCATATCAAGACATCATGTGTCTCCAATATCCTCGATCCTCCGCCTTATTCGTCCTTCGATTTGTCGTCCTGCTTTTCTCATGATATCCTCATAAAATATGATTTGAAATCATTTTCATTTCCGATTTATTCTGGATCAAACACGAGTCCCCTCATGCTCAAGTCGAGAGCTTTATCTTTTCGTCAATACCCACTAAAGAATTAAGACTACATACTCGTATGTTTATTGCTGCCGATTTTCCGTATCACTAAACGTCGATCGCCAAATTCGCGGAAATATTAAGCAGTTGCGTTTCGCACCACCGAATACATTTGTGAATCACGGGTCCCGTCGGTGTGTGAGAACTGTCAAGCGGGTCCAGCTCATTAATTCGGCGGAGTGGCCCATGGGAACCGACGGTCGGGAGGAATCCGCACCACCAGCTCAGGAATCCAAGCGGACCGTCCACCTCCTCGTTAATTGGCAGTTTTGCTCACTCTCTCTCTCCTGCCGAATATGCACTCCTGGTATTTTTTGTGCAACGGTTTTTGCGATCTAGTGTCGAAGAAATGACTGGTGATGCGAGGTTTGGAGCATATGTTCACAACAAACGACACCAAGAATACTTAAAACACCAGGAGTACAGAAGTACGGCAATCCAAGAGGATGGTCCACCTCCTAGTTATTTATCAATTTGTATCACTCTTAATCTCTCCTAGGTAATGTGCGCTCCTGGTATTATTTTGTTCTTTACCGTTTATCCCCGATCTAGTGTTTGAAGACTGCTTAATCCCGAAAACATCACAAAAAACTTTTAAAACTTACGCCGATTACATAATTATACCACGAAAATCTGAAGTACCAGGAGTATAGCAATCTAAGAGGATGGTCTACTTCTTAGTTTTTGTGAACAATTTGGCTCAATCTTTATCTCTCCTGATTAATATGCGTTCCTGGTACTTTCTAAGCAAAGGCTTTGGCGATCTACAGTTAAAGCAATTACTGGAATAATTGGAGCATATATGGTCACTACTAACTATCCTCAGGGATGATATTGTGGCTTTTGGGCTTAGCCGTGTGTGGGTAATTACTCATTTCCAATATTTCGACCGCCATTGCAGGGGTCTTTTTCAGGGTCGATGACTAAGTGTTAGATGACTAAGACAACCCTGAAGTAGACCCCTGCAATGGCAGTCGAAATATTGGTACAGGAGTAATTCCCCACACACGGCTATATCAAATCTGACCGTTAAAACCTAAGAAGTTATTATCCTCAGGGATCCTTTATTTTTTGCCCAACGTGTTGCATTTGAGTAATATCAGGTAATATTTTAAATAAAAATAAATAAACAAATATTGATTTTTATAATTTAGGAAAAAATAACTCAAAATAAATTTAATTGTACTCAAAATAGTGATATTATTATCATTTATATTGATTGAATGTTTGATTACAAACCTTCATTCTTGTTTATTTTAAAGTTAGACGGGGATCGAACCCGCAAATGCACGCTCGACAGTCTCATCGATAAACAAACATAAAAAATCTAGTCGCATTGACGACGCGCCACTTTACATTGCAATTATTTCCCTCTGGGGACATACTGCTGTAATCATCGCATACAAATGGGCTTTAAAAAACACTATAGTCATATTCAACGTCTCTTTCAGGAGTGAAAAAAAAGTTCTCTCACCGAATGTATGGGCTTTTTCAGTAGCCCGATATGGCATCTACACTTGCAGGACAAGATCTGCATCCATATATAGCTTCGATTCCCGTGTTTTATATACTCATACGGCTATATAATCCAAAAGGAAATTCCCGCGGTGCAGTGTTTACTCTGTATATGATTCGCAAAAAAATATTATATCATGTTATATAGATCATAAATATTATATAAGTGACCAATACATAAATTTTCGCAACAACTGGACAATAGTGACGTCAATTTTTTTAAAGTTCTGAATAAAAATAGTGGCGTTATCGTAGGATTCAAGTTGTTAATCTGAATCGCTAGATGTTATAGTTTTATCATTTAACTTCTAATAAATGATATAATAAAATGTGGCCGATTGTTGTTTAGATTTAGGATTAGAACAATTTCAGAAAAAAAATAGTTTCGCTCATAATTTCAAGTTTTAAATGGCTGAATATCTATGAATAAAATGATAAATTTGCCGAAGATGTCAAAAATACAACTCTGTTAAGTAATTTACCTAATAAATGTAAGTGAAATGCCAGGAATAGTCAATTTATAAAAATTTATGGTAGTCGAAGGTTTTCCCGATAACACCACCCATTCATAGTGACTTCTCCAAGAATGTTCGATTTTTAATAGTCGCTTAGATGTATGTCGAAGGTATTTTGGTGCTTCCGTATTAAAGGATAGGAATAACAGAAATTGACCATTTTGTACTACATCCCTACAAGGTTGACATTTGTTGACTCAGACAGTTTCTCCAGTTCCTTCCTTAACCCATTAATTGTATATGACGTGCATAGCTGTCATGAGGTTTACGTGGAATTTGTAGCCTCACATTACAGTTTTATTCTATTGTTGTAATGTTCAAAATGAAAAAAAAACGTAATAAATAACTGAATATAAAATATATTGGATTAGAGTCAAAAACTATAAGCAATATCTGATATATTCGTTAACTAGACAATATATTACAGTCTATTTAATTTGCCCAAAAATCTACGAAAAAGGTGCCGCGTTCAAGAGATTAATGCCACGGGTAGTTTTAGTAATGTTCTCCCAGCATCTGTGTTTCATCCCACAAACAATGTAAATTTCTTCAAGAATCAGATTAATAGATACTTGCAATTCCATCAATACCTACAAGCACACTTCTATTGTACCAATGCTTAATAAACGCAGTGTCGATTCGAGACGGTTAAGAGTCATAGAGTACGCAGAAAAAGCTTTTCTGCAAGCAGTTTCCTATGTGTATTGAACTTAAACAGTGCCGATTTTAGGGGGTGGCGAAGTGGGTCGGTGCCCCAAGGCGTCGAATAAGCTAGGGCGCCAAAGGCAACCAATCTTTCTTAGATGATTTTTTTAATTTTTATTAGAATATTATTTTATTATTTCAATATTCTAATCTACTTTTTTATAGATCATTGACTATATTACAATATTATTATTAATTAAATATACATATACTATACATAAAATTATTTTTTCAACGCGTCAATCCAAGCACAAAAATAACGGCAGAAGCGGGATGCGAACCGCGGACCTTGGAAACCAACTATGCCCAGGTATTCATACCGCTCGGCCAACTGAGCCATTGCTATGCCTAGACCGACTCACGTTGAAACTAGTATTTATATCATTGTTATCATCGTACGATAGATGTCGCTATAGTATATATTCAAAGTATGTATATTTTTATTATTATTCAATCAGTCTTCATTTATTCACAAGCTTATGAATAAATGAAGACTGATTGAATAATAATAAAAATTGCCCCAGGGCGCCGCAGGGTCTAAAACCGGCACTGAATCTAAATCTCTAGTATGTACTTTATTTTGGTATTTTTCGCTAAGTCTATTGATGGTATTAGTTACGTCGGATGGACTCACCTGCAGGAATTGCAGCAGCAGCAAGAAGAACTGCAATTGCAGTCCGTGAGGAAGGCTGCGGGCTAGCAGCCTCCACACAACTCGGCACATCTTGCAGACGAGCGTCAAACACACACCATGCCTCACGATCAGACACACTACGGTCAGGTGTCAACCAGACAGACACAGAATCATTTCGTAAACCACTTAAAAAAAAAAACTAAAAAAAAACGGCACGGATAGCGTTAGAATTGATAAAACTTTACAAGATCCCTCCGTTTAATTTTTACAAAAATATTTTTCACTTTTCGATTTGTTTCGTTTGATTTTTTATAAATATTTTTTTATTTTAAAACACAGTCACTGTCACAGTTTTAAGTTTTAATTCATTGTAATTGTTAATGCGATTATGCTTACAAAGTACTTATTTGTTTGTTTTTAGAGATAAATCTGTTCGTTGTTTAAAATTGTTATTTGCGTTCGTAAATGCGATTTAATTATTGAATGTACATTTTTCAAAAACGATTTTTAAATCTGTAAGTTTTCTTCTTTTATCTTTATTCTTTATATTTTGAAATCGTTTATGTTTATACCTAATAGTTTCAGATGAAATGGAAATATCGCCTAAAATTTTAGTTTCAATTATTTTGAATATATATTTGTTAATTATCGGTAAATATTACCAATACGGTCAGTAACATAATTAGAAAAAAATCACAAATATGAATTGTTATATTCGGATTAAAATCAAATAATGCTCATCATAATATTTTGTTTTACGGGTTGTTTGAACATTAAATCAGAAATATTATTACTAATTATTTACAGATCAATACTGAAATAATAACCGACCAGTTAAATTGTTGTATGATTTTTGACTTTCCCTGGTTTCAGATATTACATTTTTTAATATTATCTAAGATAAAAAAATCCTGGCACGGACTTCATCTTTAACATCTTTGTACCTTAGTTAAACATTAAAAACTCGTCAATGGAAACTATAAAATATTAAGATGACTTTTTCTTCCCCTATACAACCAACTTAACACAAAAAACATATTTTGATACGTAAACAGCATTCAATTTTTTTATGACATTGCGGGATCGAATCCTGGACCGCCGGGATGGCATCCACGATGATTAATCCATGTATTCCGTTTAATTTTCGGTTTAATTGGTCCCGCGCTTATTAAAATAGTCAGAAATGGCAGCCACCGCTCGCCTAATTAACAGACAACGAGAGAATAACCAACAACGGAGCACCGACATCGACGAAAATAAAACAATTAACTTCTTTCGAATGTGCGGATGACCAGACAGAGCTTTGCTTTCATACTAAACGAAGAGTCCAGGTTCGAATGTAATCCCAGTTGTGCAAATCACCCTTCAATAGCAATAAGAAGTCAAAGCACAGATACGACGGAAATTATGAAAGAGTCAAGATTCATTAGTAAATATGCCATTGGAAAGCACAAAACCCCAAAATATTTACGATAATTTTGCTAAATTAATAAAATACATATAACAGGACATGTATTAAAGTATTAAATATCGAAAAACCGCTTAACACAATAACATCCGATTCTAAGTATGCTTACATTTGAAATCGTATATATTGTTTGATAATATTTCCAATTCCTAAAGTCTCATTTGGAATTATTCAAAATTGTTTAAAATATCTTACGTTCGAACACTTGATTGAATTAAGTTACCTAAATACGATGATAATATGTCAATATTTAATGTTATTTTCAACATTTTAATTAATATATACGTATTATGATTATAGATGAAGTATTTCATAAATAACTTAAATGTATGAATATATTTAAAATTCCGATTCCAAATATAGAATATTGTTTGTCATATTTCGAATTTAAAATATTCCATTTTATAACTGCACAAATTGTATGAAATTTCTGCCGGTACACCTTTTTGAACTATGTTTAATGGTCAATATTATCCCAAAATTTAATGTTGTTTTAAATTATTGCATATTTTGTTTTTGAGCATGTTGAATCGAGCATGTTGGCATGGTGCACATGTCCCTCGACGAGAGCATGATGCCATTGGTGCTTGCAATATGCGGGAAGGACATTTGCCCAAGAATACTAAGCAGGTGTGACAAAAACATGAATGAATGCAATAAATTATGCATATTTAAACAATGCTTGGATGGAAAAACTCTCAAAAGTAAATTAAATTGCCTAACACTAAAAATACGCAAGGAATAGTAAATTTTTCGCAACCTTTTAATTATAAGAAATATATGGACATACTAGAATTAGTTCTGCAACTATTTTGTGTTTCAAGAAATTTCGCTACCCTTCGCTATATTTTTAGTTGAAAACAAATCAGTGAAGTGTTCTCAATAATTTTAACTTATAAGAGCGAGGCATTCAAAATAAATGGAAACAATTACATATTTAATAAATAGTCTTACTGAAGAACCATCGATTACGAAGTTTGATCACAGAAATATACGATTGCGCAATTACACCAACTTATGGTGTAACTAGTTTCGTTTTACAAAAATAAGCGTTTGTAAAGATTAATCTGAAAAGAAGCGCATAACCGCTACTAATTAAGACTATATGGCCCCTTTACAGGAATCTCTTATCAGTAGCTGAATATAACTAGTCGTAAAGTTCTACCAAATACATTATATTCTTGATATTTAATACGATTGTAATAATTAATATTAAAAACAAACACTTTTTGCACATTTAAAAAAAAGCATTTAAAAAAATATTTGAAAAATATTAAAATATTAACACATTGCACATTTACGAACGCACTGTTTCGCGCGCCAATTTAATCCGACATAACCTTAAAAAAGTTCGAATTTTCAAATTCAAAAACACACCTTTCGTTTGTTTTCGTATTATCGAAAGCGAAAAAAATATCCTCCGACGTCGTCAACCTCCGGCGGGCGAGGCACTGCACATTGACGTATGCGAATTACAAAAAAAGGTTCGTCTTTTTTTTTACTTTATGAAAACACGGCGTTTCTCGAAGGTTTTCGTTTGTTGTGATGACGAGCGACGTTAAGTAACCTCTCTTATCATCAGCCTCTGGCGGGTGAGGCACTACTGACTGGCAGAAGGAAGCTACCCGCGGGCGACGTTCCCCCACCACGAGCAATAACCGCTGGGCTATTCTCCTCTCGCTCTCTCATCTGAAACTTAAAGCTAACCACACACGAATCAACAAAAAATCTATTTAATATTATATTATATTGTTTTAAAATGCATTTTAAAACTGCACTAAAATAAAATAAAACAAAATAATAAAAAGTAATTCAATATATACATACAATTATACATCAAATTTAATACGCATCAATTCATTCAGAAAAAAATATAGGTATTTATAAAATTTGATGCATAATTGTATGTGTATATTGAATTACTAATAATATTGAAATATAGTTAATGATCTAAAAAATAAGATTAGAGTATTGAAAAAATATTCTAATCAAAATTTAAATCCATGCAAAATATTATAGTTAAATAAGATGGTATAACCGAAAATATGCTGAATGACACACGTGCGAAAATTATATTTGTAAAATTTCTCAACATTTTAGAAGAGATAGAATTATACATACTCGTACATAGTTATCATTATATATTGTAGAACTATATACTTATATGTATCAAAGGATCCAATAAAATGTTCAAAATTTAAAACAATTATCGGTATGAAGTGATTATATTATTTTTAAGTTTAATGCAGGATTAACGAGTTTGGATTAGGCTAAGTTATGTAATACTCATTTTATTTTAATTCTGACCGTAAGTTATTTAGTCTGCTTGGAAAAATACGAGCCTCAATAAAATATAGTTCTATAGAATATAGATGATTGTTAGCATTTGTTAAAATAAGTCTGTGTCTCTGCCATTTTTTGAAAAGTTAAGAAAAAAAAGCAATTTTCCAATTTTTATTACTCGAGTATCTTTGTGGTGTATTAAGTACTTTAGCGGTCCCAAGCAAATTTTTGAGGATGTTTGAGTATGATGAAAAAAAACTCAATAAATAATCATCAAGGCTACCTTTTTTAAAACATTAGATATTAATCGGTTTTGTATTTCACTGGGTAAACTTGATGCAATTCTTTTCATAGATGATATAAAAGTAAAAGTACAATGGCAAAAACATTGAACCATTTAGACTTAACATGAAGAGATGTTGTAGATGGTGCAAACTTCGATACAGTTTTTTATATATATATATCGAGGCTTGATGATCATGGTGTCCTCTACGCCAGGTATGTATAGACTCACGTGGAAGGCTTACGTTAAACAGTGGACGGATAGAGTCTGATGATCGAGGCTTAAGGTGTAATGAAACTTAACGAACTTGACGTATAAAAATTGAAGAAGATTTGCTTTAGTTTGTTTTCAATATTTTTAGATTTTAGGCACAGTACCCGTGAAGTTAATAAAAAACAAACACACCTATTCATGGAATACAATATTAACTTCCATATGCCTTACTCCTCCTTGCTGTTTCATGACATCACATAAATCTATTTTTTTCAACCTATCAGAACGTTTAGCCATGTGAAGAACAAAGGAAGGTCTTATTGAAAGCGAATTGATTTTCAAATATGTATGTGAATAAAAATTGCCTTACAGTATTTATATTACAAAAACGTTAAAAGTTTTTATCTATTTTAATATAAAAAAATTAAAATGTTTTTTTTAAGATAGTATGCCGAAAATTCAACATACTCGTATATTTTGCCGGGACATAGCTCAATGGAAAGCGTTTGCTTTGCAAGCCAAAGGTCGTAGGATCGATCCCCGATGGAGATTAAAACAAAAAATAATTTTTTATCGGTTTACGAGCCCTAAAATAAATTTTTAACCTCGGTTGGTGTGAATTTTATCCATAACCCGTAAAATGCCAGTCGTAGACTATTAATTAAAATTGGTGGTAGACGAAAGCTGTCCCGTGAAGACCACCCATTCAAAGTAAATTCCTGTAATAATAAAGGATGATACGTGAATCTCTGGCTGTAGTCTATGACGTTGGCGGGTCAAAACTTCACAAGCAGCGCTTAGCCATATTTACACCATGGTAAGCGTCATAGAATTCCACAGATGAGACCAGAATTACTATCACCATCTGTTGGTATTCCCCTGTATGTGTTTAGATTAAAAAATAAATATTACAACAACGCTTACAGTTTTCATCTATTTTAATTTAAAAAAAATGCTGTTTTCTTTTTAAGATAATAAACCAAAAATTCAACATATATACTTTGTGATCTTTGCTAACAGTACTAAGCCCTCACATCTGAATTTGATAGTAAATCGAGAGATCATGTAACTTACAGTTTCCTTCGAGTTAGTCAGTCAGTGTGCGGTGGGCCTAAGAACCTGTTGCGTCCAAGTTGGGGTCCAGCCAGAGAGAGACGGCTGTTTTATTTCCCAGATCAGACAGAGACAGGTGAGGGTATGAATTTCGAAAGGAAGCGGCTTTAGGATATTCGAATGTACTCAAAATTTACTTGTGATAATATAATTTTAATTATCTATAAATATAAATACATTTGAGAGCACCAGCAGAGGTTTTTGGACATCTAGTGAACTCTATGACATACAACAGGGTTGGTAGAACACCGCATTTGGGAAGGATTAGAATGATGAAAATAATAACCTTTTGATATTAGCTTGAGGATCTGCAGAGGATCGAGAGGAGTGGAGATCGAGATAAAAGATTTTATTGCTGCAAACCAATCCACTTGATTGATACTACAAAGCAGATCAGCTTGATATAGCTCTTTTAGGCTGATGCCGAAAAGCCTCGAAAAACAATCTTTCGTCACTTATTTTTGTTCGCTCGCTTGACATGCACATCTAATAATGTTAGTTTTAATTACATTTATAAAATTACACAGCGTTTGCATACACCATTTTATTTTTTATGAGAGTTGCTCTATTTTATGTAGGTGAAACTGTCATCGTTAATTTGTTTTTTTGCCGTGATTGTTTTGGCGGCGCTGGATGTCAGTGTTCCGGCAGTTGTCAGTTAACTTTCGTCCGGCTGGCGGACCCCATGCCGGTCGGACGAAGAAATCAAGTCATTATTAAAAATATATGTGAATTGTGCTTCAAAAACAAGTTCTTCGTGTTGTTAATCTGCTCCTACATCCTTCCTCCACGCGGCCACGAACCTGCAACTTGACGCCTTTTTAAAGACGGGGGATGTCACTATTAGTATTACAATACGAGATACGAGTACTTTATAAATTGACACCCATGTTTTTCTTTATTCATAAAAATATATATAGTGTACTTAGGTTAACGTGCATTGCTACGTGTCATTTATTTAAGGATTAAAATTTCATGATGATCAGTCGAGCGTTTTGGTAGTTTATAAGAGGAGCAAATCGTATTAACTATAGTTTCGGTTTAGTGTAAAATTCTTCTTCTTTTCTCATGGCATCGAAGAATTATATTTATTATGATGCATTATATACACTATTTATTACTAAAATGGATTATCCACTTAATTGCTAATCCTCTCGCATGTTTTAAGCAAAAAAAATGGTTTGAAAAATTCACACTACATTGACAGTATAATTTGTATTGCACCGAGCCGTAACGAAAGGGTTAAAGACTATTTTTTCTCTATAAAAACTATATTCATTATAGAACATTTTAATACTTTCTATTAAGCCCTTATTATAGGCTGTGCATTGCTTTATTCGACCTTATTAACAACACTGTCCAGTCCGATTACACAATACGTTTAATCACTAGGCCGAACGCTAAAGGTGGGTCACACAACATGTGTGTGATCGTTCCGCCAACGCTTAGTGGCCAACTACACACAGCTTGTGATGTTTTTTCAAACCTTAGTGGCCGATCACACAAAATACCTGTATGTGTCGTTTTTACTTTCGACCATAATTCAAAGATCTCAAACCTTTTCAGTGGAGGTCATATTTAATTTTATATGAACACATGACGATAGATTTAGCAATTCTTTAAAAAAACAGTCGGCCTCCAGCGTAAGTTTAATCGCGTGGACTGGATAGTGTTAAAACAAATCATTGAAGCTACTCCTTTACGTTTCACACTTCACAAAAGATGTACACGGTAAGAATACCGACATGGAAAAAATATTAAGCATTCGCAATGCAAGTGTTCTGGAAACCAGAGGTATCCAAAAACAAGGCAAAGAAAAAGAGCCTCGACAGGTCTTTGGGTGAACCGGGACTAAGGGACTGAAGGACTTAAGGATCGACGATCGGAAAGGAACCGTTGTAAATTTTAAGTTGAAATAAATACGTAATTTTACTAGTCCAGGGATAATTTCAGACTAACTACTAAATGGATAAGCCCCTTAAATTTACAAACGTTAGTTTATTGCGTTCATAAATAATGAAATAATCAATATAAATCAATACAAACAAGAAACACAAAAAGTAAGTTCTAATGTACAAGAAAGTAGAAGAAACAATGCATAAATATAGGTATGTACTTATTTTTAAGTACTTAAGTAATAGAAGAGAAGAAAGTCAACAACGATTAAAAACAATTATTAAGAAGTCCCGAAGTTCGCTAAGCAGAAGACTCCGCGAAATTACTTTGATAAATAAATTCGTGGAGCTCATATCGAACGAAACTGGGCTTCTCTCAAGTGGAATATATCAATATTCGAGGCGATATGGTTGAATAGTCTGATCACTGGTCTACCCAACTAATGACTGGGCACGGCGCTTTTAATGACAGATTATACTCATTTAATTTATTTTCAAACCCTTGTTGCCCCTGTGGCGCCCTGTTCCATACCTCAGAGCACATTCTCTGGGACTGTCAGTTCCTCTTGTTAGAAAGAGGAGTCCTTTTCTATGCAGTTCGAGGGAATCGCCTCGGCCCTATCGGGCATGCAGACTATGTGGCCACTAAAAAAAAATTCCACGCATTTACCATTTTTGTTCACATTTTCGGTGAGAGAATTTATCTTCCATCTCCATCTATTTACAAACCGTGAATGCGATTCTGAACTCTTTCACGGGTTCTTTCTTTTTAGAACTTCTGTGCAGTGGCCACAATTGTTCAGAGGGGACTCCCACTGGACTTATCAGTTGCTAACTGATCATAATCTGAATAAGCGCATCATCAAGGAGACTTAACTGTCCTCCGGTGTGATGCAAGTGTGAGGCGGGTAAAGTCCAGTCCAGTCCAGCGATAAAATAGCACATCTTAAGCGCGGCTTTCGTTAGATAACTGTATTTTAGTAACATTGGGCGCGGAGCCCTTAGTTAACGTATTGGCAGGCCCTAACTACAGTAGTACCTTGACATACAAATGCCCCAACATATGAGTTTTTTGAGAAACGAGCCGTCGAGCGAGCGATTTTTTGCTTTGAAATCCCCCGGCCACGGTCAGAGAATCAGTTTTCAGTGTGCTCTCGCTGATGAGGCATCTTTGATATGTTGTGCTCGCGTTTTGTGACAATGGGGAAATTTGCTTTGAGATACGAGTAATTTGAAATACGCGCAAGGTTACGGAACGAATTAAACTCGAATTTAGAGGTACCACTGTAATAACTTAGTCTTTTTTGCGGGATACAAAGTCATCGAAATCTAAACGTCAAAATTTTTTAATGAAACTGCAAAAACATAGTGGAATTTGAACGTTTATTTTTTCTCAGATATCTCTCGACTATGAATGTATTATAAATATCTTGATCTTATCTGGAATCTGGCGACCCCAGAGGCCGCGTCGAGTTGGAGTCAAATCATCATTAGTGGCCTAATTTACGACCAATTAAAATGGTGGACATATGCTCCAACGAGATGACTATCTTCCGAGACCTCGGGATGGCATTTTTTCAAACAAATCTGACGATAACGGCTTCGGTATCTCCCAAACGGCCACCCACAAAATTTCATACAAAGTATGATAATATTTAATAAAAACGAAAAATGCTTGACCCAACACTTGTATCGTCGGGTTAATCATGCTGTCTTCTTAATATTACATAGATTGCGTACCACATAACGTTAATGTATCGCGAAACTGTTAATAAAAAGAAACTGCAAAATAGGACAGGGATCGAGAGCGATGGGCTAACGCTAACCATCCGATTTTCTTAAAAAACCTGCTTAACAAATCACCACAAAGTATGCCTCGGACACTACTACCTACCCCTTCTTCAAATACTCGGACTTCTGCTCTGGAGGTTATCGGGAATCATATTTTTTTATGTGAACACATACAGGAGAATGCTGAGAGATCGTAAAAGTCATTCTGAAGTCTCATCTGTGGAATTCTATGACGCTTACCATGGTGCATATGTCTAAGCGCTGCATGTGGAGTGTTGATCCGCCAACGTCATAGACTACAGCCCGAGATTCACGCATCATCCTTATTGTTACAATGAATGGATGTTCTTCACGGGATGACATTCGTCTACCACCAATTTGAATTAATAGGCTGTGACTGGCATTTTACGGGTGAACAATTAAATTCACACCAACCGGGGGTATTTTAGAGCTCAGAAATCGATTAAAAATCTTTTTTATTTTTTAGTCTCGAAACCAACGACCTTTGGTTTGCAAAGCAAAAGCTTTCACCATTGAGCTATACCCGCCGGCAATTCTATATACCGGACGGCCCTAGTGGATCTTTAGGTGCAGATATATCTTAGAAGGAGGAATGAACAGTGACAGCTGACAGAATTAATTGGCGGTGATTTGTGGTGGCTTTATGTTCCAGATATGGAATGGATATAGGAAGAAAAATATGAATTATGATGACATTATATTATAAGATAGCGGTTGTCGAAGAAGAACAAAATAGGGCAGGGAGAGTCAGTATTGTGCGACTGTGGAGACCTGCAGACCGCCTCACACCTAATATTCCTCCTAATGCTGGGCAACACACGATGTTGCCAGATACTGGGCAAAAATAATTTGACGTCGCTGACACAAATAAGAATACAAGATCGTCCAAGTTTAATATAATTAATTTTTCACCCACATTATATTTCATATGCGTTAGTCGAGATTTTTCAAATTTCGCCGTGATAGAACTCTCGTTCGGCAGTCGAGATCTTCAATCTCTTCCATACCCTCGGTAAATAATTGTATTTAAATACGAGGATTGTTAAACCTTAAAGACCCAAGGATGGTGCTTTGGTAAATTCTGGTATACAAAGTCGACTGTTTTCTTTCTATCGTCAAACTGTGGTGTTGATCACCGGTGTTGCGGTGGTCGAGTGGTAGCAGCAGAAGCATTCAGGCTAAGGGGCAAGGGTTCGGAAGTTTTCATAAAGGCGCCGCTTCAGTACCAGACTCAGTTATTTCCAACTTAATAATATATTAATTTTACAAATACGCTCCATAACTGCAGCTTTGCCACAAACGCACAAAACAACTTTGCACACTATTTTCTCTAATCTTCTCATTATTTTTGTTTTTCCTCTACTTAAATCACATCTGTATCCGAAAATCCATATTTACTCTCTATTTGGATCATTCATATGGTCTACTCTATATCTATATTCTAGAAAATATGACTTCATCACTGAGTATTTACAAAATTATTTTTAATGTTTAACATATAGTGGCTTTTGGGCTTAGCCATGTGTGGCGAATTTTCTAGCACCAATATTTCGACCACCATTGCAGAAGTCTTCTTCAGTGTTGACAACTTTGTGTCCTGAAGAAGACTCCTGCAATGGTGGTCGAAATATTGGTGCTAGAAAATTCGCCACACAGCGTTCTTAAGCACGTGAACCGAGCAGGCCATCATTACGCTATGACAGCAGCATGATGTAGCCCTTGCTGACTGGTACCGAAAACCTCGATACACAATCTTTCGTCTCTTATTTCAATTCGCTTGTCATACATTTATGTGCCGTTTTTGGCACTAGTTATATAGAGCGCGGCAGTTGTGCCCCGCCCGTTGGCGAGAGCATATTGTATTGCGTCTCGGCCGAATGCTAGGTCGAGCCATGAATTTGTAAAGTTTTATCGTAAATATGTGTCAATGTGCTTCTGAAAAAGTCTGTGTTATCAATCTGCTCCTTATCCTGCCATCACGCGACGGAATAACACCTTTTTGAGAGAGAGGAGGATGTTAGCTAATACATTTAAAATTCTCGACCCTCTCAAAGGTCTTACCTCGGAGATTTCAATTTCAATTTTGTTTATTTTGCCTTTCAGAAACATTACAAATTATGTTAACTCAATGCATTTCTGAAAGACAATAAAAATACAAATAAAAAATACAATATATACAAAAATAGGTATTTATGATTAAGTACTATGAACAAAGCAATAAAGACAAGCAACAGAAGGTCCCTATGCTTATCAGACAGACGAAGCCAACCAATTATCCCTCCAAAGAAACTCTTGGAGTTCTTGTCTGAATTGGGCCTCTATTACATGAAATATATCAACATCCGAGGCGAGATAGCTGATGAGTCTCCGATTTGCATCCAACATGTACAATCGCATAGCAACTAGTTCTTCATTGTAATAAGCTTGGTCAGTCGTGGAGAGTTTTACCTTTAATTTTAATTCATATTTATTATTGTCACTGAGTTGGGTCCTGCCATGTGGTCCCTTACCTTGATTAGACACCGCCGTATAAACATAATTAAAACACAAACATAAAACTCGAACCAATAAATAAAAAAAAAACAAATCTTTACGACCATGAACCGAGGCGCGTCATCACACTATCAGCTCGACGCCGAACATCGATCTGGACTTAATCTAGACTGAATCTGGATATTTTACTCCCTACTGCAGAGAGGCGAGCCCGATGGATTGGTCACATCATGCGCCACGATGGTCTTCTTCACGAAATTGTGGAGGGGATGGTTGACGGTAGAAACTGTAGAGGGCGCCCTAGACGGGAGTATTTGCAGCAAGTATTCGAGGACATGAATTGTAGCGCTTATGCTGAGCTGAAAAGGGTTGCGGAGGACCGAGAGGAATGGAGATCGAGATGCAAGATTCTGTCGCTGCAAACCAATCCACCGGATTGATACTACGAAGAAGACTGCAGAGCCACTTCACTGTATTGTAACAAGTTTAAAATAAAAACATACCGAACACAATCAAAACTACGATATTACCGACTAATCATATTTGGCTAGTATTTTTCCTCCCAAATAAATGCATTCTTGCTAAGACAATATAAAAAGTATAAAAACGGCATTTGTAACATTACAATATTAAATTCAGATCCTTCATATATATTGACATCAGCATGATGTAGCCCTTGCTGACTGGTACCGATAACCTCGATATACAATCTTTCGTCTATTATTTCTGTTCGTTTGTCATACATTTATGTGTCCGCCATATTAGGACTAGTTATATAGACCGCCGCTTGGGGCGCCGGTGCGACAGCCCATCATTCCAATCGCGTACCGCCCGTTAGCGAGAACATATTGTATTGTGGATCGGCCTAATGCTGTGCCTAGGTCGAGCGCTAATTTTTTTAGTTTTATCGTAAATATATATCAATGTGGTTCTGAAAAAGTATGTGTTATCAATCTGCTCTTAATCCTGCCATCACGCGACGGAATAACAACCTTTTTGAGAGAGAGGAGGATGTTAATGCTAATGTTTGAGTGTTTTCTAATATAATCAGTATTTGTTGTATATTATACAGTTATTAAAGCTTCAAAATATGAGACACAGTACATGTAGAAGTAAGAAATGGAAGCATGAAGGAATATATTCAAAATCTTTCATGGTGCACAAACGTGAGGCACACTAATGCCAGTGTGCATAAATCAACCTAAAACTAGACATGTATAATCAACACTTAAAATACGAGTATCAGTATGATAGGTATTAACATACTCCTCTCTAATTTAAGGTTGTTATTTATTCGCGCGGTGGCAAGACGAGGAAAAGATTAACAACACAAAGACTTTTTCTGAAGCACATTGACATATATATTTCGATAACTTTACAAACTTCTGGCCCGGACAGCATTCAGGCCGAGCCACAATACAATGCGATCTCGCCGCCGTCGGCTCACGACCGCGCGCCTCGTGACGAGCTGTCGCCCAACGCGACAAGTGGCGATCCATATAACTAACGTCACATCCATGACCGAACTTGTCTAAAATGCCAGCATGACGACACATACATGTATGACAAGCGAACGGAAATAAGTGACGAAAGATTGTATATCGAGGTTTTCGGTACCAGTCAGCAACGCCTATATCATGCTGATATCAGTATTTAGAGTTAACCACTAACATTTTTATTACAATGCAACCAAAAAATTACGCAGCCCCAACATTATTTTTTTCTAATTTTACAATTTGTATTAAATGATGTTCTTATGCAGAAAAACAATTTGCGTTGTGGTTGATGATAATTTGAAAGATCAGATTTTTTGGACCGAATGTTGGCCGGAATAAGCTAACACCCAGCTAACCTCATCAGGTCAAGCTGGTTAGGGCACTCTATTGTCCTGGAGGTAGTAAATGCCCTCCGAAGGCGGATGAACCTTTATGGTCAACGGCATTAGGATGTGGAAATAAAGGGGAAAATACCACATTAAAGGTCTTAAAGACATCCCACGTATCAGCAAAAAAATTATTGCATCTCAAGTAAAATTTTCCTGAGATAAAATAGTCCCCCAATCGGATCTCCGGGTGGGGACTGCTCGAGACAAAACAACCAAGACAAATAAGAAAAACCTTCAGCCAGCAAGATATGCCACCTGGAATGTTCGAACATTACTGCAGAACGGCGCCCTAGACGGGAGTATTTGCAGCAAGTATTCGAGGACATGAACTGTAGCGCTTATGCTGAGCTGAAAAGGGTTGCGGAGGACCGAAAGGAATGGAGATCGAGATGCAAGATTCTGTTGCTGCAAACCAATCCTCCGGATTGATACTACGAAGAAGAAGATGTTTTTAATTTTTGGCCAAAATCCTTCCCGGAAATTACTCTTTAAAAATTAAATTACTTACTTTACTTCAGAAATTTGTTGACGTGCATATTTTCCAATTAGCGAACGGATATGAAAAAAAATCAACAATATATATATTTAAAAAATATATATTAATAAACAAATATCGATCTCATATCGTGACTAGTTCCTTTTACCTGAGTTCTGTATCGGATTTAACCCATCACCGGTCCGGTCAGCTTCAGCGTAACATTCCAATTGCGATGTTCTCGCTCAGTGCTATCGGGAATACGCTTGGACTGCGCATAATAAAGTCCTATGACGTGATCTCCGTGAATAAGGACCCTCAGAAAATAATAAAAAAATAATACAAATCCCAACCATCTCGCATTTTTAATGCGGTAATAAGATAAAAACATTTTTGTACCCGTATTAAAAATGTATTAATTATAAAAGAAAAATATAATTCTTATTTTTATTCGGTTATTATTTTTAAACCTTTTCACTTTTTTTTAGATTTTTTACACCTAAAGTTTAATATTATACGCTGAGCTTGCGATGAGTTTGCCAGTGATAAGCTGTAAAAAGAAATTTTACGATCGATATTTTAAGTATGTCCAAATTTTAACGTCTGAACTACTAACTTTTACACTCTCTTTTGGTGTTGCTCACCAAAGCCAGTTACTTATATATATAACGAGAAAGTACTCTGAAAGCAATGCCTTGGTAAGTGCTCCCAAGGAGCTCAGGTACAAGGCGACCGGCCCCGGGGCCTTAGGACAACAACAAAAAAGTGATAAACTATAAAAATAAATCTTACGATCGATATTTTAAGTGTGAATTTAAGTTACATTTCAATATTACTATAATTTGTCATAACATCTATTTAATCACCGTCAGCCTGTATCTGTCCACTGTTAAACGTAATCCTCCCACAAGAGTCTCCGTCCTCTTCGATCCTCTGCCTTTCGCATCCAGATCACTCTCGCTATTATTCTTTTACTGTACAACATCAATTATTTATACTTAATTTTGTCCTAAGGGCTGTTCATCATCATCATCATCATCAGCCTGTGTCCGTCCACTGTTGAACGTAGGCCTCCCGCATGAGTCTCCATCCTCCGCCTTCCGCATCCAGGTCACTCCCGCTGTTCTTCTTATATCTAAGGGCGGTGAAGCATGAATAATTTATATTTAATAAATTTATTGAAAAACGTATTGTTATATAGTAAGCTCGTTATAGCCCTTGCTGGCTGGTGCTGAAAAGTCTCGATATCCGATCTTTTGTCTCTAACATTTGGTCGCTCGTCTGACACGCATATATAAAAATGTTAGTATAAGTCTAGATTTAAAGAGTCATAAATATATGGCGCTTGCAGGCGCTGTTATGTTTCCTTTGTCCCATCACGTAGCCCCTTCACGTGACAGCAGATAATTCGTCAAATGCCCGACATGTGGTCTTCGGGAGCTGTTACTGTTACTACGCGATCCGAGTGACTTTCTGCACGGGCACCGTCAGGTACGCATCATTCATTGTTTCTGGCCCGGGCAGAATACCGAAAATTGACAGTCTTGTAATTAAAATAAACGCCAATGTGCTTCGCGACAATTTCTTTGATTTAGAGGCCTGCTTCTTATCCCTCCACCACGCGTTCTGATGACGATCTCGGCGAAGCGGAGTCTCTATTAAACGGGGATGTAAGTATTCATTGTAAGCTTCACCCATGCGGTCATCCATCCAAATTAAGTTACACTGAACACAAGTTAAAGCTCCATTTTGGGTAGATTAAAAAAACGTTGATCGTCTTATTTGAATGTCCAGGTGTGGTGAGTAATAAGGTGTGTGTTCGGTACAGTATTGTTCTATAGCCCGAGGGAAGGTAGTTCATGGTCTGATGCAGATGGAAAAACGATGAACAAAATTAAAGCAAGTCTTGCCATAACCAGCACGAGAACCCTCCGGGCATCGCAAAGGAAATCCCTTGCATTCAATACATGGTGCAGCCGGTGCATCAATGGTAGTGTTACAGAGACTATTATGAAATTGTAGATCATTGTGATGCAAGTGTAAAAGGAATGCTTACTCCAGATAATCGACAAAGGCGATGTTAAAAATATAATATTCATATTTCGTGTAAAAATAGTAATACTCTATAGCCCGAGGGTAGGTCGTTCCGCGCTAAATGTACACTGAATAAAATAAACATGGTCTTGCCATAACCAGCACGAGAACCCTGAAGGCATCGTGGATGGGATTCCCCTTTAAGAAGTGTCGATAATAGGTCACGGAAATCATATATATATATATCGTGTTTTTTAAGATTTATTTATTTTTTAGCTTGTGTATCTCGTACTCTTACTATTTATAAGAGGACTTAAATTAATTAAACACACCTGGATTTGAAGCCGATATAGTGCATTTGGAGTACAGGGCCTGCGTAGCATATCAGGTGTACGATGTTTTGACTTTGTAAGGAATGACGACGAGGAAGAGCGGGCACATGTTTATCATTCAGTCATTCAACATCGCCTGTATCCGTCCACTGTTGATCGTAATCCTCCCGCATTAGTCTCCATCCTCTTCGATCCTCTGCCTTCAGCATACAGGCCACTCTCGCTATTCTTCTTAAGTCGTCCGTCCATCTTGCAGGTGGTCGGCCAATGCTTCGTTTGCCAGTTCTTGGGCACCTGGCTAGCGTGGCATTTTAAGACAAAAAAGACACATGTTGCAGTGGTTATATTCACAATATTTGACTTGGTTTGGTGTATATTCTCCGGATGTGTACAAAAGCATAAATTACAGCTGCGTTTTATTTAGGTCTATGAAACCGGCAGTGAAGAAATACAATTAAGTCGTTTGTTAGGAAAAAATATTTGATTTTCAGTAAAAACTTATGCAAGATATTAAGCAATCTAGATGTGTCAATGCTCGTGGAAACATAGATGGTTCCCGGGAGCCTCCAGGACAAGAGCCCGAGAACTTGCATAGACTGCGGCTGTGGTACCAGAAAAATATTTGCACAATTGTGTTTTGTCCTCTAAGGGTGGCTCAACCCTACCGGGGGCATGTATAGAGCTTAAATTTCATAAAATAATTTTTAAAATCAAGCTTGCTCGGGATTTGAACCGACAACGTGTCAATGACAAACAAGCGCTTTAACCATTGACTATGCCGCCCGGTGACTTAGATACCAGATGAGAATCCAATTTATTAAGAAAATATAATAATCGGCGAGTAAAGCTCAACGGTCAAAGCGTTTGCTTTGCAAGCCAGATGTTGTGATTAAAAAAAAAAAGAATTGTTAATCGATTTTTGAGCTTTAAAATACCCCCCCGTTTGGTATGAATTTGATCCCTCACTCGTAAAATGCCAGTCATAGCCTATTAATTAAAATTGGTGTTAGACGAAAGTCGCCCCGTGAAGATCACCCATTCATAGTAAATTCCTGTAATAATAAAGGATGATGCGCGAATATCGGGCTGTAGTCTATGACGTTGGCGGATCAACACTCCACATGCAGCGCTTAGTCATATGCAGCATGATAAGCGTCATAGAATTCCGCAGATGAGACTTCAGAATTACTATCACCATCCGCAAAAAAGTGCAAGCCGAAAACATTTTGCAAGCTGATAGCTTAAAACGCATCTTCGAGATCCATTTTGAACACTGGAGAATATATGTTATGTCGTTTTAAGCCGGATATACACACATCATCTTGTCACATACCTAACACATTGCGACTTGAATAGAGGTATAACTGTCAAATTAAAATGCTGCGTGTATTGCAGCCTTAAGATTTTGTATTATTATTATTATTATATTAGTATTTGTATAGCGCTCTTTTATGATTGAATGATCATTCCAAAAGCGCTTCTTTGCCTCTCTGAGTAAAAAGGTGGGTCTTGAGTCTGCTTCTGAAGGACGCCATGTACATGAAACCATGAAAAAAAAACAATTAAAAAATAATCATTCATATTTATGTGTGTATATCACTTGACATCAGCATGATAAAGCCCATGATAAGATAAATCCAATATCATAAAATGACTTCGAATGCTTGTAAAACACCCACTTATACAAAAGCTTATAATAGTCAACAAAAAAGTCCTTTGTTGAGAAAAAGTAATTATTTTCATCACAATGTAATATCTTAAGGTGGCCGGGTGATTAACCTTTGGTTGTAAAATTTTCTTTCAGATAATTTTCTCGGTGAGTTGATCGTGTGGTCTAGCGGTAAAACGGGTTCTTCGGTCGTAGGGGTTCCCCGATCGTGTCTGGCTTTAACGCCTGAGGGTTTTGTCTGCGTCCCGCTATGGAGCGCCTCTCTCACCGGCTGCTAACAATAAGTCGACCTACCCCCGGGCGCCAGGACGTACCTAACCACCATTCAACAACAGGTGTTCGTAATCCAGTGCCGGTTGTAGGGGGTGGCGAATTGGGTCGGTGCCCCAGGGCGTCGAATAAGCTAGGGGCGCTGAAGGCAACTAATCTTGCCTAATCTTTGCCGTGGGTCATAGCTCAATGGTCAAAGCGTTTGCTTTGCAAGCCAAAGGTCGTGGGTTCGATCCCCGACGGAGAAAAAAAAAGGATTTTTAATCGATTTCTGAGCTCTAAAAATACCCCTTCTGTTGGTGTGAATTTGATTCGCCACCCGTAAAATGCCAGTATCAGCCTATCAATTAAAATTGGTGGTAGACAAAAGTCGTCCCGTGAAGACCACCCATTCGTAGTAAATTCCTGTAATAATAAAGGGTGATGCGTGAATCTCGGGCTGTAGTCTATGAAGTTGGCGGATCAACACTCCACATGCAGCGTTTAGCCATATACACCATGGTAAGCATCATAGAATTCCACAGATGAAACTTCAGAATTACTATCACCTTCTGTCGGTATTCTCCTGTATGTCTTTAGATAAAAAAAATAATCTTGCAAACATTTTTTAAATATAAGCAACATGGAGCGCCAGAAAAACAAATGCCTTAGGGCGCCGCAGGGTCTAAAGTCGGTACTGTCGTATTCACATAGTACTTCCCTACCAGAGACGATGCCTCTTGAGCGGATGAACAGTCCGATCAACTACAATGAAACGTTGTGGTTGATCAACCATAACGCCTCAAAATTTGATATAATCCATGCAAAAGTAGCCCAATTCAAATGTGAGTATAGTAAGTTTGTTAGGAGTGCAATTTTTTTTGTGAGCTTCGGAAGTTTTGTTTTCCTTGTGTTTGGAATTACTTACTTACTTGTATAAATTATTAAAGGTAGTTAATGATAACTTTATGTTGAGCCACCTTATAAGAAAAAATGGTACATTTTATTATATTATACCAATTATTATTAACTATTTTATACCAACTATATTTATTGTCATTCTGACTGATAGATTATACCTTAACGGGACGCGTTTTTAATGGCTTTACTTATCAATTTTAGGTAGTCAAATTTATTTCTTATAATACCGATGAAAAATCATTTTTAATTTAATATTTTTAAGGAACAGAATCGCAGCCCATCGGTATGGTAAGCAAATGCTTTACCTCTAAGTCATACCCGTCGGCTGAAATGATGCTCAGTTTAAAAGCTGAAGCTCATGCAAAACTCTTGACGTCTATAGACGTCTCGCGGTGAAGGTGTTTAATACCTACTTACAAAAATAATCTCGACACGATAGGCGATGCAAGATACCTGAACATGTAGCATTGGGTAAAAAAATTAAAATGGTGCAAAGTTCGTGGTCCGAATCTCTTCATCTACCATTTATTTTTAACCGATTTAGTGATGAAAATAGCGTTGTCTGTGCATTGGTACGTGTATAAGTGGGACTTACGTTTGGAGGGGCACTGGATGCGCCTTCACGTGGCCATCCAGAGGGGATTCGGTGCTCCACTCACTGAGTAGTACAATAATAATAATGTGGTGTATGTGTTCATGCTGATTTATATTTTCTTTCTATTCCGTTTAATAAATTTTTTTTTTTTCTGTATTTGCTTGGAATTATTGTGTGTAAAATTTTGATCATGACACTAGTGGATAAATAAATAAATTTTATTATTATTATAAGTTGTCTAATAAATATCAATTATGTAGGTATATACTCAGGGATCATGCTTTATTTTCGAGAGTAAGGCATTATCCTTGTTGTCGCTCCCTCTATTGTTGAAAACACAAAGCAAGTCTACACCAGGTGAGCCTTTAGGCTTGTTGAGTGCTGGAGGAGGGGGAGGGAGGGGGAGGCCCCGCCTTGAGCCCTGATTGGCCGCCGCCAGTCACGTGACATCGCGGAACTCTGTGGGATCTAGAGGTAGCTCTAGCCGCCTTGATACAATTATTATTGCTGCATAACAGTGGAGTAACTATTCATCTATTTTACTTTAAGTGATTCGTTTGTGAATCGTAACAAAATATATATACTCATAGATGTTCAGTGACAGATCTTTGAATATGAATACGGCAGTGCATTCTACAAGTTGTGATACTCTGCGACTTGTATGTTTTGTAATTACTGTATGGTTCAACATGATTCATATATGAATTTGAATACAACAGTGCATTATACGATGTGTGATACTCTGCAACTTGTATGTTTTGTAATTACTGTATGGTTCAACATGATTCATATATGAATCTGAATACAACAGTACATTATACAAGGTGTGATACTCTGCGACTTGTATGTTATGTGATTGCTGTATCGTTCAACGTGATTCTGGATCACTTCTTTGAATCTAAGTGAGTCTACATGAATTCATAGTAATGCATATATGAACCAGAAAAATACATAATACGAGAAATTAATATATTTAAGAGCTGTGATTACTTGAAGTGTTGTTTATACACGAGCTATAAGTAACGTTATCAATTAATTATATTTAGTTTTTCACAAAACATTCGAATTCCCACATTCAGAGAAAAAAATTCAAACCCATTTTTTTTTTGAATAGTTAAGTCCAGTTTCCCGTCAGGTTAACAGTTTAGGCACTAAAGAACGTTCAACTTTTGTAAAGCTGCAGTTTCATATTACTATCTCTCCATGTTGCAGCACTTCCCATAGGCACTGGTTATTTAGTGTTCTGCCGACGTCTGTTCATATTTTGTGGGGTTAGAAATCGATTTAAAATCGTACTTTAGTCAAGTTATTTTGTTAATATTTCACAATTTTGTATTGAATCATGTAAATGTTTTTTCTAGTTAATATTAAACTAAGAAAAATCGTACTTTACCTGATTTTAAATATATACAAATATGCATACAAAACATATTTTTAGAAAACATTTATTGATTTTCATTTCTTGAATTGTGTAAATTAATAAAAAGGCATTTTAAAAATATTTACGAAGTAATAGAAATGTACAATTACGTTCAATAATTTTCATGCTTCTTAGTCAATGTTTTTGCCAATAGGGAGGCTCTCTTTTAAGTTCATTTTATTTATTTATCAGAACCGCAGTTCCAAGGTACAAAGAATAAGAAACATAGAATATACATAAATATACATAAATATACAATACATACAAAAGAGAAAAAAAACATAAAAGAAGAAGAAGATGACACGTGTCAAAAATCACAGAGATCTAGGAGAACAATACCATCGACAAAAGAGGAAAAGGATGTAAGAATAGGATCGAGGTGTGCTGGTAGGTCATTTATGAGCGCCATTCCCGTTGTACTAAATTCAGTGCTCGAAGCTCCACAAGTATCAACTGGTATCAAAAACAATGGATGGCTACGAGCACGGGTGTACTTATCTGGAACGTAGAAGTTAAAACATTAATGTTTTTTTAGTTTATATAGTCATTTAGTCTCAGCGCTGGTTGTAAGACGTTGTGAAGATCTTGGGAGAGAAAGTACATTATTATGCGATGCAATAAGACATAGTCAGTGACTGCACTGGTCCTTTCGATAGTTTCTGGCCTCCTGCTCTCCGCTTATTTGAGTTATAGTTTTGGGAATGTGAAAGGTTGACCAAGAGTTTGTTCGATGTTGCAGATTGTGCGATAAGCTGGTGGTTATCACTCTACTAGAACATCAGGGCCACAAACACTCTTAAATATGAGCTGCGGCTGAAGCCGGTTTAAACCTTAGAGAGAAGGCAGGTATTAAGATGTACATGATTGTTATATACAATACTACATACCAAGAGTTGACTTCAGGAGGATTCGACGAGTCCTTATTTGCTTCCATCAAATAAATCAAAAATGTAAAAACTCCTTAAATTTTTGAGTTACTCATCCTGCGGTTATGTCTCTGATTTGTTTGATGCTTAATAAATCATTCTCTTATGGAGAAAATCATCCATGAATATACTAGATGCATCCATTGTTGTCTTTGGAAGTTTTTATATCACTTGAAAAAACCTCCTTTCACTGTTGCTAAATCCTAAGTGTCTCTAATTGTTGAACTACATCAATGACATCGTCGAAATCACACACGCGGTTTTAGTAGTTAAAATGTAACAGACTACACATGTTTTGTCCTGTGTGTAATTTGCTAACCCAGAAAACAGATTTTATATACATTTTACCCATCAAAAAATGTTAATAACTATTCCAAAGATATGTATATAATCGTGTCGGAAACAACAGGATCAGATCCTATCTGCCCAGTAGTGGGCGACGTCGATGGCGTTACTTCCGGCCATCATCACGTCTTCCTGGGTGCAGCTACTCGGACACAGCGCACACTCCAGAAGGTGTGACAGGGTCTGCTCCGCGCCGCAGTCACATTCAGTCGGTCCGCTGTAAAACTGCCAGCCTTTTTTTTGCGTGTGCTGTTGTTTCCGTAGTAGAAGGATCGGCCGGCATTGTAAATAACCGCTTCCAGGGGGCACCACGCGGAGGTTCCTTCTTTGCTCCCCATTCCAAAGATCAGCTTTGGATTAAACTTAATTTTCGTCCAAAAGTCAGTATCAGTTTTTTTACAGTAACTTACAACTTAATTAGGCATGTTTTGGTTTTAAATGAAACAATAATAGAGGTCAAATGTCGTTTTCGGATTTAAATACAGTTTCTAACGGTCGGCAAATTATTATTATTTTTGATTACAAAGACTTGAAGAAGTAAAACGTCAATTGTTAGCAATATCTATACCGGTTGTTCTTGCGCGTTAGAGGGCGTATCCACTGGCTCTCCTACTCTCCAATTACAACAGTGAGCAGACGGCGATCGAGCAACTTTATGGACCATTTATAGAGCAGCGGAACTCGATCACTACAGATACAATCGTGACTACGTCTACTCAATACTCTACAAATATAACTAACATAAGTTGAATTCATAAGAGCAATACAACTAACTATAAAATATCATATTTCGAACGCGTCTATGTGTCAAGGTTTTCTTATTAAAATAAATTAGAAGAAGTTTTCTTTAAATTCACACAAATATCTAGCCAGGATTATGAAGTAAAATTTTACAATCGTTATCATCATAATATTAATTATTGACATCCCCCGTATTAACAAAATAAAGAACTTGTTTTTGAAGCAAAATTCGTTTCCTCATTCGACCGGTATGGCGTTTCGCCGGCCGGACGAGAGTTAACTGATAGCTGCCGGAACACTGTGACATGGAGCGCCGCCAAGACAATCACGGAAAACAAGCAAATTACAGATGAATCAACATGAAATGGAGCATCTGTCAAAACAAATAAAATGGCGTATGCAAATGCCGTGTAATTTTATATATATAAATAAAATCTAACATTCTTAGATGTGCATGTCAGGCGAGCGAACAAAAATAAGAGACGTTTTTTGAAGCTTTTCGGTATCAGCCTAAAAGAGCTATATCAAGCTGATATCAAAATATTCGTTTGCTACTGGGAGCATATAGTTGAAACAAATATCCGTCATAATCTTGTGTCAGCCGCTTCGTCACATTTCAGCTCAGCATAGTACTTCTTTCCATATCTAGAACATATGATCACTACGAATTGTCTCCACAGCTGCTGCTGTCCATTTCTCATTCTAGGACAAATCTGCACCTGAAAGTCCACTTGGAAATATATATGGTCCGAGTGCTTGAAGAAGGGGTAGTATTCGAAGTATATTTTTGGGTGATTTATTAATCGAAATTTTTAAGGAAATCGGATGATAAGTTAGAGGAAAATATTTTGTCGTAAAAGGCGGCTGAACCCTATAAATGTACATGTGATTCAATAAATGTCAGCTGCGTTTTTGCTCTCCTACAGCATCCGGAGAATATGTCCTAGCAAGATGTACCTTCGTTTATAGTGTAACTGAAGTGTGTTTTGATAGAGTATCTCTAATTCTTAGGTATTGCGTATTGAGTTGAAAGAGGCTCCAGTGTTCCTAAGACGAGAAGCTCTCTCTTTATTTCTCTATAAGTTTTCTCGTCTACACAAATGATTCTTAACAGGTCCTCCGCAGACTACTAGATTTCTGCAAAGATGATTCAGGTACTTAACTCGGCATATTAATAACAAATGATCGAGAATGATGAAGATTAAAATTAGCTCATCATCAAGGGAGTAAATTTTCTTTCAGTGGAGATGGAGAGTGACGGAAAATATTATTATGTGTTTTAGTATGTAATAGCGCACGTAGTCCGCTTTTGGCTGCTGTAATAATTGTAGTTTCCAAATCGGTAAGTTGTTGCAATACGCCACGGATGCTGGTTCGATAGTTCTGGCCTTCCTGGTGCTTCCACCACCCCGCCTACCGTCACTTAGGCCTGCCACACACAATAGTGTTGGAAAAAATGAAGAGATAAAGACTATGACGACGACAGAAAATCATGGCGGCAATTTATAACGATCATGAGCTCTAATCAAGTAATAATAATAATAAAATTTATTCATTCAGCCACTAGTGCCATAATCGAAATTTTACAAAAAATAATTCCAAAAAAATAGAGAAAAAACAAAATTAAACTGAATAGAAAGAAAATATAAATCAATATGCGCACTGCTACATATCACTACGGACACGTCGAGCAGCGCCGCCTTTCTCCAGAGCAGCGCACTGTACGGCCGGCTGCGGCACACTCCAGCTGATGTGTCCATCGTTGATGTTCCCGTGAAGCCAAACTCGTCATCGATTCCGCCTAGGTAGTCGATAGTAATATATGAAGAAAAGTAACAGGGTTTTGATTATCATGTAGGAGATAATTTACGAAAGGGTTATAAAATCGGAGTCGTACAGTCTGGCTGTTTTTTGATGGGATCGGAGTCGGTAATATAATACGGTAAGCTTGTGACCAGTTTGTCAGTGCTAAAACCATATAAAATATATGTCTTATGGAATGTATATAAACGGGAATTTAAATGAAGATGCACAATAAAATATATAATCTAGAATAATAAAATGCGTATGAACGGTGCTGGTGCCAGGTTTCAAGACGATCGATACTATTTGAATGGTAAATTAATATTCTTTTCTGTCGAGGTTTCATGAAAATACAAATAAATGACTTTCTAAAAAACGTTATATATCACAATAGGACCAAACTCAGATATAATTAATGATATAAAAATAAACTTAAGCTGCTTTAAACGAAAAATTAAAAATATTTTTTATTAAGTTCCAAAGAATTCTACGTACTTATCAAATTATGTTCCGATTCTTGAAAATTGATTTTAATAAAGGTTATATTAAATGTTTTTTCAAAGATGCCTTCGAATATTTTATTTATTTGCGGAAAAGTATTCCACATATATCATTAGAGAAAAATGCATAAAAACTATGACAAATTTCACGTAAGCATGCGTTGCATGAATTAGTATGCGAGCATTGTACACAGGCTAGTGATACCTCATATAAATACCCAATAAAAAATACATTACGAGTAGAAAACAAAGATTCGGCACTGTGCATAGAACAGAACTGAGGTGCATAGTTCGTGGTTCGAATCCCAGCGTCTGCCGTTTCTTTTTCACCATAAATTCATGAGATCAATTTTATGAAGATTTGTATGTGTGTATCAATTTAGAAAATATTTGTACAGATCAATTATCTATTAAGGATTTTAGAGTATTGAAAAATATTCTAATAAAAATTAAAATAATTCGTTTATTTTACTCATCATAAAGAACTCATGCTGCACTCTTACGTCAATATGGTAACCATAGACTAAGGAAATCTTGTTTAAATGCTTGTAAAAGTTTGTTCTGATGTGTGCGGAGGGGTTTAGCCTTCTTGGCAAGCGTGGGGCAGCATCAGGAAGGCGCTTTATGGCGAGTCGTGATATTTGGTGAACCGAAAGCGGTCAGCGGGCGGGATGCTGTTAATCTTGTGGTTGATGCAGCACACGGTGGTCACCAACTTACTTTTAATATAAGTAAAGCGCGTTGAACCTCTTCCACCACAATTAGAACAAGGTTCTTTTCGGATATTATTTTTAGACTCACTGATAAATTGATAAAACCCGATATCTGGTCTTTCCAGCTAATGACAGGGCACTTTTAATGAGATATTTTAGATTCAAATCGTGATTTTGCGCCATTTGTACACTTTCTAGGACTAGGATATCGAGATTTTTTTGCGACTAAAAGTAAATTCGTTCCTCTAAATTTTTTTTCGTTTTCTCGGTGAGATATTCTGTCTTGTTTTTTTCATATTCACGTAATCTAAGCGTGCGATTGCAATAACTTTGCGGGTTCTCTCATTTTAGAACTTTCAGGGCATTGTGGTTCAGAAGGGACTCGCATTTGATTCATCAGTTGTAAATTGATTATAATCTGAAGACTTGTATCATTAACGATACTTCATTGTCCTCTGGTGTGATACGGCTGTGAAGCTGGAAAATTCCAGTCCAACTTATTTGCCCTGACAGAGGAAAAAATGGTAATAGTCCCACTGCAGTCCTACAGCACCAAATAAATTACCGCATACAATTTATAACAAGTGTCGTCTACGTATTTTAATAGTTTGTTTTTCATGTTTTCATTTCTTCACTCGATGAGGTAATGAAATGTGCAAGTGGTCAGCGTCGAGTAAAATGGAAAAGGTATGAAAAAACTGCTTACAGGTCGAAAATAATCTCTAACGTCTCTTTTTCTCTAAGTATGTTTCAAATAATGTATTAAATTTGTATTTGTATCACTTAATAAATATATCCTTATACTAGTATAAGTCTTCGTTGTAAGTGAGAAATAAAATTAATCATTTTAATTGAAATAAATATATAAAATATTATATCACAATTTTTATTTTACTTGTATAATAAATGGCGTCAATGATTAACAATTGACCTTTTTAAAACCAAAGTATTACAATCAGCCATCCCACTGTTTCTTCATGGTATTCAAACTGATTCCTATGTGATTCTAACTCACTGAACGAATATGTACCTTACCTGTAAACGCCAAGAACGAATAAGAGGTTAATAGCATTTTTATGAGTAAATGATGTTGGGAATGCTCTGTACTTGTGCTTCAAAGCAATTTGTAACAAAACCAAGTCCAGCAACTGGCTTTCTGGTGTTTTTCCGCAATAATTCAAGCGAATAAACAAGATCGACTTCCGAGGCTCTTCCACCAGAGAGAACTTAGATCTCACAGTGCACCCATCATGAGATACACGAGCTAAACAATGCTTTGCTTATTACACCACGTTACACAATGTTATATTAGTGAACCTACACTAAATCAATTACTTTAACAATTTATTAGACTAGATCTTTCCAACTTGACACCTGCATCGCACTAGAAAATAATAGAGTATCATTTTTGATGGGTTTCTAAATATTAGTGTCATTAAACTTATATGAGTAAGTTTATCGATAGAAACCAATAAACTCGTGTAATCTTTGTGCTTGGGCGGAATTTTGCGCTTTTTACGTACATTTCAAATTCAACCTGTCCTTGAATACGACAGTCACCATTGGGTTTGAGCTCCAAAATACATTGTAGACATTATCTATTTGGGCGAAAAAGAGCATAATAAATATTGACACACTAATGTCTAACCTCAAATCCTTGAAACGCAAGCGTAAGGTTGGCTTAAGACACACTATTTCATTATTTTCCGTCCCTAAACCAGGTGGTTTTCCTAATGCGGTGAAAATATCGCAGAAATTGGCACGCAACAATTGGCCGCACACGGCTCAACCTAAAAGCTATTATACTCGCTATAAGAGATTCAATGTATCAGGCTAGCATAAGTTTGAAGAGGTCTTACATTTCTAGGCTTTGTATTAATTAGTGATTGTTACACTCGCACAGCTACTGTAGTACACCTACAAAGGGAAACGCACGCGAGTGTGTGAGAGAGATTCTCACGCCATGCGCGATTGTTCGCAAAACTAAAAAAACTATAATCTGTTCCCAACACAGTGGCAGATTCTTTTTATTACTAAATAAATTAGTTACCACTGAATTTTTGTTACCCGCGTAAAACAGTTTCGATTACTTTTGATCAAATATTGGGTGAAACATCAGCTTAGTCGAAGATGTTGTTTGTGAAGTTTATAAAAGGAAGTCAGTTTTAAAATTGGTTTTGAGAATGTGATATGCGTTTCATCCTTTATTTTTTTATTTAAACATGTAAGTTTGAACTCGCCAGTGGATTTACAACATACAACAGAATATGAGTGTACTGTTTCTAAAAAAAAGTTATAATATTTAAAAAAAATTAACAATCTAAAACAAATCCATAAAAAACAGTACAATCAAACTGTTAAATAAAGTACACATATAAATATCAAATATATAAATGTTGTCGAAAACATCTTTGGTTACGTACGATACTCTCCATTAAAACGAAATGTAATCCCTCATTGTGTAAGAATTGCGTAAACTAAATATTATTTTATTAAATAGCCCAATTTAAATTTCTATCATAGATATGTCTGCCATAATGGCACAAAAGCGCTATAAAGCATTCGCTCAACATGCGCTACCTCTTCACCCATTCTGTTCACCTGATACTGAGTTCATCTCCGATACGGTCCAGTGAGCAGTTTCTTTTGCAAGATGAAAGATGATGACTCTTACCATTCCAATATAGTTAAACAACAAGTTGTTATATACGACTATATAACTGATAATGCAAGATGCTATTTACATACATGCCTAGAGCCAACGTCATCAGACTAGAGCCCGGAATTTTTTCACACAGATCACAAAACTTGCGCTATCTCTTTAGTCATTCTGTTCGCCTGATACCGAGTTCATCTGAGATACGCCCCAGTGAGCAGCAGAATCCTCAAGATGAAATATATGGCTCTTGCCAGTCAAATGTACCTGAACACTACATGAATATTATTAATAAACACAAGTACTTTTAATGTTAGTCAAAAAAGCACAATCTTTTCACAAATTATGATTTCCCGATTCCAAGTTTATCTACTATACAGTAAGAAGTTTCATCAGCAAAATGAAATATTTTAGGGCTCTTACCAAAATATCTTATTACTGAACATCGCATAAAGCTTTTGCATAGGCATTCGAGTCTTTTGGCTTAAATTTCTCTAAAAGACTTTTCGATTTTTTCGACATCAAAGATTTCCTTCATATTTGGCTCTTCATAAATAAAATAAATTTTTAACGTTTATATAACAATTTTGTCATCGTCTTAAGATTTATGATGATGCCATAACAGCAGCTTCTAATGAACAAGCATTAGCCCTTTCGTTACGGGCTCGGTGGAATACAAATTATACTGTCAATGCGGCGTGAATTTTTCAAACCATTTTTTTTTTATTAAAACTAGTATTTGAAGCATAAATGTACTTATCTGACCTATTTTCATACATCACATTGGTTCTTGTATCCTTTAGCTATCATATGATGCATAACAAACTATTATATTTAACAAACGTTCATTATGTAACTCCATACATGTGGTGGCATTGTCACAATGTGGTTTACAGAAAAATCGCTCCTGTGACGAAACCTAACGATATTTATTTACATGCTTTACAGATTTCTGTAAAGAATACATGTAGGTTGATAAAGGGAATGACTACAGTTCTAAGTTCCTACCGTAGATGTCACAGAGTACTGAAAGTAGCAAAACGATATATCACGGCTATCGATGTCAGAGGTAGGGGAATCTTAGACGGCAAATATCGACAACCGATGCGAAAGGATTAAGTTCTCCTAATTATGGCGTACATATGATCCAAATATGGAGCGATTGTTGATGGAGTATACAAACCAAAGAAAAGCTGTCTTTAGAACCCTGCACTTCATAGTTGTACTCTGATTTTGGTGTCCTCCTGCATGCCTTCCAATAGTAAAAGTATGCCAAGTCACTGCATAGTTGCCGACCGCAAACCCAAGTCAAACATAATAATATAATAATAGAAATCATTCAATTATAACTACAATCTTTGTTTTTTTTTGATACACGAATAATTGCACTCGAACCCAACTCGGGATGTTCGGGAACCGCATTTTGGGCCTCGTAAATGGGACCGGGGATCGTTATGGGGCATGACTTGAGAATTTTTGAGGTCTGTATCTTATATTTATAAATTAAGCCAAGCCACACCTCTTGTCTAACTTCCATTCTACCCCTCCGTAATTCTATAATTCCGCGATTCAGTTGGTGTCTATTAATAAAAAGGCAATATATTTTCAAAACTACATACAATATTTTTTCTATGAATAAGTTTAAAAACATTGCTTTGAACATGCATTAGTCTTTATTGTTTAGCAACACTGATTGATGTGTTTGATTCTGCAGAACCAATGGAACCACTTAACGTGTACGAGTATAAAAAGAGAAGGAATTTTCTATTAAAAAAACAAATATTTAAATGTAAAAAAATCTTAAAAACAATACCTTAGTGACCGAAAAAAACATTACGTATTCCCTAATATTTGGTGGAAGCCACGACCAAAACTAGTTTTATTAATCTCCTTATTAAAGTGTTCAAGATAGTGTGATTTAGTAATCGCACAGGGAGGCTATCTCTGATGTTAAAGAAAGATTTCGGGAAGTTTTCATGATTAGTTTGCTTATTAGATGCTTGGATGCTTCTAAAGTCAGTAGGTTCTGCGCAGTTTGTTCGATGCAATTTGAACAAGAAGCAAGTCTTCTGCCCATAAATCCCGAGATCGCTTCTCAGGAAGTCCAAGCGGATAGACGGTGATATCAGAGACCAAGAAAGGGATATTCAACTACAGTCCTTAACCTTAACCAACCAAACAAAAACACAATAAAAAAATGACATTTTTGACAGTTTTGGATGTGTAGTACTACTCACTTACATTGACGAATTTTAAAGGCTAGTTTCAAAAACAATTTTTCAACAAAAAATATCAATTTTGTGCCATTTTTTTCTTTTTTTTAAATACTTATCTCCACAATGATTTTTCACGACCTTTTTAGTACATTCAATCAACAGTACACAAATGTATTATTTAAGAGGAATACGCTTTTCAAATATCTTTGGCATATTAATATCCAATTATGCATTAACAGACCATAGACAAATAAAATTAATTTTGGCTACTATCTTAACCCTTTCGCATCGGTTGCCGGCATATGCCGTCATAAGATTCCCCGACATTGACATCGGTTGATGTGATATATCGTTTTGCTACTTTCTTAGAATACTTTTTTTTGCATTATCTAATAGCTAAAGGATACAAGAACCAATGTGATATATGAAAATAGACCAGATAAGTACATTTATGCTTCAAATACTAGTTTTATAATTGATAGTGTAATTTGTATTCAAACTGAGCCGTAATTAATATCATTTTGAAGAAACGTTATAACCTTAATGTAAAATCAGATTACTTCTTTAATAAATCGAAATAAATAAGTTATATCAGTATTTATTTGTTCAGGATAAATGTCGCTGCACTGTTTAATGGAGTCATCAAAGGCAATATTAAATAAAGCATAAGCAATTTGAAGTAATAAATATTACTTACATATGCGAATGTTACAAGTGTTGGCGCCCTGAGGCGACAAAAACATCAATCCCGTTAAAAACCATGTAATATAAAAATAAATAAACAATGAATGGCATTCAGATTGGTATTCGAAGAAAACAGTCCGACTCCACAACTCTGACTCCGACTCCGACTTCCACAGCTCTGACTTATATTTATGTCGGTTATAGTAGCGTCTCATATTTTGTCTTGCCGTATGAAGCCATGGTCACGATTCCACAATAATGGCCAGCATTTAAATGAAACCGCATTATTATTATTATTTATTGTTATTGATGGCAACACTGGCTACAACTAATGATGGCTGAGGATCGCGATCTCGACTACAGCAGATTCCGTCCTCACGACTTTTTAAAGCAAACGCACGCAGGAACGCACAACGGTCGAAAATAACGGGCTCTATGACGCTTAACCAGGATTGTAGACGCTGTTTGCGAAGAGGATGTTTGTATGGAGGTAAGAAAGTGACAAGTATATAGTGATGCATGTATTCAAGAGATCTAAGTTCTATGATAAAGAAATTCATTGAATAATAATGAAAATATGCAATAAAAATGAATAATCTGAATTAAAACAGAGGAAAATAAAACGACTATTTTATTTTTTTAAGACTCAAAATTGTGTTTTAATAGTGCCATCTGAGAATTAAAATGGTAATTTTCATACTCGTAAGAAGATTCACGAATATTTTGTGTGGCGCAGTTGATAGAGCACTGATTTTGATGCGTGTATTCGCATGTTCGAATCTGGAGTTCGCAGTAGTTTTATTTTCTATCCTATTGAGAATACAAATAAATATCCATATGACCGCCACAATCTACTAATAAGTCCTCTATCAGCCGCCAGAACGACATCCTAGTTATAAATCAAATTCTCATAATAAAATTCCACTGAATATTTTAAATACTTACGGCCTTTTCATTTTGTTTTAAGGAATAATTCAACCCAAGAAAATTAACAATCTAAGCATTCGATATTAAATCAAATTTGACGATAAAACGAAAATGCGATATAATTTATTTGATTAAATATTTCATTATTTACCTGCAGACCTGAAAAAATATGTCTTCCAAAGATCAATGACAAATATTCAGTCTCACTATTAAATACCTTCTAAAATTATTTTTATTTTTAAACCATTGTACTCGTATCTATGGAAGTTCCATATTCACTCTTAAAGTAATAAAATGATGGATTATTTTATCAATATAAAGCGTGATAAAGAAACCGATTAATGATGATATCTACTATTATATATTACTTATTGTAACTTTCACAATGGTGGTTGGCAGAAATCAATTTATATTACGTCCAATGAGTTTTGATTCTATAAGAATTTGAATGAGAATTATTTTAACCAATGCATTTCATTTTCTTCTTTATTTAGTTCATCAAGCAACTATCAATACAAACAAAATACATCAGTCTATTACCTTTAATAAGATCTTTAATTAATAAAAAGAGCTTCTCAAAATTAACAATTGAATGGATATAATAAATAAAAATAATTAATTAACAATATATGGTTTTTTAAATATACAAACTCTAATGGATTAAATTAGTAAAGGGTCAGGATTTTGAATAAATGGTGTGGCATCGTGAGAATCTGCTCTATTTAGAAAGCTGATTAACAAACACCCAATTATGCCTCGAATACTACAGCATGCAAGATTTTGTTGCTGCAAACCAATCCACCGGATTGATACTACGATGAAGACTACAGTTGCTTTTTTTGAAGTGTTGGTTTCATCCCTTTTTCGAAACAACTGTGTCTTCCCCCCACAAACTCTTCATCCTATAAGATCGTTGGTCCAATTGGAATATACAGGTATATATATCCATTTTATATTTCTTCGTAGTATCAATCCGGTGGATTGGTTTGCAGCAACAAAATCTTGCATTTTATATTATGTATATTCAATCCGAATAAAATGCATGTTACGGAAATTATTACTGTTTGATATAAAAAATGTTTAATGATATGTTTCAAGTGATGTCTACACTTGATATTAAAAAAAATGTAAATATCGTGCAGCACTATTCCATTCAACGGGTTTCCGATACAAATACCTAAAAAAACAGGTTTTCGGAATCTAGTGGAAACCTTAAGATGGCAACATTGTCTTTAAGGCCCCGGGCTCTCGTCCTGAAGACTGTCAGAAGCTCTACATAATATTTATATCTCTCTCTATAATAACTATAGTAACTCTCACATCCGGCCCTGAAAATGAGAGACTCCAGTTCTGGCAACAAGTCGCATCAGAGGATTTCATTACTCCAAAGAAAGACCTCCCAACTGGCAAGAACCTTGACTGGCGGACCTGTAAATTCCTGAACAGATTAAGAACCGAGGAGTTGGTAGAACAAAGGACAACCTCGAGGGGTGGGGAATGCTTCGGCAGGGAGATTCACTATTGTGCGATTGTGAAGACCTGTAGACCGCCTCACACCTAAGATCCTGTTCCATGTGCCCAACAAGCTGCACATCTCAGGACCTAATGTTGGGCAACACGCGAGCTATCGATATTGCCAGATACTGAGCAAAAATAAAATGACGTCGCTGACACGAAGAAGAATAAGATTCAGTTAACAGAGCTCCGGGTTAAGATATGTAGACTTGGGAATCAAGAGTAATAGTAGCTGATGTGTGGTAGCATTTTGGTGCTAGGATATTGTTATTTTTTATTCTTACGTAAACACATATCGCGGACCATTTATTTTGAAATAAAATAAAATAGTTTGTCTTCTAGTTGGATAAATAGTAATTATGATACTACTGATTGGGGAACACTGTAATATATCGCATTATGTGTGCCAGAACGTTTGGAAACATTGATATAGAAGCTACTTTCAGGTGTTCTGGATAGATTAGCGGATTGACTTCCAATGGATGAGTTGAATAGATGCAATAACTTACAAAGTGTAGGCAAATGAAACAATGGGAATTGATCTGTATTAAATTGATATTTAAATGGATGCAAAAACTGCGCGATCATACCATAAATCATAAGAGTATATTTAATCATTACTCACATCGAGTAATATAAATTATAGCTTCGATTCAAGCGACGCAAATATTAAAGTAAGAAAAAAAAGAGAAAAAATATTTAAACACTAAGATGTCAGTGTGGTCGGTATTTAGAATAAACCTACAACATTAAAACAAATTTTAAATAATTAGTTTTTTTACAGTATGGTTGTACATGTTTCGAACCATTCTGGTCCATTCTGGTGCATTTTCAATAATTTGTTGAAAATGAAACTGAAAGGTTCGAAACGGGAACAATCGTTTAAAATAAATACTGTGAAATAAACTTGAATATTTTTAATTTGATAATTTATATTTTAATTCTTTTCAATTATAATTTTCTATACAACTGACCATTGTACGTAAAGTGAAATTTTGTAAATCCAGTGACTTACAAAACCTGTCTGGTCTTTCTTTCTTGTTAACTAATTTGAATTTATACTTCATATACACTCCCCAGCTGGATCATATATCCGCCACAAATTGCTGCCAAAGAGTTTTCCACAAGCATTATCATCAATTCCACCCAGGCTGGCTTCCGAATTTTCATCGTTTTTCAAGACAGTGAAATCTCAAGTGCGTAAAATGACATAGCTGTTAGATGTACTTCTTCCATTACTCATTTTATAATTGAATCATTACATCTCAAAATTTAACCTCTATCAGGTTACTCGGCTCTTTAAAGTGGTGGACATATATATGCTCCTAAGTGACAGCATCTAATACATATGGAGATATTGATATCTATAAAAAAAGACGACATCAGTCGCGGGTTCGTCATCATGCCACATGGAGGAAGAATGCAGAAGCAGGTCGCAAAGCAAAGTACTTTTTCAGAAGCACAATCCGCGTTTATTTTCAATGTAAGACTTCGTATAGTAAATAATAAATAATAGGTCAGGTTTCACATATTTTTATTAAATTATTGTAGGTATAATATTTAACAAAATTTTAGAAACAACATTAAATAAAACTTAATTACATGACACAGGGGACGTGGTAACTATGTTAATTAAAAACATATAAACATGAGTCATGATAAAATGTAAAATAAACTTAACAGACCATTAAAAAAAAATTTTTTTTTTAAATAAAATTCAAAGATCAATTTCCTATGGAATGGAATAATGCTGTGTAGATATATTCAAAATTCTATACAAAGTGTTTGTTTTATTCTATTCTGAAAACTTACGCAGCTTTGTATTTCATATTGATAACACTTGAGTTACGCCATATGTAAGAACATATGTTGTAGACATAGACTAGTGCCGAAGATGTCTTTAATTCTGGTCCAATATAAAGTGATTTATTAAAGGCAAAATTAGGTTAGCTTAATTTCATCGTCAAATCATTATATTGGTATACCTGTATACTCATATAATGAGTCTACTGTGCTATTATATATTGTACTTTATGGGCTTTGGATTATATATCTAGGTTTTGTAATCAAATAATTTAATTTCTAAAATCTTGGCAATATCAATTTATATCATTGCATAAACATTGAGTTGCTATAGTAATTTCAATGAAAAAAAAAAAAATGTTAAATTCCATTCAACATTATTTATGTGTAACATATTTAATAATGGTATCTTCAGCAGTCCTTCAGATTTTCTAACCAAATAGTAAAAATAAAAATTATAAAAAAAATGACTTTTTTATTTATGTATTTTCAAAACTTTCCAAAAGTTAGTTTGTCATTCAGTAATGTTACATGAATCATAACTGAACATTATTAAATAATATATTTAATAAACAATTTGTTTTGTAGATCACATTGCATCACTAATTATTATCTTAGGTAAAATGAACAAAAATATGTTTTAACATAATGAATGGGTAATATCATTGGGTAAGGTCACGTAAACTGTTAAAATCTCTTGCAATAATACAGTTTTTTTTATGAGAAACTGTAAAAATAACTTAAAAATAACTAATACCATGTGTTTCATTGTCAATAAATATTTTATATTCAGCTAAACTAATGTTAATAGTATATTAACCTTTAAACGCCCAGTGGTCCCATACGGCAGTGCTCCGCAACCTTTTCTCATCTACGGCACACCAAAGTACTTCTTTGGATTCTACGGCACACCAAAGTTCTCAACTCGAATACCGCGGCACACCAAAAGCCAAAAATATATATTAATTTGTCAATTTCACTTTTTTTAAATTTCATTTAGTGCTTAATAAAGCAAGTACCTCGTTGTATGTCTACATAAATAGGCGATAGGCGCTGGGAGCTTGAGGACTGATGTAAAGTTATTTATTTATTATATATATATATATTATATTAATATTGCCTTATTTGATCGCGGCACACCTGTATCGGCTCACGGCACACCAGTGTGCCGCGGCACATCGGTTGAGGAGCACTGTCATACGGGACTGCAAATTTGCGTCGTTCAATGCCCTAGCAGGCCAATGTTTGTAATGTTTCGTCGCACAATAGATTCTTCCACGAACTTACTTTAATACTATTATTACAAATTAATGTAATCCGATTGTGAAATGAACCATAAGCACTCCTGTATGGGACCTTAGGGCATTGAACGATGCAAATCTGTGGTCCCGTAAGAAAACCACTGGGCGTTTAAAGGTCACCAAATTTAATTTCTTAAGCATTTTATGCTTCACATAATATAATTCTATATATGTAATAATATAATATAATAACTATTCACTAATCAAACATGGAATGTAAAATGTCAATTAATAATTTTTAAAGGAAGATAATATCTTTATGGCGGCATAAATAATTATATTTACATATGTACAGTACCGGCTTTAAGCCCTGCGGCGGCCTAGGGTATTTTTTCTGGCGCCTCTTATTGTAAATATTAAAAAAAAACATATCAAGATTGGTTGCCATTGGCACCCCTAGCTTATTCGCCGCCCTAGGGCACCTACCCACTTCGCCAACCCCTGAAACCGGCACTGCGTATGTAAATAACACATGACATTGTACTATTTTTTGTCTATGTAAATAAAAATATATATATATTTAATTTAACATAATTAAATGATTTATTTAAAGTCAAAACAGTTTATTTAAAACTGCATAATAAATTCAAAATACTGCTTTAATTTTCAAAAATAAAACTATACATTTAAAATCAGAATTATATTGATTGAAAAAGTATAAAAGAATATTTTGTGCTATTCATAGTCAGATCTTCATAAATTGATTTTATTAAAAATATCGGTGTGGTAGACGGAAGAAGTAAGTCATTCATTGAACACCACCCATTTAAAGTATTCTTAAAAATGGATGGTGAAATCAATGGAATCAATAAGAGTGCCGGGCTGTAGTCTAATGACGATGGTGAATCAACACTACATACAACGCTTAGCATTTCTCAAATATGGGACGCATCATTAGATAGAGGCCGGCATTCACAAATCATTAATTTTAAAAGAGCCATATTGGTCTACAATTTACTTTGGATTAAAAAAACAGAGAAAAATGGTAACATTTTACACACTCTTGGATTCATTTCCATTGGGGTAATGCAAAGGAGGCTGTGAATGCATCCACTAAACTGGGACAAGAGTTACAAATATTGTTCAACCCAGTCCTGGGTGAAGATTTTCTCTATTGATTACCGATCTTTATGGTTTTGAATCTTCCTCAAACAATTCTTTCCAGCAGCATTGGCAATATTGTCTGCCAATATCACCAGCTATCGCGACTCCATATATTTTTTACCCCCACCTGTTTATTTTGACCCACTAACATTTTCTTCATAAAGCTACATATAGTATGTCAGCAAATTTTGCTTCCTCTGAATATCCAAATTTTGAATAGACAAACCCAACGTTCCATTCTCACTCAGAGTGTTTTTAAACATCATTAAAAGAACCCGACATGAAGTTATCCGAAATAGAATGTTGGAGAATCGAGAAGTGTTCGCTATCAAAAAATTCGGTGGTATACATCTGTCGAAAAGATGGCGATCGACTCGGTAAAGAAGGTTCTTCATGTGAGGCGCTCAAGAACTGCATAATAAGATTAGGACGTATCACTGAATGGATCGGCGATATTAGAAGAATCGTGGGGGGAGGCTTGACGCGGAGGGTCGAGGATGGAAAGGGTTTGAAGCTCTTGAGTGGGGGATGCATTCATTAGCGATCGGATAAAGGCTGATGATGATGAGAACTCTTCATTATCTGAAAAAATAAAATTAACAATTTTAAAACATTGGTTTTGGATTGATTAATGTTAAACACATTATAATAGTACTTAATTTGATTTAAAAAAAATGATATTATTTTTGTAGAATGTCAGGCTGTAGTTAATGATCTTGGCGGATCAACACTTCACAAGCAGAGCTTAATCATATGTAACATGGCGAGTATCATAGAATGCACAGATGAGATTTCTGCATCACCATCACCATCTGTTGGAATTTTCTTGTATAACATAAAAAAAACATAATTGAACAAATAATATTAGAATACATTTAACCCCTCTAAAGCATACACTTTTAAAAAGATTACAGCGTTTGTGGCAGTTTTTCATATAAAAGTCCGTTTTGTATATATTTTTTTGGGTTGAACCGCCTTTTAGGATCAAACGATCAAGGTGGAGTCAGGCTTTTTATGGATTCTAATTAAAGTGCTATAAGAGAGTTGAATGTATGTAGTAATTGAAGAAATTTTTATATATACGCTTATATTATTGTATAATCATACACCTCATATACATCTCTAGATTAGTGTTAGTGGATTAGTTGTACCGTTAGTAAGCAAGTCTCCAGGAGCCCGCGTGGCCGAGGGCGAGCCCACGCTCATCAAACGTGGCCAGAGACAGTCGAGTGGTCTTGTTGGCGAGTCTTCTTGCTGGGGAGTCCATGTCTCCTCCTCCTTCCACGCCGACTTTCCAGGTTAGCAGCAGTGAAGAGTTAGTAGATATTATTCCATTAGTAACATAACATTCCATTCCCATTCATTATACAAAACAAAAAATATTTATATCCCACTAGCTGACCCATCCCGGATATCTCAGAAGAAAGGAAATACAAGGTAAGTCATTATGCAAACATGTAAGATACAAAATTTTGTATCTAGATTTCCAATCTTCTTAATTTTCTACCACCCGCAACTCATGTCCTCGACCACTTGCTCCATATACTTCCGTCTAGGGCTCCCTCTACAGTTTCTCCCCTCAACCATCCTCTTCCACAATGTCGCGAAGAAGACCATATAAAGATTATGTATAAAAGAGTAAATCATAACGAATATATTGCATTTAATCAAAGATGCAAGGGTTTACCAACCTCTTCACCCAATCTCCTATAAAATACGTAAAATAAATAAATACAACAGCTGCCTTCTCTTAAAGCTCACAGGCACTTATTCTGTAATGATAAATGGTTTTCTCATGAAAAACATTTGTAATGTATTTTAGTTTAAGCGTTTTAGGTGTTAGCACTAAGCTCCTAACCATCAGAATACTGAAGTGAAAATTAATAATTTATAAAGAGAATATAAAATATAAATTGGTCATATTTTGTATCATTTATTCATAATTGTTTAATCTCATCTCGCCTTACAAAAAAAAGTGTTTTATTAGTATCATAAATTTTATTCTATCTGAAAGTTATAAATATATGTTTTTCTATTTTTTTTGTGCAAACCTGGTGAGTTCTGGTAGTCGTACTGCTGAGGAGACTCGGCTCTCTGTCCCTCCTCGGCCGCTTGTCTCTTCTTGAACTCCCCCACAAAGTGCATGATCAGCGTCTCCATCAGCACGGCCTGCTTCGAGAACACCTGAAAGAGAAGATGTCACAAGTCACTACAAGCTACATTCAGACAATCTTACTCTTGGGTAAACACCATGTAATGTCATTGGTGGGCGATTCTTGTAGATTTTCGAATCTCCTATATTCCTTCTAGAATTTTTTCCACCCATTTACTGAATTGAAATATAGCGAGGTTGGTGGGCGGTAGGAAATTTTACCATGAAAAATAGGCAAAAGTGGGCTTGTTGTTGACCCTGATGTAATGTCGTTGGTCTTTGTAAATTTTCTACCAAACTACATAATTATATTCACCTATCAAGTGTTGGAAGTAATTCTTACAGCGGCAATGAGCAGGTGGAAAGTTTTTATAAAAAGTATATTTTTGTTGTTGTTAATTTCAAAATACGTAGACTACTAAAACTAATGTCACATAAACGTTAAGTAGCAAACTTTAACTTGTTATTCTGTCGTCTACAACCATCATTTAGCCCTCACCTGTAGTATCTTGGTAACTCGCAGTCCATTCTCCACGACCATGAACTGCAGGAAGAGACACGGCAGGCAATCCTCGTTGGCTTCAGTGGACGGCCGCGCGTACTCCCAGGACATCTCCTCGAAGCGCAGACCCAGAAGCATCGTCTGAAATCATAAACAAATAGAAGCAGTTAAGTAAGTATCTGATAGAAGTACGAGAGAAGAGCGGCTGACTACTGTGTTCTCTCCAAATCTGGTCAGTGTGCAGTGAACTAGACAGCAACATACTAAATCAAAAGTTCGACCAGCAGTGTAATCTTCATTTTTATAAGTTAATATGACACAGATTCAAGGTTTTTAGTTTGTTCAATAAATAGTTGATCATAACAAATAGCAAAGTTATAAAATTAAGAGAGAAACATTTATTACTCACGCATTCACACTCGTCGATGACGTACACCCCTGTGGCATTAATGGCCACCAGCACAGCAATGTCCTGGTGCGCCAAGAGACTTGTCAGCCCGCGAACTGGCTGCTCAACCTGCCCCTGGAAGAATGCAGCCCTGCAAACCAAAGAATGAAATATACAGCTGTATTCAATATCTCATTTCGGATGTGAAGATTTGACCATAGTTATATAAATAAAATATGATGTTCATAAATTATTGCTAATATTCATTTAGATGCCTCTCTGCCATCGAGAAGCCTTTAGACTAACATTCAGATTATCCATTATCCACAGATATCTTACAGGGAGCACTCACCCGTAGAAGGGCAGCGGCCAGCAATCCAGGTCTTGCGCATTTTCCTAATTGCGGCGGGCGCGCGGAATGCTCCAGCAACCGCGCCTCTTTCTTGCTGGCGCGGCCCCCGGGCCAGAACCAGTTCCTGCGCAGGTGCGCCGGGAGGAATTCCTTCTGCTTCTGCCTGCAACACACAGTTTCATGTTTATAAATAAGATCTCAAGGATAAGCAGAATTTATATATTTTGAGTTAACAGCGACCATGGAGTTGCAAGAATAAAAATATATGGAAGAAATACTTGTTACCTTTAAAATACTTTTTACCTTTAATATTCTTGCTACCTTTAAAATACTTCCGAAACTGAATTCTCTTAATAAGGAGAGAAAAATTATAAGGATATTAGAAAATGGCTTAAAAAAAATTAGGTTATATTGGGTACACGAGAAAATTCAGAAAAGAGTGGATTTTAAAACTCAATTAGACTTACGGGTAGGATTTGCTAATAAAAATATGAGTACAATATATACTTTATTAATAATTAAGCTTTTTTCACCACTTTCATATTCATTTTATGACCTCTACTGTGCAAGACAACATTAGACCCTAATTTCAGAACACCATATATATATATCAGCTTATAATTTGGACAATATCCGTGAAAGACTTTTCATCTTAACCATTTTTCAAGATGCCTCATAATTTCTTTACTAATCACGTTTACAAATGTCTGAACTTGAATAATGATTCTTTGAATATCGATGACCAATTAAAACATATAATTATTTCATTAGATAGTTACCTGAAGAATGCCGTAACGTGAACAAGGGGGTCATATGGCCCCAGCTGTATACGAGCCTGCAGGGCGCCCAGAGCCACAGCCCTAGCGCTGCCACATGGGTATCTTCCTCGCGGGACCCTCTCACGAGCTTCTTCATACAGCAGCTCTATGATGCGACCCTCTCTGTAATCAAAATTACCAAAATCATAATTTTAATTCCTAATTAAATTTTCTTAATTTTTTTACAATGTGAAAAACCACACTCATGCAGAAGGTGGAATTTTTATTTCTAGATTTTTTATTTATTTATTATTTTATCAAATATAATAGGAAACATTTAAGATTTAATTGATAGTATTACATTCATTTTTTATTGTTTATTTTTTTTGGAATTCGCTTTCCACGCCACTTAAAGGTAGATCTTGTGTGTGGCGTGTGATTCATCTTTGATTTAAGTGTTGCATAATTTATATTATTATTTTTTCACATTTTTTACATAACAACATATTTTTTTTTAGAATATAAAATAATATCATTAAAATTTATAAATTTTTTATAGTCGAAGTGACAATTTCAGCATCATTTACATATATATTTCGATTCTTTAATAGCCTCGACCCATCTAAGTCTCAGTATCCACTAGACACCTTTTAATGAACTTAATATAATCAATACCTTTTTAACAATATAAATATTTTATACAATTTATATAAATTCTATACTTATTATGCTTGGATCATATACATACAACTACTACTTAGTACCTAGCTTGAATCATATACAGAGAGGTTTACATTAGTATTATTTTAATAATAGTAACATTATAATGTAATAAAAAAAAATATATATATATCATTTATTTCTCATTTTTGTACAATTACGTCAGATCTGATTTTTATAATTTTGAAGAACCGTTTTACCCTTTTATTCATTATTTTCATGTCACTGATCGCTTTTATTTCCGGAGGAAGATTGTTGAAATTCACTATTCCGTTGTATTTGTAACCATTCTTTGCATGTTGTGTGTTAAATTTTGGTATTAGTAGATTATGTATATACCTAGCAGAGTGATGAGTGTTCCAGTTTTCAATTCTCCTTTCTTTTATTGTCTGTAGAACAGTGTATTTTTGGTATAATGAATCTACTCTTGGCACTTTAAATTCATTGAATAGGCTTTCTGTTGGGTAAGTGGGAGGTTTTTTTAATATGACTTTGATTGTTGACTAGATTGTTCAAGATAGTTCCATATTCAGCAGGAATATTATAGAATTGAGAATTGTATGTTGTACATGTTGGTTAGGTTAGGTTAGGACTCTCCTTGGATATTCTAATCACATTGGGTGTTTCCAGTTTTATTATCATTATTTTCTGGAATACTATTTTATTTTAATTTAACACTGTTTTAAATGTTACTGTCTAAATATTTAAATAACTTCTTAGATTAGATATTATGGATTTTGGGTTAAGCCGTGCCATCTGATAATTTCTTTTGACCAATATTTCAACTGTTGACAACATCCTTCAAATGGAAAGCAGTTCAGGAGTTTACCAATGCCCACTATCCGATTCCGCTGAAGCAAACAGGATCAACGACCTTGATGTTGAAGAAAAGAGAAACAAACGACTTTGGACAGGTTTTTCACTGCACCATCGGCCAAAAGCGGAAAATGGATGAAGATGTGCAAGATTCGATTATTTCTTAAAATTAAAAAATGTGTGTTTTTTTCATTATGTTTTTAGATGTATCTAAATAAAATAATAACAAAAAATTTATCTTTTATGTACCATATTTTAATATTTATTTTTTTAACATGTATTGTTATGGGAAAACGCGAACTTGCTCCTGGAACGAATTAAGTTCGTTGTGTGAGGCACCACTGTATTTATAAATTAGATCTCAAAGATGAACAATTTGATGAGCAAGTGAACAATTTTTGCATGTATTTAAATATTTATTAGATTTTTTTTTATATTTTTTCAATATTCTAATCTTCTTTTATAGATCATTGACTATATTACAATATTATCAGTAAATTAATATACACATACTATACGTCAAATTCTTTTTTCGCATCAATTCATTCAGAAAAATATCGGCAGAAGCGGGATGCGAACCACGAGCCTTGGAACCACCTTTGCTCAGGTCTTTATATGCCGCCTAGCCCTCTCGACTATTTCTCTGCCTGAGCTGACACGCGTTAGAACATGTATTTATACCATTGTTATTATAGTATGTATATTATTATTTTTTATTATTTAATCAGTCAACATTTATTCGCAAGCTTTTTAATATTATTACTTTCCGATTCCACCTTCGTTCTAAGAATACGGTAGGTATGTTACATACATACATATATACCATATTCTTAGAACATACCCACGTATTTCCGGACCAATAAAACTTGAGTATGTAGTTGCAATGGAGATATCAATAACGCTCGTAAAAAAAAAAATCTGACACCAACTCACAACTAAATCACAACTAAATCATCAATTCTGAAGAAGACCCCTGCAATGGCGGTCGAAATATTGGTTAAAAGAAATTCGCCACAGACGGCTAAACCCAAAAGCCACAATATCAAATCTGGCCGTGAAAACCTAAGAAGTTATTCATATGTTGATTACTCACCATTATAGGCACAGCGCTAGGTGATGTGGCCAGTATCAATAGTTAAATTAAAAGTTGAGTGACCGGCATAAAACATTTTCTAAGATGCCTCATATTTTTTTTACTAATCAAATTTACAATTATCTGAACTTGAATAATTAATCTTTGAATATCGATGACCAATCGTAATGTATATTTAATAATTTAGATAGTTACCTGAAGAATGCCGTGGTGTGAACAAGGGGGTCATATGGCCCCAGCTGTATGCGAGCCTGCAGGGCGCCCAGAGCCACAGCCCTAGCGCTGCCACACGGGTATCGTCCTCGCACCACTCTCTCGCGAGCTTCTTCATACAGCAGCTCTATGATGCGTCCCTCTCTGTAATCGCAACCAACAAAATCATCTTTTACATAAAGCAAGAATAAGGTAGAATTTTTATCCCTAGATTTTTCAAGAGAGTTCCATATTCAGCTGGAATATTAAGGAATTACACATTGCTCGTATGTGTTGGTTAGGTAGTTATTTGTTTCAGGATGTTATAGAGACATCTAATGATTTTGGTATATAAATAAATTATCTTATATTCAACATTTATTTGGTAAACAAATTCACTATAAAAATAAATATTTTTAATATTTCTTCTTTCTTGCAGTGCCTATTGAGAAAAGTCTTTTAACTATTAATTATGAATGCATATAAAAATAATAATGTAAATGTATGTTATACATTTGAGTGGTTAGGTTAGGTTAATTTTTTTTTAAACACAATAATAATAGGATCATTTAAAAAGTCCCGGAGCCCGCTAAACAGAAGACTCCACGAAATTACTTTGATAAATAAATTCGTGGAGATCATGTCGAAACTGGGCTTCTCTCAAGTGGAATATATCAATATTCGAGGCGATATCGTTGAACAGTCTGATCACTCTCCCAAGAGGCATAGTCCCTGGCAGGTTAGTATTACCTCTAGGAAGAACAAACAATCTGTGCCTCTTTATCTTTAAATAATTGTCAGGGACAAACAAACCAATTTCAAACAAAATATCAGGATTTCTGAACACGCCGCGCACCAGGCAAAATAAATGGATACTCAAGCATACATCTCTCTTTTAAGCGGTTTATGACTCTTCTTTGATGGTTCTGATAGCATTAGTTATGTTTCTAGTTTTGTTTTTAGTATCTTCTAGAAGAATTTTATTATATTACTTTAATGTTATACTAAATATTAAGTCTCAAATTTTTATTAGGTTTTGACATCAGCCAATTTTTTTATCTACATGAGAATTTTACGCCTTATAACTGACTTATAGAACCTTGAATGAATTATATAACCCCAAATGACTTATATAACCCCGAATGACTTATATAACGCTGAATGACTTATAGAGCCCCAAATGATTTTTAAAACCCCGATGTGGAGAATGGACTCACTTGATTTTCTCCTCTTCATGCCGCGAATAGAAGACGTTTCTCTGAAACCTGATGATGGGCTCGTCCCTGAGTTGTTGGCTGCCCGTGCCGTGGCCGTACTTCTTCACGAGCGTCTTCCAAGCCTTGCGTACCTCGAAGGGCTTGTGGAACGACTTCAGCTGCAACTCTAGAACCACAAAAACCACCTTATGGTATTTATATTAACCTCACTACTAACATATTTATAATCTTTGACACGAGCCACTTAACATAGATTAGAACTAAAACACTGCTACTCTGGATCACTTATTTATACAGCAATGGATTTTCGAGGTACTTAAAGGATGTAGAGATATAAAGAAGATGAAACACTAACCCAGTTGAGGGCTGCACATCCACAGTGAAAACACGGCCGGCACGAGAGCTCGGCACGGCTGAGTGAAGGCCATGTCTTCACAGGAAACGATGCTGCGTAGGATGAGCTGTACCGTTGCTCCGGGTGTATCCTCCATGTCCATCTGGATGGCCACACGTGACATCAAGTACACGCACGTGGGGGTCAGCTTCACTGTGCTGTGACCTGAAAAAATATTCGGTTAATGAGTAAGAAGAACAATTTTCTATGAATCACTCTTCTGAGCATCCCGGGATAAGAACTTACTCAAGATAACTAAGATTCTTTTAGTATATATTTTGCATTGCCTCTTTTTATTTGTGATCAAAGGGGAATTTTATTTTACACAATCATCCAAAATGTCAATTTTTTATACTGTAAGCACCAAATAAATGATAAATGAGCTCATGATTATGAAAGTGGTGTAAGTCATAATTTCTTCCCTCTGAAATTTTGATTGAAAACACAAAAAAAACCATGAAAATCTATGAAAGTGATAACTTCATGTTGCATGCGATGCTATATTTATATTTTTTAAATTCATGTTGGATGAAGAACGGATTATTTCGAAAAAAAAATCACAATTTTAACTGAAATGACTTTTTTCTTCTTCAATTTCTTGACCTACGTCCTATACCATTTTATATCAATCATAATTATGGGCTTATATAATGTAGTAAATATTATATAAACCTTATCATACTATAAAAGATGATTGAATCATTTTTTGTATTGTAATCCTATTTTAATATAAAAAAAAACAGTACTAAGAGTCGTAAATAAGTCGTTTGTGGATTTTAGTCACCTTAATTACAAAATAATTCACAGAATCGTAATCGAAGTACACACATAGTCTAATCGTAAGGGAATATTTTTTTGTTTTAATTAATTTAAATGCATTTAAATTAATAACAATTCAGTGATAGCACAAAAAGAAATAAATATGATTAAAAATCAAACTCTTTCCTTCATGTACTGAGCCACACCGGGTACAATGCGCTAGTATGTCATAATTTTTTTAGCTAGAATTCGACTTCCAGTTATGTGAAATCTCAGAGAAAGCAAGGCAGGATTTTTGCCTGGTATAAAAATATAGATCAGAGGTTGGAAACCTTTTTTATCTGTAGATCAAAGTAAACAAATCAGTGGTCTTTTGGATCAATGGATAAGATAAATGCACATTAGTTGAAAACTTGAAATCAGTCGGGTCGTTTCGCGACCCGCGGGTCATAAGTTGCCGAACTCTGGCCTTGAGGTAAGTGCTCGCATACCGTGTGAGAGCTCACAGGTTCGATCGCGGATAAGGTTAAAAATAATCACAATTTTATAAAAAAAAATTAACCTCATATCTATAAATGTTCCCAATAGGTGTGATATTGTTACTAACTCGTAAAATGTCTGTCGTGGTCTATTTTACAAAATGTCGGTAAACAAAATCATCCTGTAAACACCACCCACTCCCAGCGAGTTCCTTAACAAATAAAAATGCAGGAATGCATGCCTGCAACACAATGCGCTTAGCCATCGTCAAAATGGCAAGCGTCATATAATAGACAAATCAAATTTCTACATCACTGTCTAACAGTAAAATAAATTAAAGTACACAAGTGCATGTGTTTGCAAACTGGGTTCATTTCGGGTGGCCCCTATACCTGAAAAGATAAGGGAAAACCGCCTAAGATGGTATGGGCATGTGACACGGAGAGATGAGGACCACGTGGTGAAGAAAGCCGTCAACATACTCACGCTGAGAAGAAGACCTGGAAGACCACAGGCAACCTGGAATGCAACTGTAGACAAGGATTTGAAAATCTGGGCTTGACCGAGAACGCAGTGCAGGACAGACAGACATGGCGAATGTGCACAAGGAGAACCGACTCCAGATGATGGGAAATGGCGAGGCTAAAGAAGAAGACTGCACGTGTTTGCAAAAAAAAAACAATATGTATATGGCGCATACGCTATGTCAAAAATCAAATGTGTTTTTCTCGTGATTCTCCACCGCCTCCAGGCCTCTGCCTTCCGCATCTGACCTCTTCCCAACCAATTCAATATTGTGATGTATTTCGGCTTATCTTACGCGTCGATAATAACCCATAAAAAGTAGCTAATTGATCCCAAACGTGATCGTAATGACTCCTCAATTTATCCAGGAAATAGATAACGTCTATTGATTTGTTTACTCCCACAATATAGTACCTAATTACTTACACAATCCCAATAAAGGGCTTTTATCTAGGCACGTTTATATGAAATATTTTCCTAGAGCGTCGGAATAAATTAAATTAATATCGTTGTTTTGAAATAATAGTGTAAATATCGTATTATTTATTATCATGAAGTGTGACTGGGGAAGATAGGGTACAACTTGTATTGTACAAATCCCAATATTTAATTACTCCTAGGGAATATTTCCAGCAAAACTTTGGGACGTGTAGCATTATTGAATCGTAATTTCGGCTGTTGTTTTTGAGATATGTCCGTTTCCCAGCTGAAGCATATGTCTAACACGTTTTATTAACCCTTTCGCATCGGTTGTCGATATATGCCGTCCAAGATTCCCCGACCGTTGACATCGGTTGTCGTGATATATCGCTTTGTTACTTTCAGTACTCATTGTGACATTTACGGTAGGAAATTGGAAGTGCAGTCATTCCCTTTATCAACCTACATGTATTCTTTACAGGAATGACTGCACTTTCGATTTCCTACCGTAGATGTCACAATGAGTGCTGAAAGTAGCAAAACGATATATCACGTTAGCAGATGTCAACGGTCGGTGAATCTTTGACGGCATATGCCGACAACCGATGCGAAAGCGTAAAGTGGAAGTATAATACGTCGGTCATCACGTACATTGACTGTTTTAAAAATATTTTACGCGTATTACTAATTAGTTATATGGTGTTGCTCCCACTGTCTCAATTAGCGGATCAACGAGCAAACAGTAAGGGTCCCTAGTGTGTACATTCCATGGAGCTGGTATGGTGAAATTTTTAACAGGATAACGATACCCGAGGGGCTCATATCGTAATTAATTACCGGCAGCGTAAAACAAATATGACAATGAGTACACCGGTCGTAAAAAAACATATTACGCTTTCATATAATTAGCTGCAGAAAATGGCTATAGTATTACACGATAGATGCACTTGTTGATAATTAGCTGGATCGTTTATGAATTATTTAAAAAAAAATTAAAGATATACAGGGTTTATTTGAAAATTGGACAAATAATTAGAGCATATATGAAACTAAAGTAGTAACTTTTTACTATATACAAATTAATAATCGTATAAGTAAGATAACTCAAATATGATCAAGCTCCTGTTGTGATGCGGACCGGGCACTCTTAGGGTGTCACGACCAATCGTTCCCAGACAATTTTTTCAACGACTCATCGGTAACGACGTGAAGCGCACTGGAAGTCTGGTGCACGGGACAGCTGGTGCACTTTACGTCTCGCTAACCTAACCTAAGGATTTTTTCAGTGATCGTAGAATCCAGAGATCCATAGGTCTCGCTAACGAAATAACTTTGGCTAGGTTAGCGAGATATCCAGTGCACCGGTTGTCCCGTGCACCAAATGTCCAGTGCGCACCACGTCATTACCGACGCGTCGTTAAACGAATTGTGTAATATCGAAATGCGGCGGAACCCTTTCTAACGGGGGTCAAATTATTGAGAGATTCAAATATCTTGGCGTACAGGTCACTGAAAGCGGTGGCCTGCACAGAACGCTCGATTCCTCCTCAAACTCAATCTTTCGATCAAAATACAGCGCTTATATTATCTTAATTTTTTGTACGTCTGCAAATCCGTTATTAATTAGGTAATTAACAATACACTTAATTACAAATATTTCAAAATATAATAATGTTATGTCGGGAATATTTATAACATGATTGATAAAATTACTTTCTTTGACATTTACTTACGTTTTAATACCAGTAGTCAATTTAAAATCGGTATTGCAATTTTCAGCCACTGGCGCTTGCATTAAAATACTTTCATATGTATTGGTTAAAAATCTTGTGTACAATACAAAGACGATTTATGTACGAGTATATTTAAACAGAACACATACTCCAGTAAAACATGATACATACTTTTACAAAAATACATTTAAGAAATAGAGAGTAGAAGTCAAAGATAGCAGCAAAAATAATGACAAAAAACAGACTGGTTCAAGATCACTGAGATCCAGGAATTGTGAAAAAATGATCAAGGTGTGCTGGTAGTCAATTTAGAAACGCTATTGCAGTTGAACTGAATTGAGTTATCGAAACTTTACATGTACCGACTGGAATGGAAAACAATAGATGACTAGGAGAGATGATGATGGAAATTGCAAATAATACTGTGGGAAAAGAAGAATAACGTACCAGAAAGTGGTGGAGAAGCAGCTGACGATGCACTGCTTGATGAAGAAGGTACCGGGGCTTCGAGCCTGGCCGTGCTGGCGCTTCCTGCAGAGCTGCTAGCCTGGTTGGAGCACGTGCTGCCATTAGAACCTGGTAAAAATTAGACAGTTTTATTACTTATAGATTGTTCAGAAAACTTTTATTGCAGATGGAATATTCCAAAGCCGAAACACTACTTCGAAATATTTTGTAGGTAATAAATTTATTATTATGTTTTTTTTATCAAATGTTAGCAACGTCTATATTACCCCTTTTATATTATTTTTTATTAGGCTGTGAAACATCTAAAGTAAATTCGCGAAATCTCTTAATATTTTACACAGGCACTATTCTGGATATCTAATACACGGATGAATCGGCCATCGGTCAAAGTCAGGATTCACAAGCATACAAAAGAACTCGGAAAATACAGGCGCTGTGTAAACGAAAAATTGACTTTGTAGTGTTGCGATGAGGTCCCGATATTTGAAGAAGTTGTAAGTTAGGTTACGCTAGGTTACGTAAAGTTAGGTTAGGTTCGGTTAGGTTAGCTCGTTTAAGCTAGAAAATTCAGATATGTTTGCTTGATGGAGCTAGGAAACCTGGATATTTAAAGAGGCTTTAGGTTAGGTTAGGTCATGTTAAGTTAAGAGAGGCAACAAAATTAGACAAATCATTTTTTTTCAAATGTCTGAATTATTCTTTCTTGTTATTAAAAGTAGATTCAATTTATAACTATTACATTGCAATTAAACATTTAAGATCGCTTTCAGGTTGATTTTGCAACCCCCTAGAGTGCTCGCCAATAGTACACGCATATTTCAGAACACCGTGTATGGCAGCTTATAACTGGGTCAATTTCCGAGAAAAACTTCTTTAAATATTTAATTATGTAGTTAATCTTATAAAATTTATAATAAGATCTCATCAATCCGACTCTTCGAAAAAAAACAAAAAAAAAGGTTAAAAACAGCTTCCTAAAGTGGTTGCTCCCCTTAAGTTAGGTTAGGTTATGCTACCTTGCTAGTTGAGGTAGAAAACCCAGATATTGAAAGAGGTTCCAGAAAATAAACCTACATTTTGATCGTTGGAAAAAGATAATACATTCTTTATTATTTATATTTAATATTCTAGTTAGGTACATGAGTAGCAACATAATGACTCAAAAAATTGAAAATCGAATATAAATACGTGGCTCGCGAAATTTATTGAATTTTTTGAACATCCTTGTGTAAATACAATGTTGCATTTATCATTTTATTCGCAAGGATTACAGAATATATCCTTTCCTCGAATATTTATACGTAGATAAGGATTGTTTTTTATTCCAGATGTTTTTATCAACGACCGCAGCTTCCTGAGAGGGCGATAGCGGGAAAAGCAAACGGGAATTAACCGTGAAAAATATATAATATTATTTAATCGAATTAAACTAGAGGTATCGCGACTAAAAACAATTAAAATTATATTTGAAGTGTACACCTAAAACAACTTCATACTTCCTTGACCCATGACAATAACACATTTTAACACGATCCAGTCCGCGCGTTACGCGATTAAACTTACTCTGGAGGCCGACTGTTTTTTTAAAGAATTGCTAAATCTATCGTCATGTGTTCAAATAAAATTAAATATGACCCTCACTAAAAAGGTTTGAGACCTTTGAATTATGGTCGTCAGGTAAAAAACAACACATATGTTGTGTGATGGGCCACTAACGTTTGAAACAACATCACAAGCTGTGTGTAGTTGGCCACTAAGCGTTGGCGGAACGATCACACACAAGTTGTGTGACCGGCCTTTAACGTTCGGCCTGGCGATCATACACATATTGTGTAATCGGACTGGATAGTGTTAAGATCGCACGAAAATAATCAAGTTAAATGTATGTCGCGGATGTCTATAGTAATGATATAAAATTAAATATTCATTTTTAAGGTTGTTTTACTAACCTTTCTAATAAACTTTAGGGTATGTAATACGAGTGTTCTTTGTATAAGCTGCTCTTATTGTTTCAAACAACGACGACGGCATATCACAAGCGTGGTTCTCGTTCGATAAATTGAGAACATTTGTTGTTTAGTAAATACATAAATGAAATAACTGAAATTAAGCAACATAGGACGCGAATCAAACCATGTTTGTGTTATCGCCTTCTGTTTACCGCGTTTACGTTGAGTCACACCTTGGGACCAAATCTTACAGGCCAAGGGAGCATCATCTCTTAAAAATGATGATTAATAAATCAAGTCCTCGGACTCTTGCCATGTGGGTCGTCGGAAGCCATATATTACAGGTATCCAGGTGGACCTTCGGGAGTAGATATATATTATAACAAAGCATGTACAATGGCAACTGACTGAACTGAATGGCGGGAATTTGTGGTGACCGTGTGCCTCAGGTATATAACTATAAGTTATTTTATAGGACACTTAGATATTGAGGTAATAATTGTAATCGACGAATTCATTAGAAGAGCCGCGCCAATAGAAATATAATCCGTCCGCATTTTAGGCGACTGTGTAAACAAAACAACAATTAGACACGTCATTGTATCATCTGTGACCAAAAGGTATGGATGAGAGGTTGAAGCGCTCGACTTTATTGCGAACGGTCGAGGGTTCAACGATCCCCTGTGAAGCATAAATTAAAAAAATAATCAAAATAAGAATATGACATAGATGTACTTTCAATCCAATGAATGGACGCCTTTTAACACTTCAAAACACTTCAACGATTGTTAGTGAAGATGTTTAAAAATATCGATAAAGGGTTTACACGCAGATACTGAGAGATTAACCGAGGTTAGATCGCTCGACGGTCGGGCGCAATTTCGTAGGTTCAATCCCCGGCAAGGCAAAAAATATTTTTAATCAATTTATAATCTACATTTTTTACGCAATTCAATGCTATTATCTAAAATGATTGGCGTGAGATTAATACCTCACCCATAAAATTTAATAAGAATGCTTGTTTCAAAAATAAAATTATCCATAAAAAACATAACACCATTCACAGGAAATCCCTCAAAAATGTGTAGAGGTTGTTGTAGGGATTGAATAAATTGTACGTGTTTATTAATCCGGTTCTTGAAGAGATTCAGATTGCATACAGGAGGATACACAGATGCTGTGAGAGCATTACAAAGCCTGCCAGTGGTGTTAAATAAGGCGCTGGAGATCAAGTTCGTCCTGAGATAGAGACATATCAACCTTGTAGACGTGATCGAAAAATAATCCACTGGTCTGACATTGAAGAATGTTAGGTAGGATCAATTTAAAAAGTTCGGAAGAGCAGTATCTGTGAGAGTAACGATAAGACAGGTTGAGGAAGTGAGATTGGAGATCAGACGTTTATTATCATATCAATCGATTTTGTTGAAGATGCTAGAATGTCGCATGTATGCCAATAGCGTCGGCGGATCAACACTTCACACATAACTTCGTCCTCAAAATGGCAAGCCTACAGATGGGATCACTACTCATTGTCAGGCGGTGTTTTCCTGAGTGTGTTTACATAAAAAAGGAAGCACAATAGAGCATTATGGGATACACGAAACAGATATCAAATGTAAACACAAACGTTTTTAAGGATAACGCTGGGCGAAACATATTTATTTATTTCTTTATACAGTGTTTAAAATACATACTTGTAGATAAAATTATACACACAAAAATGGTGAGGGGGCAGAAAAGGCTTTCCATTCTACAGATGGTCAAGAAATAAAACTGAACCTGGTTGAGGCATGTTCTTCGGATGCCACAGGAGAGCAAAAACTACAGGTATTTTTTCTCTAAAGGTGCCTGATAAAGTCTCGACATCCTGAAAGGCTAAAAGAAAAATATACATAAATATACTGGGCGGATCTCCGGGAGGCAGAGCTGACATGATATGCGGCGAGTACAGTGACGGCTGGCTGGCATTTTGTGGCAGCAGTTTGTGACGACAATATGCTTCAGCTAAAGAGCGGATATGGAAAGGCGAATAAAATTTAGGATCTTCCAGTTCGGTATGGCATGTATTAATTAAAATTGAGGGGAATACTTGGATTGCCCCGAAAGAGGACCTAGCCCCTGGACATGACCAGGGGTGGAATATATGGAGGTCCCTTAACAGACTTCGGACCGGAGTATGCAAGACGAGGAGACAAACGAAAGCCTGGCAGTTTTACAGCGGGCCGACTGAATGTGACTGCGGCGCGGAGCAGACCCTGTCACACCTTCTGGAGTGTGGGCTGTGTCAGAGTAGCTGCACCCAGGAAGACCTGATGACGGCCGGGAGTAACGCCATCGACGTCGCCCACTTCTGGGCAGACAGGATCTGACCCAGTTGTTTTCGACACGATTATATAAAGGGTCCGCCAAATAACTTTTTTTTTTTTGAAAATGGGGCGCAAGACATCGAGTGTAGCTTCGGCTGTGTGGCACGTAGCGCCGTCCTGTTGAAACCAAATGTTGCCAATATCCTCCTCTTCAATTTTTGTGAACAAAAATGGCCCGATAACGATCGCCATTGACTGTAACGGCCACTCCTTGCTCATTTTCGATGAAAAATGGCTTGATTTTCAAAGTAATGTCGCAATATTTCCCAGCGTTGTTCAAGCGTATACACAACCATATTCGTTCAGCGGAAGGATAAAACTAATTATCTGTCAAATCAGACATGAGCTAAGTGTTACCATTCACGAAATAAGCACTAGTTGAAAAAAAAAGTTAGATGGCGGACCCCTTATTAACATCCTCCTTTCTCAAAGAGAGGGGCGTTATTACATCGCGCGAGGGCAGGATGAGGAGCAGGACAGCAGACAAACACTTTCTTGCAGAAGCACAGATTATATTTACTTTAAAAACATTACAAGTTTATGACCACGCGGTATGACATGCAGCGCGGCCGCAACGCGGACCTTGCCTTGCCAAAGGGTGGGTCTTCCGCGGCCCGTGGTCAGTCACCAGCGCCACCGGTGGCAAAACTATGTAACTAGTCCCAATGTGGCCATACATAAAGGTATGGCAAGCGACAAAAATACGAGACGAAAGATTGTCTATCGAGGTTTTCGGTACCAGTTAACAAGGGCTACATCGTGCTGATGTCAACATATTAATTCAAATATTATCGATTTTCAAAAATAACTACTATAATCTACGAGTATTCAATGTATGTTAATTTAACGATATATATTTTTTAAATCTCTCTCTAACAGTGCATTTTGACCAAACGAGCATTCGCAAATTAAATCACAGCTTTTTTTAATTTGATGAAATAATTTTCATCCCCATTCCTTTTAAATAAAATAATACAACTTACAGAGGACTAAAGCTATATTTTTTCAAGCTTGGCAAAACCTATTCCGTGATTTGCGGTGCATTTACCAACACACATTTTTTTCTCTTATCATTTTAGCACACCGTGTATATATTATACATTTACCACAGTATAATATGTACATGTAAATATATATATAGGAGGATACCCAAAAGACAAACATCAGTTTGACGTTAGATCTCGAGTGAAGTGGTCGCTAGTTTTTGGACAAAAAATAAATAACAAACGATAAATTCGCGGAATTTAACATATTAACAATAATATTATCTGAATAAATAATCGTTCACAAATACTTGTTTATTTTTTTTTGTAATGTAATAAGAAAGGGAGCTGAATTTATTTGGAAGAATAAAAACAAAAAGGTAAGAACGTTAATATATTATAAAAAATAATCAAAACAATATCTTTTTTTTAAACACATACAGGATAATACCGACAGATGATGATGGTAATTCTGAAGTCTCATCTGTGGAATTCTATGACGCTTACCATGGTGCATATGGCTAAGCGCTGCATGCCGAGTGTTGATCCGCCAATGACATAGACTACAGCCCGAGATTCACGCATCATATTTATTTTTACAGGAATTTACTCTAAATGGGTAGTATTCACGGAACGACATTCTTCTACCACCAATTTTAATTAATAGACTATGACTGGCATTTTACAGGTGAGGGATCAAATTCACACCGACCGGGTGTATTTTAGAGCTTAGAAATCGATTAAAAATCTTTTTTTTAATCTCCGTCGGGGATCGAACCTACGACCTTTGGCTTGCAAAGGAAACGCTTTAACCATTGAACTATACCCGCCGGTAAGATCTGGTTTTCCTCTCCGAGTGGAAAGTATGTTGTGTACGCTAGGGTTATGACATTACAAGATGTAACACAGATGCTCGGAGAGTATTTCAAAGATTACCGGGATATAATAAAACTTCTCATTTTATATCCGTAAATGATGTTGCGTAAATGTCGGCCTATGATCTAATAAATTTGATAGATCACAACAAAAAGTTACGGAATATATAGACAATGTATATCTCTGCACCACATGCATTCTCCAGGATGTGTTTACATAAAAAAGTACCATCAATATGACGTCACCCTCATGGGATTCCCTACTTGAATAGTATGGTGTTTTTTCCTCCATCTTACTAATATTTAATTGGTGAACACATGTTTTTTGCCACATTCATTATTTGAACAAGAGACCGTAGAAGACTCGGCCTTGGCGTAACTCTTCTTCTATGGCGTTGACTAATTACCGTATCAACAATGCTTTACAAAAATTGTGCAAAGATGCGAGTGTCACTTTTACAGATAGTGACCGAACGAAACTGGACTTGCAGCCGAAAACGAAACTAAATTTCGACTTCTGTTAATTTTTTTGCGTAAAACGAAAATTATTTGAATATTAACAAAAAAACACTTTAGTAATTTCTTTAAGTGAAAGATGTTTTATTACTGTGACGGGATATACTGGAGAGGGCTCAGAGGGGTTAACGTGAACTATTAGTTTAATTTGACTAACAGTAAAAAAGCTTCATGTTATACAAGAAAAACATATTATTAGATCTTGATTTAATCTATGTGTACGTGGAGCACGCTGGGTGACTTTTATTTTATGGGTAAGACTTGCTGTCAGATTCCACGTCTCTGCGCCATAAGTTAATACAGGGAGGACGCATTGGTTAAACGCCTTAGTTTTAAGGCATTGCGGAATTTTCGCTTTAAAAATGTACTTTAGTTTTCCAAATGCTGCCCATCCCAGTTGTATGCGCCTGTCGATTTCTTTTGAGAAGTTATTTCGCCCTAGTTGTATTACTTGTCCCAGATAGGTATAGTCGTTTACAACCTCTATTTCTGTTCCTCCAATGGAAATAGGATCAAAGGTCTGTGAAATATGACTATTAATCATGGCTTTTGTTTTATCCATGTTCATTTTCAGACCAATTTTGTTCGACGCTTCATTGAGGTCGTAGAGCATGTCTTGGAGCTTGTTAGGTGATTCGGCTATTAGCACTATGTCATCTGCAAATCGGAGGTGAGAAATGTACTCTCCGTTAATATTTATTCCACATTTTGTCCAGGATAGCAGTTTAAAAATATCTTCTAGGGCGTTTGTGAAGAGTTTTGGAGATATAACATCTCCTTGTCTAACACCTTTGTTTATAGAAATATTGTTAGTGCTATCATGGAGCTGGACCATCATTGTTGCAGATTTGTAAAGAGATTTTATTATCTCTATATACCGATAGTCTATTTTGCAGTTAGAAGTCACCCAGCGTGCTATGGAGAGATCCATGCTCGGAGTGTCGCTAAAAGATAGAATCCGAAACGAGGAAATACGCAGAAGAACTCAAGTAGTGGATGCTACCCATCGAATAGGCACACTCAAGTGGCAATGGGCAGGTCATATCTGTCGAAGAGACGACGGTCGATGGGGAAGAAAAGTATTGGAATGGCGCCCAAGAACTGGCAAACGAAGCATTGGCCGACCCCCTACAAGATGGACTGACGATATAAGAAGAATAGCGGGAGTGACCTGGATGCGGAAGGCGGAGGATCGAAGAGGATGGAGACTCATGCGGGAGGCCTACGTTCAACAGTGGACGGACACAGGCTGATGATGATGTGTACGTGGAGCTGATATGAAATGATGAACGTGATGATGAAATATAATTTTGTTTTCAATTAATATCATGGGTTTCTATAGTAGTGTGACTCCTTCAAACCAACACGTTCCAACCATCGAGACGCAACTTTCTCCCCGAAACGCACACGAACCACGTCGCAACTAACAGTGGTTTCCTCACTATTGATAATTTTCGCAGAATGGAAACTTCCACGTTCGAGTCCTCGACCATGGACTTCTTCACGACGCTGGCTTCCATCGTGGTGGACTCCTCTGAGTCTGCAGCAGCAGGGAGCGCGCCCATCCTGCCTCAGAAGAACGAGACCAAGGCCATGCGCGCGCAGTTGGCCGCCTACGACGTGATGATCCCGCTCCTAGGTGCCATCATCGTCGCCACGAATCTGGCTGTCGTCATCTCCAGCGGTCTCATCCTTAAGAAGGGTAGGTGGATGATGTCCATCCTTGTCGCCTATAGGCGCAAACATCGATGTAATCATATCGTCGCCTCTAGGCGCAAACAACGGTTCAAAACTCTTGTCGCCTAAAAAAACTCGCGTAAAAGTCTGTTTAACTCAAATAACTTCTTAGGTTTTCATGGCCAGATTTGGTATTGTGGATTTTGGGTTTAGCCAAGTGTGGCGAATTCTCTTTTCCAATATTTCGACTACCATTGCAGGGGTCTTCTTCAGGTATTACTCACGAAACGTGTGATTTGAAAATTTTCATGCATATTATTATAACGACCTTTGATTTTTTTGTTAAATAGTATAGCAAGATCTATCTTGAATCAATGTAGTAATAAAACTTAATTATATGGCTAGGTTCCATACATATAAGCACTGAAAAGTAAAGATGATTTGCAAGAACACGAGTAGCAGTAGTTTCAATCGATCAGAAAGGGATCCAAACTGGTCTTATAAAAGAGAGTGTCTTTGAGATCCTTAAATGACTTCCTGTATTTCATCTTGACTTTGGCCTGTAGTGCATCTCAACAGAGAATAGCGTAATTCCATATATTTCATTTCTGCTATAAAAATGTTGAAGTGAAAAAAAAGTGGTGTTTTATTATTCGCAAATATTTTATTTAAAGCAAAAAAATAGTTATTTTTATGGTCACTAAATTGTAAAGAAAAAGAGGGACGTTTTTATTTCTGCCGACGAAAGTTTATCTTGTAAAGAGTGTCCAAGAGATTAATGGAGCATCTAGTGATATTAAATATGTAGTTAATTCTTTGTTTAGGTCAGCAGCCGCGATGCACGTACTTGCTGCTGGGCAACGTGGCCATGGCCGACCTAGTCACTGGAATCGCCGTGCTGTTCGGCCAAGTCTTCCCTAAAGAACATCGAAACCAAGGGATATGCAGCTTACAGATAGGCAAGTTAACATATTATACACACAAAATATAGAAGATAATGAGTAGGAATGCAAAACCTTTGCTGGCTTCATGCGGTCATAATCACAGCGGACTGCAGAGTGCTTGGTGTAAGGTGGAGGATTGCTAATCTGGATAGGAAGGATGGCAATAGATTTGGAAGTTGCCAAGCCCCACCAAGGCTTGCAGTAATAAAAAAGATTATTTAAATATTATCAAACGATCAACGTTAGCTTTGTTTTTAGGTATGATCGTGAGCAGCACAGTGGCGTCCATCTACAGTGTGGCGCTGATTGCAGTCGATCGGTTCCTTTACATCCTCCATGGGCTAAAGTACAGAAGATGGGTGTACCCCACGAGAGCGAGATGCCTGATAGCCATCACGTGGATCCTAGGTAAGCTACGCTTTTATGTATGTTATAAATTGAGATAGTTAGGTATACGTAATAACATATTCAAACACTATAAGACACTAATTTCAAAGAAGTATATACTGACATCCTCCTCTCTAAGTTGGTTATCGAATTACTGGGTGGCAGGATGCAGGAGCAGATTGACAATACAAAGAACATGTTTTCGTTTCACATTTCGCGTTTATTTCTCAAACACTTGCTTTTTCTTTCAACCGGCATGGCGTTCGCCATACCGGTCGCGAGCGAGTTGCCAACTGCCGGAGCGCTCTGACATCTAGCGCTTCCAAGAGAGTCGCGACAAAAGAGCAAATTAAAGATGCCAGTTGGACCAACATGAAATGGAGCAACTGTCATAAAAAATAAAATGGCGTATGCAAACACCGTGTATAATTATACCTGTATAATTGAAACTAACATTATTAGATGTGCATGTCAGGCGAGCGAACAAAAATAAGAGACAAATGATTGAATATCGAGGTTTTCGGTACCAGTCAGCAAGGGCTATATCATGCTGATGTTAATACATAATGATAATTATTTGTAAATGACACCTTGGCAAGTGATTTAAAGGGGTGAAGGTACAAAGTGACTATAGTGAGAATAGCGAAGTGAAACAATAAATATACAAAAGTAAAAACATCCCAGGATTTTTGAAATGTTCGTTAAGAGTTTGTTGAAAGTTATGAAAAATTTGGTGTTCACGGGATGGCCTTTATCTTATTATTATTTTGTTTGGTTAAATGATCATCAGGATTATTTGTGTTTAAGTCGATTTGTCATCTGAATCTGAGATGTATAGTCTAATATATTTTATATACTAAATATATTTCATATAAAAAGTACTTAAATGACTAATGGGTTTTAAAGAAATATGGAAAGCCAAGCAAAAATTAAAAAAACAACAAAAAAATATTGGTTGAATGATGGTTGTATTTCATATTTTTTTATTTATCATGGCTCCAGGTCTCATCATCGGATTTCTGCCGGCAATGGGATGGTCGGGCAACACCAACAACGGAAAGATCTGCTGGTTCATCATGCTGGCACCACCCAAGCTGATAGTCCTCACTACCATTGTCGGAATTACTCCGGTGCTCTTAGTTTGCGTGCTCTACTCCATCATCCTCTACCACGCCATCAAGAAAGTCATCCAACTGCGTAAAATGGACAAAGGCAAAGAAACCAACGAGAACAATGACGATCCGACAAAAATGCGAGTGTTCAGGGGCGGACGGCCGTCCAAGACGATCGCAACAATAGAAGAAGAGATACAGAAGAACACAGTTGAAGAAAAAGAACCGGAACGGCATCAGACAAGAGTCGAAAAGATGTTCAACAGATTCAAAAAAGAAAAGCCTAAAAGTGCTGAAGTTGCAACAAATAACGCAGAGACAGGTAGTCCTAAAAAATGGAAGGCGGTGAAAGTAGTGCTTTTTACTACAGGGAGCTTCGTTTGCACGTGGGTACCGTACTTCATTGCCTGCACGTGTTACGTGTACTGTGACTATAAAGCGACTCCGGGTCGCTGTCAGCGTATCAAGTTCGCTATTGCAAGTCCTCTGGCGATACTCGGTTTTGTCAATAGTCTTTTAAATCCCGTGATTTACGCTTGGTGGCACAACGGGTTCAGGAATTCGGTGAAGAAGCTGTGCTGCGCGAAGAAGAGTGAAAGGTTTCAGCCCAGAGATCAGCGGGCGAGGCCGGGAGACGGCTCTAAGACCAGTCAGAGTTCCGGGCAAACGTTCACGCCGATGATTAGCTCAAGTTCGATGCATTGAATAACATCATGAATGCATGATACTTTTTAAATAATATGAATATTTTTATTCTTCGTCCCTGATTTGACACCTGCCCTTGCTTGAAAATTGGGCGCAGAAATGTGGTAACGCTTTGCTCCCAAATAGGGTGTGGATGTTGTTTGGTGAGCAAAAATCAAAAATGACATAAAAAAGAATATGGATACAATAGAATATAACCCTCTAAGGAGAGTGTCTTATATTTGTTATGAAAATGGAAGATGGATCATAGACTGGGTGAATGGAATTAATACTGATAGAATGAGTATTAGGTATTTATTAAATTAAAAATTAAATGTATGGTGAATCTCATTGATTTAAATTATTTTGTATGATTACATATTCAGATTAAGTTAACATTAGGTTTAATGCTTATTTTCTAAGATCCTGGCTTTGAAATCCATGACCACTTTATTACCCCCAAAATTTGTTTTAAAATGTTCAACTACTCCATTTATTCAGATTTGTTTATTCGTCTTTGAAATTTAATATACTTTTGGCATCTTAGTGACCTTTGAATATAAAGTAAAATATACTAATTGTAGCATAGGACATTTCTAAGCACCTTAAAAATGTGTTTCGTGTTTTTTTTTACAAAATAAATGTAATTTATGATAGGGAAAGTGATACATAATTGTAAAACGTTCAATACAATCATATTATTATTTATTTTTTTGATACATTTTTGCAAATAAGTTTTTTTTAAGTTTTCTTAAAGTGCATCAACGAAGCAGTTAATGTGCATTTATATTATTATAAATAAATAAATATTTAAAAGATGTGATTTATTATTTTACACAATATGAGAACCTAAAGTTGAAAAACATTTCTTTTAAGATATTTCTTTATGTATTTTTTAAGCATTCCTTATCAATGTAGGATTGCAAGATGTTTTAGGTGCGATATGACAACAGTCCATTTTTATCAATTAAATATTCAATAGAAAAATCTTTTTCGTGTTTTTAAATATGCTGTCGATGTTGCCAGTTTGTATCAATTTGATATCGCTGACGCGAATAATATCCCACAAAATTAAATATCGTTGTTTATGATAATATACATAAGAAGTATTAACATATTTTCGGGAACTTTTGGACTTAATATAGAGAGAGATGTAAGATTTCGGTGGCAGATTTATAGGTTAAATTGCTAACCAAACCGAAAGTCGTGGGTTCGATCCTTAACGAGCTTTTTTTTTTTTAATCAATTTCTAAGTTCTATAAATACCCCCAGTAGGTGTGAATTTGATCCTTCACTCGTAAAATGGCAGTCATAGATTATTAATCAAAATTGATGGGAGATGAAAGTCGTTCCCTGAACACCACTCATTCATAGTGAATTCTAGTATTTATTTATTTTTACCATATCCGCTCCATATTTGAGCATACGGACACCGCAAATTTCCGCTTCACAGTTCTGTAAGCTCAGATTGTCAATACTTTGTCTCAGAACAATTCTATATCCAGCCGTAGGTCCACATAGGAAGATAGATGGTTCCCGGGAGCCCCCAGGGCAAGAGTCCGCAAACGAAAACTAGTCTGCGGCTGTAGTACCCAGAGATTGAGGTTTTTAAGGAGATCGGATGATCAGCCCGACGCTCCTGACGCCAGGAAAAATTTTGTTTTGTCCTTAAGGGGTGGCTTAACCCTACCGGGAGCATGTACAGAGCTTAGATTTTTATTAAATCAATTAAATAAAATCAAGCTTGGTCGGGATTGGATGATGTTAAATGTCGGGTCTATGACGCTGGCGGATCGACACTCCACATACAGCGCTTAGCAATGTAGCATGATAAACATTATATAACTCACAAATGAAATTTCAGCATCACTATCACCATCTGTCGGTATTCATAAGCGTTAACATAAAAAATTATTGCTTACCGGCGGCGCTTTGTTTTTCGAGAGATTCAAGGCTGGGCTCCTTGTCTTGATTGCTCCAGTCTTCACGGCGCCCCAGGGGGCTGTACGGGGGCGCCGGGGGAAGGCGCTGAGACACGGAGTACAGGTGAGCTGCGCCCTCCCCCTGGAGACTCTGCCCCTGTGAGCCATAACCGTACTCTTCACGAGCACGGTAATCACTGTGAACAATATTATTTATATGAATATCGAAAAATTTCCATACAATTTTAACCCAACTATTGGGGTACATTTATAATTAATAATAATATGCTATTAACGCTCTATTGAATTTGCTTGAAAACATAAGTCCAACGACAACATCGTTAGTGCGGTGAAGTTAAGTAGCATTGGACGAGGACCACAACTTGGATGGATAACTGCCTGTTACTAAGCGCGTGTCGCTGGTCGGATTAAGCCGGTCCTTAGGACCAAATGGTCGAGGCTTGGAGAGCATCTGGCTAATTATCTGATTAATAAATCACCCAAAAATATACCTCGGATACTACAGCTACCCCCTGTTCAAGTGCAGTCAGATGCAGATGTGTCATAGAACGAGGAATCGACAGTGGCAGCTGACAGTACTAAGTGGCAGCAATTAGTGGTGATCATATGTTCCAAATATGGTATGGATATGGGAAGAATATTACCGCTGTATTGAATTTGTTTCGTGTAAGCAATAAATACTTATTTTTCATTGCTACATCTATCTTAGTAGAAAAGTTCTAATAAATTGGGAGTAAATGCTGCAGATTAAATGTGTTCAAACATTTTTTTTACAATAAGTGAATATTCTTGCTCTTGTTCTAGTCCTCTTTATGTAGCCTAAATGCACCCTTAGAGGTTCAGTTAAATTGCATAGCATACAAAATGTAGTGTTCAATCGAAAAATGACTTCTAACCAATTTGTAAGGCTACATTGTCTAAATATATCTATAAAAAAAAGTAGTCGCCGTTTTGCTTTATTTGAACTTAACCTAACGTAGACCAAACTCATATTGGATACGAAAAACAAGTTTATAAAAATAAATTTAAATATACACTTGGTATTTGTCCTTGATTTTGCTGTTAAAGCCATTATATAAAATGTAAAAACAGCACTTTTTACTGAAAAATGGTAAATAAAGAACGCAGTAAAGGAACTCTAGCAGTAATTTAGAACAATATTATCGATTTGTAAAGTTTGGAACACTAAAGCGAAATGTTACTCCGTAAATAAAAACGAAATATTTATTACCTCCTGTATTATCCTGTGTGTTTAAATAAGAAAAAACAATAATTTAACAAATGGCATCTCACTTGAACTGATAGTCTGGAGCTTGTCCCGGGAATCCTCGCCTCGGGTACTCCACAGGAATGATGGTAATATAGTTTGTTTGATTCCCATTTGAAGGAGACTCGTTGTAACGCGAGAGGTCTGACGAGTGATCCATCGCGCGTTCTTTATCGTTCAACACATTATACCACAGTCATCAATCGCTCGCTGACAATTTTTCATTTAATATTTACATTTCCAATTTCGTTTTGACACTTGATAAACAAATAATATTTTTTCGCCATTGTCTATTGATATTTTGAGTGTTACCAGTGACGTAGAATTATATTTCTTTACTCTAAAAAAGGGGCTTACAATTTTGTTTCTAAGGATTCAAAGCACCGAGATAGCTCCAAATTTTTGCTTCAAAATAGGAGATGAAGGTTTTTTGCGTTATAACTTTGAATAACTACTAATTTATACGATTTAATATTAATTTACATGTCACTGGAATACTGCAATATGCTTTAATTGATACAGGTGGTTAGAGCACGATAATAAAACTACAATAAATTTGAAAATATTAAACTTCTTATTTTACGTGTGAAGAAATGGTGGAATTATATAATATGATGAGAGTAAATGAAATCAAAGCTTAAAATATATAAAACGATTTTCAAAATAAAAGTACCTAATTATTCTTATAAATATTTTGAGCATGGCAGCATCAAATGTCAAAAAATTCTGACACTACACGTCAAAATAATATTATTCCGTCATCGTTCTACCGCGCTATTGTTCCACTTATATATAAACAAGTTAAGTGTTTCGGATCCTTTTTTATTTGATGGATCTGATATGGAATCCAAACTACTAGAGTACAGAGCCCGGAAACGCAAAGAAGCCTTTATTGAGAGCGCCAAAGAGAAGTTTCTCAACTTAGTCACATTTGATGTGCTGCCAGAAAACATGAATACTGTTGACATTCCGGAAGACAGCGCACTCGTGAGTACTTTTAAATTTCTCATTTAAACGCTTGCAGGAGAGCACAAAAAGTGGTTTAAACCTTCCAGTGGGGTTTTTTTGAATGGCTGTATGATGTATGGGAAGAACATCTATAATGTTTTTATAAGGGTAGAAGAGATATGTATATTGATCTGCTTCTTAAAATGATCCAGTTTGTCTGAGCGCAGAAGCGTACAAGCCTTATGAGTTCTTACTCTTATAAGTGAATGTGTGACTTGACTCATTCTAGACATCCTGGGTAACATGAACATCCTGGTAACAATATGACTGCGAACTTAAATCTTTCTTTTTATCTTGAGTGGATATATATTGTATATATATATATATATATAATTTCACTAATTATTATACTTTTCAGCTGCCGCAGGATGGAAACGAAAGAAGCCTCGTCAGGGCTCCGAGTCCCTACTCTTCGGACACTGACTCCATTGACATCGCTAGCGAGAACCTGACTATGTACTCTAGATTCTCTCGAGCGTCTTTTATCATCATGTCCTTCATTCTTTGGATGGTCGTCTTTGCGATATTCGTGCAGATCGAGTTCGGCATCATATACTGCATCGTCTCGGCACTCGTCGGTATCTACGTCAACACGAGGACGGGTCCCAGGAGGCCAGGAGAGGTCTCGGCTTACAGCGTGTTCAATAAAAATTGTGAAGCCATTGACGGGACTCTGAAGGCTGAACAATTAGAGAAACAGATGGTTTATGGATTAGTGGCTATGAGGTAGCAAAGGTTACAGTGCCTTTTTAAGTTTATATATTAAAAAAAAAAACAACTTTAAAACTGAATATTTATATAGGCATATTGTGCTACTTTGTTTAGTACACTACATACAAATAGCTACGTACTGAAGTAAAATTAATACCAATATTTCTTCCTAAATGCGACTGGTATTATTTTTTTGCTTTTCCAGCATTTCTTTTTCCTTCTTCATACAACCTGGATCTCTTCAAGATTCTATTTTTCTATATAATATAGATCATAGAGCCTACCGGTTTCTACAGGCTGTGGTATAATAGACTTGAGTGTTTTCTTGCCTGTGTTTAGCTAAAAACTCAGATATCGTCATTCATTATTGTATAATTGACTCATAATCTTGCTAAATATGAATTAACTACAATAAAGTATAATAAAACTATCAAAGATGCAGCGGCCATTAGAATAGAGTGAAAAAATGGCCGATTTATGAGACTAAGAATGTATACATGCTATCAATTACGACATGTTTCATAAACCTTTTGATTTCAACTGATTAATATTAATTTCATATGTGCAACATGGCCCTGTTGATAAAGAAAACATCACAACATATAAATTTCTACTTTCTATCTGTAAAAACCAATGCCATTAAAATTTTATGACATTTTTCATCTATGGTAATGATATAAATATAACGATAAAAGTATATAGGTGATAATATAACATGTTGCTTATTATTATTAGCTGTATGAGACTCTCGCATGTTAGATATGAAACTTCTGGGTTTTAGAAACAATTGATATTATGCATTGTTCTCTTTGCAATTGTTGACGATTTTTTTTATTATGATGATTACAGAATAATAAAAAAATTGGAAATTTAGTTCCAATTCTACAATATATATATTTGTATATATATATTCTTTAATTAATATTTATAATTTGAGGATCATATTTTACTACAGTTTTTTAAGAATTCTTTACTGAAAATATTGTATTGTTTAGAAATTTATATGTATTTTTTAAAATATTTATTATAGATGAGCAATCTCTGGATTGAAAATGTTTTGTTTTAGTATTTTAATTTAACAATGGATTACCGAAACATAGACACAATCAAAAAGTACAGCCTTTAGTCCCAGATATTTCGCATGGAGTTGAAAGAAGCTCTACCGCTCCCAGTGACCAGTACGCCAAAATAACTGAATTTAACGACCCTCTTAAAAGTCTGGATTTATTATATTTTCCACCGCTGGTATTAGCCGATCTGCATCTCAATAAGCGATTCTGCTTTGTAACTGGGTCTTTTTTGGGTTATTTAAGTATATATAATTAATGTGTTAAAATGTGTAAATGGACCTATAACTCACACAATCAATTGTGCGTGAAATGTAGTGTTACGTGAAACTTGACTGTAAATTTTGTGAATTTTGGTACATCTTTATAATCAAAGTAAAGTTTATATAATATTTTGTGTAAAACAATGCATAACAATGTAATATATTAAGAGTAATAAATATATTTTATTAAAATAATGTGTGTAATAATATTTTTCAAAAATCCCATGCTTCATTATTCAAAAAAGGAAACATATTTTTTATTATATCTGTATTATATTTTATCTCTTCTTTTACACTTCAGTATGTAGATATAGTATGTCTGTTTTTATTATTTATAGCCAATATCTTTCTTTAGAATTGGGAGAGACATCATTTAAAAAATTGTAGTACACTTTTGAAACGAACATTCTGCAATTCTTAAAAGTTAAGGTGTATAATGACTGTTTTCTTCTAGTAGGAAGTTGCGATACGGAGGCATACAATATAAGTCACCCATGGAAAGATTCATGCTTTTTGTGGAGTGTTTTAAAAAGACATGTTTCAAAATTAGGATATGTGAAGAACTTGAAAAGCGACACACTCAAGTGACAATGGGAAGTGTTTAACTGGCGCCCAAGAACCAGGAAACGCAGTGACAGTATACACCAAGCTAGATAGACTAACAATATTAGAAGAAAGCAGGAACAGGCGGGTTGTGGAAAGCGGAAGGTTATAAAATATGGAGATTCATGCAGCAGGTATTTTTTTAAACTCAATAAAATAAATTGGTTTAAAATAATTTTGTATTAAATAAAACAACTGTACTAAAATATTTATACCTTTAATAACATTGCAGGGTTTTTATTTTGTTCTATGTGTATTATTATTAATTTATGTAGTTTGTATTTTTGCATTTTATGATATATATTAAATAGGCACAAATTTTCATTACAATAACGAAACATTTTATTAAATTTATTGTTAATTAAATCCATTCTTTTTTACACACAAGCAAATAAATATTTAGAATTTAATACTCACTTTAATTTGTCAAAAGTTTTTATACAATGTGTGATTGACATAAAATTTTAAATACGGTTTATCATCATGCATTTTTTTTTTTTAATATCCGTGTTGGACTAGCAGAAAGTTGCTTTCATACTGTTAATATTTTAGTGACATTGTATATCTTGCAAAAATTAATAAACATATGGTTTATAGCGATGGGCAATGAACTGGACATAGCGTACGTGTGTGGGATTCGAATCATGTGTCCAAGATTAATTTTTTCCAATTATTGATAAGAGAAATGTCATAAAAAAACGATTTTCTATGAATTTGTGTCCATATCACCTGTTCAAATCCTCAAGATTCAAAAAATAAATATATACTTATAAAATAATGTACAATGAAAGTCTAGGCTTCAAGGACCATAGCGCAAATCACCTTATTATGCCTAAAATATACATAAAATATATTTGTGGAGGCTTCAAATGCAGAAATGACTACAAAGCAAGGATCAAGACAGCCGATGGAACTTTATGTGCAATTTGTAGCAACTCTATGCTCCAATTAGCGAGTGGATATGAAAAAAAGAGCAATTTGTTTGATAAACAATGACACTCTTACGTCAAACCTTCAATCAATAGAACACAGGCGTAAGATTGGTTTACTTAGTCTTTTTTACTGTTATTACCACGGTCACTGCTCTTCGGAACATAAAAAATAAACTAATTCCTCCTGCACCCACCCACAACCGACAAAATCGTCTTACACTTGCCGAACATCCATACACGGTTAATGTGTGTCGACCAAGAACTGGCAGTTCCAAAGTTCCTTCCTTAATGCCACTGGTAAGCTTTGGAATGCTCTTCCAGCGTCTGTGTTTCCTCCTTACTACATTTTGGATCTTTTCAAGAAACAGATAAATATACACTTGCAATCTCCCCAACCCACACACAAACACAACGCACGTTTCCTGCATACAGCGTCCAGCCTCCCTGGCTGAGCGTCGTAGAGTGCACTGGTCTTGACCGGGTGTGCTCTCCTGCATGCGAATACATAAAAAAAAATAGTATCTATTTGCTGGTGGATGTTTTTTCAGAATTGTGTAAAAAGATTGGTTGTAGTATCCATAGTATTTTTTTTGTTGGTAAAGGTTAACATTAGCATGAAATAAGACTCTTTTCATTATATTGTAATAATAATCAGCTATCTACAATTATTTTACACTTCATATTTCATTGTGAACAAATTAGTAAAAATCAAACAAAAATATATAATACAGTCAGCCCTCCTTATAACGTTTTCACAAGATTGGATGACTAGCCCGATGCTTACGAGGCCTGGACCATTTAGCTCTAAGAAGCGGTTCAATCCAAAATAACAACATAGAAGAAACTGTCTATTGAAAAATCATTCAAATTTCTTTGTAACAATTTTTAAAAAGTGTGCGTCATAGGAGGGTTAACTGTAAAGTGCCAATCATTTCACCACAGCAGATCACATAAAAGGTTTAAGCCACATGAGGCTCAACCCAAAAGCCATAAATGGAATAGATTTGTGTTTACAGGTAGCTTTGGTTAATATTAGCCATAGATTTAAAAATACTTCATATAAATATGCTTAACTTTCTTTCATATTATTTATTTCAACTGGACATATTTCAGTCTGTGACGAGCGTATTGCTGTCGTAAACACGTCTAGCATAATAGTTAATGTAAAATAAAACTGAATATTTTAAATTTTTAATATTAAATTACCTTTATAATATTATGTAATAAAGTTTCACCGATTTTTCAAGAATTATAAATTTACAATCTTTATTCTATTATATTTAAATGTTTATTATATTCTAAATTAGTGGACAATGCATATTAAACATATAATCAATTACTAGAGACCCGTATTAGTAGCGTTTTGAAACGTTTGAAGTTTGGATTTTAGCATTTTGGAGCATTTAAGCGTTTTAGAGCATTTAAAGCTGATTTTAGCATCTATTTAATATTTTTTTAGCATATATTTTATAAGATGCAAATAATTAATGATTCCAATACACTTTTTAAATTTATTTGTAATACTTACAAATATATATTAAAGAAAAAATCTTAAAATAGGGAAAGGAATTCAGGAATCGTCTAAGTTACAGCTACAAAGTTCATTTACAGAAAAATTGAGGAAAAACCTACCCAGTGATAATCAAATTTAATTAAGTTGACTGATTATTAATAATTATCATTCAACATAGTTAAACTTAATGAAAAATTATTAAAAAAACATACAATTTTGCAAATAATGATGATTTTAGCATCTATTAAAAATGCTAAAAACACGGGTCTCTATCAATTACATTAATTGCTTATCATTAATTCTACGACACATATCTTTATAACACATAACATATTGAGGCATGTATGAAGTTCCATTACAACACAGTAGTTTAATAATATCTAGAGAATCCTTAAGAATGTTGTAGTTCGTGAAGAAATATTCTAATAGGGGTATTTTAAAATAAAGCAGGAGGTAGTAATGGCTTCTAGTTTGTTCTAGAATAATATTTTTCTATTGGTTATATAAGAAGTCCAGTTGTTGTAGCGATTGTTCAAATAGTAAATAAATAAATAGTACAAATAAAAATTATACAAATAAGTGCAGTCTAAAATACTCTTTAAATTAAAAAATCAAAACCATTTAAAAAGTGAATAACATAACCATATTATCAAGGGGTTTAAATAATGAAAAAAAAACATAAAAAAGCATTTTTTTACATTTAAAAAAAAACGTGGATGTCCAACATTCAAATAAGATTGTTATTAAAAAGGTGTTTAATTTTTTGCATGTTTTTAGAATTCACTTTAAGATACATTATAAATAATAAATATTTATTTATTTACCTTGTTTTTACATGGATCACGTTAGATATGGCTTCTATTTAGGAGACGGTAGTTTTGAATAACTCATAGCCTTCCTCATTCCATAACTGTCAAGAGACAACTCGAACGATCCATGTAAAAATAAAGTTAATAAATAGATATTTATTGTCATGTTTGAATTTCATAAAAAAACGTTAATCAAGGCAAAGTTGAAAATGTAAAAATTAAAATAACAAACCTATTTTTTTAACATACTATGTTTCTTTGTAATAACCGCTTCCTAGTTGACTTGACACGTTTAACGCCACGTAATGCTTTAAATGCATTCGACTCAGAGGCGCCATATAGGTCACATTCAATGTTAAAATTCCATTGAAATGTAACCGCTGGCATACAGGGACTGTTTGTTTGAGAAAAAAACGTAGGTTACCAGTGACCTACGTGGCACCCTTTTCAACAATAGCGTAGGTCACCGGTGACCTACGTGGCGTGAAACGTGGTAATTGGCATAATTGGCCATATTTCTAAAAACACATCAGTGATGAGCCGTAAGTTTAACATGAAAAATAAACAATAATACAACTATAGTCATCTCTATAGTTGTATTCTATTTCTATAAGAAGTATTTCAAAATTATACTGTATCGTTGGTTGTCATGGAGATGATTATATTTTTATAACTCTTTTTCTTCAAAAAGTTTAGCAATTTATATAACTTTAATGGGCAGCCATTTATACACACCATAGTACATCATTAATTAATTATAATTATTTACTAATATTAATTTTTAAAGCATATCTAGGAATGTTACAATTGCATTTATTTATATTATAATTATGAAATTTTGGTAACACAGGTAACTTAACATCAAAGACTATAAACTAGTAAAATAGATAATAAATTTGTTCGATAATTAATAATATTATCTTGCAATAACATTTTTTTTTAAATATATAAACACACAGGAGAGCACCAGCAGAGGTCCTCCAGTGAATAGTAACGTTAAATAATGTACTTAACTTAACATTTGATCATTTGCGAACATCTCTGAACCGTGAATTAAGACATTAATCAATATACTAACTATTTCATGAAAGTAAACAAGAGTTATTTTAATATATATATATAATATGTTATATACAGGGAGTGGCAAAAAAAGCTGACGGTTTTCGTCGTTGTTTTGATTTAAAACCGTCAGATTTTTTTGCTGCTCCCTGTATAATAAATAAAAAACTGTCAATTTTTAACTGAAAACTATTGGTGAAACTGCATTATTGAAAAAATATATACATATTCATTTCATAGATGTAGAATACGAGCGACAAAATTTCCGGAACATAGTTTTATCGGCTGCCATTATCCAAGCCTTGACTCAAGTCATCTTTGCGGACGTGAACACCATCTTAAAACAAACATCCCGATGGTTTCTAAAGCGAGAACTTGGTGGTTTGAAAGGAAGGGATCTAAAGTAAGCTAGATATATGTGGGCTATTGATAATCATTTTTTTTAAATATCGGATAATTTACCTGGCGTTTCTGAGGCCTGGATATTTTATTTCTTAAGGGGCACCTTAACTCAAGTAGCGACATAATGTGCACTCAAGTCTTTCCACGTCTTTAACATTTTTATAATTCAATAATAATTATACAGTTTCTCCCAAAAATTATCACTTTTTAAAATATATATTGCCAAACGTCTAACAAGTTCTAAATAAAATTGTGAGCAATAGTCTTATTATGTGAGCTTATGAAATCACACTAAATATTAATTAATTAAAATACAAATGGTTGTATAGTAAATTTTTAATACTGTTTCAAGTTATACTATAGTTATAACATCCTCCTCTCTCTCAAGAAAGGTGTTACTCTGTCGCGTGATGGCAGGATTGGGAGCAGATTGATAACACAGACTTTTTCAGAAGCACATTGACATATATTTACGTTAAGACTTGTTTTCCCGATCGATCGTAATATGGCGTTACGTTCGCCGCGACCGATCGGGACTTAACAATACGGTCTCGCCAACGGACGTTACCCACTGGTTCCGCGCTTGGGATAACTAGTCCCAAATGACAATATGGCGGACACATTCATGTATGACAAGCGAACAGAAATAAGAGACGAAAGATTTTATATCGAGGTTTTCGGTACCAGTCAGCAAGGGCTATATCATGCTCATGTCAGTTATTGGTATCTATTTTGAAAATAATATAACATTAAACAGTAGATATTTAAAAAAGCAGATTTTTGTTAAAATGTATCATTTTTATAACATTAAATAATATATATACTGAATTATTGCAATAAAGTATATTGTTAAAAAAAATAATTTTTTGAACGGGTTAAAAGGGACTTCGGGTTATTTTATATTACGCAAGAGGAATGTTGTATATCGGATATTTGATGAGCAAAACAAACCAAATAAGTCCTTAAGCATTACGACTTATTTGGCTTTGAACACAAAAGAGGTAAAACAAACATATAAATATATCCAAAGCAAAGAAATAATTTTATAATATCCCTGCATTCAATTCAATATTCCTGTGTACCTTTTTATTAGGATATAGTATTGGCAATCCCGTCGTTAAATTGGCAAATTATTGCGATAGATTAAAAGATTATGGAATGAATAATCACATTAGAGAAAATATATTTTCCTCTAGCAAATAGCAACTATGAACCGCTGCCATGTCCCTCTATTAGCTGCCTGATTTAAACTATCAAATTCTAAAATAACTCAGCACACTGAAACTCCTCATGATACTTTATGTAGTGGACGGTGCTGAGATTTTAGGCAAATTCTCATAATAAAATGCATTTTTATCATTATCAAATGTAACACACATTACTATAAAGTACACTATGCTTGGATAATGCGGGCAATTGTGAAACCTGCTAATTACCCACATTAATTTTCATTATATTTATCAGATTAAAATGATAATTATAATAGCACAATCACTGTAATATATCAATATAGTAACGTCTAAACTAAATATTTCATAAAAACATAACATAAAGCTTTAAATGTTTTGAAATCACAATGTTAAAAAATAAAAATGTATGTGACCGATATTTATGAAATAAATTTAAATACATTAAATGAAAATATTTTTTGTACATAACGCTGTCTGTACTATCTGTTTTCAACTAAGCCTACAGGTAAATGTAACACTTCATTGCATCATTAAAAAAATCACTGTGCGTTTGACAGATCATCAACTCCGTTAAAGTCGGGTTCTCCAAGCGCATCAGCAGACGACGAATACTAGCTCTTCGGGAAGAATATCGCCCGGTTAGGCAAGAAGCACAAGATGCTCAGTGCGATGATCATATGCCACAGCGAGTGTACGATGTGATAGTTGGCGTTGGTCTGCAAGAATGCGAAGCAGATCAACCCGACGGCCGCTAAGAGAAGACCCATGGGAAGGTAGACAATAAGGTAAGCTCTTGCCGGAAAGATCTTTCTTGTTTGTCGGCAACGGATGCCCCAAGCAACACCGACAATGACGACACCAGTGACGACGGGAATCAAGAACACCAACAGCGCTTGCTTGTTTAGTTCTGTACCGAACGCGATCATAACAGCTCCGAACATGTGCAAGAGAGATACCGTTTTAGGTTCTAGAGCGGCCATTGCTACAAGCGTGACCCAGAAGGAGAGCAAGCCGCAGAAGAAGTCGCTGTATTGGAGGACGCCCAAGCGGACGATGCACATGCTGTAGTTGGCATCGGCCACATCACACGCATGGTAGAATGTGGAGAAGAACATGGTGAAGGCGTAGACGGCCGCCTCGGTGTAGTACTGGCGGCGGATGGCAAAGTAGATGGACGGGATGAACAGCAGGTTGCTGAGGGTGAGAAACAGCGTCGCCATGAGGATCTCGTGCGTCGGAGTCACATTCGAAGCGTCAGAGCAATCCCAGCCTATAAGGAGACAAATTGATATTTCAGCTTGATGTAATTAAATTTTGTAGCACATGGGTGAGAAAATGTGACTGCGCCACACAGCCTAAATTAAAAAATAAAACCATTAAAACCTAAACAATTTTACACCAAAGACATGGGCATAATATGATATTTGTTTCATTAATTAATCAGAAAGAAGGAATCTTTTAATTAATTGATGAGAGAAATGTCTTATAAAATGATATTTGCTATAGATTCGTATGCGTATGAACAAATCTATAAATCTTTCTCGGTTTGATAAGTAATAAAATATATTAGAATAAATATTCTTCATATATTTTGAATTGATGAAAAATAAGTTCATGCAGGCCTTAAAAACGTTTTAATCCCGGTCTGACAACCATGCGTAGCATGTCAAAAAAGAAATAATGTTATTCAGCAATGTGTAATAAAATTATACATTTTCAAAAAAACAATGAAGGATTTTTTTAATGGATGCATATGTAAAAGTGAATCACTTAATTTTTAGTGACGAAATTAAAATAATCAAATATACTATGCAGGACACTTTTTATGTATCTATGATTTTAAATTATGTTAAATATCTAACCTGCATAACCTCCCCGGCAAGTGCACGAAGAGTATATGAACCCGCCAGACATGTAGAAATTGCAGACTCCGTTGCGGCCGCACTTGCCGCCCAGGCACGGGAAAGAAGCCACGGAAAACACCACACTGGCGTTGCACTGATCTGCTCCCGATCTCATATCCTCCACCCCGACTGAGCTTGCGCCTCCTTCCTTCACAAGATATCTAGAACTGGTCTTATTGTCAAAAACCACCGGACAAGGACAAACAGTGTCCCTATCACAGAACAAAGCCAAAGTCATATACCAAACACCTATTTCCGGATACGGCACGTGAACGATTTCAGAAACTGAATCGGAATCAGTGCTATTAATAACGACAGTTGCCGGTAAAGACTTTCCGTCTGATTCGCACGTGTTGTTCACAGTCGGATGGTGTCTCTTTCCCCGACTCGCACACAAAACGACTTTGAAGAACTGATCATTTTCCGTGAAAAAATATTCAGAGGCATTATTTTTCTCGCGCCGGTATCCCACGTAATATTTCAGATCCACTTTCAACGTCAATCCGAAGCTTAACGTTCCCCCGATGTCTTGCGCCGAAAGAATATTAAACTTCATCGATGTTACGTTATTGGAGGTTATGTTTAAAAGTGTAGGCGTGTCTTCGTAAACGTCCGGAGGAAGGTTGTATTCGAAAGTGAAATACTCAGGTTTCGTGTCTCTCACGAGATCGTATAAGATGACTTCTTTACCTTTGGCGTCCTTCGTATCGTTTTGTTTATCACAAGGTGGTAAAGATGAGTATTCTTTAAACATATCTTCACCTTGTCCGTACAGTATCTCTAAATAATGCCATTCTTTAGGATACTGTGAAAACTCGATAGAGTAGTTTCCCGGTTGGAGCAAGTCCATTGAGCATTTGTGTAGATTTGAGTTCTTTCCCGGGAGGGACTTGCCCTGCACGCGGAGCGTGGCCCACCGGCATTCATCACATTTGGATATCACAGATACGTTGGCAGTGAAAGTGTTCCGTTCACTGTCTAAAAAGCATTTGTAAAAGTCTTTGCGCTGCGTCGACGTGTTTCCGAACGAGAGAACGATGTCTTCATTGCAGGAGATTACGGAGACATTGACTTTTTTGAGCCTCATGTCGGCGTAGAGAACCGTATCACACACTGCAGCGATGCCTAAAATTATAAAAACAAATAAGTAATTTTTAAATTATCCACTTTAAGTCGATTGGTATCATTAATTTATGTTTAAGTTTTTTTCTTTGTTTCAATATGGATCTTTTTATTTTGGACCATTGTTTTACAAGCAATTCATTGTCCCTAACATACAAAATCATATGTGTATTCCATTTATTAAGTTGTGTGCAAGTGGGCAATGCCACAGAACGTGTTCAGCGTCTTGCAAGGGGCTGCCGCATGGGCAGTCTGGACTATCAACGAGGCTAAACTTGAAGAGTTTAGCCTTAAAATTGCCGTGCCCAGTCATGAATTGACTAGTCCAGTGGCTTGGAATAAGCCACGGCATCTCCATTCTTTCGAGGACGGAAGGAAAGAAGGAATATGTGTGTGTACCCTTGAGCGAGGTTCACCATCTGCTCTGCCATGCTGCGAGCGCCGCCAGTCTTATTTCTTTTTCGGTTTCTTTCGTGATCTTACCCTGCGGAGGATTGAGACAAGTGCCCCCGACCTCCGCAGAGAAACCACGTCTAAGCAACGACATAGCGGCGCTCACATTTATTAAGTTATCACAATAATAAAAAAAAAACGATGCTATTAATAATGACTCTTACTAACGTAAGTGGATAATTGAACCCCATATTTCTACATTTAACCATTGCAAAGTTTCAAATTATTTAAATATATTACTGCAAATATAATTGATTGCATTCTAGTCAAAAGTCAGTGAGAAATAACACATTTATTTACTACGAAATATATATAAGAACTATTATTAATAATCTAACAATCGGTTGTGAAATCCACTAAAAAGGCTGTGCGTTAAAAACGTTACAAAAATTGTTTTCATCAACTGCATAAAATTGAAAATACTTATAACAGATTTTGCATATCTATGCGGATGGGTGTATTACCTTGCTGTTCAATCTTGTCGGACTGAGGATCTGTCCACGCTACGAAGGCGATCGCGAACCAGTCTCCGGGCACGGGGTTCTTCAGCAGCACCGAGTTGTTGCTGCGATCTGACAACATCTGGAAGGAGGTCGTGGCCGCGCGAGACTCCCCCGGCACAAAGTCCTCGGGGAAGGTAATGTTCTGCGGGCTCACCACGGGCAGCCCACCAGGCTTCAGGTGGATGTCTATGTCCTGCGGGACACACTTACCCCCTGGAAAAGGATTGAAATTTATGGATTAATCATATATAAATATTTAAAAAAAAAAAAAAAAAAACATTCTAGGCTTGACATATCGGTTGCCAGAGAGAATTGAATCTTTTTTTTGTTAAATCGTTTTTGTCAGTATGCAAATTTCCTTGTAAGTTAAATCAATTATTCATTTACAAATATTGCCGATTGATTTATTTATTTTAGCATTTTCTAACTGAATCCTAATCAAACTACAAGCTGGAAGGACAACTATTTTGAGTCCTGAATTTTTACACTAATGAAAAATGAGAATGATTAATTGTATTTTTATTTGAAACATTTAAACTAAAGTAAGATTTATTTAAATATATTTTACACAACAGGAATATTTATAATCATTAATTAATTTAGTCGCATTAGGATGAAAACCAATAGAGAGTACATTCATATATTCTGTAATACAAGTTTTCGTTTATCAGTCTTGTAATTAAATCACTGAATAGAACACTTCATTTTTGAGACGAAAAACTAAATCTTGACTCAATTGAGTCAAAATCACAATTTTCTAACATTTTAAAAGATTCTTAAACTCATTAACTCACCTAATATGTTCATTTTCTCCTCATGCGCCTTGTACATAAACTGGACCTCTTCCACATCGGCAGGCATCGGGTAATACAGTACGGTTACATCCTTGTAGAAGTTGTATTTGAACAAGCTCGTCAGCGGGATTCGGGAGACCAACGTGTAGCCCCCGAGGTCTGCTCGTGTCAGCCTCGGGATCCAACTGTCTTCTCTACTGAGAGACCTTCCGAGACAGCTGGATGAAGCGAACCATAGCACAAGAAATATTTCCAAATTTGACATTTTGTCGGCGAAAATTTAAAAGGTAGGCAATTTTTTTAATTCATCTGAAAAGAAAGAAAAAGTATGAAGATTTAGGAGGAATATTTATATATTTTTATTTGAAGGTCGGATATTTATGGAGAAAATTGGAATAAAAAAATGGCAGGTATTGTTTAGAAGAAAAGTGCTTTTAAAGCTCGAGTTATATCCCTGACAAAGCTTAATATAAAATATTTAAACTGAATAAATACCCCTTTTTCTTGGTATGAAATCGTTGAAAAAATTTATCTCTCATGTAAAATGTCAGTCACAGTCAAAAGTAGTCGTAGATAAAAGTCTTTCCATGAACACCACCTATTCATAGTGAACCCCATAAACATGTCTTATAAATTTGTTCACTGTTAGATTTACCATTTGAACAGTAAAAATGCCGATTAGAAAAAACATGCTTTTAAATAAAATTTAGCTCATTATTAGATATTTGATTTAAGATCAAACTCCTTGTTAAAAGTGTGAAAAACAGAAATTTAAACAGTAAAATGGGACATCTGATATTGAGGAATACTACTAAAAATACACTGCTTGTCATTTATAACACATTACAGATTTATAAAGCTCGATACACAACAGTGAAGTGTTACCTTTTCAACTATATGTCATAGTTGTAAGTTATCAAACAATTATTTTTTCTGCTTGTGAAAAGTAAACATTTAAAACTTATTAATGATTAGTATATTTATCACTACTCAATCGTCATTGTGTTTTTGATAGCAAATTTTAATCATCACTGATGACGAGCGAATAATGCCGAGGATAATCTAATCTCCGCTGACATTGTTATCTCGATCGATTTCCGCCGATGGGAGACATTGTTATCATTTTTTTTCTATTAGTCGAACTGTCAAAATAACCTAAGTGCGGTCATACTTGAAAAATGTTTTGAAGAATTCTTAAAATATTTCTTAAGGGCAACATTGAAAATTCGAATGAATCTTCCAAATTATTATAAAAAAAAACCTCATATGTTCTAATAATCATATTTTATCATCATTTGAGACTTTCAGGGGGGCAGTAGAAGATCCATAAAAAATAGGCGATGTTGACATGGTACAGTGAAGACGTGAGAAGGTAAAATATATAAAGATGATTAGTAAAAAAAATGTAGGCTCTAAAATTCAATTCTCAAAGTAGGCGGTGGACTATAAGGTTGAGAGCCTATAGCTTAAATGATAATCAAAAAATTTAACGTTGCTAATTACAAAGGATATGCGAATAAAACATACAAGAGAGTTAAAATTTAAATATCCTTTACATCCTATATTTTTCTTCACTTAAGAAATGTAGCATAAGAGTGGCATTATTTTAATTTATAGGGATGGAATAAAACGTTTTATTAACATTATTGTTTTTTTCTTGTCTTCTTTTTCTAGGAAGTATATCAATATTTAATGGATGTTTTCTTATATTAAATTGATGGAGTAAAAACGATGTTTGAACAAATAGAATCATATTTAAGAAAAATAAAAAATTAATAGATTAAGATTCACTTTGACTAACGAAATACAAGTTATGTTAATACAAATTAAGATATGTATTTAAAGATTTAAAAAAAATAAATATTTAAAAATCAAATAAATACACTCCACTCTAGCCCTAAAGAATTCAACCTTTCAATATGTATAAAATATTATTTATTTTACTGAAAACTAATTTTGGTAATAATTCACTGTAATGTATCGAGCTGAAGAATGATTTATACCTATGTTTTTTAATTTTTTATACTGTTAAATATATTGATAAATCAAACAAATAATGATCCTGATGATTTAAGTATTTACTCAAGTTAATACAAAATATTAACATTACATAATATGCCGATGTTGTTCTTGTGTGGTTGTGAAATACCATAGAATGATGCAATTCTATGGTATTTCTTGCAGCAAGATGTCTATCCAAGACCCAACCTCCCATCTGCTTGTACTGTGCAGGTAGCCACAATCACACAAATTGTAAGAGTAAGGAGACATCCGTTTGTAACAACTGCACGAATTCAAATAAAATCCACAAAACAAACACACCTACTAACCATAACTCCAATAGCCACCTTTGCATGGTTAGAGATAAAATGATGAAAATAGCATATAGTCGAATTGATTTTGGCTGAATATATATATTCTTCAGCTAATAAAAATGTACATTTTATATCATTTCAATATTGCAAACGAATGTGGTGAAATATTTAACAATAAAATCATTGAAATATTAAGTTTATCATCAAGAAGTCGAACGAAACCACAACTCTCTAAATTCAGATCTATCATGCCATGGATTACTCACAGACTAATAATATCAATACGCCATAAAGATAAGCTTTATAAACTTACGACTAAACAACCAAATAACGTCAAATTATGCAAACAATATAAAACATATAAAAATAAACTCACCTTCTTAATAAAGAAAACAAAAGAATCTTACTATAAACAAAAACTAAACATCGCTGATAAAAACGGCAAAGAGGTTTGGAATGTAGTCAATGAAATAATAGACAAAAATAAACATAAAACTAATCAAATTAACCAAATAAAACACGATAACCAATTAATCTGCTGCAAAACAAACCCTTCTAAGGCCGCATCAGTATTTAATAATTACTTTGTAAACGTAGGAAAACAACTTGCACAACTCATTGACCCCAAAAATACTAGTATGAATTACATTACTAACGATAACTTTGAATAAAAAATAACAAAATTCCAAAATACAACAGAAGCTGAAATTGAATCAATAATCGATAGCATGAAAGACGGTTCATCACCAGGATTCGACGGCATTAAAGTAAAATCACTAAAATATCTTAAAAAACAAATATCCAAACCGCTCGCGTATATTATAAATAAAAGCTTACAAGCTGGAATATACCCAGATGTTTACAAACAAACAAATGTTACCCCTATTTTTAAATCTGGTGAACCTAACGATATTACAAACTACAGACCAATATCAATAATTTCAAACATAGCAAAAATATTCGAAAAAATAGTAAAAAAAAGAATAAATGAATTTATTAAAACTAATAAACTAATTAATGAAAACCAATTCGGATTTATGGAAAACCGAAACACACAAGACGCCATTGCTAAACTATCAAATTATATACTAGGCTCACTTGACAAAAATCACAAATGTTTAAGTATATTTATAGACTTGAAAAAGGCATTTGACAGCATTTCTCATACAAAACTAATATCGAAATTAAATCACATTGGAATAAGTAATAGCGCACTGGAATGGATAAAAAGTTATCTTTATCAACGACCACAATTAGTCAAAATAAATAATGTACCGAGTCAAAAAGAAACAAGTGAATTTGGAATACCGCAAGGAACAGTATTGGGACCACTATTATTTATTATCTACGTAAACGATATATTCAAACAGAATCTGAACGGTAAAATAATATCTTATGCTGACGATACAGAAATAATAATTGAGAGCAATAACTGGAATGATACAATAAAACTAGCAAATGATGATATTAACAGTCTTAAATGATGGTTTGACGTTAATCTACTTACATTAAACGCAGAAAAGACATATCTAATCCCATTCTCCATTAACAAAAAAATAACGACAACTCCCATACCTAAATTATTTATTCATTACCCTGGATGTAATAATACCAACTGCGAAAAAACCTGCTCATTGATCAAAGCTACTGATAAAATAAAATACCTGGGTATATTTATTGACAGTAACTTAAAATAGAAATCACACACAGCTGAATTAGTAAAACGTATACGCAAATGCATCTATATATTCATCAGACTCAGAAACATCTTAACTAGAGCAGATCTAAAAATGGTATACTACTCCATTGTCCAATCTCAACTGCAATATGGCATTGTTGGTTGGGGAGGAACATACCTAAATACTACCAACGCTATTAGAATTGTACAAAAACTTATCATCAAAGTGATATTGAAAAGGCCTCCCACTTACCCAACAGAAAGCCTTTACAATAAATTCAAAGTGCCAACGGTGGATACACTATACCAAAAATACACTATTTTACAGATTATTAAAGAAAGGAGAATCGAAAACTGGTACACTTATCATTCTGCTAGGTTAATGTACAACTTATTAATACCAAAATTTAACACACAACATGCAAAAAATGGTTACAAATATAACGGAATAGTTAATTTTAACAATCTTCCTCGGGAAATAAAAGCGATCAGTGATATTAAAATATTGATTGAAAAGGTGAAACAGTACTTTAAAAGAATTACGAACAGAACCGACGTCACTGCATAACAAATTGAAATAATAATGTACCAAAAATGTATTATTAATTTATATATACTTTAGATTTAATTCAATTTATAGTGTCTTAAATTATTAATTATATAATGTTAGTATTATATCAAAATCATGTAAATGTATAAATGTGTATATGTAAAACTCTGTATAATTATATAAAACTGTAAAATAACATAGATGAATCCCACGCCACACACAAGATCTTATCTTTAAGCGAATGTAAAAAAAAAAAACAAAAAAAAAAAAAATTCACTGCCCAAAACCCAAGAATTCTATAAATTATACCATATTTTAGTTATAATTTAGTATATATCATTAAAATTGAAAAATTTCACACTTCCAAAATATTGTCACTTTTAACGTAGACGTCTAATTTTGCATCATATTCCAGGTACATAATATTTCAATAGAAACAAAAATGTTATTTTTTTTATTTAATTTTTTTTTTTGTCTTATTTTAATTTGTGGTTTGTATGTTAAATTATTGTTATAAGTAATAATTGTCTGAGTAAATGAGTTTTTTTAAAGTAATGATTATTTTATAACAAAATAATTATTAATAGGAATTATAAGAATTTATCAATAGCTGAAATTAAACTGCACAGAGCCATTATGCATAAGTGACAAAAAAACAATATTTCTATTTAAGTTTAAATATTTAAATAAGCTACAAGTAAATCAAATATAGAAAAAAAATGAATGTTGGAACTTGTGCCTTTTTTATTTTCAGTGCATGTTTGATTTTCAATAAATGTTTATCCGCACTCATTATTATAGGCCAATATTTAGAAAGAAAACTTATTTAAACCATAAACAATTATTATTAATAAAATTAGGGGCTACATAATATTTAAAAAATTATAAAAATAAGTGAAAAATATCTCATTTTGTAATTCAATATTTCATGACTTACACGATTTCTAAGTAATCGTTATAACTGTAAACAATAATTATATTATCCACATTTTTTTACTATTTATTTGTATTAATGCATTAAAAATAATTGTGTATGCATTTGCCCTTGTTTAATAAAAGTCACACTTTTTTTATGTAAATAGTCACAAAAACAATTCAAATTCAATTAAAATATTATGGAACACTATTAATCAGCATGACACTCTTTATCTAAATATATTATACTGCAGTATCACCAACCTTCCACTAAACATTTAACCGGAAAATAATTTATTATATTATAATAGGTTGACTTCAAACTAAACGTGATCACTATCTGAATATGCAAGCACCAGGGCAGAGATCATTGTTCTTTGACCTCACTCAGCTATTTTATGGAAGTTGTTTTGATTCATTTGTACATTTTGGACTCTAGGACTGAAACACATTTTGTGCAACACAAAGCATTGTTTGTGTACCTAACCAGTTGACCAGAACCGAAATCAACATTAAAAAAAGGAAACTTTTATTAGAATATAAAATAAGTAATGTTATTTTTCCTTGTTTTAACATAGATGTTTGAAAATAAATAACCTACCTATAAAAAACAAATACTATTAGTAAATATCTATGAAAATATTTACATATTTTATAACTTTTTTTTTCAATGTTTTGAGCATTCACTTTGAGATCCATAATAAATTATAAATATTTATTTATTTATTTACCTTGTTTTCACATGGATCACGTAACATGTTACGTGATCCATGTGAAAACAAGGTAAATAAATAAATAAATATTTATATTTTATATCTGCTCTCTAGAATTTAGATGAAGCATATGGTTGGTAATTATTTTATTTTCCATGATCCTTACCTCATCTCAGGAGAAATCTGCTCCAGAAATTTTAGAGAAAGCAGCTGTAGTATCCTAGTCATATTTTATTATTTGTTAAATATATTTTTAAGGAGATTGAACGATTAGCATAACCCTTTCAATATTACAATGTAAAAATCATTTAATTACCTTGAACCACATAATTTTATAGGACATAATTTATTTAAAAATATATTTTTTAATTTGACTCTTCTGATTTTCTATTCTGGTCTATTAGTTTTTCGTAGTTATATAGCTAGTTCTTCTATTGAAGCGGTCTATTAGTAGGTTTCAGCAATGTTCAACTTATTTTATGTTGTAAATAGGTTTTTTCGATTTTTAAAATATATGTTACACTACTCATTTTATGGTTAATAAAAATAAAAGAGGCCATTCAGAAATTAAATTGATGAACAATATTTTATAACTAAAAATAAAAGCTTAAGTTATGTGATGAAACACTTTTTACTTATATTTTTACTGTGCATTTTGATATATTATTGACAGCTTAGTTAATTTACAAACTAAAAATGAATTATCCATCAAATAATGGCTCTAATAAAGTATATGACACTAAATTTTCATTGTGAGTTTGACTCTGCTTACTCATCCAATTATTGTATTAAGCTGTAGGTAGCTACCAATGTGCACATTGCTCTATTTGAATTGGAAAATTGTTCTGATTAACAAACGTGGCTTTATTTAAAGCCAAATGAAAGTGAGCACTGAAATATTCCTTTACTGGAAACGTCAAAGGTGCCATTGAACCAGAGAATCGGAATAACACAAAAACAGCAGTAATTTTATAATTAAATAATTATTGAAGGGTTCCAACACAATTAACGGCCTTTAATTTGTCATTACATAGCATGTCAATTTGTAGAAAAGATATAAATTTATGATAAATTAAATAATAATGAATGATTTATGACGACATTTTGCTTTCTTTCAATATGAATCACATTCTATAACTGTTTATCACAGAAATGAGACAGCGGTTTTGGGGTGCAATGTATACTTATTCAGTCTTTGAAAAAAATGTTATCATGTTGATGTAATAAACAATAATTCAATGTGATTCATGATTTATAAATATAATTTTATGATTATGTTAATATATAATTATTTTTTAAAAATTTATCTAGTCAAAAGTATAGATAAATCAGTTTTTCTTTGATTGTGTATTGCACTTCTTTTTGACATACAATTTGAAAAATATAATTTTACGTTTCATTCAATAAAATTCTTATTTCTCTCTACTTATTTTTCTATTATGCGAAAAGCGTTTCTAAGTTATTTTTATTGGTTAAATAAAAATCACATATTATATTTTTTATGTTTTTATTGGAAAAAATAAATATAATTTATTTGTAATAATTATAAAATTTTAATATCAAAATCACAATAATAAATAATAATATACTTTATAATTAACATACCTACTTAATTGGACGGCATCGTAATGTACTTTTGTATTGAATTGTTCTCAGAATTTGAACAATAAATTGTTTAACGATCCATAAACAAGCTTGTTCGCTCAGTTCGTTTTTTAATGATTTAAATATTTTACGATCAATATTACAACAGTCAATAATGATGAAAAAAGTAAATCATTTTCAGAATAAAATATGTAAAATCATTGTAATGAGTATTAACAGTTTGCAGACTTGCAATATTACTAACAATGTGTAGCCGAAATATTTGATGTGTGAAAAAATGCTTATATGGAATTAAAATTAATAGATGTGCATCTTTTCACGATTATTCAAGAAAGTTCCATTTCAGATGGAATATTCTAGAATCATAAATTATAATGATTGGGTAATTAAATTGTTTTGTTCTATTGTATTTGATTCTCGAGAGATTTATTTATCAAACTATATAAATAGTGAATTTGTTGTAGTTAAAATTCCCAAGATTCTAGCCACTTGAGTCCATGCATAGTTGAGTTAGCTTCGCTGGCCATCGGTCCCTCCATCCCATAGGCTAGAGGTGCAAACAGGTAGAAGCTGTACGCAATACTTCCGAGGACTGAACCCACGACGATCTGGCGCACCATCTTGCCCTTCTCAGCACTGAAGTAACTCTCCAAGCTGACGATCATGTAGTCTATTACCACACCTGTAGAGAGGGAGATTCGTATACATGTATAATATATTATGATAAGATTGTCAGACAATTATCTACGGATGAGGGAAATAAGACTATATATACTCGTAGGTGTCTCAATAAGAGTGCGCTTTTTAAAATTTGAGTATATTTTTTTCCATATAAGTGGCAACTCTGAAATTTGAGCGATTTCACCCAGAATGGTTGAGATTTTTTTTTTATGTAAACACATACAGGAGAATACCGACAGATGGTGATAGTAATTCTAGTCTCATCTGTGAAATTTGATGACGCTTACCATGGTGCATATGGCTAAATGCTGCATGTGGAGTGTTGATCCACCAACGTCATAGACTACAGCCCTTAGACATCATCCTTATTATTACAGGAATTTACTATGAATGGGTGGCCTTCGCGGGACGACTTTCGTCTACCATCGATTTTAATTAATAGGCCATGACTGGCATTTTACGGGTGAGGGATCAAATTCACAACAACCAGGGGGTATTTTAGAGCTCAGAAATCGATTACAAACCTTTTTATTTTTAAATCTCAGTCATGGATCGAACACACGACCTTTGGGTTGCAATGCAAACGCTTTGACCATTGAGTTATACCCGCCGGCAAAATGAATCGTTACACAAAAAAGAAACTGTCATAATTGTAAGCACTCCACGAGATTAAGTTTCATGTTAGCATATGCTAGAGGTGAATTGGTTAAAATCTTCAAACAAGGGCGAAGAGAAAGTTGAACGTATATTATATATATTTAATTATACCTGTCAGCATGGAGCTGAATACTAGCGCAGGGAAGTAGTGATGGAAGTACAACACGCGGCCCATGGCCCAGAAGGGGACGTAGTGCATGGCCCAGCCCGCGGTCAGCCACACGGCCGCATTCAAGACCACAGCTTGCTTGCCTGATGAGTGACGATAAAACAAATATTAGAGATGTTATAACAGTAGCATACCAAGTTGACTATGATCCAGATGGGGACTTAGAGCAAGGACCACCTCCTGATAGTTGTTGCTCACATTCAGAACCACAAGATTCTTGCCTCAACGAAGCAAATACTGATCATCATACTTAAGAAATAAAAGTATAATATTCTAATGTCTAATTTAATGTGTCATGAAAGTATAAGTAAACTTAATTTTTTTAAGTAAAAAGAGGAATTATACAATTTTCACTTAATGGCGAAGATTTTTTTAAGAAACAATATCTTACTTTGTGTGTCTTCATCGTTGATGTACCCTCGCTGAACCCTGATGGAGTTTGTCGATGAAGATAATGAGGAAGAGGAGTAGGAAGGCGAGGTTCATCCACCAGATGATTGGGTTGCCGAGCAGGTAGATCCTGTGGGCACTCCCGCTGAAGAACTGGCCCTAGAAATGGTAATTTGAAATAATGTCAAGTCATAAAAAAGTTTCCGTGTAAATTGATAGTCGGAAACCGCTTGGAATTGATAAGTTTAATGACACACAAGTGGATCAATGATATTTATATCATTTACCTAAAAATAATACAAACATCAAAGTGATTCTTTGTATGATGAATCTACAAGTCAGATGTATAACTCTTTAATTGTATTGTTAAGAATGTCATTGTTTTTATTTCAATTTTACATTTTTGTATAAGTTGGAACAAAAATGACTTAGTAAAAACAAAAAATTAACATTGGGGAAAATTTAGAAAGTAATCATAATACTTTTTTGATTATTTATTCTATAGTATAGATCAGTGCTCTGCAACCTTTTCTCACCAACGGCACACCAAAGTTCTTCCTTAAATTCCGTGGCAGACCAAAGTTCTGTATAAAATTAAGGCGGCACACCGAAAGCCAATATAATAGATAATAATTTGAAAAATTATATAATTTCATACATTTTTATTTCATATGGGTCGTGTACATAGCATACTACGCAGTTGCCAGTCTACAAGTAGGTCATAAGCGCAGAAATACCATTGTAAAGTTATTTAATTTAATATTGTCTAATTTGACAGCGGCACACCTGTATCGGCTCACGACACACTAGTGTGTCGGGGCACACCGGTTGCGGAGCTCTGGTATAGATTGATAATATTACCCTGTAGTTCAGCGGCCATTGCCACGGCTGTGAGGTGATCTCCCCTTCCTTGGGTTTCAGTCCCGCGTTCCCCTGGAACATCACAGCGTGGGACTCCAGGAATCTCTCAAAAAATGACGGAGCATACACATCGAAGCTCACCTTAGGAACTGCAAAAAATAATAAAGTTTAACTTGTGATAAGAGTCTCATATTTGACCATCACATGCTTTATATAATCAAAATTATGAAACAAATAAGAGATATTGGTCACGAAGATAAGTGCTTATTGTAAGATTTACTATTTCAAAGCTACAAATGCAATTTTTCCAGCCTATTCTGTAAAATTTATTACCCATTAACAAAATCACATTTTAATGCGAAGTTATATTTTAATAAATAAATAATTAATAAAGGGTGCTGATTAAATTGAATTTACGCCTAAGTCGAACAATTAATTTAGGATTAAATGAAATACGGTTTATATGTAAAATTTAGTTCATAAATAGGTATTTTGTCATTGATTTCACTGTTTTTGTGAAAAATCTGAAAAATTGAATTTTTATTTATAAAATGGTAAATCTGATAATGAAAAATACTCCGATGAATACTAAGTTTATGTAATTTAAACCATTTTTTTATAACCCATTATACTTATTAACCCTTTACGTGCGGAATAAGATTTCATAAAAAGTCACGAAATGAGTCAATTAGTCAATGAAAAATAAAGTTGAATATTTAAGGACGATTTTTTAAATGTGTTTTGATTGGTCAGTGCTGCATTTAAATTCACCTTCAGAACTAAATTAAATTAATCCATTATTATTTTAAAAAGGGCAAATTCGAAACATGTGTAGAATGACCCACAATTCAATATATATCGTATAAAAAATTTTGACGAAGGAATGTCGGAATACGAAACAGAATTATATTCAATATAGTATTCGGATAAATTCGCATCTTGCACTGAAGAGAAGTGTTTTTTTCAGGGAGTGGGATAAATCCGTACCTCGCACTTAAGAGCAGTGCAAGTTGGTGCGGATATATCCGCACCTCGTACGTAAAGGGGTAAAGATACTCACGCTTGTCAAACACATTGTCCTCGACGTTCCACAGAGCATTGCGATCGCGCAGGTCGGGACTGCAGGAAACCTCCTGCTGCTCGTATCCCCAGCGAGGAAGCTGACGTCCAGCCGAGGCTAAGGCACAGCCCTGAAGGTAATGAACCAACCGCAGTCGACTGCTCACAGTCAGGACAGGATCACCCTCACTGCCTCCATGCAGAGAAACGCGCCAGACATCGTTAGCATCGCCGATGCCTTTCTGTAGATATAAAAACATCATGATTGCAATTTCACTTCAATCTATATATGTACCATCATGATTATGAAAGTGGTGTAAGTCATGATTTATTCATTCTGAGATATTTCAAGGTTTGTGTTTTGATGTTGGTTGAAAACCAATAAAAGTGACAACTTCATGTTGCATAAAATGCCGTATTTAGATATTTTAAATTATTGTTGGATGAAGATTATATTAATTATTCACAACATTGGGAACTGAAATAAATGAATAACTCGTTTTTTACAATTCCTTGACTTACGCCACTTTCATAATTATGGGCACATATATAAAAGAATGTTGTGTTCATTATAAACACCATTTATAATTTAAGAACGTTCGAGCCGATTGTCATGATTTTTGATTTGTTGTATTTGTGTTTATTCTGAATAAAATAGTAGATATTTAAACATAAAAAAATATGGAGGGATTTTTTTTCATACATGATTTTGATGATTTTTTAAATTAATTGAATAGAATAATAAGAAGTTCAGAATGATGGTGAAGGTTAGGGTAGAGGTGATGGTGAGATTGATTAAGAGATGATTCTGAGGCAGTGTGAAATTTGCCGGGACAGCTAGTTTTAATTAAAAAGGTAACTGCAAATATTGTGAAGGAATGGTCGTTAGCTTTTGTAAAAAATTTTGGAACTTGAGAAACAGATGTTAACAAAAGAAAAGTTACATTTAAATAGCAATGACATAACTGTCGAAGAACGCTTGATGAGGAAGAGAGAAGTTTTTAAGTGGGGCTTAAAAGCTTATAAACATGTATCGGCCGAGCCCCTGTAAGATGGACGAACACTAATAAAAGAATCGAGGACGAATATAAGCTAATGATTATGAATATGAGCGTACCTCGCCATACCCGGTGACCTGGAGATGCTTCTTGGTAAGAGGGGCTGGCTCCCTGTGAGCATGCAGGTTGCGGCCGGTGCCCTTGTGTTCCAGCCTCACTAGGTCCCAGTCTCTCAGTAGCACCACCCCCTCCACCTTCTCCTTGTTGTAAGGCTTCACTATGAACTTGTTGTTGTCATCTTTGTGTGTGTATGTCGTAACCTGCAGTCAAATATAATAAATTGTTAAATTTATTGGGTGATTTAGATACGTTCAAGTGAGCCCATTTGCAATCGAATAACAAGTAATATTTTATTAAGGTGAAACTTCTTCAGACACATTGACAAAAAGTATAACGCTTCCCATCATAGACAGTGTACCTATATATGGTCACCTAAAATTGCCACCACATAGTTGTCACTTGCCACTGCGCACGCTTGTATCAAGACATATCAGCATTCGTAGGTCCACCTGGAAACATATAAGGATTCCGACGACCTTTACAGTGAGTACCTGGGGCACTTGAAGAGACAGGCTGTAGTATCTGAAGGTATATTTAAGTGTTTTTTAATCACCCTTTTTTTATGGAGATTAGATAATTAGCACATTGCCTCTGAAGCTTGAACATTTGGTCCTAAAAAGCGACAGAACATGAATAGATTAGAATATAAATTATTCATTATAATTTTAAATTTTCTAGGGATCGAACTTATGACGTCTCATGTGGAAGTTCTGTACCAAAATCTCTCAGATGTATATGTATCGGTTTATTTAACCTGCTGCTGGCGAGCCCCGACGTTTTCAGGATATAAATGATGATGAGAGTGCAGGTAGCCGCCGCCCGTCTTGTGGTTCTTGAGAGTGATGATGGCTCCATAAGCGACATGCCGCGGCAGTGAAGCGTTGTGCAGAGAGTTACCGATCAGCTGTGACTGGAAACCGGAAGAGTAGAACCCATCGCCACTACCACTGAAATACAAAAAAATTATTAATATTGCGAGTCATGATTCTTTTTTGTCATTTTTGTCAATGAACAGTCACTAGATGTAAATGCAGTTTCTCTTAATTGATTAATTTATTGTAATATAAACTCAGTAAGTACCTAAAACGTTTGCTTTTCTCGCATACTTTTAGCAGTTGATCAATGGTTATTAGCCAACAATTACTAAGACCCATCATGTAATCTCTACTTATAATTCATATCCATCCATAGCTTGTATTCAATGCACTCATCATACGAAATTGTTGTTTCATCAAATTAACTAATATCCAATTTTAACCCTAACTAACTTCAAACATTTATTCAAATACATAATATTCTTGTTTCATGTCAAAAACAATCCTAATTATCAATCACTAAACATAATCAATAAAATAAACTTTGTTTTGGTCTGATGTACACTAACCTTCTATTCAACACGCTCAGGTGGATCCAGAAGAAGAACACGTACAAGAGGATCGGCCAGACAATGAGAGTGAATACTCGAACCACCAAATGCTTGACAGTCTCACCCTGAAAAACAAACAATGACGACAATCATAGCAATTATTAACCCTTTTGCATCAGTTGTCAGCATATGCCGTGATAAGATTACCCGACCGTTGACATTGGTTGACGTGATATATCGTTTTGCTACTTTCTTAGAATAGTTTTTTATGCATCATCTGATAGCTAAAGGATACAAGAACCAATGTGATATATGAAAATAGACCAGATAAGTACATTTATGCTTCAAATACTAGTTTTATAATTGACAGTATAATTTGTATTCAAACCGAGCCGTAATGAAAGGGTTAAAAATTCATAATTTAATTACATTGGCGCAGTAGATGTCAAGTTTATACGTTTTTGTAAAAGACTAATTAGAAAGGTCTAATTATTTCTTTGTGGCATTTATATATAGAAAATATTCAAGGTATTAAATGGAGTCTTTTTTTTTAGTTTCTACGATCAATGAAATCAATAAAAGACCTTTTGGATTCCATAACTTGATAAGTGCACTAACTTTTAACTTGGCAGGGAGCTGTTACGATATGGGCTTACAAAAAATATTAAGAGTCTACAAAATTGTGTAAAAAAATAGATATGTTGAGTACAAAATCTTAACATTTTATTCTATGGAAAGCAGAACACGTACAAGAGGATCGGCCTGATAATGAGATTGAATACTCGAACCACCAAATGCTTGACAGTCTCACATAAGAGGAGGAAATCTTTACTAACAATTGGCTTCGTGAGGTCTCCCAGCACATCCCAAAGATCTGCGATGGTCCTCAGCCCGGCCAGCAGCACAATGAAGAGTCCCACAAATTTAACAGAGATGGAGCCGGCTAGAGCCGCGCCCAAGAACAGCAGCCAAGACAGGAACCTCCAGCACAGCGGACTCTCACGGCGGCGGGTGTAGGAACTAACCTAAGAAATAACCGTATTTAAGGTTATAATATTGAATGTCAATTGCTGCAGATTCATAATTGAGAACCTTCAATACATATTTATCAACCACAATGGCTCAAACTACACGGCCAAATTAAGTTGACAAATCACGAACTTCAAGTAATATCCTTTTGCGTATGTTGTTGTTGTTTCCGTAGTAGAAGGTTGGCCGGCATTGTTAATAACCGTTTCCAGGGGGCACCACTCGGAGGTTCCTTCTTTACTCCCCTGAATGTGACTGCGGCGTGGAGCAGACCCTGTCACACTTTCTGGAGTGTGTGCTGTGCCCGAATAGCTGCACCCAGGAAGACCTGATGATGGCCGGGAGTAACGCCATCGACGTCGTCCACTTCTGGGCAGACAGGATTTGATCCTGTTGTTTCCGACACGATTATATATAGTAATATCCTCTCGACGTGGCATGACGCTGATTTCAAAATATATACATATTTTTTTGCTGTATTAGGCTTTAATTATGAATATTTCAAATATTATATTTTATAAATGAATTTATAAATATATGATAATTTTAGTAAAAAAAAAAACAATGTTTTAAAAGCCTTTAACTAAAAATTATTTTCAAATCAGCGCCCCGTCACCTCCAGCGGATATATTTGGAAGCTCGTGGTTTATCAACCACATTTGACCGACTTCATTGGTACCAATGAAGCATCAATCTAAATTGCTACTTATGTTTTTAAATGAGATTGTCTTGAAAGGATAACGTGTTACTTTTTAAAAATCCTAATATAGAAAAAAAAAAATGCTTGTTTCAACTTGAAGTGATATTTTTGTATAGAACATGTGTAAAATTCTCCAGTTTAATACCATTACAAGGTTTGAATACTGTTTTAAATATTTTTTTCAACATGTTTGGTTTATTTCATAATTTACTTTTGTACACAGTATAAGGATTAAGTGGTAAATTTGTAGAAGCATGGACAACATATAGGTTAAGAAAGTTCATAAATTGTTTACTACATAAAGAATATTTAACAAAAACAGAAAAATTTTCACCTTGGACATCCCAAGCATTGCGGCGCTCATGAAGAACAGTAGAATTGGATCCAGCAGGATATAGCGGTTCAGAGTAAGGAAACCTACATCTGAAATTCAATTTAAATTTTACATTAGTATTTTTAATTAATCTGTAATCTTCTAGGATCTCTATGTCTCATCTAGATGCTGCTATCAGCTTGACATAGCTCTTTTAGGCTGATGCCAAAAGCCTCGATAAACGATGTTTTGTCTCTTATTTTTGTACGCTCGCCTGACGTGCACATCTAATAATGTTAGTCTTAATTTTATATATAATACACGGTGTTTGCATACGCCATTTTATGTGATTTGATAATTGGTCCATATCATGTTGGTTCAACTATCAACTTTAGTTTGTGATTTATCCGCGATAATCTTTGGGGCGCTACATGTAACTACATGTAACTACATGTAACTACATGTAACTACATGTAACTACATGTAACTACATGTACTACATGCCTGTCTGTCAGCTGGTGCCCGCGGATAGTCCCCGTCTAACCGGTGCCAATGATACAACATGTTACGGACGGGCGGGGAAACTAAAGTCTTATATTGGAAATAAACGCGAATTGTGCTTCCAAACAATTTCTTAGCTTTGCGACCTGCTCCTACATACTTCCTCCACGCGTCCCAATGATAACACCGCGACCTGTTGTCGCCTTTTTAAAGATGGGAAATGTTAATGCGAACGAGAAGAATCCTCCCCACTTGACAATCAACCACTACCATGATTCTTTACCCAATATCATTTTTATTACTTTTGTAACATACGTAATGAAATAAAAGATAAAATATTTAAGAGACATTTTCTTCCATTATATTTTATATAACTATTTCCTAATGAAATGATAAAACCGCCAACAAACTAGTCATATGAATGAAATAAACTCTAAATACTTTTAATGAAAGTATTCGTAAAACGCTATATGCTTATTGTTTTTTGAAATGTTGTGTTTTCTTTGTTCTTACCACATAAGATAAAAAGTGTTCCTAGGGTAGCAGAATCCAGCGATCCAGTCATCTCCCAAGAAGTCAGGAATGTGATCGGGATGATCAGTGCGCCCAGAGCAGCACAAAACTGAAAAAAAAGGGAAATCTGTAAATGCTAACTAAAGCAAGCATAAAGAGCTCCCCATGCATGCCAGCAAAAAACATGCACATGACCATGGTCAGAGAATCAGTTATCAGTGTGCTTTTGCTGTCAAAGCATTTTTGATAAGTTGCTCGCGTTTTGAGATACAAGTAATTTGAAATACGAGCAAGATTTGCGGAACGCATTAAGCTCGTATGTCGAGGTACCACTGTAGTATGTCAATTTCTCACCATCCCTGGTCATTAATTATTATGATACAACAAGCACATGACAGGTTTACAATTTCAAACCCTAAAATTAAATATCTTTAGATAGGAATTAAAGTATGAATTTATATTAATGTCTTTGAATGCTCTTCAACGGATTTACTACTTTGAAACTCAATTCTCTCGAGTTAAATAGCAATGATATAATTTGTATATCATTTACTTACAATTCGCATGCCTTCGTATTTGGCCCCATCGTATTTGTCTCCAGGTTTTTCGAATGGAAACGTTCCATCGTAGCCGGTGAGTTTTCCAGAGAGAGCTATCAGCATTTTTCCGAGAGGAGGATGAACATCAAAGAAAAATGTCCTATTGATGTACCAGCTAGCCATCTTTCCAAAGTGGGTTTCATCCCAACTGAAACACAATTTCATATTTATTAACGCATCATTATAACAGAGTCAATAGTATAGGCTACTGAATCATAGAAAGGCAGTGCTATTTGTGGGAAATAGGACAAGCTGCAATAATAAAATGAATCATCCATAATATTAGCTTAATATTTAAACTACAACTAACACGCAAGCTGCTACTATGAACAATTATATATTTTATTTTTACATTAAATAATTGCTAATTAGATATACGTTACATCAAGTACTATGGGTAAAGAAAGGAAAGGGAAGGAATGTGCTCATGGTTTATGGATGGTAAAAATCAGTATAGAGTATGCATCTCAATACTACTCATTTTTCGTAAGCAGCATTTCATAGTAGCTTGGCTCGTTTTAAAGGTAAAAACTTTGCTCTCAATCTAAGATGTGTATTAAAGAAATATCTTACCAAACATGGTCAGGCTCCGTCACCTTGTAGAACCTCGTGGCAGCCGTTGCTATGACGATGCCGATAAAAACTGGCCACCATAATCTAGATACAGAAGGTATTTTATTATTATACATTATGTTTTGAAAATAAGACCCTGCTGGCGAGCACTGTGGAGAGGATTGCAACTTGGAATGCTCAAGTGAAGACCTAGAAAACCTCTGGCAATGTCATTTATTCGTATTATCAAGTCATTGGACCTGATGAAAATACATGCTGAAGACAGAATTTTATGACGTATATCCCAGATGGTTGGTAATCATAGTAAAGAAGCGCCATCAGAAGGTTATGGTGTTTGTTTTTTATTACGTATTTGAGTGACCTGGAAAAGTATGTTTTGCGCATTTAAAAAACAAAACTGTTAAACATTTTTTTGTGTACTTATTTTTTTCACTAGCCTGTCTGTGATTTAAGTTTTCATATATATTTTTTATTAGTACTTAACATAACCAGCATTACAATTTAAAATGTGGTTAATAATAAAAAAATTAATAGCAATAAAAACAATAAGAAAAAATAACAGCATGTAAACGACACCGCAAAAAGGTGTAAATTATTTAAATAATACATTTTGTGAAACCACTGAGTTTCAATTTTTATTAGTCTACTGGTTTCGGAGACAACTCTCCTTCATCAGTACCAACTTAAAACTGTTTAACCATTTATTTACTGACGGGACTTATAAGTCCCATGCCACAAAATCCAATATTGATCGTGCATTTTGCTGCAGTTGTTCCCTAACAGGACTTATAAGTCGGATTTATAAAACTATGAAATAAATGCTTATTTTAGATAAAAAAAAATATGCCTTTTTCTTCATTTTTCTCTATTTCCTATCAACACTTATTCATATAAAAAGAATCAGTAAAGTAAGTAAATTATTTCATAATTCAGTAAATAAAGGGTTAAACTCTGATCAAGTTTGTACGGGAGGCAGAGCTGACATCGGATGAGGCGAAAACTATAGTGGCCAACGGACTTTTTTGGTTGTAGTTCGTGACAGCCTTATGCTCCAGTTACGATAGAGGATATGGTGCTGTATGAATGTATATAAGTTCCATAGAAACAACACTTTCTACAAATGTGGTATGAAATATAATTAATATTTATTCAATTAACTTAAACACTTAGTTAATTAGCCATTGTAGCAATATTGAGACACTTTCTAAAGTACTTTTATTATTACCTTAACATAAATAATAAAGGTTTTAAATAAGTTGATACACTTACGATTTTGTTTCGCTCTTATCACTGGTGGATTGTTTGGTTTTTGTTTTCATTGTTAATAAATTATATAGATTTTTTAAGTAATAAAATAAAATAAAATAAATATGCAGAGAAGTGTCAATCCATGTTTTCTGTATTTCGCGCAAGTTTGTTGTTGAAACGTCAAAAGAGAAGTGACGTACGCCTATGTAACGGTAATGTTACAAGACGAGTTACTGTTACGTGTTAATAGGTATGAAGATTTATACCTATTACTATTGATTGGAAACATATTTCATTGTTAATTTTTTAATTTTTATTAGAATATTATTTTATTATTTCAATATTTTTACTTTTTAGATATTACTTTGGCTTTATTCTTAAATAAACATATACTATACATAAAATTCTTTTTCAACGCGTCAATCCAAGCACAAAATAACGGCAGAAGCGGGATGCGAACCGCGGACCTTGGAAACCAACTATGCCCAGGTATTCATACCGCTCGGCGAATCGCGCCATTGCTATGCCCAGACTGACTTGCGGTGAAACTAGTATTTATATCATTGTTAGCATCGTACGCCAGATGTCGCCATAGTATATATTCAAAGTATGTATATTTTTATTATTATTCTATCAAATTTCATTTATTACCAATTCATATTATTTGGCTTTGTTCTATAAAATAATTGTTTACCTGTATTTTATTAAGCCTTAAAATCATATATAAAATTAATACACACATGCTTTATACAAATACAATATAAATAAAAACAATGGTCATCGCGGTAAATTTATAATTGTTAGATTTAATATTTTACCGAAATAGTTGCCCCCTTTCAAAATTGTTTACCTTGGTTTTGACATTAATAGGTTGATGAGTGAGATAAAGTTGAAACAAAAATTAATATCTTGGGAAATTCTATCACGATGAATGAATAAATCCTTATATAATCTAAACCAGCTTAAGTATTTCTAAAATAAAACCCTTTGAACTTTTACCTCAATAACTTTTACGTTTCAACTAAGAAATTTAGCTCATCAATAGGTATTATTGCTGTAAATCATTTTATAAAAATGTGAATATGTGATGAAAATTTCAAAAGGAAAATCTGATTCTGAAATCAAAAGAATGATTTTTTGGGTTTTAGACAATAGAGAACATCTTTATAAACGTATTTAATTCAAAACAATAAAATAAATATTTAATGCACTAGTTTTATTAATGTTACCTATTTCCAAAACTATTTTTGTTTCCACGGTTAAGCCCCTAAGCAATTATGTTAATTACAAATTTCTTCAGATCATTTATGTGAGTTGCAAATCTCTTATAGTAAATATAATTTTGGTGGCAACTAATCGTAATTTTCCGTGATAAGGGTCAACAATAAAGTAACTGTAGAAGAAAAAAAATGATCAGACATTAGAAAATGTGTTTTTTGAAATCTTTAGAATAAAATGTATCTATATCACCATGGTAACGCAGTTGAAATAATTTTAATGAAAAAAAAAACTCGTATATCGCTACATCGTATTTGATTTATTTATTTTCAGAATTCGTGAATACAACAAAATAAAATAATAATTGACCAAAGAAAATTAAAGTCAACAAAACAGTACAAATTAAATATGGCTTAAACAAATTATTATTTTTAAATTTTGGATATTGAGTTGTTTTTCTAGTAAAAGCAGTGAATTTATATTATAATTATTTCAAAATGTTATCACCCGGGAAAAATAACCCATCAGACGAAGAAAAGCCTTATTCTTCGAACAGACGTCCTAGAACAGTTACATGGTCAAACGATGAGATGGTAGTCGGAAGAATATCGTCTTCAGCATCGGTGGAATCGGATGTGCCTGTGTACGTGTCGAAGCGCGATGGGCAGCTGAATAACCTAGGAGTGTTCATCAAACAGACGATCTCGGGAGAAACTGGAGACTCTACCGTGAAGTTTAAAGATGTCCGAGATGAGGAGGTGAAGGGCGACGAGGACGATGAAGAAGATTACACGCAGTTTGAAGATCTGATACCTTTCATAGGTGACTTCGGGTTCTACCAGCAGTTGCTGTTCTTGATGATGATTCCGTTTGGGATGTACATCGCCTTTGTGTATTTTGCTCAAATGTTTATAACTTTGACCCCAGAGCACTGGTGCTTGGTGCCAGAACTGGAAAACTACACCGAAGCACAAAGGCGAGTTTGGTTTTATATTCAGTGCACAATTAGTTATTTAAACTGTTTACAATATATGTGTTCCAAGCCATCGACACTGATACTGGCCTAATAAAAAATTCGTGTATTTTTTTTCTTGGTTCTTCCAGGATAATGCTAGCAATCCCCAAGAACGAAGAGGGTGTCCATTCTAAGTGCTTCGAGTACGACGTGAACTGGGCAACTATGGAAGTCATCCCTGATGCTCCTCTGCCGACGTGGACGACCAGGAAGTGCTCCAGAGGCTGGGAGTTCAGTTTCGCTGACATTCCATATGTTACGATAACGTCAGAGGTGAGACAAAAGCTCTAATTCATCAGTGACTTATACATCTAAATACGAAAAATCGCTTTATCAAAATAACTATCGACGCCTCGTCAATAAACTCATCAGAAAGATCTAGCTAAGAAGTGTAAAACTTTTGGAATTCTTAATGGGTAAATTATTTTTTAAAAGACACCAGCTATAATAATAGTTTTAATTATAAAGCATTTTAATATAATTGTAATTCAGCAATGTAATCCGTTGTTGGAGATAGTGTGTAGAATCTTCATATATGTAGAATTTAGCAAGAATTGTGTAATACGTTGATATCAAGGGTTAAATGACAAAAGCCAGGACTGTTGAGTTAACTCTTATTTATTTAAAATAAAATAAAAATACAGGAATATAATTTAAGACTATGGCATGCGTTAAAGCTAATGTTGTGAGTTGAGCCTCAGTAAAGAAGAGCGGTCCCAAAGCGGAACCGACTCAACCCTCGACCAGCTTTTAAGCGCGGTAGGCGTCAGACTGTGCGGGCCACGTGGGAAGTGGTTTTCCTCTTCCGCTGTATCCTTGAATGGCACTGCTGGAAAACAAGATTCTTTCGTCGATCGTTCGTCATCAGCGAAAACACACAGCTTACTCATCGGCCACTAATTGTCAGTGGAACTACCCGTTAGCTTTTGGATGGGAGACAAACGTACATTTTTTTTTCATAAATCAAGGTTAACAGATGTCTTTAAAAGTAATATGTTGGTGTTTTATGTTTTCAGTTAGGATGGGTGTGCGACAGGGACAGATATCCGGCCTACGCTCAGGCATGTTTCTTCTGTGGCGCCATATGCGGAGGTCTGGTGTTCGGCTGGGTGGCCGACAAGTATGGCAGGATACCCGCACTTGTCGGTAAGGACACATGTTATACTCGTATTTCCTGTTGTTCCGTTGTTTCCTCAGCCACTGCCTTCTGCCAGTAATGAAAGTATCGTGTGCCCAATTTGCCAGTTATATACTTACCTTTTTTGATGTGTCTAGTTGAATCCATACTACCAATTACTGTCAAAATTATATACAATGATACTGTACGCGTAAAAGTTTTAGTGCCGCACAAAACGGCTGCTGAGCACAACAGAATTCCCGCAGAGCTCCCAAGCAGTCACCTTTTGCCTTCCTTTTGAATAAGATGAGTACCGAGGCTTCTACTTGGTATGGTCATTGTGTTTATACGTACTGATTTTAGTGTATTAAATGTTGTTATTTCAGGAACTAACATGATGGGTTTCGTGGGCGGCATGGCCACCATATTTTGCACTAACTTCGTCGAGTTCTGTATCTGCAGGTTCCTCGTTGGGTTTGCATTTGACAACTGCTTCACAATGATGTACATCCTGGGTGAGTGAAATTCTTTGTAACCGAGTATTTATCGCTCGTCTTGAATACAACAGTCTAAACACGAGTTGTCTCCGTTACCTTCGGCCTCTCCTGAAACTATGCATAGTATGTATTCGACAGTACCATACTTGGTTTATTTTAGCACAGTTAAATATTACATTACTTCTTAGTATTACCATAAGGTGCATGCAGAAAAGTATGTATGTCAACTGCCGGCAAGATTAGCTAGTTTTGGGCTAGTTATGGATAGTTCAAGAAGGTTAAAAATTGTAATAAATGGTGTAGAGATGACTTGAAGCCAGGCAAGATATAATGGCAACTGAAAAAGCTGAATGTGCCCAATTTGTGGCAATCCTTTGCTGTGTATTATGATGTGGTCGCAACGAATTGTCGTTTTTGAGTTCTGTCAAATGTCGCAGAAAAAACAATTGTAGTTATTTTACTTTGTTATTTACTGGGCGAATAAGATATGAAGTTTCCAACGCGATAGCAATTAGTAACATGTATGCTCTTGGAGCTTCGTTGTGTATATAATTCCCATAGTTTCCAAGACTGAGGGGCTTAAAGAGAAGACACTATGACCTAAGCCTGAGGCTATTTGTTAATCAGTTTTTTTTAATTACTAATTACCGTCTTTCGCGAATGCCTAAGCTTGTTGCACAGCTTAAAATACAATTATTGCTTTTTATTTGAGTAAAATTTGTTTTTTGCTTTTTTAGTTCTGGAATACGTTGGACCCAAATGGCGAACATTTGTTGCGAACATGTCCCTCGCGCTTTTCTTCACTCTTGGCTCCTGCTTGGTGCCGTGGATCGCGTGGGTTACGAGGGATTGGCGACTGTGTGCGATCGCGACTTCTTCGCCGCTTCTTCTGTCGGTGCTGACGCCGCTAGTCGTACCCGAGAGCGTCAGGTAAAATAATATTAAAAGTAGACTTTCCAGGTAAGCTTTGATACCAATGTTCACTCTAATCTTTACACGCCCGTGCGCCGTGCGCAATGGAGGTAGCTCACTCCCCAAGCATTTTTTCTCGCAAATTTAGCGCAACCCGTAAACTATTATATAAATAACTATATCTCTAAAACTAGTCATCATATTTGGGTAAAATAAAAAGTATTGTCAAAATAAAAGATTGTGTATAATTTAAAGAATATAAAATAATAAAGCATAATATAACACAACGCATATCACAAGAGCCGACCCTTTAACGAAGATGTTTACATAACTCATTATGACAAAAATATTTATCGAAACCGAAAATAAAATTATGGATCTCAATGTATCTCAAAGTCATTATTTGTGTAAAGCTAATATTCATATTTTGAATACCTTTATCATAAATCAGTGTAATCCGATAGCGAAATGTTCCATAAGCACTGGTCCCGTACGGGACCACTGGGCAGATAAAGGCTAATCTGCGTGCAGCAGTTTGAAAACCCCCGCGCATTTGTCGCGAGTTAGTGCGCACTATAGTACAACTATTCTTATAAATTAAAAAATAATGTAATTTTCCCGCGTATTAGCTGGATTGAACTGCTCAGTCTTTGAATTTTCCGCGCAGCTCACCTTTCGTCTTAGAGAGAACATTGGTTACGGCAACCTTCTATAATACATTTGGTTATGAGACGAAGATCGTGCTCTTCGGATGCAGTAGGAGAGTCGTTGCTCCAGGATCTTTCGTTCTTGCCGTCCTGGAAGGCCGTCGGGAGCTATACATAGAACAGCTTGACAACAACACACATTTTTTTTTAAAGCATATTAGACGAAAGATTGTATATCGTGGTCTTCGGCACCAGCCTGCAATGGCTATGTCGAGCTGATATCAGTTAATATTACTATTTAGAACATGTTAAGTAATGTAAAATAATAATAATTTTATTTTGTATTAAAATAAAAAAAAACGAACAAAAAATACGAGCCTACTAGTATTGGTGCCTTTCAGAGTGCATTTAAACCAAAGAAGCATTTGCACATTTTATCGCAATTTTCTCGAATTTATAAACACGAGGATGTATTCTAAACGTTGCTGTATATGCGGATTTATTCAAATAAAACCGTTTGCACTAAATTAACATTATTTTTTCTATGTATCGTTTGGTTTTAACACCATTAAGTTTAACTCAAATAACTTCACGCGGTAATTTCATCCAATGTCCAATAAACCATTATCTCAGCCTAATTGTTGCATAATTTTAGTAATTGGATGAAACCCGATGCTTTCGGAATGAAAATCAATCACAATTTTAAGCAATTGTTTATTATTACCCGCAGATGGTTGGTATCTCAAGGCAAAATCGAAAGGGCAATAAAGATACTGAGACGTTTTGAGAAAATCAACAAAATCAAGATTCCTGAAACTGTACTGAAAGACTTTGGGGTAAGCATAAGTAATGGGCTTATTCAAATTCTAATTTTTTGCTACAGCCTTGTAGAATTGTTTTTTTTTTACTAGTGTGTAGTCGAAAACTCTTAAATCAAAAAATATTAATTTAAAGCTCCGCAAATAACTAGCCAAAACATTCGCTTGGAGCATCTTGGTCTACGGCTGTGAGATATGGTTCTTATCTGGAAATGATAAAAAAGACTAGAGGCTTTTGAGATTTACAATTCCAATTTTGTTTATTTTTTCCTTTCAGAAACATTACAAATTATATAAACTCAATTCATTTCTGAAGTATAATAAAAATTAAAATAAAAAATACAATATATGCAAACATAGGTACTTATGATTAAGTACTATGAACAAAGCAAACAATGAGATGGGGTCATACAGAAGAATTCTCGGAATTTTCTGGAGAGACCATGTCACGAACAATGAGACTCTCAGCATAATCAAGGAAGATAGGCACCTAGTAAGAACCATCTCAGAGAGGCGACCCCGATGGATCGGTCACTTCATGCGCTACGATGGTCTTCTTCACCACATTGTGGAAGGGATGGTTGAGGGTAGAAATTTCAGAGGGCGCCCTAGTCGGGAGTTTTTACAGCAAGTGTTCGAGGACATGAGTTGTAGCTCTTATGCTGAGCTAAAGAGGGTTGCAGAGGATCGAGAAGAGTGGAGATCGAGATGCAAGATTTTGTTGCTGCAAGCCAATCCACCGGATTGAAACTACGAAGAAGAAGAACCGGTGCTCCGTAGAGTATGTTTCAGATGCTCCATGAAGCACATAATATATATTTTGTTGTCCATAGCGCCTTATTTGCATTTATTCAATGCTATATTTAATTTGTGAACAATTTGAAAACTGATCTTATAAGCAACGCATGCTTTCCATTGTTCCAAAAATATGTATAACTACTGAGTTAGATTGTGCGAATGAGTGTGATGCGACACGCATCGAGATGAAACAGTTATAGCTTTCATTGATGAAAAATCGTTTTGCTTCGGTTTCGCAGGCCTCTGCTTTAAAGATCAAGGAAATAGAAGATTCCTCTGGGGTGACGTACTCTGTCGCTGAGCTCTACAAGACGCCCAGGTTGCGGCGCCACACGCTGCTGCTGATAGTGATATGGATGATCATCTCGATTGCGTTCGATGGACACGTGCGGAACGTGGGAGCGCTGGGTCTGGACGTATTCCTGACCTTCACGATCGCCGCTTTCACCGAATTACCTGCTGATACTTTTCTCACGATCGTGCTCGACAGGTGAGCTCCGCCAACAACCTTCCAGTGATGATGTGACGTCATAAATAGAGGACAGGTGAATTTTAAACATATACAAAGTGATAAAGATTGATTGGGCTGCGATATGCTCATTGCTCGTCGAAAGTGTCCTGACGCTCGTGCTCAACAAATCAACTTCGTCAACAACCTTCTAGCACCTAGAATCTAGGTGCTAGAATCTAACACAGTGCCGGCTCTAGACCCTACGGCGCCCTATGGACATTTTTTTGGCGCCTCATATTGTATGTATTTAAAAATATATATGCACGAGAATATTGCCCTTGGAGCCCCTAGCTCATTCAACGCACTAGGCCACCGACCCAGTGCGCCACCCCCTAAAATCGGCACTGATATAGCATATAAATAACGTTCTAAATTTAAAAACCTGAAACAAGTCGACTGTAGTAGCCAAGCAATATTTGGGCGAATGGCAATCAGAATTATTAAGTAAAGTTTTCAACAGTTTTTTATAATAATTCGTTTGGTAATTAAATACAGTGTGAGTAAATATCTTAAAATAAATAGTAGTGCCAATTGAGAGTAGACGCTTAACGAATATTACGATTACATATAAAAGTGATTATCATAATACACGATATGTATTTACTGTATTGAACGTTAATGTTATATTATTATTTTTAGATGGGGAAGAAGGTGGTTGTCTTGCGGCTCGTTAGTGTTCAGCGGTCTATTCAGTATATCTGCAACGTTTGTCCCCTTGGGTAAATATTAAATATTTATATATAATTTATAGGCCAAACCAACAAAAAAAAGTCCTTCCAAAATCTAGCAATTATTTTTCGTTTCATAGCACCCAAAAAGAAACGTCGTTAATAAGTTCTCAAGATCTTAAAAATAAAATCTACCACGAACCAACAACAAAAAGAAGTTTTTCAGCCACTCGGCCTCCCAATCTGCAAGACTTCAGGGCCCTATTGTACATGCGGGCCTCAGGAATTGACCCGTCTTTCCCACTCTTGAGTGCTGAATAGAGTCCATTTGACTGATCGATTGAGACTTAACTGTCTTCCGGTGTGATGCGGGTAAAGTCCAGAATACATTTGGTGTAGCTTCGGGAGGCAGAGTCATGGAATTAGGCGAGGACCACGAGGATTAAACTATTTACATTGAAACAATTTGTGACGATCGTTCGCTCCAGATATGGAGCGGATATAGAATTAACATCATAATGATGATTGTTGTATGCTTCCAGGTATTCCCACTGCCTCTCTAGCCATCTTGGGCCGCTTCTCCGTCAATGTTTCCTACAACATTGGCCTGCAGTACGCTGCTGAACTCCTGCCGACGGTGGTCAGGGCCCAAGGAGTAGCTTTCATCCACATCATGGGCTACGTGGCGAGCATTTTCGCTCCGTTCATAGTCTACTTAGTAAGACTTGTTTCATTCTCTTTCTTACGAGTACTTAGATCTGTTTATGTTGACTTCTCAGCGGTAATAATATTTTGCCCAATGAGCCGAGCTACTCCTCCCGTTAGGGAAGGATTAAGACATTTTGGAGGCCGCAGCTGCATTTCGGAGGCCCTTTTTCCAACGATAAAAAGCCCCAAAACAACATTATAGATTATCACAGTTATCATTTATTTAATTTAAGCTTATCAAATATGGTCTTTATTGGATTAAGATTATATTTAATAAGTATAAGATGTCGCAGATGATTGTGTTTCCTTTTTGATTGAAGGCAGTATGTAAAGCTACTACAGACCGGGACAAAAGCACTATAAATTGGTATCGGATATGGCATGAAGTGTGGTGACTGACTTTGTATTTTTTGTCGGTCTTAAGAAATAAATAAAAATATTTTGGCTCTTAATTTAGGATCTTCTGATGTAGCCAACAGGTGTTGCTATAAGTATTGAGAAGAGTCTGTCAGACAGCAGGTTAATATATTTGTTTTTCAGGTAAACGTGCACCAATCACTGCCCTTGCTAGTGCTGGGCACCTTGAGCATAATTGGCGGTATAGTGAGTCTCTTCTTGCCGGAGACTATGGACAAGGAGCTGCCTCAGACCCTGTCGGATGGCGAGAACTTCGGCACGGATCAGAAGTTCTGGGATTGCCCCGCTTGCAGAAAGTAAGTTGTATTCAAATTGCCAGTGACCGATCGATGATTCAACTTTGTTGAAGATCGGTTTGTGTGTCCCCGATAAATATCTGAGAATAAGGAAGCACAGATTGTTCGCTCTCCCAAAGAGTAACACAAGCCTGCCAGAGACTATGCCTCTTGGGAGAGGGATCAGACTGTTTAACCAAATCGCCTCAGATGTTGATATATTTCACGTAAGAGAGGCCCAATTCAGACATGAACTCCAAGAGTTTCTTTGGAGGAATAATTTGTTGGCGTCGTCTGTTTGATGAGCATTGGGACCTTCTGTTGCTTGTCTTTACTGCATTGTTCTTAGTAGAGGTCGGGCACGACATTCATCGTCATCCACTCATGATAGCCATTTATTTATTACGCTTTTATTATGTTTTGGTATATTTGTTCGTTGATTTTTAGACAATTGATCTTGATGCTATTTATATTTTTATCATGTACTTTGAGATCTGTGTCATAAATAAAATATATGGTTATTGTCATCTTGTTAACAAAAATGGATCATGTGGAGCACTGTTATTCATATAATTGAAGCGCATACTACGAATGCACTAGTTTGATGTGCTGCCTTAAGCCCGATGTTAATGCAGCTCCAATATGGATACACATCTTCGCTGGTTATTAATATTTATTATCTAAATGCTACTATAAGAACACAGCGGTATGTTTTATGAGATCATCGATGGTGGCTGGAGGATATAAAACTTATATCAACTAACTTCGCGATTGTTTGTTTTGATTTCCAGGAAAGAAGTAGTGATCCATCACGATCCAGCGGGCTACCTTACTCGTATGTCTGTATTTTCATCTAAACCCTCGATGGCTGACATTCACGTCCGCAAATCTGAGGCTTTATTGGGGGGCCCCGTGAGCAGGGCCACAGTCAGGGCCTCCTGCAGGGCTTCGATGGCAAGGCCCTATCTGCAAATAGCAAGAACCAAGTGAATGCGTGATGAGTGTTTTCGTGGATCTATAAATAAATTATGTATTTTCAGTGATGATAGTATTAAAATCAAATATGTCGGACGTTTAGAGCAAACCCTGATGAGTCCATTCAAGATCGGGTATCTTTTTCGAGTTACGACTATCATGGGAAATTAGATAGTTTTAGTAATATCATTATTAAAATCTGACGATTGAAATGTAAGGAGTTTGATAAGACCACGAAAATAAGTAGCAAAGAGTGACAAAGTAATATCTACGAATTCAGTTTTTCAGGAAACGTGGATAATATCGAAGAAGTTGATCGGCCAATTATTTTAAATGTATTTTTTTAGAATGAAATAATGGTTTTAAATAATATGGTAGACAAACGTTATCCATTACTTAAACAACTGGATAATTCGTATCAAACCGAGTTGGAAAACACGAGTTTTCGAGGTAAAATAACATTTGTATATTATTTAGTTAATTGCTGAAACAGTATTTAATAAGTTTCGTAGATACAAATTGAAACCGTATAAATTTTAGAAATAAAATAAATTATCGGTGTGATCAGAAAAATAAAACCATGGATAATGATCATAAGACATATTGTCTGATCAGCCTGGAAGTCCCTTATGTGTAGTAAAAGAAAAACGCATAATGTCAGTTTTGTCCTGCTTCAATTTTTGAAAAAAAAAATGGAATTAATCAAATCAAATATATTTTCAAATTTAATTGAATGAATATTTAAATGTGATATGCATTTTTTTCATATGTATTTATTAAATTTCATAGATGAATTATATACGAGTATGTACGAGTATGTTCATGGTTGTGTGGAGGGCAGTGTTGCCTTAGTAGATGGAAAACACAGATCTTACTTGCTTAACCCTTTCATTACGGCTCGGTTTGAGTACAAATTATATTGTCAATTATAAAACTAGTATTTGAAGCAGAAATGTACTTGTCTGGTCTATTTTTATATATCACATTTGTTCATGTATCCTTTAGCTATCAGATGATGCATAAAAAACTATTCTAAGAAAGTAGCAAAACGATATATCACGTCAACCAATGTCAACGGTCGGGGAATCTTATGACTAAATTTAATGTTAATGAGTAAATATGTAACATGTTATTTAATTTGTCACCTAATGGCAAAATTATTTTTTATTGAAATTATGTGTAAGTGACGTTTGTGTGTAAAAATAGAAAATGTATTGCTTATATTAAATAATATAATAGTATAATATCTAAAAAAACGTTTTTTTTTCTATTTTAGATAGATAATATAGTTTTATCCAATAAATGAAATATTTTATTTTACATTTTATAAATATGTGATCATAAAAATAAATAAATAGGATCTGAAAACCCTGGGTTTGACCGAGAATGCAATGCAGGACAGACAGACATGGCGAACGTGCACAAGGAGAGCCGACCCCAGATGATGGGAAATGGCTAGGATAAAGAAGAAGACTTTTTTATAAATATGTATGTTGAATTTTTATATTCTACCTGATGCATATACTTTGTATACATATGGGAAATTAAGAAGAGTGTGATGGTTCATTTGTATTGTTTAATATAGTATTATTTTTGTACCAATATTTGATAAAGCAGTCTAGATACTAGATTAGAAGAAAAAAATATTTTTTTGTTTCTATCTCTGGTAGATATTTATGTAACTATACATAGTACTACAAAAATGCAAGTTAATTGAATACTGATTTAGAATATATTTAAAATTATGATTGAAAATATTTATTCAGTGGACTCATTTAAAACAAGAATAAAAAAATCCCAAATCTTAATTTTAATTCAAAAATATAAAATGTACTAAGTGAAGTTATTATAAATTGTAACAATTACATTTATTAGAAATAAATTATAATTTTAATTTTTGAAGATTATGATATTATTAATTAAAATTGAATATTTTTTTCTTTTATAATCATTTGTTTTATTTAAATATATTTTTTAAGACATACTTCTTTCAATGCAAATATTTTTATGAACTTTTACAAATCGTAAATATATAATTACAAGTTGTATGTACCAAAATAAGCAACCTAAAATAATAAACTATTTTTTTTTCAAAATTGTCATGTAATCTTATAACCTCTCAATTTTTAGGTTAATATTAATAGAAAAATATTAAAACGAAACATATTTTACTATTTTTTAGAATATTTAATTAAAATAATCTCTAATAAACAAGTAGTAGGTATATAGCAATAATTGTCAATGTTAGGTAGGATTTTTATATTTATATTTTGTCATATTTCGAATTGTGTACACAAGTTATTTTAAAATAATAAAACTTATTCAAGTTATCATAAATAAAATCGAATCGTTAATTTATTATTTTTTCTTCAAAACAAATCTTTTAAATTATTGCAAAACAATTTATCAATTAAAATACATTTTAATGAACTGATATACACAGATTGTAGATTTAAATTGAAGTTATTTTTTCAAACATTAATAATGAATACAAATTTTGCATGTAAATAAATATTTACAAAGTAAATTAATGACACAAAACAGAATAAATGAATCGGTTCAAAATCTTAAAATGCTGTAAATTTATCTATTTTCCCTTTTCCGTGTTAATTCTTCAATCTTTTAAATATTTTTGTTATAAAATTACATTTGTGTCCCGAGTTCATCAAATTTAAGAGAAATCATTATAGGTATTATTTGTAATTTTATTTAATACCTAGGCTTCCTTTAAAATGGGTTTTATATTTTTTGGTTATGGTAAAGCTGTTATTGCAAATGTCAAACTGAAGCCAGGTGATAACCTCAATTCACTAGATTGGATAAAAAAAATCTTTTTTTAGTTAATTGTGACTAAAAGACGTGCTTGAAATATATTCAAGAGTGTTTTTGTGAATGATATCGTATTTCGTGATGTTTTGAAAGTTATTTAATCATTTTCAAAAATATGATTTTTACACATTGTTTTAAAATTACCTTCAACTATGTGTAATATTCATGCATAATAATTATGTAAATTTTGGAGTTATTGGTCAGAAAAAATGTTGTCATTAAGTTTGGTCAGCTGCCATAATCTTTCCATCGTTGCAAGTTGCTTTTAATCCAAAAGGTCTGACGTAAATGCACCATAACAAGAGAGAGTTCGATCTCCGAATAAGCTTAAATTTTTTTTTTTTTTATTTAAATTATTACCTCTTTATTCTTCTCAAATATCGTTGAATACTTCTGCTTGATGTGAAACTGTTTCTTCAGTTTTTTTTACATATAAGCTTTTTATACTTATTGATAGAGTATTTTTTAACGTTTCAGGTTTAACTACACCGAAATGGCTCGCATGGCATTTTCACTATCTAGGCTCTTTTCAAAGAGACTGAGAGTTCATTTACCATTAACATCTATATCAGGGCAACATAATTTCTGTACAGATAAGGGTAATACAACTTTGTATTCATATATAAATAATATATTAATAATAATAAATATAAATTAATAATTATAAACATTTTGTATTAGTTTTTGACTCCAATGCAATAGATATACATTCAGAATTATATTCAAATTATATTGAATATTACAACACTTGAATATGGCTGTAATATATAGCTACAAACTCAATACAATGTTTGCGATGGCTATAGACATCTTCCGCGTTGAAGTACTAATGTAATGATGGCAATATTTTTCTTTCAGATCTAATGCTGGCAAAGATGAATAAGCCCAAAGATTTTTTGATGCAAAATTCACGTCAAGCCGGCGACTCTAAAGAAGTCTTTAGTATTATTTCAAATCACCACCTGATCTTGAACCAGAAGCACATATTGAAAGCTCTTGAGTCACTCTTTGCTTTTTATAAGCTGGAGAAGTAAGTGTTCATTGAAACTTTATCTACTATTATTAGAGCATTCCCATGAAAGCATTCATAAGAATGCTCTAAAATTGTACAATATAGGACACTTTTTCCACTTTTATACTTGAAATTTTTTACCACCATCCCTATGAAAGTTCAGAAATTTCTCCCGGTACAACTTTCTTAAAAGATCGGGCAATTTTATTAATTTCATCGTCATTTATAATTGCTTTTTTATATTAAATATCAAGGTACTTTTGGTAAATAATGGGAAAGCCAAAGGAAGCTTACGTTTTGATTAGTAAACAAGTAATCGAACCATCACCTTTTTTTGCCGCTCCCTGTACATTACATAATAATAAAATACATATTTTTATTAATTAGCAAAATCATGCATATTTGTTAAAATCAAATAATATTTGTTAAAAGCTACTTATGCAGTTGTTAATGCTTAAGCCAGGGTTGGAGATAAATGATTATATTTAGTTTTTTTATATATATCAAATTTTTCTTTCTGTTCCCAACATTTTTTGTTCCAATCTTTCTTTCACCAATGCTTAGAGAATAATATCCCCCAATATAATTTGTATGGAAAAGAAGCCTTAAATATTTTAAATAGAAATAACTGAATACTGAAAAATAAAATCCCACTTACTTTACTACGTTTTTGCCTTTTGGAATTTTTTGAAAATCAGAAATGGAGCTGTTAATATTGATACTGTACACGAGTATTATCCCAGGTTCAGTTATTTTACATTAACTTTAGGTGTCAAGTCAGACATAAAATAAGCAATAAAAGCAATGTCTCAATATATGCAAACATTCGGGTATCAATATATGTATAATAAATTAGCATAATAACGGGTCAGCCAAATAACTTTTTTTTTTTGAAAATGGGGCGAAAACATCGAGTGTGGCTTCGGCTGTGTGGCACGTAGTCTTGTTGAAACCAAATGTTGCCAATATCCTCCTCTTCAATTTTTGTGAACAAAAATGGCCCGATAACGATCGCCATTGACTGTAACGGCCACTTCTTGCTCATTTTCGAAGAAAAATGGCCTGATTTTCAAAGTAATGTCGCAATATTTCCCAGCGTTGTTCAAGCGTATACACAACCATATTCGTTCAGCGGAAGGATAAAACTAATTATCTGTCAAATCAGACATGAGCTAAGTGTTACCATTCACGAAATAAGCACTAGTTGAAAAAAAAACGTTAGATGGCGGACAATAGCATGATTTTTAAAGTAATGTCGCAATATTTCCCAGCGTTTAAGCGTATACACAACCATATTCGTTTAGCGGAAAGATAAAACTAATTATCTGTCAAATCAGACTTGAGTTAAGTGTTACTATTCACGAAATAAGCACTAGTTGAAAAAAAAACGTTAGATGGCGGGCCCTATATTTATAAAATTATATACATTCATTGCATTGATTTACAGCGTCACCGGAAACCAAAGAGATATATTAGCTGATCCATCATTTGTGGAATTGTGCTCTCGACTGAAGAGGCATGCTCGCGCACTGGAACTGAGTGAAGTGATACAGGCCATGAAGATATTGTCGTATCTCGGCGTCAGTTCTAATTCTACCATCTTCCAAGTGCTTCTTCAGCTGATCAAAGAAAATATTAATAATCTGAACCTGCAGCAGATTGTGTTTCTGGATTTTATTTTAAGTAAATGTCGAAATAACCATCTGATTGATTCATTGCAACTGGCATTGCCCTTAGTATTTCAACTCCATCTGCCAAAAGAAATGGATCATGATGACATTTCAAATTTGACTGATTACTTTCATTACGTTTCCAAAAACGAATTACCAGAAAAATGTGTCAAATCAATCGTCACCGGATTGTTATTATATATGCAGACCAATAAAATTAAGAGAGATACAGCAAAGAGCATCGCTTGGTCACTTTTAGATTTAAATTTCCAGTGGATTGAAAATCATTCTTGTAAGAAATTATTTCAAAATTGTCTGTCAATTATGGCGGATACTATTGAAGACATGACCTTCAATGATGTTTATAGGACACTTATTAAATTGAGAGAAAAATTCTTATTGAAAGAAAATCAATTTTACCATGAAGAGTTCCTCAATGCTTGCGGAGATTACGTCATACACAACGATGTTAGCTTAGACAAAAGTATGAAGATATCTCATTTATTGACAAGAATCGTAAGTATAATCAATTATTTTAAGGTTATCTTGGTTAATCCTTTGGTTACGAAGACTTTTCTTAGCGAACTGGCGAAAAAGACAAAGCGATTTTAGAGTGCATTTTTTAGTACTTTAAAAATTTAACATAATATTTATCTTTTACACGCTAGATTGTAAAAATAAAAATTTTCTTCATTCCAAACAGTTCATACTTCAGATTAAGCAAATAAAAATTTAATCAATAATAATTATATTTGCCAATAAAAAAATATGAACATCAAAAAATAAAATATCCAAACTCAAATTTTTATTTTGAGATCATATATGATGTAAATAATATTTTTTTATTACTGTCAACTTGATGAAAATTGTTAGTAAAAATCATATACATACTATATTTATATAGAAAAACAAACTCAAAAAACTCTAAAAAATCTAATAAAATCAAATAAAAAAATCAAATAATATAAAGTTGTGGAGGAGTATATTTATACAACACGTTTTGAAAGCTTTAATTATCAATACATATGATATGTTACAAACTAATATTATTAAAATATCAAAGGTCCAAACCTTTTTTATGGAATACTGAAAAAAATACCAAAGGTGGTTGATATATAATACAAACCTTAAAAAAATAAATTGGATGAGCGTCGAATATTCGACGTTTTGTCTTTTTCGCACGCAAATCGACCGTCGAATATTCGACGCTTAGTAATCAAAAGGTTAATAAACAAAAAGGCATCGTTCATGCCTTGTCCTAGGACATTTCTGCACCCGAAGATCCACCTGGCAACATTTATTGTTCCCGATGATGTATACTGCATTTATTAACCCATTCACCGCTTATAACATCTCACAAATATTGATAAAGTACATTTTACTGTTTTTGTTATATTATTACACACACAGTAAAATGAACTTTAAATTTGGCATATATTACATTATTACATTATTATATTATCAACATGAACATGTTTTTCAGGCATATACTCATTTCGGAATACTAGATTATTTTTCTCAAGAACTATCGGCGGAGCTGGATTATTTAGAAACATGCCGTCCAAATGTATTATTCAGTTATATCAATTCACTGTCGAGCGCCAATTTCAAACCGAAAAATTGGGACAAACTGCAGGAACACATGTTCAAGAATCCGGTAATGGATAGTAATAAAACTGGAATGCCTTGGATGAGATTCGCGGTAGAGCTTGCCACTTTGCAGACTTACAACGACGGCCTTCTCGATAGAGTTTTTCATGAAGACTTCTTGGATGAGTACCTCTCGAGAGACAATAGTTTGCTGGATCACTTACAACTGCTCCTGCTGCATCAAGCGGTAACGGCATTCTATCCACAGTACAACGGAAGAGTTCTTTCTAATAGTCTATTGAGACGCTGTATAGATATTAGCTGCAACAGGCCAGTTGATAACTCCATCAAGGCAATTCTGGAAACTGCTCTGGGGGGACCACAATACGTGGCATCAGCTGTGGTAATGCCAAATGGGCAGTTTGTCGGTAAGTATCTTTGAAATGATTTTTTTACTAAAAACAATTTGGGTAATGTTATTTAAATTCTTAGCATGTTATTTGAGATCTATAAGAAATATATTTAAAAGACTAGAATATATGTTGATATCATCATGATATAGCCCTTGCAGGCTGGTGCCGAAAACCTCCATATGCGATCTTTCATCTTTAATTGTTCGCTCGTCGGACATGTATGAATCGCCATATTGGTTTTTTGACAAGTCCAGTCACGGGTGTGTCATTAGTATTGTACATGGCTGTCTGCCATTGGTGCGCCATTAATGATGTAGATCGCCACTTAAGGCGCTGGGTGTCACCGACCACGTTCGCCCGGTAGCCAGTAATTAGTTGTGCGCCAACCGCGACGAGTAGTGAGTGTGATCGGTCTGGGGCTAAAGCATGCAAGTTCCGCCTCGGGCCGATAGTTTATCAATTTTTAACTAGAATATATCTCAATGTGCTTCTAAAAAAGTCTTTGTGTTGCTCATCTGCTCCTCATCTGTCCACCATTTGCCCTAATAACGATCCCGGCGACGTGAAGTCGGCTTTCCTTAAGTAAAGGAGATGTTAATATTTATTTTGTTTATGTTGACTATAACTCAAAAATTGACTGTAATTTCAGATCACGTAATTGCATTGAGGGATGGGAATTTTCCCATTGCGCTATCTCAGCAAGACGATTCAACAGGACCGATAAAATTTGAAGATCTATCAATAAAACAAGATTTCCAAGTGTAAGATTTAGTCTTTATTATTTTGTCTTATTAGTTCAATCCATTTCATTGCTTTAAATTAATTGTCAAATTAAACAAAGTTGTAGTGTGAAAAAAATAATAATTTAAAAATTCAGCTAAATAAAATAATCACACAATCATATTCAATTTCGGTAAAACCATTCAATTAGCCGTAAATGTGAAAACTTGATTATTAAATTATTATTACAAGATATTATAATGTAACTATGGAAACACTGGTCATGTGTTTATTTGTGAATTCTTTTATTTTAAAAAACTAAAAATGTTTATTTTTCGAATTTCTTTAACGCTTTCGCATCGGTTGTCGGCATATGCTGTCAAAGATTCTCCGACCGTTGACATCGGTTGACGTGATATATCGTTTTGCTACTTTCAGTACTCATTGTGACATCTACGGTAGAAAATTGGAAGTGCAGTCATTCCCTTTATCAACCTACATGTATTCTTTACAGGAATCTGTAACATGTAAATAAATAGCATTAGGTTTCGTCACAAGAGCGGTTTTTCTGTAAAACACATGTGTCAATGCCACCACATGTATGGAGTTACATAATGAACGTTTGTGAAATATAATAGTTTTTTATGTATCATCTGATAGCTAAAAAATAGAAGAACCAATGTGATATATGAAAATAGGTCAGATAAGTACATTTATGCTTCAAATACTAGTTTTAAGCAAAAAAATAGTATGAAAAAATTCACGCCGTATTGACAGTATAATTTGTATTTCACTGAGCCGTAACGAAAGGGTTAAATATATTAAAAAAACCTTATGTTGGTTTTATTAATTCATTTTTAGATTTTAAATATAGATTGAATATATTGTCAAACCAAATGTATAAAATCTATTGTTTTCGACTTAAACCCGATGCATTTTATATATAGTTAATTTTTCAAAGCCTATCATAAGTAGTATATAGCTGTAAAGTAAAGAAAAAAATCTATGAAAATCTCATGACTTATAAAGATGTCATCGGCCGTGATGGGGTTAAAAGGCTACTTATCTCCTATTATATATCAATAAAAAAAAGTTATTTTTATATTTAAAAAGAAGTTCTATTAACCTTTAAACGCCCAGTGGCCAATGTTTGTAATGTTTCGTCGTACAAAAGATTCTTCCATGAACTTACTTTAATACTATTATTACAATTTAATGTAATCCGATTGTGAAATGAACCATAAGCACTCCTGTATGGTACCGTAGGGCATTGAATGACGCAAATCTGTGGTCCCGTAAGGAAACCACTGGGCGTTCAAAGGTTTATTAAATGATAATATAATTTTATTTTCTTTCAGGGTGTGTATTCTAGCTTTTCACGCCGGATGCTATTCAATGAATTCCAAAAGGCTCAGAGGAATTTTCGATTTGCATACCAGAATCATAGAAAAAATGGGGTACGCCGTTGTACCAATAAATGTAGTCCAGATAGTGCAAATGCAACAAAGCGAAAGAATACCTTACATTATGCGAGAAATCAAAATGAAATACCCCAGTGATCACAATATCAGTTTAGGGAATCAAATGTTATAATTTTAATTAATTAGCTATTTTAAATGTATATATTATTTGTATTAAAAATAGATAAGTTGATATGTTGTGTTTTTTTTTTTATTAATGTCTTGAACTTTCAAAAATAATATGATGCCATGTTTCATTTATTATGTTACATCAAATTTAAATATTTAATGCACAAATTACTGAAAAAGTTAAATTGTGTTTTTACTTAATAAATATATAATAGCTTACAAAAAATGACTACGTTGAGCCAGACACACTTTGGATGCACATTTCAAGGCGTAAGTAAACTTATCTATTCATAGATTTGGATGATCACATGGTCAGTGTGCGAGCTCCCATAAAACTTGGAGTATCAAGGTCTTTTGTTTTTTTCTGTATTTTTGAGAACATATTTTTGCAATTCAAATTTGTACTAGCAAATATCCAAAAAGCATCAAATGTTATGAGCTAGTCTGTTGGTTTTTCTATTTTCTATGATTAATAGAATTGCGTGTAGTATCAATTATAGTATTGTAAAAGCACACCTGTACTGGCATAATGAATTGTATTGGTGTGTTTCTATCTGCATGCGATATTGCAAAGTGATGTTCCCATTAGTCTATGCAAGGCATGTATAACAAAATAGTATGTTTTGAAAAACTTACCTTATTTAAAAGAGACATTTAAATAAAGACAGAAAACTGAATGCAAAGATGGCATAACAATTTAAAATGTATGTAATTTTTTATGTGAACACACTTAAAATAAAAATAAATCTTAAAAATAAAACAGATATGTAAATTTATACCTAACTAGTGTGCTGGGATTCATAGTTTTTATAGCCATAAACTTCTATTTAATTACACACAACTGTCAATTGTTTTTCAAATAATTCTAATTGGTTTTTACACTTTTGTTTCTATGATAAAACTTATTTTTTGCTATAAATTTATGAAATATTTGAATAAATGGAGATTAAAACCTACAACGACAGTGTTATGACAGTTTTTGAGCAGTGTTATAAGTTGTGCTGTAAAAAGAAAAATGTGACTCCGCTAAAAAATCTCATTTTCAAAAACAAAAGCCACATCTTGGATTTTTGTGTCGACAGAATTAATTACAGCCAATGGGAGCCCATTCTAGTTGCCCTGAGCGGAGATTTGAGCCTCCAGTGTCTTGCTGTCCGCTGTCGAGTGCTCGTGAAGAATGTGCTTGAAGATATTGACTGCGACCGCCTGGTTAGAACCGTTACTAACTCTCCAGTTATATTAACGAGATTTATGCTCAGCAATCTAATATACGCCGTAGCTCAATGTTTATCTCAGTCAAACGTGTTGTCGGTTCTTCAATTCGAAGGTTTACCGCTTCAGCTGCCATATTTTAGCCCCATAGCGGATGCTCTTCGGATCAACGAATCACTGATGCACGTGAGCTTTCAAGGTTGTTTGATCGGTGATAAAGGATGTGACTTGGTTTGTCAAGCTTTGCGATACCGCAACTCTATTGTCACTATTAATATGGCGGAGTGCAACATTTCAGAAGTCGGTGCTTTCAGTGTCGCTGAACTGATCAAATATCAGAAGATCTATCGATACAGTGAAAACTGGAAACACACATTGCGTTACCGACTGCCCGATCTAGAAGGAATGCCGGGATTGAGGAGAGTCACACTCTCAGGGAACCTTTCTCTCGGTGATAACGGGTTTCTTCATTTAGTTGAAGTATTATTGGATGATTTATGGATAAAAGCAGTGGATTTGGAATGTTGTGGATTATCTGAAAACAGCGCTCAAAGTTGTAAAAAGCTTTTTGAATACAACACGTCACTTCACGTTTTAGATTTGAGAAATAATCCTTTAATATCTTCAAAGTCTCTACAAAATATTTCCACGTGTCTAAAAAAAAATGAAAATATTTTTCCTCTCAAGTCTCCGTGGCTAACAAACTCCAATCATTCATTTGTGATTCAAGCGAACAAATATTTAAAAACAAACAAATCTAAAACCAAACTGTTCACTTGTAAATCGCAGACTAAAACACCCTCAATATTGATCCCGAAATTTGAAAACTTGCAGGAAAAACTTCCAAGTGAAATAAACCAAATTAATATTTTGAAAAACCAATTGAAACAAGAGATTTCACTTAGAGAGAAATTAGAAGAGTTGAATCATAGACTTTTTGATCAGGTCAAGGAATTAAAGAAGCAACAAATCAGAAATTGGAGAACCGATATATCGCATGAAAGTGACTCCAAAATTTGTGCAAATAATGCCCATTGCTTGACCCATAAATCATTTAGCACGATGGAGAAAGTTTCCTGTGTACCAAAAGAAGAAATCAAAGAAAATCACAAATCACAAGAAATAAATCCTATTTTTCGCATTGAAACAATCAACGATAATTTGTTATCTAACAACAGTAGTTCTCATGGTCATGGAGACGTTGGCGTCAAAGAATTACATAAAAAAATCTGCACAGGAGCTGAAATACTTGAAAAAATGCTGATGACCCGTCGTTTAAAGTCATTAAATCTACAAAATAGTCTCAGAAAGGAAGGAAGCTTCTTGACTGATTCTTCTGAAAGCTTAATAGCGTCACCTGAGGAGTACAAAATGGATAACAGAGACTTATTTGAATCGACATCAGAAGATAAATTATCCGATGACAATATGCAAAATTAACAATTCAATGATTTACATTCATTAATTTTTTAATTTTTATTAGAATATTATTTTATTATTTCAATATTCTAATCTACTTTTATAGATCATTGACTATATTACAATATTATTATTACTTAAATATACATATACTAAACATAAAATTCTTTTTTCAACGCGTCAATCCAACCACAAAAATAACGGCAGAGGCGGGATGCGAACCGCGGACCTTGGAAACCAACTATGCCCAGGTATTCATACCGCTCGGCGAATCACGCCATTGCTATGCCCAGACTGACCTGCGATGAAACTAGTATTTATATCATTGTTATTATCGTACGGCAGATGTCGCCATAGTATATATTCAAAGTATGTATATTTTTATTATTATTCTATCAGTATTCATTTATTCACAAGCTTAATATTATTACTTTCCGGCAGTCTATTTATTTTAGTAAGTACCACTCGGTAGAATAATAATAAAAATATACATACTTTGAATATATACTATGGCGACATCTGCCGTACGATAATAACAATGATATAAATACTAGTTTCATCGCAGGTCAGTCTGGGCATAGCAATGGCGTGATTCGCCGAGCGGTATGAATACCTGGGCATAGTTGGTTTCCAAGGTCCGCGGTTCGCATCCCGCTTCTGCCGTTATTTTGTGCTTGGATTGACGCGTTGAAAAAAAGAATTTTATGTTTAGTATATGTATATTTAAGTAATGATTTACATTCAATTTACATAACCATATTATTAATATTTATTTCTACATATAACTATGATGTTTTCGTTAAAAATATACTGATTGAAATATATATGTATTTTAAAATACTCCTTGTCATAATTGTGTTTTTTTATGTTTTATTATGTTATAGGTTAAAATTAGATTATACCAAACATTTAAAAATTAACCTCAAAACAACAACAATGTACACATTTGAGATTCAACTGCTCATCATTATAATCATCATCAGCAGCCTGTATTTGTCCACTGCTGAACGTAAGTCTCCCACATTAGTCGCCATCCTCTTCGATCATCTGCCTTCCGCATCCAGGTCACTCCCGCTATTCTTCTTATGTTTTCAGTCCATCTTGCAGCGGTTCGGCAAATGCTTCGTTTGGCAGTTCTTAGGCGCCACTCGAATACTTTTCTTCCCCATCGACCGTCGTCTCTTCGACAGATATTTCCTGCCCATTGCCACTTGAGTGTGCCTATTCATTAGGTACCCTCCACTACTTGAATATTTCTGTGTATATACTCATTTCGGATTCTATCTTTTAGTGACACTCCGAACATGGATCTCTCCATGGCACGCTGGTTAAGACTTGCTGTTAGATTCCACGTCTCTGCGCCATAAGTTAATACAGGGAAGATGCATTGGTTAAACGCCTTAGTTTCAAGACAACGGAATTTTCGCTTTAAAAATATTCTTTAGTTTTACAAATGCTGCACATTCCAGTTGTATACGCCTGAGGATTTCTTTAAACTCTCATTATGTGGAATCAAATGTCTAGTACATTCTTCTGCCAATGTTTTTCTTGTCACAGATGAAGTATTGATAATGTATAAAACTTTTTATTACTCTATAAATACTTTAATAAGTAATTAAAATATGATTACATTAAAAATATGCATTTTTCAGTAATTGTTTATTTAAAAAAAATATTCGCTACATTTGGCACATTATATTTTCAATTGGAACATCAAAATCGTATAAAAATAATGGCATTAATGAAAAAAAAAGTGATTTTATACACGATTGGATTGTGGTCCATAACAAGATTTTCCTATAATATTAAACAAAAAATGTATTTTTTTTCAATGTATTTACTTATGTTTGACAAAAATATATTAATCATTTTATATTCGTCTCATTGACATCATATTTCCAAGCTGTTGATTTGTGTTATATTGATTTTGGTAATAGGAACCGGCTGTTAACCCATTGTAGCACGCTGAACTGCACTGGCCCAGTGGACATCCAGAGCAACCTGAAATAAATATTTAAATAACAGTTTTGTAAATGTATTCATATGTTTTTTTTAAAATTTATATTAATTTTTTATTTAAAAATTACCAAAATAAAAATATTCAGTTATAATTCGCATTTATTTTTAAATGATTACATGTTTCGGACCTGAGTCGACCCATCTAAAACAATGAATTTAGTAAATTGCTTAGGATGGATTGCCTCGAAATGTGAAATAAAACTTAATACTTTCAATTTGTTCATTTTTTAATTAAATTTTATATATAATTATAATTATGCAGTTTAACCAAGTATTGTCAGTTAGTAACCTCAAAGATTTTGTTATATTTATTAACCAAAGATGATATCACGTTCTAAGTGTGGTTCTCGTTTGATCACCAAAGTTAAGCAATATTTGACATGGACCAAATATAGGTTGGGTCACCGCATGCCGCTAACCACGTATCATTGTTTGGTTTGAGATGACACATAGGCTGAGACACTAAATAGTCAATACATTGGGAGTGTCGGGATTATCATCCAATTTCATTAAAAATGTTAATTTCAAAACAACCAAATATGCCTTGGATACTATAGTGTCGTCCTTCCAAATCCTCAACCTCTCATGCCCTGGAGGTCGTCCGGAATCTTCTATATTCCCTGATAGACTATCAGGCAAAATATATACACTAAATCTGCAAATCAATCTTGTGTGTAAAGCTTATTGGAGGGCCGTTAGTTCTTAGAGCTGCTTTAGTAAAGTTGTGGGGCCTTTTATGCACCTTTATTTTTATTTCTCACTTTCAATTTGAGACACTCTTATTAAACAGCATTAATAATAAACAATATGGCTTAAAGAAATAGAATAGTAATATAATTTATTATACCTGCGTTAGCAAATCCCGTGTTTTGACAACCGCTACGGTATGGCCACTGTTGACATGGAATTTGAGCAGGGCTCATTTGAATCTGGGGCATTTGCACCTGTTGAGGCACCATAACTTGCTGGGGAACTTGCATCATAATCTGTTGGGGAACTTGTACCTCTTGAGGCACCACAACCTGTTGGGGAACTTGAACCATAAACTGCTGGGGAACTTGCACCGTTTGAGGTACCATAATAGGCTGGGGAACTGGCATCGGTTGAGGCATCATAACAGGCTGTGGAACTGGTACTGGTTGGGGAATTGGAATATAGATAGGACGCGGCGCTGGTGGTGGCATCGCAATCTGTTGTTGAGAAAACGGTATTGTTTCATCGATTATCGCAGTCCTCGTGCATTCATCACCGCACGTGTGGTACCTTCTGTGGAAGCACTTGATTTGTCCACTTTCCTGCCTGCATTGCCTCGGAGCAGCTATCACGCAACATTGCTCTTGGGCGGCGATGGTGCGGGAACTTGTTTCGTTTCCGGACGTTGAATCGATGGTACCGGAAATAGAATGTGAACCCAAAGTGATGGTGTTTATGTTAGTGTTGTTGGCATTTGTTATGACGTTGTGAATGTTTGTGCTGTTAACGATATTGGTGATGTTAACTAAGTTGGTAAAATTTCCCGGTTGTAATGCAGATACCAGCGAGGAAGATCTCTCTTGTTTGAGTTCGCAGTTATTATTGCAAGTGCTTGGAGGTTGTTGGATATTTGAAATGATGGGAGGACTAACGTGAGGAACTATTGGAGGAGGATTAGGGTACGTTACAATTTGTGGTGGTGGTGGTGGTGGTGGTGGTGGTGGTGGTGGCGGCGGTGGTGGTGGCTGTGGTGGTGGAACGTAATTTACTACTGGCGGTGGAGCAGAATAAGATACACAGTTTCCGTTGATGAATTCAGAATTGTCTGGGCATTTAATGCATCCTCCGTTTACTGAAAAGCTCCCTGGGGGACATGTAATTTGGTTCTGGACGCACTGCCCGTTTATATTGCTGGTTTGGTAAGGACATTGTACTGTAGGTGGGCTGGTGCACATCCCATTGTACGACACATAGCTTTGTCCGCATGTTTGTGTTGAGCAGTTTCTATTCAACTGACAGGTAGCCTGCCCGATGCAATTTCCCGGAATTGATGAAGAGCAGGGTTGTGCGTTTTGCATGACGCAAACTCCGTTTTGGTAATTGTAGTTAGTAGGACATCTGTTTTGATTGTTCATACAGTCAGTGAATTCCCGGAAGGTTGTTATTCCAGAACACGATTGACACTGTGCCAGCTGGGAAATGCAGATTAATACTAAAATAATCAAAAGAAGTGTGTGTCTCATCTGGAAAAGAATACCAAAAACATGCTTAGATAAATTGTTACTCATATGGGTGCCTACACACATGTGCATTTGTTATAATTATAAATTGAAAATTACAGGCTGTATGGTTAAACTACTAATATGGGCCCATGAAAATGAAGTCGAAAAATTATGTCTTTTATTTTTACTTAATTTGAAATAAAAGAATGTATTGAAGAATTATTATTATTATATTTACAAATATATATATTTTGTTTGCATTTTCTTACAAATTATATTGCACCATGATAAAAACGAATTTATATTCAATACAAAACCATAACTTAATAATATTATTTTCGTACGTTTTTCGATAAATTTGAGAATCGTGGCTTTTGATTATCTTTTCTCCGTTATTTCGATCACACTTGCAGGGTCAAGGTACCATTTTGTAACCAAATATTTGTGTTTTTTTTTAAAATTATTAATTATGTTTCTTATCATTGAAACAATTTACAAAATGTGAAAATATTACAATGTATACTCTTGCAAATTGAACATAACGAATAATGACCACTCGTATTCGTACATATTAAACTGGTTCTATTTATGGACATGTTATTATGACACTTTCCCTATGAAACTTGCATTTTTATTAAAGGAATGGGGGAAATTATTTCACCCAATTTTATGGATGATTAATTTTTCTTGGAGTTTTCTTTTTGTAACTTTACTTACATTGAATGGACGAGATTACTGTTGATATGTAAAATATACGTATTTCTTGTTTTAATCGCATGTATTCAAATGTATTAAAAAATACTAATTTTGAATATTGGAATTTTCTGAGTATTTAAAAACAAATGTAATCTGTTTTTTTTTTTATATTCCATCCTTAGTTTAAACAGTTGAATGAGGTGACATTCAAAATATGTCGAGAAAAATTATTTGATTTTAACATATGTACGTTTATAAACTAATTTATAACTAACGCCGAGTAATGCCATCGACGTCGCCATCTTCTGGGCAGACAGGATCTGAGCCTGTTGTTTCCGACACGATTAAATATTTATGCTTTAAAAATAATACAATTTAAATATTTTTTCCGTATTATGTTTAAGCATTGGATACATTACTCTTGTCGGTCATTGAATGTGTTTACAGCGCAAATATAAAAGTGGACGAACTACGTTAAGTTTTGTAGATGTTAGTAAAACAAGACAGCTGTAATATATGCTTACTTTGAGATTTGTGGGTGATGTATATGTTTACTCTATACCTCCATACAACATGTCAAGCTTTATTGATCAACGGAAATGAACTGAGAAAATAATTGCTAAGATAACAAGCAACAAGCTATTTAACATTTTGCAATAAAATAACAATATTTTAGAGCAGTATTTCCCAAGCCTATTATGAAACTAGTGCTCATAACATCATCATCATCATCACTTCCACGTTAGCTCTCTTAATTGGAGCATATGGAAATCACGAGCTGCCGCCATTAAACTCTATCAGCCGCCTTAGTCCTCCACTCATTCCATCTCAGCTCTGCCTCCCGTAGTTTCTGTGAAAACATTCTATGCTTATTTCGCGATGGCCTTCCAGGACGGCGCGAGCCCAGGGGCTTGAAGAAAAAGCAGCTGTTGTTTATGTTTTCCTGCGGATAGTGTTCGCATCTTGACCAGCTGTTCTCTCACGTCATCATTCCTCCAAAAGTGCAACCGTCCTATTCTTAGTATTCTACGTTGATACCTATTTTCGAAACCCATTAAACGACTGAATTGGGTTTTGGTGAGATGCCAAGATTCACAGCCGCACAGAAGAATGGGGACGATGCAGGAGCTATAAAGACGGCGCTTTGTTTTGATTGACTTAACCTTTTGGATGCCATGACCCTGAATAGATATATGCAACGCCTCGTGGATTATCGTAGATTTGAACCCCTAAATGGTGTCCATTTTTAACCTTTTTTTTTCTTGGGCAGACGATAGATGTCGCTATAGACCCAAGCTGTAACATTGAGCGAAACTATACAGTTTTATAACACACCGTTGTGCTCACGGCACTGGCGGGCTTCCCGCAGCGGACCCATATTTGGGCTCATGGCTTCTATACGGTTGCTGCGAGTCTCAAATATCACTCATGGAGTTGAGTTTCAGAGTTTCCAAGGCGGTAAGCGAGTTAATTCTGTAGGCCACCATTCTCAGTGACATGTACGCCCAGAAATCTCCTTATTTCATATTTTGTATCGGTGGTCATCAAAACTCGTTACATCCAGAGTGCATACCATATAACAAAATTTTTAAAATAGCATCCTGTGTCATAAAAATTATTTTAAGAGCAATTATACATTCTACATAAATCAATAAATAGAAATAGATAGGTAATAAAATGGTTACCACGTTCACCTATATTTACACCAGTTTTTTTTTTTGTAAATATTTTCATTACGCGATAAATAATAAATATTTATTTAATTACCTTGTTTTTACATGGATCACGTTAGATATGGCCTCTATTTAGGAGACTGCAGTTTTGACTAACTTATAGCCTTCCTCAATCCATCACCGTCAAGAGACAACTGAGCTGCATAATACTTCGTATGTAGTTTTCATTACGGTTACAAGATAATAGTATTTGATCAGACAATTCGGCATTTTTGGTTTCTTAAAATTGTGTAGATAAGCAAAAAAAAAACTGTTAGGTTGCTACTCTGGAATCTCTGGAAGGAGGCATAAAATATGTACGATGGATTTTTTTGGTAAGAAAGTATTTGGAGGCAAAACGTTTTTTAAAGATTCTTTATTTGCTCGAAAAAAAAAATGGTAAAGTAAACTAACATATTGAACTCAACGATCGCCATTGACTGTAACGGCCACTCCTTGCTCATTTTCGAAGAAAAATGGCCTGATTTTCAAAGTAATGTCGCAATATTTCCCAGCGTTGTCCAAGCGTATACACAACCATATTCGTTTAGCGGAAAGATAAAACTAATCATCTGTCAAATCAGACATCAGCTAAGTGTTGCCACTCACGAAATAAGCACTAGTTGAAAAAAAAAACGTCAGATGACGGACCCTATACTAGAACCCGTGCTGCTATAAATGCTGAAATTACTGAAAATAGCTACATGGTATTAGTTATTTGAGGCAAACGTGTGAGACATTCAAAATTATATTACATATAAAATATTTTGATAATTTTTTAGGGTTCATGTTTTATTTCATGGGTATTAGGAGCTGATATAAAAATATAATTAAGTACATTTTTCACGCTCAGCTCACTGCAAGACTTTGGGAATTTTGCTTTTTGAACTAAGTTTATCGTTAAAATGATGTAATACCACATTAAATATATTAATTAAATACGTTTTTTTACGTTACTTGACATTTTTTTTTGTAGTTCTAAATACATCGAAGTACAGCATGTTCCATAAAATGAAATACGGAAGTTTGTGGTTATTTTTTGTATAGCGGGAGCGAACAAGAACCAAGAAGAATTCACATTATTTTTTTACATAACTGCATAGCAATAGAAGCTTATTTTTTATTTCAAATTTCCGTCACGAATTGCCACCATAAAATTTTCATCTACCACAATTAAACTCGGGCCCATGCCGATAGCTCTCCATCTCAAAGTTCCACGGAGTATTTTATATATATTTTTATGCATATGACGGTATTGTAAGACAACGAGAACTCGGGGCTTGAAGATTAAGCAGATTTAACTTTCGAAGCATATTCGAATATTTGTTGATTAGAGTTTTTAATGAAATCGGTACCACGCGAAACAACGCTTTTTTCTACATTTTTTTTATTATTAAAAAATAAAATTAAAAAAAAAGACCTCGACCATTTGGCTCTAGGCTCAACCCGGTCAATAACAAGTGGTAAGCATCAGGCGGCGAACGTCCAGGTTATGGTTTGCATCCGGTGTTGCTTCACTTCGGTGATAGAACCTTTCTTACAATGTGTTATTGTCGATGATTATTTTTATTTTATGTAATGTTAAATGTAATTCTTTGATCCGGTCATATATATAAAAAGCAAATAGCAATTAAAAATATTTAGTATCTTACTTTTAAAGATGAACCGTACTGTACTTTAGATTTCAACAAGTCAATTATTTTTGCCATTGCTTCAAAAAAATGTCGAGATAAGCAAGTTTGTTAACCATTAAAAAATCAAGACGAACTGATAACTCTAAATGTGTCAATACGAATTGTACACTAAAGTATATTTTATAAACATATTTTTAAATTAAACATTTTTCCATACTCTTGATTATGATATAAACAACTAATATTATAACTGTATTCCTTTTATAAACTTAAATAAAATACTTAACTCATGTACGAGTATAAAACGAAAAAAGAGTTTGTTTGCTTGTTTATTTGTTTCTGTGTAATGCCGATAGGATTGGAAGCTAATTTTTTTAAAGCATTCTAACTTACCAAAAGTATATAAGAAATATGACTGTAAAAATATATATACAGGTATAAGAACATAAATAATAATGCTGATATCCTCCTCTTCCATTTATGGACATCGATTAACTGGATGAAGGATGGGCGCCACTCGGGTCTCTCTCCCGAGATGCCTGCGATGATCCGCAAGGCCGTGGATTCGTGGAACTTTGCGTAGTTCCAATGCCTCACGCGTTGGGCGACAATTGATATCCTCCTCTTCCATTTACGACATCGGTTTACTGGATGAAGGATGCAGGATCAGGTTCACATTATAAACAACTTGTTTCTGTTTCACGATACATGTTTATTTGTCAATAACGTCGCCCGTTAAGGGGCCGCCCTTAGGGACGGTCCTACCACGAGGACGGGCGAGTTGCGACTACCTGCCCGCTCTCACATTTCGGCGGTACCACCCGCCAAGAGGACAGTTGTACCAACTGTCAATGGACCAACTGTCATAACAATTATTTTGGCGTATGCAAACACCGCTTAACATTCGATGTAGATGTCACGCAAGCGAACCAAAATAATAGACAAAAGATCGCTTCTTGAGGCTTTACGGCATCGGCCTTAAGGAGCTATATCAAGCTGATATCAATGCTATATAAATTCAACATACAAAACAGGATTCCAACCATATTTTTAAATACATACAATTATACACGTATGATATTTTGACAAAAAATGAAAAATAATTAAACAACAAAAAAAAGTATATCTATATGTACTTGTATAATAATTCATGGCGGTCGCTGCATCATCTCCATCCAGCGATGGATCAGAAAAGAGTTGAGGCATTCAGAAGCAGCTAGGATGATGGTGTTGTTCGACTTTCTTAACCTGCTCCAGAAGCCGGCAACACGGTGACGCAATAATGCTGGGAATAAATGGACTCTATCCTCTGCAAACATATCAGATGCGCCACAGAATCAAGGGAGTTGCATAAGGCGATATGAATTATAATACGCAACTTCGAGCTTCTCCCACTCTCTCGGAATTTCGCGGAGAGATCACGTCACGAACAATGAGGATCTCAGCATAATCAAAGAAGATAGGCACGTAGTAAGAACCGTCTCAGAGAGGCGAGCCCGATAGATCGGTCACATCATGCGCCACGATGGTCTTCTTCACGATATAGTGAAAAAGATGGTTGAAGTTAGAAACTGCAGAGCGCTGTAGGTGGGAGTATTTGGAGCAAGTGTTTTGAGGACATGAGATGCAGCGCTTATGCTGAGCTAAAGAGGGTTGCAGAAGATCGATAAGAGTGGAGATCGAGATTTTATTGCTGCAAACCAATCCACCGGATTGATACTACGAAGAAGAATTAATTAAAATATTAATAATATAATAGTGGTATGTGTTTTATAATTTATGGCATAATGTTTGTTTTATTTTGAAGCCTGAAGAATAGTAATTTAAAAAAAGACAACTCAATGTATCATGATTTGAGTTTTACATGTTTTTCGTTTTTTATCATGGAGGAACTTCTTTTTTTGATCCCACCTGCGCCTACCGCCAAATAAGTGTTACGTTTACAGGTAGAAAATTATGAAAACATGGTTGCCTTAAGGGAAATGAACAACAAGACAGAAAATTCATATAATAAAATCAAAGAGTTTACTTTGTACGCCGCAAGTCTATGCATCCACGTGTTCAAGGTTTAAAAGGGTTATCAAATTAATGGTGAATAAAAAAATACGTAAGGAGAGTGGCGGATTAAGCAAATTGGAGGTTATTAAGGCCCTCTTTTTCGAATGATAAAATAGCACAAATAAAAATACAGGGCCGAAAATTACGAGGCCCAAAGCGTGCGCCTCTTGGAAACCTTATGATCTTATAGGACAATCCGCCACTACGTAGGTAGCGAAAAAATTACATTAATTAGTAACTTTACGATATATAAATACTTGTTTTCTTATTAAAATAACTTTTATTGTTTCGTAATATTTTACAAAATATTTAATACTATGAGGTAATTACAATGTTTACTGATTAATTATACAAAATATTTTTACTCATCGATATAAACACAAGAACTTTATTCATTGCGATGGAATGAAACGATTGTATAATTTTTAAGTTAAATACATATCAGATATATATTATATAAATACGATTAGTAAATTTTTATCTTGGTTACTATGGTGTCACTTGTATCATCGTATTTATCAGCACTTTACACATTAATTAGTCAATACACATTGTACGTTAACTAAATTCACTGTTTTTTATAAGATATACATAAAAAGACTTTTTAGATTTTTTCCCACAAATATTTTTTGATTACATGTTTCAGCCATGTCGAATGGCCATTTCAAGTCAGTTAGTAAAGTGAGTGTTGGCTCTATATAAAGCAAAGAGTGAGTGAAAAGGTGGATATGAATAGTGTGATGGGTATATGTGTTTTGGAAATCCCTAATGTATAAGGGAATTCACTGATGTCACAGCTAAATAATATGCATAATTACAAAGGCCATTAAAAAACAATAAGCATTTACATCAAACTTCTACAAATTCTTTTATTTATATCTGATATTATGGGATTCCACCAAAAAATATGGATTGAAAAAATCGAAATAGTTTACTATAAATTCATTCTTGTATTTATTTTTATTAATAAAGGACGCTGAACAGAAATTTACTAATAATTTTGTAGTGAGACTTAACGTAATAGTTTTTTTGGTTTAAAATGCGTAGAATTAGTAGTTAGACTTGAATTATAAGGCTGCGGAAAAAAACTGTCACCTTTTTTGCCGCTGTCTGTGTTAATACACTACTTTGCACTCTTATTGAATGCAATGATCGCCGAAATATTAGAGAAAACAATGCACCGCACTTGGTTCAACTCAAAAGTTACAAGGTATTAGGTTTCTTCATCAAATTCATCATCATTTGCATGAAAAGTGAAGTCTAGCCTTCAGTTAATATTCTGAGCGCCTGTTTTCCGTTCATCTGTTTTCCGGAATAATATCTAAGCTTGACAAAACAAGAATATCCGATTACATAGTAAATATGTTTATAATAATTTAAATGTAAATTAAAGTGAATGCTTGTGCTATAAAGTGTACGTCTTGGTCATTTTTACTCATCACGTTTAACCGATACAATCACTTTTTACTATTCGCTTCGAGATTTATTATCGTCGAGTTCTTGTTATTAATGTTAGGAATCATCTGATGAGAGGGGTACATTGGATAACGTATTGGCATAAAGTAAGGTGGACCTCGAGGTGGGCCAAATGGCGGGTACTGCTGGTATTGAGGTATGTACGGTGGCGGAAGTTGATCTAATACTATTGAGTTTTCGTCTTTGGGATTGTCGGCGTTGCCCAAGTTCAAGGGAATCGTACTTGACGTTTCGTTGACGAGGATTATTTCGTTCGCACCAGGCATGGGGTAATAGTAATTGTTTTGCGGCATCGGTGCATATTGGTACTGAGATTGGTACTGAGTCGCGTTTGAAGTTCCATTTTCGGGAATCAATCCTCCGGGTAAAGCGTAGTCAGCGTCGTATTGCGGAGGCGGGTAAGCGAACCCTTGACCGAACTGCGGCGGGTATTGGTACTGGGGTGCATATTGAGGTGCATACTGTGGAGCGTATTGAGGTTGGTATTGTGGAGCGTATTGTTGGTATTGTGGAGCGTATTGTTGGTATTGTGGAGCGTATTGTTGGTATTGTGGAGCGTATTCTTGGTATTGTGGAGCGTATTGTTGGTATTGTGGAGCGTATTGTTGGTATCCGTAAGGGGAATAGGAAGGCACTCCGAAAGCGGGATCTATGTACTGATTACCGAAGCAGCCGTATCCGCAATTAGCGGTCATCGCAGGGGGGGACCATGTAGGTGGGGTGTGATAATACCCAGGTTGGTAGTAAGGGCCCTGGCGGTATAGAGGACCTGTGTCGTGACCATCATCGTAGCAGCCTTCACACGAGGGTCGGTTCTGGCCATAGTAAGCATTGTACCCTGTCCCATAATGATCGTAGCAGCCGGCACAGCTTGAAGGGTTCATGCCGCATTGCACGTACGGCCATGAAGGTGTGTACGCGCAACGAGGAGTCGGCTGCGGCACATAGGCGATAGAAGGAGGACACTGTGAAGGCGCTCCAGCGCACGATTGTCGCACCTGCGCGTGGACTGTATCAGTAGCGCACTGATCGCCACACGTGTGATGTCTTCTGTGGACGCAGCGAATGCCTTCATCATTTTCCAGTCTGTTGCACACTTTAGGTTGCACCACCATGCAGCACTTTTCATTACCGGTTTTACCGCCGCCCGTCAGTGAAGACGTGGAATTGGATCCTAGATCTATTTTGTTAACGTTCGTATTGTTGATGTTGGTGGGGACGTTGACTACGTTGGTGTTATTGACGATGTTTGTTAGTTGGATGATAGTTGTGATGTTGGGGCTGGTGAAGGTCGAATTTCCTTCTCTTATGACAGTTGTGCTGTTGTTGTGGATGTACGTGGGATTATTGCTGGAGCTGGGGTTAACTTGTGGGTAAGCGTATAAGGGTGGTGGAGGCGATGCAGGCTGCACAGGTTGTACAGGTTCCACGGGAGGGTAAACATACACAGGTGGCACAGGCTGCACAGGCTGTACAGGTGGGTAAACATACACAGGTTGCACCGGTTGCACTACGTTGCATTGAGTACCAGCACATGGCTGTTGAACGCACTGAGAACCTACGCAGTTTTGGGATGGATACGTTGTACATTGAGGTCCCGGGCAGAGTTGCTGTTGGCACTGGCCTCCCGGGCAGATTGGCTGTGTCTGGATGACTGTTCCTCCGCAAGTCTGTCTCTTCGTGCGTCTCTCCTTGATACACTTCTTGTACTCGTTGTACTCGGTCGTCGTGCACTTTCGATCAAGTTTCCTGCATGGCTCTTTCTTCAAATCGGTGGCGACTGCCACCGAAATAATGGCAGCCAACCCCAAGAGAACCAAAAACTTCATCTGAAACAAATATATTAAATAAATATATGTATATAATATCGCTAGAGAATATTGCTAGTCGGTTATGGAGAAATCTAACGGATTCTATGTTGTTTGTAGATGGACAAGCATTAAGACTAAACGAACATAGAACATGTAATGGTTTTGTTTTAACCTGTCAAACCTGTGGCTTCTACAATATTTACGTAAGAAATTTGCATCGAAGATAGATAGGATGTTGGAATATGGATTTAATGTCTTCACAAGTGGTCTCCAAACTGTGTGCCCTTATTACGACACCGGGAAATATTTAATTAAACAATTTGTTAACTTTTCCATTTTCTAAAACTTTGCGCCAAAAATCATGTTAAAAAGTTATGTTAGAAAAAATGTAACTTTTTCTGATGTATTAAGGGAGCTGTAAGCCAAAAAACATAAGAAGCCTCTGGTCAATACCAAGCAAATTCAAAGTATTGGGGATATTGGGATGGCTCGTTAACCATGAATGCACGGATTTTTAGCGGTTCTTTAAACTTTAAAAAACCGCTAAAAATAGCAGTGCTCCGCAACCGGTGTGCCGCGGCACACCGGTTGCGGAGCACTGCTTTAAAGGACGAGTTAATTGTGGTGTTCACGGAATGCACGATTATGGAAAAGTGTCTAATGACTAACGACTGAGAATGATAAACTTTGACATACCTTATACTTCATGTGAGATAGCAAAACAAAAACAGCTAATTTTTTATCGTTAATTTTTGGTATTAATTAATCTTTATTTGTTATTTCAGGGTTTGGTAGGGGTCGAGCTCGGACTGCCCGCGTGGCGTTTGAGTAGCTTAAGCTCTCGACTATCGACGAATCGATTATTATACTTTGATGTTTTCTTTTAAGGATAGATATTTTTTGGTGTAATTCGACATTTCTCTAAGCAGACGTTGACACAAAACAATAATTTAATAATTGCCTTTCGGACAGCTTCAAACAAGCAATTGACCAATAAAAAAAAAGGCAATTTATACCTTAATTACACTCTGTATTTTGAATTAAAAAATACACAATTTTAAAAAGTACAATTTAATAAAATTAAAAAATGTACATTTTTATATTTACAGAAGAATTTAAAATTTACCGAACTGAAGTGTCTCAAATAGACTGCATATTTCGATAATTAAAACGGGAAACATAAAAAACAGGTAAATGAATAAAAAAATAAAAATCAATCAACATTCAGTTCTAGAAACTACATATTGTATGAAAATAGTACTAATTGAATTTTGATCTTTTGCAATTTTAGGTTATATTTCGAAAATATGTAATTTTACCTTGCACGACTGAACCCGTCGCCGAATTGACGTGCCGATCGTTGACTATCTTGATGGATATCAGCCAGAATGCCACGCCAGCGCACTTTAGCTATCGTTATCCGTAATGTTTATTTGTACCCGTAATACCTACTAACAGTGTGATTAGAAAAAAACCTGTAAACATAAACTTTTGTTAATACTAGTGTATCTTCTTCAATTTACACATTGTCCCCCATAAGTTCACTTCTTATTCGAGTTAGCGGTGTCAAATTTATTCAGACCAATATTCAGTAGCATCAAGGGACTGTTTGTCGCTCAACATAAAGTCTTAGTAGGAGCAGCTATTCGAGTTGAGTATACGGGGCGAGATGTTACTCGTAGATGTAATGTGATCTGGAGGTCCTAGTAGTGACACTCCTTATTGCAGCACTTGCCATCGGTGTAGGCTGCCTCGCATTCTTTGGTTTTCAGTTGCATAGTGATTTCCGTGTCCGTCAGTCAAGGTTTATACAAGTAAGGAGGGTGTTTTTAGGGATAATGAATCTTCCGAAGCGAATTGCTGTCAAATCTAGAACCTCAAGGCAGTACCAACTTAAGACCCTGCGGCGTCCTAAGGCATTTTTTTCTACCGCCTCATATTGTTTATATTTAAAAATAAATAAGCAAGATTGGTTGTCCTCAGCGTCCTAAGCTTATTCGACGCCCTGAGGCCCTGTCCCACTTCGCCAACCCCTAAAATCAGAACTGCCTCAAAGTTGGATATGAGTGCGTATGTCGATCTTCTTCTGAAAGCTTCTTCGTGATTTTAACCTGGGTTTCGAGGGAAGTTGGTTCAGAAGGCATTGAGACGGCTTATTGGTAGTCTTTTATGCATTTCCTCCAGAAGATTCGTCTTATGTTTCGTGGTGCAGATTTAGAATGTTATCCTATGCATTTCTTTACTATGACTTGTAGCTGCTGTGACTTCCCGTCGATCCTATCTTTACCATTTACCAAAGTCTATGGTGTTGAAGCTTACAAGTTGGCTCTACCGACAATCAGTGAACAGTAATGTAGAGTAACCTTGAACTATCAGTGAATGTGGAAACATAAGCGTAATATCACAACTTTTACCCACAACTTCAACATTATCTGTATAGTGGAGCTCCAAAAAAATTCATGTATGCCATGAGAAAATTGCTATACAACCAAGTGAATAAATAAATAAATAATAATGAATGGTATTTCACAAGTGACAGGCACTAGATTTCTGAAAAAAAGACCCATACACTGACAAGTCATACTTATTCATAGCAGTACCAGCTTTAGACCCTGCGGCGCCCTAGGGTACTTATTTATCTGGCGCCCCGTATTGCTTATATTGTATTTAAAAAATGTTAGCAAGGTTAGTTGCCCTCGGCGCCTCTATCTTATTAGGCGCCCTGGGGCACCGACCCACTTCGCCACCCCCCAAAACCGGCACTGATTCATAAAATTAACACAATTGATACAATCAATTATATTGATTTAAAAATAATAAAAATTATTCTTTTTTATTTATAAGCTCATGCATACAAAACTACGAAATAACATAATACAATACATTTAGTGTTCGATGAGTTTAGGACATGTTTTATTTTTTAATTGTCGGAACATACGAGCGTTATCCGCAAAATAAGTTTCCCAGTGATTTTTCACAGTGTAAAACATGTTTAATTCCATGAATGCGTACATTTTTGGAAAGTTCAGACTTTTACCTATTTTTCTACATAGTCGCCACTGAGGTCAATGCATTTTTGCATGCGGTATACGAGATTTTGAATGCCCGAGTCAAAAAAATCTGCCGCCAAGCCACGAAGATACCTGAGAACCGCTTCTTCCAGCTCTTCTCTATCGCCGAAATGCGTTCCACCCAGGTGTTTCTTCATGTCAGAGAAGGGCTAAGTCCGGGCTGTAAGGTGGGTGTTTGACAATAACCCATCCAAATTTATCGTACGGTCAACATTATTGGCACCCAACTCGCGTGTGTGCCAAGAATGTTTTTTGCAGACAGGAAACAGATCAACGATCGCAGATCACACCTGGCGGGCGAAGCGAGAGGGAGATCCATCACGTACGGCTGCCAAGCCAAGACTGAGCTCCGCAGGCAGTTCGCTTAGGAAGGAATTTGGAGTGACGGAACCAAGGTACACTACAGAATCGAGGGATCCACCATAACAGCGCTTTTCAGGACTTTTTCAGGATTTCAGGACGAAATTTTTTTTTTTTTTACAAATAAATAACTTACAAGAACTTTTACTTCACTCTACTTATAAAAAGTAAAGTATTTGAGGCTAATCATTGTATTTCTTTTCGGTTTATTGTGAAACGATTGCACAAATTACGGCATTACGATAACACCTCAATAGCGGTGACAAAATAATATTAATACTCTATATACCAAATAAATTAGGTTATATTTATATGAGATTAAGCTATCATGACAACTTAAATGATATATGAAACGTAATATCTTTTCAATTACTTTGCTCGGGATATAACGTTTTTCTTCTTCTTATTTTCATATCCGTTTCCTACCTGGAGCACACGGTCGTTTTAACCTCTCCTCCCCGGTGATGTCTATCGACTACACATTGCTTGTAATAACTTAAATATCTCTGTAAATATAATACACACAGGGTTCAGATTTTTGGTATTCCTCCTTAATACATTTACGTATTGAAAAAAAATAAAATATTTATAATAATAGGCACTCATCGGGAGCAGGAAATATTTTTCTAAAATCCGGAATAAATTCACCACTACAATCAAGACGCGTCAACTGTTATGATTAATTGCACCTGCCGGAAGTGTGTGCGAAAATAAAATTAAAAAATACACAGATACGTCGGCATCTATACTCCTCACTCTCGCTGACGTACTAATATGAGTGAGCGAGACGGGAAACCTCAGTTGGTCGCCTAGTCGAAATGATATCGGCTCATCCATATGTCGACAAGCCAAGTAATGTTAGTAGCTCTCGGAAGTTCACGAGGCGAGCTGCGTCTGGCTGTTTGAGGTCTTCGTCTGATGTTTTTCATGTTTTTAGCTATTAAATGTCAATTATTACTGCTTATTGACATAAACTATTGTAAAATTAAGCGATATCTTTGAATATTTTCATTTTTTCGAATTTCTACTCATTTTATTCACTTTAAATCAGAATGTGTAATGAGTTGACACCATCGGAACGCGCGGAAGTTTTTAGCATCGTAAGGCGAGGGTTAATGCCACCGCATTTTTTTTTATGAAATTGTAAGCATCCTCCTCTCTTTCAAAAGGTTGTTATTCCGTTGCGTGGTGGCAGGATAAGGAGCAGATTAATAACACACAGACTTTTTCTGAAGTACATTGACATTTATAATGTTTACGATGAAACTTGGTTTCCCCGATCGATCGTAATATGGCGTTACTTTCGCCGCGATCGATCGGGACTTAACAATGCGATCTCGCCTACGGACGGCACACGACCCGCGCGCTCGTGCTGGGCTGTCGCACAGCGACACCAGTGACGATATATGTAACTAGTCCAAAATGCCAATATGCCGGACACATTCATGTATGACAATCGAACAGAGATAAGAGACGAAAGATTATGTATCGAGGTTTTCGGTACGGATTGTCCATTTGATGAACTAAAGGCAAGCCCAATTCATGGAAATTCTATTTTCTTAATTCCTCATACAAACTTACTTAATGTTAATTTATGTACATTTGGTTACGTTTACTATAATGGCTTATCACAATATATCAATATTAGTTCATTTTTATTTCAACGCGACTGTCTATAAATTTAATTTTTTTATGTTTCCCATTAAATACACATTAAATTTATTGTTACACAAAACATCAAATTGGTCTATTTTTAACAAGTTCCCTATTTTTATTGCTTCATTATTATCATTCGTCCAATAATCAAACACATACAATTTAATTTTTTTATGTAAGCACATACAGGAGAATACCGACATATGGTGATAGTGATTCTGAAGTCTCATCTGTGGAATTCTATGACGCGTACCATAGTGCATATGGCTAAGCGCTGCATGTAGAGTGTTGATCCGCCAACGTCATAGACTACAGCCCGATATTCACACATCATCCTTATTATTACAGAAATTTACTATGAATGGGTGGTCTTTACGGGACGGCTTTCGTCTACCACCAATTTTGATTAATAGGCTATGACTGGAATTTTACGGGTGAGGGATCAAATTCACACCAATTATTTTAGAGGCATTTTAGATTATATTATTAGATATTATATAGATATTATTTTAGGGGTATTTTAGAGCTCAGAACTAGTTTTTTTTTTTTATCTCCGTCGGGGATTGAACCCACGACCTTTGGCTTGCAAAGCAAACGCTTTGACCATTGAGCTATACCCGCCGGCTGTATTTAATCAAGCCAATTGTCATGGTATCTAGCTGTCTATTGGCGATGAACAGTGATGAAAATATGTTCTCATTTGAGATTGATTTACAGAAAAAAATAATGGTCATATAAAATGATCTTCTTCTTCTTTATCCTAGCCATTTCCCATCATCTGGGGTTGCTTGTGGTCTTCCAGGTCTTCTTCTCAGCGTGGGTATGTTGAGGGCTCTCTTCACCATGTGGTCCTCATCTCTCCGTGTCACACGCCCATACCATCTTAGGCGGTTTCCCCTTATCTTTTCAGGTATGGGGGCCACCCATAATGTTAAATGATAAATTATAAATTTAAATATTTTTTTTAGTACTCCTATAGCTTACCCGCGTTCTTCGAAACGATAGTGAATATTATTACCACTCTTTGTGTTGAGTAATTTTTAATCAAGCGTTATTTGCATGTAAAGTTAAGCAAATTTCACAACGTTTTTTCAATACACATGTAAAACAGACGACATATGCAGAAAAAAATGGATGTGAGCGACCGTGATGTCGGCCTCCCATGCCAGCTCTGCCACCCTGAGTTATTCTGAGGACATTCTATGTATAGTTCCTGTAAACCTTAGTATACTGAAAATCTTCTTCGTAGTATCAATCCGGTGGATTGGTTTGCAGCAACAAATGGTCTTGGTCCTCCGCAAACCTCTTCAGCTCAGCATAAGAGCTACATCTCATGTCCTCGAACACTTGCTGCAAATACTCTCGTCTAGGGCGCCCTCTACAGTTTCTACCCTTAACCTTGCCTTCCACAATGTCGTAGAGAAGACCATCGTGGCGCATGATGTGACTGATCCATCGGGCTCGCCTCTCTTGGATGGTTCTTAGTAGGTGCCTATCTTCCTTGATTATGCTAAGAGCCTCATTGTTCGTGACGTGGTCTTTCCAGGATATTCTGAGAATTCTTCTGTATGACCACATCTCAAAGGCCTCTAATTTTTTTTTATCACTTTCAGACAAGCACCATGTCTCAAAGCCGTACATCAAGATGCTCTAAACAATGTTTTGGCAAGTTTAAAGCTTAGGATACTAAAAATATGTAGATATAATATATGCTTTCCTCCTGCAACAAGAGAGAATACCCGACCGACTGTAGGTTGGGAGGCTGGCGCTCTCTTACTTTGCCATTCCTCACTAAGTCAAATCGTTGTACATATTGATATCAGCTTGATATAGCACTTTTAGGCTGATGCCGTAAAGCCTCGAAAAACGATCTTCTGTCTCTTATTTTTGTTCGCTCGCCTGACACGCACATCTAATAATGTTAGTTTTAATTATAGAATATTGCGCAGGCGTTTGCGTAAGCCATTTTATTTGTTTTGACAGTTGCTCCATTTTATGTTGGTGCAACTGTCATCTTTAATTTGATTTTTCGGCGCGATAATTAGCAGCGCTGCATGTCACAGTGTCCGGCAGTTGTCAGGTAACTGGCGCCCGGCCGGTGACATGCCATGCCGGTCGGGCGTAGAAATCTAGTCTTCATTTAAAATGAACGCGAATTGTGCTTCGAAAACAAGTTCTTTGTGTTATTAATCTGCTCCTGCATCCTGTCACCCAGTAATTCGATACCCAATTCAGAGAGTAGGATGTCAATATAGTAATCTACACAAGCACCTGCTCTCAAATATAAATATTTGATTGAAGTACGTATATAAAAATGAAGCTTATACAGGTGAAGTAAAGCTTGCAATATATAACTAATTAAAAAACAAAAACAATTGGTTTTGATCTTCAGCGGTAGTTGAACCCGGATGCATAAGATTCATGATTTCTTATGCAAAAAGATGATCAATAAAGTCAATAATTAAATACACACATACAATTCTACATCAAATTCTACGCATCAATTCATTTAGAAAAAATATCGGCAGACGCGGGACTCGAACCTCGAGCGTTGCACCTTGGCTCCGACCTATACAACGCGTTGTACACACGACCATTGTTCACACGACCAACACGATCATCTCTGCCTAGGCAGAGAATGATCGTGTGGACACGCGGTATATAGGACGGAGCCAAGGTGCAACGCTCGAGATTTGAATCCCGCGTCTGTCGATATTTTTTCTAAATGAATCGATGCGTAAGATTTGATGTAGAATTAATTGTATGTGTGTATTTAATTATTAATAATATTGAAATATGGATCAATTATCTTTAAAATAAAATTGGAATATTTAAAAATATTATAATAAAAATAAAAAAATATCCAAAATAATCAATAAAGTGATTTGAGTTTTGCTAATGTGTTGTATTTATTCTATAATCATAATTTAATATTCGATTAAATAGAAGTTGTAGCTTATAATCCCGATAAGTGAAAGATAGTATTTATCTCTGAGGTGAATAACTTGTTATAAGAATTTGGTAAATCTAATTTATCATGGTAAAATTTTACTTCTGGACTGGGCCCCTACACAGCCGCTATTATAATTATAATCTTTATTATCTGATAACAACGAAGTCTCCTTGCTGTCGCTGCATTTCGGAATATTATCAGTTTGCCAGGAATTAAAAGGCTAGGAAATTTTCAAGAACCCTAACTTTCGAGAACATAAACTATGTTAATCACAGATGCGCTGATGAAAATCGGCCAATTATATTAGTACTAACCTTACCTTTTATACGAGTAATTACTCGTAAGTACACAACATAGTGTGGCAGACTTCTGTTTTATCAATTGTAAAAAATTAGCTATCTAAGCTTGTCTAATAATGTTTGCCTTATATGTTTCATAGATGACGGTAGAATCTCCGTCACCAGAGGTCCTATTGATGTGAGAACTATTGCACCTTCAAGGTGAGAGTCGAGCTGGCTCTATATAAACAGACGAACATACGGTTCAGACCTCTTATCGTTTCTCTTCCGACGCCTCCGTAACATGATCAATCATCAAGCCGCCTGCCAAAGAAATTACTGTGTTGCGTGCCATTGTGTATTTTGTGTATTTTGCGTAATTATTTCGAAATGTCATATTTGTCACTTAACAACTTCTTGTCTTGTGGTCTTTATATGGCAGTGTATAGTGTTTTTGGGATGAGAAAAATTGATTGCTGTGGTATATATTTATTTCATAATTATATTTTACACTTTTTACAGTTGAATATTTTAAAATACTTATTCATTCTTAATTTTTAGTATTAGTTCCTTATTAAATGCTCCTGGAGTCGTTTGCCAATGACCTTAATTTTGATATCGTTCAAACACCATCGTATCATAAGTAGATCAAAAATATCAATCCTTTTTTTAATTTTCATCCAAAAATTCGATGAGACCATAATGACCTCACCCATTCCATGAGCAATGAATATATATAATAATTTTAGACCTAACTTTTTAAGCCCAATTTTTTTTCCAAATGTTTAGTGATGTATAAAAAAGTAAACGCCATTTTTTGCTTACAAAAATTAAATTTGCATTCATCATGAAGGACTCAAGTGGGTTGGGGTGTGTCTTTCAGGGAATGATGAGAGAGGAGGAGACAGATAGGGTTGCAAGGATGAAGAAAAAATAAATAAAATGATTTAGGTATATTTATTTAATTTTTTTATTATAATTTTATATCATTTAACTTTTGTAGTTTTTTTGACATTTATAAAATTGAAGGATTGAGAAAGGCTACGAGTTAGTCGAAACAGCAGTCTCCTAATAGAAAACTAATCTTACGTGATCCATGTACAAATAAGGTAAATAAATAAATATTTATAATATTAATAGGTTGTTTACCTAAATAAATGTTTCTTTTTTTTGGGTGTTGAGTTCGTAACCTTGAGCTAAGGAATGACTCTGCATACGAGTTTAATATTCATCTTTTATTTACGTCTTTTATTTCGATTTGACGGTTGGCAGATGTCGTGTTTTATGCTACAAATTAGGAGCGAGTGTATCATATATAAGATGAAGGTCTTAAACACATTCTTGAAATATAATCTTAAAATGGTTTAGGGAAGCTTAAACTAAAGTATCGTAATCAATTTTAGGAAAGTTAATCTTCTCATTTGTGATCTTGTCGAGTAATTCACCCAAAAACCCAGTTCCCCATTCTTCGAAACTCTTGGACACATCAGGTATCAAAGTGTTGAACTGAAAAAAGTGAAACCTCTGTAACGTTACGTTATTTGTTATTTATATGATGAACTTCATTACGAATTAAAATGTTTTTTTTCTTCTCATATCCGAGAGAAAATTAACTCTTATACACTTACCTTTCTTGAAAAAACAGTCGTGTAATCATTTTCAGGTAGGAATAACATTCGAGAATGTTTTGTATTTGTTATAGCTGCCTTTGTCACGTTTGAAACTATAAAGTTGGATGAAAGATCTTTCTCAATCTAAAATAATTAAAAAAATAATATAATATGAAAAAAAAGACGATCAAAAACATCATTACATCAAATATTGTGGAGCATATGGTATAAAGATTTTTCAGTCTTTAACTTCATCATCTCTTCTCATGTCAGTTCTGTCTCTTAGAGCTTAAGATATAGAGCTGAGGTGGGAAGATATGAAGAATTAAAAAAGCAAATTATTAATATGTTAGTGTATTATAATGATAAGATTGATGAGTTTTTGCTTACAACTACAACGTAATCGATGCTTGTCAATCTTGTAATTCCTGTGGCAATGTGTATTCCATTTTTCAAGTCTGCCACAACGTCGTAGCAGAACTTGACTCCTTCCAGGACAAAAGTGCTCTTCACGGCCGTCGTTAGCATCGTGTTGGACATGATACTGTTGGTGGAGTCTAACTTGATGGAGAATCCTTTTATTCCGGTGACGAAACCTCCGGAGTACTTTAGATCACCGATCACTTGGAAGCCATAAAGAGACTCGCTGAAACCAAGCCACGAAACATGAAACTTTTGGAGATATTGCACTGCAGCCGAGCGCCACGTCAAAGCCCATAAAACCTTGTGCTTTTGCTGTTACAGCCAGAGCAGGTTTTAGGGAGTGGCGCAGTGGGACGGCGGCCCAGGACGTCGAATGAGCCAGGGGCGCCGAGGGTAATCTATCTATCACCTCGGATGTTGATATATTTCACGTAAGAGAGGCCCAATTCAGACAAGAACTCCAAGAGTTTCTTTGGAGGGATAATTGGTTGGCTTCGTCTGTCTAATAAGCATAGGGACCTTCTGTTGCTTGTCTTTATTGCTTTGTTCATAGTACTTAATCATAAGTACCTATTTTTGTATATATTGTATTGTATTTTTTATTTTTATTTTTATTTTTTATTGTACCTCAGAAATGAATTGAGTTAACATAATTTGTAATGTTTCTGAAAGGAAAAAATAAACAAAATAAACAAAATTGAAAATCTCATATTTATACATTTTAAATACAAACAATATGGGGCGCCAGAAAAAAATATCTTAGGGCGCCGCAGGGTCTAGAGCCGGTACTGGTTACAGCCGCATGGAAAAAGCGTTGGTCTAATTCCACCAAAGGTAGAAAAATCTTTTTTTTCCTTGCAAACATTAATTTCAGATATACTGATAAATGGATAAACCATTTTCAATGGTGTATCCAGCTACTAACTCATAAAAAATGACTGTATATTTAATTAGTTACATGAAAGAGAGCATATTAGTTGAAAATGTTTCAACTGAAAAAAGGTAAGAGCAATGTTATTTTATTAATCGATTAATTATATACTCACTTTATGTATTGGGTAAAATCTAACATTCTTAGGTTAGAAATTCCCGCCTCTTCAAGATCCCACATCAGCTGATCAAGTACATCGTTTGCATATTGATGAAAGTCCAACAAACTAGTGTTTGGCAGTGCATCTAAAAACAATTATTTATATAAACATAACAATATATGTGGTGATACAGATGAATTCTCGCAATTTTCTGCAGAGACCACGTTACGAACAATGAGGCTCTCAGCTTAATCACGGTAGATAGACACCTAGTAAGAACCATCTCAGAGAGGCGATCGGTCACATAATGCGCCACGATGGTCTTCTTCACGACATTGTGGAAGTGATGGTTGAGGGTAGAAACTGCAGAAGGCGCCCTAGACGGGAATATTTGCAGCAAGTGTTCGAGGACATGAGTTTTAGCTCTTATGCTGAGCTAAAGAGGATTGCAGAAGATCGAGAAGGGTGGAGATCGAGATGCAAGATTTTGTTGCTACAAATCAATCTACCGGATTGATACTACAAAGTAGAACAATATAATTATTTTGTACAATTAACACGGTTTTTATGTTGAGCCACTCTTCAGGACAGAATATTCCAGGCAGTGCATCACTCAAATCACCCGAACTAGTAAAAATACTTGTATATAAATTAAAAAAAAAGTTTTATAAAGTGATTATAAAACAGATAGCTGCGACTTTCAGTGACGAGTTAAAAAATGGCGGTGCATTACATATACGAGTATAGCGAATTTGTTTATAACCCTAATCATAATGTACAAAATATTTTTTCTTTCGTTCAACATCAATTCCATATTTAAAAGATTCACTGAAAACATTACATAATTGATCTCAAGGAAAACGAGATTTAGGAATTTGATTGAAAGTTAAAGATTATTCACTTGTGCATTAATCGATCCCTATTACTCTGTACATAACCTTGCGCCATTAGCTAAGTCGGCGCCTTGGGCATCCGACTCACTGTGCCACCTCCTAAAACCAGCACTGGTATACCCTTTCCATAATATTAAACATTGAAGTCAATTAAATATAGCTAAATTTAATAACTGTTGACATCAGCATGATATAGCCATTGCTGACTGGTACCGAAAAACTCCATATGCAACTTTTTATCTCTTATTTCTGTTCGCTTGACGTACATGTATGTGTCGCCATATTGGCATTTTGGACAAGACCGGTCACGGGTGTGATTTTAGTTGTATAGATTGCCACTTGATCGACGGTCAGTCGTGTGCCGACGTCGGCGAGATCATATTGTATTGTGGCCCGGATTGAATGCTGTGACTATGTCGGGCCATAAGTTTGTAAAGTTTATAGAAATATATATGTCAATGTGCTTGACGAAAATCCTTATCCTGCCACTACGCGACGGATTAACACCCTTTTAAAGAGAGAAAGATGTTACTGTGTTGTTGTTGGGATTTTAGGGTGAAACAATTCTTAGATGATAAAAAGAATCCACTGATAGACATAAGATGTAAAGTTCTACAAAAAGCAGATAATTAATATTTTTTAACGATTGTTATTTTGAGGTATATATATGTGTAGTTTATTCTTGACAAAATCATTAAAATATTACATAACACAATATTGACACATGAAGAACTCACTTTCACAAGTAGTAACATTAATACACAATAATAATGAGAACACGCACAAGATTTTTCTGCTCATCGTTGTGCGGAATAATGTATTTTTAAAAACAATTGCCTAATTGCATTCAAGAAACACACTCAGCAAAATTAAACTGAAAAAACATATGTTTCGTAATATTTTAATCGATGTCCAAGATAAAACAAGTCTCTTATCAGATGTTGAAGATATTATTGGTACATTCTTATTGGTTTTCACGATAATACAGATAGTAACAAGAATAATCAGTTTACGTAACGATATTAATAAAAAAATTAAAACTTAAAAAAATATTACACAAAAGTACTTATTCTGTCTTCCTGCACACACGAGGTTAAATGAATAAATATTAAGTCGAGTTAACTGCTCACGTTATTCCGACGATATTTTTGCTGTAGTTCAACAGCAAACGATTGCAAAAACAACGTAATTACCACATTGATTAAACGAATAAATTGACGGTACTGAAACCAGATTATTCTATTTGCTTTGTAAAATTCCACAGTCCAGTCTTAAGACTTTGTGGCCACTAAAAAAAAATCCACGCTTATATAATCTTTGCTCGTATGTTCGGTGAGAGAATCTATCTTCCGTCTCTATCTCTTTACAACCTATGAATGCGATCCCAATCTCTTTCACGGGATCTTTCTTTTAGCACTTCTGTGCAGTGGCCACAACTGTTCACAGGAGATTCTCATTGGACTTGTCAGTTGCTAACTGATCATAATCTGAATGAGCGTGTCTTCAAAGAGACTTAACTGTCCTCCGGTGTGCTGCGGGTGTGAGGTGGGTAAAGTCCAGTCTTAAGGCGTTGTTGCTTTACATTTCATAAAACAAGAGTGTCAAAGAATCTACAGAATTGTTTTCAATTTTTTGAATGTATTTTCCTGAATGTGTTGTAACATTTTTTTTAGGTCGAACTGGTTTGATAGATTATAAAATGCTATCAGTAGTTGCGTCAGAGACGTTAATGATACGAATACTCCAAATGACCCAAAACTTGATTGATTATATGACCTATATCATATTTTTGGTTGCAGATGTATGAAACAAAAACACATTTTTTGAAATTCTTCATCATATAGAGATTTGTATGACTGTAATCCACTAGTTTTTATCCGCAGTAAGCCCTAAGATCCAACGGCAAAAGCATAATACATAATACTCTCTGTAGGAAGGTCAAAATGTCTACTCCGGGTTCAGTATAACAACGTCTGTTCGAATGTTGTTGAATGTGCCACGATACTGAAGTGCCTCAGGCATGTTGACGGAGGTGCGAGTAGATGGCTTCCATGCCATAATAAGGAGGCGTTGCGCTTCACTGAGGGCGCGTTCCAACGCAATGGCCGCTGTGTGGGCGGATAGGTGGGACTCACGGTTGGAGGGGCACTGGATGCGCCTTCACGGGGCCATCCAAAGGGGATCCGGTGCTCCACTCACTGAGTAGTATAAAAATAATTATGTGGTGAATGTGTACATGCCGATTTATATTTTCTTTCTATTCTGTTTAATTTAAATTTTGATTTTTTCTGTATTTGCTTTGAATTATTGTGTGTAAAATTTTGATTATGGCACTAGTGACTGAATAAATAAATTTATTTATTTATCGTTCAGCGACTCATTAGCAACGACGTGGGGCACATTGGACGTCTGGTGCACGGGACATTTGGCGCACGGTATACCTGGTGCACTGGATGTCTTGCTAACCTAACCTTACCTTAGAATTTGTCCATGTCTCGTTAAATAAATAGATTAGGTTAAGTTAGATTAGGTTAGCGAGACATCCAGAGCACCAGTTGTCACGTGTTCCAAATATCCCGTGCACCAGACGTCCAGTGCGCCTCACATCATTACCGATGAGTCGCTGAACGAATTGTATGTAAACTATAGGTTGCGACAACACTATTAGATCATCAAAGTTGATAAAAAGCATTAATGGGTTACCTCTTGTTGCTTACCGCATGTTTTTAATTGAGTAAAAAAATCTACGATCAATTGATCAAGGTCTCGGGAGCGTCGGGATAATCATTCAAAAGCTTTGATTGACAAAAGAGCCAGGATATGTGTCAGATATAATATTTTCCATTTTCTTAAGGAATCCCTAGGCTCCTGTTTTGGAGGTTGTTTGGAACAATATACTCGTATATTTCTAGGTGAACCTTCGGGTGCGGATATGTCTAGGAGCAAGGCATAAATAATAGCAACAGCTAAAACTTAACGACAATTTGTTGTAACGATTTGTTTTAGAAATGGAACGTACTTATATTTAAAAAAAATAAAAGTTAGAAACTGCTCAAACCAATAAAATTGACGAACGATTTTACATACGCATTTCATAGGTCCATCACCGGTAAAACTTGATAAAATTAATTTATCAGCAATCTCACGAGTTACATTATTCACCGGCTTGCATCAATTCATGCTTATTCTTAGCTTCAACAACTTCCAGAACGTGGTGTATCTTCACCCTCAAAAATGATGGACCGAAATTTTTCTGTCAATTTTTATGACAGACTAAACGCAGAGCGTTAGCACATCTTCAGCAAACAGTTTTTTTTGCTTCAGCAGCATTTTTATATTTGTAATAGTATACATAAAACAAAATTATATCGAAAATGCTACTCCTAAAATAGAAAATTTTAAATGGCAAAAATAAAAAATTACTGCGTAGAATCAATAGAACTTTTTTTACAAGCGTGCCTTGCTATATCAGCTGTCAAAATATACAATGGTTTTAAGAATTAATCGTGAAGTTGGCTGCTAAAAAATGCAATTGAGTGCTGTGTTGAAAAAAAACGAACTTAATTTTTTTTTGTATTTTCCAGTGGTATTTTTAAGTAGTGCATATTTTGAGTGATATTTGAATGGTATATTTTAGTCACCCGGTGTCTCTGTTAGACGCCGGCATGGGAGATAATGTCTTAATAATAAAATTGCAAGTTATGTGCTCACAGGCCATCGTGACGTGCCCACACGTACGAGTACGTACACAACGAGCCCACAAAAATTCTTCCAAGCTACAGAGTGTTTTAGCAGTGACGTAAAAGGAATGCATTTAATTTGAAGAACTAATTGTTCACAAATATCTGACGATTAAAATTCATCATCATCATAATCGTAGTATATCTGCTTCCTTAATTAATTTCCGCTGCAAAGCACTGTCAGCCGCCATGGTCCTCGCCTTATCCCATGTCAGCTCTGCCTCCCGGAGCTCCGTTCTGTACATTATGTGTATAGCTCCTGACGGTTTTTCAGGAGTGCGAGTGTGCGGGTGATGGAAGAAAAGAACGTTGTGGTTTAGTTTCTCCTTTCAAACATATGTCCCAGCCATGTTTTTAATCGATTTATAAGCTCTTTAAATGCCTCCGGTTAGTGTGAATTTGATTCCTCTTCCGTAAAATGACATTCATAGCCTATTAGTCGAAATTGGTGGCAGACAAAAATCGTCCCGTGAAAAATGAACTACTGTTGTTGTTCTTCTTCTTAGTATCAATCTGGTGCATTGGTTTGCAGTAACAAAATCTTGCACCTCGATCTCCACTTCTATTGATCCTCTACAGTCCTCTTCAGCTCTGCATAAGAGCTACAACACATGTCCTCGAACACTTGCTGCAAATACTCCCGTCTAGGGCACCCTCTACAGTTTCTATCCTCGACCATCCCTTCCACAATGTCGTGAAGAAGACCAGCGTGGCGCATGATGTGACCGATCCATCGGGCTGGACTCTCTGAGATGGTTGTTGTTATCGAATAAAAAATATAAATACAAGTGTATTGTTTTAATGAATACTTATACGTTTTTTTTTTCAATTTTTCATTGATATAGATGAAGTTATATTTGCATGGCATCCCTATGCTCCAAATATGGAGTGAATATGATGAAAAATATAAATAATATTGATAACGTAGTTTACATCGTCACATTATCCACGGTGTTGCAAGGGCGCCACGGAGACGAAGGAGATGGAAACAAAATAAATGAGTGAAGTCCTCTCATGTATAGTGGCTGCGGGAACCTGTAATTTGGCCTGGCAGAGGATGGAGAGTGGGGAAGCAGGAACAATGGACCAGGCCGCACGTTCAGAACCAAGTGGAGAGCTATAAGCAACCATCGAGCTTTTAAAATCTTCAAAAAAGTCCCTTCATTGACTTAAACAAAATCTATTGTACACATATTCACGTGAAAAAAAAACACTCCTTAGAATCATGTCTTAGACATGTGTTGATATGAAAAAAAAAATTTAGATTGTTCTTCAAAAGGTTCTTCTTCTTTTGACGCTTTTCTGTGTGATCCTGAGTGCATCATCTATGAGCTTGTTTTGTGTTATATAGTCAAGGAGTCTCTGATGTTTCTTAAAAGTGCTGCTCAGTTCTGATGGTTCCTTGCTTTTAAACTACACCATTGAGGTCGTGTTTTTAATGACGTCGAGATGAAATTGACATTTTATTTTTGTATATTCTGTTACTCTGGTTTTATGTATACTTTGAAGTGTAACATTTTTCCTACATTACTTTATTAAAAAAAAGAAAACGTTCAGTCGACATGGTCTTTGTCTCATTCCATGTCAACTTTTTTGGAGCTCTGGCAAGTACATTAATTTTATACGTACAAGTATACTTACGTAGATCGTAAATGCCTTCCAGCACGGCGAGAAGAAGAGGCAGGTGTAGTTTATGCTTTCCTGTGTCATCCGAAGAATGTGTCCCAGCCAGGTCCTCATTCGCCTCTTGACCTACTGTAGTAAAGAAAGCTGCTCCGATCCCTCATTTCATCGTTCCTCATATAGTAAAACGTTTGTGTTATATGCAAGCGATTTTTCTCAAAAAAGTTTTATACGACGATATCGACTTTTACTGAGATACCAAAATATGCAGCCATATAGAAATAATACAGAAAAACTGATGAGAAAAGAAGTGATTTTAATGAAAGACAATAATAAGGCCCTTAAAGACTCTGAAGAGAGGAGCACGGGATCTTCAGAGTTGGAAACAGAGATTAGCCCCAAAAAAACTTGGAAAAAACCCCGCAAATGGTGATATTTTTTAGTCTCACTTTCGTAAGCATGAATGATATTATTTTACATTTTTTTTCAATATTCTTTTCTCAAGAATCTATTGGTTTTGATTTTTTCATGTCAGTCATAGATACAGGTGTATACGAGTACATGGTGATTTTTTAAATAGAATATTTAACATGTTGGTTAGTAGCTTTGGCAGAATTTCGTGTGGCGTTGGTTGTGCACAGCTGGTATTACCGTCTGTGATTGAGCAATTTAGCAGGTCGTGATGATGGAAGTAGTCCCAGGATCAGGGGAGGCGGAAGGCAGGCTCGGGGCGCCTCATCTCCAGTGATTTATATCGGCTTCTGTCTTATACTTGTTTACGAACAAAGAGAGCCCGCGAAGCGAATAATCGACTGCCATCCATATCGCTGACATTCTTCTCCTTCCATATTAACTCACTAGATGGCGAACGTATAGCCACCACGAATTGGCGTCACCAAATGCAGTTGACCGCCATCATTTTCATATCAAACAAAGCCAGCTTCATGTATTTAACATACTTTTACGAATATCTATTTCTGAGCATCTGTTTCTAGAACCAAATCACGAATATATAAGTAATACGATTCAAATTAAGGTAAAAGTGCCTTAGTAGATAAAGTTTCACAATTAAATGAGAATATGGAAAAAATCACAAATTATATAAGGCTCTTAGTCATCTGCAAAGTGTATACTGGGCAGAAATAATTTGACGTCGCTGACACGAAGAAGAAGAATTCAATTATATACCATTTTCTTACCTTTGCATTTTATATGATTTTGAATGGTAGGATTTGATAAATGTATTCTCTCAGCGAGTGCAATTTGCCGGCTTGGATCAATTCATGTATTTATTGTGTCTTCTTCAAATTCAATTGGCCTTCCATTACATGATGCAACTTCAACATAAAAATTGCCAGATCGAAATTTTACATATCAGTTCAGGTACTGGTATTCTGGCAATGCAAATCTCCGTACAAATCTCATAACTATTGATATCAGCATGTTAAAGCCCTTGCTGACTGATACCGAAAACCTCGATATACAATCTTTCGTCTTTTAATTCTGTTCGCTTGTCGACATGCATCTGTCACCATATTAGCATTTTGGGAATAGTTACGTAAATCGCCACTTGGGGCGCGGTGCAACTGTCCGTCACGAGCGCGCGCCAGTCGTGTGCCGCCAGTCGGCGAGAGCATATTGTATTGTGGCTCGGCCTGAACTCTGTGACTAGGTCGAGCCATAAGTTTGTACAGCTTATCGTAAATATATGTCAATGTGCTTCTGAAAAAGACTTTGTTTGGAAGACCTGCTCCTCATCATGCCCTCACGCGACTGAATAACAACCTTTTTGAAAGAGAGGAGGATATTATTATTTTATTTCTGTAATAGGATTTTTAACGCTTTAAATACATAAAATGAAAAAATTACGACATGCTGAATTAAACAATTATAACTATATAATGATTATGCAATTGTAAGCTTGGTGTGTAAAATGATTAAGTTCTTTGCTTAAAAAATACCTAATTACTTAATTACTTTCGGAACAACCTAATTAGATCTATCATTCATCGTCTGGTGGCGTCCTCCTCTATGCTTGAACGTAAAAAAAATATCACAACTTTATTATTGTCCTGATGTCTGGAATGACTTCATTATATGGTGTATTGTTACCGTATTGTTTGGAAAGTACATTTTCTTGTCAGTTGCTCGGTGGTAGCCCAGGGGGTATTCCGCACTACACGCAAATCGCATTAGCAAAGTCCTTAATCATTAGCCACGACATACTTTTCATGGGTTTTCCATCAAATTGACCGAAATCGTTCATTCCGAATCAATCAGGGTAAATGTATTTTTGTGAAGGCATTGAATAAGTAAGTATTGTTTACCTTGTTTCAAAATGGACTACGTGAGAAAGCCTTCAAAAAGCTATTATCCCATGTAAGCTTATCCTATTTCAACTCTGCTTCCTATAGCTCTACCGACTACAGACTATTGTTCCCTTAGAGCCTTCTAAAGAAAATGTAGCTGTAGTGTATGCTTTCTTATGGCATATGAATAGCATGTTCCAGTCACATTCTTATTTATTAATATATACATAAATATATTATACACTGTATGTGACTGCGGCGTGGAGCAGACCCTGTCTCACCTTATGGAGTGTGCGCTGTGTCCGAGTAGCTGCACCCAGGAAGACCTGATGATGTCCGGGAGTAACGCCATTGACGTTGCTTACTTTTGGGTAAACAGGATCTGACCCTGTTGTTTCCGACACGATTATATATACATTATGAATAGGTGTTGATTTTGGGATGACTCTTTTGTACCGTGTAATTTGATAATTTTAATGCTTCTCTTGTATTTGAACCCAGGACTGCTTGCACAACAGTCGAATGATATAAAAGGTTTATGATTTAATTTAGGGCATTTTGAATGAGTAACAAAAGATACTAAGAACATCGCGTGACCATTATATTAAAACTCTTAATTCAGTAACTGTTTGAAGGGTTTTTTCAGTTTTAATGACTTCATTACTGAAAAAGTACAAAGCAATTAATCCGAGCCGCACCCAAATGCCATGTAGTGAGAACATTATAATGGTAATAATTATACTTTTAATACTATGTCATTTTTATGCTATACAGCTCCTAGCAATGGTTAGGGAAGTTGACTGTCACGCGAATAGCATCAGGTTCAAATCGTTCAAGGGTCGTGTATTTCATCAACGATTCGTCGACTATCTATGAGGTTGTTTTGGAAAAAAAACGTTTTTATAATTTTTAACATAGTCGTTTCACATAATTATGAACGATCGAATTCAATCACTTTAATATCAAGTGTCGTGGCTTCCATCCCCGAACGAGATTAAAATAAAACGGTTTTATAATCAGTTTCTACGCTTCATGTGTACCCCGAGTTGGTGTAAATTTGATCCTTCAAACGTCAAATGCCTGTCATAGAATATTAATTCATGTGCCCAACAAGCTGCACACCTCAAGACCTAATGCTAGGCAACACACGGGCTATCGATGTTGCTGCCAGATACTGGGCAGAAATAATTTGAGGTCGCTGACACGAAGAAGAAGAATATAATTCAAATTGGTGGTAGACAAAAGTAGTCCAGTAAACACTACCCATTCATAATGAATTACTGTTAAGACTGGACGATGCAACGTGAATGCCGTTATATAAGTTAATGAAGTTGGTGGATCAACATTCAACATGCAGCTTTGAGCAATATGTAAGATAGTAACGTCTTATAATCCACAGATGAGATTTCTCCTCCATTTTCTGTTAGTATTCACCTTTATATGGTTAAGTAAAAAAACTACTGCGTTGAAACAATCTTACTTTTACTCAAGGTGACTTGATATATCAGCTGTTCAAAATGTATAATGATTTTGCGACGTATATTGGAAAAAATACATTTCTAAATAAAATAATACAGTCGTACATTGACATACGAGTGCCCCAACATACGAGTTTTTTGAGATACGAGCTGTAGAGCGAGCGATATTTTGAAATTTTTGCTTTGAAATACGAGCAAATTTTGAGATACGAGCAATCGGATTAGCGGGTCGGCCGGTTGCACACGAACCGCGCGTCACGCTTTCCCGTGTGAATAACTTGGCCACGGTCAGATAATCAGTGTGCTCTCGCTGTCAAAGCATCTTTGATAAGTTATGTTCGCGTTTTGTGACTTTGTAAATTTGCTTTGAGATGCGAGTAATTTGAAATACGAGCAAGGTTGCGGAACGAATTAAACTCGTATGTCGAGGTGCTACTGTATAATGTAATCGAGAGAACTTTGTAGAGCAATCCCCGTGGCTATTATTATTATATTAGTATTTGTATAGCGCTCTTTTATGACCGAATGATCATTCCAAAAGGGCTATCACTTTACTTAGTAATTGCTAACTACAATATATATAACAGAACTACAAAGCAAAAAACGTAGATGGCAAAATAAAAATAAAAAAACAGCTTTGTTAAAAAAATATAGCGATCGGCAAATTTCAAGCAGGCTAATCTATTTCAAATATCGAATTTTAGATTAAAGAACCGATACTCTTGTAGTGTTTTTTTTTTGTAAATGGTGGGCAGTGAGTTATTTATTCCAGATTTAATCTTTCAGACGGACAACTCGGTGCGCCATCTGTTGGATATTCAAAGTAATTCATCAAAATTGTATTTTTTAAACGTCAATAGCAAATGTGGAATATTCGAGAAAACTTCTCGTCCGTCTTTGCGTTCGGTCGGCCATTAGTCAAACTGATCGCTGTTATTTATTAAATTTTTGTCTTGTTCAAGATAAATGGCCCCAGATAAGCTGACCAAATTTTCAATTCAATTTAAATCATATTTTTCAAGGCGATATTGAAGTTTATTTGATTTATTCAATTATTTTTTTCCCTTACAGAAACATTGCAAATTTGAACAACTCAATTCATTTCGGAAGTAAAATATGAATTAATCCTAAACTAAAAAAAATACAATATATACAACTTTTTTTCTTCTAGGGATGCTTTCTTTTCATTCGCTAGAGTCCCGGAGGAAAATTGCTGCACTCAAACATTCATTCCTTCTTCTTCGCGGTTCAATTCACAACCCTGGGATTCTTGAATGTTTTCACTTCTATGTTCCAGATAGGTACACCCGTGCTCGTAGCCATCCATTGTTTTTTATCCCATTTGATGCTTGTGGAGCTTCAAGCACTCAATTTGGTACAACGGCAATGTCGCTCCTAAAAGGCCTACCAGCACACCTCGATCCTTTTCTTAAATCCTTTTCCTCTTTTGTCGATTATATTGTTCTCCTAGATCTTTAGACATTGACATGTGTCATCTTCTTATTATTTTATGCTATTTTTATCTGCTTATTATCTTTTGCATGTATGTACTGTATATTCTATGCTCTGTAACTTTTTTCTTGGAACTTCTGTTCTGTAATAAATAAATAAATATAAGTACTTATGATTCAGTACTAAGAACATAGAAATAAAGACAAGCAACAAAAGGTCCCAATGCTCATCAAACAAACGAGGCCAACACATTATTTCTCCAAAGAAACTCTTGGAGTTCATGTCTGAATTGGGCCTCCCTTACGTGAAATATATCAACATCCGAAGCGATTTAGTTAAACAGTCTGATCCCTCTCTCAAGAGGCAAAGTCTCTGGTAGGTTAGTGCTACTCTTTGGGAGAGCAAACAATCTGTGTCTCCTTATTCTCAGATATTTACCGGGGACACACGAACCGATCTTCAACAAAGTTGAATCATCGATCGGTCACTGGCAATTTGAATACAACTTACTTTCTGCAAGCGGGGCAATCCCAGAACTTCTGATCCGTGCCGAAGTTCTCGCCATCCGACAGGGTCTGAGGCAGCTCCTTGTCCATAGTCTCCGGCAAACAGAGACTCACTACACCGCCAGATATTTATCAGGGACACACAAAACAGTCTTCAACAAAATTTCAGGATTCCCGAACACGCCACGCAACAGCTGGAAGGAATGAATACCTAAGCACACATCCCTTCTCGTCTTCAACTCAATACCCCAACATACCCTGTACTGTTAGTTGGATACAGCCAATGTTCCTCACTCTTGTAGAGAGACCTCAGATTTTTTTCTGTATCTTCTGTATAATAAACGTTTCCCAAAATTATAGTTTTTATTTTTTTTTGTTGAGAATCTAATGAAACTATTTTATAAAATGATAGCTCTGACATAAAGTTAAAATCTCCTCAATAAATAAGGAAAACTTTCACTTATTTTATTGCAATTATTATTATTATTGCAATTACCCATTTTACAGCGAAAAATAAAAGTAGCATGTAGTAACATAATCCTCTCTCTCAAAAGGTTGTTATTCCGTTGCGTGGTGGCAGGATTGGGAGCAGATTAATAACATATAATTTTTCAGAAGCACATTGACATATATTAACGGTAGACTTTACAACTTTGTGGTCCGACCTAGTCACAGCATTCGGCCGAGCTACAATACAATATGCTCTCGCCGGGTGGGACACGACTGGAGCGCCCGTGATGGGCTCTCGCCAAGCGCCACAAGCGGTGGTCTATATAACTAGAATTTGTCCAAAATTCTAATGTGGCAGACACATTCAAGTCTGAGAATCGAACAGAAATAAGAGACGAAAGATTGTAAATCGAGGTTTACGGTACCAGTCAAGGGTTATATCATGCTGATGTTAGTAGTTTCAAGCGCAAAAAGACACAAAATGGTGAAAGTTATGCATTTAGAAATAAAAAATTAATTACTCTAAAGACTTTTACACGTTTTTTTCACGAAAAAATTTAGATAATTGGAAACTACTATTTTGACTTGTAACTAATAACATCCCCTTTACTTAAGGAAAGACGACTTCACGTCGCTGGGTCGTTATTAGGACCCATGGTGGACAGATGAGGAAGAGATGAGCGACACACAGTCTTTTTTTTTAAGCACGTTGATGGTAATATTTCGGTATCCTGACGAAATTTCGGTTCAGGGCACGAGCGTATGCTGTCAGACCCCATCCGGATCACAACACGCTACTGGTCGCAATCGGCGCACAAATGAACTTGTTATGGGCGCCCGTGGTCAGTGACACCCGGCGCCGCAAATGGCGATCTATAGAACTAATCCTCCAAACGGCCTGTCATATAATTACTAAATGGCAACACATGCGTGTCCGACGAGCGAACAAAAATGAGAGAAGAAAGATCGCATATCGAGGTTTTCGGCACCAACCTCCAAGGGCTATATCATGCTGATATCACTATGTCACCTCATATACTACTGAAATTTTCACACTAGAGAATGGCGTCCCGACAACGCCGAGAAGAAATAAAATTAGGAAATTTAAATATTACAGTCATTAAAGTATAAAATTCCATTGAATGTTTTTCGATTCAAAATATCTATAATATTTGTATTTAATTTGTTTAAAGATATTTTCGATCTCTGACGTTAATATTTTTTATTGATGTTTTGGGGACACATCAATCTATAATATTATCTTATGACCGGTAGTCATAAAAATTGACTCGAAAAGTCATGTCCATGAGATAAGAATATAAAGAACCAGTATGCAAATACAAGTCATTAACATATGTTTATTGTGACTGCAGCCTTACCCAATTAGTATAGCTGACCTCAAAGTTATCTTATTTGTGTCAGAAAAAAATATTACGTTGCTCGGAAAGTAATTTTATTTATTCCCAGCAGAGGACTTGATCTATAATGAAAAAATCACTGCCAGAAATGGCAGTGATTTTTTCAATTTGTCAGTCTGTTAGTTATGTTTATGGAAAATACTTAATTGAAAAACAAGTATATCCGAAGAAGAACTCAAGATGTGTTGAATGTAGATTACCCAAAGAATAGGCACACTCAGCAGCATTTGAAAATTCCGCAATGTCTTAAAACTAAAGCGCTTAACCAATGCATCCATCCTGTATTTATGTACTTATGGCGCAGAGACGTGGAATCTAACAGCAAGTCTTACCCATAAAATAAAGGTCACCTAGCGTGCTACGGAGAGATCCATGCTCGGAGTGTCGCTAAAGAATATAATCCAAAATGAAGAAATACGCAGAAGAACTCAAGTAGTGGATGCTACTCAACGAATAGGCACACTCAAGTGGCAATGCGCAGGACATATCTGTCAGAAGAGACGACGGTCGATGGGGAAGACAAGTATTAAAATGGCGCCCAAGAACTGGCAAACGAAGCATTGGCCGACCCCCTGCAAGATGAACTGACGACATAAGAAGAATAGCGGGAGTGGTCTGGATGAGGAAGGCGGAAGATTACGTTCTTGCGTTCAAAGTGGACGGTTACAGGCTGATGATGATGGCGCGCACTCAAGTGGTAACGGGCAGGACAGGAGTATTTAAAGAGACGACGGTCGATGAGAAAAAAAAGTGTTAAAGTGGCGTCCAATAACAGACAACCGGAACGTTGGCCGACCCCCTGCAACATGGGATGATGGTGTCAAAGGAATAGTGGGAATAGTCTGGATGCCGATAGCGGAGGATCGAGAAGGATGGAAAGTCATGCGGGACTAATCATATCATTACGAAATAGGCATGCGATAAAACCCCAGGAAAGATTACAATTTATTTATGGTTATAAGTTAACAACACTCGTCAGTGGATAAAAGATCGCATGGATTATAATCTAGATTCTAGACCAAGGGAAGCCAAAGTATTATAAATGTATGGATCTAAGATTCAAAGATAAGCCTGGCTTTTGAAATATTTAGGAATATTTAGATGATGAGACTGATGGACCAAAGCATACCAATCTATACGGAAAGTAAAGTTTTTCAGCGAGTGTTTGCAAATAAATAAATTCGCTTTAGAGAGCAAGTTATTAGAAAATTACTGTTTATGTATTTAAGATCAAGAATGAAAACGAAGAATGAAGAAATTCGATAAATGTACAAAAGTCACAAAACGTGAGCGCAACTTATCAAGGATGCTTTGACAGCGAGAGCACACTGATAATTGATTCTCTGACCGTGGCCGGGGATTCACGCGGGAAAGCGTGACGCGTGATTCTTGTGCAACCGGCCGATCCGCTAAGCCGATTGCTCGTATTTCAAATTTTGCTCGTATTTCAAAGCATAAATTCGCTCGCTCAACGGCTCGTATATCAAAAAACTCGAATATTGGGGCACTCGTATGTCACGTTACCACTGTATATGTATCTACTCACTAAATATGTGATATACTTATGTGCGAGTAAAGAGTGGTTTGCCGGCAGGTATAGCTCAATGGTTAAGGCGTTTGCTTTGAAGGCCGAAGGTTGTGGGTTCGATCCCCGACGGAGATTAAAAAAAAAGAGTTTATAATCGTTTTTTTAATTCTAAAATTACCCCCGGTTGGTGTGAATTTGATCCCTCCCCCGCTAAATGCCAGTCATAGCCTATTAATTGAAATTTGGGGGTAGACGAAAGTCATCCCGTGAAGACCACCCATTCATAGTAAATTCCTGTAATAATAAGGGTGAAGCGTGAATCTCTGGCTGTAGTTAGAATTCCACAGATGAGACTTCAGAATTACTATATCCATCTGTCGGTATTCTCCTGTATATGTTTACATGAAAAAATGTATGAGTAATCTTATGGACTGTGTGTGAAGTGTTCATCTTCCAAGACATCGCTTAAATAGCCCGGCATTCACTTATCGTCTAAAATAATGACAGTTATTTGATTAATTTTTGTACAAATAATGTCAATTAGGTCACATTCCATTTGAGAATAACCAAACATCAAATTTGAGGATAATACGAGAACACACTACATTATCTTATCTATCAAATACTTCGAAATATACATTTTTTATACTTATCTTACGTTATCTAGCAGATCAATAGTATTATATTTAGTTCACTATTATTTCACCTTTGGTCCCTTTCTGGTCTATTTAAATAAAGGGTCCGCCATCTAACGTTTTTTTTTAACTAGTGCTTATTTCGTGAATCGTAACAATTAGCTCATGTCTGATTTGACAGATAATTAGTTTTATATTTCCGCTGAACGAATATGGTTGTGTATACGCTTGAACAACGCTGGAAAATATTGCGACATTACTTTGAAAATCAGGCCAATTTTCTTTGAAAATGAGCAAGAAGTGGCCGTTACAGTCAATGGCGATCGTTATGGGGCCATTTTTGTTTACAAAAATTGAAGAGGAGGATATTGGCAACATTTGATATCAACAGGACGTCGCTACGTGCCACACAGCCGAAGCTACACTCGATGTTTTGCGCCCCGTTTTCAAAAAAAAAAAAAGTTATTTGGCGGACCCTTTATATAAGGATGTGCAGAAAATAATATCTTTTCAAAACGTTATTTGAACATAATTATTTTGTATAAAACATCCAAAAGTCTAAAGTATTAATTGTCAAATTATAATCGACAAATTCTCTATCTTAGCTCGAATTTGTCGATCCATACAGTCGGGTACGACACATGGCGTTGACTATTACAATATTCTGCCACTCCATGTAAATTGAAGATATTTAAGTTCAAAACAACAAGCATCTCGAAATTTGCGGTGTATAAAAATCATTTTATTATTAATATTAATTTTATAAAATAAAGAAAGCTTACCTTTAATTAACACTTTTACAATTAACAAACGTTTTTAACTTTAACAGGTATTGAAATGTGTGTTCTGTCCGTGTTTGTGTGTGGGTTGGCGAGATTACAAGTGTATATTTATCTGTTTCTTGAAGAGATCCAGATTGGAGGAAATAGGAAATACAGACGCATTCTAAAGCTAACCGGTGGCATTAAGGAAGGAACCTTGGAAACTGTCAGTTATTGGTCGAATATACGAGTATTTCATCTTTCATCGATCCTGAAAGCTTGTATTCACCAGCTTGCATCAATTAATGTTTTTATTGTGCCTTCGTCTACTTCAATTAACATTTACAAAAGCCAATCAATAATTGTTATTGAACTGAAAATTATAAAGAGGGTAAAACAAATAGTAAAAAATATTTACTAAATAATTATGAAAAGTTTTTTTGGGTTAAATTATTCCTCAATACTTTTAAAACGTCATTAAAATTGACGGTCTTCGTAAACGTAAAATGCCAAAAAATAAAATGCAAGACACCACAAATAAATCACAAGAAAAAAAATGTATGAAAAATCACTTAGTATATTTGCGAAATTTAAAAGGTTCGGCAATCTATAAGCCACAAACCTTTTTATCATTTCGTTATTATAGTTATATTTTTATGTCGAAATGGACAAAGTTACTTCTCAAAAGAAATCGACAGGCCTATACAACTGGGATGGGCAGCATATGTAAATTTAAATTACATTTTTAAAGCGAAAATTCCGAAATGTCATAAAACTAAGGCGTTTAACCAATGCATCCTCCCTGTATTAACTTACGGCGCAGAGACGTGGAATCTGACAGAAAGTCTTACCCATAAAATAAAGGTCACCCAGCGTGCTATGGAGAGATCAATGCTCGGAGTGTCGCTAAAAGACATAATACGAAGCGAGGAAATACGCAGAAGAACTCAAGTAGTGGATGCTTCCCAACGAATAGGCACACTCAAGTGGCAATGGGCAGGACATATCTGTCGAAGAGACGACGGTCGATGGGGAAGAAAAGTATTGAATGGCGTGCAAGAACTGGCAAACCAAGTATTGGCTGACCCCCTGCAAGATGGACTGACGACATAAGAAGAATATCGGGATTGACCTGGATGCGGAAGGCGGAGGATCGAAGAGGATGGGAGGCTTACGTACAACAGTGGATGGATACAGGCTGATGATGAGTTATATTTTTAGATACCTCTATTAACAAACCAAAATACCACGTACGGTATTTTTTATACCCACAAATCACTGCTAACACCTGAGAAAGTTGTGTTGAGCACAAATAATGACGTAAACCGAAAGGGACAGATTTATTTTGGGAAAGCAAAAAAAAACCTGACGCACCTCAAGCATGGCATTATAATGACTGTTTGTGTCAGCAGATGCGATTCCTGACTACCAGTTTCGTCTTCATTGTTTCTTTCGGCCTTGTCAAAGAACCGTCGGTTCCTTTGAGGACGATTTTACAATGGTTGAAAGCCTTTGGGTGACACCTCGATGCCCCGAATCAATGACTCAATGGAATTGCGGGTGCCCTGGGATGCTAGCGTCAGACCAAAGATGTTTTATAATAATTGTATAAAAGAACTGTGATTCAGATTGTTGTGGAAGAATGGGAGCATGCTTGATGTGGCAATGGTATTGTTATAATGTTTTTTTTTGATTGGGTAAGGCAGTAAAATATAAATATAAAGGTTGATAAAATTCAGTGGTGAGATTAAGAAACAACGTTCTTAAATCATGAAACAAAACAAAAAAAAACATATTTTAAAAAAAGCAAAAACTTTGTGGTCAGATATGATTAAAACTTGTTTATAACCATTTGGTATACGGTTTATTGTCTACTAGTTTCAATAGCATGCTACTATCTTCAAGACAATACATTTGTAGTGTTTTCTTGAAGATGGTGTTGGATATACTCGAATATTGCAGTATGCAGAAGAAGCTTGATTCTTGTGTTGAGAACGTTGGAGCGTCCTTTGGATGTGCAATGTATGGGACTCGCAGCTTTATTTGATTGAAACGATCTGCTGCGTATACGCATGTTCTTTCCTCTGTGTATTCTTCTATATAGTTGAGAATCTTAGCGTCTTACAACTGTATAATAAAGGCTTTGAGAACAGCTTCTTGCATAGAGCACTTTGAGCACGTTTATTTGACTTTGAAATTAATGTAATGGTTAGTTAGTGGATACAGTAGCCTTCAATTTTGTAGTTTGTCAAGAGACTAAGATGGACGTGACTGGATGGCCTTTGGATCGGCAGGAGAGCATACACTACTGTTAAATTTTCTTTCAACTCCTGGCCTGTCGCCATCCTGGACTTTGGGAAATATTGTGTTTATAATATACTCAGTAGAGTTCAGCAAAATATAAGAATAAAAAGAGTACCATCGTAGCTGACAGAGCTTTGTGGCGTTTGTTTATGACAAGCATAGGCTCAGCTAAAATATATGTTCGTCACAATAATGAGCTGATATAAAACGCTACATTGCAGTTGAAATAATTGTGTAATAGTGACTTTATATTCAAATACGTGAGCATATGCTTAAAGATGTAATAACAAGTTAAATATTACATTTATTGATCCAAGTTGTACTGAATTGGATTCACAGAGATCAGCTTTATCGAAAGCTCTCACGTTAGTGGAGAAGGATCTTTAAAGGAGCCGAGGAACGTGAAATTTCGCAAGACTTAATCCCTGTTTTATGGAAGACTTCCACAAATATATTCCACCATTAGTTTTTATCTGCCTCTAAAAGCGTCTAGTTGATTACCCATTTATCGAAGTTCGAAAACCCACCTGGCGAAGTTGCTTTCTCGTATGCGAGTGTTCAATATACATGTTTTCTACTTTTATGTATATAATTCGCTTATTGAATGATTTTAAATTGTGGTTATTGTAAATATAATGCTTATTTTTGTGCATAAGAAATAAAATATTGACAAAAATACTAAAATCAATGATTCTCTTGAGCAAATATTACTGAAAAAATATACTGCTGCTTAGATTGTTTTCACTGGATACTTCCATCATCCCTTGCACAATGTCGTGAAGAAGAACATCGTGGCGCATGATGTGACCGATCCATCGGGCTCGCCTCTCTGATATGGTTTTTACTAGGTGCCTATCCTCCTTGATTATGCTGAGAACCTCATTGTTCGTGACTTTATATTATGTGTACACAAAACCGTGGTCTTATTCCTTATAAGTTATTCAACTTGAGAAGAAAAAAGTTGACTTACGAACAATTATTTTAAACAGTTACTAACATTAATGTTAACACAACTGACAATACTTGGTGAAACTGTATAGTTATAATTTTAAATTAATTTTAATTACAAATATTTAGTTTTGATTCACATTTATTTTAAACGATAACATTATTATATGAATTTTTTAATTTTTATTAGAATATTATTTTATTATTTCAATATTCTAATCTACTTTTATAGATCATTGACTATATTACAATATTATTATTACTTAAATATACATATATAGTTTCAACGCAAGTCAGTCTAGGCAGGGCAATGGCGCAGTTCGCCGAGCGGTATGAATACCTGGGCATAGTTGGTTTCCAAGGTCCGCGGTTCGCATCTCGCTTCTGCCGTTATTTTTGTGCTTGGATTGACGCGTTGAAAAAAGAATTTTATGTATAGTATATGTATATTTAAGTAATGATAACATTATTAGATTAAATTATTGAAGATGGTCTCCAGGGAGGCTGAAACATATAATCGCTTAAAATAAATGTTAATGAAAACTAAATATTGTAAATTTATTAATTAAAATTAATTTAAATTTATAATTAAACAGTTACCAAAAATCATTGTTAGGATTCCCACATTTGATTCAGTTAATCGTTAAAAAGTGTCACTTAAAGAGGTTATATTTTTGACTATTTATGTATTGATTCTGGAAGTCAAGAGTCAATTAAAAATTGATAATATCAATATATTCTGCATTAATGTGCAGATACTAGTTTTAAATTCTTTTGGTAACACGTACGTAATATGTTTTCATATTTTCGCCTCTCTAGATCTTCAGCCTCCCAAGTTCTTGACTTCCACCAGGTACTTCTGAAACTAAATCGTCCAAAGTGCTTCTCTACCAGTTTCTGGTTTTTGACACCGAAAGAGTACTCCGAAAGTTTCAAAGAACTCGTGCATAAATTTCGCGGGAAATATTACCCTGCCATAAACTTTATTTTATGATATTTTTGAACTGAAAGGAAACAGCTGTAACTATTAAGGAGGAACATAATACTTCCGGAAGAATTGTTATTTTTTAAGTTTGCATTACTTTTCTTCCAGCTTAAAATATAGTACCGCAAAAGTTTTGGTACATTTCAACAACGTTCATTCAACTTTTTTACTATTTCCTATTTTCCAATATTGAAATAGTTGTTTTAAATAATTTAACAACGTTTTTAATCGCCATAAAAAATATACACATATTGTATGAGCTAAGGCAACTCTAAATCATTCAAAGACTAAGTCCGCTCATTTTTTATTTAAAAAAGTATATTTTTAAAAAACACGTAAATCATGTAAACATTTTTTTAAAAATAATAATAAGTTTATCAGCTGGGCGAAACTGCATAATTGTATTTTCAAATTAATTTTAATTAAAAAATTAAACAAATGAAAATTATTTAATTTTGATTCACATTTATTTTAAGCGATTACATGTTTCGGCCTCCCTCTCCGCACTACAAGAAACGAGTATTTAAAGTATTTTTTATTATTATTTCCTTCCAGTGTTCAAAATTATTATTTTTATTGATACGCGTGATGTATTATATATTTAGTTTTAAATATTTATCAAAAAGAACTAATTTAAAATTTGAAATAAATTCCTTGCCCATCCCGAAACATAATATTTCCTCGTGTTTCAATTAACGTCTATTAGGAGGTATTCATGTTTTTTTTGCTCTCCGACAAACATCCCTTAGGACGCGTTAAATGTGGTGAACATATGTCCAGGGTGTAGACCCATGTGATGGGAGATTAGGCTAAATGGGTAGCAAGGTATTTTACTGTTTTGCAGGTAAAAGGAGAGAAATTTAAAACCATTTCTCTTGGTAAAAGTCACTTTATAATATTTTGGATACTCGTGAGATAACGTCGCTTAAAATGATTGTAAAAAAATCATTCATATTTTAATTAAGAATAAGAATTATTTCAATATGTTGAGCCGACACTTAGGACAAAAAGGATTCTGGCCTCGAGAGCATCAGACTAATCTTTATATGTCTTTAAAATTCCTACTAACAAATAACCACGGATATATGGAACTATACACGGAAATATGCCACGGATACTAAGAACTGCCGTCTCTTCAAATCCCTGGGCTTCTGACCTGGAGGTCGTCGGGAACTTATATTTTTTCTCAGGTAGATATCACGAAGATGTCTTTGAACAAGTCTTCTCAACAGATAAAACTGTGTTGGCGGCAATTTGCTTTTAATGGTGTAGTATTAATTTAACCGACGTAAGGTATTAATAAAAGCGAAATAAAGTTTTAGGTAATTTCCTGAAGGGGCCACGTCATGAACAATGAGGTTCTCAGCATAATCAAGGAAGACAGGCACCTAGTTAGAACCATCTCAAAGAGGCGAGCCCGATGGATCGGTCACATCATGCACCACGATGATCTTCTTCATGACAAGTGTTCGAGAACATGAGTTGTAGCTCTTATGCTGAGCTAAAGAGGATTGCAGAGGATCGAGAAGAGTAAAGATCGAGATGTTATATTTTGTTGCTGCAAGCCAATCCACCACATTGATACTACGAAGAAAAGAAAGTAATACATTATGACACATGCAGTCTATGTTTAAAACTTAAGTGGGTAGTTCAGTGGGTTAGGCGAATATTGCCATGTTTTTGCATCATGAATTCAAACATGTATAATATGCAGTTTGACTTTTTAAGGTTAGAACACTTCGTCTTTTTTAAAACCCTTGGAAGGCCGTCCGCAATGATTTATAGATTTTTCTCAACGGAGCTGATGATTGTGACGACAGACAGAAATTTTACACGGCAAATTGTGGCGACCATGTGCTAGGAATCAAATATTAAAAAAATAAGTAAGAGATTACTTTTACATTGCCTTTATTACCCCGAAGCTACTTTCACAGTCCCGTTTTCGTAAGGAATCCTGAAAGGAATCCATCGTTTCCGCATCTAAAATAATCCATCTGTTCATAACTACCTGCTTTGTTTATTTTATGAAATAATATTCATCTGCTTGTCACTTTTTTTTTGTATTTTTAATGTCAACGGGATCGTGAGATGTAAAGAACTAAACAGTAATATAATAAATTAAAGTTTATAATCACATTTTTCTAAAACATCACAGCAATATTTATATATATATATATATTATATTGTGGTTTTCTTCTCAAAAGAAATCGACAGGCGCATACAACTGGGATGGGCAGCATTTGGAAAACTTAAGTACATTTTTAAAGCGAAAATTCCGCAATGCCTTAAAACTAAGGCGTTTAACCAATGCATCCTCCCTGTATTAACTTATGGCGCAGAGACGTGGAATCTGACAGCAAGTCTTACCCATAAAATAAAAGTCACCCAGCGTGCTATGGAGAGATCCATGCTCGGAGTGTCGCTAAAAGATAGAATCCGAAACGAGGAAATACGCAGAAGAACTCAAGTAGTGGATGCTACCCAACGAATAGGCACACTCAAGTGGCAATGGGCAGGACATATCTGTCGAAGAGACGACGGTCGATGGGGAAGAAAAGTATTGGAATGGCGCCCAAGAACTGGCAAACGAAGCATTGGCCGACCCCCTACAAGATGGACTGACGATATAAGAAGAATAGCGGGAGTGACCTGGATGCGTAAGGCGGAGGATCGAAGAGGATGGAGACTCATGCGGGAGGCCTACGTTCAACAGTGGACGGACACAGGCTGATGATGATGATGATGATTGTGGTATTTGGATCAAATAGATATTTTTTCAAGAGCAAGGGAAATCCATCTGATAAATAATGTGAAGTTTAATCTCTGATTTGAGTAACAAAGACATGAATAATCTTGCTTGCTTTTTGTCACTATTGTCAGAGAAGCTCTTTTTCTAAAATCATTAATTGATTCCAACTGGACCCACACATCACCCATCAGATTCGTTATACCGTATAAATATAGTAATAATATATGTTTTAGATAACCAAATTAACTTTAAAAAAAATCTGTGATTGATTATTGTTGAATGATTGTTGAAGATGGTCTCCAGGGAGGCCAAAATATATAATCGCTTAAAATAAATGTGAATCAAAACTAAACATTTTTAATTTGTTTTTTTTTTAATTAAAATTAATTGACAATTAAAATTATGCATTTTAAACAAGTATTGTCTGTTCATAACCTTAATGTTATTAGTAAAGTGCCATTAGTGCCAAGATTTACAACGAATGATGGGTGATAATAAAGTGTTGTTTACTTTTCTTCTTTATTATCGTTTAAAAAGTGTCTTCAATGTCAAGGGCGCGCTGTTAAGACGCCAGTGTTTCTGGACATGTTTAAAACCTATCCACTCGTTTAGTGCCCTCCCGGTAGGGCGCTGGAGGACGATGGACCAAGGAGACGGTCCGAGGGTCACCAGGGAAGCTGCTGATTGGGTCACGTATGACAATATACTCCAAGGAGCCCCCCACTCTTGCGGGTGCCACCAGCAACCAGCCATTGGCGTCTCCACATCTTTCAAAACGAAGAAAAAACGCCAAAAATATCACATAGACCAAATTGTTGCTTACAGCGTATTATTGGTTTGGTTGAATAGACCCTCATAATGAAACTGTACAAGCTTCAGACGTTTAAGTTAATCACACATCTTAAAAAAACTGTGGCTTGGATATTTGCTGTGCAGGGATTTCGATTACAGAATCTGTCGTTTGTTGATGTTAGCCGCCTTAGTTGGAAAGCAATTCAAAGACTCACATACTCGATGTACAAACTTAGTCAAAGCGATATAAAATATTGCGTTAATTTAACATAAGCGAGTAAATCTTGCTATGAAAAAGATATGCCTGTAGTAGGTAAAATGTCTGGAATACCCGCCTCTGAACCACGTTGATCGGGTAGCCTCAAGGGGAGAGGTGGGTTGTATACGACACAGGGCAACGTTATAGTCTTTCCTTATTTATTAAAACACCCAGCTGAACCCCAACTGGGAGCTCGAGAGAATAGAGATTCGTAAATATCCTCGGAAGGATCCCTTTGTAATACCAATAAAATTGCTGCGCTTGGTCCACCATTGATAAGTAATCATACTTAAGGTCCAGAGACGATGGTCACGTCTTATCATATTCGAGGTCTTTCCTATTAAAATAAATATTTCGTTCGCAGTGTCGCTCAAAACAAATATATCATTATTTTTTTTGTATTTTTAAACATGAAGTATTAAATACTCATATTATAATATAAAAATAATGTAATATATATATTTTTATTGTCGTTTTATCACTTCTCGGCTCAATGACCTCTTATTTAGGTCTCAAATGTCAATGTCAAACAATTCGTAGAAAAATACTTATTTTTAAATCAGATCTTTAATTGCGTTGATTAAAGTTAATAATAATGTGGTTTTACTTTTAAAAATATAGTATTTTATAAATTATTTTTTTCATAATAATTTATTATTTATTTAACTTGTTTTTACAGCGATCACGTAAGATAAGTTCTCTATTAAGAGACTGCAGTTTCGACTAACACGTAGCCTTTGTCAATCCATCACTTGTTAAGAGATAACTAAGCTGCGATAGTACTTTATAAGTGGAAGTGAATGCTGAAAATATTGAAAAAATATTATCCTTTATATTTTAATTTTAAAATGTTTTATGTTTTTTACCATGCCACGAAAGGTAGCTTAACTTTCACCCAAGCGGTTGTTGTGTGTGAGTATCAATGTGTCTACTAAGGATGGAGGTCAAAAGGAAGCAACTGTCCCGTAGGTCCCCAAAGGTCAGTCTTCGTCTGTCCCGGACTATTTATTGGATTCTTTATCTCGGGACAACCCCTGTCCCATAAAGCGGTTTGGATTTACGGGTTACCTGGGAATATATACATTTGGCCAAGTACGCTTTGGGCCATTTGATTCAATTTATAGGATTCATTGCCCGGCTCTAAGTATATTCGATGATTTAATTGCCTTAGATAGGATGCAATTCGTTTTCAGGAAGCGCTTTTAAATTTATATCATGACACTTCTAACCAATGTACTACAGTGAATTCTCAATTTTGCGTTTTTCAAGAGACCATAGAAAAAAGATGATACAATCGGGAAATAATTATACGAAAAAACTTAAGCAAATAAGTAATTATATTAGGGTAATGAATGAACGGCGAATGCGTGAAAACTTATAATACGAGAACGGTTAAATCAGGATTTCACAGGTGCGATAAAGTTTAATGTACGATTGTAACCAACGACAACATCATATTGCAGGCGCGATTTTATTATATCACCGAAGTTAAGCAATATTTAACCCGGACCAAAACGGACGAATGAGTTACGAGCATGTCTTTGATTGGGTTGAGCCGCCTCTTAAGACTAAATAATCATGAACTCGAGAGCATTCAAAATATCACTACAACGATTTACCTTCTTAACCCAATCACTGCCATATACAAGATATCTCGTCAAACAGTCCAAATTCGACCAAAACATAAATAACCATAATATTATAATACTTATAGTGACATTATTGTACGAAATTTTGCGCAGAAAAACAATTTGCGTTGTGGTTGATGATAATTTGAAAGATCAGATTATTTGGACCGAATGTTGGCCGGAATAAGCTAACACCCAGCTAACCTTATCAGGTCAAGCTGGTTAGGGCACTCTATTGTCCTGGAGGTAGTAAATGCCCTCCTAAGGCGGATGAACCTTTATGGTCAACGGCATTAGGATGTGGAAATAAAGGGGAAAATACCACATTAAAGGTCTTAAAGACATCCCACGTATCAGCAAAAAATGATTGCATCTCAAGTAATATTTTCCGGAGATAAAATAGTCCCCCAATCGGATCTCCGGGTGGGGACTGCTCGAGACAAAACAACCAAGACAAATAAGAAAAACCTTCAGCCAACAAGATATGCCACCTGGAATGTTCGAACATTACTGCAGAACGGCGCCCTAGACGGGAGTATTTGCAGCAAATATTCGAGGACATGAACTGTAGCGCTTATGCTGAGCTGAAAAGGGTTGCGGAGGACCGAGAGGAATGGAGATCGAGATGCAAGATTCTGTTGCTGCAAACCAATCCACCGGATTGATACTACGAAGAAGATAGTGACATCTAAGATAATATTTCAAATAAATTTTACAACATTAACTATTGATTTGATTATCGAATTAATTTAATTTATGAATACTTTATGACTGTCAAGTGAGAGATGTCGTTGGCGCAGGTTTTTTCGCAAATAATTGTATATGTGGCGTGTGGGGTACTACAAAGATAATTTTTTCCGGCTTTCAAAAGGTTTAAATACAAAACTCATTATTATTTTGTAAGTTTTGACCAGAATGCGTTGATTGCTTACTTCTATAAAACTGATAAGAGATGTTTGTGTTTTCTTAAGCTTAGCAAAAATGACGTATTTCTATTAAAGGCATGCTAATAAACCGAATTTACGATACCTCGTCATTTTCTGTGAATGTTAGATTTTGTTTCTATGAATAAGTGTCATCTAAGCTACTTAAGCCGAAGACTATCATTCAAAAGCGAGAACAAGACTGACATACGCTTTGTACTAGTATTAGAAATAATTTCATAAATGAAGCATTTTTTTAAGAATGGATTTTTGTCTTTCTATTCCCTATAAACGTTTAAATTGCTTTGCTTTTGCGCAATTGTTTTTCAAGTATTTTTCTCTATGACTTCGAGACTGTCAACATATTACTAAATGATATTGAAATATTAACGAATCGTAAAGTAATATTTCATATAAAAAACAATGTCATACATATATATTTCTATACCACACATATGATATAGGAATGCATAAAGGTGATATCTTTATATGTATGTAACCTAAAGAAGGCCAACTCTCTCGATTGATCACCATTAAATTTTTGCCTCAATGGTCAAAGCGTTTGCTTGGCAAGCCAAAAGTCGTCGGTTCGAACCCCGACCGAGATTAAAAAATATATATAATCGATTTCTGAGCTATAGAAATACCCCCGGTTGGTGTGAATTTGATCCCTCACCCGTAAAAATGCCAGTCATAGCCTATTAATTAAAATTGGTGTTTAAACGAAAGTCGTCCCGCGAAGACCACTAATTCATAGTAAATTCCTGTAATAATAAGCATGATGCGTAGATCTTGGACTGTAGTCTATGTCGTTGGCGGATCAACACTCTTAACCATATGAAACTTGGAAAGTGTTATAGAATCCACAGATGAGACTTCAGCATCACTATTACCATCTGTCGGTATTCTCTTATTTTATGTGTTTACATAAAAAAAACACGTGTTAAGAAAATCATGCTATGGTGTGTGCAAAAAAAACATACAAAGACGCACAGCAACGCACGGCGGTAAGCGCTAGTTATTTAAATAAGAAATATACAAAAAAAAACGTTTTTAAGACTCATGAAATGCGAGTTGTACAACAGAAAATGTTTTTTTCTAGTTCCGTACATATTTCTAACCCCATACACATAGTCCCGTGAATAAGTGATTGTGTCCATCTTAATAAGAATATGCTCTATAACTTCTTCGTAGTATCAATCCGGTGGATTGGTTTGCAGCAACAGAATCTTGCATCTCGATCTCCAATCCTCTCGGTCCTCCGCAACCCTTTTCAGCTCATCATAAGCACTACAATTCATGTCCTCGAATAATTGCTGCAAATACTCCCGTCTAGGGCGCCCTCTACAGTTTCTACCCTCAACCATCCCCTCCACAATATCGTGAAGAAGACCATCGTGGCGCATGATGTGGCCGATCCATCGGGCTCGCCTCTCTGAGATGGTTCTAATTAGGTGCCTATCTTCCTTGATTATTCTGAGAACCTCATTGTTCGTGACGTGGTCTCTCCAGTAAGTTCCGAGAATTCTTCTGTACGACCACATCTCAAAGGCCTCTATTCTTTTTTTTATGACTTTCAGATAAGCACCATGTCTCACAGCTATACATTAAGATGCTCCAAACAAGTGTTTTGGCAATTTGCTTGCGGAGCCCTAAAGAAATATTCTTTGACTCAAGAATGCTCAAATTTTGCTCCAACTAGGGAGTGGAAATTTCAACCCTTTATTACCCCGAAAAAAAAACCAGGATTAATAGTGGTAAATAATGTACACGGTATATTTCGAAATGCAGAGATTATCTAATGTGACTATACTAGATATTGAAATAAATTTAACAGTAGTATTTTGTGTTGCCCATTTGCTCCAGCAAAGTATTGGTTAAAAAATGCTAGGATTTAAATACAATTTGAATTCTAAGGCACGTGTTCTAGGACCACCCAAGACGTCATACACCTGGCCTTGGGTCTTTATATCCAGGTGTGTTTAATCATTGATATTATTTAGGCCCGCAATGATTCGACTACGATATTTTTAAAACATATCGTTATTAATTTGAAACACCTTTTACCTTGAAAATTGCACACACGATAGTATGCACAGAAACAAAAATGAATAAAATACATTACATTGACGTACGAGTGCCCCAACATACGAGTTTTTTGAGATACGGGCCGTCGAGCGAGCGATTTTTTGCTTTAAAATACGAACCAAAATTTGAGATACGAGCAAACGAACCGCGCGTCACGCGTTCCCTCATGAATCCCCCGGCCACGGTCAGAGAATCAGTTATCAGTGTGCTATCGCTGTCAAAGTATCTTTGATAAGTTGTGGTCGCGTTTTGTGACTTTTGTACACTTAACAGGGAAATTTTCTTTGTAATACGAGTAATTTTGAAATGCGAGCACGGTTGCAGAACGAATTAAACTTGTATGTCGAGGTACCACTACAGTTACCACTCGTTAAGTCATCGTAGTTAACTAATATTTGATGTGGACAAAAATTTGGATGAGGTTCCGCCTGTTACTTACCGCGTGTCGTTGGTTGGGCTTAGCCACCTCTTAGTACCAAATGTTCACGGCTTCGAGAGCGTCCGACTAATTATACGATCAAATAAAAATTCCAACCAAAATATGCCTCGGATACTTCAGTGCCATCTCATTAAGTTCTCAGGTCCTATACTGGAGGTCGTCAGGAACTATACATGTTTTCAAGTAGTCAATTAGGCACAGATATATCTTGCGCTAAGGCATGGACAATGACAACTGAAAGAATGAGTGGCGGCAATTTGTGGTGACAATATTTTAGATATGGGAAGTCAAAAACCAATTCTAGCCTCGTAACTGCGCGTTTTACCCCGACGATGTACTTAATGTAGTTCAACAGCAAGGGATACTAGAACAAAGCAACATGAACGATGATGTTAAAATACAAGGAGCGGGAAAAAAAATGACAGTTTTCTTCGTTGCTTGGACTTAAAAGCGTCAGCTTTTTTTTGTCGCTCCCTGTAAAACTATAAATTTATAAAATAAAATATCTAGCAGTTAATAAGTTGTAAGTTCATCGTATTATAATAATGAATATAATTATAAAAAATATATAAATTGATAATATGGTAATAATAGGTATTATTATCCACACTCGGTATTGGTCTACGGGCCATAGTTTACAAACACCTGCTTTAAGAGTTCTTCTAATGAATGCGGGTGGTCAGCGTGAACCCTTACCTTTGTTTTGGTCATTTTTGGACGATGGGACACCAACGGAGACCGAACTGTCGGACCGACAATAAAGTCATTAGTTTATTATGGCGTGTCAATTGATTTTATCATACTTCGGGAATGACTCGTTAAGAATTTGATTCGATAAAAAAATCATAAAAAAAAATCATTTTTTGGCTATTTGGTATTAACTATTTGCTTATATGTATTTGATAAAACATGTTGATCGTACATAATAAAAATAAAGTAATAATTTAAGGTTTTATCTTTAATGTTTTTATTTCCGTATCTATGTGAATTACGAGTATTAGAGTAAAAAATATAAATATCGATTTAATGTTTTACGGTGTCGCAACCTATCGTTCCTAGACAATCCGTTCAACGACATGGGGCGTACTGGACGTCTGGTGCACGGGGCATTTGGCGCATGGGATAACTGGCTGTCTCGCTAACTTAACCTAACCTAAGGATTTGTCCAGTGATCGTAGAGCTCAGAGACCCATAGATCTAGTTAACGAAATCATTTATACATTGACCACATACCATTAATATATATAATCTGTGGATATCATTGTTAGAGATTTATTTTCCTACTAAAAATCAACGAATATTTTTTAAAGAGTTTTAATTTATTCTAAATCTACTTAATTAAGCGTTAGTTTATGTACATTATTTATTAATATTCGAATAAAACTCATAGAGACTGGGAACATAAAAGGGATTAGGATTCGGATTCAAGTAAAGAACGGTTTCTATTGTGTAACTTGATGTGTATATTTAAAGTACATAGTTTATGAAATATAGTATTCTTCTACATAACCGTGATATCATCATGATATAGCATGACATAGTATTATATAAAGACATTACTAAAATAATATAAAACAACTGACAATATAATACAGATTAAAGACTGTAAGACAGACAAAAATAAATATATGTACGTTAACCTCTCCTCCCCGGTGATGTCTATCGACTACACATTGCTTGTAATAACTTAAATATCTCTGTAAATATAATACACACAGGGTTCAGATTTTAGGTATTTCTCCTTAATACATTTACGTATTGAAACAAATAATAATATTTATAATAATAGGCACTCATCGGGAGCAGGAAATATTTTTCTAAAATCCGGAATAAATTCACCACTACACTCAAGACGCGTCAACTGTCATGTATTCATTCGACCTGTCGGAAGCGTGTGCAAAAATAAAATTAAAAAATATCAAGATACGTCGGCATCTATACTCCTCACTCTCGCTGACGTACTAATATGAGTGAGCGAAACGGGAAACCTCAGTTGGTCGGCTAGTGCGAAATGATATCGATGCGCGTCGGCTCACGATATGTCGACAGGCTAAATAGTGGTAGTAGCTCTCGGAAGTTCACGCGCCAAGGTGCGTCTGGCCGTTTGAGGTCTTCGTCTGATGTTTTTCATGTTTTTAGCTATTAAATGTCAATTATTACTGCTTATTGACATCAACTATTATAAAATTAAGCGATATCTTTGAATATTTTCATTTTTTCAAATTTCTACTCATTTTATTCACTTTAAATCAGAATGTGTAACGAGTACACACCATCGGAACGCGCGGAAGTTTTTAACATAGTAAGGTGAGGGTTAAAATATAAGACAATAGAAAACAGAAATAAAGCAAATATTGAAAAGAAAATATATATTATTAAAAAATACTGTCTATACAGAATAAAAACAGATATGAGAAAGTAACATAAGCTACAGATGAGATTTCAACACCATGTTTCTGTATTCTACAATATTATTGTATGTGTTGGGGATTTAGCATACATTTTGATATTAACAATTTATTTAGCCACTTATTCTCCGAATGTTCTGTTCTATTCGATTCGTTTCACTTGGACGCATTGCGTTGTGTTTCGTCCCAGAGTGGTGTTGTCTCATTAGCATTTCACATCGGATTATCGGCTACCGACAGTGCACTCCCGTCCGCGGTAAATTAAAGGATCTGAAGTAATTATGTACTTTATTTCCCATTAATGATTTATGGCAGCAAACAGAACCGGAACACATCATAAAGAAGATAAATTATTTTATAATAATTTCATAGAACTGTCTAAAATCTAAGCTCAGTATCGAATAATGTCAAATATTACGAGTCAATTAAGTGTAAAGCCGGTCTCGCTTCCAAAAAACTAGGTGTATTATATAGATCACGTCGGTATTTCAACGATAAACAACTTCTTCTTCTATATAAAGGACAAATCCGACCTATCCTTGAATACGGCAGTCACCTTTGGATAGGAGCCCCAAAATACCTTCTAGAGTTAATTTATTCAGTTCAAAGAAGAGTAATTCGTTTGATAAGCAATGACACTCTTACGTCTTACCTGCAATCAATGAAACACAGACGTAAGATTGGTTCGCTTAGTCTTTTCTACCGTTATTAACACGGTCGCTGCTCTTCGGAACTTAAAGAACTAATTCCTCCTGCACCCACTCACAGCCGACAAACTCGTCTTACACTTGCCGAACATCCATACACGGTTAATATATGTCGACCACGAACTGGCAGCTTCTAAAGTTCCTTCCTTAATAGCACCGGTAAACTATGGAATGCTCTTCCAGCGTCTGTGTTTCCTCCTTCCTACAATCTGGATCTCTTCAAGAAACAGATAAATGTACACTTGCAATCTCCCCAACCCACACACAAATACGAACACAACACACGTTTCCCGCATGCAGCGTCCAGCCTCCCTGGCTGAGCGTCATAGAGTGCACTGGTCCTGACCGGTTGTGCTCTCCTGCATGCGTTTACATAAAAAAAGGTCAGTGGTATAAGCGTTACCAAACTGAAGGACATGTGTTTGATCCCCAGCGGGGACTTAAAAAATATATTTCCTAATAGATTTATAAACTCCATAAATACCATATATATGTGAGAATCTGATCTCTCACCCGTAAAATGCCATATATCATTCATATAAATTCAAAGTGGTAGACGATAGTCGTCTCGTTAACATAACCCATTCTTAGTAATGAATATTTGCAATGTTGCGTGAATGTCGGGCTGTAGTCTATGACATTGGCGGATTAATACAAACATCGCTTAGCCATATGTAAGAATCATAAAGCAACAGTTGGAATTTCTGCATTCCTATCATATGTCATATGTATACATACCATGTCGCTGGCCGGGACACTGTGACATACCGCGCTGTCAATTATCCCGGCAAAAAATTAAATTAAAGATGACAGTTGCACCAACGTGAAATGGAGCAAGAGTCATAACAAATAAAATTGAGTATGCAAACTCCTGCGTAATATTCTTTAATTAAAACTAACATTATTATATGTGTAATATAAGGCGAGCGAACAAAAATAAGAGACAAAATATCATTATTAATTAAATATACATATACTATACATAAAATTCTTTTTTCAACGCGTCAATCCAAACACAAAAATAGCGGCAGAAGCGGGATGCGAACCGCGAACCTTGGAAACCAACTATGCCCAGGTATTCATACCGCTTAGCCGACTCGGCTATTGCTATGCCTGGACCGACTCACGTTGAAACTAGTATTTATGTCATTGTTATCATCGTATGATAGATGTCGCTATAGTATATATTCAAAGTATGTATATTTCTATTTTTTACTATTCAATCAGTCACCATTTATTCACAAGCTTAATATTATTACTTTCCGACAGTCTATTTATTTTAGTAAGTACCACTCGTTATAAATAAATAATATATTTATTCTCTGATTCGGATCTGTTTATTCGATCAGTCAGCTGGGAGATAATGATGATCGATTTTAGATTTACGGTCTTTCGGTTCTTAATCCAGGAAACCGCCGCCCGCTTCCAAAGCTTTTCCTAATCCAATTTTCCATCCATTTACATTAAAACATTCTGAGTATTTAAATGCAATTTAAATAAAAAGCCTCGAATAGAAGAAAACATTTTCGAACGAAGTAAGTGAAAAAAATACTCTAATATAATTTACGAGTATTTGATGTCGTATTAATCTCTATGCCATTTTTAATATTTCTCTTCCCATTTGAATCTGAATCTCTTTAAAGAAAAACTCTTTAATATGTATAATCGTTCACATATAATAACTGTATAATATTTCCATACGCAGTGTCCAGTTGGACGATATGGACTCTGTAGAAGAGCAATGATCTCTATTAGTAATCTTTTTTGTGTTCATCATCATCATCATCAGCCTGCATCCGTCCACTGTTGAACATAAGGCTCCCGCGTGAGTCTCCATCCTCTTCGATCCTCCGCCTTCCGCATCCAGGTTACTCCCGCTATTCTTCTTATGTCGTCAGTCCGTCTTGCAGGGGGTCGGCCAATGCTTCGTTCGCCAGTTCTTGGGCGCTATTCCAATACTTTTCTTCCCCATCGACCGTCGTCTCTTCGAGAGATATGTCCTGCTCATTGCCACTTGAGTGTGCCTATTCGTTGGGTAGCATACACTACTTATGTTTCCTTTGCGTATTTCCTCGTTTCGGATTCTATCTTTTAGCGACACTCCGAGCATGGATCTCTCCAGAGCGCGCTGGGTGACCTTTATTTTATGGTTAAGACTTGCTGTCAGATTCCACGTCTGTGCGCCATAAGTTAATACTGGGAGGATGCATTAGTTAAACGCCTTAGTTTTAAGACACTGCGGAATTTTCGCTTTAAAAATGTAAATTTCTTTTTTTGTGTATTTGATTCAAATTTGGAGCATAAGGACTATGCAAACTGCAGGCAGTTAACCTGTCAGATGTCCATCTTTCACTTAGTTCCACAGCTGTTTCGTATTCTAAAGTTCCACCGAAATTATTATGAGTAGTCGACTACATATCAGGATGCTAAATGTCCTGCCATTGAAGATAAAATAGCTTTAATTAATGATGGTTTTATGTAACAAAAATACGAATATTTACCTACTACAGAAACAAAAAACATGTGCGCTAAAAAGACACAAAAATATATAGACACATAAGATTTTGTCAGAAGAAAAGTGCCAAAGGAATCCAAAACTAGAACATGAGAGTTCGAAAAAAGTACCTGTTGAATTCGAGGCTGTATTTTGATAACATTATGGTTATCAACTGACAATACTTGGTGAAACTGCATAATTATAATTTTAAAATAAATTTTAATTACAAAATTAATAAATTAAAAATAATTAGTTTTGATTCACGATTAATTTTAAAAATTATTGAAGACGGTCTTCAGGAAGGCCGAAACGTGTAATCATTTAAAATAAATTGTCAATAAAACTAAATATTTTTAATTTATGAATTTTTTTAATGTAAATTAATTTTAAAATTATAATCTATTTTTGATGTTTTTTAATCTGCATTTTTCATTACATATTAGCACGACGTAAACATTTCATATTTGCACGACGGAAACACTTTTTCAGACGAGAAAGTGCTTACGTCGTGCGTTGAAAGAGTTGTTTTTTGAAAAGTATATATATAGTGAATATTTTACGTGTGATTAGTCCGACGAATTGCATTCGGCCGTTTGCATCGCATAAAAATGAGTGTTGGCCATTTCTTGTCCCTTTGTCGGGAAGCGCGCGACTGGCGTGCTCGGGCGCGCCTTGTTTGCGTGTGTTTACTCGCGGGTGCAAATATTTGCCCGCCAGGCACTTCCAACAACGACATCACGGAGGAGACTACTGACCTATGGTGCACGGCAATTTGAACATCGGTTGACGTCTGCTGAAAATAATTGTTTAGGCATTTCACGTCGGTATTTCCACGATGAACAACTTCCTCTTATATATAAAGGACAAATCCGACCTATCCTTGAATACGACAGTCACCTTGGGACTGGAGCCGCAAAATACCTTCTAAACTTAATTGACTCAGTTCAAATAAGAGCAATTCGTTTGATAAACAATGACACTCTTTCGTCTAACCTGCAATCTATAGAACACAGGCGTAAGATTGGTTCTGTTAGTCTTTTCTACCGTTATTACCACAGTCGCTGCTCTTCGGAACATAAAGAACTTATTCCTCTTGTACCCACCCACAATCGACAGACTCGTCTTACACTTGCCGAACATCCATACTCAGTTAATATATGTCGACCAAGAACTGGCAGTTTCCAAAGCTCCTTTCTTAATGCCACCGGTAAGCTATGGAATGCTCTTCCAGCGTCCGTGTTTCCTCCTTCCTTCAATCTGGATCTCTTCAAGAAACAGATAAATATACACTTGCAATCTCCCCAACCCACACACAAACACGAACACAACACACGTTTCTCGCATGTAGCGTCCAGCCTCCCTGGCTGTGCACTGGTCTTGACCGGGTATGCTCTCCTGCATGCGTTTGTATAAAAAAGGAAATAAATAAAACGAAGATTTTGTTGAATCCTTAAGGGAAATGAGCCACGAAAAAATTTCAACTCTGTGGGGTAATTTTCATAATAAATATAATCAAAAGTAGAAGCTTCATTTTTACCTTATCCTACCACAACTAATTAAACATAACTTAATTTAGCTTAATCTATATATTGTGGCTTTTGGGTTAAGCTGTGTGAACTTATGGCTAAACCCAAACGCCACAATATAAAATCTAGCCGTGAAAACCTAAGAAGTTATTTAACTTAATCTAACCTAATTTAATCCACCATTATCAACTGGTTTGTAATTTAAACATTGTTCGTCAATTGATAATCTGTCTTATTGATTAGGTTAGGTTAGATTAATTTGTTCAGGTTTGGTTAAGTAAGGTTACGTTAAGTTGTATTGGGTTGGGTTGGGTTAGGTTTAGGTTTTTTTCGAGAAATCACCCCACAGAGTTTTAGTTTTAACATCTTCCGTGAATTGATCATTTCCTTTAAAAATTTCAAAATTTCTTGAGTCTCACGCGTTCATTGGCTGTCTTTTTTCATATGTTTCTATTTCATTGATACGTTTGATAAGCGCTTATATGTGAGAACATGACATAGTTCAAAATATATATAATAAAATTAAATTAAATACATTTATATGATTCATTTTTCTAGCCCTGTTCAAATTACTACCGCATACAGACAGTCGTAATAATTCGCGATTGTATTTTCTTAAAGGCAATAAAAATAACTCAGATAAGATTTCAATCGACAAATTACTTTCCGCATTCTTCATTTGTGAAATACTATTGTTTGATTCATATCACATATAAAGCAGAATTTAGATTACTAAGCATATCAGTAACTGGACTGGACTTTACCCGCCTCACACCAGCATTACACTTGATTACAATTAAACATCTTTGATAATGCGCTCATGCAAATTATGATCAGTTTACTACTAATTAGTCTAGTGGGCGTCTCGTCTTAACAATTGTGCCTCCTGCAAAGAAGTCATAAGTAGAAAAAATCCAGGATTAAAAGAAATATCGTTTAATATGGGATAAACTAGATGGTAAAGGTTAATAGATCACTAATAATACGAACGAAATTGCTAAATCTCTAAAGGTCTGGAAGGTGTGAAAACCACTGATCTTTAAGTAGTGATTCATCTAATGGTTTCAGTAACATTATATCTTCTTCACGGCAAACTTACACTAATCATAAATACAGAACATTAAATCAATCTTAGCGAGAGTAGTGGAGGGGAGAAAAGAAGGGTCAGAGTCATCTATGGACGTACCAGTTGAACACAGCGAATTTATAGGAAACATAATAAGTAATGGGCTATACTTTAAATGTAATTAGTACAAAATCCTTTACAATTAAATACCATGTCTGCTGGCCAAACTGGAGCATATAGCATTCACAAATTGCCAACACAAATCTCTATCAGCCGCCATAATCTTCGCCTCAACAGACAGAAAAAAAAGTGTTGTGACACATTTGTTTTACTATATAATACATTTAACCCTTTCATTAGGGCTCGGTGGAATACAAATTGTACTTTTAATTATAAAACTAGTATTTGAAGCATAAATGTACTTATCTGGTATATTTTCATATATCACATTGGTTCTTGTATCCATTAGCTATCAGATGATGCATAAAAAACTGTTCTAAGAAAGTAGCAAAACGATATATCACTTCTACCGATGTCAACGTTAGGGGAATCTTATACGGCATATATCGGCTACCGATGCGTAAGGGTTAAACACTCGCTTGTCATGTAAGCAACACCTTCAAAAACATTTAGTGTCCTGCTAGAGCTTTCTCTTATACATGATTTGCTCTTGTAGTTAGTAGTAGGCGAGTGTTCTGCCATTGGCGTTGCAACACAACCAAAATTTTGTTTGTGGCGAATTGTTTGGGAAGCTCTGGACCGCCACGCTGGGTGTATAACAATAATGACGCATATAATATACATCGATCAATATACGTACATAACGTCCATTACCAATTTGGTGTTTCTGCCCACCACATACTGTTGACAATAACGGCTACCTGGTTGCAAGTCAACTTCAGAAGATTCATGAAATGTTTATCACAATATCGACAAAATAATAAGAGCATACGATAAAATTGTCTACAATTGATAGATGCAAATTCAAAGCAAACATAATTTTACACGAAATTTCTCCCATAAATTAATCTGAAAAAAAAATAAACAGTTGCGATTCGAACCACGAACCGTTTGCAAGCACAATGTTCAGTCTGTACTCAGCGCGGCCCGCTGCCACTTAGCCTAGCTCACCGAATCGAGAAATTAACACGTAATATTATGGCGCTTGTTGTAAGGTGTGTGCATATTTATTTAAAATAAATTAATTAGTTTTTTTCAAGAGTATTATTATTAAATGGTTAAGTATTTTATACCTTGTTTTAGCATGGGTTACACTGAGTACTGTTTCACGTTTCTGTTGATGAAAGACTCCAGTTTCACGAACTATGAAAAATTCATCAGTTCTAACGTTTACAAACGTTTTTTTTATGTAAACATATACAGATGAATACCGACAGATAGTGATAGTAATTCTGCAGTCTCATCTGTGAAATTTTATGACGTTTACCATGGTGCATATGGCTAAGCGCTGCATGTGGAGTGTTGATCCGCCAACGTCATAGACTACAGCCCGAGATTCACGCATCATCCTTATTATAACAGGAATTTACTATGAATGGGTGGTCTTCACGGGACGACTATCGTCAACCACCAATTTTAATTAATAGACTATGACTGGCATTTAACGGATGAGGGATCAAATTTACACTAACCGGGGTATTTTAGAGCTTAGGTGCTTACATAAAAAATATTAATAAGTATATTATTACATTTGTACCAACAATCTATTTATTTAGTGTACCCTGTGAGTCACTTCTAAACTGTAAAGTAAAATCTTTATTTGCTTAAATTGTACACGGAAATATCCATTTAATGGAGCATATAGCCACCACAAGCAACTTCCATAGAACTTTGCTGAGTTCATACTCATCTACTACACAGGTATTGTGCTTCCCTTTTACATATTCGTATTATACTATGTAGTGAGGGGAAGTAATATAGTTAGCGATTTGGTATTCCTCCTGCAGCTTGCCCTTTAATTTGACCATTTGTTTGTATACCGATCGCTTTCGAAAGCGCTATTTTCCGCTTACCGGCGCACATTGTATGCGTTTACTGTAATGATCAGATTGCAAGCGGACGCCATTATGTTTTTTATGACTGAACGCTTTATGAATATTCATATTATTCGGATGTTTACACGAGTGAAATAATGGAGTCTACTATTCGAAATTCGATAAATATAAATAAATTATATAAATCGCTTTTCATAAAAAAATACCCGTAAAGCATGATGCAATAGTGAATCTAAAAAGATCAATTTAAAGGCTTAAAATGACATGAAGTCTAAGGCACTTCGAACCGGTCGCCTTGTACCTGTGCTCCTTGGAAGCACTTACCAAGGCATTGTTTTTAGAACACTTTCTAGTTATACAAGTAACGGACTTTGGTGAGCAACTCCAAACGTGGGTGTAATAAATCGTAGTTTAGACGTTAAAATTTGGACTCTTTTTTCGAAGGTCACCGCGTATACAGAAAAGGCATGGCAGTTGGACTCCGAAATGGATTAGTAGCAGTAATAATTAAAAAAACTTGTCCAGAATCATATTGGCGTTTATTTTAAATACATTATGGTCAAACTTTGGTTTTCTACCCGAGCCACTCACAATGAATTATGCGTACCTGACGGTACCCGGGCAGAAAGTGACTCGGTGGTAATTACGATCGTTGCACCGAACATCCTAAGTAGCCACTTGACGAACTATGGCGTTTTAAATGTCAGGACTTTGCGTGCCAGACGAGGGAACAAAAATAAGAGTCAAAAGATCGGATATCGAAGCTTTTCGTCACCAGCCTGCAACAGCTATTTCGAGCTGATATAATATTTTTTTTTATTGAAAAACATGTATTATATATTTTATTGGCATTTTTAAATGTTATAAAAATGTGTCAATTATAGCGCATTATCCCAATCTAATTACATGGCTACGAATAATAAATTAGGTTTATAAATGTTAGCTTTCAGTGAATTTCTTTGTGTGACTGGTGCGAGACCATTTTTATAGGTGGGATATAAATTATCGGCCATTTAGGTATTGTCCATACACCGGGTATGGGGAGCCATGGAATAGACCAGTCATAGATATTTTCATTTTACTCTACAATATAGGGTACAGTTGGGGTAACCACAAGTTAAAAAATACCCAAAATGTATTTTAACTAAAAACTAACAGTCACAATATAAATATTAGGACAGCGAGAATAGTATTGTAAGAGCGGGTCTATTTCGATCTCCGAGTAAAGTATCATTGAACGTGGAACACAACTTTAATAGTAACTACTAAATTATTAGAGTATCAGGCTTATCAAATGATTTCCTATATATAATCGTGTCTGAAACAACAGGGTCAGATCCTGTCTGCCCAGAAGTGGGCGACGTCGATGGCGTCACTCCCGGCCATCAGGTCTTCCTGGGTGCAGCTATTCGGACACAGCGCACACTCCAGAAGGTGTGACAGAGTCTGCTCCACACCAGTCACATTCAGTCATTCCGCTGTAAAACTGGCAGGCTTTCTTTTGTGTTCTTGTCTTGCATATTCTGGACCGAAGTCTGTTAAGGGACCTCCATATATTCTATCCCTGGTCATCTCCAGGGGCTAGGTCCTCTTTCGGGGAAATCCAAGTATTCCCCTCAGTTGTCCTTCTCCACATGTTCAGCCGCAGGGTGGCCTCAGGTATCACCAGTTCCGTTGTCGACTGTCTTAGGAAACTTCTTCTTGATTTGAGCCGTGTAGTTATATTTTGATACACAAACATAGGGTAGAGTGCGTCGTGGGTTGCTTTGGTGAGCTCCTTCTTGGTGGTGACTTCTCGCCGTATGTTTGGTGGGGCGATGCCCGAGAGTTGATATAGCTTTGATATTGGACTAGGTTTTGGTTACGGGGGATGATCTCCTTAAAAATGATGATTTACAAACACAAATACGCCTCGGATATTACAGTTGCTGTTTCTATAAGTCTCTCGGCTCTCACTTTAGAGAACGTTGATAACCATGTATGCTCCTGACGACAAAAAAAGAATAGCGGGAGGGATCGAAGAGGACGGAGACTCTTGCGGGAGGCTTATGTTCAACAGTGGACGGACACAGGCTGATGATATGATCATAATGAGATTGTTTTATACATTCTGAAAATACCTTACGAGATGTATTTCAAAAATCATCATAATTAAATAACTTTCAAAAATATGGTAACCCTAAGCACTTAGAATTATTAAACAGCATCTGCCCTCGCTAATAACACGGTAATTGTAGCAAAAGTCTGTACAGTGTTAGAGGAGCGTGTGATAGATGTTATATTATTTGCTAACCTTCAAAGAAATGGACCATAAAAATTCGGATATCGATAACTATGAAGGGCGAAAGTGGGCTCACAAAAATAAAGATGTAATAAATACATCAAATCATTGTACCTTTTAACACTACTTTATTGATTTTTATGGTAAATATTTAGAATTTTCGATACATTTTATACGTGCAACTTTTTTTTAATATGTAATTTCTAAATTCATTCAATTTTGATATTTCAGTTATTGTTCAGGATTCGATTATCACATATATCTCATATTGATACTAGTGCTAAGCTTAAGTACTAGGGAGAAGCATTTGTAGGCAAGAAACTTTAATTATATACATTTATCAATGATTTTATGTTTTCACCTATAGCTCTGTAAAACTTGTGTTGAAACGTTTTATAATATTATTTCGTGAAAATATTTCGTACATTTATTTCACAGAACCGCAGTTCCAAGGTACAAAGAATAAGAATCATAGAGTATACATAAACATACAAAATAGAAAAAAAAACTTAAAAGAAGAAGAAGATGACACGTGTCAAAGATCACAGAGATCAAGGAGAACAATACCATCGACAAAAAAGGGAAAGGATGTAAGAAAAGGATCGAGGTGTGCTGGTAGGCCATTTAGGAGCGCCATTGCCGTTGTACTAAATTGAGTGCTCGAAGCTCCACAAGTATCAATTGGGATAAAAAACAATGGATGGCTACGAGCACGGGTGTACTTATCAGGAACGTAGAAGTTAAAACATTCAAGAATCCCAGGGCTGTGAATTGCACCGCGAAGAAGAAGGAATGATTGAATGTTTGAGAGCAGCAATTTTTCGTCGGGACTGTAACGAATGGAAAGTAAGCATCCCTAGAAGAAAAAGAGTTGGGTTATGGTCGGAATTGATTGAATGAAGTGGATAATTACCGTAAATATAAAAATAGAAACGTCGGAGAATTTAAAAAAAAAAAAATTTCGAGCATGATAACGTATTTTGATTTATTGGGATTCCAAACTAAGCTCCCATATTCCAGAACAGATAGAACAAGTGAAGAATGGAGGGTACGAAAAATTAGAGGGTTACGAAATTGACTAGCTTGGCGGGTGATGATACATATATACATATGTATATATAATATATAAATTATAACTTAAAGCTAGTTCTTGCTTGTTAAAAAAATATAATTTATTTAAGTAAATAGTTAGACATGATGTGACGTTTTTTTGTACATTTAACAAGTCTCAAAAGTATTCGCTCAATTCGCTGTTAGAGTGAAGTTGTCTGCACACCTTCCGGTTCCCTACGTTCAGTTGAAGTCAATTCACAACGAATATCCATCAAATATTTGTATGGGTTACTGTACCTCTTGCACACGGGAATAAATTACTATTTTCTGGCGTAAAATTGATTAATTTAGGAGCATATAAAGGACCATTTCCGATTAATAAATTAAGTCCAGCATCGGCGAGCAACCGCCTGCAGTAATCAATTATGACACGCCGATTTAACGTTATATATAAACGCAACGTTATGCTACCAAATACAGATTCGGTTCTAGGCCATTCCTCTTCAATTAGAGTAAACCTTTAGCTATAAAAATAATTTGACTCTTCCCAATATTTGATCTAAATCTTTGTTATTTTTTTTCTTTAATAATTTTATATTTAATTAGTTAAAAATAACTTTATTAAAATAATATTTTTCCATACTTGTCCTCGCCAATTGAGAAGCTAGGTTGAGTGCGGCGAGGAAGTGCTCGTGTAATATTTAAAATTATAATATTTGCCGGCGGTCATAGCTCAATGGTCAAAGCGTTTACTTTGCAAGCCAATGGTCTTGGGTTCGATCCCCAACGGAGATTAAAAAAATATATATTTTTAATCGATTTATGAGCTCTAAAATACCCCAGGTTGGTGTGAATTTGATCCATCACCCGTAATATTCCAGTCATAGACTATTAATTAAAATTGGCGGTAGACGAAAGTCTTCACGTGAAGACCACCCATTCATAGTAAATTCCTGTAATGACAAAGGATTTTGCGTGAAACTCGGGCTATAGTCTATGACGTTGGCGGATCAACACTCCACATGTAGCGTTAAGCTTGATGAGACTTCAAAAATTACTTGCACCATCTGTCGGTATTCTCCTGTGGGTGTTTACATTTTTTTTGTATATACAATGAAAGTCGCAATAATAAAATATAGAAGATGTTAATATAACAATTACAAGTTAAATATTTGTAGAAAGATATCATCAATAATAAAATATAAAACAAGTTATAGAAATAACTCTTTTTCTTCTTGTCAGCGACGTAAAATTATTTTTGCCCAGTATCTGGTGATATCAATAGCCCGTGTGTTGCCCAGCATTAGGTTTTGAGATGTGCAGCTTGTTGGGCACATGGAGCAGGATGTTAAGTGTGAGGCGGTCTGCAGGTTTCCACAGTGGTACAATAGTGACTCTTCCTCCCGAACCATTCCCCACCGCTTGAGGTTGTCCTTTGTTTTACCAACTCCGGTTCTTAATCTGTCCGCCAGTCAAGGCTCTTGCCAGTTGGGAGGCGTTCCTTTGGAGTAATGAAATCCTCTGATGCGACTTGTTGCCAGAGCTGGAGTCTCTCGTTTTCAGGACATAGGAACAACTAAAAAGTGGTCATCACGAAGTCCCACTACTCAACTTTGTCTGTTGCCACTGCCCATTCCTCGTTCTCAGACATCTTTGGACACGAAATTCCACCTGGAGTCATATATGGTTCTCGACGATCTCCAACACAAAAGCCCGAGGACTTAAAGTGACGGCAACTGTAGTATCAGATGCAATTTTTGGGTGAATTGTTTATCGGATTTTTAAAAGAAGTCGGATGATAAGGACGACATCTCTGTGAATATTGATTAAATATTATTGAAAAACATCAAGATTTAATGGTTTCACAGATAGATCGTCAGTTCGGCCCTCGTCACGTACATCCGTCACATCCCTTTGATTGTCTCTCTTCGGACAAAAGTCGCGTGGATTGTTTGTCCGAAAACAAAAGTCGCGCCGACGGTCAGCCCGAAACAAAAGTTTCCGCCGAGCGCTTAATCGAGAACAAAAGTGTCGGCCGCTTCCGTCGCGCTTCGGTCGCTTCCGTAGGGCCGAGCTTTCGGCGCGAAAAAGCGCAACTGATGCGTGAGCAGCACAATAGGAACTTTTATGGGTAGAAGGACATACGGAGGACATTTAATAGGATAGAACAAAGTATACAAAATAAGCTTTCCCGATATCGTGAATCAAACATCACTCTATACATATTTTTTTACTACAGCTACAACAAAAAAAGAGTTCGTTACGAATTGTTAGGACATTTGCCTTTAACATCAGCTTGTGTCTGTTACGTCTTCATCCCTCGCGTATGCTAGCTAAGCCGAAAGTCGTGAATCTAAATCACACCATTTTGACGTACTCGTATATTTATGAATACCTCAAAATCGTATGACTTAGATTTATTATTCGTAAAATACCAGTTATAGCCTAATAATTAATATTGGTGGTAGAAAAAAGTTATACCCTGAAAACCACAAATTCATAGTATTTTTTTGTAATAAATGAATGATACGTGAATATCAGTCTACGAAGTTGGTGGATCAACACTCCGCATGCAATGCTTAACCATATGTTTCATGGTAAGCGTCATAGAATCCACGCGTGAGATGTCTGCATCACTATTACCATCTGTCGATATTCTCCTGTAACTGAATAAAATAGTATAAATATTTCTATAAAAGTAAAATATAGAAGTCATAAAAAATCAGTGGCGCACCGGCGACACGGACCATCGATGAGGGTGAGGGTCAGGCCTTTCTTGTCCAGTTCGGGGGGTTGTTCATGGGCGAGGGTCGCGCGATAAATCTCATTACATTCGCCCCGCGTGCGGCAACAAAGCCCCGGTAATTCGCAGGTCTGCACGTGCCCCTCGCAAAGTCCCGATACGCCCTTTGGCTGGACCCGTACCGGACGAATCCGCTCTCTCGGTTGATACAATTGTATTTCACAATAGTGCTAATTTTTTAATCCAATGCCTTATTTGCAATTAGTCAAAATATACAATCGAGACCTAATTTTTTGTGGTAACACTAACAACAGATTTCTTTCAGTAGTTCACTGATTTTGGTATCACTGGAGTGTATTTATTAGTAATTAAATACACACATACAATTATATATCAAAACGCATCAACTCATTCAGAAAAAATATCGGCAGACGCGGGATTCGAACCACGAGCCTTGCAACATTTGCTCTATTCTAAACACCGCGCTATCCACACGACCATTCTCCGCCTGAGCAGATATGCGAAACCCGATGTATATATATACCATTGTTAACATCATACAATGACAGATGTGTCTGTCGTATATATTCAGAGTATGTATATTATTATTTTTTATGATTCAATCAGTCAACATTTATTCACGAGCTTTTTATATTATTATTAGTTACCTAGTTATAAGTTAGGAGTGTATTTAAGGTTCATGCTCAATATCTGGAACTCAATATCTAGTGTACATTATACAAAGCCTGTATTACTTTACTATTGTAAAATTTGGCTTCTCACGAAAAGTCATAATGGGGTTTGAAAATAGATGCTTGCGTAGAACACTGCAGGAACGATGGTTTTAATTTGTGAAGAATGACTAGGTGAGGAAAAGAACAAAGTAGTCTTTTATACTATAGTCGTTTAATAAAATGTATGGACTGTGGATACAATGGATGTTGCACGAGTGCATAAACTACAGGAAAGCCGTCGGGAACTATTCATATTGACGGACCTCCGAAAGGCAAAGATGTTATGAGATAAGGCGAGGATAATGGCTGCTGACAGAGCTTTGTGGTGACAATTTTTAAACACCGTATGCGGTGAGAGGAGCGAATATTAAATAATAATGAATTTTAATAATGGCTACAAGGTTGATCATTAAGATTTGATGCTACGAGTATGTTTAAATTGATCAAAATATCAATGACAACGGAATCATCTCAATTGGATAGGACTTAGTGTAAACATATATTTTTTAAAATATCATTTTATTGATTTGTTCACCAAACTCACAAATAAACGTAACATAATATTTGTAGCAACCAAAACAAAGAGTATAAACAACTCATTAAAAGTTTTATGAACAAAACTTAATCTTAAAAAATGGAACTCATCCATTTTTATATATAGTTCCATCACCTGAAACTTCTCGTCAGTTGAGAATCATAAATGAAACAAACGTTATAACATATTTTAATATTGCTTAGCATAGTATAATTGGTTGAGAGTTCTGGCTAGAATCCAATACAAGCTATGCCTTTTAGCTTACAAGGCACTCAGCGGCACTGCACCAGGTTATTAGATAGAACTAATCAAGTCTTCAGAGATAAGCGTGGAGAGACACTCAGATCAGCCAGAGCAAATAGAAGCACCCTGCAGCTGACGGGAGGTAGTCCTAGCACGGTCTTCGGTAATCGTGCTTTCAGCTACGTGGCACCCATGACCTGGAACTCGCTGCCGGAAAGCATAAGAGAACTTAAAGCGGAGGCATTCTTCAGAAGCAGACTCAAGACCTACCTTCTTACTTAGAGAGACAAAGAACCGCTTTTGGAATGACCATTCGGTTATAAAAAAGCGTTATACAAATACGGATATAATTGTAATAATATATAAAAATCATAATTTATATTCCTAATCAAATAAAAAGATTTATCTTTTACCATTTGTACCAAGTATTTCACTATCACTTCAATTTTCTTTTACAGAATTATTGTCAAGTGCCGGGATAAACGGCCACACAGTCCACAAATATTTTCACCTGAGTTTCATGTACTCTTCCCTGATCCCTCTTACAGTATCCCCTTACCATTTTCTCCCCTTTAAACATAATACTTTACCCCATGTCTCTGACCATTGCAGTATTGTTCAAGCTAGTCTGGCATCCCATATACAATGAATCCATTCGACCATAACTTATATTATTAAAAGCTACATGAAACTATCCGAAATTGCTTGTAATCAATACATAATCAACGTTTTTTCTCTCAAATATTCTTAGTTACAAATGAATAAGGTATATCCATACTTTAAAATATATAATCGTGTTGGAAACAACAGGGTTAGATCTTGTCTGCCCAGAAGTGGCCGACGTCGATGGTGTTACTCTCGGCCGTCATCAGGCCTTCCTGGGTGCAGCTACTCGGACTTCAGCGCCTACTCCAGAAGTTGTGACATGGTCTGCTCCACGCCGCAGTCACATTCAGTCGGTCCACTGTAAAACTGACAGGATTTAATTTGTGTTCTCGTCTTGCATAATGCGGTCTGAAGTCTGTTAAGGGACCTCCATATATTCCACCCCTGGTTATGTCCAGGGGCTAGGTGTTCTTTCGAGACAATACAAGCATTCCCCTCAGTTGCGCCTCTCCACACGTTCAGCGGCAGGGTAGCCTCAGGTATCACCAGTTCCGTTGTCGACTGTGGGAAACTTCTTCTTGATTTAAGCCGCGTGGTTATCGTTTGATACCCAAACATAGGGTGGAGTGTGTCGTGGTTTGCCCCGTCTTGGTGTTCCGACTTCTCGTCGTATGTTTGGTGGGGCAATGCCCGAGAGTTGATATAGCTTAATAATACTTTAATGAGATGAGAGGATAAATATATAATGATTTAAACAAGTCGAAAACTCTCTCCTAAATACTCGTATATAGGCATTCTCCATCCCATCAAGCTCAAACCTTTCTTCGCCGAAAAATACTGAAGACAATAAACCATTCGGTTGAGAGCAGCAGCCAAACTATGGATATGGCTGAAGAATAGTTTACATACCTACCTGAGTTGCATTATCCCTTGGTCCAGTGTGTTCGTTCATCCATGTTGTATTACACCCCTCCCTAATGTTATTACATACTCTATACACTTACACACCCTGACCAGCTCTATTGTTCAAGAACGTCTGGCTTTCCCCCAACGGTAAACTTATTCAACCATAGACATGGATGTATCAAAATATAGATTCTGTCAGTTAAAGAAGGTAAGTTATCAGTATTTTTATATATTTTTCTGTATCTAATACCAATTTTTCTTTAATTTAAGTCCATCCATTTCCCCTTCTATGTATATATGTCAGAAACAACAGGGTCAGATACTGTCTGCCCAGAAGTGGGCGACGTCGATGGCGTTACTCTCGGCCATCATCAGGTCTTCCTGGGTGCAACTACTCGGACACAGCGCTCACTCCAGAAGATGTGACAGGGTCTTATCCACGCCGCAGTCACATTCAGTCAGTCCGCTATAAAACTGCCAGGCTTTCATTTGTGCCCTCGTCTTGCCTACTCCGGTCTGAAGTCTGTTAAAGGACCTCTATGTATTCCACCCCTTGTCGTGGGCTAGGTCTTCTTTCGGGGCAATTCAAGTATTCCCCTCAGTTGCGCTTCTCCACATGTTCAGCCGTAGGGTGGCCTCAGGTATCACCAATTCCGTTGTCGACTGTAGGAAACTTCTTCTTGATGACGTCACTGCAAGATTATGTCATAGAGATAAAGACACCAAGAGTAAATGCATTTCTAATACTACTCGTATAATGCGCTCTAAGTATTGTTCTAGTGTCACAAGAAGTGTACCAATGTTTAAATCTAATTCTTATAGATTAAACACAGTTGGAGTGTTGGACCCCGCTGAAACGTGACTTGGATAGGATTCATGTGGCAGAGATGAAGATGCTGAGGTGGGCGAGCAGTGTGACTAGAGAGGACAGAGTTCAAAATGAGCATATTCGGGGTTCATTTCGGGTGGCCCCCATACATGAAAAGATAATGAAAAACCGCCTAAGATGGTATGGGTATGTGACACGGAGAGATGAGGACCACATGGTAAAGAGAGCCTTCAACATACCCACGCTGAGAAGAAGACCTGAAAGACCACAGGCAATCTGCACTGCAATTGTAAACAAGGATCTGAAAACTCTGGGTTTGACCAAGAATGCAACGCAGGACAGACATACATGGCGAATGTTTACAAGGAGAGCCGACCCCAGATGATGGGAAATGGCTAGGTTAAAGAAGAAGAATAGAATAAACACAGTTTTTATGAGTACGTCTGGATTGTTAGAAGCTTAAGTTCTCGTGTTCTAAACAGCATAAATCACTATTCATCTGCAGATTATCGAATTGCGGGTACAGGTATAAACAACATCGATACATTGCCTATATGTCTGGCGGTCTTGCCTGGTAGATTCCGCTGCGGCGACTGGATCCCCGTAAACTGACCGAAGCGGTCATCGGCGGAGGTAAATCTCGTCGGGCTTAATTATGATTTAGCATGGAGAATGGTCGCTGAATCTGTCCCCTCTGAGGACCGGGACGCGCTTTGAATCGTAAAACTGAGGCTGTAAAGCCAGACTAAATGAGCCAATTTAAAGCTTAAAGAATACATTTGCTAACGAGGTCGGATTGGAAGTGACGTGCTCTTTGATACGCTTTTTACCTTTCGTGTTGGACTGTTAACTAAATATTTGATTTTTATATTAAGCATCTAAATTGATTTAAATTTAAGTAGACATTTTAATACATGAAATAAGTCATCAATATCGGAAAGCATGACTTATGTATTGTGGCTTTTGGGCTTAGCCGTGTGTGGCGAATTTCTTTTTTCCAATATTTCGATCGCACCTGCAATGGCGGTCAAAGCCACAATATCAAATCTCGGCGTGAAAACCTAAGAAGTTATTTATGACTTACAGGTATGTAGGCATTTATTATTTATCTTGTATATATGTAGTTATGCAAATTATATTTCTATGAATCGTCCGTTACAATGAATGTAAATATTATAATTATTATTCTACAGTTAAAGGCCTTACATGACTTCTAATTTGTAAAAAAATAGTTCATTGTTTTTGAAAGACAGCTATGGCGAAATAGCTCGATTGATTCTTCTCTCGATCCTCTGCAGTACTCTTCAGCTCAGCATAAGAGCTACAACTCATGTCCTCGAACACTTGCTGCAAATACTCCCGTCTAGGGCGTCCGCTACAGTTTCTACTCTCAACCATCCCTTCCACAATGTCGTGAAGAAGACCATCATGGCGCATGATGTGACCGATCCATCGGGCTCGCCTCTCTGAGATGGTTCTTACTAGGTGCCTATCCTCCTTGATTTTATTTAACAGTTTTTGGTTGGTACTTTTCAAATATGGAATGTGAATAGCAGCATACATTACTTTTTATTCAAAGATTATCTGATGATTATGAAAAAAATGTATTGAAAGAACGCCATTACCATAATTTGCTTGCAAAATTACGATTCGGAAAATCTGATTTAAGCCTGTTCGCGTCGTACCTGATATATGCCGTGTAAAATTCCCCTACCGCTGACATCGGTAGCCGTGATATATCGTTTTGCTACTTTCTTAGAATAGTTTTTTATGCATCATCTGATAGCTAAAGGATACAAAAACCAATGTGATATTTGAAAATAGACCAGATAAGTACATTTATGCTTCAAATACTAGTTTTATAATTTACAGTATAATTTGTATTCCACCGAGCCGTAATTAAAGGGTTAAAGATGTATTGTACCTTATTTGGAAGCCCACTTGAAACCAACGAAGACACAATAAAGTAATTGATTAATGCAAAACGACAAAATTGAGTTCTTTGATCTTCGAGAACTTAAAAAAAAACAAGGTTAAAAACGTTCGTTTACAAAACGTTAAATACAAAATTACTTTACGAAAAACTTATATATCAGATATAAAATAAAAGGTTCTTTAGAATTTATTGCACATATATATTTTTGTTGTTTTTTTGACGACATGTTTCAGCCAGGTCGGATGGCCATTTTCAAGTCAATTAGTTAAATTTTTGTTGGCTCTATATAAAGCAAAAGAGTGAGCGAAAAGGTGTATATGAACAGTGTGATGGGTATATGTGGTTTTAGGAAATCAAGACCTGGTTGAAACATGTCGTCAATTTTTTTTTATATATTTGGAAGAAAATCTGATATTATCGAATTCCACCAAGAAATATCGATCGAAAAAATCGAAATAATTAAAAACTTATATGGAAATAACTAGTGGTGTGTTATTTTTATATTGACTTCTACTTCGAGTTACATGCACTTCATGTGTTCAAATACCTGAGATCGAGGCTTAAGATCCTCTACGTGTGCTTGGAGATGAAAACAGCAATGACGACCACCGTGAATGTACAAACAGTCCACAATACCGAGCAGTCGCTCCTACAGTCTCTAAAGTGGCCGCAGAACATTCCTTGGACCGGACCAGCAGCCACATCCTCGTAAAGCTAGAAACCGCGACTCGTATATTTGTTCAGTACCGAGCATTGGTCAGCCTTTAGAAATGAGTGGATCTATAGAGAGACTTAGTGAAAGGACTCAGTGATTCAGGATTGCACTGAAATTTTAATTTATTTTAGAGCTTATATCTTTGTTTTTTGGTTATCTTAAAAGGAAACCTGAAAATAATGAAAAGTAGTGTCATTGCACCTTTTTATCTGAATGTTCAATTTATTAATAACAACTCACTTTGGGTCAAATAGAATGATACATTAATATGAATATTCAATATATATTCATTGTTATTTTCGACACCGATTTCCAACAAAATATCAGGATTTTTGAACACGCCGCGCACTAGCTGAAAGAAATGCATACTCAAGCACACATCTCTTCTAGTTCTCAACTCATTGTATCCTGACATTACCCGTATAAAGTTAGATGGGTACAGCCACGGATAATATCCATACATCCTCATGTAAAGAAACCTCAAAAATTTCTTCTGAACTCTCTCCAACATGAGACTTTCAAACATCTAATATATGACAGAACAAGCATATTCGAGAGGCTTATGCTTTAGAACGAAACATATTTTTTGAAGAAACTATGACCGACAGGAAAACAAGAATGAGATAAGCAATTAAGAACAAAGCTAAGAAAAATAAAGACGAATGGTGGAAAATGAAACTCATACAGGAAGCCTACGCTTATCTATAGTTATATCCAATAATATAATAGTTATGTAAAAATATTTTCACCACACTTTAGTTGGGCTGGCTTCTCCAACGCATTGTATCTTCGCTCGCTCCGATCCTCGGTTAGCCCCATTGCACTCGCGGTAGTTTTTATTTCGCCTTTATAAGGCGGTGGGGAATGCAATCGAAGTAGAGTGTGGTGAAGCGATACTTTCCACCCTGCTGAGTCACTTGTTCGTATGAAATTTTCAATTATTTTTTTGTGACAGACGAAATAGAGATTTTTCCAAGTGAAATAGAAACAGAACCCTCAATAAGTGCGATCGTGGGGAATGCATTGCTTTTTTCTTATTGATTAATTAAACTATGAAACGATTTGATTTTGTTTAGCATATATGAACGTCGGGTTAATAACCTACCTACCTACTGCAGCAGTTTCTGATATATATGAACTTTTTTATGGAGAGGTAATTCTCCCTATTTTTTTCCTGCTTAAATAATTACGATGATTTCTTAAAACTATCTTAATTGTGCAACCGAGAAAGATTTTGGATCGTAAAACCATTTTTTGAATCGATTTAACCCTATTTTAAGATGAAAAAAAAATCCAGTACTAAAGTTTATTGATTTTAGTTGCCTTAGCTACGCAAGCAATTTATACAATCGTACTTGAAATATATTCTTAGTCTAATCGTAAGGGATGGCGACATTTTGTTTAAATGAATTTAGATTAATAATAATTATAATCATAATATATATAAATAGGGTTTGAAATACCCCGTTTTTAAATGACGGCAAGTCGCGGGTTCGTCACGTGGCCGCGTGGAGGAAAGAGATTAACAACAAAAAGAACTTGTTCCTGAAGCACAATTCACATTTATTTTTATAGAAGACTTTATTTTTTGTCCAGCCAGTATGGCATTCGCCGGCCGGACGAAAAGTAAACTGTCAACTGCGAAACACTGTGACATCTAGCGCCGCCAAGACAATCACAGCAAAAAAGCAAATTAAAGATGAATGTTTCACCAGCATGAAATGGAGCATCTTTCATAACAAATAAAATGGCGTATGCAAACGCCGTGTAATATTATATAATTTAAACTAACATTATTAGATTTGCATGTCAAGTAAGAGACAAAAGATCGTTATTGGAGGCCTTACGGCATCAGCCTAAAAAAGCTGTATCAAACTCTTTCCATCTTTGACTGACTTTGTAACATTAAGTATACATAAGTACTGAGCAACGCCGAGTACAATGTGCCAGTTGTGAATATTATTTATTTTTTATGTTGCTATAAGTAAGTTCAAGAACCACAAAACTTAATAAATGGTTTAAAGTGATTAAGAAGAACTAAACTGTTCTTAGATCTTCAGAAACAGAAGTGTTTTGTCAGTAAATTTGTAAGCAAGTTAAAACAAATAATAATTTTACTATGAAAAACGACGTGAAGAGGAACCCCTAAAATTATTAGCATAGTTACGACGGTTTTCATTTGCTGTTTGATATCCTGAAATTATTCCCCTAAACTAGAAATGTTTGTTTGGCAGTTTCAGCCGGTATCATTAAAGGCAAAACAACAAAACTCTATTTATGTTTTAATTAAACATCCAACTGAGCTGGGTGATTTTAGCTGATAAAGTTACGAGAAGACATAAAATATCATAACTTGAAAATTTTATCGTAATGGATGTTAGCGTTCGTTGTATGGAGTGATAATTACAAAATTGCCTTGCGAATTTGTTTACGAGTAATATGTTGTTCAATACTAAAATTCAAGAACATAAATATCGTAATGAAAATTATACGTCTCGTTTTACGAGTCAGTCATAAGTAGAAGGCGATCAATGGAAGTGAAAATAAAGAAACTGTCATAAAATAATATTTCATATAAAATTATAGATAAAATTTGTATATTTTTCCTTATTTTCAAAATAAAATATATATTTTTTTATTTTTATTTAATCAAATATAAAAAAGATAAATTTTTTACATAGTAATTTACATTCCAATTTTTTTCTTTTTCTTTTTTTTTTTAGGTTCGCTTACCACACCACTTAAAGATAAGATCTTGTGTGTGGCGTGGGATTCATCTATGTTATTTTACAGTTTTATATAATTATACAGAATTGTACATATACACATTTATACATTTACATGATTTTGATATAATACTAACATTATATAAATAAAAATTTAAGACACTATATATAGAATTAAATCTAAATTATATGTAAATTAATAATACATTCTTAGTACATTTCATTATTTCAATTTGTTATGCAGTGACGTCGGTTCTGTTCATAAATCTTTTAAAGTACTGTTTAACCTTTTCAATCAATATTTTAATATCACTGATCGCTTTTATTTCCCGAGGAAGATTGTTAAAATTATCTATTCCGTTATATTTGTAACCATTTTTTGCATGTTGTGTGTTAAATTTTGGTATTAATAAGTTGTACATATACCTAGCAGAATGACAAGTGTACCAGTTTTCAATTCTCCTTTCTTATTTTAATGTTTTCAGCATTCACTTTGAGAATCATTATTATATATATAAATAATGGATCTCAAATAAAATATAAATGTAATTACGATTATTTTAATGTTAAAGTTAATAGATATACGACCATATGGACCAGACCTCTTTTCTCTTGACCGTCGTTGAACTATCATCAGCCCTGAGCCGCCCGCCGGAGACGTCACTGTGTTACGTGCCCGATCTACGACCAACCAAAATCCAACTACCTACAATTAACCTTTAAAAATTATAAAATGTCATCTAGAACTTGTCAATAATAAAATCACGTATTAACAAATTCAGCTCAAACATATTGTAAATTACTCCGCTAGTCATTCAGAATTCAATACAGTATAAATATTAATTTGAATTGCTTACTTTGTAAATAAATTATCCGTGAAATTAAACAGTGTATTATTACTTCCCTTTTTATGTTCGGAATGTTTGTATCCCATTCGATCACATCCTACACGCTGCAAAATTACCTTCTCACAAATTCGAACACAACACATTTCCAAACACACCCAACATTTCGACAAAATAAATAATATTTAATAATTATTAAGCAAAATATCAATTGTTATTTTTGTTTGTATAATTTAATATTTCTGTTAACAATGCAATTAGGTCACCTTTCCAGGATATCTAATTTAGCAACTATCCTCAAACTATCCAGGTGTTTCCTTTAATTAAAATTAAATCCTTTAATTTATCCGCCCCTTAATTTGCAGTAACAAGCGGATGCCGCGTGGGTCCAAATGAAATTTATACATTATTTGTGTAATTGTCAAAGGGGTATGAAAAACACTACAGTATAATAAGCATGAATTAATGAAGCTCCTGGCAACACTGCGTTAATTGTCCTTTTAGTTGGAGTCAGTGGTCTGTTTCAGTAAAATCAAACCTTTTTTGCCAAGTAATTCATATTTATTGAAGATGAACTCAATGCATAAATAAAATAACCCCACTTACACAATTACAAATGGGAGCAGTTTGTTTAATAAATAATTAAGCATTTACGTCTAACCTTCAAGTATTGTTATACAAAAGGTTGATTCAACTGGTATTTTAGCCATTAGTAAATTGGTAGCTATTCTTCGAACTGAAATAATTTATTTTCTTTAACTTTTTACAATTATTTTTAATAAACTATGAATATAAAATATCATATCTCCTTATAATCTTTCTCCTTGAATATTTTAAATACTCTTCTTGCATGTTAGTTTAATGCTGACCTTCTTAAACTATGGGTCGCGACCCCAAATGGGGTCGCGTAGCAAAATTCTGGGGTCGCGAGAGATTAAAAATATGAAATTTTGATGAAAAATAGAGCATATAATTTTGTCACTATAATAAATACAATTTTACAACTTCTTGTACAAATTTTAATTTTAGATTTTTGAATGTTTCTAAACGAATTCTAAAACTATATATTTTCATATTTATATTATTACCTAATAAATAAATCATCAATTTTTATTTAACTATCTTTCTTTTATATTTATATGGGCCTGCCAGGAAACTCGCAATCAGCCCTGGTCTAATGTGTTTATTTTTCATACAATTTGAACAATTCTAAGAAACACGTGTACTTAACCTATACATAATTGAATTATGTAAAAACATTGTCTCTTACTTTGTTGAGCATTTGGATAATGTATCTCTTGGACCAATTACGAGACTATGGTGAGCTTAGTGAAATTTCACATTTTATTTACTGCCAATTGATTTAACTTACTGCCAAAACCTTAGATTATTTACTAACAAAAAAATACAGGCAATTAATTTTTAGCGACGCTAAATAAATAGAGCTCAATATCTAACAATATCAATGCACTTTTTTGTATGTAAACACATATAGGAGAATATCGACAGATGGTGATAGCAATTCAAAACTCTTACCTGTGGAATTCTATGACTCTTACCATAGTGCATATGACTAAGCGCTGCATGTGGAGTGTTGATCCGTCAACGTCATACACAACAGCCCGAAGTTAACACATCATCCTTATTATTACAGGAATTTACTATTTATGGATGGTCTTCACGGGACGACTTTCGTCTACCACCAATTTTAATTAACAGGCTATGTCTGGTATTTTACGGGTGAGTGCTTAAATTCAAACCAACCAGGGTATTTAAGAGCTCATAAATCGATTTAAAATAAAAATAAATGTAATCTCCGTCGGGGATCACACTCGCAACTTTTGGCATGCAAAGCAAACACTTTGACCATTGAGCTATGCCCGCCGGCCGACTGTTGGTTAACTAACATTACTAGGAAAAAACAAATCGACTATCTTTAAAAATTCACGCGTGCCTTTTCAAGAATACGTAAGCTACGTCTAGTGGCCGTTATCAAGTATTAAGTATATAAAACCTAATTCATACTATTATTTATTTATTGATATTGTGGAATTCTACCAAGAATTATCGGTCGAAAAAATGCGCCTTTGCGTAAAAAGTTTTGTCAACGCTGTCCTCGTTAGTTTCACTCCCTCGGTCTGTTTGAAGGTTCCCCTGAATTGTTGTCATAAGGACAATACTGGTGGACGCTACTACCGGGCCTGTCTTATTAGCGGTGTGAGGAGGCTTCCACCTTCAGCCACTGAAGCGAACACGGAAACAACCTGACGTCTCCACGAAGTCTTAAATACAATTAGAGTACTCGATACAGTAATGTGAGTAAACCGTTCTCATGTACTTAATATATATTTTTGTGTTGTTGAAAATATATCCGAAATACATATCCAATTTGAATTTTCAAACATAAAAAATGTTCTGTAATCGCTATGTGTCATCTATGTAATATTTAAATTGTAATTTTTTACACAATATTAAGACTTCGTAATGAAAATAGAAAATATTTGAATCCGTAGATTGTATGTAATTATCGATTTTTGTGTCTCTTCATAACTGTCATAAGCTTTGCATGGATTTTACTAATTTAGCTTGATAATGCTGTTATGTTAAAAATAATCCAACAAAATAAATATTCTTATTATTTGAATAAAAATTATGTGTATCAAATGTTTTTTTTTTGTTAAATATATCATGTATGTATTCAATTGATAAAAATCGATTACCAAATTTACCAATGTTGTTGTTGTTGTTGTTTATTGAATGCTAACGTCATAAGACTACTGTCTGTGTGACAACGACTCACTATGAATGGGTGGTTTTCTCTTTACCTCTTGGGAGAGGATCAGAATGATTAACCATGTCGCCTCGAATATTGATGTATTCCACTTGAGAGAAGCCCAGTTTCGACATGAGCTCCGCGTATTTATTTAGTAAGTAATTTCGTGGAGTCTTCTGCTTAACGAGATGTACGACTTTTTAATAATTGTTGTTAATAATAATAAATACCTAAATTTATAAACTATTTATTTTGAATTATGTTATTTCAGGATTGTATTAAATAAAATTTGTAATGTTTCAGAAAGAAATAAATAAATAAAAGGACAAACATTTTTCGAGTAAATGATTTTTATTACTAAAAAAATATTTTTCTTTTTCTATTATCTCCTTCCAATAAATCAATAAATACTTGTATACGAATTTAACAATTAAAATTTTTACAGATATATAGTAAAAAACGTTCATTATTGCATTAATTGATTTAACCATAAGTTACAATGAATACGTAATTAGATCCGTTAACAGTATAACTATATCCTATCAGCTAAACTTGACGTTGACTACTGCGCCATTTCATCGAATCGAGAAATAAATATTTTTTATAATATTCATTTCCATAGATCAATAATTCATTTAATCTAAGTAAAAAATCTGTGTACCATTTATATCATCAAAGAAATTTTATTTCATGTACATAAAAAAAACTGAAACTGAAGCTTTTCAATGTACAAATAAGCAAGTTACACAAATACTCGTGACCTTGCGCAAAATAGTAAATATTGTACAGCCCAAGAGGTCTAAATTAATTATACACAGCGCTATAGTTTGTATGGTTCGCTTCTCTTCGTTCCTCGTCAATTCGTTTTACGGTCGGGTTCGACTTTGGCCGCTTCGGGGATTCGTATTACCCCTCCGAGGCCGAGCTTTCAGGACTTTTCGCCGTCTGACCGCGCGGTTTCAGGTGCGGTATGCGGAAACCGCGCGGAGGTGAGGCGAAACCTTACGGGGTCCAACTTTATTAAAACTGTTGTCGCCGCCGACACTTTACCCTTTTTATTGCAGATCTACGGCGTAGACCTTGCATGTTATTGCGCGGTCAGGTGCCTAGAAAACTGGACGAAATAGTGTACCGACTATACAGTGAAATACACAGATGTAATTTTCTATATCCATTTTCATATATTTTTTTCATTAATTTCACTTACTATTTATGTTGTTCTTTGGAATTTGGCTGAATGAAAATATGAATATAAATTGAATTAAATAGTTACATTACTTCTTAAGTCTTTTAATTGTTTCTTTAAATTGGTGGTAGACTAAAGTCGTCTCGTGAAGACTACCCGTTCATAGTAAACTCCTGTAATAATAAGGATGATGCTTTAATCTCGAGCTGTAGTCTAAGACGTTAGCGGATCAATATTCCACATACAGCGCTTATGCAACATGGTAATTGTCATAGAATTCCACAGATGAGACTTCAGAATTACTATCACCATCTGTCGGTATTCTCCTGTATGTGTTAACATCTTCATCTATTTCAAAAGGTGTTATTCCGTCGCGTGATGGCAGGATTAGGAGCAGATTAATAACACAGACTTTTTCAGAAGCACATTGACATATGTTTACGATACACTTTAAAAACTTATGGCCCAACCTAGTCACAGCATTCGGCCGAGCCACAATACAATATGCTCTCGCCGACGGGCGGCACACGACTAGTCGCACCCGTTGGCGCTGAGGCTGTCACCCAGCGCTCAAGTGGCGATCTATGTAACTACATAGTCTCAAAATGCCAATATGGCGACACATTAGTGTATGAAAGGCGAACAGAAATAAGAGAAAGATTATTTATCAAGGTTTTCGGTACCAGTTAGCAAGGGCTTTATCATGCTGATGTCAGTGCTTACATAAAAAAATGAGGAATTACAGTAGTAGTGAAATATATATGCTGTATACAACGTGAGTCGGTCCAGGCACAGCAATAGCCCAGTTGGCTGAGCGGTATGAATGCCTGGGCATAGTTGGTTTCCAAGGTCCGCGGTTCGCATCCCGCTTCTGCCGTTATTTTTCTGCTTGAATTGACGCGTTGAAAAGAATTTTATGTATAGTATATGTATATTTAATTGATAATATATTATGTCTTTATATGAATTTTTTAATTTTTTATTAGAATATTATTTTATTATTTCAATATTCTAATCTACTTTTATAGATCATTGACTATATTACAATATTATTATTAGTTAAATATACATATACTATACATAAAATTCTTTTTTCAACGCGTCAATCCAAGCACAAAAATAACGGCAGAAGCGGGATGCGAACCGCGGACCTTGGAAACCAACTATGCCCAGGTATTCATACCACTCGGCGAACTGCGCCATTGCTATGCCAAGACCGACTCGCGTTGAAACTAGTATTTTTATCATTGTTACCATCGTACGATAGATGTCGCTATAGTATATATTCGAAGTATGTATATATATATATTTTTTTTTATTTTTTTTTATTATTATTCAATCAGTCTTCATTTATTCACAAGCTTAATATTATTACTTTCTGACAGTCTATTTATTTTAGTTAGTACCACTCGGGTCTCGAACCAAACTATAGACTGAATGGATGAGAAACGACTACTTATAGTTCCGACTCGGACTTTATAACCAATCATTTACCTGTGTTACTGATGAATAATTTTACCTTCTTGATATTGTCTCAAGGAGACATTATTATATGATTTTTTTTTTATTTTTTTTATTATAATATTATTTTATTATTTCAATATTCTAATCTACTTTTATAGATCATTGACTATATTACAATATTATTATTACTTAAATATACATATACTATACATAAAATTCTTTTTTCAATTTCATTAAAAAAATTTCAATTTCATTAAAAAAAAAAAAAATATACATACTTCGAATATATACTATAGCGACATCTATCGTACGATGATAACAATGATATAAATACTAGTTTCAACGCGAGTCGGTCTGGGCATAGCAATGGCGCAGTTCGCCGAGCGGTATGAATACCTGGGCATAGTTGGTTTCCAAGGTCCGCGGTTCGCATCCCGCTTCTGCCGTTATTTTTGTGCTTGGATTGACGCGTTGAAAAAAGAATTTTATGTTTAGTATATGTATATTTAAGTAATATTATGTCTTTGTTTGCTGTTTTGTTTTTTCAATAAAACATCATAAAACTTTTATTAATATGTTACAATTAATCCATAAATTACAAATAACGAAGAAAATTTATTTCCCTTGATATCGGATAAACGTAAGTAGGTAATTTTTTTTTCAGGAATCTTTTTTAAGCCGAATGTTATTTGCTAGAATTCGCGAGAGAAGAGGAAGAGGAGAGAGTCGGAGTTTTTCGTTATAAATGAGAAACAAATACATCAAAAGAACCCAAAAGACTTGATGTTTCCAACTTTTAATTGGGTGGGTTGAATGTCGAATAAAAATAAAGAGAAAAGGGGAAATATATTTTTAAGTGGATATAAAATGTCAAGATTATTCAGAAAGGTAGAAAAAGTAATGCGGACGGAGTGTATTTTGTAACGTTTGTTCTCAAAACTCGGAACAGAACAAACGAAAAAGCAGGTTCAAATAATATTGAAAACGAAATTATTTTTTTGCTTAAGCACTCTTCGTGTATTTTGGGACTTTTTTGGTTTGTTCAGCTGGAAATTTTAAAATGTGTGCCCTCTGTCGTCATTTATTAATTATATTATTTAATTTAAATCGGAGAACAACTCGTACATTGCACTTAAATAAAAAATATTCAAAATATTAATTTAAAAAGGCTTGACAGAAAAATGTAATAAGTATGCAAAGAATTTAACCTTTGAAATGTGTGCAACATATATATATATATATATTTTAATTAAGCCTGATTAAAAGCATTATTGAACACTGTTTTGCTGATCTGCAGATCATTGACAGATTGAGAAAAGTATTTTTAACCCTTTCGTTACGGCTCGTTGGAATACAAATTTTACTGTCAATGCGGAATTTTTCAAACCATTTTTTTTTGCTTAAAACTAGTATTTGATGCATAAATTTACTTATCTGACCTATTTTCATATATCACATTGGTTCGTCTATCCTTTAGCTATCAGATGATGCATAAAAAACTATTATATTTAACAAACGTTCATGATGTAACTCCATACATGTGATGGCATTGACAAATGTGGCTTAAAGAAAAATCGCTCCTGTGACGAAACCTTATGATATTTATTTATTATTATTACATGCTTTACAGATTCATTAAAATAATACATGTAGGTTGATAAAGGGGACGACTGCATTTTCAATTTTCTACCGTAGATGTCACAATGAGTACTGAAACTAGCAAAATGATAAATCACGTCAGCCAATGTCAATGGTCGGGGAATCTTTGACGGCATATGCCGACAACCGATGCGGAAGGGTTAATGTAATATATAAATATTTTTTAATTGAACTTTAACATGGATCACTTTGAGTGTAGCCTCTGTTTAGAAGACTGCTGTTTCGACTAACTCGTTGCCTTCCTCATTTAATCACTGTCAAGAGACAACTTTTGGTTGTAAGTAAATATTTATTACTTATAATGGATCTCAACGTGAATGCTCTAAACATTGAAAAATAATCTTTTTGTTTTTTCCGAATCCAAAATTAGCGAACAACATTTTAAATACAAGTCTTTGAGGGTGTTAACCTAGGAGAACTGTTTTCTGATTTTGAGATTATGAGAATTGATTCTAATTTAAACAATTCTACTACAAAAATTCTATTTAAATATCAATACATAAATATCTACAAGAATATCCGCGATCATACTTTTTAATATGAATAAAATAGAAATCTGCTCTTTTCAAATCGGGATCAGTAAGTGGCCATAGATATCACATCTCCTAGAAATCGACTTTTACAGAAGCATCTTCTTTACTATTGACAGAAATTTGTTACATGTATGGGAAGTACTTTGATATCTTGATGAAACGTGTTTTGATTATAGCAAAATAAATCTTGTTACTGAGATGCCAAAGTACTATTGCGGAATATCACTGTCGTATGTGTGGGGGTGTTGTGCATGTGTTACGACGTGTGGATTGCTGAGAAGGAATTGTTATGCGTGTTAGGAAGAGATCACTAGAAAAACTACGACATTCCGAACAAGAAAAAAAAAATGAGAACACGGTTTGTCACGGAAAATTTAATGTCAGTTAATAAGCTTAATATTTAAACAGTTTTAAAGGTGTAAAGTACAGAATATATACATTAGATTGAATTGAATGATTAACAAGATTCTATTTGTTTGCAAGTTCTAGAAATATTTTTTGGAATATTGAAAGGTTACTGGTTGGTAGTTCTGACTTGATTAGTTCGTAGAGCGGCACGTAACACAGTGGTTTCTCTGGCGGGTGGCTTGATGATTGCTCAGGTAATGGAGGCGCCGAAAGTGGAAAGAGAAGAGATCTAGTCCGTTTGGTCGTCTGCTTATATAAAGCCAAATCGACGAAGTCTCATCTTGATAGACAATAGTACTTGAAGCGATCTCTGGTAACGACGATTTTACCAAGATCTATCACGCCATATGACATTTAAAGATAAACTTATTCGTAGGTCCATCTGTGTTTCACTTTCTCTGGTGTGTTAAATTAATATTTCAGTATTCTTCTATTACAGTATAAAAATTTGAGGATTTTATTTTTAATATGTTCTTAATGTGAATAATACACCAATTCATGGATTGTAACTTTAATAAAATAAATAAACCGCAAATTAAATGACGCAATAAAATAACGTTTGTAAACAAAGGGGTGATAAGTGATAGCTTGCTTAATGTACAATGTAATACGTAACAGTTCCGAAGGTGTTAAATAAGGGTGTCTGGTCACCCTTCTTTCGGTCGTTATTATTCTCATCTGCATACAAGTGTAGTAGGGATACCCCACTGCAGAGAGGCTGGCCGGGACAAACTTCCAGACAATTGCTAAGTTTATGAGGATTTATTGTACAGTGGTGCCAACGATACGGAATACTTTACAGTGGGCCCGGAAAGCTCTCGACTGGTCGGCATGGAAACACTAACACTTAGGTGGAGTTCTCTCTTATAAATTATTCACGTACATTCGTGATACCGAGAACTCGAAACAATTATCTCAAATATTTTATGTACCTTCTTCTTTAGCCTCGCCATTTCCCATCATCTGGGGTCGGCTCTCCTTGTGAACATTCGCCATGTCTGTCTGTCCTGCGTTGCATTCTCGGTCAAACCCAAAGTTTTCAGATCCTTGCTTACAGTTGCAGTCCAGGTTGCCTGTGGTCTTGCAGGTCTTCTTCTCAGCGTGGGTGTGTTGAGGGGTCTCTTTTACCGTGTGGTCCTCATCTCTCTCAAATATTTTATTTACCGATGATATTAATTTATAAGTTTGGGCAATTGATGGCTTATGTTAGAGAATAATAAAAAATAATTATACAAAAATAATAATTCCAGAATATTTTTGTAACAACTCCATTTCTTGTTTCTTCAATAATTGTTTCTTCTTAACGATTTTTTTAATGAATTGATATTTTTTAAATTTAATTAATTCATTTGCTATGGATCTAACGGTGCTAAAATAAAAACATGCGTCCAGGTGTTGGGTAGTCAGTACACAATCAAATTCAGCGATTTTAAATCGTAAGAATAAAATCATTCATAGCTAATCCCCTTAATTAATTATTATTGAAGTAAAAAATTATAATAATTGAGATTTGTTGGTGAAAGCATAAAAATACCATCTGGCGACACTCACGGAACGGGCATAAGTGCTCTCGGGTTTCAAGCTCGAGAGCAACTGCCGCTAGTCGTGGAAATGGCCAGAGTGGCCAACTACCACTCTCTTCCCTCCTTCCTTCACAGTAAAGTATGAAAGAGTGAGATGCGAATATAGTGTCGCGCTTCCCGCACATCGTCGAGACCCAAGTTCAAGGCACTCACAGCGCGATTTTGTTTCCGATGTTCACAAAATACCTCCGATGTACCCGATGAATTTTGATTATTATTAATATTATTTTTTAAATCAATACGTAAATATATTATGAAGGAATATCTAAAATCTTAACCTTGTATTTATTATATTTATAGAGATATTGATGGTTATAAGAAGCAATGTGTAGAAGATACACATCACAGGGAAGAAAAGGTTATCCGCAAAAACTAGTTGAACGCTGAACCTATAAAATTTTTGGTTATTTTATTTAAAAATAAGAGAAAAATGCTTTGAAATTTTTTACGACATATTTTTCCACAAAGAGTATATTTTCATATTCAAATCGCATACACAACTTATGTTTGCACAATTCACCTCTCTTGGACTGAAAGGCTGAAAAAAATGTGTTTACAGAAAGCGCGTTTACATAAGCTACCGTAAGTATTATTTATAACATTATGTTGATTTACACCATTAGATGCTTAAAGCTCGAGGCAAAACTCGAGAGTGGAGCTTATAAAAGAGGAAGCTAATATCAGAAACGATTCTTAAAGAGATTTGCATGTTTTTTAGATGTGGATTACATGTAGTTTGTAAATATGCAGCACATACAGGAAATACATCAAGGCCAGCTTTCAATAAAAAAGCAAAAATTCTTGAGTCAAAGAATATTTCTTTAGGGCTCCGCAAGCAACTTGCCAAAACACTTGTTTGGAGCATCTTAATGTACGGCTGTGAGACATGGTGCTTATCTGAAAGTGATGAAAAAAGACTAGAGGCCTTTGAGATGTGGTCGTACAGAAGAATTCTTGGAATTTCCTGGAGAGACCACGTAACGAACAATGAGGTTCTCAGGATAATCAAGGAAGATAGGCAACTAATAAGAACCATCTCAGAGAGGCGAGCCCGATGGATCGGTCACATCATACGCCACGATGGTCTTCTTCACGACATTGTGGAGGGGATGGTTGAGGGCAGAAACTGTAGAGGGCGCCCTAGACGGGAGTATTTGCAGCAAGTATTCGAGGACATGAATTGTAGCGCTTATACTGAGCTGAAAAGGGTTGCGGAGGACCGAGAGGAACGGAGATCGAGATGCAAGATTCTGTTGCTGCAAACCAATCCACCTGATTGATACTACGAAGAAGACAGGAAATACATAATTTGTGTAGTCGGGAAAAGTTTACCACACTTTATATATCTGTTTGATAATGCGGTTGAGCGGAAATTGATAAAAGTCTGTATTTTTTTGTTCAGTAACTAATTCAAGGTTTAGGCAGCGAGTTAAATCAATTGGAAATAAATAAAATTAATCGGCAGTAGAATAAATAAATTAGCAGTATCTTCTGTGTCAGTATCAATGTGGTAAGTTATACAATTAAAATGGCAGCAATATATTCAATATTGGTAAAAATTATATACAACGAATGAATAATTCACCCATAAAATGTAAACCTAACCGAACCTATTATAAATTACCATTCATCAATTATTTCCTGCAAATTCATCATTTTTGTACTGCCGATTGATATTTTTCTACTGATGATTGATTATTTTTTAATAACCTTTTAAGGTATTTATTACCGACCGTTTGCTAATAACAACTGCTTATTAATTTAATTCAATACTATCAAAAGTGTAAGGTGAGATAGATAAAATAGAACTGTACTCAGTCTTTGGAGATTACCTAGCAGTCACTTATTAACCTCATTTTAAATAACTTCTTAGGTTTTCACGGCCAGATTTGATGTTGTGGCTTTTGGGTTGAGCCGTGTGTGGTGAACCCGAAATCGTGGCTCGAACACAAGGAGAATTTGCACGCCTATTAAGGGAAGCTATTGAAATCAAAAGACATCCCATCAACATCAACAGGGATGACGGCTTGATTATCAAAACAGCACGGCTTCCACCTCTAGCACATACTCTAAAACCTGTTCAGACAAGCAAAGACGACCACAGTCCGACATGACGTTCGTCGATGTACAATTCGAGAACATACCTACCGTATTCTTTGAACATACCTACTGTAGTCTTAAAAAACATACCTACGATACTTCGGAATAAAACTTGAGTTGCCATGGAGATATTAATCAATAACGCTCATAAAAGAAATATATAATCTGAATAAACCAAATCGAAACTTAATAAATAAATTTTTAATCCTGAAGAAGACCCCTGCAATGGCGGTCGAAATATTGGCTGAAAAAAAAAAGTTTACCACACACGGCTCAAACCAAAAGCCACAACGTTAACCTCATTTTGTTTTGTGCTTAGTTTTTTAATATAGTAAGCGTAAATGTCGAGAGTTCTTTGATTTGGTTTATTTTGTTGCATTTAAGAGACACGATGGAGCTTATTGTTCACTTTTTGCTTGTTCTGGCGTTCTTTTGAGATCATATTCTGACTTGATCAGTTTGTATAGCAGCACGTAACACAGTGGTTTCTATGACGGGCAGTTTAATGATAGCTTAGGTTACGAAGGCGTCAAAAGTGGAGAGAGAAGAGATCTAGTCCGTTTGGTCATCTGCTTACATAGAGCCAACTAGTTTCCCACCTTGATAGGTGCAATAGTACTTGAAGCGACCTCTGGTAACGGCGATTTTACCGAGATCTATGGAACATACAAGGCGAACATTCATAGACAAGATATAACTACCGAAATTGGTACAATTGATAAAAGAAAAGTCTGCCACATCACATTTTAATATATAAACTAATTCGTAGCTCCCTCTGTGTTTCACTATCTCTTGTATGTTAAATTAAACCAACCTGCAAATTTCACACCACGTTGGTGAAGGTTGATTGATATAGGGGATAGTTATGGGAAAAGACACGAAAGCTGTTACATTATAAGTGTTTGAATGTTTTCGTATACTCGTATGTGGACAAAGTTATTGAAAATTGAGCTCAGAGTTTGGTGGGCGGGTTTTCAGGAACCGCGATACAAGTGAGTCCTGAAAGTTTTTTCAAACATATTTACGAGTATACACTTTTCAACGCGAGGCCCGCGAGACGCCAGTTATATATCAAGAAAACGACGCCGAATAAAGTTTTTTGTATTAATAAATTATACGCGCCGGCATGGGAAACTTTTTCAGGAAAAAGGGGAAACAATTTGGCGAATGAATAAGGTTATTGCGAAACTTGCGAAGGACAGTCCTGCGATGTTTTGAAATATGCGAATTTATTACACTAGACAATTCGGTGATATTAAATGACGCAAGTGTTTGTGATTCACGTGAATAAATTATGAATAATATTCGGATAGTTTTCACATTAATATTTTATTTTGATTTATTTTTTATGTAAGCACATACATGAGAATACCGGCAGATGGTGACAGTAATTCTGAAGTCTCATCTGTGGAATTATATGACGCTTACCATGGTGTATATGGCTAAACGCTGCATGTGGAGTGTTGATCCGCCAACGTCATAGACTACAGCCCGAGATGCACGCATCATCCATTATTATTACAGGAATTTACTATGAATGGGTGGTCTTCACGGGGCGGCTTTCGTCTACCATCAATTTTGATTAATATGCTATGACTGAAATTTTACAGGTGATGGATTGAATTTACACCAACCGGGGGTATTTTAGAGCTCAGAAATCAATTAAAAATCCTTTTTTTTTTAATCTCCGTCGGGGATCGAACCTTTGGCTTGCAAAGTAAACGAATCGGACCATTGAGTTATGACCGCCGGCATATCTTTATACCTTTATCTATGATAATGAGACAAATGTTATATTGTTTAATCATCATGACGTTCAGGTGATGTAATCAGAATAGATAAGTACATCCTGTGCATTATATTTAGTAACTATCTTGGTCAATAAAATGATAATAATACATACTTTGAATATATACTATAGTGACATCTATCGTACGATGATAACAATGATATAAATACTAGTTTCAACGCAAGTCAGTCTAGGCAGGGCAATGGCGCAGTTCGCCGAGCGGTATGAATACCTGGGCATAGTTGGTTTCCAAGGTCCGCGGTTCGCATCCTGCTTCTGCCGTTATTTTTGTGCTTGGATTAAAGTGTTGAAAAAAGAATTTTATGTATAGTATATGTATATTTAAGTAATAATAATATTGTAATATAGTCAATGATCTATAACAGTAGATTAGAATATTGAAATAATAAAATAATATTCTAATAAAAATTAAAAAATTCATTAATATATATATATTTTTTAATTTTATTTATTAGGTGGGTTTTCATTTTATTTCATATTAATAAGTTAATGAATATAGGTATAAACCTTCAGTGGCTCATAAATTATTCAAACATTGAAATCCATATACATAAAAAAGTAGTGTCAGTTACACCATTTATAATTCATGAACGACTAAAACGATTTGCGTGATATTCAATTTGTTGAATTTGTTTTGATCCCGAATGGAAAAATAAGTTTTACAAAACTTATTAAGAACAATAAGTAAAATCACGATGTAAGAAAATTTTCCATAGATTTTGTATGAAACGACTTTTTAGATGTATGCTGGTTCCAGTAGATGACGTTGTATGCACTATCATCTTACACTCAACCTCTTTTCTGTTAAAATATTTATTTAAACTTTATAAAAACTAGATTTCATTAAGCTGAAATAAGTACAATGTTTGCTAGGTCAGCTAGTCTTTATTTATAAAAATGAATGTCTGCCTGTCTGTCTGTCCTTTATGCATTCCTATACCATTAATCCGACTGCGATAAAACTTTGTCGAATTATTGCTTAGACTAGCGAGAAGAAGATAGGATACTTAAAATTTGTTTAGATTACATAAATTAAAAAAATATTTACGTTAAATATGTTTTCATACAAGACTATTGTAATACAGAACGGCCATATTAAAACATTGTATCCATAGCAAGGCCGGAAACAAAAATGACGCAAATCTGTCCTGTAGGTATTTTAAGTAGGTACTTACGTAAGGTTTTTTTGAGTGGCATTGCTACGCATGCCGGGTACACGCTAGTGTATTATAAAAATGTAACAAAATATTTAAGCACTATTTAAAATAAATATATTGACAGATGTGCAAAGCAGGGCTGTAATAAATTCACGTTATAATAAACTTGAAAACATTCCTAAAAAAATACGTTAAAATAAAATGTTGAAACATTGCAAATTTATTCACGTTTTCAATGGATTACTTGAGTAAATACGAGGATACATCATGTTATGACTAACGCCGCATAATAAAATTTCCTTATTACGTCTCGCACGCCGCAGAGAGGCAATCTCTATATTGCACTCGAATTGTACAAACACAGATAGCACCACCCTTGAGCACTTCCATAAGTCGTGTACCCGGAGCGTCATGCACAATATAATATATTTATTTGGTAAATGTCCCTAGCTTGTGCGATGGATGGCTCGCAATATGAGATGTTTGTCGCGGCGCGGGTACTTGTGCGAGTACTAGCGCCTACTGCTGGGACCTCTACCTACCCTGCACGGGGAGAGGAGGCTCGACTTGTGTGTCTTGTTGCCACTTTTGAAGAGGGATGAGGGATGCAGTGTGCAACGATAGTAAACCTTTAATTTTTTTTTAAATATTAACTATGTGATTTTATCGTGTAGGAATATAACAGCTGACGGATATGGTTGGATGGCCAACCGTTTTTTAAATGACTCATGTAGATAGTTAGATTAAAACGGCTTATAAATTTTCAAATGGACTAGGTTTCGTGATCATCTGGCTAATTTGATATTTTTAAATATTGTAGCCTGGTATAGTTTAATGGTAAAGCGTTTGCTTATCAAACCGTAGGTCAAGAGTTTAATCCTTGATGGAGATAAAAAATACAATATATGCTCTTTAAATGGTTTGTATAATTTTATGTTTCATTTGTAAAATTTCCATTTTTTTCCTTCAATAACATTACAGATTTCAAAAATTCAATTCGTTACTGAAGCATAATCAGAATTTATAATAAAATAATCATAAAATATAGGTACTTGTGGTTTAGTACTAAGAACAAAACAATAAAGACAAGCAACAGAAGGTCCCAATTCTTATCAAACAGACGACTCCAACAAATCATTCCTCCAAAGAAACTCGTGGAGTTCATGCCTGAATTGGGCCTCCCTTACGTGAAATATTTTCAACTAACGAGGTGATTTTGAACAAAGTCATCTTGTGAACACCAATTCATAGTGAATTCCCGTAATAAATGCATGGTGCGTGAATGTCGGACTGTAGTCTATGATGTTGGCGGATTACTATGGCCGCTGACAGAGCTTTTGGAAGCAGTGACAATTATATATTATATCGCTTTCGAATGCTATAGTCAACATCAGGAAAGCAATAATTAAGAAAAGTAATTTAAAACACTTACTTTGTGTAAAACATGTGATTTTAATGTGTAATTACAAGTTTATCACATAATCAATATAATAAATCTATATTTGCTAACGATAAGTAACAAATATCTCTTATCTTACAATATTTTTAATTTTGTGTAATCTTGCACAAATTCGTGGATTTAAATGGTTAACGTAATGACCCACATTTCAATAGAAATGTTAAAATTCGGCATAAAATCTTTATCTTTCATAAATATTTTTTCTTTCTCATATCCGTTCTAGAGCTGGAACATAAATATACAAATCGCCGCAAATCAGCTTTGTAAGTTGCCAATTCCCATGTTTTGCACCAAGACATATCTACACTAAGTTACACTTGGGAACATATACGTTTTTCAAAGACCTTTAAGAGTAAAAGGTTGGGAACTTGATGAGTTAGCAGCTCTTGTATTCAAAGAAGCATACTTATGTGCTTGTAAAGCATAATTATAAAGATATCAGCTGATTAGTTTGACGTTTTTGATAACTTAATCATGGAAATTTAAGAGATGGGTCAAACCTTTCATATTCGAGTATGTACCTTGACATCCCTGCTTACTAAAGCGACTCCGCTTCGCCGGGATTGTCATCGGGACGCGTGGAGAAGGGATGAGGAGCAGGTCATCAACGCAAAGAACTTTTCGAGAAGCACATCGGTGTTTATTTTTAAATAAAAGAAGACTGACAAAATTCGATAGGCGTTGCCCGGAACAGAACACTCTGTTCATTCCACGACTTCCGGGGTCCTGGGATCACGTATGGTAGCCACTTTGCGAACTATGACACTTCACATGACAGAACTTGTCAAACAAACGAAATGGCGACGCAATCGTCATGTCTTATGTTACTAACACTTTTATATAAGTTTGTCCGAGGAGCGAATAAAAATAAGAGACGTACGATCGTATATTGAAGCATTTCTACACCAGCCTGCAAAGGCTTTATTGAGCTGACCAATATTTTTTCAGTTTTTCAATATATTTGCATAATGTAGAGATGTAAACGATATAAAAAGGTTCTTTATTTCTTTTTTTGTCGAAAGATCTGGCTAGACGTTCGCTCTCCCTTTCGCTATCTCGGGACTTCGCGGTCTTACCGGCGGGAAAAATGAAGCACCGCGCGAAAAGAATAATGCATGAATCGAAATTGAATTTGGCGCCGCGACGCCCGGGGAGTAGAGGGCTGGGGAGTAGAGGGCTGGGGAGTAGAGTGCCGGGGAATGAATATTGTGGTGAAAGGACGCAGGATGCTGGTAGTATCAGACGGAGAAAGTGGATGTAGAAGAGAAGAAAAAAGTGAAAGCTATGTGTAGACCCAATATTCACGAATGAAGTGAACAGGACATACGTGTTCTTAAATTTGGATCAACAATTGACAAAAAATAAGGTTGTTGAATGTTTTTGAAGTTAAAACGCAATCGATCAAAATAAAATGTCTTGATTTCAGCGTCTGCATCTTCCTCAATCTTGTTTACGGTTGTGAATATTGAGATCTCACCAAAAGCCAATGCAGCTGTATAATAGGTTTTAAAACCAGATGCCTGTATATAATACTAGGGCTATTTTGGTTTGCCTTGGTGAGTAATGATGAGGTGAGAGAGTAGACAAAGCTATCTTCCATACTTCAGTCGGTCAAGAATTTAGAAGTGAATGTGAATCTGGTTAGGACATTCAAGTATATTTTGAATGCCGCAAGAGAGCATGAACTACATCGCCGTCTCTTGAAATCTCCGGGTGTTGGAGGTTGTCAGGAGCAGGAGGTTGAAATATGTCGAAAGATGAAACAAAAACAATGCCAATTGACAAAACTGTGGCGGCAAATTTTGATGACCATAAGTCCCAGATGTACAACGGATATGGAAAGAAAAACACTGCTAAATCAGGTATGAGACGGAGGTTTCACTAGATCTGCATATTTTATTAGCCAATAATTTGTTATTTATATTTTATTTTATTATATTATTACTATTTTCGTTATTTAAAATATTATAATAATACAAAGTAAATTTTTGCAATAAATTAGTGTTAATATTTGAATATGATATGAAAACTATCTTAAAATTTAAGGTTCCTTACGTGAAATAGGTTGAGCGTTGCTAAGTGGTCCCACGCAACACATAGTCACGATTCACGTGGCGTTAAAGGCTTCCTGAAACGTGAAACATCACATGTGATTTAGTGTAAGAGAGGGGAACGTTTTTACTCGTTCTGCTATTTTTCTTAAGTGTTACATAAGTTTGATTTAATTTTTAAGAAAATGTGCACAAATACCAAATATAATAATATTTGTTTATTGTCGGTTTTACCCGTATCCAATACCGAAATAGACCTTAAGCAAAAGCCAAAAGAGGATCTAAGACCTAAGCTGTTGTGTTTTCTATAGTGAAAAAAAGCTAGATGTTAAAAAACTTTTCTATTTTATTTTTTAGTCAACGCTCACCAAAGCGTAAGGTTTTTAAGTAAAAGGAAGTTTGGTTTGAGTTACAAGTATCTTGCAAAAAGCACTTCTTGATATTTTAGCTTGTAGAAAGTAGGTTAGTTAAATTATAGAAAAAAATAATAATTAATATTGGCTTAAGTTAAAGAACTATTCTTCTTCGTAGTATCAATCCGGTGGATTGGTTTGCAGCAACAGAATCTTGCATCTCGATCTCCATTCCTCTCAGTCCTCCGCAACCCTTTTCAGCTCAGCATAAGCGCTACAATTCACGTCCTCGAATACTTGCTGCAAATACTCCCGTCTAGGGCGCCCTCTACAGTTTCCACCCTCAACCATCCCCTCCACAATATCGTGAAGAAGACCATCGTGGCGCATAATGTGATCAATCCATCGGGCTCGCCTCTCTGAGATGGTTCTTATTAGGTGCCTACCTTCCTTGATTATCCTGGGAACCTCATCGTTCGTGACGTGGTCTCTCCAGGAAATTCCGAGAATTCTTCTGTACGACCACATCTCAAAGGCCTCTAGTCTTTTTTTATCACTTTCAGATAAGCACCATGTCTCACAGCCTATTATAAGTTAATTAAATACATTAAAAAAAATATAAAAAATATTTCAAAAATATTCTGAAATTATTGAACATTTCCAGTCATTCCACTAATTCTGTACAGTGTACACAATAGTGCGTAATATTTCTCATTATTTTGCAATAAATTGGAGATTTTGAATAATTTTCATTCGCTTCGGTGGATGAAAACGGAATTAAAAGTAAATCCTGCCGTTCATTATAATCGTAAGCACGTATAATAGCGGGAATAATTTCACGTTTTGATGCTTATCCAAATTGATAAATATGATCATTATACGTTTTACATTTAATCAGTGAAATGCATGGATTTTAAAATTATGATATATTATATAGAACGTTTCTGAAGCATTTCATCATTTTACTTATAATTGGTAATATAAGCGACAGATTAGTAAAATGCTCTTTATGAAAATGCTCTGAATAAAATATTTAGAATGTTTCCACAGCAGTATCTGAAAACTTAGATATGTCGTAATGTGGGATTGTGTAGTAGTGTTGTGATCTGTGGATTGCTGAGAAGGAATTGTTATGCGCGTTAGGAAGATATCAATGGAAGTACGAGGACATTCCGAACAAGAAAGAAAAAAATAAGGACGTTATATGTCACGTGGAATTAAATGTCATTAAATAAGCTAAATATTTAACAGTTTTAAAGGTTGAAAAGTTAATAAAATATTTACATTAGATTTGAGTTGAATGATTAAAAATAACCTATTTATTAGCAAGTTCTAGAAATGATTTTTGGAATACTGAAAAGTTACCAGTAGGTAATTGTGACTGGGTCAGTTCGTAGAGCAGGCACGTAACAGAGGGATTTTTTCAGCGGGTGGCTTGATGATTGATCAGGTTACGGAGACGGTCGAAGAGGTCTGGTCCGTATGGTCGTCTGCTTAAATAGAACCTGTTCATCTCCCACCTTGATAAGTGTAATAGTATTTTAAAAGACCTCTGGTGACGGTGATTCTACCGACATATATGGGACATACAAGGATAACATTAATAGACAAGGCATAGATACCATTTTTTTTCACAATTTAGTCTTGATATATCGCTGGTTATATGCGAATATATAAGATTTTGCAGTTTTAAACTGACTATGAGAAATAACAATTAAATCCCCCGTTTGAAAAAATAATAATTTCCGAACGGCCAAATATATTAATGCCAACGAAGTGTAACTTCGGCCCAAATTTTCAATTAAAAACTGCCGCAAATGACGTGAAATTTTATTGTTATTTAAATTACATTACGCAGTTGACTGTTTTAAACGATTACAATCAAATAAATTAATGTAAAATTTAAATCGTGGAATTAAATTTCTGGAAATAACACAAATGAGAGTTTATAACAAGCGGCGGGACGAGTTCGCTTTGTGATTGAAAAATTAACGAATCAATTATTTATTAATCGATCAAATTTTATAAATTTCCAAGTTGTAATGTGGCTTTAGTCTCACCATTAGGTCATGTGATTTAATTAATTTTATTTGGTCATGGATTGTTCTGTTTTATCAATTGTACCGATTCCGGTATCTATGTGTTGTCTATTAATGTTTGCCTTGTATATCCCATAAATGTCGTTAGAATCACCGTCATGAAAAGTCGTTTTAAATACTATTGCACCTATCAAGGTGGGAGTTGAGAAGGCTCTATATAAGCAGATGACCATACGATCCAGATCTCTTCTCTCTCGACGACTTCGTAACCTGATCAATCAACGCCGCCCGCTGAAAGACGCCACTGTGTTACGTGCCCGCTCCACGAATGACAAAGCTATAACTTCTTACTAGTAACCTTTTATTGTTCTAGAAATCACTTCTAGAACTTGTTAAAAAATAAAATTTCGTTAAGCATTCGACTCAAATCTGATGTGAATATTCTGTTAACTTTTAAATCATGTAAGCTGTTTAAATATGAAGCTTACTTACTGATATTAAATTCCCCGTGACATATATTGTGTTTTTATTTTTTTCTTTCTTGTTCGGAATGTCCTTGTATTTCCATTGATCTCTTCCTAACATTCATAAAAAATCCTTCTCAGCAATCCACAGATCACAAAATTTCCACTACGCTCCCACATTCCGACAATACAATGTTTGTGAAAAAATTTATGTGTTTTTTATATTAAAATAATAATAAAAAATATTATTTATTGTTTCTTGTTCGCAAATAACACTTTTTTCAACAAAATTTAATGTGTTGTATCCATTTAGAAATATGAAAATCACATTAAATAAATTAAATAAAAAATATGGCTTTATAAATATAATAAAACGTCGAGAAGACAGCATCTGGAAACCTTCAAAATATTTCCCAAGTGATGCAATGCAAGTGTATAGAATTTTCTAAAGCACTCGATACAAATTTTCCACAAAAGAAAACTCCCCTTTTAGAGGGTGACTTGTACTGGCGTAAGATCAGATGTGCATCCAACAATATTTTCTACTATCCTACCCTTACAAGTCTTTCCTCCGATCGACCCTTGAAAAGTGCACTCTATCGTAAATGGAACCCTCCCCCTACATTCTCAGACTATTAATGTATCCGAAAGCAAACGCGATAAAGATAATGTAAGATTATTTAAAATTATTTTTTAATTGGGATCAGGGAGTGAGTTGAATTGACGTGATCTATGCTCTGATCACCTGTCAAGATGTTTGTTATAAAATTGTAGTCGTTAAGTTAAGGTGGAGTTATATTAGTTGAACAATACATAGGTCATTTTGTAAAGTTCTCGCTAGCTTAGCGAGATTCTCGTTTCATCACCTAAATTAACTGTTCGCATCGGTACCCGATATATGCCATGTAAGCTTCCTACCGTTGACATCGCTAGCCGTGATATATCGTTTTGCTACTTTCTTAGAATAGTTTTTTATGTATTATCTGAAAGCCAAAGGATACAAGAACCAATGTGATATATGAAAATATAATGATAAGTACATTTATGCTTCAAATACTTGTTTTATAATTGACAGTATAATTTATATTCGGGTTAAGAGACATAATATGCGGAGCAAGAATGTGATTGCTTACCGTGGTGGTTGAGTTTAGCTGTCAATAAGGACCATATAATCGAAAGCGTCGGGTTAATCATTCGATATGAACAACAGTTAAGGTTGACAAATCTACCAAAATATGCCTTGGATAGGACAGTCGACGTCCCTTCAAGTTATCTGGTTCCTGACTTGGAGCTCGTCGTGCATCATATATACTCTCGGTTAGACCTTCGGTTACTGAGAGATATCTTAGGAATATAATAGGAAAAATGACAACTGTTATGAACTGTGTGGCGGCAATTTTTGTGGCCATACGTTCACGATACACTTACAGGAGAGTATCGACAGGTGTTGACGGAGAAATCTGATTTGTGGATTCTATGACTAATCATTATTATGTATGGTATGCGCTGCATATGACGTGGAAATCCGCCAACGTACTTTTTACATGTACAACAGTCCTTGACGTTGGCGAAACATGAATACGCATCATTTATTATTATTAAAAGACTCACATTAAATGACTAGCATAATCAGATACCTTTAACACCCAGACTGAAGTCGCGAAGCAGTTTTCTGAGATCCACACAACCTCTCACATCAGGCCCTGAAAATGAGATATTCCAGCTCTGGCAACAAGTCGCATCAGAGGATTTCATTATTCCAAAGGAAGGCCTCCCAACTGGCAAGAACCTTGACTGGAGGACCTGGAAATTCCTGAACAGATTAAGAACCGGAGTTGGTAGAACAAAGGACAACCTCAAGTGGTGGGGAATGCTCTGGCAGGGAGGGTCACTATTGTGCGACTGAGGAGACCTGCAGACCGCCACACCTAAGATCCTGCTCCATGTGGCCAACAAGCTGCACATCCCAGGAATGATGGGCAACACACGGGCTATCGAAGTTGCCAGATACTGGGAAAAAATAATTTGACGTCGCTGACACGAAGAAGAACAAGAAGAAGAAGACGAAGAAGAAGAAGAAGAAGAAAAAATAAGAAGACTACTATTTTACATGATCAAATTCACACCAACCGGAGTTATTAGTAGAGCTGAGAAATTGATAAAAAAACATGTATAATTTAATCAGCGTCGAGGATCAAACCCATGACCTTTGGCATAGTAAGCAGACACTTTACTTTTATGCCATAAACACATGCAGGTATGGCACGGATACGTAAGAAAAGTATTACAGAAGTCCTAGGAAATATGATAAAATAACATTAAAAATGATTGCACTTTGATTTTTATCTTTATGACTATAACTTTAAAAAAATACACAGTTGAGATGGGGTTGATATAAAAAGAACATACAAACAAACGTTTTAATAAAAATCTTTTGCTCTGAAAAACACAAGAATTTTTAATGTGCCGAAATAAAAAAGGCCTTTCCTTGTGAATGCGTAATTACATTTAACTTTAAACAGATATGAATTGTAATCTGTTTTTAAAATGCCGACGGTGGCCTTAAATTGCCCGTTCTTGAGTCATTTAATCCGCGGAATAATTAAATGCCAGCCTCCGCGTAAATTTAATATCCGGCCGCGTAAAAAGCGTGTCTCAAAGCGGGCGCACACTCGGACGGGGCGTTATGATACACTTTTCGGGATCAACAGTGCGTCAAATTGATGTTTAATGCAAGAAAAAGTGTAATTTGCAACATGCTGCGAATAAAGAGGGGGCGGGACCCTTGCGGGCAAACGCCCACTCGTAGAGACTGGGACGATTTGACGTAAAATGTATATAAATACAAATAAATTTACTGTATTTATGTATTAAAACAGCATCCACTTTAAAATTTCGTTATTGAATTGCGTGGAGGCAGCATGAGCAGCAGATTAAAAACGCAAAGATTTTTTTCAAGAAGCACATAGATATTCCGATAACTTTACAAACTTCCGACCCAAACGGAATAACATGCCGGGCCGGCCATAATGCGACTTTTTCGCGGTCGTCGGCACACAACTGACTGCCGTGCGGCGTCGTCGTCGGTGACACCCAGCGCCTATATAACTAACGTCACACCCGTGACCGGACTTGCCCAAAATGCCAATGTGCCGACACATACATATACGACAAGCGAACATAAATAAGAGACGAAAGATTGTATATCGAGGTTTTCGGTACCAGTCAGCAAGGGTTATATCATGCTGATGTCATTATGTTTGTTTTTTATGCATTAACTGTTTATGAAATTGCTATGATTTTTTAAAAATATTTTAATTGAGTATTCGGAAAGGTTTTTGTATCATAAATTCTGAGAACTCTTCTGTAAGACCACATCTCAAAGGCCTCTAGTATTTTTTATTACTTTCAGTTAAGCACCATGTCTCACAGCCGAACATCAACATGGTCCAAACAAATGTTTTGGCAAGTTGCTTGCGGAGCCTTAAATTAATGTTCTTTGATGCATAGTGTTAAGTATGAAATGGCCAAGTCTTGTCCTCTTGGACTCTTGGGTCTGATGGTCCCTCAGGTTGTGGCAGCAGCTGCCGGCAATGACCTGACCAGTCCCTCATCGGCCATTCGGCACATCGCTCCGAGGAGATATCGTTGAGGCAGCACGTTTAGACTATTATGTTATGTGTTGTATTGGCCTTTCAGCGATCGTGTAAAATAAGTTTAAACAATTTTATTCAAGCCACGGAGTTACAACAAAAAAAGTACTATCTATAATTTTATTTTTACTAATATTATATTGGATGAGTCTTTAACTAAACTTGAGATCCTAATACCAGAATAATCTTACAATTTAATTAAATTAACCTAATAAAACACACATACGAGTACGTACGTAGAAATAAGATTAACATATATTAATGCAAGGATTTTTTTACTAATGTATATTATAACGTGAACTTTATACTAAGACAATAAACACCCAAGGTTATAAGTCATTCATTTGTATATTATACTCACGACGATGAGAATGTCATTTTATTTGACTAAATAAAGTTTGTAGAATTTGGGCATATACGTACAAGTATATGTATAACGTAGATACAGATTATGAGTTTTATAGCGCAAACGTGTGAAAAATTAAAAGTCTAAGAAATTTTAATTATTCTGTTAAAATTTAGCACGTTTTTTAAATAAAAAACGTGCTAAATTTTCTTGACCTCTTATTTGGCAACAAAACAAAAGGTTAGAATTTGAAGCCAATTCTGGTTAGAATTTAAATCGAATTCGAATCCGAAAGCATAATTTATAATTATTTTTAATTAAGAACAGGTTTAATAAGGTTGGTTGGTTAAGGTAAGGTTGAGAAAAGTTTGTTTGGGATAATATAACCATATAGAATATGTTAAATTATTTTTATTTAGACCGGTTAAATAAGAGGCATAACATTTATTAATTTCATAATATATTTTTGATGGATTATTTAACGATTTTTTTTATTTAAAAGATGAATAATGCCATAATTTTGTACCCTCCAGCATAGACGATCTGATGAATAAAAGATAGATGGCCTCTGCAGCACAGCTTTTATTACAAGCTTAGCACCATGGCACATGGCGAGCCAAATATTATAGGATTTTCGCTTCTTGCCAACAACCGGTGAGAAACTTTCTTTGCGGGGGGAACTACCCTCTGAAGAGTGACGTTGCAGTTTCAGAAAAGCACTTAAAGCGATTTCCTTCCACTCGAGAGTGCCCTTCCCTGAAACGTCACGAACAACAAGTAGTGGCGTTTCAGTGCTCTTTTAATTTATCGCCATTCGTCCAGACACCTGCTATTCTGTAATTGCGCAACTTTGAATGCAAGGCTTAACAAAAGTTGAATGTGAATTACTCTAGCCGCTTTAGCTATGTTCCGCCCACTCGCTGAAGGCAGTTTCAGGCGCTGAAACGTATACAGTTTGTCATGAAACTTGTTGAATTAAATTGGCGGAGTGCGGCTGATAACGTATGCGGCTTTTAAAATGTATTGTTGTGTTTTCAGGAAATGCGAAGAAGGGTATTCGCAGTCACTTTTTATACTTGCCGGAGTGGCTGAGTTAAGAGAGAGTATCCTTACTGAAGTACCCAGTATAAGTTTTCGTACTAAATCTGAACGCAATACACAACTTGTTATTGTTGCTAATGTTACTACCGGTGTGGTCATTACTTACTTTTTCACTGTTTTCACTTACTTTAAAAATAAACTCAAATCTTCGTAGTTACTTAAATTATACAATATTTCAATTTCAATCATATATAATTATTATGTTTTTGGAAAGGTACTAGATTAACTAATTTTTAATGATTTTTTTATTTAACTAGCTAACCGGCAAATTTTGTACCGAATAAGAATAAAAAATGTCGTGTTCACTTATTTGCTGAATAATTTTATCAAAATGAATTTAGTCAATAAATGTGCAAAAATACAAAGTATTTTAGTAAATATTTATTTAATAACCTTGTTTTTACATGGATCACGTATGATATGGTCTCTGTTTAGGAGACTGCAGTTTCGAACTTACTCGTAGCCTTTGTCCATCACTTGTCAAAAGACAACTGAGCTTCATAAGTGGTCCAACCCATTTTTTGTAGAAGAAGAGGTAGGGGTGTGTCTATCAGGATCAGGGAATGATTATAAAGGGAGACAGACAGGGTTGCAAGGAAAAAGAAGAGAATTATTTAAGTATTATTTTTGTATAATGATTGATTTACTTATTTTTAGGTATTTAGTTTACATTAACTATTATTTGTAGATCATTATTATTTTTACATATTATCTAACGGAAGCATTTTCAATATTGGTGAATTGTGAGACATTTATCTGATTATTAATTATTTTTGTCTTAAGTATTTTAAGTAGTTTCTTCTTTATAAGGAAAAGTATTTTGTAATTACGTAGCAGCAAGGCATTTTTTCACCCTCGAACACATCTTCTTATTATTTTTCTTTAAAAATCATCGTTATCAGTCAATCAGTAGTCAAAATAACTAAAAACCCGTTCAATACAAAATGTGCGAAAAAGTGTTTTTTTTTCTTTTTTTTTTTCTATAATTTTTTCCTGTATATTTTCAAAGTTGTTACACTATTTGATGTCAAGAAAAATCCAACAAATTAAGGTTAAAAAATATCGGTTAGGCGGTTCTCGAGTTATAAATGGTGGAAGTAACTCGTTTTCTGTATTAACATCCTGCTCTCTCTCAAAAGGTTGTTATTCCATCGCGTGAGGCAGGATCAGGAAGATATTTACGAGAAACATTACAAATTTAGGACTCGACTTAGTCACAGCATTAGGCCGAGCCACAAAACAATATGCTCGCGCCGAAGGGCGGGACACAACTGGCGTGATGGGCTGTCGCACCGGCGCCACAGCGGCGGTCTATATAACTAGTCCCAATATAGCGGACACATAAATGTATGACAAGCTAACAGAAATAAGAGACGAAAGATTGTACATCGAGGTTTTCGGTACCAGTCAGCAAGGGCAACATCATGCTGATGCCAATATATATAATGAGATATTTAAACAAATAATTGTCGGTTTATCTGATTGAGATTATATAATATATATTAAAAAATAGTAAAATTTTGTCGTGGTCAAGGAGAAGATCAAATAAAATTCCAAAGGCGGGTGTGTGAATAAATGAAAAGTTTCATCTAAGATACGTATATTTTTCAAGTGGATAAAATATATCTCTGTACTTTTCAATAAATTATTTCCGCCGTTTCTATCCAGCTTCCTCAGCTAATAAATAACCCTGCCAGTGATATCTAAATCAACTTAAACGTTTCAATTAGACTGCCAAAGAGAGAATAGAAGAATAGAATAGTGAACTGCGACTAGTTGACGATGAATAATCCAGTGAGGTGGTCTTTAGATTTAAGGTGCACGATTTATGTAATTGAAATATACTGTCAATTTAAAAGTAGAAAAATACGTAACCTTAAAGATAAACTTATGTTTCAGTCAAAGTACTTCCATACACAAACAAATACACTAATTAGTTATGAGGTTTAGCATTGGACACCCTGTCGTCAGTTAAGCATATTACGAAAAATGATGATCATGAAAAAATGTACATATAATATTAAGTATAATATTGCTTCAGATTCATTGCTGGTGTGGACGGATACGAAATGTTGGATGTTTGATTTTGTGACAATAGTGCGGTGTTATTTGTGTGTCAACCATGATATACTTATGACATGGTTATAGTTGTTACAAATGCTAACTATTTGCACTGCGTGTTCCGACACTTGTTTTGAGTGTGAGGTCATTGACACCAAATGTGTCAATACATTTACATCGTCACATTTACGTTAGTACTTCAATAACGAATAAAAATTGTTATGTATTTTGTAATGTCATTGAAGGAAAGGAAATAAAAAATTGTAAAAGTATTATTTAATGATTGAATTTGTTATTAAGATGTTTATTATTTTTTAAATGGATCAATCAAATAATGTACATATTCACAAATTTTAAGAAACAATATATTTATTTAGAGTACTCACTATGTTTCGATTAAGCTATACGAAGACAAATTTTTGCTACTTCAATACGCATTTCTTCTTCTTCGTAGTATCAATCCGGTGGATTGGTTTGCAGCAACAGAATCTTGCATCTCGATCTCCATTCCTCTCGGTCCTCCGCAACCCTTTTCAGCTCAGCATAAGCGCTACAGTACATGTCCTCGAATACTTGCTGCAAGTACTCCCGTCTAGGGCGCCCTCTACACTTTCTACCCTCAACCATCCCCTCCACAATATCGTGAAGAAGACCATCGTGGCGCATGATGTGACCAATCCATCGGGCTCGCCTCTCTGAGATGGTTCGCATTATAGAACCAGTAATTTTGACTTGCCTGCTAATGAACCTAAATAACATATTTATTTCAATATTACTTTATTTTGTACTTGTTTCTAATGTGGGTAATACAACATGATCTTAATTTCATGCTCTAAATAATAATAGCAAGTACACATTTATATGTTAGTGAGGTATGATTTTCCCGTGGGTGGACGGACGACGCTCTCGGAAGCCGCTCGTCGGATTTATTTTTCCTCAAGTCGACCTCGCTATGGTATCTCCTACTGTTTTCTTACCAGAGATGACTCGTGGACGAAAAAATATTAAGTATATAGCATAAGATTTGCAACTCATATCCTCGAACACTTGCTGCAAATACTCCCGTCTAGGCGCTCTCTGCTGCTTCTACCCTCAACCACTCCTTTCACAATATCGTGAAGAAGACCATCGTGGTGCATGATGTGACCTTCTCTAATTTAATTTAAGTTAAAACAATGAAATTTAAATGTTTAATACGTATTCAATATAATAGATAGATATGACGATAGAGTGAAGAATCAATAGTCTTATAATTTTTAAATTTATTTGAATTAAAAAATTAACAAATTAAGAACATTTAGTTTTGATTCACATTTATTTTAAAATATTAAATGTTTCGGCCTCCCTGGAGACCATCTTCAAGCATTATTTCATATACATATAATAATATCATAAAATCAATAATTCAATAATTATTGAAAGTCTCCGGGGGGGCCGAAACATGTAATCGATAAATATTTATAATTTGTTAATTTTTGAGTTAAAATTAATTTAAAATTATAATAATGCAGTTTCACCAAGTATTGTCAGTTGATAACCTTAATGTTAATCAATAGTCTGGTAGATAAATGCGGATATGTCATTATCTTTGTTTGAATCAGTGTTAGTTGTTCACTTCATATATGACATTTTCTGAGTTTTCTTTATCAGAGAGCAAACATTAATTTTCAGTCATTGTCAGTCTAAAGTGTTTATTTATCCAATGAATGTGAGCATTGCAATGTGCATATTTTTTTATACACTTTATCCATTGTTTGAGATGGCGACATAGTTGCTATATTCTTTTAGGTGGAGAAATAGTCGAGAGGACTAGGCGGTGTAAAAGACCTGAGCAAAGGTTGGTTCCAGGGCTCGTGGTTCGAATCCCGCTTCTGCCGATATTTTTCTGAATGAGTTGATGCGTATAAAAAAATTGATGTATAATTGTATGTGTATATTTTTAATTACTAATAACATTCTTTTATATTGACATCAGCATGATATAGCCCTTGCTGACTGGTACCGAAAACCTCGATAAACAATCTTTCGTCTCTTACTTTCGTTCGCTCATCGGACACGCATGTGTTGTCATTTTGTAATGCCGTTAGGAGGACTAGTTATATAGATCCCACTTGCGACGCTGGGTGTCACCGACCACGGCGCCCAGTGCCCAGTCAGTTGTGTGCCGACCGCGAAAGGTCGTATTAAAGCCGGCCCGGCATGTTATTTCGCCCGGGTCGGAAGTTTGTAAAGTTTATGGAAAATATACATATGTGCTTCTGAAAAAGTCTGTGTGTTTTTAATCTGCTCCTCATACTGCCACCACGCGATCCGAGAACTATCCCGGCGACATGAAGTCGTTTCTTTCTTAAGTAAAGGGGATGTTAAAATATACTTGATATATTAGTAATTGAAATAAAATCATAGAAAGTACATTTGAGTTTAAACTTCATGGTTTAAGTAAAAATATTTGAAATTTATTATTCACGATCAATTTGTGTACGTAAAAATATATAAAAATAGTCAGGGATAATGAATTATTTTCTTAAATAGCTGGTATATATTTATATAGTACAAGTTGATTTCAGTGGTATTAAACTGCTAGTCACCATGCGCCGCCTCAGTGCCAGGAGCCAGCTCTGATGTAATACATAAATATTCTTTCCCCATTTCCCTGCCAGTCAGTGTATTTATGAGCGCGGCGCCATGATTAACGACCCCTGGCCGGAGGAAAACCCCCTGCAGTGTTGTTATTAATATCACCCCCTCTAGCAAAAATCACTCAATGCACTCTTCGTCGTGAAGTGCATTATTTTCCACTGAGTTGCATTTTGTGGTCATCTTTCACCGCCACATTCTAAAGACGGACATTTGACGAAAAAAAGAAAACATATTTTTCTGACAAAATTGACCGAATGACATTTATCATCATCGCTATATATCACAGGCAGGCTTTGAAATGCTCTGTACTTACAATTTTGTCATCATATTGAAGAGTCATATGGTCGATGGGGAAGAAAATTGTTAGAGTGGCATCGAAAAACTGGTAAACGGAAGGTTAGCTGACCCCCTGCAAGATAGACTGAGGACATCAAAAGAATAGTGGGAGTAGCCTAGTTGCGGAGTGTGCAAGATCGAAGAGGATGAAGACTTTAATAATGGACGAACACAGGCTGATGATGATGAAATTTTTTTTTTTAGTTTTGGCCCCCATGTTCACCTTGTCAAAGTATTGTTTTCAGAGCATTTCAACATTATACGAGTAACAGGCTTTAGTGAGTTACACCAAGAGTGAGAGTAAAATCAATAGACTTCGATTAAAACAAATTTTAACGTCACCACGTATTAAGAAAAGGTATTTTTTTTGAGGTCAACGTATCCAACCGTTTCAAATCTCTGTTTAATTACGCCGAAGAACCTTTCTTTATTTGAATCTTGACATGGCTTTAAATACAGACAGTATTTAGAAGATCAAAATTTGGAGAGATGGATGAGTTACAGTAGAGACTAACCGGATTTCCAGCCACGTGTTACCCGTCATTAAAAATGACGGTGTCAGCGTCTTACGCGGCGTAGAGCAGGGGACCAAGTGTCTTCGTCGAAGGCAGGAACAAAAATGACCGCTGCCTCAATTCTCGCCTTTGACGTACCATTCTTGACATTATGGTGAAGGGGTTATTTGGCCAGCCCTCAAAATGACATCTATGGTCGCTCGGTTAGGTATGCTCGTTCCACACGGATGGCAACCCCGCTTACAGATATATATATATATATATATATATGTATATTTGGCTTAAATCTATTTAAATATATGTATCTGTAGACCTTAATATATCAGTTCCTTATTTATGTGTCCCAGTAAGCGAAGCACAGATAACATATCTCGGTCTTTTGGTGTGAGCCTGAAGGAACCATATCGAGTAGATGTCAATCTAATATTGAGCAATGTTACAAATCGTGTTCAGCGTCCTGAAAGATCCACATGAAAAGTTTGGACGGTGAACATTGCTAAACTTGAAGATTTAAGCTGTAAAATTACAGGGTCGAGTCATGAATTGGCTATAAAAGTGATTTGGAATAAGCCACGACATCTCAATTCTATCGAAAATGGAGTCAAAATACATGCACTATGAACTTATCAAATCTAGTATCTTGTCCCACTTTCTCGACTAGCTGCTCCTTACAAAGCCATATTTTGAGTAACAGTTCTCGTCAAATATTGAGGTGAATCAATTTGACGTCGATTACAAGAAAAAAATATACTTAATCTTGACTAGTTAATCGAGTGAACTTAAACACTACTCCGTATATACTCGTAGTCGGATAAATACCAAGTAAATGATATTGATATCAGCTTGATATAGCTATTTTAGGCTGATGCCGTAAAGCCTCGAAAAACGATCTTTTGTCTCTTAATATTTTTGTTCGCTCGCCTGAAATGCAATCTAATAATGTTAGTTATAATTATATAATATTACGCACGCATTTGCATACGCCATTTTGCTTGTTATGACAGTTGATACAGTTCATGTTGGTGTAACTGTCATCTTTAATTTACTTTTTTGCCACGACTGTCTTGGGGCGCTAGATGTCAGTGTTCCGCAGTCGTTAATCAACTGGCGCCCGGCTATACCGGCCGGGCGTAGAAATCAAGTCTTTTAAATAAACACGAATTGTGCTTCGAAAACAAGTTCTTGGTGTTATTAATCTTCTCCTGTCATCCAGTAATTCGATATTCAACTTAGAGAGGAGGATATTAATATATAGATATAATCACGATCTTCCCCCACATGTCATACACACACCCTCACAGGAACCAATTATTCAATACCCACTTGATCGTAGAATACATAACTCTTCTCTTAAATGCACTTTTTTGAACATTTCCTACCCAAAAAATACAATTAGCAAAAATACAATTAGCAAAAATACATATATTAAGAACATAATTCTTAATGTATTTTTTAAAACACGCTATATTGGTGTGACTAATTGTACTCATGTTTATATTTTTTAAAGGGTGTCCTTAATTTTTTTTTATTATACACAAATAATTATGAAAATTACAAGAACAACGAGTATTAATTATAATTAAATATGAAAAAAAGCATTATTACGACATCTGTTTTTATATTATCAAAGCTTTTTCCTAATATTTTTTGGTATTATCAGCTGCGGCCTAGAACGTATTTTTCTTATATGTATACAAATTTAACGTTCTCTAGAATCTAAGCCATTCATCTGACAACAAATCATCAAATTCATTACATAATTGGCCAAGGTTTTTTTTAGTATGCAAAATTTCTTTCCTCCTTGAAAATTACGCTAAAAGCCGCTATAATTAAATATTAAATACTTAGGTAAGTCAAATAAATAAATAATTATTTCCATGTGTGAAAGATGGTCACCAAAGTTTGATGCCACTTAATTCTGTCAGCTTCAACTGCCTATGACTTATCCGAAGATATCTTTGCACCCGAAGGGTCACCTCGGAATAAAAACGGTTCTCAATAATCTCCAAGACAAGAGCCCGGGGACTTTTAAAGAGGTCAGGTAAACACACCTGTATCATTTGATCCTAAGGGGCGGCTCAACCCAACCAAAATAAAGTGATAAGCAATACGCGATAACCTATCCAAACTTTGGTACTCGCTTAATGTTCCTTAACCCTTTCGTTACGGCTCGTTGGAATAAAAATTATACTGTCAATACGACGTGAATTTTTGCATTTTTTCCTTTAAAATATTATTTGAAGCATAAATGTACTTACCTGACTTGGTTCTTCTATCCTTAGGCTATAAGATGATGCATACAAAACTATAATATTTAAGAAACGTTCATTATTTAACTCCATACATGTGGTGGCATTGACACACGTGGTTTACAGAAAAATCGCTCCTATGACGAAACCTAACGATATTTATTTACATGCTTTACAGATTCCTGTAAATAATACATGTAGGTTGATAAAGGGAATGACAGAACTTCCAATTTACTGAAAGAAGCAAAACAATATATCTCGTCAACCGATGTCAGCGGTCGGGGAATCTTTGACGGCATATGCCGACAACCGATGCGAAAGGGTTAAGGTGATCTAACGAGAACAGCGCTTACAATGTACTAATTTTGTTGCCTTCTATAAATACCGTTTTTGATTAGTAACAAAATTGTAAATTTTATAAATAATTCTTTACTTTTCATGCTATTATTTGATGTATATAACTCATCTAAATTCAATTCCGTGGGTGGGTTCATTGTTTGTTGATCCGATGGTAAATTTCATTGTCATATAAATTAATCGGTAAATATTTTTTGCTTGCTCTGATTGATTTTCGATTAATTACTTTTCCGAAAAGTATGAACAATAAAAGAGCGGAATAACGGAATGCCGAGAATCGAAATCCCATTATAGGATCATTGGCAAAAATGAAATGTAATTATTAGCCTTTTGAGTGAAACAATTGGTTTATTTTTCAATGGTTATATTTATACAGCCAAAATAAATCGAGCAATTACATAAAAATAATTTAAAATTTCAGAATGGTAAAAACAAACCAACGAAAATATCACGATATCACACCGAGGTTAATCGCAATTTGACGCGGATCAATACTTGGATGGGCATGTTTTGGTTGCACAGCTTCTTAGAACCAAATCAAAAACGTTTATCATGCGATATCCTTAGAAATCCGATTAACAAATCTGTAAATAATATGCTTCGTATACTACAAATGCCGTCTCTTCAAGTCCCTAGGAGGACCTATGAGAGGAGAGATTTTGTAGGACAAGGCATGGACTATTGCATCTGACAAAACTGAGTGGCGGAAATTTGTGATGACTAGAGACCCGTTTTTAGCGTTTTGCAATTGATGCGAAATAGATGTAAAAATTTGGAACAAATGCTAATAAATGCGAATTTCAGAAAATATGCCAACGGATGTTAAAATCATGATTATTTGCGAAATTTTATGTTTCATGAATATATTATTATTTTCATTGAGTTTAGCTTTGTTGATTGATTATTATTGATAATCAGTCAACTTAATTATTATTAATAATCAGTCAACGGAGAGATGAGGACCACATGGTGAAGAGAGCCCTCAACATACCCACACTGAGAAGAAGACCTGGAAGACCGCAGGCAACCTGGACTGCAACTGTAAACAAGGATCTGAAAACCCTGGGTTTGACCGAGAATGCAACGCAGGACAGACAGACATGGCGAACGTGCACAAGGAGAGCCGACCCCAGATGATGGGAAATGGCTAGGATAAAGAAGAATCAGTCAACTTAATAAAATTCGATTATCGCTGGGTAGGTTTTTCTTCAATTTTTCTGTAAATGAATTTTGTAGCTGTAACTTCAAAGATTCCTGAATTTTGATTAATACATATTTGTAAGTATTATAAATAAATAAGAAAAGAGTATTAGAATTTTAAATTATTTGCATCTTATAAAAATATTTGCTAAAAAGTTATTGAATAGATAAAAAAGTCAGCTTTAAATGCTCAAAAATGCTAAAATCCAAACTTTTAAATGCTAAAAATGAAAAAATTGTTGCTAAAAATACGGGTGTCTAGTGATGACCATTACAGATGTGAAACGGATATTAGATGAAGAAAAATTTGATGAAATGGAGAGATAAGCTGTTTGTGCCTTTATTTCATGAACACAACGAAGAACTGAGATTTGGAGCACTTCCTATCGAACATGTCTTCTAAATGTAATGCAATTGTTTTCCATTCTTCTTGATTCATATTGGCCTTATATTTTCAATCTAGTTCCATTTTTCTTCTCACTTCTCACATATCATATTTTTGGCTTGCATTCATTCAAGCGGAATGTTTTCTAACAAGCCGTTTGATTCTTGGGCGCTAATCTTTCTTCTTTAACACTCTGTCACTGTCTGTTTAACGCATATATGCTCCATTCATTGCCACATAACCAATGATGATTTTTCCACATCTTTAATTTTTTTATTTTTTATTAACTGAGATGAGATTATTTATTATATTATTATTGTTGATTTACATCTTAGCATATTGGATATGAATAAATTCAATAACCCTTAATTTTTTGGAGAATTGGAGTTCATATTAATGTAATTGAAGGCAAATTATTGGCTGAAATGATCCTTCAGCTTAACAACCCAACATTTTAAATTCATTTTGTTTTTGCTTAGTTTTTACTGTCATTTGCACTTGCAATATTCATATTTTGGTTTATTTCATTTGCACGGGATGCACACGAAATGTTCACCACAGCGCAATGTAATCTGATGTCATACGAATCATAGGATATAAATGAATATATTTATTTATGTAGTATATCCTTCGAGTTACTTCAAAAGTATAAACTAAATGGAAATAAACTTTTTGTTAATCCTACACGTAGAATACACAGTCAATCATTTAGTTTTATTACTGATGAAACATTACATGTTTCTGTTTTTTAAATTGTGTTACAATATCCTTAAAGGATTTGTTAAATAAATTTCAACACTCTAATATTTATATATAACCAATATTCAACAATTGAAACATATTCTAACAATAAAATATTTAATATGTTTAAATGTTAAACGTGGTTGATTGAAGTTAACATTTATGGGCCAGAACTAGCAGTTTCGTGTTGCAGTAATGTTGATTGGCCCATGTCTAAGTTACTTTGTAGATACACGATTAGGTGCTTAGGTCAAATGTGTAATACACTGAAACAACATGCGCTCAAACTAAGATGTAATCGTTATTTTGTAATTAAAATAGATTATTACTCGTAAAAGCAACACCTCTATAGTTATATTTTAAACAAGCTCTCAAAATATCTATAAAAACAATCCAAGGATTACGTTTTTTTTTCAAGATTATGAATTTAGATCACAAAACAATTTCGGAAATTAAGCTTTTTAAAGGCATGTTATATAGAGTCAGTTAAGAAACAAATGTAGACTTGGTTGGGTACTTAGGATGTACCAAGAGACAGCATAGATTACAGTGCATTTTATTCATGCTCCCGCTGCCCTTGAATGCCATTATAAATAAAATTATATGTAAGGGCCCTTTCCCACGGACGTCCAGTTTTGCAGGATCGGCTTGCATTCTATTTTTTACGGGATAGCATTGGCAGTCGGAGAAGAAAATTCAGACGCAATGGACGTGAATACTCTTCTTATATTATACTGGTACTTTCACCGTCGAAAGCAATGCAAAGTTTTTTTTTGGGTTCACCCGATCCTAAAACTACGATCAAGATTAGGCACATTTCGTAATCTCATGGGTGATTTGAGAAAGGATGAATCCAATTTTTTTAACTATTTCAGAATATCCATGGCCACGTTTGGCAAGCTTTTAGAAAAAGTGAAGAATAATGTAAAAAACATGATACAAATATGAGAAAATGCATAAGACCTGAAGAAAAGGTAGCAATATTTTTGAGGTAAGAATAAAGTAAAAAAAGCGTATGCTGGATGCTAGTGGGAAGACTTCCCTTAAACTATGTACGTAACTAAACTGGATACCGTATTTTATTAGATCTAGTTTTCCGTGGCAAAACCGTACAGCACATTTCGAACGGATCGAATTTTTGCGGTATCCTGCAAACTGAATGCTCATATTAATGTTAACACAGTAGCTCGTATCAGCTCACGTAAACGTGATCCTGCAAAAAACCGAACCCGCAATAAACAGACGTCGGAAAGGCCCTAATAGATGTAATGTACTCGACGTAGCCTTGGGATTCAGAGCTGAAATGGAATTACGTTAGGATCATGCTAGTTGACAGAGCTTTACGATGGCAATTCCTTACAAACACTTTCAGATCTACTTAATGTTATGACATTAATTTTAGATTCATTGCTAAATTGATTAAACCTGATCACTGGTCTACCCAGGTAATGACTAGGCTTGGCGCTTTTAACGACAGATTAAACTCATTTCATTAAGTTTCAATCCTTAGTTGCCCATTTGGCGCTCTCTTGACTACAGTGCACATTCCGTGGGACTGTCAGTTCGTTTTGTAAGAAAATGGGGTAATTTTTTATGCAATTCAAGAAAAGTGCTTAGGTTTTATGGCCACTAAAAAAAACAACGTATGAACATTTTTGCTCGTACTATCAGTGAATTTTCACCCGAAAATGAAATTCTCATCCTTTTCACGGGATTTTTATGTTAAGCACATGTATACAGTGGCCACAATATATTGTATATGCAGTTCTTCAGGTAGCCTTACGCTCCTTTCTATCCAGCAACAAGTCATCAAATAACACTTGAAACATGTTTGTACTGTACTAACATAACGAAACTAGTCTAAGGTCAGTTTCTAAAGGAAAGAAGTGGACAAAGCAAGGTTCGTTCCAAGATAGTTTGTTTATCTCTGGATTAGTGTAAGTCATCTATCCAGGCATCTGTGAACGTTCCACGTGGGCAATAACAGCCTAACAGGCCCGACTGATGGGCTCCAGGGTCTCTCGGTGAATGCACCGACACGCCTTATTAGATGCGTTGTCGTCTCCTTGTCGGTGCATTGTGCACCACTTACTGCGATAATTAATATAAAGTGCTCGTAAGATAATCATCAAGCTTGATTTGTGTCGCTTTGATATGTAACCACTGATGTACTATATAGCTTAATATTTGACTGCAATCAAGTGTACATAATTAAATCTTAAGAAAATAATTGCTAATATGAAAAATATATCAATGAAAATTATACATATACTCAGTCCTTCTAAGCTTTATTGATCCAGTTCAAAGAAAAGCAATTCGTTTGATAAACAATGACACTCTTACGTCTAACCTGCAATCAATGGAACACAGGCGTAAGATTGGTTCTCTTAGTCTTATCTACCGTTATTACCACGGTTGCTTCTCTTCGGAACTTAAAAAACTAATTCCTCCTGCACCCACTCACAACCGAAAAACTTGTCTTACACTTGTCGAACATCCATACACGGTTAATGTGTGTCGACCAATAATTGTCAGTTTCCAAAGCTCCTTCCTTAATGCCACCGGTAAGCTATGGAATGCTCTTCCAGTGTCTGTTTCCGCCTTCCTACAATCTGGATCTCTTCCAGATACAGATAAATTTACACTTGCAATTTCCCCAATCCACACAGATACACGAACACAACACACGTTTGCCGAATGTAGCGTCCAGCCTCCCTGGCTGTGCGTCATAGGGTGCACTGGTCTTGACCGGGTGTGCTCTCCTGCATGCGATTACATAAAAAAAGAAGTAAGCGTGGAGTTCCCTAAATGCCGCAATTAAGTAAAATTGGATACGGTCGAAAAATTGAATGGGTTACTGCCTTTGCTTATAGTGTGTCGTTGGTTAGGTTGGTCCGTCTTTTGAGACCAAATGATCCAGGTCTCAAGATCTTTAGGCTAATCATCTACATTTCTCGAATACTACTGCAGCAGTTTCTACAAGAACCCAGGCTTCTGAAGGTTGTTGGAAACCATACATTGTCACAGGTGAACCTTCGGGTTCTGTTAGTCTTGGGACAGGGCAAGGACAATAGCAACTAACAGAACTGAGTGACGGCTATTTGTGATGAGTTAAAAAGGTACTATGATAATATTAATGAATAAACTGGTATAAATGATCTTGTGGCATGTAAGATTTTGGGTCTTAATGATATTTAAATTTATCGGAGAATTTTATTTCTAATGGAATATTCCAGAGCCGTGATTTGTCACACGATTGAGTGGGTAGTAATTATGTTCTGGGCTATTCAGGAGGAATCCATTTTAAAAATATATACACGTAGCATTCGTTTTGTTTGCGTTTTCAAGTTTATTTTCAAACTGAAAATAAATTAGTAAAATTGAAAAGTCTTTTACTTACGCATTGTATTGATAGCCTCTTTTCTAAGTTTGATATCAAATTGCTGTGTCACAGGATGCAGGAGTAGATTGTAAATGCAAAGAACTTGTTTTTAGTTCACAACTCGCGTTTATTTTCTAAGATACTTGCTTTTAGGTCCACCCGAACGTCATTAGGCGTTCGCCATACCGTGTCCGCGAGCAAGCTGTCAACTGACGGCGCGCTCTGGCATCTAGCGCTGTCAAGACAGTCACGGCAGAATATCGAATTAAAGATGACAGTTGCACCAACATGAAATAGAGCAACTGTCATAACAAATAAAATGGCGTATGCAAACACCGTGTATTATTATATAACTAAAACTAACATTATTAGATATGCATGTCAGGCGAGCAAATATAAATACGAGACAAAATATCGTTTCTTGAGGCTTTACGGCATCAACTTAAAGGAGCTATATCAAGCTGATATCAGTTTATATGGATGTTAAATTGAAGAAGAAATCAAACAATCGATTCACGCAATTTCGAATAGTTTTATATCACACTATTTATTATGACTGAACAAATCTTCTCTCGTAATAAGCTACGAGTATCAACAGTTGAAAATATCTCATTTGTGCGATTGTCTAACATGAATGTAATTATTTTTAATTAATTGTGTTTAAATTGCTGAAGCATTAAAGTTCACAGTTGTATATTTTAAGCATATCATTTAATATTTTGATACCCCCGTCATATACGAGTTGTGACATAAACATGTAAATTGTGTTTTGTGTGTGCATAGTAAAGCGTTGAATAATGCAGATGGTCTCCACGAAGGCATCCGCTCTAAGATCTAGAACAAAGGGATTATAAACTCTAAGTTGTGTAGCGGAGGTGTCGCTAAACGGTGTTATGAATGTTGCCGCCTCACCTGTCTGTCTCATTATGAAGCTACCTGCTCCGAAGACACCGCTCTTCCAAGAAATATAACTTCTAAAATCCAGAGCCAAGTTACTCACAACAATTCATCATTAAAATGTTGGTGTTTCACGGCTTTATGAGAGTAGTGCATAAAGCTTTAATTTTATTAAAGTCAGAAGATATAATATTATATTACAGGCATGTCGGGTTGAGCCACCTCTTAAAACAGAATGGTCCAGCCCTTGAGAGCGTTGAGCTAATCATCCGATTTATTAAAAAAATCTGACCTACAAAAATATGCCTCGGATACTATAGGTACCCTCTTCAAGTACTTTGACTTCTACCCTGGAGGTTGTCAGGAACCATATAAAAATAATAATATAGGGTATAAAGGGTCCGCTAAATAACTTTTTTTTTTTTAAACAGGGCGCAAAACATCGAGTGTAGCTTCGGCTGTGTGGTACGTAGCGCCGTCTTGTTGAAACTAAATGTTGCCAATATCCTCTTCTTCAATTTTTGTGAACAAAAATTCGTTCAACATAGCCGCGCCGCATGGAAGCGCCATTGATGGCGCTTCGCGCACACTTTCTGCCACAGCAGCAATATTCTCAGGTGTACGCACTTTTTTTGGCTTTTCACGCTTTGGTTAATCGATGAGGATGCCAGTTTCTCTCACTTTTTTCACAAGATAACAAACATAGGCAGCTGACGGTGATTCTTTTCTTCCAAAATCCGTACGCAATTTTCGCACACATTCTGCAACATCACCATAATTTTCAAAGTAATGTCGCAATATTTCCCAGCGTTGTTCAAGCGTATACACAACCATATTCGTTTAGCGGAAAAATAAAACTAATTATCTGTCAAATCAGACATGTGTTAAGTGTTACCATTCACGAAATAAGCACTAGTTCAAAAAAAAAAGTTAGATGGCGGACCCTATATTATCAAGTGAATATTGCGGTGCAAATATGTCCTAGAACGAAGAATGGACGGTGGCAGCTGAAAGAATTAAGTGGCGTAAATTTATGGTAGTTCATATGAAATGGATATGAAAATAAGATATATGTTGATATTCTGGCTTTTTGGCTTAGCCGTGTGTGGCGAATTTCTTCTTAACAATATTTCGACAACTATTGCAGGGGTCTTCTTCAGGATTGATGACTTAGTTGTAAGTTGGTGTCAGGAGGTAGTTTAGCCGTCAGCCTAACGTACCTCCACGAGCGTTATTGTTATCTCCATAGCAACTAACATACTCAATTTTCATTGGTCCGTTCTGTCGGTCATTTGGAGAATCTTGTACGATGGGTATGTTCTAAAAAGAGTACCTCCACGAACGTCGGCTAAACCCAAAAGCCACAATATCAAATCTGGCCGTGAAAACCTAAGAAGTTAAATAAGATATATCTTAGTTAATCTTTTAAAGGTATTGAAGTTAATGTATAATTAAATTATTATTATTATTCGTAATAGAGTACAAGAACGTATTTTTATACAGTACAACGATTCTGAAAGTAGAAAACTCGGTGGTGAAGCCTAGTTTCCACCTGGTTGAGGGTGCATTTAAGTATTTGCATTAGAGGGCTCATAATGTAAATATTAAAGCGATGGAACACATTACCTGGAGCGCGACAGCTCTGCTGAAACACCTGCAGATAATTCCTCACTACACTAAACTGAAAGGTGAGCCATGCTTTTCTCTTTACAGGTCTTAAACAAATAACCATAATACTGCTTTGAAAAAGTAAATAATGAATTATTTAAATCATTTTCAAATTGAATCTTTACTATTCATTATCAACATGTCCATTTTATTTTAACTGAAGTATATTTTTGACACGAGCGGCCACCACAAAGCTCTGTCAGCCGCCATGGTCTATGCCTCCTTTAGCTCTTCAGAGGTCTTATATTCAATCTATTATTGTCATTTATAAGTGTCTTTATATAAACCTGTATATACATTATTGAACTTCGTCTTTTTCTTGTCAGCGACGTCAAGTTATTTCAGCCCAGTATCTGGCAACATCGATAGCCTGTGTGTTGCTCAGCATCAAGTTTTGAGATGTGCAGCTTGTTGGGCACATGTAGCAGGATCTTAGGTGTGAGGTGTAGTCTATAGGTCTCCACAGTCGCACAATAGTGACTCTCCCTGCCGATGCATTCCCCACCGCTCGAGATTATCCTTTGTTCTACCAACTAACGGTTCATAATCTGTTCAGAGATTTCCAGGTTCGCCAGTCAAGGTCCTTGAAAGCTGGGGGGCTTTCCTTTGGAGTAATGAAATCCTCTGATGCGACTCGTTGCCAGAGCTGGAGTCTCTCATTTTCAAGGCCAGATTATTGATGGCGAGAATGAATGAAGACAAATTTTGATGGCCAGAATGTGAATGATGGTCGAAATTTGAATACAAGTTAGGTGATGCAGATTAAGTAAGGTTTTTTGGAGCTTTTATGCCCTATGGGCTGATCGAATTGAGCTTTTTGGGTGCTCTTCAAAACATTGTTTACAACATTTTCTCATTATTCAAGTAACAGGATATACTCGTTAAAGCAATAAACTGTTTAATATTAACGTTAAAATTTGGACTTTTTTGTCTTCTACGCTGAAAAACACCGTGTATAAAGAAAATGCACGGCAGATTGATTTCGTAGAGATGACGTAGACGTATCCAACCTCTTCGTTGAATTATGTTAAATAATCTTTGTCTACTTGGCTCTAATATTGGACAAAGCCGCTGAACGTGTTCAGCATCCTGCAAAGAGCTACAATATAGGTAGTCTTAACTATCAACGAGGATAAATAAACACGAAGAGTTTAGTTTTAAGCTTTCCGTGACCAGTCATAAATTGAATTGTCCATTTATTTTGAAAATAAATAAATAACATTATGTCTAATAGGTGTGTCAATGCGAATTTGTATTAAAAAAATACTAATGAAAAATTTAAATTCTGACCATATATTATTTTTCTTGACCTCCGTTTTGTGACCGATAGTCAATGTAATTCATAAAAAATGATATTCTCCTCTCTAAGTTGGGTATCGAATTACTCGGTGACAGGATGCAGGGGCAGATTAATAACACAAAAAACTTGTTTTGGAAGCACGATTCTCGTTTATTTTATTACATACTTGCTTTCTTGTCCGACCGATATGGCATTCGCAATACCGGTCGAAAAGTCAACTGACAACTGCCGAACACTGACACCTAGCGCCCCAAGACAGTCGCAAAAAAAGGGAATTAAAGATGACAGTTGCACCAACATGAAATGGAGCAACTGTCCTAACAAGTAAAATGGCGTATGAAAACCACGTCTAATTTTATATAATTAAAACTAACACTATTAGATGTGCGTGTCAGGCGAGCAAACAAAAATAAGAGAAAAAAAAACCTTTTTCGAGGCTTTACGGCATCAGCCTAAAGGAGCTATATCAAGGTGATATCAATATATAATATTAAATAATTGTTGAATTTGAATGAAATATTGACTGCAAAAATACGATCCTTATCTGATAGTACTGAAAATGCATTTTTGCTTTTCGAATTTATCGTTTTATACAAATCGAGATATCGAAATGGGAATCTGTTTTTATTTTCAGTGAAACTGAAAAATCAGTTAGTGAAAATAATGGGATGACGTGAGTACTCGTATATTCAGGTAAACGTCCCTCATATCAGCTCGCTATGGCTCGTTTGATTTATGTATGAAGTGATTTCAACTAAATTTACATACTGTTCTGGCAGCCATATTCGCGGAGTTTGTAAATAAACACAACTACACTATGTAGTGCACTATAAATTGAGTTATATCATCCAGATTCTAAAGCATTCTCATGAAATAATAAATAAAAAACAGTAAATCTTTTTCATAGTATCATTCCTGAAGATTTGTGTTTTCATTAAGAAAATTTTCAATCTCGCTATTCTCTTCAGCCCTCTTCATACACCGTGCAGTTCATGTTTTAGAATACTCTATATACTAACATTCTCCTCTCTTTCAAAAAAGGTGTTATTCCATCACGTGGTGGCAGGATTAGGAGCAGATTGATAACACAGACTTTTTCAGAAGCACATTGACATATATTTACGATAAGTTTTACGAGCTTCTGGCCGGGCGGAATGACATGCCACCGGCCGTAATGCGACCTTCTCGGTCATCAACACATAACGTGGTCGGTCCCCAGCGCCGTCAGTGGCAAAACTATATAACTCACACACCCGTGAGTGGACTTGTCCAAGATGCCAATTTGGCAACACATAAATGTGTGACAAGCGAACAAAAATATGGGACGAAACATCGTTTATCGAGGTTTTCGGTACCAGTCAGCAAGAGCTATATAGTGCTGATGTCAATAGGTACTCTTATCTAAGGCACACTCTATAATTATTACTTACTTTATGTTGTGCAGGTGACTATCAGGGAACATGATCTAAATGATCCATTGAACTTCTTTGAGATTGTTTTTATTAAGTGTCATTATCCTTTAATTTAACTGATCACCTCGTTCGTTATGTGGTCTGTGTAAGAGATTTGTAATATTCTTCTAAAGAACTATATTTCAAAGATTTTCCTACCTTTTTATGCAAGTCTTTCAATAAACAATTTACTTGCTAAAGTATTTACACCACGGAAAAAATCATTAATATAAAATGTACAAACGTATGCAAAAAGTCTATTATACATCAATTTAGATGCCATATCAGAAACATATAAACTAGTTTATTAAATGTTTCGTTACGATCGATCAAAATACGAATGTGGACCTTGCGAATTCTCTAGATTTCGCAGTAAGGCGAAATTAACGGCTGCTTTTTCTTCAAACCTTTCACAAGATTTAAATGCCTTTGAAAATGAAGTACAAAATTAACCAGGCTATTAATTACGCTGGCTGAGATTTATGGTTGATTTTTCATATCAATCAGTTATGCAGCAGGATCATGCATGCAAGAGGACTGTTAAATCACTCAATTTACTTATTTTATAAACAGGCACCAAGTACATAATTTAACATGCGTAATTTATGGGCTAAATGTTTAAGTATATAATTATTTTTACATCAAAATTCGGGTTGCACTAATAACTACACAGCTGTTGTATACTAAGAGCTACACATATACAGATATTCGTTGAATAAATAAATTATTTCGGTGAGCGGCATGGTAGATGAATATGCTAATCGACTTGTAGTGAAATATTGATAACTCCCCTTTCATCCTGAAACCTGAGACCAGTGGCGTATCAAGCAATAAACGTAATTAAGGGGGTCAACTTTAGTAAATAGATTAAAAAACACATATTCGTTAAATAAAAACATGAAAATATACTCAAAAATTTTCAAGGCGGCATTCATATTTATTCATACATTACCGATGTGAATTGAAGCATGAGACTGTTTGAAAATCTAAAGAAAAGCCAGAAAAAAGGAGATATTGAAATTCAATCAGGCTTATGAAGAACCAGTAAACCAAATCTATGGTGTAGGAATTCCTAGTTCAAACGTGCGCATGAAAAATGATTTATTACCAATTTGACTCTTTAGTATTCTTTATAAATGCGTTTTTCTCGAATTGTTTTTTTTCCAAGTGTCGATCAGAATAACTCATAAAACCATAGTTTGATCGTTGAAAACTGAATTATTTATAACTCTGTTTATTAATTAACTATTAGTCGAATCTAGTTCAAAGTTTTTTTTTGTTGTTTTTATTGAAAAACTATTTGTTTTTTCAAAATTTCCAATAATTATTTAATTTTAACGCCACTAAAAATGTTAATTTAACGTATAAAATCGCTTTTAATATTTTATTTTTCAACCTTCGGAATGCGCGTCAACAGTACACCTTTATTTCAAAACATCACGTAAAACAACTTATAACTATAACAATTTCTAAGAAAAACGTCTGAAATATTAATTAAAATAAATAAAGATAAAGGAAAACCGCCTAAGAGGGTATGGGCATGTTACATGGAGAGATGCGGACCACATGGTGAAGAAAGCCCTCAACATATCCAAGCTAAGAAGACCTGGAAGACTACAGGCAACCTGGACTGCAACTATAGACAAGGATCTGAAAACGTCTCTCAACTGATATCCTGGTATGAAAAGTTTTAGCGTGGAAACGAAGAAAGAGTATGAGAGTATCGCATTGGGCTTAGTGGTCCCCTCCAGGTAGGGTTCTCTCATCCTAACTTATTTCACTAAACAGTTTTCAGAGAAATACAATGTCGTATGGCACGATACTCTGGAGAAGCAAACATGAGTATTACTATAATAAATGCTCACACTTTAATTTGGTTTACTGTGAAAAATACTAGTATGTTAAATGAAATCGATAAAAAAGCCACAGTGAAGCGTGGCCTGGTTCTGCAAGTATTAATATGATTTCACTGTGATATTGTGGCTTTTGAGTTTAGACGTGTGTGGCGAATTACTCCTTTCCAATATTTCGACCACCATTGCAAGGGTCTTCTTCAGAGTTGATGACTTAGTGAGTGTCTGGAGGTAGTGTAGCCGTCAGCCTAACGTACCTCCACGCACGTCATGTCGGAGAATTGTGTACGGTGGGTGTGTTCCAAGAAGCGTACCTCCACTAGTGTCATAATGATTTCACTGTGCTTAATTTTTGGATAAGATAAGTATAAATGTTTTTTTTTATCAGGATCCGCCTTTGGTATTACCCGCAGCAACCATTGAAGGCTTCTCTACTGCTTTGCATGGAGCCTCCTCCCAGCGCGGCGCCTGTCACCGGCCGGAACTGAGCGCAAGCAGGAGAATTAAAGGGTGAGGAGATACCAATAATCATTCCAAATATATCATCCCCGTGATACGATAATTGAGGCGGTTATCTAATTTCAAACTAAAGTACAGTTTGACGGGTGATTTATGCGTCTACGGGCAGAACAAAGGGCCTGGCAGCTTACAATGTTGGCACAATACCCTGAATAAATTTTGAATGATGCGTATACAAATTCATAATTGCTGAAACATATCAATTTTTAAACTAAATACATAATTTTGTCATTATATAAAAAATATATTTTTTAAATTTTAAATACTTTATATCAATCCATTAACTTTTAAACGCACATTGGTTTCCTTACGGGACCGCAGATTTGCGTCGTTCAATGCCCTACGGTGCTTTTGGTTCATTTCACAATAGGATTACATTAATTTGTAATAATAGTATTAAATTAAGTTCATGGAGGAATCTATTTTGCGACGAAACATTACAAACATCGGCCTGCTAGGCATTGAACGACGCAAATTTGCGGTCCCGTATGGGACCACTGTGCGTTTAAAAGTTAATATTTCAATGCTAGTAGAGTAACCCTAAAACATGCAAAGTAGTTTGTTAACCTTCGAAGTACAATCACCTGGGATGGCAGAATAAAAAGAAAAGTCAACAGACGCATACATCAAGCAAGGCTATCATTCAATAAAAAATCGTAACAATTCTTTGTGTTGCTCATCTACTCCTCATTCTTTCATTACGCGTTCTGATAACGATCCCGACGACGTGAAGTAGTTTTTTTAGCTCGTGTAATAATAAATGACACACTCATGTTTACAGTATAAATAAGAGTATGTAATTTTATTTTATCCAAATATTTAAATGTAACTCAAATTAAAATTAATGTAAATAGAATAGAATATGGAAAAATATTTTTCATATAAAAATAGTAGCACCGGAATGACTTTATAAAAATGATATCATCAGCCTGTATCCGTCCACTGCTTCCCGCATGAGTCTCCATACTCTTCGATCCAATTTCTTATTCTTCTTCCTACCCTTCGCTATTCTTCTTATGTCATCAGTCCATCTTGCAGAAAATGATAAATGCATGCGTTAATTAATCTCCATTTGAAAAATATTATGTTCATATACTAAAAAATAGTGCACTTAATCTAAACTCCGGTGTTGTGAACATAGATGTAAGGTTGGTTCGCTTAGTCTATTCTACCATTATTTTCTACCCATCTATAACCAATCGACTCGTCTTACACTAGCTAAGCCGGTGAGTATAGCTCAATGGTCAAAGCGTTTGGTTTGCAAGCCAAAGCTCGTGGGCTAGATCTCCGACGGAGATTAAAACAAAAGGTTTTTTTTTATTGATTTCTGAGATCTAAAATACTCAGGTTAGGGAGGATTTCATCCCTCACCAGTAAAATGTCAGTCATAGCCTATTAATTAAAATTGGTGGTAGACGAAATTCATCCCGCGAAGACCACCAATTCATAGTAAATTCCTGTAAATAATAAGGATGTTGCGTGAATCTCAGGCTGCAGTCTATAACGTTGGCGGATCAACACTCCACATGCAGCGCTTAGCCATATGCACCATGGTAAGCGTCATAGAATTTTACAGATAAGACTTCAGTATTACTATCTGCCGGTTTTCTTCTGTATGTTAAAAAAAATATATAAACGGTTAAAGTTTGTAGACCAAGAAATGGCAGTTTTCAAAAATTCCTTCCTAAATACCACCGTCTTCCGTATGTTCCTTTTGTTTTAATCTCTAGTTTTTAATGTATTTAAGCAAAGAATATTACATAGATTTTGCTGCAATTTTCATCAATGTTTCAACATCAATGAAACATAATGAAACGTCGTAATAAAATAGATCTTTATTATTTTTCGTTCGAAAAGTGATTTCACATAAGCGATCAACTCCAAGTGGACTTATTTCCTAGCGATGCGGCCATTCGTTACATTGTTCCTCTCCCTGCTTAGAAATGCACTGGAATTCGGAAACTGAACTGAATTGAACTGCGGAAATTCAATTTGGCACAAGATCCGCCGATCTGTCAGACCGCCGTATATCTGAAATCTAAGGTTAAATAGTTCCAGTCGGATCGCGTTCACGAATGCACGTTTGCTTGGGTCATCTGTCACGGTTAATTAAATGCCATTCAGCGAGATACGAACATGCAAATATTCGGAGTCTGAGAAAATTTAAATAATCTTATTCTATGAATTATTTTTCGAATATCAAAGACAAATATTTTCATTGTTTTTCTTCGCAAATTGGTTCCATTACTGATATATAGACTAGAGGCCTTTGAGATGTGGTCGTACAGAAGAATTCTCGGAATTTCCTGGAGAGACCACGTCACGAACAATGAGGTTCTCAGGATAATCAAGGAAGATTTTATAGACCTTATAAGAACCATCTCAGAAAGGCGAGCCCGATGGATCGGTCACATCATGCGCCACGATGGTCTTCTTCACGATATTGTGGAGGGGATGGTTGAGGGTAGAAACTGTAGAGGGCACCCTAGACGGGAGTATTTGCAGCAAGCTTTCGAGGACATGAATTGTAGCTCTTATGCTGAGCTGAAGAGGGTTGCGGAGGACCGAGAGGAATGGAGATCGAGATGCAAGATTCTGTTGCTGCAAACCAATCCACCGGATTGATACTACGAAGAAGACTGATATATATGAGTATAATCTCCACAATTTTTTACAGTACAGTTATGACAGCATCTATCGTACGTGACTTGTAAGATTCTCGACGGTCTCTTTAGGCAGTTGTACAATACGAGGCATATTTGAGTGTATGTTTATCAACTTTTAATAGGGATAGAAAATATATTTTTCCTTTTCATATCTGAAATATACATAAAGCTATGTTTATCACAAATTGACACCTCTAATTTCTGTCATTTGCCATTGTTGTCCATGCCTAATCCTAAAGAAATTTTACTACAGAATTACCACCTGTTCATATTTTTGTGTTTTGCTGATCGCCAAAGTAGGGGACTGTGTATTTAGTAGCATATTTGATATTTTAGTTGATTTTTAAATCGGAATATTTCAATAGATCAGAAGACTAGCCCGATGTTCACGAAGCTTAGACCATTTGATCTTGAGTAAGGTGGAACAACTCAATCAACGACATCAGCAAACTAAGAGAAGGTGGCCCATTCAAGTATGGTTGGCATCGGTTATTACTTAACAGTAAGTAAGTCAATTGAAATACTCGTAAGTTGACGTCAAATTACATTTCAAACTGTCACATTACTTTCGTTCAAAAACAACGTCTCGTACTCTTGCCGTCAATCGTATTTTCTCCTGCTCTTCTTCAATTTTGCTGCTGCATTATAACGGTTATACTAACAAGCCTTATAGAGATTCTCTTTAATATATATATTCATACTACTCCTATTGAGGTCACTCCGTCTTGATGGATAGGTATGTTAGTGGCTGTACACATCTAACTTTATACGGGGTATGTTGGGATACAATGAGTTAAGAACTAAATAGAAGGGATGTGTGCTCGAGTACGCATATCTTTCAGCTTGTCTGAAATCTTGATATTTTGTTGGAAATCGTTTTTTTTGTCCTTGACAATTATTTAACGATAAGGAAGCACACATTCTTTCTCGGAGTAATAATAATCTGCTAAAGACTATGGCTCTTGGTAGAGTGGTCAGACTGTTCAGCCATATCGAATATTCACATATATTCCATGTGACAGAAGCCCAGTTTCCACATGAGCTGCACGAATTTATTTATATAAGTAATTTTGTGGAGTCTTCTGTTCAGCGAGCATTGGGACTTTTTAATATTTTTTGGAAATAGTTTGGTTATAAAATTAAATAATTATTTTAAAATCGAAATAACTACTTAATAATAATGTTTTTAAAAGAAATAAGTAAACTGATAAATGTTTATTTAATTACCTTGTTTTTACATGGATCACGTAAGGCATGTTCTCTGTTTAGGAGACTGCAGTTTCAACTAACTCGTAGACTTTCTCAATCCATCACTTGTCAAGAGACAACAAAAAACAAGGTAAATATTTTCATTTATTATTTTTAATGGATCTCAAAGTGAATGCTAAACTAAAACATTGGAAACAAATGAATTAATTAAAAATTGACTTATTTGTGTTATTGGTTATGTTAATTTGGATCAAAATTAGTGTACCAGAAAATTTTATTTCGCAATCCACTCTAGATAGATGTATTTTTTTTTAAATATTTTAAGTGTTACTACAAATACATAATAAACACCGTACCACACTATAATTATATTGACAATTATCTAACGAGTCGACTATTTAGCGTGTGATATATAACCGTACTTAAATAATTTAGTAAATTACTTAATTACTCTATTTCATCGCCTTAATGAGCGTTCAATTAGTAAATAATAAATTGTCTTGATAAATATACAACCCTGGTTAATTATGTGATGAATTAAAACATCACTGAAATTGTGTGGCAGTTAAAAATTACATTTATAAATGCTGTTCAATTTAAGGCCTCTATAATCTACGGTTCGTTCATAAATAAGGTCTTAGTTAACTGTAAAAAACTTAGTTAAACACCATAGTGTTCCCAAACATAATGCTTTCTTACGAATTCATAAAATATATGTTTAATACTCTCAGTTCAGTTTAAAAAACAGCAAAAACACGTTTTAATAGATGTTTATTAATGCCTTTAATGTAACATTTTTTTTTCGTATTTTTCGAATATTATGGTATTAAAAAAATAAAGAACAAAATAATAAAAACGCCTAACTATTTATTTGAAATATTAGAAAATAAAATGGTTTTCATGTCTTTTTACTCTTAAATTGATAAATATCAATAAGATTACTGCTTCATAAAGCACGTACGTTTTTATAAGTAAGAATATATTTTAAATATTATTTATATTTATCTGTGGCGGACTTCTGTTTTATCTATTGTACCAATTTCGATATCTATGTCTTGTCTAATAATGTTTGCCTTGTATGTCCCATATATGTCGTTAGAATCACCGTCACAGAAGGTCGCTAAATACTATTGCACTTATCAAGGTGGGAGTTGACTAGGCTCTATATAAGCAGACGACCATTCGAACCAGATTTTTTCTCTCTTATCTTTCGACTGCCTCCGTAACCTTATCAATCATCAGCCGTTCGCCGGAGACACCCTGCGTGACCGACGTACGACCGACAAAGTAACAACTACCTACTTACTAAACTTTCATTATTGTAAAAATCACTTCTAGAACTTGCTAATAAATAAAATGTCGTCAATCAATCAAGTCAAATCTAATGTAAATATTCTGTTAACTTTTGAACCATTAAAACTGCTTAAAATAGTTTACTTACTGATATTTAATTCCCCGTGACAACATTTTTATTTCTTTTCTTTCATATTCGGAATGTCGGTTGTATTTTCATTGATCTCTTCCTAACACGCATAACAATTCCATCTCAAAAATGTACAGATCACAACACAATCCAGTCACACTCACATATTCCGACATATCTAAAGACTATCAACAAAAATATTATAAAGTTACAACACGTATGGTAAAAATAACATGGATTTATTATGGCGGCTTATATTTTAGGCATTCACTTTGAGATGCATTTAAAATAAATATCAGTTTTTTAGTATGAAAGAGTATTTCTTATTTATTATTATTTTACAAACCGATGAAATTTTTTAAGAATATTAAAAAATATTTACAAGAGCAAGTTTACAGCAAATACTATTGTGTATGACATTAATCCCATCATTCAATCGGTACAGTAACCTATGTACATTACCCACGGCGCTGACTGTTCGTTCAATTACTCTGACTCATCAAGTTGCGGAATCAACACACATTATATCTATGCATACGAATTAGACACTCAAATAAAAAATCTTTTATGCAGCCTTTTATTCTGAGAGGGTTCTTTCGTCTCTCTTAATAGTCTACAGTTAAACACTCTTCGTCCCCGGGAACGCGAATGGTTGCACTCTTCCAATCCGATTATTTGCTGTCCACAAACGGACGAGTCTTCTCCAGGAAACCTCCTTTACGCCTTCCGACTGGAAACCAGGAGCTAGGGGTACATAGAGATACAGGGCTGAGATCAAAAGATAACGTATTTTGAATATCAAACGAAAAGACATTAAAATCGGTAAAAAATACTGTGTTAATTTGACAAATGCCAATGCAGATGTATTTTGAGAATTTGCTTGCGTAGAATATTTGGAGTATGATAGTATGAATTTGTGATATATGACGAGGAATATGCAATTGTTTCATACGCTTGTGTCATATATGAGTTTGGGGTACGTACGCCATTCCATGAAGTGAATGATTAGAATATTAGAGGTGTGATGGTTTGACTTAGTGGAGAATGATACAGTAAAAGGGGTGGCCGAGGCAGCCATTCATTTTCAAGAGATGCAGGTAGACTTGGCTGTTCTTGGAATACCTTTGGCCTGCGAGGCTGTAGGTAACTATACATAAAATATAATCATAGATGCTCCACGAGGCATATTTGATATGAAATGAGGCGATAACCATGAGGGCTGATATTTTTTTTTTTTTTTTTATTTAGGTTGTGAAAACCGAATGCTCTATAAAATGATGATTATAAGTTTGGTTTTTTATTGATAAGAGAAAATGCCATGTTGAAACCACCGATTTTTTACAGATCACTGAACTTAGATTAAAACATTAAGGTTCGTACTCGAATATAATAGCTAATGCGAACACCACGTACCGTTGATTGGGTTGAACCGCCCTTTAGAACCAAAAATTGCAAATATAACTTGATACAAAGCGAGGATAAGCAATGACACCGACAAAGCTGTTTGGTCGTAATTTACAACAGTTACAATAATTAAATAGGAAGTGGATATGGAAAAAATAGAAATAGTCTCTTTCTTGAAGTATGATATGATACTTAGATATGTTATCGATATAATTGAAAAAAAAAATGTCCATCCGGGCATAAAGGTTTCTTCTTTCGTCCCTGTTGTGCAGCTCTACTCTCACAGCTGGGCTGTTTGCCACCTCTAAAGTATTGACCGAGCTTTGTCGAGGCTTAAACGGTTTTCGAGAGGAAGAGCCAATATACTCTGGCCGGGATGGTGTTTGTCTGAAGAGCTGAGGGATTTTAGTTCAGGTGTGATTTTATGGGTCCTCACTATTCTCCGTTCCTACCGATCCAACACAATATTGTGTAAATCTACACGAAATCTTCAAATTTACAGGTGCGTTAAATATATATTAATGAGCTAAAGCAGTAAAACCTGTTTTGAATTACAAATTACAATGTACATATTTAATTTTCGTACTACGACTCAAACAAAAACTATCTTTTCGTAGTATCAATCCTGTGGAATGGTTTACAGCAACAAAACTTTGCATCTCGATCTCCATTCCTCTCGGTCCTCCGCAACCTTCTTCAGCTCAGCATAAGAGCTACAACTCATGTCCTCGAACACTTGCTGCAAATAATCCCGTCTAGGGCGCCCTCTACAGTTTCTACCCTCAACTATCCCCTCCACAATGTCGTGAAAAAGACCATCGTGGCGCATGATGTGACCGATCCATCGGGCTCGCTCTGTGATATGGTTCTTATTAGGTGCCTATCTTCCTTGATTATCCTGAGAGCCTCATTGTTCGTGACGTGGTCTCTCCAGGAAATTCCGAGAATTCTTCTGTATGATCACGTCTCAAAGGCTTTCAGATAAGCACCATGTCTCACAGCCGTACATCAAGATGCTACAAACAAATATTTTGGCAAGTTGCTTGCGGAGCCTTAACTTAATATTCTTTGACTCAAGAATTTTTGCTTTTTTATTAAAAGCTAACCTTGCTTGATGTACAGGTATGCGATTGTTGACTTCTCTTTTTGTTCTGCCATCCCAGGTGATCGTACTTACAAGGTATACAAACTCTTTTGCATCATTTAGGGGTACTCCTAGCACTGATATATTCATTTTCTGCTGCTCATTGCGGCTTTCCCTCATGACTTTGGTTCATAAACTATACAAATACATTAACACAAACAAAAAGCGATAGACCACGAAAAACATCTCTATCTGGAATCAGGAATGTTGATTCGGAAGACAGGAATCAAGACAATACAAGAGCTTTGAGGTGCATCTGTAACATCCACATGGAGAACTGCTTAAGAAACAATAGTCTTACATTCACTACTATGAACCAAGTGTCCAGTAATAAAATATAATAATAATAAAGCACAAAATACAGTATTAAAGCTATTTTAAATAACAAATTGATATACACAAACAAACTTCCAGTAAATGTCTTCCTTAAAAATAAGATAATATAGAAATAAAAAATAGATGAAAATATAGATGCTGGAATTCGAATCGTGAACTCTTGCGGCCATTGTTCCACTCTTTACTCAGCGCTGGTCTTAAGTAAAAATATAATAAAAATAAGTGTTACTTTTTTAACACTATATAAATCTAAATATAATATTAATTTCAAATTATTTATAAATATTTATTTATTTACCTGGTTCACGTAAGATAAGTTCTCTATTAGGAGACTGCAGTTTCAACTAACTCGTAGCCTTTCTCAACCTTTCCCTTGAGAAGGGAAAGGTTGAGAAAGAGATAGTCTTAACAAGGGAAAGGAAGGTCTCCTAATAGAGAACTTATCTTACGTGATCCATGTAAAAACAAGGTGAATAAATAAATATTTGTAATTTATAATGGAACTCTGTGAATGCTGAAAACATAAAGAAATTCAAATCATTTAATTTATTTAATGCCTTTTGTACTTAAAAATTTCGTCGTCATTTTTCAATAAACAAGTAAGAGTTATAGTTAACGAAAAACAAGTAACTAACAGGTAGGTGATGAAGAATAAGTGTTATATTGTAGTGCTAACTGAACAAGTTAACTAAACATCTTTTTCATAGACATCTCTCTTCACTCGTCTACCATAAATACAAATCTAACAAGTTTCTTTCTTGGATCGAATTTCAGTAGGATGACCATAATTCTAGCCTTGGAATTTTTAATTGCCGAAAGATAATTTAGTCGATATAAACTGCCAATAAAATACATGTCGTCTCGGGTAATGAGCTCACGTACCAAAAATATATATATATTTTTTATTATTAATTTTATTTTATTTTTTTATGTAAAAACATACAGGAGAAAACCAACAGATGGTGATCGTAATTCTGAAGTCTCATCTGCTGAATTCTATGACGCTTACCATGCTGCATATGGCTAAGCGCTGCATGTGGAGTGTTGATCCACCAACGTCATAGACTACAGCCCGAGATTCACGCATCATACTTAATTATTACAGGAATTTACTATGAATTGATGGTCTTTACGGGACGACTATCGTCTACCACCAATTTTGATAATATATGCTATGACTGGCATTTTACAGGTGAGGGATCAAATTCACACCAATATTTTAGAGCTCAGAAATCGATTAAAAATATTTTAATTTTTTTTCATACTTAAAACTTTTGGCTTGTAAAGCAAACGATTGAACATTGAGCTGTACCCGTCCGCCAAATATTATATTTAGTTATGATTGAAGAAAAATCAGCTCTAGTTTATATTTTCGGGCGCCATTTGTTAACACGTTCTAGACCATTTTAGGTTATTTTATTTACCTGCTGTAAAAAAGCTGCTGGTTCATTCCCCAACCTCGTTATTTCTAACAAAGTCAAGCCACTACAATTCTAAAATAATATTTTTAATACGCAAAGCTTTCGAAGAGCTTTTGCAAGTGCACAGCTTTAAAAGATAAAAATGTCTTACGGTAGTTTTTAAATGCAAATTCATGTTACTACCAAGAATGTAGGTAAACATAAAAAATATCCTTAATTTTTTCAAATCAAAGCTCATGACGGGTTAACCAGCCTTAATATTAAAATCAAAATATTTTACGTCGATATAAAAATGTTATTTTTAATAATTCGTCAACTTAAAATTCAAAAAATCACATTTTACACTATCTTAATATATCAGAAATATGTATCCGAATGTAAGGTTTTTGCCACCTATTAACTCTAGTATACGAAAGGTACGTTATTAGATTCAAATGAATTAATAATATAACAGTATTTTATAGGTCAATTTGTTGTATGTATATCAATATATATATGTTTTTTTTAATTCAAGAAGATAATTTATTGAATAGTCCAAACGGGTATGGGCACAATCATAGTTCTATGATATACACGAGTAATTTACTTCAATTTTAGCCCTGAAAATGAGAAACTCCAGCATTGGCAACAAATCGCATCAGAAGATTTTATTACTCCGAAGGAAGGCCTCCCAACTGGCAAGAACCTTGACTGACGACATGGAAATCCCATATCAGATTGAGAACCTGAGTTGGTAGAACAAAGGACAACCTCGAGCAGTGGGGAATGCTTCTGTAGGGAGATTCACTGTTGTGTGACTGTGGAGACCTGCAGACCACCTCACGCCTAGGATCTTGCCCCATGTGCCCAAACAAGCTGCACATCCCAAGACTTAATGCTGGGCAGCACTCGGGCTATCGATGTTGTCAGATACTGGGCAGAAATAATTTGACGTCGCTGACACGAAGAAGAAGATAACAGTTTAATTAGTTCCACAACCTTGCTCGTATTTCAAATTTCTCGTATCTCAAAGTCTCATTAGATTGCTCCGATGCACGACCAGTTGCAACTTTTTTTGGGTGTTTCTTGGTAAGCCGATTGCTCGTATCTCAAATTTTGCTTATTTCACAGCTAAAAATTGCTCGCTCGACGGCTTGTATATAAAAAACTCGTATGTTGGTGCACTCGTTTGTCCCTTTTATGACTTTTCTTGCATATCCAAGTAACGTAGGTAAATCGTTTTTTTTATCTAACTATTTGTAATCCGTTGTAGAAGCACATGTTCTTTTAAAACATGTCTACCCTATAAAGCTTGAATTTGTGTACGTATAATCTTAAGTACCCATTTCGAAGTCTTGAGTCCGCCTTATGGCTTGTTTACTAGTTTAGACTTACAAGTACTGCTCGGGCTGAGTACTTGAGTTGTGGCCTGAGTTACTTACTATATACATGAGGTACAATATTGAAATACTATTGTTCACCTACTACAGATCCCACCTTAAATATTCAAGAGAGTAACGGCTTGGTTTGGTAGTTTAGCATCTTTGCACTCACCTTAAGCTCTTTCCGAGAAGATTTATTTGTCTTGAAAATAAAGTAACTTTAGTTCTTCTAGGTTCACTAACAACTTTCTTATCGTATGACATTAAAGTTTCATATACCAGTATAAAAAAAGCATCGTATTTTAATGTAGTAATTAAATCATTTATACATTTCAATTTTGATTGTTTACTTGTATGTAAATATAAAGATAATTGAAGAATTTTTATAATTTTATATTAATTTAAATTTAAAAAATAATGGCTACGATGTTAGTATGCTAAATCGTGTCTTGGGTTGTCTTCTGTGATAACTCGTTGCTAACCACGAAGTACGTGGGAATGAATGAGATAATGTTATGGTTCGGAAATGGATTTTGCAGAATGGCAGAAATCAGATAGGAGTCATTAATAGCGTTGCTTAATTAATCGGCTATGACTGGCATTTTAAGGGCGAGGGATCAAATTCACACCAACCGGCTATTTTAGAGCTCAGAAATCGATTAAAGATATATTACCCACGACATTCGGTCTGTCATGCAATCGCTTTGACCGTTGCGCTATATCCGCCGGCCAAAATTTGTAGACAAAAATAGTCCCGTAAATATCACCTACTCATGATAAATTCCTGCAATAAATGTCTGTAATATTGCGTGAATGTCAAGGTCTAGTCTATGACATACAGCGCTTAGCCACAAGAAACATAATTTGCGTCATAGAATCAAAATATGATATTTCTACATCATACTATCACCACTTGTCGGTATTCTCCTGTATGTGCTTGCATAATTAAAAAAAAAAGTTATTTCGAAAAGTAATTTATAAATAAACATTGTTATTTTTAAGTAGCTGATAATTTTAGCACCAATTAAATTGTTTTGTTGCTCTGCTAATAGTTTATCTACAGAGTTCATACATAAAATACAAAAGGCAGGATTGGCATCAGAAGCTCCTCCGCCGACTTGACTTAAGCTTATTTAGTTAAGCGGCTTACAGTCGACCATAAACTGATAATTTCTCGGTCCCTTCTTCTTTCCACGGAGCTTTTTGTCTTTGTATTTAATACCAAAAGTCAATTACAATTATTCCGTCGCCGAAGGATCAAAAAAGCCTTTGTCGAGAAACACAAATATTCCAAAACGAAAATAAATTGCCTGCCTAAAATATATTATTTGCCAAACAAAGTATAATAAATAGGCACTTAAGACGATAATAAAATCACTCGGTGTTCATTCAGTTGATTCAATTATTAAATTGTACTTGAAAATTATATTGTTTGATTAATTCTTAAGCAAATCGTTACACAATGGATTGCAAGTAAATGCTAAATATCATTTTATTCTTATGAAAATTCAAAGTAACTGTAATCTGTAGAGACCCGTATTTTTTAGATTTTGCAATAGATGCGAAATAGATGCTGAAATTTGGAATAGATGCTAATATGTGCGAATTTCGGAAAATATGCAAAAAGATGCTAAAATCATCATTATTTGAGAATTTTTAAGTTTTTATAAATACATTTTCACTTAGTTTAACTATGTTGACTGTTTAATCAACTTAATTAAACTCTTTTATCGCTGGTGAGGTTTTTCCTCAATTCTTCTGTAAATGAAATTTGTGGCTGTAACTTAAACGATTCCTGAATAATTAAATTTAAATTTTAATAATTGCCCTATTATAAGATTAATTTGTTTTATTAATATGTTAAATTTGTATATTTGTACATATTATGAATAAAAAATAAAAAAAAAAATGTGTTGGAATTAATAACTATTTGTATCTCATACAAAATAGATGCTAAAAATATATTTTATAGAGATACTAAAATCATCTTTATGTGCTCCAAAATGCTAAAATCAGAATTATGTGCACCAAAATGCTAAAAATTTAAAAAATAGATACTAAAAATACGGGTCCCTAGAGTAATCTGTACACATAGTCTAACAATTCTGATTAAGATAACTGAGTTTTCTTCTTTATAATGACTGCTTAAATGATTGCAAATCATCGTCTTGATTGCGTTTTTATACCGGACTCTGTGTGTTCACCATCTTTTTCAGACACCTAACTCAAATTTAAGAGTTTTCTAGCCAAAAAATGTAAAAAGTATTCAGTTTAATAATTGGTTTAATGTAGTATTTTTTTGCAATTTTACAGAGATCACTTTAACACACAGCATCTTTTTTATCAATTCGCATTTATTTCCGATAAAGACTTGACTTTCCTGTTCGATCGTAACATGACGTTAATTCCGTGTCAAGGCAATCACGGCAAAAAAGCAAATTCAAGATGACAGTTGCACCAACATGAAATGGAGTAACAGTCACAACAAATAAAAATGTCATATGCAAACGCCGTGTAATTTTATATAATTAAAACAAACAATATTAGATGTGTATGTCAGGCAAACGAACAAAAATAAGAGACAAAACATCGTTTTTCGAGGCTTTTCGGCATCTGCTTAAAAAAGCTATATCAAGCTGATATAAATGGTTACCAACGACATTCAAACCACGAACCTCAAGACTTGAATATATATCATAGTAGTTGAATTTAATCCGTTTTTATTGAAATGATAACCTTGATGTTCCCAAAGTCTTAATCATTTGTTCTAAGATGCAGCTCAAACCAAGTAATAACACACGGTAAGCAACAAAAAGCGGTGATCCATCCATATTTTGGTCTGTGCCCAATGTTACTTAGCTTATGTGATCCAATGAGAACTGCGCTTACAATGTGCTATTGTCGTTGCTCAGATTTATACCAGCGATCTAATATTGTTTATGCGATCAATTGTCACGTTTCGCGATGTATAGCGTTCACGGATCAGGATCGCAGGGCATTAGCGGAGGTCGCCGTATATCCCAAGAGAGTCTCAGGCCAGCCGGTGGAAGAAGATCGATAGACTCTGATGGACTTCGTGCTGAGAAGACGACGGTCATATCATCAGGGCCACCTTGGATGCCAAGCATCATAGAAGCAAGTAAAATATAAACCTTTTTGTTGTTGTTTGTGTGAAACGTTAAAAACAGCACGGAAAATTAGTCTAGATGTAATGAAAAATAAAACTGATACCAACTCGTTATAGCCCTTTTAGGCTGGTGCCGAAGAGCGTTGTAATTCGATCTTTTGTTCCTTTATTCTTGTTCGATCCTCTGACACGCATATTTAAAAATGTTACTCTTTGTTTTAGATTTAAGTATTTATATGAAGCGGCGTTTGCATGCGTCAATTTGTTTATTGTTTTGACAGTCGCTCCAAGTCACGTGGGAGCGGCATAGTTCGATAAATGGCCGCTATGAGTGTTTGGATGCAGTGAGTCTCACAGCAATCGCCGGTGTGTGTCCGTGGAGTTGTGAGGTACACAATCTGTGTCCCTTACGGATGACCGAATTTTGTGAGAGATTAGTTTATTTACCTAAGATCAATGTGTTTCTCGACGAGTCTTTTGCTTTAGCGACCAACTACTTATCTATCCACATTGCATCCCAATGACCCCGGCGATCTGGAGTCGCTTTGATTAGACAGGGGTCTTATAACGAAATAAATAAATATATACTTTTTTTTGTTCGCTCGTCTGACACGCATATATAAAAATGTTAGCCTAAGTTTTTGATTTAATTATTTATAAAACGCAGCCTTTGCATGCGTCAATTTTTTTAATGTTTTAAAAGTCGCTCTAAGTTACTTGGTAGCGGCATAGTTCGATAAATGACGGATATGATTATATATAACACCCCCTATATAAATATATAAATTATACGAGTATTTATATCATTACACACGCAGCATCATCTAAAGTTAAACCATTACTTTCAAGCTAGTATGATGAAGTTGTAAGACATTATTACCTATAATAGTTAGCTGTTAGAGAAGCCGGTAAAAATTTCAGCAGTTGCATAAGTTCGCGATATGGCGACTTACATATTTAAGTAAATGAATTATAATTTATTGATTTATAAATTAAAAGGTGCTATTTTTATTATGTACTTGGTCGGCCCTGTGTGGCCTGAGTCGCCAGGGCCGGCTCGGTATTAATTAAGGCAGCCGCCACTATCGGTAACGAGCGATCTGCGCCCCGCCGTATCGACGGCAATTCATTAATTAGAGTCGCAATTGTCTTTATTCCGAGCAGAGAACCTCTTAAATACTGTCCCTTATCGGAGGGCTTAAGAGGGAGCCTCACGGTTATCTTCAGGTATGAGTTTCGCTCCAGAAAGACTGTCTGGAGGTTCATCATTAGCAGCATTCGAGGAAAAACAGTCTGGAGAGGTGATCAGCAATTGACAAAAATGAATTATTAATTATATTTAATTTGTTGATTTTTTAGGTGAGTTCATTGCACGTATTACACAAATGTATTTTATACCAGTGCCGGTTTGAGGGGGTGGCGCAGTGGGTCGGTAGCCCAGGGCGTCGAATAAGCTAGGGGCGCCGAGAGCAATCTATTTCATATAATATATATCAGCATGATGTAGTCCAATGCGTCCTCCCTGTATTAACTTATGGCGCAGAGACGTGGAATCTGACAGCAAGTCTTACCCATAAAATAAAAGTCACCCAGCGTGCTATGGAGAGATCCATGCTCGGAGTGTCGCTAAAAGATAGAATCCGAAACGAGGAAATACGCAGAAGAACTCAAGTAGTGGATGCTACCCAACGAATAGGCACACTCAAGTGGCAATGGGCAGGAAATATCTGTCGAAGAGACGACGGTCGATGGGGAAGAAAAGTATTGGAACGGCGCCCAAGAACTGGCAAACGAAGAATTGGCCGACCCCCTACAAGATGGACTGACGATATAAGAAGAATAGCGGGAGTGACCTGGATGCGGAAGGCGGAGGATCGAAGAGGATGGAGACTCATGCGGGAGGCCTAAGTTCAACAGTGGACGGACTCAGGCTGATGATGATGATGATGATGTAGTCCTTGCTTACTGTTACCGAAAACCTCGATGAACCATATTTCGTCTTGTATTTTGGTCGCTTGCCATACTTTTATGTATGTGGCCACATTAGGGCAAGTTACATAGTTTTGCCACCAGGCGGCGCACGTGCGCACGGGCGGTTGGTCCCCAGCCTTGGCGAAGAAAGGTCGCATTGCGACCGCGCTGCATCATACCGCGTGGTCTTAAAGCTTGTAATGTTTTTATCGTGAAAAATACAATCTGTGCCTCTACAATAAAGTCTTTGTCTGCTGCCCTGCTCCTCATCCTGCCTCACGCGACGTAATAACTCCCCTATTTTTGAGAGAGGAGGATGTTATATAGATACGTATATATATATATATATATATATATATATATATATATATATATATATATATATATATATATATATATATTATACATATTTTTAAAAATAAATATAATATAGTGCGCCAAAAAAAAAATTGCCCTAGGCGCCGCAGGATCTAGAGCCAGTTTTATAAATTATCGTATTTGAGTTAAGATGTACTTTGGGAATATTTATTAAACATTATACAATTAAAATGGATTGTACAACTAAACTAATTAGTTTTGACTGTAAGAATGTCAAAAGATCCAAATGATGCCTACGAGGCCTGTGTCTTCTAGCCGACATAGTGGCACTGCAGGAGACGTGGTTTATGCCTCACGATATAGACTACCTAGACGGAATTGATGACGAGTTTGGCTTTACGGAAACATCAGCGGTGGACACATCAGCTGGGGTGTGCCGCGGTCACGCTGCTCTGGAGAAAGGCGGTCCTGCTCGACTCACATTGACTCAATGTTGTATGGAAGGTTGTCTTGTTCGTTCCTTTAACTCATCAAGTTTCACAAAGCAAACTATTCCGGAACCGAGGTCGCGGTCCCGAAATTACAGCATCAGCTAAATGGTGATACCGAAATACCAAGTATCCAGCACTGGGGATAAGACCAAAGACCGGACATGAGTTGATACTGATTTATTTAATACGAGACCTCTTTTTATACCCTAATTTACAACATGAGTCATAGACTGCACATTCGTCGATACTGTTTTTGGACCTTGATCCCTTCAATCCACATAGAGTGGTAGATTATTGGGATGGTCAATGTTCCGTATCGATGCGTAAGCATTCCTTATTAATAATATTATTACTAATACATAGAATTTCATACACCGCAAATTATACTTGATGTTTTGAACCGTGATCCCCTCAATTTGCATAGTGTCAAAAATGCCCTGTGTCGTACCTGACTGAATGAATCTAAAGATAAAGAGTTGATTTTAACAATTACTTTAAAGGCTTTTGGATGTTTAATACAACACATTTATGTTCAAAATATCGTTTTGAACACTAACCATTGTACCCCCAATATTCTACTCCACGGACTGCTTACAAAATCTATTATACGACTGCATTGGTTTTTGGTGAAATGCCAATATTCGCAAAACACACATCGCCCTATCTTCAAGTTTTCGGTTTCTTACCCGGGATGTCATCGGGACTCATATATATTACCAGGTGGACTTCGGGAACAGAAATGTGTTGGGACAAAGCATGGACAGTGACAACTGAAAGAACTAAGTGAAGACTATTTATTGGGACCATATTCTATGAATATCGAACGCTTCCTGTATGAGAAGAAGAAAATATAATTACGTAGTTAAAATCATTTTATTTTATTAATTATCATGAAATCATTAAAAGCTTTAATATGCATCTCTTTTATTTGTTATTGTAATATTTATTATCAATTTCGATATTTAAATGTGTTATAATTCATTGAAACAATACAATTGTGAGAGATATAATGGTCTATTAGTGTTAAGTGAAAACTAACTGGCAAGTTTAAAACTTGCAACGCTGGAATGCAAATTAAATGCATTTAAACTGAAATGTTGCATAATCTTAATCTAACTTTAAACAATAAAATCACTCACTCAAAAACAGTTTACTTTGTTAACTCTGAGCTGTGTGAAGGAAGCCTTTCTTAACCCTCTCACTAACTAATTCATTTAATTATTAAAAAATGGTTTCTGCTTTCCATTTTAAGTGTGAAGAAGTTCATAATAATAATTGTGGATATCAGATACAAATAAAATAATATTTGGAATTTATCCCACAATATATTTGTAAACGCCATATCAATTAGTACAGTGAGTGTTGGCTCTATATAAAGCAAAGAGTGAGTGAAAAGGTGGATATAAATTGTGTGATGGGTGTTTTGGAAATCAATAATATATAAGGGAATTCATTGATGAAAACAACAAAATAATAGGTATAATTACAAAGGCCATTAAAAAACAATACACATTTACATCAATAGATTAATTGCACTTAAGTAAGAATTCTAGATTATTTTTTAACAAAATTTTGGTGGATAATCCAAAAGTAGATGGGGAAGCTATACAATTCTAAGTTGATATATCACTAATTGATGACACTGCTAACGGTCGTGAAGTCTGGGAAAATTGGAGCTGAAAAAAAAATGTACAGAGCAGTATCAAAGTTTCAATGGGTACAAAAGAGGGGAAGTAGCAAATATAATTTGATCATTATAAAGGTTTATATTTTTGTCCATTTTGACTCTATCTTCTTCGTAGTATCAATCCGGTGGATTGGTTTGCAGCAACAGAATCTTGCATCTCGATCTCCATTCCTCTCGGTCCTCTGCAACCCTTTTCAGCTCAGCATAAGCGCTACAATTCATGTCCTCGAATACTTGCTGTAAATACTTCCGTCTAGGGCGCCCTCTACAGTTTCTACCCTCAACCATCCACTCCGCAATATCGTGAAGAAGACCATCGCGGCGCATGATGTGACCAATCCATCGGGCTCGCCTCTCTGTGGCCCATTTTTTCCCTGATGTTATTAATTGCATTTTGTATGTATACGTTGAAGAGTACAGGTGACAGAGAGCATCCTTGTCTCACCCCTTGACGTATTTTTGCTTCCTTTTGGATATTTCCAAGTGATATTATGGCAGCTTCTTCTTTGTAAAGAGAAAATATGAGTCTTCGTTCCTTGTATTTGACTCCAATTTCTTTAATTACATCGAAGAGCTTCTCCCAATCTACTTTATCAAATGCTTTTTCAATGTCCACGAAGGCAATATATGTATATTTGTCCACTTTTATCCTCTTTTCCAAGATCATACGCAGGGATAAGATTGCTTCTCTGGTTCCCATTCTTTTTCTGAATCCAAATTGATCGCTAGTGAGAGTCTTTTCAATTTTTGGTTCAATTCTTGATTGACTCTATATATATATTAATATCGAGGATTTCTAGATTTGAGAGCTTAGTGCCTTCGTTCTCTGTGTGTAAAATTGAAAAATTATCTTCGGGATTGAAATTATGTGAATTCTCATATTCATAAGAAATTCTCCTTGAGTTTTGCAAAAATATTTTGCTTATTATAAAAAAAATGTGATCAAGACTCAACAACTATCGTTTAGTCATTGTTCGTGTTTTAAATTGAGGTGAATTTTATTGTTTATTTACCTGGTTCTCGATAAGATTAGCATTTTAAGGTTGTTGAAAGGTGAACATTCAACGTTGATGTCTTAACAAACAACAAAATGAAGAATGCTTAATTGAAGTTAATAACAAATACATTAACTGTGTTGAATATTTAATCACGCTGATGGCACTCAAGGTGTTGAGTCGCTTAAGTCTCGGCTTCCTCTCGGGGTTATCGGATAACCCGTCCATTTTCCCCTCAACCCGTTCAGCCCCGCGTCTTCCTCGCATCTTTTAGCGACAGCTTGCAGTCTGAGAAAACTCGTATAATGCATTTTATTAAAAAAATCTTTCATGCATAATTAATTTCTCTACAAAAAGTGTAATTACTTAAGTTTTGTCTAAGGCACATTATTTATAATTTTAAATTAATTTGAATTAAACAATTAATAAATGTTAAGTTTCGATTCACATTTATTTTAAATAATTACATGTTTCGGCCTCCCTAGAGACCGCCTTCAATAATTATTGAAGATGGTCTCCTTATGCAGTTTCACCAAGTATTGTCAGTCCTTAATGTTGCATATTATTTCTTGTTATAAATTCCTGTCGAAAATGAAAAAATAAATCAGATGGTGGATAACATTTTAATTCAATGCGCAATATCTGGGACTCGTATATTTATTCCATCAAAACAAACTGAAAAGTAAACAGCGCTTGTACCGTTATCTGTACCGTACCTTATATGATATTAATATTACCAATAAATTCATATAAGAAGATGTTTATTGTGAATTTGAATTAATTTTTATTTTAAAAATCACATTTTTTCATGTTTCCATTCAGTTGATTGTCTTGAATTAACTCAGAGGAGACACTAAATAAATAAATAAATATATTAATTTATATCCCAGTCCAATGATTCGTGTTTTATCACATAACATTGCGTTGTGGTAACCATTAACATTTCGTGAGCATCCCGTTCAAATCAACTAAGCCAAAATATGAACATTGCAAGTGCAAATGATAGGAAAAACTGAGCGAAAATTAAATTAACTATTTTAGGGATGATTTGACCCAATAAATTGCCTTCAAATGCATTCAAATGAAGTGCATTTTTTTAAGCAAGGGCTATTGAATTTTTTCACACCCAATATACTAAGATGTATATTGGATGAGATACTAAAATAATCTGATTTCCATGAAAAAAAAATACGTCAACACGTACAGGAGAATACCGAGAGATGGTGATAGTAATTCTGAAGTGTCATCTGTGGAAATCTATGAAACTTACCACGCTGCATATGGCTAAGCGCTGCATGCGGAGTGTTGACCCACCAACGTCATAGACTACACCCCAAGATTCACGCATCATCCTTTGTTATTACAGGAATTTACTATGAATGGGTGGCCTTTACGGGACGACTTTCGTGTACCACCAATATTAATTAATAGGCTATGACTGGCAATTTACGGGTGAGGGATCAAATTCACACCAAATGAGGATATTTTAGAGCTCAGAAATTGATTAAAAATCCTTTGTTTAATCTCCGTCAGGGATTACACCCACGTACTTTGGCTTGCAAAGCTTTGACCATTGAGCTATACCCGCTGGCTAAAATATATCAATTAATCAATATTGGTATAGAATAAAGATCTTTATTATCTTTTTTTAAATATTAGAGTACTGAAATATTTAAAAAAATAACACTAAAAACAATTTAATGTAAATTATTAAATAGTCATATAGAAAATGTGTGCGTATTTTTTAACCATTAAGTAAATACGTAACTGTTTTTATTCTGCATACTTTGTGTATCATATTACTGTTAAAGTATGAAACAAAAACATGTAATAAAATCGCAACTTTTCATTAAAGCGCCGGGTTTACGTTTTTAATTTGGCTTTGGGTAGCTGGAAAGCTCGAAAGCTCGCCAAAGAAAATAAACTCAGTCATAATCACCAGCTCCCTGGGGATGCTGCAAAGCACTCGGTTTTAATAAAGGACATGGCATCTGACCGGCGGAGGCTGTGTGGGTCAAGCTAACTGGTCCACGGGGAGCACTTGCCATGGTGCAAGCATATCTCATTGGGTCCATTGTGGCGCGACATTTTATCTTGGAATTATTCAGAGCGAGGACATGGCGTGAATGTTAATCTATATAAATGAAAATGAATGTATGAATGATTTTTTTATGTAAACACATACAGGAGAATACTGACAAATGGTGATAGTAATTCTGAAGTCTCATCCGTGGAATTCTATGACGCTTACCATAATGCATGCAGACTACAGCCCGAGATTCACGCATCATCCTTGCTATTACAGGAATTTACTATGAATGGGTGGTCTTCGCGGGACGTGTTTCGTCTACCACCAATTTTGATTAATAGGCTATGACTAGCATTTTACAGTGTTCCTACATCGTCCAACTTGTTATAGAATTAATTTTTTCGGTCAGAATGAATAATTTTCTGTTCCGAAAATAAGATCAAACAATTATTATTTTACATGATTTAACATTTTTTTTTGTAAGCACATACATGAAAATACCGACAGATAGTGATAGTAATTCTGAAGTCTCATCTGTGGAATTCTATGACGCTTACCATGATGCATATGGCTAAGCGCTGCATATGGAGTGTTGATCCGCCGACGTCATAGACTACAGTCCGAGATTCACGCATCATCCTTATTATTACAGGAATTTACTATGAATGGATGGTCTTCACGGGACGACTTTCATCCACCACCAATTTTAATTAATAAGCTATGACTAGCATTTTACGGGTAAGGGATCAAATTCACACCAACCTGACAAAACTGGCAGTGGCTTATATAGGTATGTATAAGCTTATCTTATACATACCTATATAAGCCACTGTTTTTAATTTAATCATTATTGAAGATAGTCTCCAGGGAGGCCGAAACATGTAATCGCTTTAAATAAATGTCAATCAAAACTAAATATTTTTAATTTGATATTTTTTTAATTTAAATTGTTTCACAATTATATTAATGTTTCTCAACAAGACATATTAAATAAGGTATGAAAATATATACTATTAATAATTGAAATTGATGTATGTCTAATTGAATTCTAACAATTGATAACATATTGCGTCATTTCATAATGATTCTCAAACACGTGACTGCTATTGATGCCTGCAAATCCTCGTATAATCATAATAAATTAAGGCATACTTTCATAGGCAACTTTCCATACATTCACGTCTGTAAGTTCTCCTGAGGATATATTGGTTAAGTAACATAAAAAAAAAACCTTGCACTAGACTCAGTATTAATAAAAGTGATGATGTCAGACTAGTGCAATGAGTCCTGCCTTGAGTTAACTAGTCCCTGGGGTGCACTTGCCGAGTTGCATCCATTACTTACAAAGGGACTGGGTGATGGGACTTTTTATGGTCAATGTTTATGCGTCATAAAGGTAAAAGTTCCACAATCTAGTGCACATGGGATGCACGAGAAAAATACAATTTGATAGTAAACTTCAAGACTAGTGTGTTCTACGACTGGACGAATATACGATATATTGGGAAAGGATGGGTATTTTTTGAGTTATCTTACATTTTCATATGTGTTTTCGCCACACAGTTATGTCAGTTGCTATTGTTCATGTCTTTTTCCAAAGACATCTGCATTAAAATATTATCCTGGAAACATATATTTTACATGGATCACGACGGCCTCCAAAGCAGAAACCTGGAGACTTGATCAGACGGTAGCTTTGAAAAATTGTAGGTGTTTGTATAATCGTAACATTCAAAGAAATCTGATGATTAGTCTGACACTCCTGAAGGCGAATGATAATGAACGGTTAATTTAAATAAATAAAATCTTTCAAGGATCTTACGAGTTGTTATTATTAATCAATTGTATCAGTTTATGAATTTATTGTGTTTAATTAAACTTCAACTGGTTTTCCGGAATACAGTGCATCATCAACATCAAAATTTCGGATCGTAATTTAGTAAATCAGTTTTGAATCTACTGTTCTATTAATTTGTTTTCTTCTTTTTATATTTCTGAAATTGTTTTTCTTTCTTAAACAACAAATTGATATTTTTTAATTGATATCATCATGATGATCACTTTGCATATTTAAGAGAGTTATTTCCATATCCGCTTCATATTAGAAACATATTTTCACCACAAATTGCCGCTTTTTCCCTAAAAGAGAGTATCCGATTTGTTAATCGGATTTTTTAAAGAAATCGGATGATTCTTTAGACATTGTTGATGCTTGGAACATTTTATTCTAAGAGGATGCTTAACCTATTTAAGAGAGAACAAAAAGAAAACTTCGTAGAATCAAAGGATTTTTTAAAAAAAAATTCATGCTGTTTCGGTTGTCAAAATATTTACCAAATATAATACTTAAATTATAAATTTGGTTATAAAAAAATAGTCAAGCCCTCTGTTGGAAAAAAAAACAACATTCTGAATAACCAAATATTTTTAATGTACATTTCTAGGATTGTAGAGATTCCTCAGTGAGCATGGCTTAGAGGTAATGTAAGTCGTAAGTACTCCGTATAGGCGGGCTAATTTGAAATGAATAATTAAATGTCTACGAGGAGTCGAAGCAACCTGGAAGGTATGTGTACGGTATGTGTAAGGTTTACGTGTACGATGCGGTGTGCTGTGTGCTTAATACTGTCTGCTTCACTCTGCATACTTGTCTGAGAGACTGAAGAACAAACCAGAGATAAATCACCATTAATAAAAATTAAACTTGAGTATTTTACCTTATTTAGAACTTTACGTGTTTGGTTTTGGAATTTGTAGTGCTTGACGACGAGACTTTGACATTTAGTATTGCCAATTGGAATTTTGATTGACGTAAGCCATTATTTGGAGTCATAACTAGATATGAGTTATTTTAATAAAGCAACAAATTTGTACTTTTTCAGCAAGTACATTGACATCTTTTTACGTTAAAACTTTACAAGCTTCCAGCCAGGCGGAATAACACGCCGCCGGCCGTAATGCGACCTTTTTATGAGGCGGGTATTGAATATAAGTCATATTTGTGAAATGTACAAAGAGTTTACATGATGCGTCGTAATTATAATTGAATTGATCCTGTAAGGTCAAGAGAGAATGAAGTTTAATTATTTACATTATGATTATATATAGACATTAATAAGTTACGTCAGTAAACTTGCTTATACATGAGTTCATAATAAAAATTATGTAAGATAATATCGATCTTCCGTATTCATAGCTTACAGCATATGAATATTATAGTCATAAATTTTTTACTCCAATGATCTTTTTAAGGTGTATTTTAGTTTGAAGTCAGCTTTTTATGAAATAGTTTTACCGATTACATTCTGTATTTTATATTTCTAGAAGTGTATATAAAAGTACAATACGATTTCTTCATTGATGGCTCTTGTTGTCAATATATGCAGTGTCTTATTAAAGTTAAGTTAATGAAATTATTTACAAACATTATTTTTACAGCTAATTCACGTAAACACATTGTATGATTTTTTTTAATTTTTATTAGAATATTATTTTATTATTTCAATATTCTAATCTACTTTTATAGATCGTTGACTGTATTACAATATTATTATTAATTAAATATACATATACTATACATAAAATTCTTTTTTCAACGCGTCAATCCAAGCACAAAATAACGGCAGAAGCGGGATGCGAACCGCGGATCTTGGAAACCAACTATGCCCAGGTATTCATACCGCTCAGCCAACTGGGCCATTGCTATGCCTAGACCGACTCGCGTTGAAACTAGTATTTATATCATTGTTATCATCGTACGATAGATGTCGCTATAGTATATATTCAAAGTATGTATATTTTATAAGCTTAATATTAAGCTTGTGAATAAATAATGACTGATTGAATAATAAAAAATAAAAATATACATACTTTGAATATATACTATAGCGACATCTATCTTACGATGATAACAATGATATAAATACTAGTTTCAACGCGAGTCGGTCTAGGCATAGCAATGGCCCAGTTGGCTGAGCGGTATGAATACCTGGGCATAGTTGGTTTCCAAGGTCCGCGGTTCGCATCCCGCTTCTGCCGTTATTTTTGTGCTTGGATTGACGCGTTGAAAAAAGAATTTTATGTTTAGTATATGTATATTTAATTAATAAACACATTGCATTTGATAAAGAACAATTGTACCTATAAAAATAATAATTAAAATCAAATATTGCTAATATAATGTGTTAGCGAAGTGGCTAGCGTAAGTGTATTGAACGATACTATGTATTTTTTTCCTTCCCAAATTTGTACTAGAACATAGGTCAACAAAAAATGTAGCAACTTAGTTTTACTGATTGCTGTTGTACTAAGACACCTGTGCATCTGCTGGTCTACCTGGAAAAAAAAATATGGTTACCGATGAACTTCATGACGGGAACTCGGCAATTTCATTAGTATCTGAAGCATATTTTTTACGTGATTAATTAATCATTTTTGTAAGTAGGTCTAATGTTCACAGCGATACTTTCGAGGCTTGGAATATTTCATCTTAAGAGGTAGCTCAATACAACCAACAACGAACCGTTAGCAAAAGGCGGCTACCTATCCCAGTTTCAATCTGCATCTAATGTAACTTTACACGAGTAAAGTTTGCTATAGTCGTTGATTGACTTGGGTATAATGTCTTCAAAACTATGTTTTCAAAGCTGAGGTCCATCGTTTACAAATTTAAATTTAAAAAGTTTTAAAAAAATGACTGTATTTTCTTTAAGCAACTTAATACTCTAAAGAAGATATCAGCGGTTCTCGATCGCTGTGCCAAGACTAAGCGAGCGGTGAGCAGCAGTGGCCGCGCGTCTTGCGCACACACTTCCCCAGTTAACGACTCAAGTTATTCGCGGCTTAATGAAATGTAAATTAGGGAACGGGCGGTGAAAGTTTGAGATCCGGGACCGGCTACGGGGATAAACTGAAAGACTATATAACGCTTGAATACAAATCAAAATGATTGACAAATGCACTAATTAATAAAAACAGTTAGCTTATAGAGATGAAGTACCCAATATCACACATATTCCTGGTGTAATATGAGGTGAAAATGTTTCTCAAAATCTACTCAAGTGTACCTTATTGATAAAACCTAGTGTTGTTGCTTCCCCGTAAACAAATTCCATGTAAATTATTTTAGATTGGTCTATTCTACATCATTATTAGAAAGAGTGATTTTTGTGTCTCATCGGTTAGATGTTCAAGTGAGAAGTAAGTATGTATTTTATCCAACTGAAAAAAATATATATAAAATAAAACCTTTAACTTATTGTTAATAATAAACACTAGGCGCGTCAATCCAAGCAGAAAAATAACGGCAGAAGCGGGATGCGAACTGTGGACCTTAGAAACCAACTAGGCCCAGGTGTTCATACCGCTCAGCCAACTTGGCTATTGCTATGCCTGGACCGACTCACGTTGAAACTAGTATTTATGTCATTGTTATCATCGTATGATAGATGTCGCTATAGTATATATTCAAAGTATGTATATTTTTATTTTTTATTATTCAATCAGTCATCATTTATTCACAAGCTTAATATTATTATTTTCAGACAGTCTATTTATTTTAGTAAGTACCACTCGGGTCTCGAACCAAACTAGGGTATATGTTTCAGGTATACGAGTATTCAAGTTTTTTTATTGTATTTAATGATTGATATTGTTCTTGGTATACAATAATAGAAAAAAAAATGTATATTGATTTTTTTATACTGTGATAGTAATTTTTAAATTAAAACGTTTGTAAATGTATCCACATATTAATCACAGTAAATTCATATTGATAAAAAACTGCATTTCACAGTTTATTTGCCTTTGAAAATGTTTTTTACTACGTAGTTAAATATTGATATGTTTCGATCTTTCCAAAAATATTCAATTCATGAATAACATTCTTTGAATAAACGTATTTTGAAATAAAAATAAATGTATAAATTATTGGTAATGTATTTTTATTTGAGCGATAAAAAGTAAAAAAATCTTTAAGTAAATAGCGTTGGAAACTATTTTCTTTATTTAAACTACGAAAGTCTAGATTTCAAGTTAATTATACTATTCGTATTACGAGTATATTTTTTATGTATGAATACATAATTTTTTTTTTTTATGTTAAATTAAATTTAATGTAAGCAAGGATATTTTAAATGGTAATCTTGTAAGATTTATGTCACCAGTAGAAATATTAATTTATAAATAACAACGAGCAAATAAAAGTAAATTTAAAACATCAATTGCGCAGAAGACGATGAAAAGTATGCCGACTCTATTTTGCAGGGTAACGTTAGATTCGGAGGTTTATTTTTTACATTTCAATGTCAGTTTATTTCCTTCAAAAGCTCCCATCTAAAAGCTTTATTATTATTGTACAATAATCTGGAGTGTAAAAATTATGATCCACGTTGAAATACATAATAAATTTATACATCTTCTTAAGAATATTATTGTAAATACACTAATTTTGGTTAAAAAAAAGACTATATAAGCTCATCCAGGAGCAAGTCTAAACAAGAAAATGTATGATGGTAAAAATATAATCAACGTTATCTAAAATTAAAGTAATAAAAATATTTATCTTTTATTTCTATTATTTTAGACTTGCATAATTATAAATTTGACTCAAGAAATATTCTTGAGTCAAAGAATATTTCTTTAGGGCTCCGCAAGCAACTTGCCAAAACACTTGTTTGGAGCATCTTAATGTACGGCTGTGAGACATGGTGCTTATCTGAAAGTGATAAAAAAAGACTAGAGGCCTTTGAGATGTGGTCGTACAGAAGAATTCTCGGAATTTCCTGGAGAGACCACGTCACGAACAATGAGGTTCTCAGAATAATCAAGGAAGATGGGCAACTAATAAGAACCATCTCAGAGAGGCGAGCCCGATGGATTGGTCACATCATGCGGCACGATGGTCTCCTTCACGATATTGTGGAGGGGATGGTTGAGGGTAAAAACTGTAGAGGGCGCCCTAGACGGGAGTATTTGCAGCAAGTATTCGAGGACATGAATTGTAGCGCTTATGCTGAGCTGAAAAGGGTTGCGAAGGACCGAGAGGAATGGAGATCGAGATGCAAGATTCTGTTGCTGCAAACCAATCCACCGGATTGATACTACGAAGAAGAATTATAAATAATGTTCATTGAAGTTTTTAAGGTTTTTATTAAACATCATGACTTTAGAAACTAAATCAAAAATATTTCAAATGATGTTGATTCAATTTGCGTAGTTATCATTTATCCATATTTGTACCCAATCTAAATCTATTAAGTTATGTCAGCCGCCAATATTATTATTTTATCATATATCAGATTTGGCTCCCAAGTTCTACGGAGGACGTTCTATGAATAGAAACCGATGGCCTTTAAAGCTTAATTTTTTTTAAAGCTTTTTGTTCACCTGAATTATTCGATATACATTTTGTGTACGACAAAAAATTGAAGACTGGGTTCTTTCACTTAGTCAATTTTCGAAACTGAAATTTTAATTCTTCTTCTGTTGTCTTGTATTATGTATTATAAAATCTAATAAATTAATAAGAGCAGAAACTGCGAAATAAAAAAGTCGTTTTTATATTTAATGACTTGAAATATGATATTAAAACCTTCTTGCGGTTTAACGTAACAAAATATTCTCTCGATTTTTATTTAATATTTAAGAAGCAAGCATCTCGTAGAAAGAGAGCTTTCGTACAAGACAAAGCTCAAGAACCGTGCAATAATCTCGGAGCTTTAAAAGCTGCAGAATAAATAATTGAACAATGTGTCTTGGTTGGCCACCGGTCGTGAGAAGGTGCCTCTGTAAGGTATTGTCTCGAAAGCTCGAGCAATCTCTGCAGTCGACCTGCGAGGCGATTGTGGATACAATTAAGCTTCGCTGAATAACAGCCTTAAAGGAGCTTATCCCACACAAGACACCAGAGTCAGAAAATAAGTTATTTCATGCATTTTTAAAGCACTCGATCTCATTTAATTTTGTCGTTCAAGACACGATTTTGAAGCCTTATTCATTTTATTTCCATGTACGGTTATAATCCAATTATACGTGTTCCATTAACAAATAACGATGATTTGATGACAATGATAATTGTTGATTGAAGTTTGATTAATAACATCAGCTTTGTCATTTATGACCAACGAGAACTGCAACGGTCCTAGTCTAGATCCCTGAGGAACCCCTAAATGCTTACACGAGTAAAAGCTGTGTGATCAATCAAAGCGATAATCGTGATGAACATATTTTAGCTAATGAATTTTTAATCTTGTGTAACATTTTTTATATTTAGTTCTTTTTATTCGCTTTATATGTAAATAGTTGTCAGATGTCATTATTTATTCGCCGGAAAAATTATCTTTAAAATTCAACTCCATTTGGTAACATACTCGGTTTACATGGTTGGTGAGAGTTCAGGAACGTGAAAAAAAGGCAGCTGTTGTATCCATATTTGGGCGTTTATTTGTTGAAATTTAAAAATAAATAAAATAATAAGTCAAGTGTTTCCGATAATATCTTTATTTGGTTCTTTGTGGCGACTTAACTTTTACAGTTTACTTATCGTTCATCATTCAATAATTAAACGTTTATTAATTAACATTAAAAGAGAGTTCTAATAATTAATTTGGCGCTCCTGATTATTTGATAATTTAGTTCTATATGGCAGTTTAACTTTTTTACAGTATATTTAACAAACATCATGATTCCATATCCAATCCCCTCATAAGAGCATATTTAGCACCAATGTTATTGCTCGGCGTGCAATGAACTGGATTCACAAATTAAATACGTAAAAATGTCAGCTTTGGTTGCTGGACTGTATATAAGATTTGAAAATAACTTTCAGCAAAATAATTACATATCTACACTAATTATAATCTAAGTGAGCGCAACATGAAGGAGGATTCATTATCCTCCAGTGTGATAGAGATTTGACGTGAGTAAAGACCAGTTCAGATAAAAATCATAATAATCTGTAAAATAAAAATGTCTGGAAGTAAGTAAAGCAATTTTAATTGAAAGACTCGTTAAGTAAAAATAAGAAATACCTTGCGCCGGATCTTACCAGTCGGACCATTCTTTAGTCCGGATTATGAAAAATAACTCGCCGTCTTGTTTGATTTTGATTTCTTTGGAGCTTTTCAAATTAGCATTTGTCTTCATTAGGGCCGAGGCGGGCCCGGGACAAAACAAGGACCGCGGCCCGCGGTTTGTAATGAAGCATTAAAGTTTTAGCATCTATGGCGAAATAAAACGGACGATGAATTATTTATGCCCTCCGCCGAGATCCCGGGCAATAAATCTCATCTTTAGCTTGCATAATTAAGACGCTACTATAATAACTTTTATTAAAGAATAAGCTTCTTTTTAATTTCATATTCGTTCAGTATATGAAACTCGAATAACCGAAATATGATTAATAACTGAAACACACAAAAATTCATATTCTTATCAATCAATCTGAGATTGAGACACAGCAGACACGATTCGATTCGATCCACGAACATAGTATACCATTCGGATCAGGTTTTGTTAGGCTCCCCACTTCGTACCTGCAACTTGGATTGCCCCAAAAGAAGACCTAGCCCCTGGACATGACCAGGGGTGGAATATAAGGAGTATGCCAGACGAAGACACAAATAAAAGTCTAGTATTTTTACAGCGGACCGACTGAATATGATTGCGGCGTGTAGCAGATCCAATCCTACCTTCTGGAGTGTGAGCTGTGTCCATGCAGCTGCTTCTAGGTAGACCTGATGATGACTGGAAGTAACGCCATCGACATCGCTCACTTCTAGGCAGATAGGATCTGACCCTGTTGTTTCGACACGATTATAAGTATATTATATACGAGTATATAGCCATGTCCACTTTGCAAAGCAAGGGTGACAAATATATCGGAAATATGCATGCTCACAATGCAATAATTTTCATGATCAGCTAATATTCGTCTTTAATAAAAGTATGCATCCATCTTGATTGTTTGCGTTCCGCACTTATCGAAATATCGAAAAATTACAAACATGGAGACTAAATATAACAATGTTATGTTCAGTTTATAAGTAGATAACCTAAAATACATAAAAAAATTAGGGACACAACAAAAAACTTTGGTGAAGAAATTATCAATCAAAATAAAATAAAGGCAGGAAAATTCCATTGAACGTTTATGCATTGCAAATTTGTTCCTCTCCGAATAAAATTCTTGGACAAAGAGTTCCCTATCAAAGAAGTATCTTTCGACTGACTGCACTCTGGGCGGGCAGAGGCTTCCACCTGTCCGTAGCACATTTACCTTAGCATAAATTATATTTTTATTTTTACTGAAACTTTGTTATTCCACTACCCAGGCCATCGGAAAATTATGAAAACGTCTTATTATACATTTTTCTTTGGCTCGGCGAAACGGACGCGGAGTGTTTTCTTTTCTTTTAAGAGATTTATATCGTTCTCCTGTTTGAATTTCCGCCGAGTTTGATATTTTCTTTTCATTTTTAAAAAAGGATAAGATCAACTTTAATCCATTCACGCGTAATGAAGCAGAAATAATTTATATGGATCCTTTCGTTTGTAACAATGGAATCTTTTAGAATTTGTAAATAGCCGCGGATTTAATATATAATCCGCTTGAACAAAAAATGATGAATATTTTTAAGTAGATATTGAAACCTAAGATATTATTATGGTTAAAAAATCATTAATTTAATTTAATTGTTTTAATTAAAGTAAAGCTTTTGAATAAAGCCCTGCGGATGAATTATTTTTCAACAAGTTTCGGACAAGTTTCTGTTTGAGATGTATTTCAATACTTCTTATAACATTTTTTTAAATGTGACAGACGTCTTTATATGTGTCAAATTCATATTTATAATTTTAAACTTAATTTCAATTAAAAAAAAAAAATTTTTGATTCACATTTATTTTAAACGATTACATGTATCGGCCTCCCTGGAAAGCATCTCCAATAATGAATGGTGTCAATAATGAAGATGGTCTCCATAGCCAGCTTCACGATTGAGTACCAAGAAAAAACCTTGCTTTGTATATTCTTTCTCCAAAGGTTCTTATAAATAACTATTTCTCGTTTTTACATATTTTGCTAACAATTCATAAAAAATGATTGACGTTTTTACAAGCAGATATGTTATTTTTGAGATATTTACATGAATTTTTTAAAATACTAAAAAAAGTTCGGAGGATATAAAACTTGTCGAATAGGATGAAAAGAACATAAAAATATCACTCAAAATGCAAAGCAAAAAAGCAAACACGTAACAAAATACCGCCTATAAAAAACTACTTTACAAATATACACATTTAAAAAAGCGTTTTACAGCCGAAAAATGCTCCGTTGACAGCGCCCCGGCAGGTGACTTTACGGCCGGTGTCGTGTTTATAACTAATTCTACATAAAAATATGATTTCCCCGATGCGCTACAAAAGCTCGCTGAAACGAGATTCGATACGATCCCAGTAAAAGCTTTTATGACTCTGCCTCACAGGGTTGTCCCGGTGCAGCCTCCGAGCTTTCAGCCTGGAGGCTCCGGTGTGAGGCCTTACCCTGACCGCGCTGCAAAACTGAATTACCTTTGCGCTTGTTACTTTCGGAGAAAAAAAAAACAGATACTTTTGGCAGCAAAACTTGTTGTTTAAGTAAGAGTATATTTTATAGTTGACAGAATCCTGAATTAAAATGTAACAAAGTTTTTTAAGTACTCTGTTAATCGTTAACGAATTGTTTTTTTTTTTATGTAAGTTAAACAATGTTTACTTGATTCAAGCGTTTTTATTTTATTTTTACTGATAGTAATTTGGAGTGACTCTAATACAAAAATGATCTTCTTAATAAAGTTATTATTTTAAAATATACAAATGATGTAAAAATGTGCAGTTTTTTTTGACGCGGAGACAACGTCAAGACTAGTAAGGTTTTTTTTACAACATGTATAAATTAATGTACTTTAATTATTTTGACACATACGAGTACATCAAAATATCAAAGCTATGTGAGCACATAAATGATCATTTATTTAAATTAATTTATTAAACATTAAAAAACAATGCTAAATACGCTTTGCTAGTACAGTCAACCGTCATTTAGCGTCGTTTTAAGGCCAGAGGTATAGAAAATAAGTCTTCTCCCCATATTCCATATGTTAAACATACTCGTATAGTCACTACAAATTAGAGTCATTCAGTTCTGTGACTATTGCATATTGTTTCAAGACATCTCAAGGTTCAGCTGAGAATATATAAAGTTATCGAAGACTTCCAAGACTTAATGTAGTTTGTGAGTTTTATTTTGAGTGATTAGTTAATCAGAATTTTTAGTGAGCCGAATGATCGATGCTCTTGAGGTCAGTACCATTGTGAGTATAGAAGTGTAAGCTATATGAGGGTTGTCTGTATACCAAAGTATTATTGAATTACGATCTTTCTGTTTTCTTCTGTATTACTCTAGGAAATATCAAATTGCATAAATATATTTCGCTCCCTTGTAAAAAGCTTTCTCCGAGGGCCCGCCGATGTAAGGGAGAGAGTCGTCCCTGCCGGGCGATATCGAATATGCACTTCACAAGGAAATGAAGATATTATTACTCCAGCATTTTACAGGAAACACATTACGGAAACACGCCTCAAACAAATAAGCCATAAAATAAAATACAACCTTCAATAAAGTAAAAACTCGCATAATTCGCGACGGAAACTCTCATAGAGGTGGAGAGACTTGGCTCTTCAGGCGCTGCGAAAAATACGATACTGCAAAATGTATACTGGTTTGCTTGCCACGATCTTACAAAAGAAGTTTCGCGATGTTCGAGTATATTCATATCATCTAATATACTATGATGTTATTTTGTTTAGAAAAGCACGATGTTAATATCAAACTTTACTTAAAATTTCATCGACGCTATTTTATTTTATGCTAATGATAATTGTGCATTTAATTTAGTTAACATAATTCAGTAATAATAAGGTTATCATCTGACAAAATTTGGTGAAACTGCATAATTATAATTTGAAATTAATTTTAAATAAAAAAATATTTCATCATTGAAGATGGTCTCCAGGGAGTCCGAAACATGTAATCATTAATAATAAATGTGAATCAAAACTGAATATTTATAATTTAAAATTATAACACCATTCAATTCTTAAAGAGATTTTCTATTCCATTTTCTAAGGTTTCGAAAGAAAATATGTAGTTGTACTCAAACACACGTTTTTTATTATTCTTAGTGATGTTCAAGTCAATGAGACTTTTTAATCTTTGACGTTCAAGATGCGTATAGCTGTGCTTGTAATTATTGTAAGTTAACCCCTCAAAAATTTGGTAATGGCGCTTCTAAGTGAGTTTCTAGCAGATCTCGATAATTTTTTTTTATAATGGCAATGGTAATGTTTTTTTTATATTTATGAATGTTTTTGTTACATACGAGTATTTTGCAAAACCTGAATTTTCAGTATGAATTTTTAAGTTTACTTCATAATCGTCGAGCATCTCGACCAAGTTGAAATATTTACATTGATTAGGGATTTTTTTTTTTTTAATTATTATTTTAACCTCTCCTCCCCGGTGATGTGTATCGACTACACATTGCTTGTAATAACTTTAATATCTCTGTAAATATTATACATACAGGGTTCAGATTTTAGGTATTCCTCCATAATACATTTACGTATTGAAAAAAAAAATATTTAGAATAATAGGCACTCATCGGGTGCAGGAAATATTTTTCTAAAATCCGGAATAAATTCACCACTACAATCAAGACGCGTCAACTGTCATGTATTCATTCGACCTGTCGGAAGTCATACAAAAGCGTGTGCAAAAATAAAATAAAAAAATACCCAGATACGTAGGCATCTATACTCCTCACTCTCGCTGACGTACTAATTATGAGTGCGCGAGACGGGGAACCTCCAACCAAAATGATTTCGATGACGCGCAAGCTCATCGATATGTCGACAGGCTAACTAATGTTACTAAGTCTCGGACGTTCGCGAGGCAAGCTGCGTCTGGCCGTTTGAGGTCTTCGTCTGATGTTTTTCATGTTTTCAGCTATTAAATGTCAATTATTACTGCTTATTGACATCAACTATTATAAAATTAAGCGATATCTTTGAATATTTTCATTTTTTCGAATTTCTACTCATTTTATTCACTTTAGATCAGAATGTGTAACGATTACACATCATCGGAACGCGCGAAAGTTTTTAACATAGTAAGGCGAGGGTTAACACCATAAACAGACTTTCGAATGGTTTTTTCAGGATCTGTGTTTCGTTCCATATATAATTTGAATCTCTCCGTTTAAATATGTAGAAAAAAATGTTTAAAAAATACCGTCTCTGTTAGTGGCGTCGTTCGTCTCCCATAGCAATTTCTATGATATCAATCTAAACGGTGGCTCCTCACTTATCTTCATCTACGAAGTATGGTTGGATAGTAAAAAAATGATGTACCAGAGTTAGTAGGAAGGCACAGCTGGGTATGTCCAACAATATTATTATTATTATTATATTAGTATTTGTATAGCGCTCTTTTATGACCGAATGATCATTCCAAAAGCGCTTCTTTGCCTCTCTGAGTAAAAAGGTGGGTCTTGAGTCTGCTTCTGAAGGATGCCTCCGCTTTAAGCTCTCTTATGCTTTCCGGTAGTGAGTTCCAGGCCATTGGTGCAGCGTAGCTGAAAGCCCTATTGCCAAAGACCGTGCTAGGACTACCTCCCGTCAGCTGCAGGGTGCTACATTGGACTGTTCGTAAAGTAATGTCGTTTTCTCTCAACTAACGACATGATTGTATTTTTCGGCAGAAAAAAACGCTATAAAAAAATATTATTGTTCCCAAATTCATTCCATACTTTAATAAAATTATCGGAAATTGCCAATACTTAGATCTATTAGCTGCCAATTTCCATGCCTTGTTCCAAAATCATAGACCCGAATATCCGCCTAAGAACATATCATGAGTACCTCCAGGTATTCGAAGCGACAGCAGCAACAGAGCAGCATTGTATGTGTAATATTTTGGATAATATTTTAATCGGAATATTTATGAAGACCGAATGATACCCAACGATTTTGTAATAATAATAAAGCTACCGAGGTATGGACAATATGTTCCTTAGGGGCGGTTCAATCCAAAATGTCCGTTTGTTATATAGTCGTATGAGGAACTGCGGTAAACGTTATTGGGAGAATCTCTTTAGTGTACGCTATTGAAGGGTTGACAAAAATGTACTCGGTAGAGTTTCGGTCATGACTAACAAAAACTTTGTGTAAATATATTTTTTTCTATGTTCAGTAGTATATTGCTGTTATTATACATTTGAATGTAAATATTATAACACCCATATTAAATTGTATTTAAACTATGACCTTGGTATGCCACTTTGCCTGTGTTTATGTATACGCATATAGTATTGTGTTCATAGCCTGTTTATATTTGATCAGTTAAGAGGGTAATTCGATATAAATAATGCTCTCGACACAACACATGGCTGATCCGTTCTCAGGCCTGTTGACTGATTGCTTACAAAATAATAGATCTAAAGCCTACTGGGAACATTGACTAGAACCATTAAAATATAATGAATTAATTAAAAAATAATATGTTTTATTAATTGCTAAATTACTAATTGATAACTCTTATTGTTGTAAGCTCCAAATAATTCGACTTTTTAAAAGTTAATAAAACATATTTTTTTATGTAAGCACATATATGAAAATACCGACAGATGTTGATAGTAATTCTGAAGTCTCATCTATGGAATTCTATGACGCTTACCAAAGTGCATATGACTAAGCGCTGCACGTGGAATGTTGATCCGCCAACGTCATAGACTACAGCCCGATATTCACACATCATCCTTATTATAACAGAAATTTACTATGAATGGGTGGTCTTTACGGGACGACTTTCGTCTACCACCAATTTTGATTGATAGGCAATAACTGGAATTTTACGGGTGAGGGATCAAATTCACACCAACTGGGGGGTATTTTAGAGCTCAGAAATCGATTAAAAATCATTCTTTTTTTTTAACCTCCATCGGGGATCGAAACCTTTACCTCAATGGTATATATACCTGCCGGCAAAAAAATAAATAGATTTAGATAACTAGACTATGTCCAGAAGAATATTAAAAATTGCTTCTACATTTAAATTACAAATGGGGTGAGTACAAGAAATATTTTTCGAAAAACGCAGGTTGATGATATTTTTATTGTTTTTTTTTGTGTTTAATATTCATGAAAAAGCCCTCTATACATTATTGTTTGCAGGAAGCTTCCCAGCGCCTCCTGCAGTCTGCGCAGTGAGGAGTGAAGTGGTTGGGAGGGCACTTGGCGGTTGACAGATAAAATCGTTGGCCGTCAAATGTTTGCCCTTGGAGATGCTGTCGATCCATCATAAGGACCACTAACCGCGATGCATGCTTTTTGGCCTATAGTGTTACTAATAGGACCACTGCGCCGATAGCAACTAATATTTTGTAAAATAAAATGTGGACATAAAAACTATATTTATAAATTATAGACAGCTCTTTGTCCCAATCAGAGCAGTTAGCATTTCATTAAATTCACTACAAATTATTATTGCCATACTATCTTTTACTTACTTGCACATCAATATACCAAACCATTTTATTTAGTAAACTCAAATACACACTATTATAATTTTATATTAATTTTCATTAAAAAATAATTACATGTTTCGGACTCCCTGGAGTCCATCTTCAGTCCAAATGAATCATTTAAAAAAAAAGTGAAATCGAAACCCGATTTTTAAATTTAAAATTGATAAAAAATTATAATTATGCAGTTTCAGAAAATATTGTCAGTTTATAACCTTAACGTTATATCAAATGCACACATCAATGTTTTATAATTATATTTATTATATATAGATAATATAAACAAAGAAATATGGATATGAAAAATTTATTTGTTTCGCCTCTAGTTACTAAATATGTACCCGTGTGTAAACATGCCTTATAACTTTATACCTATATAGAAACATACCTACTACACCTCAACCCATCTTCTTTTGTATCCAAATGTAGTTAGGGAATTCGTGGGTCATTCTCCAACTGTTTTTACAGGTAATGAGATGATTTATTACTCATGTGTATTTAAAAGTATATATCTATCTGAAGAAATACATAAGGATGAGTTGCTTTTTAAAACGAATGCCTTTTGTCTTAGGAGCATATAAATAACCGAAGTCTTACAACTAATGCTTGGAAAAGTACTCAAAATATACTTCGGATACTGTATCTTTTCAAGTTCCAAGATTCTCATCCCAGTGGTTGTCCAAAATTTCATATGAAGATTTTTTGGGACCACATGCTTCTGATTTGAACAAGATATAGGTAGAAAAGAAAATACGTGAAAAATTAAAACTGTATAAATTTATAATTCTTTCTTTTAGTTACGAGTATCTCTTACACTGTAGGCAATCGCTGTATCACTATGCTTTACTATTCAGCAAGACTTTGACTAATATGTTTTATATGTAAATTATACACATATATTCAATCATCAATGTTAAAACGTTTAAAGTAATGCGTAAACCTTTATCGGATTAACATCCGCGCAGCAGTCTTGGGCGAAGCTCTGACGGGCACATTAGGTTGACAAATCTGACTTCAGGATCCCTTACTGGCTTATCGCCCAGCCCATCGGCGGCACGTCCAGCGATCCGCTCACTGCCAAGCGACATACTGTAGCTGGGCTATCTTACTGCCAGCCCAGTCTATACTCTGCCATATGTGCGCCAGTAGTTCCGTGATCTAACCTGCAGAGCTTTGTCTTGATCTAGCATTGATTCAGTCCATACTGTCAGCCCAGTATATACTCTGTCATATGTGCACTGGTAGTTCCATGATCTAACCTGTATATAGCGTTGCTTTGATCTAGCAGTGCTTCAGTCCATACTGTGTTAAATGTGCGCCGGTAATTCCATGATCTTATCTGTGCATAGTGCTGCCTTGATGTAGTATAACTTCAGTCCATACTCCGTCATATGTGCGCAAGTAGTTCCGTGATCAAACCTGCATTGTTTTACCTTGATCTAGCATTTCTTCAGTCCATATTGTCATGACAGTCCATACTCTGCCATATGTACGCTGGTAGTTCCATGATATAACCTGTGTATAGCGTTGCTTTGATTCAGCATTGATTCAGTCCATACTAATGACAGCTATACTGTCAAATGTGCTTTGAAATGTACAAGTATGACTTACACTTGTTAACTTACAATTGAGACACTCAGATCGGCTAGAGCAAATAGAAGCACCCTGCAGCTGACGGGAGGTAGTCTTAGCACGGTCTTTGGCAATCGGGCTTTCAGCTACGCTGCGCCAATGGCCTGGAACTCACTACCGGAAAGCATAAGAGAGCTTAAAGCGGAGGCATCCTTCAGAAGCGGACTCAAGACCCACCTTTTTACTCAGAGAGGCAAAGAAGTGCTTTTGGAATGATCATTCGGTCATAAAAGAGCGCTATACAAATACTAATATAATAATAATAATAATTAACTTGCGCATTGTTTTAATCATAAAGTTAGTCACATGTCATTGAATATTGCCGAGCTATTTGTAGTCAAAATTTCATATCGAAACTTATAAAAGTATTTTCCTTAAATGTATTACTTATCAAATTTAGAATCTACATCAACAGTTACATAGAGAAAAATTGGTGGGTGTAAAGTATGTGCGTAAAATAGTTGCTTACTTACCCTGTGTCGTTCCTCGGGTTGACCGGCTCCTTATTTATTTATTTATATTCAGTATCGAAATTCCATTTTTTTACAAATATTTAGAAACATAGAGTATACATAGATATACAATAAATAGAGAAAATAATAAAAAATAAAAATAACACAAAAGAATAAGAAGATGACACGTGTCAAAGATCACAGAGATCAAGTAAAACAATACCATCGACAAAAGAGGAAAAGGATGTAAGAAAAGGATCGAGGTGTGCTGGTAGGCCATTTAGGAGCGACATTGCCGTTGTAGCAAATTGAGTGCTTGAAGCTCCACAAGCATCGACTGGGATCAAAAACAATGGATGGCTACGAGCACGGGTGTACCTATCTGGAACATAGAAGTTAAAACATTCAAGAATTCCAGGGCTGTAAATTGAACCGCGAAGAAGAAGGAATGAATGTTTGAGTGCAGCAATTTTCCTCCGTGACTCTAGCGAATGGAAAGAAAGCATCCCTAGAAGAAAAAGAGTTGGGTAATGTTCGGAATTAAATGAATTGAATGGACAGTTACCGTAAATATAAAAATAGAGACGTCGGAGAAATTTTTTATGAATTTTTTCGAGCATGAAAATGTATTTGAATTTATTGGGATTCCAAACTAAACTCCCATATTCCAGAACAGATAGAACGAGTGAAGAATAGAGAGTACGAAAAATAAGAGGGTTATGAAATTGACTAGCCTGGCGGGTGATGAATCCGAGAAGTTTATTGGCGCGTGAAGTTGAATTGATTATGTGAGTATGGAAAGTGAATAATGAATCGTAGGTTATACCTAGATCCTTGACAACTTATAATCAAATGGCTCAGGCCATGGAAGCGTCAGACTAATCATCCAATCTCCTTAAGAATTTCGATTAACAAATCACTCAAAAATGCAACTGCGGGTTCTTCAAATCCTTCGCTCGTGTCTTGGATGTAGTCGAGAACCATTTAATATGTTATATAGTACGAGTTCATCTATATATAGTATGTCTTTAAATTAGCCATATCAGTGGCGTTGTTCAAGATTCTGTTGCTGCAAACCAATCCACCGGATTGATACTACGAAGAAGATCAGTGGCGTAAATTTGTGTTGATCATATGTTCAGATATGAAACGAATAATGAGAAGAAGAATAATGTTATTTATATTTTGAACGTTCTTTTTGAGATCCATTTCAACTATAAATTCGATAAATACTTTGCACCTTGTATATATTCATACTGATTCAAATTCAAATAATGCAAGTTTTCGGTTTCGCTTTCAATGAGAACTTCGTTAGTTCTCTGCTGACAAATTATATACCGGTTAAGCAATTATGATTTTTCAGTAAATTAAAAAAATAATTGTTTAATCGGTGTAGTGTTTCGAAATACTCGCTTCGAATGTGTAAAGACCCGCCTTGAAGTGAGCGTTCAGTTGTCTCTTTAAATTATCATCATCTCCCACGAGACATTTTTGAAGAGCGCTGTTCCCCGCACGGTTAAAGCTTTAACATTTAACCGGGAGTTATCTCGAGGTCCAATCGCGGGCTTTTCATATCATATTGACGTATCCCTCGGACTGGTCTATTTTTTTGTGTCTCGCGCTCTGTCTCTCTTGGTTCAGAAAGGGCATTTCGTCAATCCGATAATGATGGCATCATTGAGATGAGATCTCATGTGAATGGAGCACAATGGGATTCTGATATGTTAATGTATCATTTACAGGCATCATTTGAATGTTCGCATTAACATAATAACATAACATGCATTTGGTTAGATGCCCAAGAATGTTGATGATTGATAATATTGTTATTTTTTCTTTTTTAAAAAACAATGACATTTGTACACTGCAGTAGTGGGTTTCATTATAAGTAGATTAAATTAAAGGATTTCTGTCAAAATTAATTTGTTGTAGATCAGCATGAAAAATAAATGTTGTTTTTTTCATACAGTTTATATATTAATTTAATATCTATTTTATTTAATGAAAAATAGTATTTATACAATCTTAACGCACAAACCCTTGTAACCTAACCTAACCCTTTAAGTAGTTTAAGTAAAAATTTTGCAATGATAAATAATATATTCAAAACATTTATTGTATCACAAACACCTTCTTCTTCGTAGTATCAATCCGGTGGATTAGTGTTTGCAGCAACAGAATCTTGAATCTCGATCTCCATTCCTCTCGGTCCTCCGCAACCCTCTTCAGCTCAGCATAAGAGCTATAACTCATGTCCTCGAACACTTGCTGCAAATACTCCCATCTAGGGCGCCCTAAACAGTTTCTACCCTCAATAATCCCTTTCACAATATCGTAAAGAAGACCATCGTGGCGCATGATGTGACCGATCCATCGGGCTCGCCTCTTTGAGATGGTTCTTACTAGGTGCCTATCTTCTTTGATTATCCTGAGAACCTCATTGTTCGTGACGTGGTCTCTTCAGGAAATTCCGATTCACAAACACCTTTATTATTTAATACTTCATATAAATAAATAAATAAATACGTGATTTTTTTATTCGATGATGCGGGGTAATTGGATGAATAGTCAACGCGAAGACCAATAGACTAATCACGAGTATGAGTATACAGATCTTCAGCTTAAGTCTTCGCGTCCTCGGTTTATTTTTCACCGATTAAAAAAAAAGCCGATATACTGCGCCTGTATCGTCCCAATTCTTCTTTACGGCTGTGAATTTTGAAATCTCACAAAAAAATCAATACAGCGGTGTACTGGACCATCCATACTACAGTCGATTAAGAGGCAAATGTAGACCTAGCTGGCGTAACTACAGTAGCTCTTTTTATTGCCGTCCTGGAAGGCTTTCGCGAACTATGTATAGAATGTACATGATGGAATTCTGGGATGCAGTACTGACACGGGATGAGTCGAGAATCATGACATCTGATAGAGCTTTATGGTGGAGGTTCCTGACGAACGTGTGCTCCAGTACGGAAAGCGACAGGGAAATGAATGTAAGAAATATGAATTTCACTAAAAAGTTAATTTAATCCTATTTTTTATGATCTTTTTATAATTAAATTGATAGTATTACAAAAGCAATAAACAAACTTTTTATCACTTAATTTTTGATAATATAGTAATGAATGTATCATAAAATATATTCTGTGATTATAAATATTTTATTGCTTACATGATATATGTTAGCCTTTGTAAAAATGGTATTAATTTTACTTACGTAAGAATAATACTCTAGTCTCGGCATTACGGTATTAGAAGTCTGTCGCGTATTTCCCAGGGGATGTGGACTTGGAAGAGATGTTGCAACGGGAAGCTAGTGAAGCAGAAGTACGGAGCTAACATAATAAAGCCGAACGAATGTCACGTGGAAGATGTCATACTTCCCTGGTAATAACGATGGCAATACAGCCTGTTTGACATGACATCTTTATAGTTATTACTAGAGCGAGGTGTTGTTCGTTTCTGTGCGGCTTACTTATTTTTATTTCACGTGATTCTAGCGGATGTTGTCTTTGATAAAATGACACTTTTGATGTTTTCGTTAAAGTTGAGTACGGAATTTATTTTGCAAGACCTTTTAAATGAGAAAAGGTTTGTTTAAAGTATCTAAGAGTGTTGTTTAGGTCAATAATAATTTAGTTTAGTATTTTTATGGAATAAATTTACAATCTTGGTAGATGGGTCAAAGCGTTTGCTTTGCAAGCCAAAGCTAGTGCGTTCAATCCCCGACGGAAGTTAAAAAGGCTTAATCGATTTCTGAGCTTTAAAATACCCCCGGTTGTTTTATTTTTATTATTTAAAAAAAACAAATTAAAAGTGTGCAATGGCTGTATAAAATTACAAAAGTATTTTATCGCAACAATTAAAAATATTAAAAAAACAAGTTAAAAATATAAATAAATATCCATTTTGTTGATGTTGTCTGCATCTAGGTGCTTGCATAATGTCTCCAAAAAAGCAGACACCACAATAGTAACGGTCCATTAAAAATATGAAAAAGTTACTTTATACTCGTATATTTCGCATTTATAAGATTTCATTTGTCGCGAAGAAACTTCCGGTCGCGTTCGTTGCACATCCGGTGGCTGAAAAACTGCAAAGCGCGCAAAAAGCGCAAGGTAGAATGCAGCGGGCCGCGTGAGATGCAATTATTTTCCCGTTCCAAAGAGAATAACATGTTTGTATGTTGGGTAAGAGTGCAAGACACGTGCAGCGCATTCTCACGTGAAAGACGAAAGCTGTACAAAGTAGAACGAGAACGTAAACGCGATCGACGCTTTAAGCTCATTCAGAATTGACCCATTCGTGTAACAAAGTTTTCAGGAAACACATCTGTATTGAATCCGTATAAGCGCTTTCTCAGATTCATAAAATAGTTTGTTATTTGTTTGTTGAGTTTTTTATTCGTTTGTGGAATAATATTTTTTACTTTGAATTACTCTAACACAAAAATTTTAGTATATTTTCATAATTAAGTTTTTTTAAATATGTTTTGACGATTCATTTAAAAATGTGTATTTTCCTTTACTTGCGTAGTCGTATTATTGTGTTTGTTAATCTGCAAAGCCTTTAAACCATTTAAATGGTAATTGCTTAAGCTGTGTGGGTACGTTTTTTTCTTTTGAAATATACCCACAGACAAGTAAGTCTAAAAGCCGATTAGGATCAGTTTTAATTGCACTGTTCTACGTCACCACACTTGTTTATTGTCTATCTACCATTGGTCAATTGTACACCAATCAAAAGCTTAATTTTACTTTTGAATCAATCTTTTCCATAGCAAACAATAATTTTCATAAAAATGACAAAGAAATTTAATGTGCCATGTAATATTGACATCAGCTTTTTTAGGCTGATGCCGAAAAGCCTCAAAAAACATTATTTTGTCTCTTATTTATGTTCCCTGGCCTGACACGAACATCTTATAATGTTAGTTTTAATTTTATATTCAAATTCACGGTTCTTGCATACGCTATTTTATTATATTGTATTATATATAATATAATGAAATAAAAGTAAAGAAATGTAATTTTAAAGAACGAACACGAAGACAAAATGTAATTACGAAAAACGTGTTATTTCATTCATTTTTCAAGCAAATAATAATAAAAATAATCATAAATTGTTGTGAAATAATTTTTCACGCTGTTAACATAAATTATAAACCATACAATGAATCTGTAATTTAACAAGTATTTCATATCAGCCGGGGCGCAATTAATTTTATTTTATAATGGGTCAAAATATTTCATCGGTTACATTGTAATAAGATTAGTTTTAAAACAAAGTTTTCCCAGAAATAATTATAAAATAATCCGCCAGGCGATGAAATATATTGTGCTCTGCGGCCTCGGTAATGGCGCCATTTGAAACGCAAAATAATGTTCCGAAACAAAACGCGGATATTTAATCGAACGGAAATGTTTAATAGAAATTATAAATTGGAAACAATCTATATGTAGAGATGCTAATTGAATAATAACTCAGTACTTGTAATGATGATTATAATTGGATCTACTTCATTGATTCTGCAATCATGTAGATCTCGAAATATCACTTATTTGGATTTAAACGCTTACTATTATACCCAAGAAAATACACCACCATCCCTGAGTATTTATCTACATAATTGATATTGATTAGAATTTGTACTCTTGTACATTTTATCCTAAATGATGAATTTCCTTGTATCTATTTTCAATGATCACTTACTTTTATGTATGCCTAAAATCAAGTTAATATAATCTATTAAGTTAAGCACTCAGTGATTTGAGTATAGAACGTTCTGAGTAATTTATTTTTTCCAAACTTGAGTAATTTAATAGTACTTTATTTTACTCAAGTAATTTAAATGTAAATATATAGTTTGGCAGTTGAAGAAACAAAACTAGGTTGATGAAAATATCGATGACATTTCCGTATTGGAATGTATTTGGTTTTGATCTCTTGAAGAAAAATGGTACGTGAAAAGCAGCATTTTCATCATTTTATTTTAACTATAAAGAAGATTAAAATGCTGTTCAAATAACATAAAAAAAAATAACTTTTTGAGAAAATGTATTGACAGAACGTCAGTGCAGTAAAGACAGGTGGAAGATTTCGTTCCTGTAATTTAGATGTCAAAGATGCACAACGTTTTGAAAGGCTAGTTGAAGATGTTGACGACACAGTAAAGGTATTAATTTAGACAAACTGGCTGCCGACGAGCAGTCCGCCTCGACTGTATGTGTAAATAACATTTCATGAAATTGCTGAGTGGTGAATTTAATAAAATTTGACTGTTCACGATTATTTCAAAATCCTAGATTAAAAACTTTCTTAAAGCGGAATTAATTTCGAATCTAATACAAATTATGATTTTACACAAAAAATAGACAGTTTTCAACTTTAAGCTTGGTAAGTCTAATAAACAGCTTATTATTTGAGCCAAATTGAACAAACGTAACAAAACACAGCGGTTTTAAATTGCATTTCGCGTTGCAACAGAAGTGTAGTACGTAATTAGTTTAGAGCTTTTAAGCACGAAGTGAGCTTTTTTGTTGCAATAACACTATTTGTATGAAAGCTCTCTCGCAGGTCTGGCTGGCAGATGTCAGCCTCGTCTAGGCCAGAGCCTCCAGCCACTTCACAGCTTTATTGTGATTAACAGAGCTTTTAGCAGCGTGAGCTTTCGAGGAAAACGAAGACTTAATGAAGATTTCTTGTCATTGATTTTTAACGAGGTACCGAGGAACCAATTTGGAATCCTCGTTAACCGGAGGCGCTGCACTTGGCACGTCTGGAGACGTTTTAAATTTATTTTTACGGAATGCTTTTTGACGAAAATTTCATTCCGCCTTACGGATTAAATACCTTTTATTTAAGCCTTACTAATTTGCATTATTTTTCAATAAAATATGTAAGTTTATATATTTTTTTAACATTACTTTAAGATACATTAAAAATTAATCAAAAAGAATTTGAAACCTTATTTTAACATGGATCACAATGAGTACTATTTAGGTAAATATTTTTTTCGAAATTGCAGTCTTTCGTTTAGGTAGACGAAAGACTGCAATTTCGCGTTTTGTGCACTTTGGAACTGATGAAGATATCATGAATCGCGAAACTGCAGTCTCCCATTAAGTGAAACAGCGCTCAGTGATCCACGATAAAACAAATAATGAAATTATTACACATTAAATAATTTTAAATATGTTAGATGCAACGATTTTATGTAGTCGTATTTATAAGTAAATTGCTAGTAAATATGGCTAAAGAATTTGAATACCATACTTAAATTCATATATTTAATCAAATTTGGTTCTGGTTTTGATAAACTGTGCAGTTTTTGAATATCTTTAATCAATATATTTTTTCAGTATTGGCAATAATGTTTGCTTAGTTCACCGATTTATGATTCAACTTTATGCATCCAGCTCTTGGGCACCACTCAATAACTTTTCTTTTCCATCATATTATTATCCGGATACATAATTTTCCCACTCTCATTTTTACCGGCATGCAACTACACGCGCTATATTGGAAACACTTATAAGTATGATACATATGTCTCATTTAATGCCTTATTTTCCCCTACGTTTCAGAGGATCCTATTCATTTGATCATGATTTATTGCTGGTTAAGTATACGTAAAGCGATCATCACAGGTATAATGTAGATTTGGTTCAATAAATAACAATACAATCGGTAGGAGCTAAATGGAGATAGCAAGAGTCACGAAGGCTGTCAAAAAACCGGAAATGGAAGTGGTTTGATGGCGTAAAAAAGCCTTTTGCATTTTGAGGAAAACCATAACTACTGGGTGTGCTTAGAGAGCAGCGGCGGATCAATTATGGCTGAAAACCAATATAACAAATAATTAGGATGGTTCTTGAAGATAATCTTAGATTTATCAATTTTGATAAAATATATTTTATAAGTTTTTTTTTAATTTAAAGATTCAATTTGAATTTATTTATATTAATTATACCCTGTTATGTTAAGATTTTCCACATCTTTTCTTTAGCTTAAGCATATGGCCTTCGCATATTGATATCAAATTTTCCTATCAGAAGTCTTTATCTATGTTTTGAGAGATGAGAAAGCAGCTCAGATATCCTAAATATATTTTAGATGCTAGTAAATCACCTTTTGTAAGGATGCTTAATGACTTACTTATTATATGAATTTTTTTTTTAATTTTTATTAGAATATTATTTTATTATTTCAATATTTAAATTAAATATACATATACTATACATAAAATTCTTTTTTTCCAACGCGTCAATCCAAGCACAAAAATAACGGCAGAAGCGGGATGCGAACCGCAGACCTTGGAAACCAACTATGCCCAGGTATTCATACCGCTTGGCCAACTGCGCCATTGCTATGCCTAGACCGACTCGCGTTGAAACTAGTATTTATATCATTGTTATCATCGTACGATAGATGTCGCTATAGTATATATTCAAAGTATGTATATTTTTATTATTATTCAATCAGTCTTCATTTATTCACAAGCTTAATATTATTACTTTCCGACAGTCTATTTATTTTAGTAAGTACCACTCGGGTCTCGAACCAAACTATAGACTGAATGGATGAGAAACGACTACTTATAGTTCCGACTCGGACTTTATAACCAATCATTTACCTGTGTTACTGATGTATAATTTTACCTTCTTGATATTGTCTCAAGGAGACATTATTAAATGCATTTTTTTTTAATTTTTATTAGAATATTGTTTTATTATTTCAATATTCTAATCTACTTTTATAGATCTCTGACTATATTACAATATTATTATTTATTAAATATACATATACTATATATAAAATTCTTTTTTTCCAACTTACCAACTTTCCGACTTACCTATTGGCCACAAAGCTTCATAAAACTGATTTCTTAATTATTATTATTATATTAGTATTTGTATAGCGCTCTTTTATGACCGAATGATCATTCCAAAAGCGCTTTTTTGCCTCTCTGAGTAAAATGTGGGTCTTGAGTCTGCTTCTGAAGGATGCCTCCGCTTTAAGCTCTCTTATGCTTTCCGGTAGTGAATTCCAGGCCATTGGTGCAGCGTAGCTGAAAGCCCGATTGCCAAAGACCGTGCTACGACTACCTCCCTAATAATAAAGAAACATATGCTATAACAAACATGACAATACAATAAACAGAAAGAAAATAACCTAACTTAACCTTACCTAACCTTAGCTAATACTATTATAGGTTAAATATAAAAAAATCACAGAAACCAATGTAATCAAGAAATAAGAAAAGGATAAATTTTGTTGAAAGCCCATTTAGAAGAGACATTCTAATGGAACCAAATTAACTGTACGTGAAACCTGGAATGTACCAACTGGAATTAAAAACAGTAGATTACTACGAATACGTCTCAAGGCAACGGGATCTGCGTCAAGGTTTCTTCGAGCACACAAAAAATTTTATATTTAAAAAAAAAAAATCTTTTCATCATTAATTAACAAATTAAAACTAAAGCACAATAAATACAAATTTGTGAGTGAAATGTGTGGCTTAAAGTAAGATATACAATTTAGGAACAAAATCCGTTATTACGCAACACGTATTTTTACGTTACCCGACGTCCACCACCAGAGAGTAAGAAACGTATTTTTACGTTACCCGCATTTGAGCACCAAACTAAAAAAAACGTAGTTGTATGTCTCCCGACAACAATGTGTTAAAAGGGTGGTTCAACTTAATCAGCGATACTTTACTACAGTTATAAAAAGCTGTGAAAAGCTCATAATATCAATAGACGTCGTTCTCGGTGGAAAATATTTATACTTCAAAACATTTGTTATAGTGAAAACATTTATGCAATAAGCTTGAGAATTCTTATTCACTGAATTTAAAAATAGTGTTATAAAATATGAATTCAATAACAAAGTTTACGAGCAATGCGGCACAACATTAAAAATCTTTTTCTGTAACGAATGGCGTTGGTGACGCCACTGGCCGTGAGTGCGCAAGTTGAGGAAATTGAATACATAAATCTGAATTTATTACCGAAGCGTTTGATCTACGTGTATGTAAAACCACAGTTTTGACTCTAGATCCTTCGGTTACCCATCCATACACATATTGGATGTATTGGTCGGACATTTACGACCATCTTATTTTCGTCCGCTCTCCGACGGCTTTCGCAAAGATGCACGCCGAGGATAAAATTTGACTTTTATTATTGAAATTTTGCATATAAATTTATTTGAAAGTGTAACACGTAGAATTTACGATGCCATACGTAAATGTGCGATAAATCAAAATGGACTGTGATATTTATTGTTTTTGGTTTAAAAACGAATTTTCGATAACGCTTTAACGTTTTTATCTCACAAGAAATCGATTTCTGAAAAGCGCATTTCAATACATTTAACATTGCAGTTTTTTCATTTTCTTAGTCAATATAATCCTTAGATTGTATTCTATTTTGTCATAATTTTTTTTCTAAAGTACTCTACTTTTTGTGTTGATCAACTTTTAGATACACTATGTGAAAGTAACGTTGGATATCGGAGTGTCGTGGAAGTGTTGTGATCTGTGGATTGCAGAGAAGGAATTGTTATGCGTGTTGGAAAGGGATCACTGGAATTACTCCCTACATTCCGAACAAGAAAGGAAAGAAATAAGAGCACGGTATAATGTCAAGCGAATTTAATGTCAGTAAGTTAGCTTAATATTAAAATAGTTTTAAAGGTGAGAAGTTACAGAATATTTAAGTTTGATTAAATTGATTTTAGAATAATGAAATGTTACTAGTAGGTAAGTTTTGACCTGAAGTTCGTCGATCGGCACGTAACACAGTGATTTGTTTGACGGTTGACTTGATGAGTGCTCAGGTTATGGAGGCGTCAAAGTGGACAGAGAAGAAAAGATATCTGGTCTGTTTGGTCGTCTGCTTATATAGAACCAGCTCGACTTCCACCTTGATCGGTGCAATAGTACTGAAGCGACATCTGGTGTCGGTGATTCTACCGACATCTTTTTCTATCACTTAAATAAAGCCTTCACGTCAAAAAAAATAAGTCAATATACGTGGTACGTGATAAATGCAAAAAAATCTTGCTTATTAATAATTATTTTATGGCTGTTATAATATTTTCAAGACAATCATATATGCCACTAAATATAATATAAGTAAATTAATTTATAATACATAAATACTACTTATCACAAAGTGTTGTAAAAATTACACAAATCTATTCAATCGTGTTTGAAACTGGTTTCCCATAGTATTCACGTGATAGTCTAACGCTTCTCGTCACCTGATCTCTCCAGCTATGGTCACTAATCAGACCAGTAGAGGCTTTGGTTTCACCATGCAGAGCTTGCTATACAACCAGAGCAAGAAATACAGCCTGGGGTGTCGGGTTCTCAACCTATTTGGTTAAACCTTCATCGGCTTATGGCATTGCTAGTATGTACCCTCAAAGCTCGCGGTTACACTTCCCATCCATCATTCGCTCCCGAGAGATAAATCCGCGGCTGTTTCTATGCATCATAAAGGCCTGATACATGAGATATTATACTGTGGCGTGCGGGTGTCAATGTACAACAATTTCGTGAGAAATTGCTGTGTACGTAAAGAGATATCGTGTTGTTTTAATTATTCATGCACGTGTTGACATCAAATTTGTGATTGATATTAATCATAAATCTAATAATTTTAATGTACTATAAGTGTCAATGTGTGCATTGACGTCTTTTACTACTTTACTACTTATATTTTAGTTCTTAATGTGAAGAACGTGATGTTTTTAGTGATATTTAAGCCTGCTATAAATTCTTCCCAACAAAAGGTCCCTATAATTTGTGATTGTACGAGTAATTTGTGAATTGTTAGAATTACTGAAAGTAAGATTTAAAATGAAAAACGTGGTGATATTAATTACTTTAAACTTTTCTTGTTGCGTAATATTATCGAGTTTATTTGTCATTTATAAAACATATTGTAGGTTAAAATGTATTGATATCCTCCTCTTCCATTTACGGACATCGATGAACTGGATGAAGGACGCAGGATCAGGTTCACATTATAAACAACTTTTTTCTGTTTCACGATACATGTTTATTGTCACAATCGTCGCCCGCCACAGCGAACGCACAGGACGCGCGCACTGTGACGGGCGCGAGTCAAACTTCAACTGCCAGCCCACGGCGCGATCTCTCATCTCCACGGTACCAACTGCCAATATGACAGTCCTACCAACCAACAATAAGCCAACTGTCATAACAAACAAAATGGCGCATGCAAGCGCCGTGCAACATTATATAATTAAAATAAACATTCGATGTAGATGTCAGGCAAGCGGACAAAAATAATAGACAAAAGATCGCTTGTCGAGGCTTAACGGTATCGGCCTTAAGGAGCTATATCAAGCTGATATCAGTATACTATTACATTACACACCTTACATTTGCATTACTCAGAAAGATAATTAAATTATCCTTGATGATAATGATAAGTGAAAGTCCCCTGTAAATATATGCGACCACTGCAAAGAAATGTTAAATATAACGAGAGAGTGAAAAATATTAAAACCGCAGTTACTGGTTAAAATGAGTTGGAAGATCAATAATTTCACTGAAAATACGAACGAAATTCGTAGCAAAAAAATCTGCATACTCAAAAGATTTTCTCTGAGATCTGGATGGGTCATCACAGGGCTTGAAACAGAATTAAATAACTGCCCATTCATAAACTGGGTAGACCAGTGATCAGAGTTTATCCATTTGGCGAAGAGTCTAAAATAGTGAAAAACAGAAAGATTGTTCGACGTTTGATGAAAGATGACCAACGCTTAAGCTATGCGGTTATAAATAATGTATCGCCAATTGAACAATGACAAATTGATTATCAAAACTCGATACACAACTAAGTCATCAATCCTGAAGAAAACCCCTGCAATGCCGGTCGAAATATTGGAAGGAAGAAATTCGCCACACACGGCTAAACCCAAAAGCCACAATATCAAATCTGGCCGTGAAAAGACGTTATTTAAGTATTTAGTTTGGTTACAAAATGTTGCTCAAAATTAATAAAAGATTTTTATGTTTAATAAATATTATTATGTTTTATTTGGATACTACTAGCATTTAAATCGTGGATTGAACGGTCAATATCAGAAACACGAACGCCATAAAGCGATACAACCTGAAAACATAAAATACGTATTAATGTTTAATAGCCGATACCGAAAATGAGAAAACTTTTGCGCATAAATATCATTTATCATATTCAGAATAAATGATATGACTGTATGAAGCCTGGAGGAAAAGGGTAAATGATATATAAAATATGAACTTTTATATACAGTGATGTACCAAATTTTCTTCTCACATAACTGATAATTGTGGTTTTATTAATTATATTTTATTTAAATTAATATGAATGATTAAAATATTTTAAAAATGACTGAGATGTGTGTAGGAATAAAATTTTTCAATATTACACCAAACATTACGATACGACGGTCTTACACAAATGTATATATTTTTCAAGAAATTGTACCACTAATTTATCATGCCATATAAGAGTATATCATAGTATCTTATTCCTAAACTTTTAACTTAATTTATATCGATAGCATATAGTCAAACAACAACAAAATGCTGTTAGATTTTTTCGTCTTATTTTAAGAACCTGTCTGGAACATGAACTTCGGATGTTACATAGGAGAGCATAAGCAACAGTGTGTTCTTTAAGACTTGAACTCTCATCATCTCGAAAGGCCGCCGGCAACTATTCATACATAGAATGTACTCGTCGGAGTTCCCAGTGGCAAAACTGAAAGAACTATTTATCGGTAATTTTGCAATGAGCATTTGCTACAGTTAGGGTATTTGGAATAAATAGAATAAATTAATTATGTTATTTTCTCAAAAACTCATTGATTCAATTCTTAAGCCTTTAAAAAAAGAAAGTCATTTTCATAATTTTGTTACACAATAAATGTTGTTATGCTCTATACTATGAGTATTTGGTTGGTAAGCATTGCAAGCATTTTCGAGTTACTAAGTATAACTTATTTACTACAAAAAATTAATTAAATTTTGCAATAAATTTTGCAATAAATATGCAATGATAATTAAAACCTTTTGAACTAATAAACTTTCTCTACTGATACTATTTTCGTTAGAGTTCGTATTATACAATTGTAGCACATCACTTTATTAAGTACGGTAGGAGCAGGTACTAGGGATGGAATAAATTAACCCACTGGACGCGAATTGCTTCCTTTTGATAGAGGTTGATATTATTTTCCGGATATTTTCCTAATTAGTTTTTTCGTCCGTCTGTGTGATGACTTGATGAAGGTCTCCCGGGAAGCCGCAATAGGAAATAATTGATCAATTTCTACGTCCACGACGTCAAATATACAAAAAGATTTTTTTATTAATAATAAATATTACGCTGGAACCTTATGAGAAATCTTCGTGATGCTAAATTTATTGAAGTACATAAATCTTAAATATAAAATTGAAATGGAGTTTGTTTGTTCGCTAATTTATTTGTATGTAAGACTGTAAGGTATAAAAGGTAAATACGATGAGAAGGTAAATATTTTTGAAAGCATTCTCATTTACCAAAAGTATAAATGTGATTTTCATAATGAAATACACTTTTTATTTACTCCTGCCATAATAGAAATAATAGTTTTTTTATAAACATACACAGAAGAACACAAATAGATGGTGATAGTAATTCTGAAGTCTCATCTGTAGAATTCTGTGACGTTTACCATGGTGCATATGGCTAAACGCTGTATGTGTAGTGTTGATTCGCCATCGTCATAAGCTAAAGCCCCAAATTCACTATCATCCTTTATTATTACAGGAATTTGCTATGAATGGGTGGTCTTCACGGGACGACTTTTGCCTACCACCAATTTTAATTAATAGGCTATGACTGGCATTTTACGGATGTGGGATCAAATTTACACCAACCGGGGTATTTTAGAGCTCAGAAATCAATTAAAAATCCTTTTTTATCTCCGTCGGGATAAATAATATAAGATATTAATAAAATAAATGTCCAATTCATAATATTATTATGTTTCCATAATTGCATATGGTCGCCAAAAATTTGGCTAGCTTAATCCCTCTTATCATTGATACTTCACTCGATATCGAGCGAATATTCGCTCCCCTATCCAGAACATATGGTCGTCACAAAATTCTGCAAATAAAATTATGTATTAATAATTAAATGAACACATAAAATTAAACATAAAAAAAATATACGCATCATTTCATTCAGAAAAAATATCGGCAGACGCGGGATTCGAACCACGAGCCATGGAACCAACCTTTGCTCTGTTCATTTTTACACTGCCCAGTCCACTCGACTATTTCTCCGCCCGAACGGATGCGTGAAAGATGTTGTATTTATACTATTGTTACCATCGTACTACGATAGATGTCTCTATAGTATATATTCAGAGTATGTATAATATTATTTTTTATTATTCAATCGGTCAACATTTATTCACAAGATTTTTTGTATTATTACTTTCCGACAGTCTTTTTATAGTACAAACGACCAAAATTTGAAGTAGAATTGAATGTGTACATTTAATTACTAATAATATTGAAATATAGTCAATGATCTATAAAAGACGATCAGAGTATTAAAAAAATTTACATTCTAATAAAAATTTAAATCCATGAAAAAATATGTATATTAAATAATACATTGAAAAACTATCCTAATACTTCGAGAAATAGTTGTGTCTCAAAGCTAGTTTATATCACAAAGAGGGGCGATTAAATAAACAATATAAAAATCCCCCGAGAGCCTTCGTATTTCGTAAGCTAGCGAGGAAAATGTTTATTTTTTATTGTTATTCACCTCACAACGGGCTGTACCTGCAGAGACATTTTTACGATGTTTCGCATCAAAGGAAAAATATCATACATAATATCAGCCCCACAAAAAAGATTGCCCCAACAGTCCGATGGGAGAAGTCTGAAACAATTAAGCCTCGCCATTTCGGAAACTAGACAACAATCATTATCTCAAATGAATTTTCAATATTCATAAAAAGAAAGAAGAGTGTTTTAATTTCAAAATTCTATTTAAATTTTATTTATTTTCTTTCGGAAACATTACAAATACAACTATATTTAATATGATCCTGAAATATAATATAATACAAGAGAAACAATAAGGTATTTACTATTATTAACAATAATTTTTAAAAAGTCCCGAATATGGCTACACAGAAGACTCCACGAAATTACTTTGATAAATAAATTCGTGGAGCTCATGTCGAAACTGGACTACTCTCAATTGGAATATATGAATTCTATATTTGTAGCCCAAAATGTAAAACATATTTAATATTATTAAATAATTTACTCAAGTTGTCAATGTTTCTGGCTTATTCTAAGACATATCTGTTCTCAAAGGTCCAACGGCAAATACATATAACTCTGGCGGTAATACTATCCAATGTATATTTTGGGTGATTTGTTAATAGGATTACTTAAAGAGATCGGATAGTTAATTGCCCGACGTTCACTATCTCTGGAATATTTGGACTTGAGCAAATTTATATTGATCAAACTATGGGACAGTTCATAATTTGTTTTTTCTGTATCATAATAACAATAAAAAGCTCCACAAGAAACTTTCTAAAATTTTGTTTTGAGCATCTTGATGTACGGCTGTGAGAAATGGTGCTTATCTTAAGGTGATAAAAAAAGACTAGAGGTCTTTGAGATGTAGTTATACAGAAGAATTCTCGGAATTTCCTGGAGAGACCACGTCTCAGCATAATCAAGGAAGATAGGCACCTTCTTCTTCGTAGTATCAATTCGGTGGATTGGTTTGCAGCAACAGAATCTCGCATCTTGATCTCCATTCCTCTCGGTCTTCCGCAACCCTTCTCAGCTCAGCATAAGCACTACAATTCATGTCCTCGAATACTTGCTGCAAATACTCCCGTCTGGGGCACCCTCTACAGTTTCTACCCTCAACCATCCCCTCGACAATATCGTGAAGAAGACCATCGTGGCGCATGATGTGACCAATCCATCGGGTTCGCCTCTCTGAGATGGTTCTTATTAGGTGCCTATTTCCTTGAATAATAGGCAGCTAGTAAGAACCATTTCAGAAAGGCGAGCCTTGTGGAAGGTATAGTTGAGGGTAGCAACTGCAGAGGACACCCTAGACGGGAGTATTTGCAGCAAGTGTTCGAGGACATGAGTTGTAGCTCTTATGCTGAGCTAAAGAGTATTGCAGAGGATCGAGAAAAGTGGAGATCGAGATGCAAGATTTGGTTGCTGCAAACCAATCCACCAGATTTATACTACTACGAAGAACAAAAACACTCAATATTGTTTTATTTATTCATATTATCAAGTGAATTAAGACTTAATTATGTAACAGCAATAATAATAGGCAGACATTTCGTACAAAGTATAAAAAATAAAAAAAAAAACAAGAAACGTATTTTTAAAAATAATTGCGGGCTCTAATCAAAAATGTTTCAAAAAAAGATTTAAAGTAAAAGTACCTGGGGATTAAATGTAATAAGTTGAATAAAACACGTTAAAATAAAGATAACTGTTAAGCAACTCAGTTTTACCTTTGCTTATATGATTTAATACAATATTCAGTTATTAAGACGTCATTATTTTTGGATAAATGAAATATATTTTTTATTTTTATTTTATACTTTTAAATAACAAATAAACCTTGTCAAAAAATACATATTGTGTTGATATCCTCCTCTCGGTATTGTATATCGAATTACTGGATGATAGGATGTAGGATCAGGTTCACGATGCAAAGAACTAGTTTTCGTTGTGCAATTCGCGTTTATTTCTGAAACACTTGCTTTTCATCCACCCGTTATGTCGAACGCTATTAGGCGTCCACCATCACAGTTGCGAGCGAGCTCCAACTGCCGGCGTGCTCTGACTTCTAGCGCTGCCAACAGTCGCGTCAGAAAAGCCAATTAAATATGATAGATGCACCAATATGAAATGAGGCAACTGTCATAACAAATAAAATGGCGCATGCAAACGCCGTGCAACATTATACAAATAAAACTAACATTAGATGTGTAGGCGGGCGAACATAAATAAGAGACAAAAGATCGTTTTTCGAGGCTTTACGACATAAGCCTAAAGGAGCTATATAAAGCTGAAATCAGTGTATTCAAAAAATAATATTTTATAATAAATTTTATTTTTATTGAAAAGGATGCTCACAGCGAAGTCTATTAGCTGTCGATTTAAGATGTATGATGTGAGTAGTTTTCTGTGATATTTTGACCAACTTTGAAAAGGTTATCATTATCATGTGATGTGTCATGTTATGATAACGATTTGGCATCGCTGAAGCCTTCAGGACCCTAGGGGAGCGCCTTCAGTCTGTGAGCCCTCGCTGGAAGGGTGTGAAGCCACCCTAAGACATTTGTGTACGAAAGGTCAGCGGGGTTGGATACGTGATCGGGTTATTTCAGTCGCGGGTGGTTCGACTCCGGTCACGTTGAAATATTACACCAGCTAGGCAATGCGCCGATTCGGTGCACTCGTCACATTTATAAATATATATATTACTTTATTGAAAACCTGTCCGCTGCGAAATCCGCAATATCAATAAGAAAGGTATTGTTTTCTGACGTCTGAATTTTTGTGAAAAAAAGGTAGGTGAAACAACATTATATATATAGTTTAAGAGTAATATACTTATTTATAAATAAAAGTAACGTGAAATTGCAAAATGTAGCATTTCAAAGCATTGGTCTTACGGACAAAAATTTACGGTACAATGGCATTTTTATTTTCAGCATTCACGTTGTGATCTTTATCGACGTTAAATAGATAAATATTCCATTTATTGGTTTAACGCGGATCAAATTGAGCAATGCGTAATAACTTGCTGGAAGACTATAGTTTCACCCTCAATGAAATATTAGGTAATTCGTAAAGAAATGAAAAAAAAAATGATACCAACCACGACTTGCTAACTCAACGGCAACCATTGACAAACTGACGTCAAAATGACGCAAAAAAATGGTAATTTCTTTCCGAATTACCTTCTTCTTCGTAGTATCAATCCGGTGGATTGGTTTGCAGCAACAGAATCTTGCATCTCGATCTCCATTCCTCTCGGTCCTCCGCAACCCTTTTCAGCTCAGCATAAGCACTACAATTCATGTCCTCGAATACTTGTTGCAAATACTCCCGTCTAGGGCGCCCTCTACAGTTTCTACCCTCAACCATCCCCTCCACAATATCGTGAAGAAGACCATCGTGGTGCATGATGTGACCAATCCATCGGGCTCGCCTCTCTGAGATGGTTCTTATTAGTTGCCTATCTTCTTTGATTATTCTGAGAACCTCATTGTTCATGACGTGGTCTCTCCAGGAAATTCCGAGAATTCTTCTGTACGACCACATCTCAAAGGCCTCTTGTCTTTTTTTATCACTTTCAGATAAGCACCATGTCTCACAGCCGTACATTAAGATGCTCCAAACAAGTGTTTTGGCAAGTTGCTTGCGGAATTACCTAATATTGATTATTTTGATATAATGTGACGTGAATTTAGAAAACGTAACATTTTAGCCTGCAGTCGTATCTTGCTTTTCATAAAAAATCTTCATATAAACACGGATTTGGATGCGTATCGATTTTGTGCAAAATCATATTCCAGTGTACCATATTTTTGAAGATCAATGCAGTTAAAAAATATTTTTAAAAAAGCTTCTTCAATTTTAAAACACACCTAGGATCTAAATTTCAATTGGAATATTACAATTAAGAATGTAATATTTTTTGTTGTCAATCCATACATCAAAGATATGAAAACTTTTAATTGTCTTTGTTGATTGACTCTGATTTTACAGTTTATAATAATAATATAACCTAAAAAAAAATACATAAAATGTGTTTTGTATTATATACGTATGTGTATTTAGTCAAAGTAAATATCGTTTGAGTGCATTATAGCAATTTTTAAGTCCAAATTGCTTTTTCATATCATCTAATATGTGCTTACTAATATAATATTAACTAATTTAACTGGATTTAAAATGAAATGAAGACACTACTTATGAATTATTTTATTTAATATAAGAGCTCTACAACTATTTGGTTAAACCCTGTAAAGAAAAAACACTGAACGTAAGCTTGCATAGCAAAGGTTATTTTAGATCTTGTGGAGAACTAAAATTCTCTATTGGTTTTCTATCTTCTGTGTGTTTTGATGTATAAAAAATGTGAGAAAAACTGAATTTCGACGCACGGTCAAGCTTTCTATTTGCGATGCACATCACGCGTGGATCAAAGCCTAAAGCAGTTTTCAGGAAACGCTTTTCAGGGTGTATTAAAAGAAATGGTCTGATACGTACTTACCTGGACCGAGTTTCCATTCCAGGGGTTAAATATGCAACGCCGATAAATCCGAGTGGAGCACGTGTTTTGTGTAAATATTGACCAGAAGTGAAGATGAAAATGTTTATTTTTGTTTCAGGAAATCTAGTGGATGTAACATTAATGTGTTTTCTTTGATATCTTGGTCGGAATCATATGATATTTAAAAATTTGTTCCCTAGGTAAAAAAGTATAGTTTTCATTTAAATTCACAACGTTTTATATTTATTTAATATTAAATAAATACAATTTGACATTATGAGTAAAAAATATATAATTATTCAACAAATATTTAAGCTTAAGATTTTTAGATGACAATTTTTGTTGAAATAAAATATTTATGATTGTTTTATAGTTAAAATGGAGAGATACTGTCTATAGGTTTTTTCTTATGGAGATGAAACGCGTTCATTCAAATTAAATACACATGTATTATATATGAATAAATTAACATCCTCCTCTCTAAGTTTGTTATCAAATTTCGTGGTGGCAGGACGAAGAGCAGATACTTTTTCAAAGCACAAATATGTTTTCTATAAACTTTACAAACTTCCGGCCCGGACGGAATAACATGCCGGGCTCGCCTTAATATGACCTTCTCGTGGTCAGCACACAACTGACTGGCTGCATGCCGTGGTCAATATAACTAGTATTCTTAACGGCATTACAAAATGACAACACATACGAGTCCGATGAGCGAATGAAAATAAGAGACGAAAGATTGTTTATTGAGGTTTTCAGTACTAGTCTAAGTCATGCTGATGTCATAATATGTATATAAAAAAAACTTTAAAAACATTTAGTATTACACAACTAAATACATAATTCATCACAAACTAAAATATTTATTGGTATCACATTACTCAAGTGTGTTTTTTGACACGAATATTTTGAGTTTTTCAGATTGACCAAAGCCTATGGGCTTGTAATAAAGAAAAAAATCGTTGTATTAGTTTAAATAATACCTAAATAAGAAGGATAATTCACATCAATACTTATAATAATGATGACGTATAGCCTTTTTTATAAAGATCATATTGATTTGTTATAAATATGGACCAAAAAGTTTTATTGTTTTGAATTTCTTAAACATTAAAACACTTTTCAAATAGCATATTATATTAAAATGCTTAATAATATTGGATTTAAAGTTTATTGAGAATTTAAGTGAGAACTTAACTCTTCTATATGTATTTAGCAAAAGTTTCAAAGCAATTTGTTGTTTTAAATATTCAAATTTAATTTACTTTTCGTACATAAAATAGGCATATTTTGAGCGGCTTTATAAGCAAATACTGTACAGTAGGCGTAAACCTAAAGTCTTTACGTAAAGTTCTCCACGTAGCGAGGCATCCCTTGTATTATAAGAAACGTGAGAATATTCACATCTGGAGGTAAGCAGTGAAATTTCTCGAGTCTACGTTTTCGCTTTTTGTTCGTATTTTTTAAATCTCAATCAAGCAAAGCCTTCGAACTTTTTGAATTAAAGCAACACAACAGAAAGTCTGATGAATATTTATAACTGAAAAATCTCAACTAAGTACAATTAATTTTTTATTAAATTTTTTGATGTTTCAGTAAGTAGTAATATACGAAATAATAAACGAAATAATAACAACGTACAGTCAACCCTCCGATAACGTTTTCATAGAAACAAATGATTAGCACGATACCTCCGAGGCCTGGACAATTTAGTCCTTCCCTTGAGGCTTAACTCAAAGTAACAACATAAAACTTAAAGTTTTTTAAAAAAATCTCCGAAAATACTAAAAAAAACGTGTTTTATAAGAAGGTTGACTGTAATATATTTGTATATAAAAAGGTTTTATTTTGGTTCCTTTTGGACATCAGTAGCTACTGCTTTCACGTGATGAAAGTAAACGTAGAATAGCCGGTGCCGTTGATTTTATGGGTCCCATTGAAAGGGATCAGACTGTGAGTAACATTTCTATCTCTGATTGTCTAGCCCTCGGCTAGAGTACCTCTATAGTCTATACAATTTACAGCATCTTATCTTAAACTGTATGCGAACACAGAAATAAGAGAATTCTCCGTATTTACTCGACTGCCTTATTTACGTTTCAGACGAGCTTTCAGCCTACTCTGTATTAGGCGAGAATGTCTGGACAGAGATGTTCAAATTAATTCCTTTAATACCCCTTCATTAAAAAAATAAACCTTTTAAATTGAGCGCTTTTTTTTAAATTGCAACACATTACATGTATTTTTTTCATGGCTGATTTTATTATTGGCACATTAAATTTATATTTTTTTTATATATTTAAAAGCCGGTACCCAACTTTCTATAAAGAGTTACATGACAGAGATATCATAAAGAGCCAATGCATGCGATTGGTAGCGTTTGGAAAATCTAAGGCGTTTAATTATTTCATACTCTCAGTATCAACATATGGTACAGCAGATATGACCCATAAAATAGAGGTCACTCAACTTGCCATGGAGAAATCCATGCTCAGAGTTTCCCTAAAAGTTATAATCCGAAACGAGGATATCCGAAGAAGAACTCGAGTTGTGGACGCTATGGAGTGAATAAACACACTTGTGATAATGAGCAGAAAATATCTGACGCAGAGACGATAGTCGATAAGGAAGAAAATAATTGGAATGGTACCTTAGAATAAGCAAACGAAAGTTCGCCGATTTTTATAAGACTAACAGCATCAGAAGAATACCAGGAGGAAGCTAGATGAAAAAGGCAGAGAACTGAAAGGGAAGGGGGTTTATTCGAGTGGTTTTATAAGTTTAACAGAGGATGGATATAGGCTATATAGGATATCGGATGGTTACAGCAAGGCTTGTTTGTTAAAAATTTCGAATTTATATATAGCAGTACACAAAAAAACCTCTTTAGATATATAATGAATATAATAACAAAACACCAGTGCGCCTCGTTTGCAAATTTTCTATTCAGCAGTTTTGATCATATTTGAAGATGTACCATGTTCTGTAAAGCCAGCTGAAGCTAATTTTGAAACAATAAAAGAATAAAAGTCGATGTATTACAACTAGTAGAATTGCCGAAAGATTGATTAAAATCGACCGAAAATGATCTCTTTAAGCGCCTAGGTTAAAAATTTCGTTACCAAAATTAGAAGACAAATTTAATATTATACGATTAGTCTTCTGTATATTTCAAGCATTACATTGCCATTAAAAGCTTTTTCAGTTGGAGAGTTTTCACTAAAACATTATTCAGTATCGTTTTATCTCGATTGTTTATAAACACTGTAACAATTTAGCGTTGGAACTGATTAGAGAAGCTCGGAACATAATATCGGTATTATTTTGTTATGCGAAACTCGGAACCCGATCTGCTTCGGTAATGGGTTTATGTAATTGTTCCAGGAAGCGCCTAACGAAAGCTCGGCTGCGTGAAATCAACGTCCCATGTTGGGGATGATAATTGTAATAGAACCTCACAGATTTCAGGGGGTAATTAATTATTGAATTTATTTTTTAAGTTATTTATACAACAAATAACCATGGTGTATAAAGTTGTTTTGTATCTAAAAATAATGAAACTACGATTATTTAATTTCAGTATTTTTTGACAAGCACTCAAATAGCAGAGACTTGAGCAAAATAAAGGCAAAAAAGAATCACAATAAAAAATAAGTTGTTTTTAATTAAAGACAGGTTTAATGAGTTTATGTTAGGTTAGGTTAGATTAGGTTAATGAAGAACTATCAAAAATGTTTACGAATGAAAAATAATAAATATTCATTCCATATTCTGAAAAATACGATCCAAAAATTAATGGTCAACTTTTGTAGCAAAATTAATCAATATGCATTAATTATTTAACGGCCCTTAATAAATACCTAAGAATGTAATAAAAAAAAATATTATTTGGCAATAGAGAAATATTAAATAATTAATGAATGGTAGTAAGCAATAGGCTTGGTAAGGTTAGGCTAGGTTTTCATTAGATGGGTACACTATTCATATATTTCACATGAATTTTTACAAATATTGCATGTATTATTGCCATTTTAATTTAAACCTGACCACATTCATACTAACACAGTTAATATTGCCAATTGATTTAACCAACTGCCAAAACCTTAAATTAATTACAGAACAAAGAAAAACAGGCCAAATTAATGAATTTATTGCTTAAAACCAAAAGTATAAGTAAACAATTAAAGTGCAAAAAAATAACTTAGTGAAAATGTACTCTGGACATATAAATAAATACTACCAAATCATTAACAATTGTATTGTAATTAATGTGAACTTTAATTATCTTGTCGAAAATTGGGAGATTTAAATAAGTAAACTATGCGGAAAAAACTAATGAAAAACTTCACAACCGTTTCCAGGAGGTTTTTGTTTATGTTACAACTATGCTGTCACCAGTGTGTCTGATATACGACTCCGTGCAAGTGGTATATTAAATTATTTTTTTCTGACTGAGTATTTTTTTCATAAGCGTCAAAGGCTGAGCTTTTCAGCGGAGCTTTTTTCAGTGCGGGACCCCCGGCCGAGGCTTTGGGGCGCCGGTTAAGTTCTTGCAAGGGAAGGCTGTATAACTCAAAGATTCTCAATTATTTAAAATATATTCAAAAAATTGAATAACAATTTATTTTTGATATTCATCTTAATTATAGCATTACAAATATATATGAATACATACTCAATAATTGATACACCTACAAGTTAACATCAGTTAGCATTTTTTTAAAAATCAATAGTTAAAAAGTCATTATCATTTTTCTATGTTAGATGGAATCTGTCGATTCATACAGTCGAGTACGACACAGGGCATTGCAGTCGTTACAAAACGCAGCGGCACGACTAGTCTACAACGCGCCCAAATTCTGTCACATTACTCCAATACTACACCGACTGCACTGGTTGAGAGTTTCGGCTAGAATCCAGTACAAATTATGCCTCTTAGCTTACAAGGCACTCAACGGAACTGCACCGGGCTATCTGACAGAACTTATCAAGCCTTCAGAAATAAGCGCGTGAAGAGACACTCAGATCGGCTAGAGCAAATAGAAGCACTTTGCAGCTGATGGAAGGTAGTCCTAGCACGGTCTTTGGCAATCGGGCTTTCAGCTAAGCTGCACCAATGGCCTGGAACTCACTACCGGAAAGTATAAGAGAGCTTAAAGTGGAGGCATCCTTCAGAAGCAGACTAAAGACCCACCTTTTTACTCAGAGAGGCAAAGAAGCGCTTTTGGAATGATCATTCGGTCATAAAAGAGCGCTATACAAATACTAATATAATAATAATTGACCAACACAATATTTTGCCATTCTATGTAAATTGAAAGGATAAAGGTCCAGCACAACAGGTATCTAGTAATTTGCGTGTATGAAAATCAATTTATGAATATTAATTTTTTGAAATAAAGAATGCTTACGTATCGACACGGAGCATTGACCATCCCAATGATCTGCCACTCTATGTAAATTGAAGGGATCAAGGTCCAAAACGGTATCGAGGAATTTGCGGTGTATGAAATTCAATGTATTAATATAAATTTTATAAATGCTTACTCATGTTGTAGACTAAGATATGAAAAGGGGTATATTATTAAATAAATTAGTATCAATTCAACTCCGGTCTTTGCCTTGGTATTCTGGCATCACCATTTAAGCTAATGCCATCATTTTAGGGCCGCGACCTCGGTTCCGGAACAATATGTGCTTTATCAATCACCGCTTGTTGGTATTTTCTTGTGAGTGTTTACATGAAAGAAAATAGGTTTGGGGATCTCGGTACAGAGTATTGCGCGTTCTACTACGTTTAATGCCGCGAGTGTTGGGTATTTTCCTCAAATAGGGTGTCATGAGCACATGGCGTGTATTCCACGTATATTAACTTTATGTGTCTGGTGTGCGGGAGGGCCGTGTGTTTACGCCGGGGGCAAATATAATTATAAATAAATGAGCCGGAATATATAACGCACCCCATGTACAACACTGCTGCAAATCCAGAAACTATATACTTCACTAATTAAACATTTAACAAAAATATATCAACACAAAGAAAGACACATATATTGGATAAGATAAATAGTAAATACCTTGTTTTATTATGAAGCACACTACTAAGTACTGTTTATTTATTTGCAGGAATACTGTAATTTTGCCTTCAATAAAACATTTAACAGTTCTTAAAATGTATAGCAAACAAAATAATTAATACTTTACCATATATATATATCCCCCAGTATGTTAAAATACGTTGAAAACTGATAAAGCTATAATTGATTTTATTCTCTCTCGAATATTCACCAGGGAACGTACTCATATATAATTTCTAACGACCTACAAGACAAGAAGCTGTCTTGTCATGACGGAAGCTGACTGTAGACAATTTTAAGTGATTTATCAGCCTTTTTCTTAGGGGATCAGATGATTAACCTAACGTGCACGAAACCTGTAGAATTTGATACTAAAAGACGGCTCAATCCAGTCAACGACACGCGGTTAACATAAAGTATCCCATCTAAGTTATGGTCCGCGTCCAATATTGTTTAACTTACTTAACTGGCGATCCAACAAAAACTGCGGTTAAAATGTATTTTTGGTCAATATTCTTAGTCGCGTAATTAGAGGTAACGTAATTCGCCCAGTTACCACTGTAGATTTTTTTTCAAATATAATCTTCTTCGTAGTATCAATCCGGTGGATTGGTTTGCAGCAACAGAATCTTGCATCTCGATATCCATTCCTCTTGGTCCTCCGCAACCCATTTCAGCTCAGCATAAGTGCTACAATTCATGTCCTCGAATACTTTCTGCAAATACTCCCGTCTAGGACGCCCTCTACAGTTTCTACCCTCAACCATCCCCTCCACAATATCGTGAAGAAGACCATCGTGGCGCATGATGTGACCAATCCATTGAGCTCGCCTCTCTGAGATGGTTCTTATTTGGTGCCTATCTTCCTTGATCCCAATATAATATATAAAGAATAATACTCGTATATTTTCATATGTTTTTAAAAAATGAATAACTTCTTAGGATTTCACGGCCAGATTTGATATTGTGGCTTTTAGGTTTAGCCGTGTGTGGTGAACTTCTTACGACCTAAGCCCCTGCAATGGCAGTCGAAATATTGGTTGAAGAAAGTTCACCACACACGGCTAAGCCCAAAAACAACAATATCATGTATTAACATGGTTTAGAAAAAAAGTAAGAGGTGCGTTTGAGACTTGTGATTCTGTTATTTCAGCGGTGCGAATTTTCCGTTTGTGTCTTAGTGTTTTATGGTGATTGTTGTAACAATAATGCGATTTTCTTCGCAAATCTAATTTCGCGCTTGACTCTTACCGAGCCGCAAAATCAACAAGAAAGGCAAAATTTCTCGAAACGGCCTCTCTTCAAACAATACCAAAGCAGCACGCACTATAAATCCGCATAAACAATACCGGGGTATTTGTTATACACGAGTCTTAACAAAGGGAATGCCTGAATAATTTGCATACACATGTTTCACTCGAAACGATTAATTTTCATTATTAATATTGTAGCAATTAATATTGGAATTGTACGCGATGAGGTGTGTTAAGTGACTGATTGTTTTGATAAAATATAAATATAATAATTTAAATGTTCTATTTTTTGTAAAATTTATACCAATGTAAAATAATATTAAACGCGAATTAAAATATGTTAACTGTCTGTTGCATTCTCTCTGTGTTTTTTAGTTGGGTTGAACAACCCTTCAGGACCAAATGATCAGAATAATCATACGATCTACTTTGAAATGTTTACTAGCGAAAACTGAAATATGCTTAGGATACTAAGCTGCCTTCTAAATATCTTCAAGTATTCAAGCTTTCGTCCTGAAACCTGTCAGTAATCATTTATGTTCCTAAGTAGATTTAAGAACATGGAAAATAAAATGTTTGATGGTAATTTGTAGTGTCTTTATTATAATGCCTAATTATGCAACCGATATTTCATTTTATGTAAACACATACAGGAAAATACTGACGGATAGTAATTCTGAAGTCTCATCTGAGGAATTCTATGACGCTTAGCGTGGTGCATATGGCTAAGTTAGAGTTTTAGTTCGAGATTCACGCATCATCCTTATTAACAGGCATTAACTACGAATGGGTGGTCTTTACCGGACGATTTTCGCCTACCACCGATTTTAATTAATATGCTATGACTGGCATTTTACGGATGAGGAATCAAATTCACACCAACCGGAGTATTTTAGTGCTCCGTCGGGGATTGAACCCACGACATTTGGCATGCAAAGCAAACGATTTGACCATTGAGCTATAATACCCGCCGCCAAATCCATCAATGAAAAACTTTTTTTTTGTTACACTTTAGTTATCAAGTTGTTTTCTCATTGTAAATAATTGTAAATTTATATCAAGCGCTTATTTTTTCTACACAAAAATACACTAATATTTAAATAGATACGAATTTCATACTTAGATTTCACATGGATCACAATGAGCATTGTATACTTGATGGAAAACTGCTTCATCATTTCCATTATTCACAAATGTACTTTTTATTATTAAAATGGATCTCAAAATTAATGCTTAAAATATAAATAGCACAACAATATTTGATTTTCAAAATGTATGAAATAATAGATATTTTTTTTAACGTATTTTAACTATACTCGCAAATTAATCAAGTCAAATCTCCCACACTTGAAAATTTGTTATCATACAACTCTTTAAGCATTTCAGGAATGTAAGACGTAGGAATTAAAAGCAATCATGCCCCATACAATATGTCTTTGACGTATTATATTTCCTGTCATTTATTAAGAATGTGGGCTCGTGGGAAATTATTTGAACAAAATTAACCAGCTCTGTGAATGTTATACATACCCTTTGTTCCATGACATTTCAACAGAACGTGTTAAAATTTTATGACAAGTTTTGTAAGAAATGCACTAAACTTTTGTCTCTGCAAAACCTACCACATTAAACGTTTATATTTTGAAAATAAGGTTTTATTTTAAAATTATTTTTTGAAATATATATAAATGCGTGTTATACTCTGCAAGTTACATACAAGGTTAGATTATACATCTGACAAATAGTTGAAGAACGTAGGAGCCTATCCCATGTCAGCCTCGTTAACAGCTTGTGTAGCCCCAATGATTTCCTTGATGAAGTTAAGTTAGTTAACTAAGCAGTTCAGGAAAATCCTCCCAATAATGGTAGAGACTCCCAGGCGGAAATATAAGGTTGGAAAATGTAGTGAGGATTTGATGAGGAACGTGTTTCTTAAATAAATATTTTCATGAGAACATTTACGTCATAATTTTTTTATATATTATTGGTATAAAAAATACGTAATATTAAACCTATAAAATATCATCATCATCAGCCTGTGTCCGTCCACTGTTGAACGTAGGCCTCCCGCATGAGTCTCCATCGTCTTCGATCCTCCGCTTTCCGCATCCAGGTCACTCCCGCTATTCTTCTTATATCGTCAGTCCATCTTGCAGGGGGTCGGCCAATGCTTCGTTTGCCAGTTCTTGGGCGCCATTCCAATACTTTTCTTCCCCATCGACCGTCGTCTCTTCGACAGACATGTCCTGCCCATTGCCACTTGAGTGTGCCTATTCGTTGGGCAGCATCCACTACTTGAGTTCTTCTGCGTAATATATATATAAAATATATATATTATTAAATATACGAGTATACATTTTATCACTATACTGTTTTATATACAAAGATGCTGAATTAAATTTTAAGCGTTTCAAAGTAGCAAAATTAAGCTTTTTATTTTTCTACAATTACAATAAATGTATATTTTTTTCCAACATATTTTTATCCCACATCCATTATATTTCTAGATCCACAAAATGCCACCACACAGATTTTTCATCGGTTACTGTTGATGACTTGTTCGAAGCATTTCTCCAACAGGTGTCTAAATTGGAAATATATATAGTTCCCGAAGATCTCGAAGAGGATACCTGAAAAGGAAAGTGATGATAGCTGTAGTATCCGAAGCATATTAGGGTGCTAGAAAATCAGTCTTTTAAGGGAGATCAAATAAATAGTGCGAAGCTTTGGAAGTCTATGCCATTTGGTTATAAGAGGCATCTAAACTCAACTAAAAATACGCGGTTCACCCTGCAAGTTTTGGTACGCGTCCAATGTTACTTAACTTCAGTGATCGAATGAGAAAACCGCGCTTAAAATGTGCCGTTGTCAAATAAAATACTCGAAACAAACAATGTTAATTGTGGGGATCCCAAAAATAAAATACGGGTTAAACTTTTAATTTATAAGTTGGCGCAAATTCGCGTGATTCGTGCATACAATAAAACACGAAAGCTTAAACTTTGTGTCCCGGAAAAGTTTTCCTGCGATGTGGTCACCCCGAGAGCAGAAGAGGTTGGATTAATTCCATCGCAGACACTTGTTTGCTGAATTTTATTTTATTTTATTTTGCGTCGCGGCTGCAGGTCAGATGAGGATCTGACCTCTCATGGACTCGAGGAGAGGTAGACCGCTGAAATAGGAGTAACCACACGTTAAAAATAATTAATATTTCATTTATTTTATTCTTTAGCCTCACCATTTCCAATCATATGGAGTCAGCTCTCCTTGTGAACATTCGCCATTTCTATCTGTCCTGCGTTGCATTCTCGGCCAAGCCCAGTGTTTTCAGATCCTTGTTTACTGTTGCAGTCCAGGTTGCCTATGGTCTTCCAGATCTTCTTCAGCGTGGGTATGTTGAGGATTCTCTTCACCATGTGGTCGTCATCTCTCCATGTCACATGCCCATACCATCTTAGGTGGTTTTCTCTTATCTCTTAAGGTATGGGGGCCACCCGAAATGAACCACGAATATGCCCATTCCGTACTCTATTCACTCTAGTCACACCGCGTAATCTATATATATAAAAGAAAGTCGGGTTAAATTTGTTTTTATAACTCAAGAACGGCCTAACCGACTTGGCTGAAAATTGGTGGAAAGGTAGCTTAGAACCCAAAAACGTCCATGGTATACTCAAAATTGATTTGATTAAGAAAAAATATTGAACATTTACGTAAACATGTTTTCAAACAAGACTATTGTCATTTGACAGATGTCAGTTGAAGAAAATGTTGCTATAGCCAACGCCATAACAAAAATGACGCAATAGTAGGTATTGTAAGTAGGTACCTACGTAAGGTACGGAATATTTTGAAACAAAAAAGAAAACAAAAGGCAGGAAAAAAAGACAAAAACAAAATAAATATTAGTGAAAATATCAGTTTAATCTTTTATTTGTTAAAAATGTTATAACAAAAGGCAAGGAATCTGACAACTATTATTATTATTGTCTATGGTTACATAGATATTTTGAAGTCTATCGTTTGACGTTTTGTTTCAAGGACTTTCGAGTTTCTGTTAGCTTATTGTGCCGATATTTGCGACCAAAACGATCGAATCTTTCACAAAAAAGCCATCATGGAACTAGGGATTGAAACATTACGAATGTAAGGCAGTGATTTGGTGGTTTTGGCATCCTAACCTCGAATACCAACGATGAAATTGCGCGCTTTCAAGTTTGGTACAAAGCGATTTGGCGTATATTCGCAATCCCTTATCACGAACTTCATACTGCTGTTGTGCATTTGGCGGTGCATCTGGAGAATGGTCATTGGGTATATTTCACGGCTTCAAATGTTGTTCAACGTGCTGAGACACCTCCAGCGACAACATTGACAAGTCTCTTTACGATATGCCAAAGCGATCCGTTTGCACGAACTCTAGAATGGACGAGGATTTAATCCGACATTCAAGGTATTTATTTATTTTTGTACTTACACACAATCTAATTAACAGAATAACATACTACACTTATTGCTTTGAATTATGTATGCTAATTCTTAAAAAAAGTGTTTATAAATCAGTAATATTGTCTTTGCTTTTGATTCTGTAGATACAAGGACAGATTCACCATCGAATCGGATCATTCCAACCTCTCGAAGATGCACAGCATAAATTTGTACAAATATACTTCAATGAAAATATGGAGGAAGAACTTGATCGAGGTCTACAAAGTCGTGATCAGAGCGGATAAACGACTATCTGGTACACACGTCGTGATACTGGGCAACTACAACAGATATCTGAAACACGTCGTTCGTATGACACGTTGCAATACCCACTGATGTTTTGGCAAGGAGAAGATGGATATTATTTCAATATCAAAATGAAAAATCCATTGAATGGTGAGTAATCAATATATATATATAATCAATATCATAGTTTTGATTCCGTCATGACGTACATTTTTCAGTGCTTGGTTTTGCTTTAGGTTTCCAATAAATGACCAATTACACTGCTTATTATCAGGAAAATAACAGACTTAAAGATTAAGATGTTTTTTTAGAGAAAATTGGCCAAATAACCGGCAAACGATTTAAAATCATTTATCTTCACCCCTTTATAATTATGCTACAAATATGGATGTTAGCTTTACATACAAAATTACAAATCTATTGTCTTAATTTCAGGTGAAGAAACTACCAAGAATCTAAGCTCGATGAATTATAACGCATATCGTTTGACGATTCGTCGAAATGCTGACAACTACTTGCTGAAATTTCGTCGATTACTGCAATAGAATTCAACCAGACCAAATATATGATATCATATGTACCGAAAAATTCAACTTAATAAAATCCAAAATCTGCTCATTTATTGCCTTTCGGGTGAAACAAAGTTCACCGGGTCAGCTAGTATTTTATATATTTTAAATAATGTAATTGATTTGTGTTTTGAATTATATGAATATTTTTATTATATTCGCATGTGCCCGTCCACAATTGAACGTAGGCCTCACGTATAAGACTCAATGCTCATCGATCTTTTGCCTTCCGCATCCTGGCTATTCCCGTTATTTTTATAATGTCGTCAGTCCATCTTGTGGAGGGTAATTCAACGTTCCGTTTGCCAGTTCTTTGGCGGCACTCTTACACTTTACTTCTCCATCGAGCGTTCTCTCTTCGATAGATATGTCTTTCCCATTTCCACTTGAATGTGCTTATTCGTTGGGTAGCCTGTGTATATTTTATGGGTAAGAGTTGCCTTTAGATAACAGTTAACATGTTTTAATAAACCATAATACACAAATAAAAAATAAAAGTAATACTCTACCTAAACATCCATACACGGTTAATGAATGTCCATCTCAAGTGTCACATAACTCCTGAAAGTTTATATATTTTTATTTTTATGTAAGCACATACAGGATAATACCGTCAGATGGAGTAATTCTGAAGTCTCATCTGAGCAGTTTTATGACGCTCACCATAGTGCATATGGCTAAGCGATGCATGTGGAGTCTTGATCTGCCCACGTTATAGACTACAGCCCGAGATTCATGCATCATTCTTTATTATTGCAGGAATTTACTTTAAATGGGTGGCCTTCAAGGGATGACTTTCATATACCACCAGTTTTAATGATTAGGTTATGACTGGCATTTTACGGGTGAGTGATCAAATAAACACTAACCGGGGGTATTTTAGAGCTTAGAAAAATCGATTAAAAATACTTTTTTTTAATCTCCATCGGAAATCTTTGGCTTGCAAAACAAAAGCTTTGACCATTGAGCTGTACCCACTGACAAAATCAAAAAATAAACAAATAAAAAATATTCAATTTTGATTCACATTTATTTTTAAGTCCTGTAAGTTTCATGAAAATCTGTTAGGAATGCATATTCCCGTCCCTGTCCCGTTATTATTGTCGTTTTTTTTTATAAATGAACACACATATAAACATAGATTTATATAATATTAATCGATTTAATTGTGTACCGCATTGGAAATATAAAAACTCAATAATATTTATAAAACTCAATAAAAAATAATATTTACTGACGAATGAATGATCATGTACAGGCAGCTACATAAACGCCATTTTTTTCCTGTTTTTCCGCTTATTTTCGGAAGTATTTTTTGTAACATACATCTTTACGATCTCACCTGTATTAATAACTGAAAGTTTCATATCGATCAGATGGATAGTATTGTGTAATGCATAAAGGACAAAAAAATATTAATTTTTATACATAAAAATGTTTAAAAAAATGCATTCAGAGCGTCTGTATGATAGTTCAAAGCGTTTGTATGATAAACGAAATTTACAAAAACTCCAGATACAATGTTTTGTACGAGTATATCATGATTCCATTTTCTTTTCCCGAGATGCTTCACGTGCGGTGGACATCCCATTTCCAGCCCTTTGTTTGCCCTAATCCCTGTGTGCGAAAAGCGGCGTTTTCAATTAAAAGGTTTCCGCGGTGCTTTTATATTTCACCTCCATGGGGGCCGTTACCTGTGATCAAACGCTACCCCACCTGAGTACCCACTCCACACCCACACATCTCTCATATGTATCTCTCTCTATGTAAGATAAGTACATTAAATCTAGCCGTGATGGTACATAAAGCTCCCTGAATTACGCGCCGAACAATGGAAAATGCACTTCGGCAGTTGTATACACACACTACAATGGAAAGTTACTAAGGTCAATGTTTTCGGAGTTAATTACATCAATATTTAAAGTAACGAAGGTTAGCAAAGCTTTTCATTTTCAACAAATTTAGTTTGATTATGTTTGGATTATTAAATTGATTTTTGTTTTCGTGTTAACGCATATTTACTCTCGATTTAATTACTTTTTGGGTAATAATAGTACATTTTGATTTTAATTCCAGATAATTAAAGTTAATTTATCCTTCTGAATGTCGAAAATGGTGATTGCTATGTTAAGTAATATTCTAGATGATATCCTTCTATTTGGAACAATACTTGTAGTATTGACCGGATGAAATAATTATGTGAATAAGCTACTATTTCTTCTAGTGAGATCACTCCAACTGGTAGAAATACGTTAAAGAAATATATATTTTATATTGTCGATTGTATGTTTTATTAATTTCCAATATTTAGGCCAGAATTCAGAGGAAAGTTGCTGCTCTCAAACATTCATTCCTTCATCTTCGCGGTGCAATTCACAACCCTGGGAATCTTGAATGTTTTTACTTCTACGTTCCAGATATGTCCACCCTTGTGGGGCTTCGAGCACTCAATTTAATACAATGGCAATGGCGCTCCTACATGGCCTACCAGCACACCTCGATCCTTTTCTTATCCTTTTCTTACATCCTTTTACTCTGTTGTCGATGGTATTGTTCTCCAAGATCTCTGTGATCTTTGACACGTGTCATCTTCTTTTATGTGTTTTTTCTCTTTTGTATTTGTTATGTAACATTAAGGTTATCAACTGACAATACTGGGTGAAACTGCATAATTATAATTTTAGAATTAATTGTAATTAAAAAATTAATAAATTAAAAATATTTAGTTTTATTGAAGATGGTCTTCAGGAAGGCCGAAACATGTAATCGTTAAAATAAATTGTGAATCAAAACTAAATATTTTTAATTTATTAATTTTTTAATTAAAATGAATTCTAAAATTAAATTTGTTATATGTTTATGTATACTCTATGTTTCTTATTTTTAAGTATTCTATGTACCTTGGAACTGCGTTTCTATTAAGCAAATAAATATATTGTAATCAAGTAAGATAGGCAGATGATCGAGAAGAGAAGAATATACAATAAAGTTAATTTATTTTCAATAAATTTATTGAAAATATTAAACTTAAGTAAATTATTATTTTAGCATGTTTTTGTATTTCTACTAAAATTAAACTAGTTATTTAACATGAAAGAATTAATATAAATTTACTTTGTTTAAATATGACTGACATGAAAATACTTTTATAAATATATATTTTTTTTTTTGTTTATACTAGTATTACGTCTTACATAAAATTATTTTTCAACTTTCCTTCAAAGTATTTGCCAATCTTGACATTGAAATAAAGTTTTCTATTCAATATTATATTTAAAAAAAAAATTAAAGAAATTAAATTTTATTTTCATTTGAGACCGCATAAACACCGTTTGTTTTTCAAACTTAATATCACTAAAAAAAATGTTTCAACTAATCAAAAACTTTTTGTAACTCGGCTGACATTGTCGAGTCCCCAAACATGTCGTCGGCTTCAATATAAACTTATTTTTCATATTAAAGATGATTGCCAATTTTCGGATAAACTGTTAAACCGGTTAGAAGTGGAAAGAAAACTTTTTTCATTTTTGTTTAAAAGCAATTTAAAATATTCGCTCGGAATTTTTATTGGTTTCTCGATATGAACGTTTGATGACATTTCCTTTTAATATTGGACCAATCAAATATACGAGCATCGGGTAATAAAATAAAATGGAATTTGTGTATACGATAATCTTACTTTGCAACAGTGTATGAATCGATAATACATATTATGCACTTACAAATAAAGTCTAAAATTTACGATTACAATAATATGTTGTCATTCACATATTGATACTGATATCAGCTTGATAAAGCTCTTTTAGTCTGATGCCGCAAAGGCATAAAGCCTCGAAAAAAGATATTTTGTCTATTTTTTTGTTCGCTCGCCTGGCATGCACATCTAATAATGTTAATTTTAATAAAATAATATTACACGGCCTTTGCATTCGCCATTTCATTTGTTAAGACAGTTGCTCCATTCCATGTTGGTGCAACTGTCATCTTCGAATTTGCTTTTTTGCCGCGATTGTTGGCGGCGCTGGATGTCACAGGTTCTGGCAGTTGTCAGTTGACTTTTCGCGTCTTAGCCAACTGTATTATAAAAGGCTCTCCGTCCGCTATTTGACCTCGTCATTTCTCATAAATTCAAACGATCGTACCCCCTGCATTCTACGCAGGCATCTTTTCTCGAATCCTACTAAACGGTTGCATTGGCTGTTGAGATGCCAAGATTCACTGTCGTAAAGAAGAAGAGGGACGTCACAGAGTCGGCATTTAAGTACTTAAAATCGCAATCGAAAATTATGTATACACGTTGTTGCTTACTAATTTTGAATGAATTTGTTTTACGAGAGAATTGATGAAATAATAACTTTCTGCTTCGATTACAGTCTCTTGTGTTTGATTGCCTAATTAGTCGAGCGATAAAATCTGCCACTGGGTGATCAATCTTAGGACCAGAACCACTCCTTTACTTTACTACTCTCTGATTTTATACTTTGTATTGCAAAGTTTTCCTCTAAGGAGGCTTGATTGATCAAATCAGATTATTATCAATTATAGCTTTAACATTCATTGCTCTCTTAATTATTTAAGTTTCTCATTCAGATTTGTAATGCCAAAATCAACAAGTTTTTTTTAACTAAATAAAGAGAACTAAACTTAACTGAGAATTTCATGTTATTTTTTATTAATCATTTAAATTAGGACATAATCGTTTTTTTTGTGTATCTATACGTAAATCATCAGTCTCTATCCGTCCACTGTTGAACGTAATCATAAGTTTCCATACTCTTCGATCCTCTGCCTTCCGCATCCAGGCCACTTCCGCTATTCTTTTATGTCGTTTGCCAGTTTTGTGGCGCTACTCCAATCCTTTTCTTTCCCATCGACCGTCGTCTCTTCGACAGATATGTCTTTCCTATTGTCACTTGAATATTCGTTGGGTGGCCTCCACCACTTGAGTTATTCTGTGAATATCCTCGTTTCGGATTCTATCTTTAAGAGACCCTCCGAGCATCGGATTTTTCCATGATCCATGACCATAAAATGGGTGGTGCCCTCTGTATGACTTTAGCCTACCAACAATTTTATAAAGGCTACTAAAATGAGCACAGAAAAATTGAGGTATAAAGCTGAACATTAGATTATAAATGATTTAAATTTTATCGGAGATCGAACCATGAACTTTGGACTTAGTAAGCATGCGCTTTCCCTCTAAGCCAGACCAGCCAGCAAACGTACAACAAAAATCTTGCACTAAAGCTTAAAACATATTTAATTATTTTTGAAGGATTTTTAGAACATTTATTTCAATATTCTAATCATCAGCCTGTATCTGTCCACTATTGAACGTAAGCCTCCATCCTCTTCGATCCTTCGCCTTCCGCATCCGGGTCACTCCCGCTATTCTTTTTATGTCGTCAGTCCATCTTGCAGGGGGTCGGCCAAATGCTTCGTTTGCCAGTTCTTCCGGCGCCATACCAATACTTTTCTTCCCCATCAAACGTCGTCTCTTCGACAGATATGTCCTGCCCTTTGCCACTTGAATGTGCCTATTCGTTGGGTAGCATCCACCACTTGAGTTCTTCTGCGTATTTCCTTAAATATATTCTAATATGCATAAATTATTTAAAATCCATATCAATATTCAACAATTTATTTTATTTATATCTCCATGGCAACTCATATGAATCATTTTTCTTGTACGAAATTTTACGCAGAAAAACAATTTGCGTTGTGGTTGATGATAATTTGAAAGATCAGATTTTTTGGACCGAATGTTGGCCGGAATAAGCTAACACCCAGCTAACCTCATCAGGTCAAGCTGGTTAGGGCACTCTATTGTCCTGGAGGTAGTAAATGCCCTCCTAAGGCGGATGAACCTTTATGGTCAACGGCATTAGGATGTGGAAATAAAGGGGAAAATACCACATTAAAGGTCTTAAAGACATCCCACGTATCAACAAAAAAATGATTGCATCTCAAGTAAAATTTTCCGGAGATAAAATAGTCCCCGAATCGGATCTCTGGGCGGGGACTGCTCGAGACAAAACAACCAAGACAAATAAGAAAAACCTTCAGCCAACAAGATATGCCACCTGGAATGTTCGAACATTACTGCAGAACGGCGCCCTAGACGGGGGTATTTGCAGCAAGTATTCGAGGACATGAACTGTAGCGCTGAACTTATGCTGAGCTGAAAAGGGTTGGACCGAGAGGAATGGAGATCGAGATGCAAGATTCTGTTGCTGCAAACCAATCCTCAGGATTGATACTACGAAGAAGATTCAACAATTGGTACACACATATAATAAGCATGAATGAATAACAAAGGTTCGCGGTTTTATTTATTTTATTTGAATTATTGATCATATAAGATAATGTTTGCTGTGAATTTGTGCGAGTCTATATATTGTCAAAAATACAAATAATTGAAAAATTAGGAAAATGTAGCAGCGTCTTCAATTAAACAATTAATCAAGGCTATTTTCATCTAAAGGTACTGCCTAAATTACATAATTTACTAGGACCGCAGAAATATCGGTAGGTGCCAATCCTCGGGCGTTGAATTATCGTGTTCCAATAGCGAGCCCAATATGAAATAATCTCGTATTGTTTAATCAGACAATGAGAAGATTACTACCTCTTCAATCTCTCGCCCCGGGGTACCAAGGAAACTTCAATTCCGAAGCAATTTATGGTTTCAGGCGAAGGCTTTATACGTGGCAAAACCTCTACAGAACTTACTCTAGTATTTCATTCAAGAGCAGCAATGAAATTAAAATAAGTACAAATTGATAATTCTTGAAATGAATTTTTGTAAAAGATGCTTAATTTGAACATTGAAAAGGCTGGAGTATCTTTTAACTATACGTGCAATATTTGGTCTCGAGGAAATACTCGTTTAAAACAAAGTGCCGTCTACAAAACGCTTGCATCGTCCCCATTTTTTTATACGGCTGTGAATCTTGGCATCTTAACAAAATCCAATGCAGCCGTACAGTAAGATTCGAAAACACATTTCTGCGTAGAATAATATGAGTAAAATGGTTTGACTTTGTAAAAAATGAGGAGGTGATAGAGCGAACAACGCAGCCTTTCAGAGTTCATTCTGGGAAATGTACTATGGGTGCCGCAATAGACTATTAACTATATCTGCCTTTTTTTCAAAATCCCTGGCTCGCACTGTTCTGGAAGGTCGTAGGGAACTATTCATTGCTTCAGATTCAGTGCTGATGTGGACGAATACGAAATGTTAGATTATTGATTTTGTGTCAATTATGCTGTGTTATTTGTGTGTCATCCATGAAATACTTATGACATGATTTTTGCTGTCACAAATCCTAACTATTGCGCTTCGTATTTCGACACTTGTTCTGAGTGTGACATCATTGCCACTAAATATGTTAATACATTTTCATCATCACATTTACGTTAGTACTTCAATAACGAATTAAAATTGTATATTTTGTAATGTAATTGAAGGAAAAGAAATAAAAAATTGAATATATAATGTACTTCGTGGAACTGTGGGAAACAACGCTGACGCGGGATGAGACGAGGACTATGGTGACTGACATTGCATTGACCATCTGATCCATGTAGGGAAGCGGATTAGAAATGATGGGTATGATGACCATAGTTTTTTGTGGAGGAGAAAGCTTATGCGAAAAAATGCAATGTACACTATAACCGAAAATATACTAAAAACTGACCGAAAAGTGACCATAAAGTATATTAGAACATATTTGCATATTATTTATATACTGTATAATATGCAGATAGGCTGTTTACCACCCCTGTGTAGGAAAGGCAACGATTCTCTAAAGTCTAAAGGGTGTTTTGTTTTTGTATTAGTTCCTCGGGGGACGACAAGGGCGATAATAAATTTTATTCGCATTTGATTTATCGCTGCGTGAATCACCCACTGTACAGTCGACCCCTGAAAAATTCTGAATACCTGTGCGAAGAATGACGTAATGGAAGTAAGAAAATATCAATTCAATGTATTACAAAAGCATGAGTCTTTTTAACTACTGATTATGATTGCAGTATTAACGAAACCATAGTGTTTCTATGATAAAAGTTATGTATTAAGGTTTATTTTAAAACAATGTAAAATGACATGGATTTACTATCTAAAAATAAGACAAAGTTATGAATTTTATCAATTATTGTCTTGATGCATTTTCGTACGTGAGTAACATTATTTTAGTGTTTTATATATTTATTACGTAGATACAATAATGTATTATTATGCTCATTCTAAATATAAAATTATGTATAATTTATGAAAATATGGTTTTAAATATATATTTTTAAGTGATAATATTGTAAGTCAAATTTAATTTAAATTTTTATGCACAAGAATTCATACCATGTAAATTCGTTATTTTTTCTACTTTATTTTAGAAATAATGATGAATTAAAGATTAAATAAATAAATTAAGATATTTGCTACACATTTGTATGTACGCACCAATTTGTTAACAATATTTGTATAGATCATCAATTATCTATAAGATATTAGAATATTGAAATATATTTTATACGTAAATATATATATATGTATATATATATATATTTATATATATATTACTTGCCGGCGGTTATAGCTCAATGGTAAAGCGTTTGCTTTGCAAGCCAAAGGTCGTGGCTTCGATCCCCGACGGAGATTAAAAAAAAAAATTCAATCGATTTTTAAGCTCTAAAATACCGCCAGTAGGTGTGATGCTGATCCCTCACCCGTAAAAAGCTAGTCATACCACATTAATCAAAATTGGTGGTAGACGAAAGTCGTTTCGTGAAGACCACCCATTCGTAGTGAATACCTGTAATAATAAGATGATGCGTGAATCTCGGGCTGTAATCTGTGACGTTGGCGGGTCAACACTCCACATGAAGCGCTTAGCCATATGTAGCATGGTAAGCGTCATAAAATTCCACACATGAGACTTCAGAATTACTATCAGCATCTGCCGGTATACACCTGTATGTGTTTACATAAAAATAAAATAAAATACACTTGAAACTGGTCACTGATCCGTTTCACTACCTCATTGAGTCAAGAAACTAATAAATTATGTGTATTATGGTGTATTTTCATAGATACTGATATCAGCTTGATATAGCTCCTTAAGGCCGATGCCGTAAAGCCTCAACAAGCGATCTTTTGTCTATTATTTTGGTTCGCTTGCGTGACATCTACATCGAATGTTAAGCGGTGTTTGCATACGCCAAAATAATTGTTATGACAGTTGGTCCATTGACAGTTGGTACAACTGTCCTCTTGACGGGTGGTACCGCCGAAATGTGAGAGCGGGCAAGCAGTCGCAACTCGCCCGTCCTCGTGGTAGGACCATCCCTCAGGGCGGCCCTTAACGGGCGACGTTATTGACAAATAAACATGTATCGTCAAACAGAAACAAGTTGTTTATAATGTGAACCTGATCCTGCATTCTTCATCCAGTAAGCCGATGCCAAAAATGGAAGAGGAGGATATCAATACATATGGCATTAATTCCATCGTTTTTTCATATCAATGGTCAAAAGATATTTCATATAAGTTGTTGTTTGCTGTAAAAATTTGAAAGTGTATGAATTTTTAAATATGGTTTTAATTTATCAATGGAATACAATATTCTTACAGCACTTGACATACTGATCATCAAAATAAAAATAAATAAAATAAATTACGTTTGCATATGTTACAAAGTACGTAATTGTGAACACAAAAGGACGATAATGTTGGTTTTGTAGCAGAATAAAAAATAACAGATGTCGCCAAAGAACATTCCAGATACATAGGGGTGCAGTGGTAGCGCTTAATGTAGTGTTTCTCAATTAAAATTGGACCCTTTTGCGTAATATATCAGGACCCTCGTTGTGTATTTGGAAAAGTACAGTAAGCCAGTTCCTGTGCGATGTTTGCAATGTGCGATAAGGTGTGGAAGAGTTATACGGTATGTTTAGTGGAAATAATGCTACATACTGATAGTATTAACTCAATGCTTTATATATTACTTTAGGATAAAGCAGCGATGAAATTTTTTTCTCGGAATCCAGATGCTCCTTTGAACTCAACAAATTAACCCTTTCGTTAAGACTCGGTGGAATACAAATTATTGTATCATAAAATGTCAATACGGCGAGAATTTATCAAACCATTTTTTTTATTAAAACTAGTATTTGAAGCCAAAATGTACTTATCTGACCCATTTTCGTATGTCACATTGGTTCTTGTATCCTTTTGCTATAAGATGATGTACAAAAAATTATTATATTTAACAAACGTTCATTATGTAACTCCATTCATGTGGCGGCATTGACACACGTATGGATGGATGTATTGGCTTACAGAAAAATCGCTTTTGTGACGAAACCTAACGATATTTATTTACATGCTGTACAGATTTCTGTAAATAATGCATTTAGGTTGATAAAGGGAATGACGGCAGTTTCAAGTTCTTACCGTAGATGTCACAATGAGTACTGAAAGTAGCAAAACGATATATGGCTGCCGATGTCAACGGTAGGGGAATCATAGACGGCATATATCGACAATCGATGCGAATGGGTTAAGTCCTCCTGTTTCCACCTACAATTGTAAATCTCATCTCACACTTGATGAACACCCATACATGGTTAATGTTTGTTGATCAACAACTGGCAACTTCCGAAATGGTCTCCTAAATGGCACTGATAGGTTTTGGAATGTTAGAATCTTATTTTTTCAATCGCTTGTGCTTCATGATTTTTTTTTATAAAACCTAATAAAACAAAATACAACGTTCTCTTTACTTTAATAAAGTACATATCAATCTCCTCAACCCACACACAAACACAAACACAACACACGTTTTCCGCATGTAGCATCCAGCCACAGAAAGTCATATAATTCACTGGTTTCGACCGGTTGTGCTCTGCTGCATTTGATTACATAAAAAATGCTTTGTCGACAAATATACTCGTAGCTATGAGGTAATGTGTTTGGTTTAATACCAATAAATGATACGGTTATAACTGACATTTTACGGGTGAGAGATCAAATTCAAACAAATCGTGGGTATTTATAGAGCTTAGAAATCGATTAAATATGATTTTTACATTAATCTTCGTTGGGGATCGAACCCATCACCTATGGTATGGTAATCAAACGCTTAACCTCTCAGCTATACTCAACGCGAATTACGTAAAAACATATTACATGATTTAATTATTGACGTTAATATTTATAATGGTGTGATTTTCGATATGAAATCAATACGTAAGTATGCCTCTTTAATGTATAATTCTTTGCTTGTTATTTTTACTCCTCAACACCTTTTTTGCACAGAACCACATTTGAGAAACGCTGGTTGTACGCTTATAACGAGGGATGGCTTATAAAAACTTTAATATTTAATCTTTAGGGTGACCCCCAGTTAGTATTGTATTGTAAAAAATAATCCCTAAGCCGAGATTTTGTCAAACAACTGACATTTCAATTTATTCCTTTATTATTTTGACAACTGAAAAATAATGTGAAGTACTTTGAAATCATTATATTTAAATAATCAAATGCACAATTCAGCGTTCGGTCGTGTCTGAGAATATAATATAAGTCTAAAACGTATATAATGGTTACAAGTATGATTTTAATGAATATCTTATGGATAATGCCAATAAAAGGCCTTTGAGATGTGGTCGTACAGAAGAATTCTCGGAATTTCCCGGAGAGACCACGTCACGAACAATGAGGTTCTCAGGATAATCAAGGAAGATAGGCACCTAATAAGAACCATCTCAGAGAGGCGAGCCCGATGGATTGGTCACAGCACGCGCCACGATGGTCTTCTTCACGATATTGTGGAGGGATGGTTAAGGGTAGAAACTGTAGAGGGCGCCCTAGACGGGAGTATTTGCAGCAAGTATTCGAGGACTTGAATTGTAGCGCTTATGCTGAGCTGATAAAAGGGTTGCCTTCCTCAATCCATCACGACAACTCACTGAGGACCGAGAGGAATGGAGATCAAGATGCAAGAGACATTATAGAAGGGATAGTTGAGGGTATAAACTGCAGAGGGCAGCCTAGACGGGAGTATTTGAAGCAAGTGTTCGAGGACATAGCTCTTATGCTGAACTCAAGAGGATTGCAGATGGCCGAGAAGAGTGGAGATCAAGATGCAAGATTTTGTTGCAGCAAAACAATCCACCGGATTGATACTACGAAGAATAAGTAAGAGTTTAAATACTAGTAAATGTGATATGGTGATACATTTATTTAATAAGGTATAAGAAATTGTATATTATAAATGGTTATATAAGATGTTGTATTTTTATTTTTTATTTTTCTATGTTAATTGATACGTATATTTGCAAATATTTGTAGTATGGCTAAGCTGTATGCTGTTTATTTTGAAAAAATGGCGTTTTGGCGAATATGCTAGTTTTCCGTGCGCACGCGCATAATTGTGTTTTTGTGCGTGTTCGCTTATGCGGAAAACGCATCAAAGATAATCTCGTTAAGAGGGGTCGGCCTTTATTTATGCACTTTATTTAGACTCTCCTCCCGTGTTAAACCAAGCACTAAAATGCATTACGTGCCCCGCCCCACCCACAGCCGAAATAATGAACTTTGATTGCGTTTGACACACACGTGGGGTGCCGATATGACTGGGGACTCTACCTCAGATAAGGCATTTCTGGCTAGCCAATGGCGTATACAATTATTAGCATATTTAATGTATTTCTTTTCCTTACAGAAACATTACAAATTTTATCAACTCAATTCATTTCTGAAGGACAATAATAATTTTAAAAAATATACAATATTTACAAACATAGGTACTTATGATTAAGTACTAAGACCAATGCGATAAAGACAATCAACAGAAGATTCCTCCAAAGAATCTCTTCGAGTTCATGTCCGAATTGGGCCTCTCTTACGTGAAATATATCAACATCTGAGGCGATTTGGTTAAACAGTCTGATTCCTCTCCCAAATGCCATGTAAACACGTCTGTGGAATTCTTTGACCATGGTGCATATGGTTAAGCGCTGCAATTTTTTTCTGATATAACAATTTTACTGTCTCTGGGTTGATTGCAAATAGGTACGTTATTCAATTTCGTTATTAAAATATGTATAATGTTTGAATTTATGTGTATATCCTAACACACCTTAACTTTTTTTATGTAAACACAAACAGGAGAATACCAACAGATGTTGATAGTAATTCTGATGTCTTATCTGTGGAATTCTATGACACTTACCACAGTGCTAAGCGCTGCACGTGGAGTGTTAATCCGCCAACGTCATAGACTACAGTCCGAGATTCACGCATCATCCTTATTATTCCAGGAATTTACTATAAATGGGTGGTCTTCACGGAACGACTTTCGTCTACTACCAATTTAAATTAATAGGCTATGATTGGAATTTTATGAGTGAGGGATCAAATTTACACCAACTGGGTGTAATTTAGAGCTCAGAAATCAATAACAAATCCTTCTTTTTTAATCTCCGTTGGGGATCGAACCCACGACCTTTAGCCGAACGCTTTGACCATTGAGCTATACCCGCTGACATACTACTCTAATACCGCTCGTATTCCAGCATGTATTCTTAAAACCGCTGGTATAGCCGCGGGTTCTGAAATTCTATGCGAAATATCTGAGACTTGCAGCTTCACTCGATCAAAAAAAGTGCCGTTATACAGCATCTGTATCGTCCACATTCTTCTTTACGGCTATGAATCTTGGCATCTCACCAAAAGCCAATGCAGCCGTATAATGGATATCGAAAACAGGTATGTGGGTGGTAGAAACCTGTTTTCAGGTTGAATACTAGGTGTACACGAAATATTTTTCAAGGGAGAAAAAAAAAACTATTTGTCGCCTGGAGTTAGACCGACGACATTTAGGATTTACCAGTCATATAGCTTTTATTAATGTTATTTTACGAATATAATATACAAGTCGATACGTTATCTTAAATAAAAAAACGTTTGTGGAATCAAATACGTTGTGAGATATGAAAAATATAATTTTCTCTACTGTAAAGATAACGTGGGAAAAATGTGTCATAAAAGATTGGTGAGCATTGCGGGTGAAGGCACCTGACTTCCAGGAAGGCCTTATTAAAGATGGAGATACAGTTAAATATCCATGTCACAGAAATGGTCTCTGACAGAACGTAGTCACGGAGAAAGCAAAAAGTTATAAATAAGATCATATTAATAATAATATAATATATGTATATATTGATATCAGGATGATATAGCTCTTGCTGAATGGTACCGAAAACCTCGATGTACAATCTTTCGTGTCTTATTTCTGTTCGCTTGTCGTAAATGTATGTGTCGTCATTTTGTAATGCCGTTAGGAGGACTAGTTTATTGCGACTTGCGGCGCTGGGCGACAGCACATCTCGAGAGCGCTCAGTCGTGAGTTAAGTCCCGATCGATCGAGGCGAAAGTAATGCTATGTTACGGTCGATTGGGAAACCAAGTGTGTATCGAAAAAACATGTCAATGTGCTTAGAAAAATGATTGTGTGTTGTTGATCTGCTCCTCATAGTTCCACCACGCGATCCGATAATTATCCGGCGACGTGAAGTCGTTTCTCCCGTAGAGAGGAGGATGGCATTATAATAATAATAAAATAATCAAATATATTATGTATTTTTTCCTAAGAAAAGCCACGTGGACGTCGTTTTATATACAAAATCTCGCAGTATTTGCAAAGATGTGTAAGGTGTATAGAAGCTTGTTTCTGGCACATTTTTGGTTCATGTGTGAGAAGCATGTCTTGGAGATGGATTGAGTAAAAATACTGACCCTTGGCGACAGCTTAAAGTGACTATTTGCTCCAAATAATAAACAAGTATGTATTTTTTTAAAGTAACGTTTTTGATACGCCACTGTGCTTAGCACCCCACAAGGCTGCGCTTCATATTTCACCACTGTGCCGCTATCACTCTTCACTCACTCTCTGTCTAGCAGTGGAGTGCGATTTTTCACATTATTTTATTTACACACCGCGAAAAAACACGACCCACTCGGTGCCAAGGCGCTCACCTACACCAGAGGTTCTCAAATAGAGTAACGCACATTTTGGATGCACAGTTTTCATGATAGGTTTCTCAAACATTTGCTTGCTGCATGAGCATAACATCAGTATACATTTTTATTGCTCTGAAGATTCAGAAACCTTTCATATTGGTTTCGTAGAAAGTTACTTCAAATATACCTATCTGGGATGTGTACTTTAAATGTTACAGGAATGAATACGTAAATATGTTAATTTTATTCACACTAACATGCCTTATTGCTACAACGCTATAGAAAAGTGTAACATCCTATTTCCAACTCTCAAAAGGTTATTATTCAGTCGTGTGAGGGCAGGATTAGGAGCAGATTGATAACACAGACTTGTTCAGAAGCACATTGACATAAATTTATGATAAACTTTACAACCTTGTGGCCCGACCTAGTCGCAGCATTTGGCCGAGCCACAATACAATATGCTCTCGCCGAAGGGCGGGACACGACTGGCTCCGCGCGCTCGTCGGCGCTGAGACTCTCGCCCAGCGCCCAAAATGCCAATATGGCGACACATAAATGTATGATAAGCGAACAGAAATCAGAGACGAAAGATTGTACATCGAGGCTTTCGGTATCAGTCAGCAAGGGCTACATGATGCCGATGTCAAGTGATATATAGTAAAAAATAAACACGTAGACCGACAGGTGGTAATGGAGAAAGCCCATCTACAGGTTTATATTCTATGACGGGCTATGAAGGGCTACTTGTGGTTTGTTGATCGCCAACATCATAGTTCGGAATTTATGTATTCATCCATATTTACGGGGACTCATTATGAATGGATAGTGTTCATGAGATAATTTTTGTCTACCATGAATTCAAATTAATAGACTATGCCTGACATTTAAATGGCAAGTAATCAAACATATCTCAACCTAGTGTATTCAACCTTTTCATTACGGCTCGGTGGAATTAGACTGTCAATTATAAAACTAGTATTTGAAGCATAAATGTATTAATCTAGTCTATTTTTATATTTCCCATTGTTTTTGTAGCCTTTGGATATCAGATGATGTATAAAAAACTTTTCTAAGAAAGTAGCAAAACGATATATCTCTCCCGATGTCAACGGTAGGGGAATTTTACACGGCATATATCGGGTACCGATGCGAACTGATTAAAGAGTTTAGAAATTGATTACAAAAAAAAGTTGTTAATTTCCGTAGGGTATCGAACCGTAAAGTTTGGCATGGTAAGCAACCGTATCTCCGTCATGAGATGCAGAGATGACCTGTATTCGTGTGACGATCATGGAATTTGACTGGATTTTATAGCGTCAATTTGTGGCGATCGTATACTCCAGCTGGTGAGTGGATATGGAAGAAAGAGGATAATAAAATAATTTTAAAGTGTTCTACAGTAAGACTTGCTAAGGAAGCTCTGATTTTTTAGTGCTTTTGAACAAGCGACGAAGGATATGCGGCACGCTTTGAGTGCGGCATTAAAATAATGCGATCCGCGTGAGAGAAATGTCAGGTATTATATTTCGTGGCTGGCATTTTATTTTTTCGGCGGCTTTCTGTACCTGTAACTGGCTGGCGGTACCGATGGGTAAAATTGCTTTAAATTGTACGGCTAGTATTTACCGTTTCGGTAATGAATTCCCTGTGTTTTGGTAATCTTAAGGTTTCAATACTAGCAACAGGGTGGTTAGAGTTATCAAAAGAAAGCTTACATTTAAAACTATACTGGAAGAAAAATCCATCACCAAACGTGGGTGTAAAAATTAGCAGTTCAGACGTTAAAATTTGGACCTTTTGACTTCTTCGCCGAAGGTCGCCGCGTATAAAGAAAAGGCTGATTATGACGATTAAGTTTCCAAATTATTTTCATATTTACACTAACAGTAGGGCACCGGCAAAAGGCGTTGGTCTTTCATGGTCACTATGTAGATCAACCAGGTTCGTTAGACGTTGTATGTGGGAAGCGTTTACGGAATGGTCACGTGCTTGTAAGTGCGTATTCATCCATTTTTTGAAAATATTCCGGTTGTATGTGGAAGATAACGTGTTAAACAAGGTAAAGTAATCATCAAAATAAAGACCCAAATTCCCGTCTAGGGCGCCTTCTACAGTGTCTACTGTCAACCATCCCTTCCACAATGTCGTCAAGAAGACCATCGTGGCGCATGATGCGACCGATCCATCGGCCTAGCCTCTCTGAGATGGTTCTTACTAGACGAGAGTATTTGCAGCAAGTGTTCGAGGACATGAGTTGTAGCTCTTATGCTGAGCTGAAGAGGACTGCAGAGGATCAAGACAAGTGAAGATCGAGATGCAAGATTTTGTTGCTGCAAACCAATCCACCGGATTGATACTACTACTGCGAAGAAGACCCAAATTATGCTTTTGTTGTTGACCAACGATGTTGTTCAAACTTAGATTTTTCCCCCTCTTTTAGTCCATTTATCACCCCTTTCCACTCTGGCATCGTCCACTTCCTTGTCAGACGACTCACGTGGTCAACTCATCATCGTTAGACACTCTCCAGGGTGTAATATGACTTGATCCACGTTGTTCTGACGAGTTGTAATGGTATAAGGGGTCCAAATGTAGGTCCAGTAAGGAGAATTTCGAAACTGTCTACATGTACGAGTGTAATTGTGTTATTAAATATTCAACATCTCATGATACTTAAGAATCACAAGAAAAGACTACTTTAAATTTTATAGTTTTTTTTATGTATTGATGATCAGAATGTCAATTGCTGTAAAAATATTACATACCAATTTTTTTTTTAAGAATTCGTACAATTACAAAATTTTACAGCAAATATGCAAATTAAATCTATGAAAATACACGATAATATACATAATGTATTAGTTTCTTGACTCAATGAGGTAGTAAATCGGATCAGTGGCCAGTTTCAAGTGTATTTTTTTTGTAAACACATACAGGAGAATACGGACAGATGGTGATAGCAATTTGTAAGCCTCGTCAGCGGAATTATATGACGCTTACCATGGTGCATATGGCTAAGCGCTGCATTTGGAGTGATGATCTGCCAATGTCATAGACTACAGCCCGAGATTCACGCATCATCCTTATTGTAACAGGAAATTACTATGAATGTGTGATCTTCACGGGATGACTTTCGTTTATCAAAAATAATAATTAATAGGCTATGACTGGCATTTTACGGGTGAGGGATCAAATTCACACCAACCGGCGGTATTAAAGAGCTCAGAAATTGATTATATATATATATATATATTTTAAATCTCCGTCGGGGATCGAACCCACGACCGTTGGCATGAAAAGCAAATGCTTTGACAATCGACCTATACCCACCGACACTTAAAAAAAATATATTATGGCATATTTTTGCGTTGAGGTTAATAATTTTTTTAAGGTAATCGCATGACGAGTTCGACGTTCCCGAGGCTTGTACCATGTTGTCTTAAGGGGTGCATCGACCCATAAAAAAAATATTCATGATAAAGTATGTCGAAAGCAATAATAAAATAAAAAAAAAATTCTCAATACATTAAAGAATAACCTTTGACATTACATTCCACCATTCTATGATAATGTTGTAAATGTTGGAATGCCCGAATTTATTATTTACGCTCATAAATATTTTATTTTCATCGTGAAAGGGGCAATCCGGTCGAAAATGAACCGTGTAAAAAGGGATGTAAAAAGTCAGTTTATTTTCAAAGTGTTACTGTCAAAATGTTTAATGAGCAATGAAGGACTAAATGGAAATAACTAGACAGCAACACATGTCGGACCGGGGCTGCTCGAACAAAACAAGGGAATTAGATTGATAGCGGACATTAATTTAATCACAAAAAATGTCACTACATTACTATGAGCTGTGGCGTACATTATTATTTGGTGCCTTCTTGAATCAGCTTCTTGTGACTTTCAAAATGAAACGCAGTGCGAGAAAGAATGTTTTTTTTTTTTTTTTATAAGGAATCTTTTTGATTTTAATGTACATTTTAATTGAGATATAAAAAACATAAGCATCGCTTCTGCACAAAAGCCTCGACTCTTTAATAATGATAATAATAACAGAAGACATTGATCATGAGGAAAAATATTACAAATTTATAAAATTGATAATTTTATATTCATTTATAACTAAAAACATGAAATATAATATAAAATCGTCTGATTAACTATGTTATAATATTAATATGAAAAACCTAATCTAAGACAAACAATACTAAGTATACGTAAAATACTTTTGGCTTAAAATGTCTAAAATATAAAGTAAGGAAGTCTTCCTATATACTCTAGAGATAAACTTTTCCTTTGCCGTTTTTGTACTCTTGTTCTTATTTGTAATATATTCATAGTAGTATATTAATAAAATTACCAATAATGTATGTACCATATAAAATAATGTTATAGATCAAAGTCAAGTAATTTTCAGGCTGAAAGGTAAGCTGACATTGCATTATTACAAACTACTATAGTTTTAAATACTGAATGAAAACAATATTAAAATAATCACCTTTCGATAAAACTAGTTAAATAGTAACTAAAGTCAGGTCAAGAGATGTTTTGGATATGGAGTAAGCATGTCTTACCATTATTTTTTTATGAGCTGTCAAAAGAATTTGCAAAATAGAAAATACAATCTAGTATATTGCTGTCCAATACACGAATTTAGTATGTCTTGCTATGTGTTTTGAATCAACTGTCAAGATAATTCCTTAAATAACTACTAAGTCTTGTATATAGTTGTCAAAGATATAAAATAAACAGGTCTTGCCATCTATCTTAAATCAGCTTTCAAGAATTATTCACAAGTAGCTACTATATTAAAGTCTCTGGATGTCCACGATATGGAGTTAGAAAGTCCTGCCACGGGCCTTTAACCAGCCGCCCTTCTTCAGCATCCTTCCCCAGGGATGACAAGTGAAATATTAAATGGCACAGCCGCCTCTAGGAGGAAGACCGCCCACATCTTCCGCCTATATTCCGCCTGTCTTCCGCCCATTTCTCGCCCATATCCCGCCCACAATTTCCTTGAGTATCTTCAACGCCACCTGCTTATGAACCGCCTTGTCACATCCCCATCTAATAAATTGCACTTGGACTGTTTCTGATACAAACGTGCTGTTTATTTTAATGCTATGTGAAAGCTTTGATTTTCTTACCATTTCTGTAAAGCAATACAAAATACGTTTAGATTATGAATCAAAATTGAGTTTTTCTTTTCTTTATTTTAATATCCATATTTGAAGCATATTATCCATATCCAAGCCAATATCCATGACGCTGTCCATGACATTTTTGCATCCGGAGGTCCTGAGAACTCCAAGACTCTGGAGTTTTTTTTTTAAATACTGATTGACTAACACCGAAATATAATTTTTTATACCGATTTATAATAAATTTTATAATATTTTTTTTTTGTTAAAAATGAGAACTAACTTAGTTCATTCCATCATCTTAATTTTTGTTGTTGATATTCTTAGCAGTCACTTTAAGGTGATTTTTAAAATGTTTGAAAATGTTAATACTAACATCCTCCTCTCTTTAAAATGTGGTTATTCAGTCGCGTGGTGGCAGGATGAGGAGCAGATTAAAAACACAAAGACTTTTTCAGAAGCATATTTCGATAACTTTACAAACTTCTGGCCCGGCCTACTCACAGCATTCAGGCCGGGCCAACGACAATGCGATCTCATGCTCAATGCTTATTCACATATTTGAAAACCAGAGTTTCGCTTTCAATGATAGCTTTATGGGAAAGGAGCTATTTTTAAATTTCGCAATATTTTTTGAAAATCCAAATAAAACCAATAAAGTATTCAAAATATTTTTTATTATATCGCATATTTTTTTAATAAACCTGTCAAAACCAATTGCTCTATAATGCTGCATGCGAAAAAGTGTGTTATGCTTGCGTTCGATTCGGGAAGATTGCAACTGTACATTGGATCTATTACATAAAAAAGATTCAGCATGTATGAAGGAAGAAACACATATCCTAAAATTTGGTTACATAGCAAGCAGGACCGGCGTTAAAGTTAGAATTAAGTTTGTCAAAAATCATGCTAATGTTTTCAGTTAATTAACAGATGTGTATCCAGGGATTTTTTTGCGCGACTTAAAAATTAAAAAGATTGATTATGACGATAATTGCAGGTGCTGTAATAAATGGGGCTGAAAACAGCTCAGGCCTCTCCCACACAGGGAGCAACAAAATAAGAAGCTAACAAGAAGGGAGGAAAGACATTTTTTAAGGAGAACCTACCCCCTGTGAAGGTGGTACTCTTTAATATTTCTAGGACACGATTGCACGGGCAGTGTTATAATGAATAATGAAAAAACAAGCTCTGAAAAATTAATAATATATACTCGTAGAACGCAGTAACCTGGTATTTTGTCTTATTTAAGGAATATATTAACTTTTTTTTTTGAAAGTGGGGCGCAAAACATCGAGTGTAGCTTCGGCTGTGTGGCACGTAGCGCCGTCTTGTTGAAACCAAATGTTGCCAATATCCTCCTCTTCATTTTTTTTGAACAAAAAGGCCCGATAACGATCGCCATTGATTGTAACGGCCACTCCTTGCTCATTTTCGAAGAAAATGGCCTGATTTTCAAAGTAATGTCGCAATATTTTTCAGCGTTGTTCTAGCGTATACACAACCATATTCGTTTAGCGGAAGGATAAAACTAATTATCTGTCAAATCAGACATGAGCTAAATGTTACCATTCAAGAAATAAACACTAGTTAAAAAAAACGTTAGATGGCGGACCCTGTATATGGAATGTTTATTTATTATAATTTTGATTCGCGCACGGGCATTGATATTACATATTTTAATAATAAAAGTAAGAAAATTGATAATTAAGAATCATTATGCCTTTTTTTATGTAAATACATACAGTAGAATACCGACAGTCAAATTCTATGACTCTTAGAATGGTGCATATGGCTAAGCGCTGCATGTGGAGTGTTAATCCAACAACATCATAGACTACAGCCCGAGATTGACGCATCATCCTTATTATTACAGGAATTTACTATGAATGGGTGGTCTTCACGGGACGACTTTATTTTACCACCATTTTTAATTAATAGGCTATGACTAGGCTATTTTACGGGTGAGGGATCAAATTCACAACAACCGGGGATGTATTTTAGAGCTTAGAAATCGATTAATCATCTTAATTTTTTTTAATCTCCGTCCAAATGTTTTAAGCATTGATCTATACCCGCCGGCAAAAGCTGTTGAGAGTTTGCCAAAAAAGCACTGAGTTTTACGCCACATGAGATAATATTGGTTTGAATTAATGATGAAGATTGTTCATTGATAAAGCCATAGAAAAGGATCTCATCCAATACATTATACATATATATTTTGTTACGGGTAAGAAATGCAGCAAGTATTCGAGGACATGAATTGTAGCGCTTATGCTGAGCTGAAAAGGGTTGCGGAGGACCGAGAGAAATGGAGATCGAGATGCAAGATTCTGTTACTGCAAACCAATCCACCAGATTGATACTATGAAGAAGAAGAAATGCATCAAAGCTCTGGCAGTGTAGATGCACTAACTGTTAGGCTGCATTCCCTGGGACGTTGACTGATGAGCTACAGATTGCCATCCGCCTGGATGCATTTTATTATGTGCCGACGCGGCTTAAAAGGTCTTTCTTCCTCCACGACAATGATCAATGAGCAGCTCGCCCAGAACGCTTAACCAAGCTTTAGGCCAAGACACAAAAAATCTATTACTACTGCTGGAAGTCACCGTATTACGCAGCTTTTTACACCATAAAAAAACAATATGAAGTACTTTTGTGTAATATTACAACACGATTGCATTACATAATGATTTTTTTATGTAGATTTCGTTTAATTGGAGCGTAAATCATTACAAAGTTTTGTTATTTGCCTTGTTCCTCGTCTTTTCCCTCGTGCTTCACATATGAGTGAATTCCATGAGCCGTCAATAATTATTGAAGATGGTCACCAGGTAGGCCGAAACATGTAATCATTTAAGATAAATTGTGAATCAAAACTAAATATTTTAAATTTATCAATTCATTATTTTTGTAATTAAAATTGATTTTAAAATTATAACCTTTTGTAATATTGAAAGCTGTTGTATTAATCATTGACGTCGTAATTTCACAGAAAATAATACCATGGTATGTACTCTCATTATTCAACATTTATTTTCAAAACTCATTAAATGCTGCATTGAGTTTTGATATATTCTTTGATTATATTTGATACATTGCATAATACGAAAGGGGTTATAGAGGCATAGTTAATTCAAGTTAGTTACTGTTATTTTTACCATACACGTTACTATACTCTTACATTACCGGCAGGTATAGCTCAATGGTCAAAGCTTTTGCTTTGAAACCTAAAGGTCGTGGGTTCAATTCCCGATGGAGATTAAAGAAAGAAGGATTTTTAATAAATTTCCGAGCTCTAAAATTACGCCCGGTTAGTGTGAATTTGATCCCTCACCCGTAAAATACCAGTCATAGCCTATTTATCAAAATTGGTGATAGATGAAAGTCGTCCCGTGAAGAACACCCATTCATAGGAAATTCCTGTAATATTAAAGGATGGTGCGTGAATCTCGGGCTGTAGTCTATGACGTTGGCGGATCAACACTCCACATGCAGCGCTTAGTTAAAAGCACCATGGTAAGCGTGATAGAATTCCACAGATGAGACTTCAGAATTACTATTACCATCTGTCGGTATTATCCTGTATGTGTTTACATAAAATAATATATGCTTACGGTTTTCGTAAATTTGTGCCATTCACATCAAATATGATTTAATCTAAAAAAATCGTGAAGAATTATATATTTTAAACGGTAGTATGACATGAAAAATTTATAAACTAAGTAGTATTTTTTATTAAATACGAGTATATTAAAAATATTTATTTATTTTATTATAATTTCAAATTTTAATGTCAGCTCATTTCAAATATTATGAACAAAGTTCATTAAAATATGTAATGTCTTTAATTATTTTTCATGCCGAATTTGTTATGCTCCTATAAAATTTTAATATTTGAATGTCAAAGAGCCTTAAATACAGAAGTCAAACCACCACTCTTGAACTTCTATACAAATGTAGAGTGTTCGGTGTACACATTTGTACTTTAGTATACGTCAGTGGCTCTTAAACGGTGCTTCGCAAGAATGTTGAGAATGTTAAAAACTTGTAGTGATGATAAAGTCAGAAAATATTGACAATATTAAATTTGTAAAGGATACAAAAATCTTTCATTGAAACATTCTATTATACATCCATTTTAAAAGCAAATTAAAGTGATTTTAATATTGTATTCAAGTTGTTATAGTTGCTCTTAATCACAAAAATTAAACGGCGGTTTTTTACACTTTGCTCACTTTGTCAGTTATTTACTGTCAAACTTGTTAAATTTTAAAGCAAACTTCATCACGATTCATGTATGTCGATCAAGAACTGATTATTCCCAAAGTTTCTTCGTTAATGCCATCGGTGATCTCTGAAATGGTCTTCTAGTAGCTGTGTTTCCCTAATTCGAACCATTATCTAAGAACTAGCAATATCTCCAATCCGTTTACAAGAGACAACATATGTTTCCTGTATAAAGCGTTCAGTCATCCTGGCTGAGCGGTATAGGGCGCACTGGTCTTTACTAGTTGTGCTCTCGTGCATGCGATTTCATTAAAAAATGCTGTCATTTTCCATGATTTGTCCCAAAATATTTCGGTAGTTGGGATTTGAACTGGAAACATTTATTTTAATGAATCGCATACAAGAGAGCACAACCGGTCGAGACCAGTGCACTGCATGGGGGAAACGTGTGTTGTGTTTGTGTAGTTAGAGATTGCGGGTATATATTAATTAGAAAGTAAAAGCAAGTGAACTATATTTTTATCTATTTCTTGAAGATAAGATTGTTTGAAGGAGGAAATACAGACGCTGGAAGAGCATTCCAGAGCTTTCCGGTGGCATTTAAGAAGGAGCTTTGAAAATTGCCAGTTCTTGATCGACACACATTAACTGTGGATATATATTTGTTTATAACATGTATGGCTCACGATAGCTTCCAGAGCCTAGGTATTTAAAAAAAATGACAGCTGTAGTATCCGAGTAATTTTTTAGGTGACTTATGTTTTTTTTAAAGATCGAATAAATAGCCCGTCGTAAGATAATATGCGGTTAGTGGCAGACGTTTTTGGTAGTTCACAAATATATTTAAGAGTCACTGTATTACAGTGTACAGTACCCCTTCCGGCAATAACCAGGAAGCTGGGGGTGAAACGTACACCCAAAGGGTAAACTTTATTAGGTGGACCCCACTTAATCAGCGCCGGCGCACCCCGCCCTCCCCCACAGGCATTAGTATCGGAAGGGACCATGAATCTAATTTACAAGGTGGGCCCACCTTCGCAAGATCGTCCCGTGTTTTACTTAACGGGCTGCTGTTTGAATTTGAAACTGTGTGTTGACGTCACCTGTCGAGGACAGGTGTGGGAGAGTCGAAACCACCCCCACGAACTACCTTAGCTGATAAGTTATACATGTATGCAAAGCCCTTTCGAACGTTAAAGCGAGGAGTACTACCATGCGTACACATGCGTGACACACTCAAGCTATTATCATGAAGAACGTAAGAAAGACAGTTTTGCTGAAAATGGAATAAATAATAGAACTTTAACCTTAAATCTATGGAACATCCATTCATTTGATACGATAACGACTTTATCATTACAAACATTGATGCTGCTTTTTTTTTTTTTATGTAAACGCATTCAGGAGAGCACAACCGGTCAGGACCAGTGCACTCTATGACGCTTAGCCAGGGAGGCTGGACGCTGCATGCGGGAAAATTTTCACTATTGATTTCGCCTACTGCTACTACCTGTCTGCATTTGGAGAGGGTACAGAAGAAGTTTCTGAGATCTCTCTACATGAGGGTGTATAGATACTATCCGTGGCTGTATCCAACTAACTTCATACAGGGTATGTTGGGGTACATTGAGTTGAAGACAAGAAGGGATTTGTGCTTAGATATTCATTTCTTCCGGCTGTTGCGTGGCGTGTTCGAGAATCCTGAAATTTTGTTGAAGATCTGTTTGTGTCCCCGATAAATATCTGAGAATAAGGAAGCACATTGTTTGCTCTCCCAAAAAGTAACACAGACCTGCCAGAGACTATGCCTCTTGGGAGAGGGATCAGACTTTTTAACCAAATCACCTCAGATGTTGATATATTTCACGTAAGAGAGGCCCAATTCAGACATGAACTCCAAGAGTTTCTTTGGAGGATTAATTGGTTGGCGTCGTCTGTTTTGGACCTTCTGTTGCTTGTCTTTACTGCATTGTTCTTAATACTTAATCATAAGTACCTATGTTTGTATATATTGTATTTTTTATTTGATTATTATTGTACTTCAGAAATGAATTGAGTTGATAAGATTTGTAATGTTTCTGAAAGGAAAAAAATAAATTAAATTGAAATCACCCTTTCGACCGTTTATAATGATATCTCGTTAATCAATGGCAATTCCTTGTCGCCGGGATCGTCATCGGAATGCGTTTTAATACAAACAATACAAAAATGGATGATCTATTTTTATTATTAGTCAACCGGTCATCAAAAAACATGTTCTTTCTTTTAAATTTAATCAATATTCTTGAACAAACTCTTGATGTCATCGAAGGGAATATGAAAACAGGTGTGCGAAGCAGATCATCAAGACAACGCCCTGTTTTTGCGATAAATTATACATATATGGAAAGCCCTTCCGTACGGTCAACGCGAGATATATTCATGCCCTCAAGTATGGAGGCCCCGTCGGCTTGATGATTATTTAAATAAAATAGATGCGTACCTGTGAAGTCTCAGGTAACTCTCAGGTGCGCGACACTCGGGGGACGCGTCATAACTCGCCCAATCCACGTGTGGTGCTTTCTGAGGTGTGAATACGTTATACCTGCAACAAGAAACACACAAGGTGTACTGAGAGTTACGTTATGAGTAGCCAACTTAAGATGATGTGATGGGATATAGAAGTCGCACACAGATAATCGTTTTGTACTCTTTTAACATGAAACACAGGGAATTTCGACTAGTAGTAACAGCAACTGGATGTCTAAAGGAGAGACCAGGTCACGAACAATGAGGTTTTCAGCATAATCAAGGAAGATAGGCACCTAGTAAGAACCATCTCAGAGACGGGAGCCCGATGAATTGGTCACATCATGCGCCACGTATAAAACGATGAATGATATTTAAACATTGTTTATAATATAATGCATAATTTATAAAAATAATCGTTAATATGCATATTAAATTAAACTGAAAGGAGCACAAAAAGCATAGAAAAAATGATATTTTTCTTATTAAAACTGTGCGGAATTAAAAAAGCCCCTCTATCGTTAAAAATAAAATGCACTCCCTTTTCATTTCCATCGTTGTATTAATTTTTCAGCGACAGATCGCAGGACGGGGGCGGATCCAGTTGTTCAGGATTGTCTGCCATCGTCGCGAGGGTCCGCCTGGTCTCCCGCCCATAACTCATCCCGTGTTATTGCAGGAAGAAGAGGTGCCAAGGGATCGGACGACACTCCTGGGACCAGGAGTAACTTGATGAGACTTTTGAAAACGTAACGATACAATCAGACAATGAAGATTGCATATGCTCCGAGATTAATTATTCATGAAGATTGGCGACTTAAGTCTCTGGAGATGACAAAGTAAGAAACACATTATTAAACTCTTTGACAGTATTTAAAAAAATAAATGAGCCAAAAAAAAGTTTATTAGTCCCTTTTTGTCTTTAATGCTGTGAATCTTGGCATCTAAATAAGAACCAATGCAGCCGTATAATGACATTTGAACAGATGCCTGCGTGGAATACAGATGATACTAAAGTTTGAATTCGTGAGGAATAGTGAGGTGAAAGGCAGCTTTCCAAAGCACTATTCATAGAATGTATCCGGTGGATCTGCGGTGGACGGAGCTGACATGGAATGAGATGAAGGCGTTGGCGGCTAACAGAGCTTTGAGGTGACAGTTTGTGAGTGACATATGCTCCAGTTACGGAGCGGACATTGTATGATGATGTTTTTGAAATTACATCGTACATAATGTAATTACAAAAGGATGCAATCCTAGAGAAATCGTAAGTTAAATAAAAAGAAGAAGAAAGAAGAAGAGCAGGATAAGAAGAATATGAAAAAGGAGGAGAATTAACAGTTAATAACATTAACGTTAGGAAAGATATTTTTAAAATGAAAATATATCATTTAAACTTATTCTAAGGAAACGTCTTACTACGAGTATAACAACACTTACTATTTATAAGGAAGTAGTGGTTACCTTGAAGGAAACTCGAGTGCCATTGAAAATAATACCCGTGAGTATCTCTTTGTATCTGCAATTGTCTCAAGTGTCCTCTTTGATCTCTTAGTTCTTCTCTGGAAGAAAAACATCTGACCTCACCGTATAAATTGATCTAAAAAATATACATTTTACATTAAAAAAAAAAGTAATAAAACAAACAGCAATAGAACATTTTAATAGCAGTTTTATGTTTGATCACTGAAGTTAAGTAGCATTGGAGGCAGAGCAAAACTTGAATTCTGTTTTTGTTATGTTGAGCTGTCCTTTAGAATCAAATAGTCTAGGCTTAGGGAGCGTTGGGCTTATCATACGATCTCATTAAAAATGCTGATTTGCAAATATCCTATAAAAATGAATTCCTTGGATATTCGTTTCTTCATCTTTTCTCAACAAACATTGTTCCATACGACCGACTTGTACAAAGCATGAACCCAATATCTTGAAGAGTTTTTAGTGTACTTTAGTGTTCGAGGCATATTTTATGTGATTCATTAATCTAAGCTTTTAAGGAGATCAGATAATAAGGTCGACGCTCTGGTGTCGTTAAGCCGTCCTTTAACACCTCTTGATCCTTAAATCTGCTCAACACAACTAACGATACGCGGTAAGCAAAAAGTAGTATTGCATTCAAGTATTGAACCACGTCTTTTTTTCTGTAAGCACAAAAAGTAGAATACCGGCAGATGGTGATAGTGATCTGTGAATTATATTACGCTTACCATTCTACACATGGCTAAGCGCTGTGTGTGAAGTATTGATCTGCCAACGTCAAAGACTACAGCCCAACATTCATGCATTATCCTTATTATTCCAGGAATTCAATATGAATCGGTGGTCTTCACGGGACGCCTTTTGTCTACCACCAATTTTGATAAATAGGCTATGACTGATATTTTACAGGGGAGCGATCAAATTCGAGCCACCAGGCTATTTATACTCACATACTTACACTACCATTTATAGAGCTTAAGAATCATTTTTTTTAATCTTCATCGGGGATTGAACGCTCGATCTTTGATTTGGCAAGCAAACGCTTTGACTAATAAGCTACGCCCGCAGCGCTTGCAGTGTGCTATTATCGTTACTCAGTATATGTAGCAGTTATATTTAATCGAATTATTGAGTGAACTGACAATTTAGAATGTCCAAGATTACAAATGAAATAGTTATATTTTTTAGACCAAACAATATTAAAAATATAAAAGTAAGAGTATATATTGTGTGAGAATAATATGTGTCAAGTATTATTTTGGCTCGTATTTTTCTGCTCAGAATATATATTTTAAGTGCAAAATATATTTACAAAAATGTATTATTTAATGTAAAATGTTCTTCGTTGTTATATTAACCCAACTACGCGCTTTTGGAATGATCATTCGGTCATAAAAGAGCGCTATACAAATACTAATATAATAATAATAATAATAACTAAACCTTACCTAAAGTAACTAACTTTAGTAAATATATTCTAAATTAAAAGTAATAATTATTTACCAATAGTTGATTTAAATTCAGACTAGAATTATATTTCAAGTCTGCCCATATATTATTTTGCTCTTTTTATTTTTATATGTCATTCACTTTAAATATACAAAGGGCGAATCTTATAATTATTAAATTGATTGAAGGTTAAATAACTAATAAATTATGTATTTTATGAAAGTATTTACGTTGTCACAAGGTTTTGAAATAGATGGCTGACATTTGCGTACTAAGGGGTCGTAGTTCGTATCGAGCATTAGCGTCTGTGACCTTTAGATCTAAGGGGCGCAAGAAAAGGCAACGGCGATCATTAATAACCCCATTATGGACCTTAAATGTGCACTAAAACACACAAAAAATTCAACATTTATTTATGATCGTAATTAATTAATAATTTTTATCTAGCCAAAGCATTTTGTGTGAATTTGATCACTCACCCGTAAAATGCCAGTGATAGCCTATTAATTTAAATTGGTGATGAAAGTCGCCCCGTGAAGACCATAGTGTATTTCTGTAATAATAAGGATGATGCGTGAATGTCGGGCTGTAGTATATGACGTTGGCGAATCAACACTCCACATGCAGCGCATAGCTACATGCACCATGGTAAGCGTCATTGAATTCTACAGATTTAACTTCAAAATTACACCATCTGTCGGTATTCTCCTGTATGTGTTTATATAAAATAAAATAAAATTCAAATAAAACAAAAAAAACTCTTACAAAAAACCATAATATAAATATATTTAAATATTTTTTTATAAAAATTAAGTTTATAGCTTAGAACAAACATGTAAGCAGCAAACATAAGCATTTAATTCAGCAATACAATATAATTCATATCTTACTCTATAGTAAGGTTAAATAATGGGAGGACATAAGAAACACATGGCGCATTCCAAGACACGCTTACACTTAACATTAGGGCCAATTTACGTTTATATTTATTTATACATCTCGAGCCAGAAGATTTTTTCTAGACATTTGACAAGCCCGAAACACTTTTCAGACACTATGAATAATTATTGTCAAGCAGGAAAGAAAGCTATTATGGGTCGTCACAAACATACTTAAAACCAGATTTAGACGATACAGAACATTTGTTGATGATCAGTACGTTAGGAGAGAGAGATATACGCATATATATATTTGAAATTAGATCATATTTTTAATTATCTTGATCAGCCAATGTCCGTTCACTGTTTAACATACGCCTCTTGCAAAAGTGTCCATCTCTCTCAATCCTCTGCCTCTTTCCATAATCCTTCTGATAGCATCGGTCCATCTTTGAAGAGTTTGGCCAACACACACCGTTTGCCAAATTTTGAGCACTAATCTAAAAAAATTATTTTCTCTTTATCAGATCATGCCCTCTCCATGCATACTTGAATGTGCTCAATTCGAGTTCATTTTAAATGCAGCCGTATAAGGTCTCAGATAATACTCCGTTTGTCAGTTCTAGGGCTAAACACGTAAACTTTATTCGACCGTCGACTCTTCGACAGATATTTCCTGTCCATTGCGAGTTGAGTCTGTAATCTTGTCTTTTCGCCAAAAGCCAATGCAGCCGTATCATTATTTTGGTAACATATTGGAACAGACGTAAAATACTGGGAGAACGATAATTTGAATTTTTGAGGAATGACGATGTGAAGGAGCAGACTCAAGCAATATTCGATCGAACCGTCGGTAAAATGGCAAAAAGGAACATGCTCATCAGATGCCGCATTTTGTTCAACTCCCTGGGCTCTCACCGTACAGGAAGACAGTTCGAACTACATATAAAATGTACTTGATGTTGGTCCGAAAAGAAAATCTATAGATTTCAGTTTCATAGTGGCTGACAGAGCTTTGTGGCCAGCATATTTTTTTTATGTAAGCACATATAGGAGACTACCGAGAGATGTTGATAGTAATTTTGAAGTCTCATTTGCAGAATTCAACGACGCTTAACATGGTGCATATGGCTAAGCACTACATATGGAGTGTTGATCCGATAACGTCATAGACTACAGCCCGAGATTCACGCATCATCCTTATTATTACAGGATTTTACTATGAATGGGTGGTCTTCACGGCACAACTTTCGTCTACCATCAATTTCAATGAATAGGCTATGACTGGAATTTTACGGGTGAGGGATCAAATTCACACCAACTGGCAGTATTTTTGAGATTAGAAATCGTTTTTTTTTTGTAATCTCCTTTAGGGATCGAACCCAGGACCTTTGGCTTGTAAAAGCAATTGCCTTGACCATTGAGCTATACCCGCCAGCTGAGCTCTACTCGCCGGCCAATTATACTTATGATTTATATTAAAATTTGATATTATATTATAATATGATATTATATTGATGAGACGGCAGCTGTTTTACCCGAGGCATATTTTTGGCTGTTTTTTTAATGAGGTCGGATGATTAACCCGATGCTCCTAAGGCCTATAACAACTTGTTCTAAAGAGCGGCGCAACCCAACCAGCGATACGCGATTAGCAACGTGCGGTGGCCCAACCATGTCTTGGTCCGCGTCCAATGTCGCTTTGAAACTAATTAAATTTATTATTTGATATTTTTTATAATTGAATTATTATGAACACCGAACTCAAAAAATACATGCTTACTTTAGTACATACTCGTAGTAAAAAAGTACGTTTTAAATGTTTACGTGCTTTTTTTTGGGATTCTTTTTTTTAGTTTTTTATTTACAATTCAAATAAATTTAATACATAGGCGTGACACAAAGTCACGTTCGGCTCGATAATGCCACGTGCCGTAAAATGGCAAAGTTTCCCCCAAGCAAAGGTGGTCACGTGTCATTGTTACACAAAAATGGAGAAAATATATAAAAAATATATCGCGGGGAAATACTCCACATGCTATTATGGGACAGGGGATAAGAAAAGTAAAGGAAAAAGTTGTAAAGTGTTGCTAAGTTATTTCATACAAGTATACGGTATATATTATGAGAATGACTCATACACATAAAAGATATTAGTGTGGAATAAAATATGATTTTCTTGTATATATTAAAATAGATAAATATATGTTAATCATTCATATCTCTCAGACAACTATGCCGCTAGGAGCTCCACATTATGTGTATAGCTTTAAAGCTGCTGTAGTTTATATTATCCTGTGAAATTCAAAGAACGTATGAAAAGCATATGAAAAGGAAGGCTTGCATTGTAAAAGAAATCTGTCGAAATTTAGATATTTTTCGATGTAATCGCCTATATGCTCGAAGACTTTTGTAATACCTCCTTGAGCCAGCTTCTTGCTGCTTCGTGAAGATAGGTAAGAACCGCTTCGTAAACTTCTTTGTCGTTCGCAAATTTTCGTTCTCAAACTATTTTTTGAAGGCCGGAATTATCTCAACCAGGTCTAACTAACCGCTGCATTGGTATTGAGTAAGGTGCTTGTAGCTGTATATAACACTGGCTTTGTGAGTAACGATTTGATGATAAGGTTACCTTCTATACTATATACAGTCGGTCAAAAGGAGAAGGTGGACCTTGCTGGGACATTTACTTCTAATGATGCAGGAGAGCATCAACTACAAATGTCTTTTTTGAAGCCCACGATAAGTGCCTACGATACATAGAATGTACTCTGCAAAGCTGCGGGAGGCTATGGAGGCTGACAGAGTTTTATGTCGATATTTCGGGAGCGAATATTGTGATAATGATGATATAATATTAAGTTTAATTCTAATTTCATTTAATTTAACAATTTGATACACACATACAAATCTACATCAAAAATCATATTGTATCACATTTCTCTCATCAATATAGAAAAAAAATTAAACGACAGACTCTGAGATTCGAGCCGTGAACTATAAACTTGGTACTATGCTTTCCACAACGCGGCCCACCGTGACCATTGCTTTCACCTACTGAGTTGAGAATTTAAAAAGTATTTATATTACTTAAAAATAATATTAAGTTAGCTCATTTCTTTCACAAATCTTATTGATATTATATTTTATAATTTGATAAGGTACAGAAAAAAGGCATTAAAATCATGAATCATACAGAAATATATGGATATATGTATAAACTGTTTCGTTGAAAGATTTTTTTGGTAAATATTAAGTAGGTTTGTCTCTCAGTTGTAAACGTTCTAACGCCCCCAGACGCATCGGTAGATAAATCTTTATAATTGCCAACAGGTCATTAGCACCGCGGGAAAAACATCATTTAAAAAATCGTCGAGAAAAATCACAGACCCAGAGGTCAAATGTTAATGGTGTCGTTAATAAATTGCCCGTCTTTAAGAAAAATGACAATGTTTGGATGTAGTCTTGGATGTCAAAATGTTTATCTTCATTTATCATCATCTTTTACAAGAATGTCTTCTCTCCCACACGAAAATTAATGGCTTTTGTTGTGTAAAGTTTTGAGAAACTCTGGCATTACGATTCAAAGAAAGAAATTGTTATTAAATGAATGTGCAACCAACGTGTAATTGTTTATTTTTATCGATAATTCTTTTTGAAATTTAATATTCATAATCATCACAGTGTTAAAGAAAGAAAGAGGCCTTTGAGATGTGGTCATACAGAAGAATTCTCGGAATTTCCTAGAGAGACCACTTCTCGAACAATAAGTTTTTTAGGATAATCAAGGAAGATATGCACTTAGTAAGAACCATCTCAGAGAGACGAGCTCGATGGATTAGTCACATCACGCGCCACGATGGTCTTCTTCACGACATTGTGGAAGGAATGGTTGAGGGTTGAAACTGTAGAGGGCGCTCTAGACGGGAGTATTTGCAGCAAGTGTTCGAGGATATGAGTTGTAGCTGTTATGTTGAGCTGAAGAGAACTGCAGAGAATCGAAAGGAGTGGAGATCGAGATGCAAGATTTTGTTGCTGCAAACCAATTCATTAGATTGATACTACGAAGAAGATCATGACCGATTTCGCACTCCTGCATGCATGTGAGATAAAGTAATGGTGTATTGGGGATGTTTTTTTGCTTGTTTAACAAATATACATAAAATAAAACATTTCATTATCAAAGAGATGAATTGAAAATTGTGTGTTTTGTGCAAAAAAATATATTCTATTGATTCAATCGCGGATTGTATTTGCACTCGTCACTTAATAAGTTCCCGCACGCGCGGTCCTTCGACAACAAACGGCAAAACACCGCAAAATAAACACGAAAAAATCCCCTCGGAAGCTCGAAATCGATTTGAAAAGCTTAATCAACACATTTCAATAAGCGAAATAGAAATCCGCCGTAATGCACAATGGCCCTGGGCGGGGGCGGGGCCGTAACCAGAGACGAATCAAGTTCTTATGAAGCCCACATTATTGTAGACTTTTTGACTCCTTTCTAAACGTCACGCTGCTCTTTCCAATTTATTAAATACACACATACAATTTTACAGAAATTTTTCTTACACATCAATTCATTCAGAAAAAATATCGGCAGACGCGGGATTCAAACCTCGAGCGCTACACCTTTGCTCTATCCTGCACACCGCTCTGTCCACAAGACCATTATCTGCCTGGAGAGATACGCGAAATTTGATATATAAATACCATTGTTAACATCATATAACGATAGATGTCTCTGTAGTATATATTCAGAGTATGTATATTATCATTTTCATGATTCAATCACTCAACATTTATTCACAAGCTTTTTATATTATAAGTAGTTACCGACATTTATACACCACTTGTGTACATGTTTTTTCTGATTATTCATTCACAAATATTATTTGAATGGCAAATATTATAAAACGAATCGAAAAGATTTATCTTACTTATAATTTTTAGCAATACGAATAGCATCTAAAAAAATAAATATATAAATATTTGTAACCTTCGAATATGAACTACGTTGAGCACTGTTTATTTCTTCTTCGTCAGTTTTCCATGTGCACAAACACATTTTACGAGCAAAAACATAGAAATAGATGTTTGTGTCATACTTTATGCATGTTTGTACGTAGAGAGCTGGCTAAGTTTTCATTGAAAGCAAAACCGCGGTCTTCCAGCATGTGAATACATAGTGCTAATCATTAAAGACATAACAACAAGATTGTTTTTTTTTCATTTCTGCAAGTATTTTCACGTATATTTTTCCGACTGCTTAAAACATACACGACGGTATTTATCATACATGAGATCAGAAAACATATTCTCTTTGAGTCTCAGCCTTTTTTTGGAAGACTTTCCCGATCATTCAGTTCTGATTGTTCCCTTGATGTTGAACTACATTAAAGATATCGTCAAGAAAATGCGCGCAGTTAACGAGGTTTAAATTGAATGGTCTTTTAATTGTTGAGAGCAATTTGCAGGCCAACGCAAATATTTTTCCCTAATTTAGTTTATATTGTGTTGTCTGGGTAAATTTGATAAATTTAATATCTCAACAATCTCACCATTTGTTATTTGCGTAATGCATTTATTGTGTCTTAATCAGCTTGAACTGGCATTCCAGTACGTGATGTACCTTCAACACGAAAATTTTAGGGTCAAAATTACGCAAACTTCTTTTCAGGCTGGCGTTCTGTTAGTGTATCTTCTTCACACACCAAATAATTGTTTTATTTTATGGATATTTTTAATTATTTATTAGAATATTATTTTATTATTTCAATATTCTAATCTACTTTTATAGATCATTGACTATAAAACAATATTATAAGCAATTAAATATACATAAACTATACATAAAAATCCTTAAACGAGTCAATTTTTTCTGAATGAATTGACCCGTTTAAGGATTTTTATGTATAGTATATGTATATTTAATTGCTTATAATTGTTTTATTATTTAAGCAGCATTTTTACATTTTAGGCTATTTTCGTTGTTAAATTTAATCTTACAATCAGCATCATAACATCCATTTATCCAACATAATTCTTTCCTTCAATTAGCATCTCATAAATCAAGCAAGTAACAAACAGCAAGAAAAAACTACATTTAAAAGTCCAGCACTGATTGTTGGTTGAGGGTTGAACACCCTGTGAAATCTCGTCATAAGGGGTGTTTTAAAAAATCACCAAAATGACTGTCCCTGAATGAAAAAAATGGTATTGTACTAAAAAACGCATCCGGAACCGCCAACTGCCACAGCGCAAATGTGTGATTCTTTCGAGTGTTTTTTAAATGCATTTTGCGTGACCAAAATTGTTATTTTTCGCCATAAGTTATTAAGCCAATTATTTTTGGAAGGATGGTGGCGTTGTCGATTTTTTTGTTGATACAAATATGTAAAGAAAATAAAATTTGAACCACACAATGGATTGAATCGTGTGCTTTTTTATCAATTTGTGTTTTTCATTCATAGTTGTATAACATTTACTTTTTATTGTATAAACATCCTTCTCTCTCTCAGAAAGGTGTTAATACGTCGCGTGAGGGCAGGATGAAGAGCAGGTCAGCAAAAAAAGACTTTCTTTTAAAAACACATTGATTATATTTATGATAAACTTTACAAGCTCCCGGCCAAGCGGGAGGACATGCCGCTGGCCGTCATGCAACCTTTTCGATCGTCAACACATAACTGACTCATCTGGCCCGTCGTCGGTCACCAGCGCCGTCAGTGGCTAAACTATATAACTAGTCCCAATATGGCGGACACATAAATGTATGGCAAGCGACAAAAATAAGAGACGAAAGATTGTATATCGAGTTTTTCGGTACCGGTTAGCAAGGGCTTCATCGTGCTGATGTCAGTATGTTCCGATTTAACAGCGCCTGTATTGTCGCCGCATGTACGGTTGGTTTTGGAAATCTTGGAATTTTATCAAATACCATTGCAGCCGTTTAATAGATTTTGAAAACAGATGTTGCTTAGAATACTGGGGTTACGATGATTTGACTTTGCGAGGAATGTCGAAGTGGCTTTGTCAAGCTAGCCTTTCATTTAACAGTCGGTGTAGAGACGGAGGTGGATCAGGGGCATGTACATTAGTTGCCGCAGGAGAGCATAAGTTACAGTAGCCTGTTTTTTATGCCTACAGGCTCTAAACACAAAATAGGTAAAACTCTGCGAGGCCTTGCCTACACGAAAAAAAGCTAGGGTCATTAAAGCTCACAAAGCTTATGGCGTCAGTTCTTGATGACCATATGCTCCAGTAGGGTGTAGTATGATAATGATCAGTTTTTTTAATATTTCCACGAATCTATATTGGCATATAAAGTATTATGAATGTTGATGATATTGACATCAGAATGATTTAGCCCTTGCTGACTGGTGCCGAAAACCTCTATATCCAATCATTCGTCTCTTATTTCAGTTTGCTTGTCGGACATGTATGTGTCGCCATATTGGCATTTTGATAAGTCCGGTCACGGGTTTGACGTTTGTTATGTACGTGACTGCTGTGATTGGTGCGCCATAAATTCTGTAGATCGCCACTTGCGGCGCTGGGTGACAGCCCATTACGAGCGCGCTTAGTCGTCAGTTAAGTCCCGTCCGGCTGACGAAACGTCATGGAACGGTCGGACGAGGAAATCAAGTCTTTATTAAAAATAAATACGAACTGTGCTTCAAAAACAAGTTCTTTCCTTTGCGACCTGCTCCCGAATCCTTCCTCCAAGCAGCCACGTGACGAACCCGTGACATGTCGTCTTTTAAAGACGGGGGTTGTCATTATATACTCGTATACACTCGTAATTCAAAATTTTATATAAATTCCTTTTTCTAATTATAAGACTACTCTGAATGGGCGTATTGAATACGTTTTTTAATTCCAAAATCAACGTTGCGCACATTGTTTTTCAAGGAAAAATAAAACGTAGAAAAAGGCTTTTTATTTCATCATCGTCAATTCTACTTTCAAGGCTCGTGTCAAAGGCTAGACTATGTAGGAGTAGGTGGATTTTTTTCTTCTTTTCGGATACGAATATGGATTCTCGTATTCAAGCACTGCGGTGCATGGGTATATTACGACCTCCCCATCTCGACTTATGACATTCCTATGCAGAGGTCGGAAAAATGCATATCCAATTATACTTCACATCTAATCGCAACCTCCTTTATTATTTTTAATATTTATTTAATAATGTATTTATAGAAACACGTTCCGAAGTTGATGCATGGAGGAATATTACACCATATAAGGTTTCACTTATACAAGGATAATACATAATTAAATTATAATATAAATGACTATTGGTCCCAAATATACACGTTAAGTAAAAAGGCAATATAACAAAGCAAACAAAGAAAATTAAATGAAACATAAAAGAAATTTAACACGTGATACACCAACAAATTTACAATAAACACCATATTTCACGATATTTCTCTTATCAGTCAGTTGTCTCTGTCTATGCTTTGATACCTTGAAAGTATTTCAGGGAACATATATAGTTCCCAACAGCCCTCAGTAAAACGTGACATGATAAGAAGGTAATGCAGTATCCGAGGCATATTTATGGTGACTAGTCCGATGGTGGTCTCAAGGGCTTGATCATTTGTCATCGGTGATCTAAGCTAAAACTACGCTTATGCGTTGTACTGTTGTCACTGGACGATTCATGACACTCTCACCTGCCAGAGACTATGCCTCTCTAAAGAATGATCAGACCGTTCAACCTCATTGCGTAGAATGTTGATATATTCCACGCGAGAGAAGTCCAGTTCAGACATGAGTTCCAAGAATTTGTTTGTAGAAGTAATATCGCTTCAGTTTAGTGACCTTTGGAACATTTTAGTACATTTCTGGTATATTTATGCTAACTGTTTCTTCTTTATTAGTTAAATTGAAATGTTGTTTTTTATATAAATTTAATGATAGATTTAGATTTTTTTAAAAACGTATTAACCTTGAGTTGTAATGCCTTTAAAAATGAAAAAAATAAATAAACAAAATTGAATTGAATTATTTTGTATAATACTTATACCTAAAATATATATTTTTTGTCTACTACCCCAACTTATTAACTCCATACCTAGTCTAGAGAAACTCTTTCTTTATACATCATTTACTTACATAGACTAAACTCATTTATCCTCACTTCTACACAATACTTAATTACCATCTAGTGAAATTTTTTCATTTACACGTCAGTAAGTTTGTGCACATTGGCATTGATCAAGCTTCCATAGATCGCGAAACTACAGTCTTCCATCAAGTGAAACAGTGCTCAGTGTGATTCATATTAAGCAAGGCGTGAAATGTTTATCTATTTTATATTTTTGTTATTTTTAAAACACGTATAGTTTTTTTTTAATCGGTTCTTTATTTAAGGTTTTTTTTTCTCACAAGTTTACAAATAGACAGACTTAATTGTCTCTTAACTTATTACAATAATGTGTTGGATACTACAACAAGAACTAAATATATTTAAGTGTGAATTAATTTACACCTTCCTTGAATGGAAGGCGTTTCTGACATGTGATTTTACTTAACACTAGGACTTAAAACTAGGATACATATTGAAGAAAAACACGTATAGTAAAATTTCTCAAATGTATTGAAGAGATGACTTTTGTCGTGATATGAAAAATGGTTTGTGATAGCTGTTTTAAAGGGTGCAACCTGCAGTGCTCCTGGCGACAGCTGGTGCCTGATTTTTTTCTCCTCGGTGCGGTTTATTACGGGCGCCAATAACGGAGGGGCGCTGCGAATCGAATTCACGTTTGCAGGGAAGAAATGGAAATATGAATTGTGGGGACGGGGGGCGCCCTCTGGCTATGTGACGCCCCGAGACGAATTAAAGGTGATAAAAAAGAGAGAGATGAAAAATTGCAGAATAAATAGTCGTCAGTTGTGTGTATGCGGATTAGATACAAGTGTCATTCATCAATCATCACTCTTCGTAGTATCGTACCTGTAAACATTAGGATGTTCGAAATATAAGTTTATTTATACCGTTTTAAACCGTTTTTTTACCATATCCGCTTCGTATTTGGAGCTTAAAGACTGCACAAATTGAGGTTTCGCAGTTCTGTAATCCCAGATTATCTATGTTTTGTGTCCTAGAACACCTATGTACCCAGAAGTCCGAGTTTTTAGCCTAGATGTTTCAAATCATCATGAACGATGCAATTTGATAAATTAATTTCTCCATCGATCTAATGGATTTTTTAAGCACCAGTTTGTATCAATTATTGGCTTTATTGTACCTATATCAGATTCAATTGACTTTTCAAGACGTAAATTTTTTCAATTTTCAATTTTGTTTATTTTTTCCTTTCAGAAACATAACAATTTATATTAACTCAATTAATTTCTGAAGTACAATAAAAAATAAAAATAAAAAATACTATATATACAAAAATAGGTACTTATGATTAAGTACTATGAACAAAGCAATAAAGACAAGCAACAGAAGGTCCCAATGCTTATCAGACAGACGACGCCAACCGATTATCCCTCCAAAGAAACTCTTGGAGTTCTTGTCTGAATTGGGCCTCTCTTACGTGAAATATATCAACATCCGAGGCGATTTGGTTAAACAGTCTGATCTCTCTCCCAAGAGGCATAGTCTCTGGAAGGTTGATGCATCTATATACAACGTCAAAATTACTAGAGTAAAAAAATCTAACCAGTTTTGGCATTGACGTTCTATAAATACATCCTTTTGTATTTATTATATATTTCTTCTGTTAATATATTTTTTTAAATATTTGTATCGTATTTTTAAAACAATTGTTTTTTTGAAGAAAAAAATATAAAATGAAGGAGACCCAAAAGAAATAGCAATTTAATATTAAACATTAAGAAAATCAATATCTGTCTTTTAAGAACTCTGGCTGATAATATTTTATATCATATTATTATTACACGATGTATTACTTGAATTTAAAATTGGATTTCGTAAATGTTGCCAAACTTCAAAATAAAATAAATAAACATTCAAATTTATAAAGTAAAAAGAAACATTATTAATATTCTACAGTTATTTTTTCTTTATATCTATTTATATCTTTCAGTAATTAAGGCGTCGTACTTGTTTAGCCAATTTAAATTATTTTCTAAAGGTTGACGACGAAAAAAAAACCACAAATACAAAACAAAAGGCAATCCGAGAAGACATTTCTTCGGATCCTTTGTCATTCTCACAATTAAATGTCACCTTCAAAACGAGGCTTGGTGGGGAGGGGAAGGATGACTACCGGACAATGGATTCGTTTAAAAAGTCACTCCACTTGGTCCAGCGCGCTTTCAGACACCCGGAACCCATTTCTGAACTCTCCCTCGCCTGCACTGTAATGGGGAATCAAAGATCCTGGAGCAGGGCATCCGCATCACAGTTCTGCGGTCCTGATACATTCAACGAAAAACGTACATTTATTTTTAATTTTTCTTAGAGTAATTATATATATTTAAACACTCTTACTACCTTATATTAGTCTACCGATGGTCTTCCTCACGACATTGTGGAAGGGAAGGTTGAGGGTAAGAGCTACAGAGGGTGCCCTAGACGGGAGTATTTGCAGCAAGTTTTCCAGGACATGAGATTTAGCTCTTATGCTGAGCTAAAGATTGATACCGCCGGATTGACACTACGAAGAAGAAGACAACTGAAGATTTATACATATTGAAAATATTAAATAACTGATACACTTAAAAATCCCAGTAATCAAACTCTTATAGGAACTAGGTGTTAGAATTTCAAAACGATGTTTCTCTACTGTTTTAAAGCTAAGCTGAAACCCTGATGGTACACTAAAGAGAAAAAAGGAGAAAAATGAGACTTAAAGTTAAAAAAAGCGAAGTAAATATTGTTAATGTACCGATCAAATTTATTCATAAATGATAGTACACATTTTATAATATAAATTTGCCACAGTTTTCACTTTCAGTCTTAATTTTTTTAACCGTATTAGTGGTATTGACTATGACCTACTACATGACGAATCTACAGTAGGCCATAGTCGATACATCATATATATTTTGATATCAGCATGATGTAGTCCTCGCTTACTGTTACCGAAAACCTGGATATACGATATTTCGTCTCTTATTTCGGGTCGCTTGTCGTGCATTTAGGTGCGCCGTCATATTGTCATTTTCGAACAGGTCCGCTCACGGGTGTGTTAGTTATTAACATCACCGCTCGTGGCGCTGAGCGAGATCCGTAGAGCCCACACGTGTGTCGGTCCCCACCCTTTGGCAAGGCAAGGTAGCGTTGCGGCCGCGCGTCATGTCATACCGCGTGGTCACAAACTTGTAATGTTTTTAAAGTAGATTTAATCTGTGCTTCTACAAGAAAGTCTTTGTCTGCTGCCCTGCCCCTCATCCTGCCCTCGCGTGACGTAATAACGTCCCTTCTTTGAGAGAGGAGGATGTTAAGTATTATTATTTTATTGTTTTAAGTAAGATTGTTCTTCCCTGACCAGTTTACCAACTCTCTGTGCAGACGTCACTCGTGCAGCTGGAGGGGGACCAGTTGACAGTTCAATTTAATTGCACGACTTCCATTTTTATATAAGCGGAGGCGGATGCCTTACCGTTGACGATTGTTCATGATGATGATGCAAAGACGAGATCCGCCATTCGACAGAAACATGTCATGATGGGATAGCATACAATCATTGTTTACGACTACTACTCTTAAAACCACAAATTTATTAAAAAAAAATCTTTTGTAAAACCTAATAGTTTTTTAGACCGATTTATGCTTAGTAGATGTTATTTTGATTATTTTATGCTCAATAAAATGCAATATATAATATGAATTTATATTGATATCAGCATGTTGTAGCCCTTGCTGACTGGTACCGAATATTCATGGTGCGAGAGACGAGATCCGCCTTCGACAGAAAAATGTCATCCGACAACATAAAATGTCTGTTTCATTACTTTTAAACCATTAATTTAAATTATGTATACACAAAAGAAATATGGATATTTTAAAAAATATTTATGTTTTTTATGTTATATCATGCACAGCCGGTAAAGACCAGTGCATTAAATGACGCTCATCCAGGGAGGCTGGATTCTGCATGCGAGAAACGTGTGTTGTGTTCGTCTTTGTGTGTGGGTTGGGGAGATTGCAAGTGTATATTTATCTGTTTCTTAAAGAGATCCAGATTGTAGAAAGGAGGAAATACAGACGCTGGAAGAGCATTCCACAGCTTACCGGCGGCATCAAGGAAGGAACTTTGGAAACTGACAGTTTTTGGTTGACACATATTAATCGTGTATGGATGTTTGGCAAATGTAAGACGAGTTTGTAGGACGCAGGAGGAATTAGTTATTTAAGTTCTATTATATATCCGATTTATTGATACGAAAAATGACATATAAGATAATGTTTGCTGTGAATTTGTAAATACATATCTTTCGATGTTTTTTTTACATTTTATGTATAATACATTTTTCGAATTTTGCTTTACAGTTCATATAAACGAGTATTCGTTTTCTAGAGTTGACTAACGACAAAGCTCATTAGCATAGTTATTGTTAGATTACCGATGTTAAGCAACTTAAGATGTAGCTTAAACATGGATAGGTCACGGCTTGATCTAACCACGAGTCATTCAATGGTTTGAGCTGCTGATCGAAATGGTACAGTCCTCGTGGACGTTATGCTAATTAACCGATCGTCTAGACAAATTCCGTTTGACTAATCAATGAAAATGTGCCTCGGATACTACAGTTGGCGTTTCTTCAAGTTCACGTACTCTTGCCATGGATTTTTTTTGACAGGGTATTGACAAAGCAGCTGACGCAATTCTGTGGAGACTATTTGATATGACTTTATGCTAATTTATCATCATTATCATGTCCGCCTCTCTAACTGGATCATAAAGTATCCACCATCTGCCGCCACAAAGGTCTGTCAGCCACCATATTCATCGCCTTATCCCATTTCAGCTCTGTCTCTCGCAGCTCCGCAGAGTACATTATATCTATAGTTCCCGTCGACCTTGACCAAGAAAGCGTGCGCCAAGGGGCTTGAAGAAAAAGCAGCTGTAATTTATGATCGTCTGCAGCATCCTTAAAACATGTCCCAACACTGCCTATCTTTGGCTTTTGAGCTAGCTATAATAAAAATAAGTTTTTAATTTTTTACACTTTAAAATGCACAATATTACATTAATTTATATCTCATGTGTTACAAATGAATGTAAGTTCAGCTGAAATATGTATTTTTTTCACTTACTTGCTGTTATGTTGTCTTGTTAAATAATTTTCTATTTTCTAAGTATTCAAACACGTCAATTTTTTTATTAATAGATGAAATATCTATAATCCTTGAAATCCATCCAAATTATGTCGGTTTGCTGTAAATACAAGTACGCTATACAATTTCAAGCCTGATAATTAATACTGACATGTTTTTACGCCAAAACATTATTTGATCCGCCAAACAACCGCCATTGTTTCAGTCCATCCCATTATATTTTATTAGACGTAATCGATGATTTTAATTAACGAATAAATTTGAATTTATTGGCAATGAAGGCAGACTGACATTACAGTTGATTAATAAAATTAAGTTTTACTTTATCATAAATCGACCGAATTTTAATTTTCACTTCATATTTAATTATAATCAAGCTTATAATATAATTAAATGCAAATAATATTGATTTTTTACTACATAAAGACGTTTTGCAAATGAATCATTACAAAGTTTAACACACGAACTCTTGAACAGTGCCATTTGTAGTTTAAAAGTGGAATTTCATAATCCACCAAAATACAACTTGTGGTAATATTACTCGTACTATAAACTTTGTAATTGACTGAAAAATCGTAGATGGGATATGCTATTTTGATGCCTGAAGAGTGCAACTACAACTTCCTTTTATATGAGCTCCAATGCTCTTGCAATCCCAGAAAGCCATTTGTAACGATACTCATAATTTACAAGGCGAGGCTTCTAGATGCAGAGCTTATTTGGTACACGCAAGAAATTTCAGAAATTATAATATAATGAGTGAAGTCCGTAAGATGAAGGAGCTCACCAAAGCAACCCACGATGCACTCCACCCTATGTTTGGGTATCAGAAGATAACCACACGGCTCAAATCAAGAAGAAGTTTCCTACAGTCGACAACGGAACTGGTGATACCTGAGGCCACTCTACGGTTGAACATGTGGAGAAACGCAACTGAGGGAAATACTTGGATCGCCCTGAAAGAGCATTTATCCCCTGGACATGACCAGGGGTGGAATGTATGGAGGTCCCTTAACAGACTTCGGACTGGAATATGCAAGACTTGGACACAAATGAGAGCCTGGCATTTTTACAGCGGACTGACTGAATGTGACTGCGGCATGGAGCAGACCCTGTCACACCTTCTGGAGTGTGCGCTGTACCAAGGAAGACCTTATGATGGCCGACAGTAACGCCATCGACGTCACCCACTTCTGGGCAGACAGGATCTGACCCTGTTGCTTCCGACACGATTATATATATAAGATAATGATAATGCGTGAATATAAAGAAAAAAGTAGTAAACTTAGAAAACTAAAAATACAAAAAATAATGGAAGCTATATTTGAAAAAGAATGTTTGATAATTTCGAAACAATATGGTATTGTCCAATAAATGCCTTTATCACAAATCGGATCTTTTATTCCGTGGCGTTGGCAATATTTAGTTAATATGTTCGAATCAGTCTGTCCGTTTTTTTTGTCCGCTTTCTGTCTGCTCCGAGGTGCAAAAGGACAAAAAAAAACAGACACGCTCTATCGGGCATCATATTTTTTGCCCGCGACCCCCTTCCGATCCCCATTTTTACCCCCTTTTTATTTTTTTATTTATGCGCAGACCAACGGAATACGAAATCACGGGGGCTCACCCCGCCCCGGCAACCCCCGAGGGAGAGAGACGTAAAAAAATAAATAAATAAATGCAAATATAATTTCACGAGTGGAACGCTTTCTGTCTACTTCTTTGTTCGATACAAATGAACGGTTTATATTCAGCTCGACACAAAAGTTCGGACTCACTAGAAATTTCGCCCCTCGAAATGCACCGAGTCCGAGCGCAAAAAAGCGTAATTTATAATCGGAATTGAATATACTTCTCGAAATCAAAACTGATCACATTCAAGCGATTTGTGTCTCTAACGTGCACGCTGATAGGTTCAAGTTTCGTTTGAAATTTGATGAATGACTTGCGTTTATTTTAAATATTGATGGGATTAGTGATAAGCGTTTGTTCACTTTCTGTGGGGTGTGAAAATTCGACTAATACGTGGCTCTTGAATGAGTTCTCTGCGTGGGTTTTGTATGCATTTATTATAATATGGAGTATGGGCGGGATTTAAAAGTGGATTTTCATAAGTAAAACACACAGGAGAATACCATCAGATGGCGATGTATATATATATACCTTAATGAATTTTCCGGTTACTTTTTTTATGTAAACACATACAGGAGAATACCGACAGATGGTGATAGTGATGCTGAAGTCTCATCTGTGGAATTATATGACGCTTACCACGGTGCACATGGCTAAGCGCTACATTGGGAGTGATGATCCGCCAATGTCATAGACTGCAGCCCGAGATATACGTATCATCCTTATTATTACAGGAATTAACTATGAATGGGAGGTCTTCACGGGACGACTTTCGTCAATCACTATTTGATTAATAAGCTATGACTGGTATTTTACGGGTGAGGGATCAAATTCATACCAACCGAAGGTATTTTATAGCTCCGAAATCGATTAATTTTTTTTTATATGTGTCGGGGATCGAACCCGCGACCTTTGGCTTGCAAAGCAAACGCTTTGACCATTGAGCTATACCCGCCGGCAAATGAAAATGGTTAATCGGCTTATCAGATGTCTTAAAACTACAGACTGATCTATATCATCTAATATGACCGCAGAGTGTTCATACAAGGACTTTCACAAAAAATCACTATGAATTGGTAGTGACTACGAGATGACTTTAGTTCACTCCTTTTATTGTTATCATTAGACTATGACAGTAATTTTTACGTGATTTTACGATATATATAAAATCAACAGTGGGAAAAAAGTTTAGATAAAACCTACTGAAGTACGTTTATGCAAGAATAAAAATCCTCATCAAGAGTGAAATTTCGTTTTTCACGTCCGTGATTGAGCACTGTTTAACGTGATTAATAATAAAGCAAGATAAAAAATGATTCAACAACTGATACACTAACAAATTCACAGCAAACACCATCTTATATGATATGAACATCATCAACAAATCGGTAAAAAATAATTAGCAGTCGCTGGGATTCGAATGGCAAACCTTTATGTTAATTTCATAATGTATTTGTCAGTTGTTGAATATTGGTTTAAGTCTTTAGTGGCTTATAAATAATACAGTTTATTATTAATCCACAAAAAAAATATTTTTAAAAGTAAAATGTGATTATGGATTCTTAAATATTTATTAGAATATTATTTTATATTTTCAATATTACAATCTACTTTTATAGATCATTGACTATATTACAATATTATAAATAATTAAATACATATACACATACTTTACATCAAATTTAATAATAAAATTAACAATATACACACTGAATATATACTATAGAGACACCTACCGTTATAATATGATGTTAACAATGGTATAAATACAAATTAATATTAACAGTTCGGGCAGAAGATGGTCGAGTGGTCTACGGTAGTGAACTTGAGCAATGGTTGGTTCCAAGGCTCGCATTCCGCTTCTGCCGATATTTTTTCTTATAAGAATTTGATGTATAATAGTATGTGTATATTAAATTACTTGAAATATTGTAAAATGTGATAATTTTTTTGATATTTTGATTATTTTCTGGGATCGAACCGGCGATCTTTTGAATGTCAGTTTGGCGTCTCTCCACTTACGCTTCAGTTAAAAATGCATTATGTGAGTAATAATAAGTTATATGGGCGGGATTTTCAAGTGCAGGATGCATATTTGAGGTTGTCGAGTGCAGCTGTGAGTGGCTTGATGGACAAGGGAGGTGTGAAAATGTTTATCGGTTCACATCCGATCTGCATTCATAAACAGCTTTTATAATGAGCGTGAAATTGATCGCCATTTTTTATGGCTCTTTAAGCACAAAGGCGCTTTAAGGTAAACGCATGAAATATAAATAAAATCACGTATATGAAACTCACATACAAAACTTAAAATAACATAAAGCTTATCAACTGACAATACTTGGTGAAACTGCATAATTATAATTTTAAATTAATTTTAATTAAAATATTAACAAATTAAAAATATTTAGTTTTGAAAAATTAGATAACTTAGAAGTATTAGAAATTAATCGTTGAAGACTCAATAAAAATATTAATCTATTAAATGAGCAGACAACTTTTGCGTCGTCTCCTTTATTATATCCAATGAACAAATAATAAATAACAAATAACCTATGATAGATTCTGAAAAAAATAATATCGTTATTATATAAACTACTTGTTAACTCCTATCTTTGTATCGTTAAAAACGTTGAAACTACTAAATATTCTTCCAGGTATCAAGCTGTAAAAACCCATACACCATGGATTAACCGTCGTCTACGCTGTAGATCAAAGATAGAATAAGAAGGATTTTGTAAATTGAACACAAAAACATGATATTATGTAATGGCTTAATGCATTAAGATAACACATACCCCTTGATTTTATAATGTATTTTTTCAATGGCTTATACCCGCACACATAAAATCTGTAAATATGTGTGTACTAATGTAGAAATTAATACTTATACATACCTATATAAGCCACTGCCAGTTTATAATTTAACCATTATTGAAGATGGTCTCCAGGGTGGCCGAAACATGTAATTGTTTAAAGTAAATGTGAATCAAAACGAAATATTTTTAATTTGTTAAAGTTTTAATTAGAATTAATTTTAAATTTTAAACTTAAAATACATATAATTCATACATAATATAGTCGTGCATATACTCTTCATCAAGAGTAAAATTCATGCAGGAATTAAATGTCTCGTAGTCAATACTTTTGCGCGTTAATTTAAGTTCATTTTTTCGTCACGTAATATTTTCTTACAGATATCTTAACAGATAACGTGATAAATGATTTTTTAACGTCGTAGCACCTTACAGTGATTTCGGTAAATTGTTGTAATTAATGTGTTTTATTTTTAACACGTACTAAGCTATTAATAAGGCGCGATAGGAATCGGTGCGACAATAAAAATAAACAAATATCCAACGCTTAATCTTCCGATTACTGTAATGTTGACAGCATATAAAATTACAGACTCTCATACGTAAAAAGAAGCACTGAAGGGTAATAAATTGTTGAAAATCTAACATCAAAAGTGCTAAACAGATAAGTTTTCAAAATGCAGCGTTTGTAGTCATAAAATTAAAAAAAAAAAAAATCTTTTCCTTCAGTGATATTACGAAATATATCATTTGAATTCGTTATTGAAGTATTAACATAAGTGTGATGATGTACACGTATTGATACATTTAGTGTGATTGACCTCACACTTTGAACAAGTGTCGGAATACGCAGTGAAAATAGTTAGCATTTGTGACAACAATAACCATGTTATAAGTATATCATGGTTGTCACACAAATAACACGGTATTATTGTCACAAAATCAAACGTCCAACATTTCGTATCCGTCCATACCAGCACTGAATCTGAAGCAATATTAGACTTAATATGTCAATATGTTTACTCAAGTTGGTTTCAACCACTGTTCAACTGGGATTCTTTCGTCTTACACGTATCCAGGGTTGAACGATGGTCCTTTCAGGCCAAACTTTAGGCTCCATGAGAGACTCCAGCGAAGTGGCGATGAACCCTACTTTGAAAAATGTTGACAGCGTGTGTCTGCTGACAATCCTCCTGATGGTAATCCAAGAGGAATTTAATGCATCAGACGCTGCAAAGAATCTCTGCAAGTTAAATAGCCTCCCTACCTAGATTCCCTAGCATTATCTTCTTATATCCACCCATAAACGTTTCACATTGAACATATTGATATCCTCCTCTTCCATTTAGGACATCGATTAACTGGATGAAGGATGCAGGATCAGGTTCACATTATAAACAACTTGTTTCTGTTTCACGATACATGTTTATTTGTCAATAACGTCGCCCGTTAAAGGGCCGCATTTAAGGACGGTCCTACCACGAGGACGGGCGAGTTGCGACTACTTGCCCGCTCTCACATTTCGGTGGTACCACCCGCCAAGAGGACAGTTGTACCAACTGTCAATGGACCAACTGTCATAACAATTATTTTGGCATATGCAAACACCGCTTAACATTCGATGTAGATGTCACGCAAGCGAACCAAAATAATAGACAAAAGATCGCTTGTTGAGGCTTTACGGCATCGGCCTTAAGGAGCTATATCAAGCTGATATCAATATGAACACTAGAAATACCTGCCAACAAGCTTGGTTAGCTGCCACTGTCTATGAGTTGTACCAAGGCATTACTGCATCCAGAAGTCCACCTGAATATACTCGTATATGATTCTTAAAAGCCTTCCTAATACGTCTCAGATACTACAACTGCCGTCACTTCAAGTCTCTAGGTTCCGCCTTGGAGGCTGTTAAAAGCCGTAAATTCTAAAATAATATAACATTTCTAAAAACACCTGCATTTAAAATGTTTTCATTAAATAAATAACCTTTCACTTTTAAATATAATAGTGTACATAATATTACATCATTGAATAATTCGATATTAATTCAATAATACATAGAGCGCATTATTTCAGCAAGTGCCGGTGTGTTAAGCTCAATGGTTATGGCGTTTACTCGGCAAGCCGAAGGTCGTGGGTTCGATCCCCGACGGAGATTTAAGAAAAAAATCTTAATCGATTTCTCAGCTCTCAAATACTGCCGATTGGTGTGAATTTGATCCTTTACCCGTAAAATGCCAGCCATAACCTATTAATCAAAATTGATGGTAGACGAAAGTCCCGTGAAGACAACACATTCATAGTGAATTTCTGTAATAATACGGATGATGCTTGAATGTCGGTCTCTAGTTTATGATATCGACGGATCACTCCACATGTAGCGCTTAGCCATATGCAGCATGGTAAGCGTCATGGACTTCCACAGATGGGACTTCTAGAGAGTCACTATATCACCATTGGTCGGTATTCTCTTGTATGTGCTTAGATAAAAAAAATAATATTAAAACGTGCTCAGTATGACCAATGTTAAAACAAGGTGCAAATACTATCAATTTAAGAAAAAAAAAACCATTAACTAAGAGTCTAACTATATATTATTTTTTTGTAGTCTCGAATGAAAATCATAAATTTTTTTTTGAACTCAGTTAACCCGTAGGCTGCACACCTCCCCTATCGCAATGGAAAGCTGCACTAAATAATAATTTCGCTAATAATAATTTAAATTCGAGTCGTTCCGGCGGCAATTATTTACGATTACTTCGAATGGAATAATTCAAATATCGAGTCACGCGCTTTTGCCGCCTCCCTGCACCGGTGCAATACATTACCCGGCGATAGTATCGGGCTATCGGCTGGAAGAGAGGTCGACAACCTTAACCTAACCTTACCTGACCTGATGTGATCTAATCTAACTTTACCTAAACTAGCCTAACCATTTAACTAAGCGAAAATGGAATAGCCTGTCTGAAGAGTGAAAATTTCGAAACTTAGTTATTTTATGACACATATTTACGGCTGTGAATTTTGTATAAATAAGAGCCAATGCAGTCGAATAATGGGTTTCAAGAGCTTTGTAAGGAATGACGAGGTGATAGACTGGAAAAGGCAGCCTTCCATACTACAGTTAAGAGGCTATGGTGTGCATGGTACAGACATACACTTTGAGAGTATAAGCTACGGTTACCTTTTCTGCAAGCTTTGAGTCATGCTGTCCTGCAAAGTTGTTAGAAACTATGCATATAATGTACTTTAGCCGGGGGGTATAGCTCAATGATCAAAGCGTTTGATTTGCAAGCCAAGTGTCGTGGGTTCGATCCCTGACGGAGACAAAAGAAAAATGATTTTTAATCGATTTCTGAGCTCTTAAATACCCCCAGTTGGTGTGAATTTGATCTGTCACCCGTAAAATGCCAGTCATATCCTATTAATCAAAATTGGTGGTAGACGAAAGTCATCCCGTGAAGACCACACATTCATAGTATTTAATTCCTGTAGTAATAATGATGCGTGAATCTCGGGCTGTTGTCTATGACGTTGACGGTTCAAAACTCCACATGCAGCACTTAGCCATATGTGTTTCAAAATTACTATCACCATCCATTGGTATTCTCCAGTATGTGTTTACATAAAACAACTAAGAGAGATGTGGAAGGAAGAGTTGATAAGGGATGAGGCGAGGATCAGAGCGGATGACAGTGCTTTGTGGGGGCAGTTCGTGACGACCATTTGCTTCATTTTAGGAAGCGAAAATGGTATTTAAATATTCTAAGCATTCGAAAACAATTAATTTAAAAAAAAAACCTTTTCTGATCCCTGATTTAGATTTTCAGTAACATATTATATTTCTACGGATAGCCAGACATTTGACGGGAGATTAAGGTCTCTTAGGGACTTAGGTACCCCAACTAGACTGAACCGCATTTTATTATCACTCGCAGGAGAACATAATTAATCTGCTTCATCAATTACAAGTTTAACCGCGACGGGTTAAAGATTATAATTGTCAGATACCGGATAGCCCCACAGAAATATGCCCGGCATTAAACACACATAAACTATTCAAAATTTCTGTTTTAAATCTATTATTTTTACATAATTATATGCGGATGTTGTGGGCATTTAAAAATGCATCAAAGTCAAAGCTGTGAATTTTATAATCCAATTTTTCGGTTATATTTTTTATGTAGACTCTTTTAGGGCTAAATTTCTTAGGCCAAAAGCGTCGGAGTATATTATCAAATCCATAAAAAACTAATATTTAACAACAACTTAAAGTAAGCCTTTGAATCTAAAAAATCCTGCACTAAAGGTATTCAGGAACTATGTATGCTCTTACGTCGACTTTTGTATCCAGATATATCTTGAAACATGGCGTGGATAGTGAAAATTGACCGAATTAAATGATGACGATTTTATTTTTGTTTTTTTATTTTTATGTAAACAATTACAGAAGAATACCGACATATGGTGATAGTAATTCTAGAGTCTCATCTGTGGAATTCTATGACGCTTACCATGCTGTATATGGCTAAGCGCTGCATGTGAAGTGTTGATCCGCCAACGTCATAGACTGCAGCCCGAGATTCACGCATCATCTTTATTATTACAGGAATTTACTACGAATTGGTGGTCTTCACGGAACGACTTTTGTCTATCACAAATTTTAATTAATAGGCTATGACTGGCATTTTACGGGCGAGGGATCAAATTCACTCCAACCAGGGGTATTTTAGAGCTCAGAAATTGATTAATAGTATTATTTTTTTTAATCTCCGTTGGGGATCGAACCCATGACCTTTGGCTTGCAAAGCAAAGGCTTTAAGCATTGAGCTATTTACATAACGATTAACTCGACGCTTTTGATGTGAGGACTATTTGGCTCTAAAAAACGGGCTTAACCCAATCAACAACTCACGGTAAGCAACATTCGGTAACCCATCCATGTTTTTGTTCAACGTTAAATTATGTTACATTAATTCGATTCGCAATTGTTGTAGGACCAATGACCAACGGTGTGATACAATACTAATGTCATACTTTAAAATCCAAACAGTGTACATTCAAAGCTTGACTCGTCATCACACCTGTTAAGATGTCCCCTTTTACCTGCAGTAAAATATGTGACTACCCTCGTTAACACATTAGGAATGTCTTCATCCTTGCGGTGATACGATCATCGTCTTTGTTGCGTTAATTGAGAACTTTCAATAAAAAATACACCGGAGAAATTTATTACGGTGATGCATATAGAGATGCCTTTTAGAAGATAGGTGTTGAACATTTTAATATATATGAAACACTGTAGGAATAAAATGATTCTATAAAAAATAAACGCCTGACGCGTAACAGAATACTGTATTTGCTTACTGTGGAAGATTATTTTTTTACGTGACGTTAAACTTTAAAATATTTTGTAAGGCGTTATCTGTGAAGTTTTCAATGTTTAAACTTGGAAGTAACGTTTGCTTTGAAATGCATTTTAACTAAGTTTATTTGTTGAATTTCTGTTTTATTTATAATAACGTGTAGAATATGTAATCAATTTGATATTATAATTGAAAAATTGATCAAATTAACAGTGTACACGAAACCATCGTAACTAAAATATACTTGACGTGACTATTAAGCTTATAAAAAACTGCTGCTCCATAGCTTTGTAGGCCGTAATAATTCTCGCCTTTTCCTATATATAGAGACGAAAGATTGCACATTGATGACTTCGGTACCAGTCAGCAAGGGCTACATCATGATGATGTCAATATAATATTGTCGTTGATTAATTAATCCAAATTTGAGTTATAAATGATTATTTAAAAGTGTAATAATATATGTGAAAAAATTTACATAAACTATAAAATGTCTTAACATCATGTACAATTTTGAATCTGCATATAAGTCACTGTATTTAATGTCATATTTCTCAGACCTTTGACTCTATTTCCATTGGAGGAACACAAATAGAGGTTGTAAACGACTATTCCTATCTGGGACAAGTAATACAACTAGGGCGAAGTAACTTCTCAAAAGAAATCGACAGGCGTATACAACCAGGATTGGCAGCATTTGGAAAACCAAAGTACATTCTTAAAGCGAAAATTCCGCAATGTCTTAAAACTAAGGCGTTTAACCAATGTATTAACTTATGGCGCAGAGACGTGGAATCTGACAGCAAGTCTTACCCATAAAATAAAGGTTACCCAGCGTGCTATAGAGAGATCCATGCTCGGAGTTTCGTTAAAAGATCGAGGTCGAACCCGAAATGAGGAAATACGCAGAAGAACTCAAGTAGTGGATGCTAGCCAACGAATAGGCACACTCAAGTGGCAATGGGCAGAACATTTCTGTCGAAGAGACGACGGTCGACGCGGAAGAAAAGTATTGGAATGGCACCCAAGAACTGACAAACGAAGCATTGGCCGACCCCCTACAAGATGGACTGAAGATATAAGAAGAATAGCGGGAGTGACCTGGATGCGGAAGGCGGAGGATCGAAGACGATCGAGACTCAAGCGGGAGGCCTTAGTTCAACAGTGGACGGACACAGGCTGATGATGATGATGATGATTTAATGTACCTCCAAGACAAAACTAGCTATCCCTATCACGTTAACGAAAGGTAGTAACATATTTTAGTTTGTGAAGCGACGCATTTCAACAGGTGGAATTTCCGTGCTCTTCTCAACCGTGGACATCTGTTGGTCCCCGAAATTTTGTCGGTTGACACACCTTTTCGTGTTGGAAGAGATGTTTGCCGATAAGGCGCGAGAACGCACGAAAAAACTGAGTTATTTTTGTGTTATCAGGGGAATAAAGTTGCCGGGAATGTTTTACATAGAGTTTATCTCCAAAAAAAAATATCAACCAGACAGTATTGCAAAATTTAACCATTATATACATTTAAAATGTTTACTTATTCGTAAAATGCAGGAATTTTATGGTTTGTCATAATAAATAATGACATAATACGCTTTGCAAAACCACCGCAGTTATATGTATGTCCTGATAAAGGAGAGTTGTATCCTTAAATTTCTTTAAATTAACATCCTCCTCTCTTTAAGAGGTTGTTATTCAGTCGCGTGACATATTTATTTCGATAACTTTACAAACTTATGGCCCGACGTAGTCACAGCATTCAGGCCGGGCCACAATACAATGTGATCTCGCCGACGTCGGCACTCGACTCCCGCGCACTCGTGAAGGTCTGTCGCACCGCGCCCCAAGTGGCGATCTACGTAACTAGTTTAATATGGCGACACATACATGTACGACAAGCGAACAGAAATAAGAGACGAAAAATTTGCATAACGAGGTCTTCGATACCAGTCAGCAAGGGTTATTTCATGCTGATGTCAAAGTAATTTTCTATAAGTGTATTATTTATTTATTTACTTAATTATTATTTTGTATCACACCATTGGGTTATACGGTTGCCATCAAATAATCGTCATCAGTTCTATCAGCCTCCTTTATTTACGCCTTATCTAATATCATATTTCCATTCGGAACACCTTCTGATTCCCGAAGGCTTTCCAGGACGAATTCGAGGGCTTGGCAAAAAAACGGCTGTCGTATTCGTGTATGTTAGCCTATTGATCTACAAAGCTTAGCAACATTGTTTGTGATTAAAATTATTAAGATTAAGTAATGGAATAAACACAGCACCAGTAGCCCTTTGCCACACTCAGAAAAACGTGAAATTTTTCTATAACTGTATGTCAGTATTCTCTTGTATGTGCTTACATATAAAAATGGTAAAAGAGGTTGAGTGGTGCAAAAAACCCATCACTTTTCAAAAGAAAATTAGATAAGAGTAATGTATGTTAAAAACGAAAATGAGCGCCATCGTATTTTCTACTTGTAGGAATATATTCAAGCATTATAAGTCGCTTAATTTATATTAATAAATTAAATATATAAAATTTTACGGGTGCTTCAACACACGCGTGTAGAATTAAACTCTAAGGAAGTCGTCAAACAGTTTAAATCGTATAATTTCCTCAGAGAAAATAAAACGTCTTTATGGGGCCATATAGTACAACTGTGACCATACGTAGACCATTTTAGGGAACAGTAATATGCGAGTATTTGTAATCACAGAAATCGTTCACATTATCTTATTGTAAGCATTAACTTTGAAGTAGATTTCAATTTTTCGATACAACAATACTCCTTGCGTTGTTTTATTGTGGACTACCCTTGACCACATCATATTTACAAACTAAATGACTTTGTTTTGACATGAGCATGATATAGCCTTGCTGACTGGTACCGAAAACCTCGACTTACATTTGTTCGTCTTATTTCTGTTCGCTACTCGTACATGAATGTGTCCGCCATATTGGCATTTGGGACTAGTAAATAGACCGCAATTTTGTGGCACTGGGTGAGAGCCATCACAAGCGCGGAGCCAGTCGTGCCCCGTCCTTCGGCGAGAACATATTGTATTGTGGCTCAGCCTAATGCTGTGACTAAGTCGACCTCTAAATTTGAAAAGTTTTATCGTAAATATATGTCAATGTGCTTCTGAAAAAGTCTTTGTTTTGCTGACCTGCTCCTCATCATGCCATCACGTGACGGTATAACATTTACAGTATTTGTAATCAGAGAAATTGTTCACATCCTCTTATTCTAAGCATTCACTTTGAAATCGATTTCAATTTTTCGATGCAATAATACTCTTCGCGTTGTTTATATGTGGACTACCTTGACCACATCATATTAAAAAACATAATGACTTTTTTTCAATTCTTCAAGAGATCTTCTTTAATTCTTCGCCCATTATACGGCTGCATTGGATTTTGATGATGAGCCGAGGTTCACAACCTGACTTATCGAATGGGGACAGATTTATATATCATTTGAAATAAACTCTCAATAGCGTTGGATTTTTTTGTGATGTCAGGATTCGCAGTTTCGTTGAAGATTATTTGTACAAACAACCTATATTATTTAATAGAAATATTTTTGATTTTAAAAGTGTGGTCACAGTGTTCAGTACAGAACATAGTGCCCAAGCATTGATGGTCGTATGTATCATATTTCTGAAGCATTCCCGGGAATATTATTACTTGGGACTATATCACCAGAACCGTATATTTTCTTCCCAGAGGAAAAATAAGTAGGCGTTAATTTATGTTTTATTGCGAGACCCGTTCGAGTAAAAATAAGTCCCGCTTCTTGACATTTCAGAGCAGGTCTTAATGGAGACAATGGACTGTTATATTTTAAAAAGGTTCCAAATCCTCGAAAACTTTTATTCATTACTTGTTATAAATAAATTGACATCAGCATGATGTAGCCCTTGCTGACTGGTACCGAAAACCTCGATATACAATCTCTCGTGTCTTATTTCTATGCGTTTGTCGTACTGAATGTGTCCGCCATATTGTAAGTTGGCACTAATTATATAGACCGCCGCTTGGGGCGCCGGTGCGATAGCGCCGACGAGCGCGATCAGTCGGTTTCCGCCCTTCGGCGAGAGATATTGTATTGTGGCTCGGCCGAAGGCTGGGTCGAGCCATAAATTTGTAAAGTTTTATCGTAAATATGTCAATGTGCTTATGAAAAAGTCTTTGTTTTGCTGACCTGCTTTTCATCATGCCCTCACGCGACGTAATAACAACCTTTTGAGATAGACGATGATGTTAATATTATATTTTTTTGTTGTTGGAAGAGACGTATAGATATTATGCATATTAATAAAAGTGTGGTATTTTTATTTTTCCCATATCTGTTCCATATTTGTAGTCACCACAAATTGTTTTTCAATCAGTTGTATCATCTGACACTGTCTACGCCTTGTCCTAAGCCATCTGTGCACCCAAAAGTTCAATTGGGAACGTATATGTTTTTGACTATCTTCAGGTTGGGCGCTTGTTGAGATCAAGAGTTGCCATATATAGTGTTTAAATCATATCGAACTTATTAGTTAATAATATGTTTTTAAAAAGAACAGGTAGTTAGCCCGATGCTCCTGAGGTTTGGAGCATTTTGCCCAATGAGCAGGACAATCAACGACATGCTGTAAGCAACAGACACAACCAAGTTTTGATACCTTTTAAAAGTACGATAAAATAAATGCGTATAAAAATACAAAATGTAAGGTCTGTAATATATTTTTTAATGTGTCTCGTGACACAATGAATTTGAATAAGCTCTTTCGAATCCTATTAAATTTAAATATTTTCCGATAACAACCCGAACAGAAATATTTTGTTATGTCTTAAAAAAAAAACTTTGGGAAATTAAATAAAAAGGAGGTGAAAAAGTGAATGGAGTAAGTTGAGTAATAAAAAAGTGACTATAAGATTACAAACTCCGAAATATATATTCGTAAATATTTATGTATTTAATATAAGCAATCATTTACAAAATATATTTTATTATCATACTACTTTGAATGTTGGCATCTCACCAAGAGTCAATACAGCCGTATGATGGATTTTGAAATAAGATGCCCGCGTAGAATAATGGGCGTAGAAAATTTGTTGGAAGCTGACTTGTACTAAAACTGCCTGAAATAGCAGTTCCGTTGATTGGTAAACAGGTGATCAAGACAGCGTGATGTTAGAGCAAGGATAAGTTGAAGGGCTTAAACGTGAAGATGCGAAGAGGAGCAGCCTGTCAGGAGCAGACCTAGCATAGGTGAGATGAGGTACTCGTATCTTCATAATCCTCAGCATTGCGTATACTTACTGGATACTTAGAGGTTTCCAATTAAAGCCATTAAACTCTTATATATGAGTATAAAATTGAAATGGAGTTTCTTTGCTTGTATATTTGTATGTAAAGGTATATAAGTAGGTATGATAAAAAGCTTAATATTTTTGTAAGTATCCTAATTATTCAAAATATTCGATTCGAATAACGAATAAATAATATAGCTTACTTTTGTCGCAATGGAAATAAAAGTGGAAGTATTTTATATCAATTGGAGGAGCAGTCCAAGTGAAATCGTGTAGAAACTCTGGGAATCATAAAATATAACACAAAAATATTTAATAGATACATAAATAACTTCTTAATAGATACATTTTTAATAAAATTGTTCATCTAGCGTTAATTCGCCTAGTTTGAATACGTTCTGTTGACTGTTGTGACTTAAAATTGCAATTATACCAAAACTTTGTTGGTAGTTGTAAAAATGTTAGTTTCACTAAAAAATTGTGCATGGAGAAGATGTTGCGTCGCGGGTCGTGAGAGTTTCGCTTAACAGCGCTACGATGGTGCGCCCTGTGAGCGTGATGTTGCCACAACTCATTTTAATATTTTAAATATATATTTTTATTGCTTTAGACTTCATTGCAAACTCGCAATGAAGTCTAATTGTTGCGTATTGAGCATTGCATTATTAAATTTAAAAAAGGTAGTTATAAACATTATATTATTATAAAAGCATTTTCTTTTATTGTTCTATTATGGGTGACCTTATTATGGGTTGACTGCTTAATCGCACACTTAACCTTTTAACTGCCGGCAGGTACATGTATGGCGGTACCCAGCACGCCGCGAATTTTAGGATAAAAATAAAACCTTCTAAACATATCGTTATTGAGAGTGTAATAAAGTTTATTTATAAAACTTACCAAATAAATGAAAAGCGCGCCAGTCGTGCTGTCATTTATCCAAAATCATAAAATTAATTGTGCATTGTGCATTGTTGATTGTTCATTTAAAACGGCGCGTCTTAAGACGTAATTTTTGTATGAGCGGCGCTCCGTTCACAGAAAATTATGCGTCTTAAGACGCTTTTGGCAGTTAAAGGGTTAAAGACTGCGGTTTGACTGATAGTTTTTCTAGTATTTAACATTTAAAAACGTATAAGCTCAAATTTCCCCGGACTTTCCAACGCCATTAACAGTGTCATTAATTAGTGATATATCTACTTAGAATTGTATAGCTTCCCCATCTACTTTTGGATTATCCACCATTTTTTTTTGTTAAAATTATCTAGAACTCGTACTAAAGTACAATTAACCTATTGATGTAAATGATTATTGTTTAGTACTGGCCTTTGTAATTATACATATTATTTTGTTGTTTTCATCAATGAATTCCCTTATACATTATTGATTTCCAAAACACATATACCCATCACACAATTTATATCCACCTTCTCACTCACTCTTTGCTTTATATAGAGCCAACACTCACTGTACTAATTGACTTGAAAATGGCCACTCGACGTGGCCGAAACATGTCGTCTACAAATATATTGTGAGTTAAATTCTAAATATTATTTTATTTATATCTGATTTATAAACATTAGAGATAATAGATGTTACTTGATAAATAGTGAATAGCAATGGGAAAGTAAGGAAGGAGTGGAGCTTTTGTTAGTTAAAGTAACATTTTTTCTTAACTTTCATAAGCTTTCTTTCACCTACTGATTTAAGCCGGTAGCGCTCTCCAGAATGAGCTCTTTTTTTGAGAAAATCGGTAATGAAAACGATACAGATAATATAGTGATATCAGCTTGATATAGCTCCTTAAGGCCGATGCCGTAAAGCCTCAACAAGCGATCTTTTGTCTATTATTTTGGTTCGCTTGCGTGACATCTACATCGAATGTTAAGCGGTGTTTGCATACGCCAAAATAATTGTTATGACAGTTGGCCTATTGCCGGTTGGTAGGACTGTCATATTGGCAGTTGGTACCGTGGAGATGTGAGATCGCGCCGTGGGCTGGCAGTTGAAGTTTAACTCGCGCCCGTCACAGTGCGCGCGTCCTGTGCGTTCGCTGTGGCGGGCGACGTTTGTGACAATAAACAAATAATATGTGAAACAAGTGTTTATATTGTAAACCTGGTCCTGCATCCTTCATCCAATTAATCGATGTCCATAAATGGAAGAGAAGAATATCAATAGGTTAATATTTTTAATTCACTTATCGCACACAGTTTGAGTATAGAGTCGTCAGCGTGGTGTCGGCTGCAGACTCAGGATTTGTGGGATCGTAACGTTGGTTAGAGCCCCGTGTGTTTTATAGGAGATGCCAGAGATAACCTGATATGATGAAAGCGCGGGGAGCTTTAACAGCGAGGTTAACTTAATGAGAAGCTGACGCTATCACTTCGCTTAGCTGCATCACAACTCTACGTACTGCATAGTGCAAAATAAATTATGACAACAAATGTGCAGTAAAATAAATACATTTTTAAAAGTCAACATGTGTAAAGTGAATTCGCGACCAGTATGCGATAAAAAAAGATCTTAATAGTGAGAATCTATATAAAAGCTATTGACATTTGAAAATGAAGCAAAATTAATCATTTTTTTCTTTTACAAGAATAGTAATTCTTGAATTTGTCATTTATACTGACATCAGCATGATATAGCCCTTGCTGACTGGTACCGAAAACCTCGATGTACAATCTTTCTTACATCTGGTGCATCACCCAAATTACATTGTTCCTGAGATTCCAAGGTAGAAGCTTGGAAGCTTGAAGAGAAGATAGTGACGTCCCCCATCTTTAAAAAGGTGACAACAGGTCGGAGGTTCGTCATACAGGAGCAGGTCGCAAAGCAAAGAACTTGTTTTGAAGTACGTTTCACGTTTATTTCACAGTTATGATTTAGGTTCCCCCGCCCAATTGTAACATGTTGTATCGTGGGCAGCGGTCGGGCGAAGACTCACAGGCACCGGCTAATTGACGGACACAGTAAGTATCAGCGGCCCAAAGATTATCGCTGCTAAATATGAAACTAAAGTTGAACCAAACAAATTGGCGAATGCAGACCCCGTGTATTATAAATAAAATTAAGACTAATATTATTAGATGTGCATGTCAGGCGAACGAAAATAAGAGATAAAATATCGTTTATCGAGGATATTCGGCATCGGCCTGAAAAGGCTATATCGAGTTGATATCCATAGCTAATGATTTATCCGACGGATCTTAGTCCAAAAAACAAGTTCTAAAGGGATGGCTTAACACAACTGTACTATATGTGATGAGCATTAATACGCGGTCACTATTCAAATACCCTCTACGGTAAATGGTTCTTAACTTCAACGATTGAACAAAAATTTCTTTTAAAACATGCCTATGTCGATGTAATTTTAATGTCATCAAAAGTAAATTGAGTACTCAATGTTGAACCCCTGTGAAATATATTGCATTAATTTTGCAGGTTTCACTGAGAACGTCTCACATATCCGCTTAATGAAATCCCCAATGAAGAGTCATAAGTACTCTTATGACAGTATTGTCTCCATTCTCGTAAAGCTAACGACGCAATAATTACATTTGCAGTGTCGTGCGAAAGTGCATAGTTCATTTTTGATAATCAAATCAAGAAGTTGCCTCGCAGCGCCGGTAACATCACAGCTTCCGGTCTCTACGTCAAGTTTCCGGTTCCGGATGATCCAACAACGCTCGGCTGTCGACTGAAGTGCTTTCAATTAGCGTGTAATCAAGTTATTCAGATTTCGCCCTTTAGGCTTTGATGAATCAACATCGGGACCAGCGTATGGTACAGCACCGTGTGTAGGAATACCAGGGTAACAGAATAATGAGGAGAGTTAGTACTGAAATACACATGATAAATCATACCCTGAAATGCTAACTTTCATGATTCTAGTGATTACGTTGACTTAGTGATGAGTTGGTGTCTGGAGGTAGTTTAGCCGTCAGCCTAATGTACCTCCACGAGCGTCATGTCGGAGAATAGTGTACGGTAGGTATGTTTCAAGAAGCGTACCTCCACTGAGTATGTTCTAAGAGGTATACCTCCACGAACGTCATGTCGGACTGTGTTGTCCTTGCTTGTCTGTACAGGTTTTTGAGTATGTGCTAGAGGTGGAGACTGCTGTTTTGAGAATCAAACCGTCATCCTTGTTGATGTTGATGTCTTTTGATGATGTGTGACGTTAGTTATGTACATGGCTGCTGTCATTGTTGCGCCGCTGATTCTGTAGATCGCCACTTGCAGCGCTGGGCGACAGCCCATTACGAGCGCGCTTACTCGTGAGTCAAGTCTCGTCCGGCCCGGCGAAACGTCATGTAGCAGTCGGACGAGTGAATCAAGTCTTTATTCAAAATAAATGTGAATTGTGCTTCAAAAACAAGTTATTTGTCTTGCGACCTGCTCCTGCATCCTTCCACCACGCGGCCACGTGACGAACCCGCGACTTGTCGCATTTTTTAAGACGGGAGATGCCAATATATAATAATTGTGAGTTACTTCATTTTTATATTTGAATATTGAATTATATTTATTATTAGTTGTAGTATGTAGATAACAGACTTATAGTACAAGTTGAAAATACGAAAACGTTCTCGCAACCTATTACTTAAATTATTTTTTTTTTTTTGCGTAATTTCAATGTTGTTGAATTAGTAGAATTTAGTAGTTTAATCTGCAAAGCTCATGGAAAACGTCAAAAGAGTAATTCCGCGTGCAGTTTCAATTTGAAGAACTGTTTTCATGTACAACAGTGAAAAAAACAGAGTTCAGGAAAAGATGAACATTTATTTCTGAAAACACTCAATACCTTTTGAGCGCCAGTGTTCCCTCGCAATTTAAAATTTCTTTTTACGTAACTGCACACAGAAGAATGCCGACAGATGGCGGTGGAGAGATCTCATGCTTGGATTCTATGACGTTTATTCTTTTATATATGCGTAAATATTGCACATGGAATGTTGATCAAATACACACCAGCTGGTAGTATTTATAAAGTTTAGAAATCGATTAAAATTATTTTTATAGTAATTTTTGTCGGAGAATAATATACGCATATGAGTTTATAAAATGCCATCTGATTATTTAAATGATTATAAGAATCACATTTTTTTTATGTAGACACATACAGGAGAATACCGACAAATGGTGATAGTAATTCTAAAGTCTCACATGTGGAATTCTATGACGCTTACCATGGTGCATATGGCTAAGCGCTGCATGTGGAGTGTTGAGCCGTCAATGTCATATACTACAGCCAGAGATTCACGCATCATCCTTATTATTACAAGAATTTACAATGAATGGGTTGTCTTCACGGGATGACTTTCGTCTACCAATAATTTTAATTAATAGGCTATGACTGGCATTTTACGGGTAAGGTATCAAATTCACGCCAACCGGGGGTATTTTAGAGCTCTGAAATCGATTAAAAATCTTTTTTTTTTAATCTCCGTTTGGGATCAAACCCACGACCTTTGGCTTGCAAAGTAAACGCTTCGACCATTGATCTTTACCCGATTATTATCGATATATTAACGATTACATTTTGTACTCGATTATTATACCTTTATTGATAATTAATAATTTATAACGTTTGATTAATTATAAGTTACCATTATTTTACTCATGCGGGAGGCCTACGTTCAACAGTGGACGGACACAGGCTGATGATGAACCATTATTTATAAAAATGTTTTTTTTATTAATTCAAAAAACAATAAATAATGTTTTGATATAGGATTAAATATCTTATTTTGTCAGTAAAAATTGGGATGTGCTTAACAGTGAAAAGTGTAAGGTTATTTATTATTTTACAATAATTCATTAAGTTATCATTTTTCAATTGTCATTAACCCTCGCCTTACTATGTTAGAAACTTCCGCGCGTTCAGATGGTGTGGACTCTTTACACATTCTGATTTAAAGTGAATAAAATGAGTAGAAATTCGAAAAAATGAAAATATTCAAAGATATATAATAATTGATGTCAATAAGCAGTAATAATTGACATTTAATAGCTAAAAACATGAAAAACATCAGACGAAGACCTCAAACAGCCAGACGCACCTTCGCGCGTGAACTTCCGAGAGCTACTAACATTACTTAGCCTGTCGACATATTGATAAGCCGACGCGCATCAAAATTATTTCGAACTAGCCGACCAACTGAGGTTTCCCGTCTCGCTCACTCATATTAGTACGTCAGGGAGAGTGAGGAGATGCCGACGTATCGGGGTATTTTGTAATTTTATTTTTGCACACGCTTCCGACAGGTCGAATGAATACATGACAGTTGACGCGTCTTGAGTGTAGTGGTGAATTTATTCCGGATTTTAGAAAAATATTTCCTGCTCCCGATGAGTGCCTTTTACTATAAAAACATTTTTTTTTCAATACGTAAATGTATTAAGGAAGAATACAAAAAATCTGAACCCTGTGTGTATTATATTTACAGAGATATTTAAGTTATTACAAGCAATGTGTAGTCGATAGACATCACCGGGGAGGAGAGGTTAAGAAGAAAAAAACATGTTTTTTTTAATTCCTGTAGTGCATTCTATGCATTAAGCTGTTTTCATTTTTAAAATTATATTTTTGGTACTTCATTCCGTTGTAATAAAAAGATTGTTATCCTACTCCAAGCGTTAAAATTGTGTACCACCACTGACTTAAGTCACCAAATACCTATCGTTACGATCACCAAATACCTTGGCATTTCATATATATGATATAAAAATAAAATTGAAGCATCTAGCATCCACAGTATTTCTTTATATTTTATTATGTTCATACATCGAAATCACTTCCGGCAGCATTCACCTGTGATAGAGTTACGGAAAGGAGGTTTGTTGGCAACAATATTGCGCTAATCCCGGGGTTCGAAGTCGGGTTAGGGTCGCCCTTACTGCGAGGAAACGGCTTATTCTCAGATTGACACGTGACATTAGGGATACTATTCAAATCTAAGGGATTTGAAGGGACTTTACCCGTACGTTTTGAATTCAGTGGCCGAAACTACGAACAGAGTGCGGATATAATGGTTTAAATATATCAACACCTGATAGAGTTATTGACAGGTGTTTTTGAACTTGCGATTTCATGTTTTTATAAACAATTAAAAATTGATATGCTTTTCTCATTTAATCAAGCTTTTTTTAATTAAAAACTAATGCAGCCGTATAAAAGAATTAATGCTGTTTACGCAGAGCGTCCTTCCATCAAACAAACGGTTAAGAGACGAAGTAAATCTTTAACGATCCATACACATAAGCAAATTCCAACCCTTCACCTTTATTTGTCATTTTTTTATCATAGAAATTATGTTTCTTATAAATTTGTATTTAAATCCTCCTATCTCTCAAAAGGTTGTTATTCCGTCGCGTGGTGGCAGGATAAGCAGCAGAATGATAACACACAGACTTTCGCAGAAGTGCATTGGCATATATTTACGATAAGCTTTACAAACATCTGGCTAGGCGGAATGACATACCGCTGTCCGTAATACGACCATCTCGGCCGTCAGCACATTACTCGCTCCACGCTTGGGATGGGCTCTCGCCTGCGCCACGAGCGGCGATGTATATATTGTAAATAACACACTCGTGAGCGGACTTGATATCTAAATATGGCAAATGCCAATATGGCGACACATAAATATATGACAAACGCACAGAAATAAGAGACGAAAGAATTTGTATAGAGGTTTTCGGTCTCAGTCAACAAGGGCTACATCATGCTGACGCATTATGTGTATATCAATTGTTAAATAAAGGCATGACTCTTCAGCAATTTATAAGTACAGAAGCTTAAGCCTCGAGATCATCGGACTAATCAACTGATTTCTTTGTAATATTCGATTGATAAAGAAACTACCCAAATAATGCCTCGTATACCAAAACTACCGTTTTTCTAAGTCCCCGATTTGCTGTCTACCAGGTCGTCGGAAATCATATATGTACCCAAGTTGGCTTCAGGTGCAGAGATGCCTAAGGAAGAAACAAAGATAATTTAACTAACAAAACAGAGCGTCAGAATTTTGTGATGGAAACGTGTTCCATATATTAAACAGATATGCGAAGAAAAAAAAATGTTTTAATTTGTATGCAGTAAATTGGGTAAGAAGCTTTTTTCGTTTTAAGGCAATTTACTTCTTCTCTGGCTAGTCTAACATTCGGTTTAACTGTTTTAAATAATTCCAATGGAGGATTCTGAATAAATTCTCGGTGAATAAATTAAGTGTCGCCCTCAAAAAGTTGGCGATTGATTGAAACGTTTCTTGTTTCCCGTTAGGACCCTTAGTTTACTGAGTGAGAGGGAGGCTTGATGTATTTTGTCAGTTGGCCGGAGACTAATAACTAGGGAGACATTGAACGAAGCAGAAAAAAATGCTTTCTAGAATGCTCGTAGCTTGTTTTTGTGGGGCGATATTTTTATGACGTTATTCAAATTAAATTAGTGCATTTTCTTCAGTACCTTTTCTTTTGTTTAGGCTGAATCCAAAGATGCAAGAAACAATCATTTGTAAGAACACAATGTCTTTACGATTTTGGGACTTTTTCAACCAGTATTCTTGTTCAGTATTGGCGATTTGTTCGATTTTTTCGATCGATGATTCTTAGCGTGATTTCATAATTCATCATAATGTGGTTCATCATTCATCAAAACCATCAGACCATCTTGCAGGGGGTTGGCCGAGATTCCGTTTGCCAGTTCTTGGACGCCACAATAACACTTTTCTTCTCCATCGACTGTCGTCTCTTCAACAGATATGTCCTGTCCATTGCCACTTGAGTGTACCTATTGAAATCCCCCGTCTTATCAAAGCGACTCCTGACCACCGGGGTCGTCATCTGGATGAGGAGCAGGTCATCAATGCAAAGGATGCGCAAGCAAACGCCACGTCTTATAACTTCTTCTGCGTTCCTCACAGTTCTCGTACAGACGCCGACTCAGATCGCTGGCAGTGGTGACAGTCACTGCGCCGAAATTAACCTAGCGGCCACTTGGCGAACTATGGCGTTCCACATGACTTGTGAAAACAAAAAAAATAGCACCTGCAAGCACCATATCTAAAAGTTACTTAAATACGACACTTAGACTAAAAAAAATAAATGTGCGTGTCAGAGGAGCGAATACAAATAAGAGACGAAAGTTCGGTTGTAGTGCCTTTTTGGGCACAGGCCTGTTAGAGCTACATCGAATTCATATCAATATTTTTCGGATATAATCGTTTCAGTCACTCTTAAATTTTTCTATTTGTTATGTGTGCATTGAAAGAAAGGAAGATTTACCCGTGAAAGAAATATCGTGTAGGATGATATTTGCTAGGAATTTGTTTGTGTATGAATTGTTGAATATTAAAGTGTAGTCAGAAACGGAATAATGTCGTGAAATTATTCGTATTTCTTGTACTGGGGCATTTGTTTGGCTCGATAAGATGTTATGATAATTAATGATGTATGCGCTACGAGTGGCCAAAGTAGGAAGTCTTTTGAATCAGCAGTCTGCGAACCGAATATTGAATATCTTGAGTGTTATTTACATTTGGTGCATTCATTGAGAAATGCAACCACTGGAGAAATCACTTGAGCCAAACTACTCGTAGTAATGTCACGCGAATCGCATATTTTGGTGAATAGAAACAATTTAATTGAAAAATGACAATAGCACATAGTAAGCGTGGTTCTTGTCACATCACCAAAACTAAAAAAGCATTAGACGTGGAGAAAAACTTGTATAACTCACCGCCTGTTGTTTACTGTGTGGTTGGATTGAAAAGGCCTCGAGTCTATTGGTCTAATAATCTGATATTCTTATAAATTCCGATTTACAATTCGCCCAATATACCTGTGTGTATTGAATTCTCGAGTTGTCGTCACTTTCAGTTTGTGGGCTCCTTGGATGTTGTTGAGAAATATATTTATCTTCTCAGGTGGACATTCAGTTGCACAAATGTTTTGAGTTATACTATTTTACTATTATAACATAAATAAATACATTGTATTATTTGTGTGTTGAATTTGACGTACTGTGTACTGTTACAATTCCTGACTGTTGGCGTTTCTTATTGTGCCTCCAGTTGTGCTGAATGAGGGTTCGATGTCATTAAATATGTTAAAACATAAACATCTTTGATATTGCAAGTACAAATACTATTATTCAATGTGGTTGTAAGACAATTATTAATAATTTATTTACAAATGCTTTGAAACAACATTTCTAATGTCTATGGATAATAGAGCATTATAGCAATGTTTAAAAGCAACTGGTTAAACTGAGTGGCAGCAATTTGTGGTGAATAGATGCTCCACTTACGGAAAGAATAGGACACGCTATAAGTAATGACTGTAAATTGCGCAAATTAGGCAGATCGTATTATTAATACGTTATTAATCTACCTTTTTACAATATAAACATTTAATTCTAAATAATAATAAAATAATTCTGAGAGCATTACAAACTTTTTGTATTAAATAAGGTAAATAAAAAACTGTCCAACAACTGATGCACATACAAATCTTATATGACAATCACAAGAAATATAAGCGTCTAACGTAGGGGTCGTCAACCTTTTTATGCCTAGCGCCCACTTTTGCCTATTTTTCATGGTAAAATTTCCCCATCGCCCATCAACCTCGCTATATTTCAATTCAGTATATGAGTGGAAAAAATTATAGAAGGAATGTAGGAGATTTGAAAATCTACAAAAATCGCCCAACGCCCACCACGGAAGCCCGTATCGCACACTAGTTACAAAACGCAGCGGCACGACCATTCTACAACTCGCCCAAATTCTGTCACATTACGCCAATACTACACCGACTGCATTGGTTGAGAGTTTCGGCCAGAATCCAGTACAAATTATGCCTCTTAGCTTACAAGGCACTCAACGGAACTGCACCGGGATATTTGACAGAACTTATCAAGTCTTTAGAAATAAGCGCGCGTGGAGAGACTCAGATCGGCTATAACAAATAGAAGCACCCTGCAGCTGACGGGAGGTAGTCCTAGCACGGTTTTTGGCAATTTGGCTTTCAGCTACGCGGCACCAATGACTTGGACTCGCTACCGGAAGGCATAAGAGAGCTTAAAGCGGAGGCATCCTTCAGAAGCAGATTCAAGACCCACCTTTTTACTCACAGAGGCAAAGAAGCGCTTTTGGAATGATCATTCGGTCATAAAAGAGCGCTATACAAATACTAATATAATACGGACCAGGTTGACGACCCGTGGTCTAACGTAATGATTCAAAGACCCTGTCCAGTTTTTCCCAATTTCATCACCGTTCATCTACTTACAAAATGCAATGTGGTTTAAATACGTGTGTTGCCTAAGATGTTATGGCTTCTTCACGGCTGCTGCAGTCAGCGCGAGTTCTCGAACGTTAAGCAAATGCGGACTCGCTCAAACAAAGCCTTGCTTGGAGGACCAACCTGCCGAATCGACATTTTTACATACATACATATGCGCTGCGTCCAGTAATCAAATTTTAAAATCGGCATTCGCATACTCAAAACTCAGTCCGAGAACGAGTCGTCATCAACCAGTGACCAGTGATCGAAACGACGAAGCTACTTTAATGTAAATTTTAAATACTTAACTATATATTATTACCTGTGTAAAACAGTAAAACAGTTCGTGATCATTTGATAACTAAAAAACAAAATGAAAAATGAATTAAATTAAAAAAAAAAAAAAATATTATTGCAGGAAATTACGTTCAATGTTTCCTCCCGGTTCACTAGAGGCAGTGACCTGCTGCATGTAAGGACATCCAAAACCAACTACGGATTCTATTCTCCTATGTTAAGAATGTGTAGACTGGTTAACTCCTCTAGTGACTTGGACTTTTTCGGGGTGGACCTTCCAGCATTTCGCAGATCCCTCTACTAATGTACTAGATCTGTTTTTTTTTTCACTCATGTTCATGTTTTGTCTAAATGTATTGTCTTAGCTATTATATTTGTTCTGTTTTACCATTTCATTTATTGTATTTTCTATTTTAAAACCGTATGTATTGGCCTAGGCCGTTAATAAAATAAAATAAAATGACTAAAGTAAGACTAGACGCGAGCAAAACTCAGTTGTTGTGCACCATGTGTCCTTAGCTGGGTTGATTTTTCTCGTAAGACCAAATTATCAAGGCTTTGGGGAGTGTTGGGTTGATCATCTAGTTTCCTGATAAACGTATGATAAAAAAACGTCTGCAAATATGTTTCAGGTCCTGTGTGCTAAGTGTTCCTGCGAGATAAATATCCACCTCTTATATTATAGACATTCTAGAATACCGTGATTTCCATTTGAATGAAAGCTTCATCAGTTCTCCACGCATATAAACATACTTATCAATGAAGCTGCGCTCAGTGTGATCCATGTAAAAACAAGTTATATAGTTTTTATATATTTAATATTTAAAATATAATTTTTAAACGTTATCTATACAAAAAACGTTACCAGCTTAATAAATTATTATTCATTCATTTAAATTAATAAACAATTATAATCATGCTGTGTCATCATGTATTGTCAGTTAATAACCTAAACGGCTAAAATACGCGTTTTTAATGCATACAAAAGTAAGAAGAAAAATTAGTACTCGTTTTCTACATAATTATGTGACTTTTGTGAAGACGTGTGACATTTTTCGGTTCAATGTTCTAAGGTTTGCAGGACCTGTTTCGGAGGCTGCGCCCCTTGCATTATGCAGTAGCGGGCCCCTTAGCAAGCGGGGCACAAGAGCACCCGCGATCTCTATCTTCATATATAATTTATACGCAAAGGATCGCGAAGAGAAAATAATATCGCGAAAAAAGTCAGCAGATGCGGAGGCTCGCATTCAAATGTATCACGAGAACCTTTGTGGAGCGCCTCACATTGTTGCAGAAATGCCTGAAAAGGAATGAAAAATGTAACAGTTTGATGTTTAATGGATAGAAATTGGTAAAGTATTAGAATTTCGTACAATGTTACGTTTTGTGTTTTGCTTTGAAAAGTTTTTAGTGTACGCTTTATTAAAAGTGTATGACATATGAAGTATTCAATGATGGCAAACTGCAGTCTTTCAGCAAGTGATTAAATAGTACTCAGTGTGATCCATGTTAAAAGAACATACAAAATATTAAATTATTGTTTTCTTCTTTGTAGTATCAAAGCGGTGGATTGGTTTTCAGCAACAAAATCTTGCATGTCGATCTCCACTCTTCTGGATTCTCTGCAACCCTCTTTAGCTCAGCATAAGAGCTGAAACTCATGTCTTTGAATACTTTCTGCAAATACTCCCGTCTAGGACGCCCTCTGCAGTTTCTACCCTCAATTATCTCTTCCACAATATCGTGTAAAAGATCATCGTGGCGTGTGATGTGACCGATCGCCTGTGTTAGATGGTTCTTACTATAAGTGCAAGATATATTTTTGAAAGTTAAACGCATATACTATTAATATTTAAACAAACTGTTCATCTTGCAAATAATAAAGCAATTCATTTTAACTGAAAAATTAAAACACAATTGCATTTCCCATACAAAAAACCTTCATAATATTAAATAACCAGTAAGGTCTCATTGGCGGCGTTTTTCTTAATGCAAAAAGTAAGTGATAAAAAAAATCAAGCAAGTGATAGATAAATAATACTAAGCTTGTGAACAAATGATGACTGATTGAATAATAAAAAATAAAAATAAACATACTTTGAATATATACTATAGCGACATCTATCATACGATGATAACAATGACATAAATATTAGTTTCAACGTGAGTTGGTCCAGGCATAGCAATAGCCCAGTTGGCTGAGCGGTATGAATACCTGGGCATAGTTGGTTTCCAAGGTCCGCGGTTAGCATCCCGCTTCTGCCGTTATTTTTGTGCTTGGATTGACGCGTTGAAAAAAGAATTTTATGTATAGTATATGTATATATAATTAATATATTGATGTTATTTATTTATATTATCTTTAATTGTTTTTTTTTTGTTAGTATTTTATTATCAGTATACGTCCATTAACTGCCGAACGAAGGCACACCGGATGAGTACCGATTTAAAAATCCAATTTATTCCATGAAATGCTACAGAATTTTTTTATTCGCGAATTCAGAAATATTTCCCAAGAATGTACATAACATTGTGGAGCTGGATATGAATTTACAGCGGGATCAGAACAACGCTGAGATGCCAGTATTTTTGCCGGGGGATTTTTTGCAGCAAAAGGGAAATGGGGAAATGTAAATATTGTTCTCTCTCCCGTAACAAGTTTGATTTGTTTTGATTGGCATTGTTCAGTGTGCTTTTGCTTTCTTTTCACCTTTTTTAGACAGTGTAACGCGGTAAATATACAAACTATGTATTGTGTTATTACAGTATTTACTTATTATACAAAATGCTTTACACGGGAATTTAGCGAGCTTCCGTTTTATGTACATTTTTACAGAATATTCGAAACTGTGCGATAAAATATTTTCAATGTAATGGTTTTATTTATTTTATACTGAATTCATTAATGTATAAATATAATACTCTAAGCTGACAACGAGTTAATCAGTAATATTTTTTTAAAGAGAGTCGAAGTAATAAAATAATAAGCATATAGATCATAAAGAGATTTTATTATATATATCACGTCAATATTCCAACAATAAACAACGTCTTCTTGTATATAAAGGACAAATCCGCCATATCCTCTGACGTCAGCATTATGTAGTCCTCGCGTACTGTTAGCGAAAACCTCGAATTACGATCTTTCGTCTCTTATTTCGGGTCGCAGGTCGTGCATTTAGGTGCGCCGTCAATTGTCCTTTTTGAACAGGTCCGCTCACGGGTGTGTTAGTGATAAACATCACCGCTCGTGGCGTTGAGTGAGATCGTGAGTCGGTCCCCACCCTTTGGCTTGGCAAGGTCGCACTGCGGCCACGCGGCATGTCAACCCGCTTGGTCACAAACTTGTAATGTTTTTAAAGTAAATATAATCTGTGCTTTTAAAGGAAAGTGTATGTCTGCTGTCCTGCTCCTCATCCTTGCCTCGCGCGACGGAATAACGCGCCTTTATTTTTGAGAGAGGAGGATGTTACCTTGAATACGGCAGTTACCTTTGAATTGGAGTCCCAAAATACCTTCTTAGCTTGATTGAGTCAGTTCAAAGAAGAACAATTTGTTTGGGAAACAATGACACTCTTACGTCTAACCTGAAATGGAACTCAGGCGTGAGATTAGTTCACTTAGCCTTTTCTACTTTCTTAGTAGAATAGTCTGGTGATTTTTATCGGTCGTCAGAGTGGCCGTTTTTTTTTGTTGCAATTTTATTAAAAAAAAACAATAAATAATGAACACATCTCCATACTTGTAGAAATTTAATCCTTGAAGCAAGAATAAAATTTCAATTAGTTATTTAATGGTTTATCATCATGTTTGCTGCTCCTATGAACTTAAGTTATGCAGAGGGGATTAATACCTTAAGGTATTAATACCTTAAGGTATTAAAGACCATAATCAACCAACAATCAATAGACTCATCTCGCACTTGCTAAACAATAATACACGGTTAATATACGAGTATGTCGATCAAGTACAAGAAATTTTCAAATATGAATTGTGTGGAATATATGGAGGTCCCTTAACAGACTTTGGACCGAAGTATGCAATACGAGGACACAAATGAAAGCCTGGCAGTTTTACAGCGAGCTGACTGAATGTGACTGGGGCGCGGAACAGACATTGTCACACCTTCTGCAGTGTGCGCTGTGTCCGAGTAGCTGCACCCACTTCTGGGCAGACAGGATATGACCCTGTTGTTTCCGACACGATTATATAAATATGTAGTTTTTAAAAATATTTTCCCAGAATTTGTGTTGAATCCATCATACATCAATATGTACACAAACATTTGATTTGTGTTTAGCGTGTGTGCAAGTATCACAGATCCTACTGTTTTTTTTTAAATAACTATTTTAATAATAGATAAAACAGAATTTTACAAAAAAATGTGTAATATTTGGAAATTGAACAATCTTGAAATTCACATCGCTTGTGTGAGTAATCACTTGTATATTATATATACAGAAAAGTCACGTATATGTATCGCTACAATACATTCAATCATTCTGACTGCACTAGTTTCCTGATTCACCTCATCCATCACTTTGTTTGTATTAACTCAAAAATATACAAGGCTGTTCAGAAAGTAGATTCGTTTTTCTCGAAAAGAGACCTTGTTATTTATGCAGTCAACGCATAATTATTTTGTATTCTGACAGCTGATAAAGCAAAACTCTCTTGTGAAAAGCTTTGATTTATTATGAGCAGATTTTTTTAATGATACCCTTTCAAATATGAAAAAGTAAAAAGCATCACTTAAAACATCTTTACTTTTTTACTAAAAAGTTGAAGGAATGCTGTGGAAAATAATGAATACTTATAAAGAAGATGTATTGACAGAACGCCAGTGCAGAAATTGGTTTGCGAAATTCCGATTCGCTAATGTTGATCTTGAATGCATCCGTAAAGCCGTTAAGAAAGTCAATGCAGCCATACATTAGGCTTTGAAAGTTAGTTACCTTATGAAGTCACCTGCTTTTGTAAAATACTAGAAGGGCTTTGTTCGGAATGACAAGGTAAAAGAAACAATGTAGGCTTTCATAATACAGTCGGTCAAGAAGCAAAGGTGAACCTGGTTAGGTTAGGTAAGGTATGTACTCCGGATGAAGCAGGATAATATAAACTACTTCCTATAATACATATTGTATAGTTTCATTGCATAGTGTAGTTATGCAGACCGTTTATATATTTTTTATATATAGACTACTATTGAGTTTGTTCAGTTAAGTATCAAAATTAACGATATTAGTTTCCTAATAACACATATATTTCTAGAATACATACAATAATTTATTGTGTTATTCACCAATTCTTGTAATAATAAAATAAAAGCCACAGCAGAAAAAGGTGTACAATTTGCGATGCGAGCATTTGAATCGACTAAATGGAATATGTTCGTTACATTTTTCCGAACAACCCAACATCTCTGTTTGATTTTCAGCCCCGAATCGGGTAGCGAATGCACAAAATATCACTTAAAATGGCCTGGGATATTTTTCACATTCGACATGTTCTATGGCGCCACGAAATGCCATTAAGATATGCGATCCTGATAACGAATGCTCGGCGCTCGATAGCGAATGTTCCGCGAATGCTCTGAACCAGGGTCCAGATTGAAACGTCAAGAGACGGGACCAGAACAAACTGCCTGGATCATCGAGGATTTTAAAACCGAATGCGGAATAGACTTGTCCAAAAATTCCGAACCGAGCATAAAGCTGGATGTAACGTTGCATTTAGACCAAACGAGCATTCGCACATTCTATATGTTTCCCTTAAATCTTCCGCTTGAAGACGGTATTTATTTTATATTTTTTATGTAAACACATATAGGACAATACTGACAGTTGGCAAAAATTATTCTGAAGTCTGATCTGCGGAATTCTATGACACTTATCATGGGGCATATGGCTGAGCGCTGCATCTAGAGTGTTAATCCGCCGATTTCATAGACTACAGACCGAGGTTCACGCATCATCATTATTATTGCAGGAATTTACTATGCTTGACCAAGCTTGATTTTTAGAATTTATTAATCAAATCTAAGCTCTATACATGCTCCCGAGTTGAGACTTAAAATTGTCCAGGCTTCGGGAGCCTCGGGCTGATCATCCGATCTCCTTTATAATGCTTTATTATTGAACACCCAAATATTTCTCTGCTACAACAGCCACAATCTACGTAAGTTCACGGGCTCTTGCCCGAGAGGCTCCCGGGAACCATCCATGCTCCCATGTGGACCTCCGGGGTATACAGGTGTTTTGAGAGAAGGCTTAGATAATCTGAGCTTACGGCTATTTGCGGTGTCCATGTGCTGCGTGGTTTTTTTTTATGTAAACACATACAGGAAAATACCGACATATGGTAATAGTACACTTACCATGATCCATATGGCTAAGCGCTGTATGTGGAGTGTTAATCCACCAACGTCATTGGCTACAGCCCGAGATTCACGCAGCAGCCTTATTATTACAGGAATTTACAGGTATTTTAGAGCTCAGAAATCGATTAAAAATCCTTTATTTTTTAATCTCCGTCGGGGATCGAACCCACAATCTTTGACTTGCAAAGCAAACGTTTTGAACATTGAGCTATACCCGCCGTAAGGTAACAAAAAAATCACACAGTATTTGAAAAAACGCGTGGTCATTTTGCTTTTTTTACTAATTAATATTCTTAGGACTTTCAAAACTAATCTAGATTCATAAAAATGTTTATCAACATAGGTTAACAAATTTACTGCAATCAACATTATATATGACGCGATTTGGTGAAAGTGGGCGACAGAAATGTCATACAATGTACTTGTAGTATTTTAACTTCGATTATTGACAATCGCGTTCACAGAATGATCTAGTATTGTATGAAAGTTTACTGACCCCATATATAGTTGAAAATTTCTACTGTTAACAATGAAATACTTGGATTACAGAAAAAACGCGGATCAAAATTCTGAAAATATGCGAAGTACGTTGGTATATTCGTGAGCTTTTGAGGTGGAATGTGTCAGTCTTTAGAACGGCAAAAATCTGACAAAAGCTTTGCCGGATTCTGAACATGTTTCCGAGAGCGGGACTCGGAGGCGGTGTGTTGCTATTTTTGTTTTTGCGAATCTCGAAAATTGACATTTCCTTTCGAATCGCGTGGCAGCAGCTTTCATAACGAAATTGCCTTTTGAAAACGAAACTGTTATCTCAATGAGAAATATTTTATGTGTCACTGTGTGACGTCCGTCAGTTTCGCAACAATTGATTTGCCATAACAATATCCCACAAACAATACATTTTGCATCACAAAATGACTGACAGAATCGTATTTTACTCTTATGTAAAACTAAGCTTTGCCTTACTCGAAATAATACGATTTCAAAATACATTTCTTGAAGAAACTAAAAAAAAATTACTACAATTTTATATGAAATTTAAGTGCTTTAATTATACTTTGTTTATACCTCATCAGGTCAAGCTGGTTAGGGCACTCTTTTGTCCTGGAGGTAGTAAATGCCCTCCTAAGGCGGATGAACCTTTATGGTCAACGGCATTAGGATGTGAAAATAAAGGGGAAAATACCACATTAAAGGTCTTAAAGACATCCCACGTATCAGCAAAAAAATGATTGCATCTCAAGTAAAATTTTCCGGAGATAAAATAGTCCCCCAATCGGATCTCCGGGTGGGGACTGCTCGAGACAAAACAACCAAGACAAATAAGAAAAACCTTCAGCCAACAAGATATGCCACCTGGAATGTTTGAACATTACTGCAGAACGGCGCCCTAGACGGGAGTATTTGGAGCAAGAATTCGAGGACATGAACTGTAGCGCTTATCCTGAGCTGAAAAGGGTTGCGGAGGACCGAGAGGAATGGAGATCGAGATGCAAGATTCTGTTGCTGCAAACCAATCCACCGGATTGATACTACGAAGAAGAAGAATCTGAAAATAGGAAAAAATGGATAATCGATATTTATAAATTTGTATTACAGATATAGATGACAGATTTTGTAGTATTTTTTAAAAACAATCATTAAATTGTAATTGTACCAAAAAATCTTATAAAATACTGGCCAATTATAATCCACGTTAAGCCTTTTTCCATGAAATTTACAGGTAAAAAATGTTAAATAAACAAGCTTTTAATTGATTAAATCTTTTCATAAATAACAACGTTCAGCTTTTCAGAAAAGGTTATTAAGAATTTTTTTTTTCAGCTTTATCGAGAGATTTTGTAAATTATTATTCGATTTAATTGTGTCTTAAAAAAATATGTGCATATTTCAATTTATCGCATGCAAATGTACTTTCTTTACCAGCTTATTTTGATGACATATTAATCAAAAGTAAGTTTAGTGGAAAATTCGAAACATGAGATATGTGTGGTTGACAGGTGTCAATGTCGTTAGCAGAACAAAGAATTGCATTCTACCTTAACAAAAAAACGATCTTAATTTTGTAAGCTTAGAAAATTATTTATCGTTGAACATATCTTGCAAATGTTTCAGTTTTCAATTGATCTAAATTTGTTGAGATATTGTACATCTATTTTTTTTTTTCAGAATTCAAGTATTCAATTTATGTACAATAGTTACTTGAAAATAAATGTTTGAAGTCAAGCCACTTATTATCACTGAAAAAAGTTCTTAATTTTTTTAATTCAATTTTATTTTTAAGATCATTTTTTATTTATCTGAATGAACTGAAATTATGATTCATTGTCGCAATACAGTATCGCAATTTTTCGATAGAAATCATATAATAATCCAGTTTATATCACTGCAATAGAGATTAAACGCGGTAAATAAGTTAAGCTTTTTGTGCATGTATGGGAAAATTATTACAAGTATCTATTAATGTTGTTAGTTAGAAAAAAAAGCAATATAAAAGGAGTATATTTTACCAAATTATTATTAAGTATTAAATATTAAGTATTTGAAGAGTATAAAGTAAATAATAAAAAAAATAAAAAAAATATATTGGGTTGAGTTGCTCTTTATGACTAAATGGTTCAAGCCTCTGGTGCGTTAAGCTAATCATCCAAAATCCTAAAAAACAACTATTTCTAAAAGGTGTAGATTATATAAATTCAATAAAACAATTTAATCATTTTGAATTATGTTACAATGAATCACTGTGATTCGAAGTAAATATTTGAATTTAAATATATACTCGTATATATTCATATTTTAACGCTTATGCTGAGCTGAAAAGGGTTGCGGAGGACCGAGAGGAATGGAGATCGAGATGCAAGATTCTGTTGCTGCAAACCAATCCACCGGATTGATACTACGAAGAAGATTAATATTTTGTACAAAAAATTTAAGCTATATAGTCCGTCAAAAAATATATTTATTGTCCTGATTTTTATTCTCATAAAAAGTATATCATCATGATTTAAAAACTTTTTCATATGTATGTGCAATAAGCAGATTTTTTATTATGATAATTATAAACCAATGCATGCAAAGGAGAATTTAATTTGAGATTTGAAATTTTAATTTCGCTAAAAGCGCACCGGCGAGATTATCAAACAAGGGATGGAAGAATTTACATATTATTGTAAACGACCGCGGCACGTGACGTACCGAGACAGGGTGCACTAAGAGGTACCGGCGGTACTGAGGGGGTTACAGTGGTACGTTTAAGTACATTGATAAAAAAAGGTAACGAAAGCTTTCTAGTCACTTGTATAAACAATTACTAGACTTTTATTGAAGCGTGTAATAAGATTATTATATATTGTACTTCAATTAGGTTTATTATATACGTTTTGACCGTGGTACGTGATATTGCGAAACAGGATGCACTAGGAGGTGCAGCGATACTAGGGAGGTTACAGTGGTAAGTTCATCATCATCATCAGCCTGTGTACGTCCACTGCTGAACGTAGGCCTCCGCATGAGTCTCCATCTCGCTATTCTTCTTATATCGTCAGTCCATCTTGTAGGGGGTCGGCCAATGCTTCGTTTGCCAGTTCTTGGGCGCCATTCCAATACTTTTCTTCCTGATCGACCGTCGTCTCTTCGACAGATATGTCCTGCCCATTGCCACTTGAGTGTGCCTATTCATTGGATAGCATCCACTACTGGAGAGTTCTTCTGCGTATTTCCTTAACACTCCGAGCATGGATCTCTCCATAGCACGCTGGGTGACTTTTATTTTATGGGTAAGACTTGCTGTCAGATTCCACGTCTCTGCGCCATAAGTTAATACAGGGAGGATGCATTCGTTAAACACCTTAGTTTTAAGACATTGCGGAATTTTCGCTTTAAAAATGTACTTTAGTTTTCCAAATGCTGTCCATCCCAGTTGTATACGCCTGTCGATTTCTTTTGACAGAGTGGTAAGTTATGTTAAAAAAAAAAAAAATATTACATCTTTAATAACACATTGACAACACCATTTAAATCAAATACTGCTGTTTCCTAAAGAGATTTTTCAAAACGATCATAAACTGTTTTCAAGCTTTGTTTATCTGACGTACGCCGTTAAATTTACAAGTTAACCAACCTTATTTACATTCGATCCACTTAATGCGATATTTATTTAGAAGCTCCATCAAGTACAAGATATAATGCACACGAGTACAAATATAAAAGAGTATTGACCAAACATATATGACTATTTGATCGTTTCCTCAGTTCACCAGACTGTTAACCACAAGTCCCAACATGTGCAGCACATTCTTACTCTCCAGGGAGGAAGAGGACAACGATGTGCATAAAAAGACACCCCTTTCTTCGAGCGTCCGCAGCGCCATCTATGTACCAACGGACCATTCACCCGAAATAATACTCATATATTCAAGATAAAGGCATTGCAACAGACGTTAAGTGTCCCCATGCCATAAGGACGCCCAACCCTGCAGGGGAAAATAATCTTTAATAACATGTCCCTTCCGTGTTCATATCCATTGAACCTATAAGTTGTATAAAGAGAGGTATATTGCATAATGTAACCATCAAGGCTCCGCTTTGATATGACGTTTAATAGAATAATGAAATCTGAACATGAAATGGGGCATTTCTCAGAGATTTATTCCTCAAGGGAAAACCTGAAACGAAAATAAGGAGCTTTGCATGTAAATGTACATATAAATATTACCTATGAGAAACTGGAGACACTTTCATAGAAATTTATTCTTTCTAATGCTACGTAAACCAACGTTACTAAAAAAAAATTTCAATCTATAATATTACGCAACTACGAAATAATATTTCAATATGACACATGTTTCGAGGAAAATGATAAAAACGTAGAAAATGTATGATCTTACATTTCGACAGATAAGCATTCATTTTTCATTTATACCTGTAACGTGTGGTGTTTGTGTATTTAAGAAAATAATTACACCTCTAAGTAGATATAACGGCATGATAATAGTAGAATGAAACAATTAAAATTCATCGAATATGTTATAAGACTGCGGTATAATTACCTGGGCCAAAATGGTTGGTTCCAAAGGTCCGCGGTTCGCATACCGCTCCCGCCGATATTTTTTCTGAATGATTTGACTCGTTTAAGGATTTTTATGTATATTATATGTATATTTAATTGCTTATAATATTGTAATATAGTCAATGATCTATAAAAGTAGATTAGAATATTGAAATAATAAAAAAATATTCTAATAAATAATTAAAAATATCCATATGATAGTGTCACCTTGAGACAATATCAAGAAGGTAAAATTATTCATCAGTAACACAGGTAAATAACTAATTGCAATGTGCGCGACGTACTTACAAGAAGTTATTCTCATCCATTCGATCTATAGTTTCGGTTCGAGACCCGAGTGGTACTTACTAAAATAAATAGACTGTCGGAAATAATAATATTAAGCTTGTGAATAAATGCATTCTGATTGAATAATAAGAAAATAAAAATATACATACTTTGAATATATACTATAGCGACATCTATCATACGATGATAACTTATATAGAAGATCAGAGACGAGTCATCTCAGGTGGAAGAAATTGGCCGGTGGCCGAACGGTATAATTACCTGGGCAAAAATGGTTGGTTCCAAAGGTCCGCGGTTCGCATCCCGCTCCCGCCGATATTTTTTCTGAATGATTTGACTCGTTTAAGGATTTTAATGTATAGTATAAATATATTTAATTGCTTGTTATAAGACAGTTGATTTTATTGATAAGGGCTTCTAAAATTAGCGATATGATTTGTAAAATTACTCAAAAATAAAAAAAATACGTAGATATATACTCGTAAATGTAAACATCAAACTTTTTTTCAACACAGTTTTTGACAGCTACCAATACTGCATTACTATATAATATAAATGATATAAATTGATAAACATAACTTTGTCATTCTCTAATCGCTTAGTGATTTAGGTATTCGTATTGCTTGTGTATATATTGTTTTAATAAAGGTCACTCAACATGCTATGGAGAGTTCCATGCTCGGAGTTTCGGTAAAAGATAGAATCCGAAACGAAGAATCCCCAGAAGAACTCTAGTGGAGGCTTCCCGACGAATAGGCACAGTCAACTGGCAATGGACTGGACATACCTGTCAAAGAGACGATGGTCAATGGGGATGAAAAGTATTGGAGTGACGCCTATGAACTAGAGAACGAAGCATTAGCCGACCCCCTGCAGGATGGACTGACGACATAAGACGACTAGAGAGAGTGGTCGGAAAGGATGGTGACTCATCCGGGAAGCTTACCTTCAATAGTGGACGGATACAGGCTAATGATGATGATGATAGTGTTTTAAAAGTATGTTGATTAAGTGTACTATTCATTAAAATATAATCAATTTCGTGATGGTTACGTCTAAAATTTAAATTAAAGAATGTTATACTTTACAAGCTAGTAAAATGTATTAATTTGTTTATTACAAAAAATAATTATTTAGTCATTATTAAGAATATATTTAACAAACACAAATGCATGAGAAAAACGTATTAGTGCTTTGTAAAAGTGAACTGAAATTTAGGTTTAATGGTCCATAAATAAGTTCAAGTTACAAGAAAGTGGCAATTATCCTACAGTTAATGAATTCAGCAGCTAACGACATATTGCAGATGATTTATTAGAGGTTTTCATCTAAAAGCTTAAATTTTGTCAAATAAATCGTATTATCATCTAGTAAGCTTGAAGTACTAGTAAATTACAGATAATTTTAACTTGTTACTTATATGAAATAATATTTTTATTTATGCCAGTAGAATAATTATAAGCACTTATAAAAGTAAATGATATTATAACACAAATATCACGTAAAAACATGAATAACTTACTGATGAAAACACATTTAAAATACCTACGAATTTATTTATTTATTTATTATGAAATGGCACGTACCCAACAGATCCACCGTATACCAAAAAAAGCAGCTACTCGGACAGATCACACATTCTAGAAGGTGGGACAAGGCCTACTCCATTAATGAATTAATACCATACACATAAGATTGTTTTTGTTACATATTTGGACCTGAAAAAGTGTTAAGTAAATAATTTTACAAATATTGAAAATAATTTTTCATATTCATTGATGAAATGTTTTTTTTGCTCATGTTAATACAAGTACAATATTGTCCAATCAATAGGTGATATAAATCATCAAGTACATAATGAAAAACTTAATAAAATAAATAAATGTTTAAAAAACTTATCATTTTATTATATGTTCGTGCATTAAATTGATGTGAGGATTAATGTGTACGTTAAATTCACAATGTTCGGCAGGTAAAGCTCGCAAATTGTTAAAGATTCATTTAATGTATGTACTTCATATTAAAATTGACGAAGCGTTAATTTTGAGAAACATTATGAGGCACTAGAGCTTTCTTAAACTTATGTACTTTAAAAGCAGTCGTGTTGAGTATAATATAACACCATATATTGAAACGTAAATTTAGAAATATTTTTAATATTTTATATTTTATTTTAAATTCATTGAAACAGTTAAAATATATCAATATTAATTTAACTTACTTGATACTAAATTCCCCGTTACATGATACCGTTTTCTTATTTTTCTTCTTTTTATGTTCGGAACGTCAGTGTCACAATTGGTCAAATCGTAACACGCAGCATTATTCCTTCTCAACAATCCACAGATCTCAGCACTTCCACAACACCCAGCATTCCGAAAGTAGTATTACGAGTACACTAAGAATATAATTCGTATTTTGAATCAAGTGCTTTGTTACCCTCATTAAGTAAATAAATAATCAAATTAATATATTATATAATATGTGGATATAATGCATATAATATGAATATTTAAATCATCTTGGTTTGAAGCCTATCATATTGCAAACATGTGGATAATTTAACTGTAGGACAAAAAATTATTTTAAAGTCGCTGTGGCAACCACATGCTCCATTTGAAAAGTTGACAAAAAATATTAAAAATAATACAAAAAAAGAATAACCAATTTAGTTATTTTAAAATTTTTAAATTGATTATTAAAAAATATAACATAAAGCATATTTTCCCTTTAACTATATATGTACGCTTAAGAGTGATCTCTCAGCATCTGTGTCTTATCCCACATATATAACTTCTACGTTCCAGATAAGTACAACCGTCCTCGTAGCCATTCATTGTTTTTGATCCCAGTTGATACTTGTGGAGCTTTGAGCATTCAATTTAGTACAACGGCAATTGTGCTCCTAAATGGCCTACCAGCACACCTCGATCCTTTTCTTACATCCTTTTCCTCTTTTGTCGATGCTCCGAGATCTCTTTGACACGTGTCATATTTTTCTTCATTTATAGTTTTTGTTTTGTTTTGTGTGTAATGTATATTTATTTATACACTATGTTTCATATTCTTGTTACCTTGGAGGTGCGGTTCTGTGAAATAAATGAAAAATAAAATTACCTACGCGCATACAACCATTAAACTAAAACGATTCTGGTTATTTGCAGACGACAACAAAGTCCTAAAATTAATCAAATCTCCTAATGATTGTCTTCTACTGCAACATGACATCAATCGCTTCAACGACTGGTGCATTTCAAACTGTCTACACCTTAACATTGATAAATGTAAAATTATTTCTTTCACAAGAATTAAGATTCCTATTAAGTTTAATTATAACATCAACAATGTTGCCCTTTCTCATGTTCCCACTATAAAGGACCTTGGCGTCACCCTAAATAGTAAATTATTTTATCACGACCATATTGATAGTATTGTGAAAAAGTCCCTTAAGCTTCTAAGTTTTATCAATAGAATCACTAAGGATTTTAAAAACCTGAGCTCCATCAAGGTCCTTTACTGTTCACTGATTCGTCCGCAGCTGGAATATGCTAGCGTTATATGTTCTCCCTACTATCGAACTCATATCGACCGTATTGAATCAGTCCAACATCGCTTCTTGTCAAGAGTTGCACGACTGATCGGCCTTGAGAGAGGTAGCTACTCCTATGAAGATATAAAGAGGCGACTTTATGTATCTACATTGGAGAGACGTAGAATAGTGACTGACTTGCTGTTTATTTTTAAAATTATGAACTCCATAATAGATGACTCGACATTATTGCAGGAAATTACGTTCAATGTTCCCTCCCGGTTCACTAGAGGCAGTGACCTGCTACATGTAAGAACATCCAAAACCAACTACGGTTTCTATTCTCCTATGTTAAGAATGTGTAGACTGGTTAACTCCTCTAGTGTCTTGGACTTTTTCGGGGTGGACCTTCCAGCATTTCGCAGATCCCTCTACTAATGTGCTTGATCTATTTATTTACTCATGTTCATGTTTTGTCTAAGATTTATCTTCTTAGCTTTAATATTTATTCTGTTTTACCATTTTATTTATTGTATTTCCTACTTTAAACCCGTATTTATTGGCCTAGGCCGTTAATAAAATAAAATAAAAATAAAATTAACATCTTTCGTACTTACAGCCGGTTGTTTTCAATCCACAACAGACTCAACCGGAATTAACAACCTTTTCTAGTGCCCTTTATGATGTATTTATATAAAAAAAAATAGTTTGAAAAATATAACGAATTCTCCTTTCTTTTCTTTCCTTAAGTATGTAGTAGAATTTTACATTTTAAAGTTGCGTCCATAATATAATATAAAACCTTTACTTTTTCTCAGTCGAGAATTTCAGTATGAACAGCATCGTTATTTATATTTCACCGTTCGTATGTTTGAAACGGAACTCACTTTGTTGTTGTATAGAGTGATTCATTTTTGGCAATCCACGGCTTGAACAAGGCCTCCGGCCCGTGAGGCGAATACATACATTTTTATGCAGTTCGAAAAATGATCGGAAACGCATTAAGAGCCTACGAAGAGGACTTATAAATAATTCAGTGCCTATTTCAGTAATGCGAAGCTTGTTATAAAATTCGCAGGGACTTGTTGCTTTTTTGTAACATTTCAGAAATATTATACCAAGTCGTAAATTAATCGAATAAGGGCATCATTTATTGATGCGATAACTTCAAAATGTGAAATAAATTCATAATAAAAAAAAAACAGTGTAAAAATATTAAAATATTTTACTTTGTGATACAGAATATGAATGTATTTCTTGTATTTTTCGATAAACGTGACGAAAATATCTTATATGAGGATTGAATGGCGCTTACCATTTTCGAGGATGGCTAACCGCTTAGTGTCTTTTATTTTATATTTAAAACACTTACTGGAGTAATGTAGAAATGTTAAGGTTATCAACTGACAATACTTGGTGAAACTGCACAATTATAATTTTAAATTAATTTTAATTACAAAATTTATAAATTAAAAATTTTAGTTTTTCACTGTCTGAAGATTTGTCATTGTCATTGAAGATGGTTACCAGGGAGGCCGACACATGCAATTAGTTAAAATAAATGTGAATAAAAACATTATTTTTTTTTAAATTAAAATTATAATGTAGAAATGTTACCTGTGGATTCTTTGACCCTTAGCATATTTGAGTATGCAATATATATTTAACAACGGTATTAGACTACTGCCTGGTATTCAAGCATTATCTAGTTTTAAATGGTCTCACTATGAATGGACGATGTTCACGTGACGATTTTTGTGTGGTACAAACTTTAATTAATATACAATGACTGATATTTTAAGGGTAAGGCATCAAATGCACACAAATCGGAGTAATATAAGAACTTCAAAATCAATTAAAAATCACATCAAGTAGTTTTTTCTTGTTATAATGGCGTATTTACCTTTTTGATGGTAAAATAGCAAAGTAGCACTATCTACACTTGAAAGGAAACCAATCAAAAATGACTGCATAGAATAAATCAAAAATTTTCATAAGCAAGCCTTGATATATCAACTTTATTTATTTATATTAACATCCTCCTCTCTCTCAGAAAGGTGTTATTCAGTCACGTGATGGCAGGATGAGGAGCAGGTCACCAAACAAAGACTTTCTTTTAGAAGCACATTGACATATATTTACGTTAAAACTTTATAAGCTTCCGGCCAGGCGGAATGACATGCCACCGGCCGTAATGCGACCTTCTCGGTCGTCAACACATAACTGACTCGTTCGTCGGCGCTTAGGCTGTCGCCCAGCGCTCAAGTGGTGATGTCTATAACTAGCACACACGTGAGCGGACAAGCGAATAGAAAATAAGAGACGAAATATTGTATATTGAGGTTTTTGGTACCAGTCGGCAATGGCTACATCGTGCTGATGTCAGTATGCTTAATGCAGATTATGTGTGATGCCGATGACTCTGAAAAAATACATGAAAATACTCTTTGGAAACATAGAGATTACTTTTCGAAAATTCAAATACATCTAATAAAAATAAGGTTTATTGAATCGTCCTGTACAATTTTTAAAGATCACACAAAATTTAATAAATATTATAATGCTTCAGGTCTCGGGAATATGTTGTGTTTTGACAGGTTTGTCAACCGGTGCTGGGCATCCTGACGACCGCCTATAGAATAAAACATGACGCCGTTTTTTGCTAACTATAAAAAGTTCCATTTGTTAGGTGCTTTGTTTAGCCCTTGAATAAGCGACTCGAGATTCAAAAAGGTATTTGCAAATTCAATGCGTATTGCTTTTACACGGCATCGCTGAAAACACGCTGATCTTTCGAAGAGTATTAAATTAAAATAAGGTTATTTAAAAAAAAATACTTCAGTGTTTCGAGGCTTAGTTTTTTATGTAGTGCGTACAATAAGTTTATACCATAGATACAATCCGAACTTGGAACCGAATAAACTGATAATAAATATTAAAATGCACTTCTAGATAAGCATTACGAAAAAGAGGAGAAGAAGAAATATAAGAATAAGAAAAAGGAGGAGAAGAAGAAGAAGAAGAAAATGAAGACGTGTTTTTTCTGACGCATATTTCGATATTATTAAGTCATTTTTATATTGCATAATTTTTCTTTCGACACTCACACCAAGACTTTCATACTTTCAAAGCAAAATCTAAGTCAATACTGTGATAAACTTTTTTTTTTTTTTTCAATTTCAATTTCAATTTTATTTATTTTTTTCCTTGCAGAAACATTACAAATTTTATCAATTCAATGCATTTCTGAAGTACAATAATATAAATACAATAATATAGTATAAAATATAAATACAATAGGTACCATAAATGTGGTGATGTAAATTTATAGACACATTTAGTATCACTGACCTCACACTCAGAACTAGCGTCAGGAGACTCAAGATAAACAGTTTGACTTGTAACAACAAAAACCCTGTCATAAGGCATTATTGTCACAAAACAAAACGTGTAACATTTCGCCTCCATAAACACCAGCACTGAATTTAAAGCAATATAACACTAAATATGTCAATATCTTCACTCAAGTTGGTTTCAACCACTGTTCACTGCGATTCTTTCGTCTTATGCGTATCCAGGGTTGAACGATGGTCCTTTCAGGCCACACTTGAGGCTCCATGAGAGACTCCAGCGAAGTCGCGATGACCCCGACTTTGAAAGAAGTTGACAGCGTCCGCCTGCTGACAATCCTCCTGATGGTCATCCAAGAAGGATTGAATGCAGCGGTCGCTGCCAAGAAGCTCTGCAAGTCCTCAGCCGATGTATCTGGGTGAAGGCCCTTGGCGTGAAGATACGCCATCTTCACTCCAGTAACGTTTTTGAAGGAGCTGCAGAACCACGGATCATCAGACGTGCTGAATGTTGTTGCCTTTCCGCATGTGGAGAGGCGCGACTCAACTTAGAACGTTGAACTTCTCCGGAAAGATTGCTCGGGGGAGGGAGAGGACATCCACGGAGAAAGCACTCAGGTCCTCCAGTTCCTCGAACGATGATTCGTCCCGGCTGAGAACGGGAGTCCTTGGGAGCCTTGCTCGAAACAGCAGGGGCTCCTTCGATAGTATCTTCCGAGGAGTCCTCTTCGGTGGCCTCACTCGAAGCGGATTCTTTGACGGCAGGTTCGGAGTCTCTGCTGTCACAGTTAAGCGACATCGACACAGGAATGTTGACAGCTTCAGCGTAGGTAGCCGGAATTGATTTGCACGCTCGAGGTAAGCGCCTTCTGCGGGAAGTCGGCAGACTTGTCGGGTTGGGTGAAGGGTCCACACCAACGGATGTCAGAGCATCATCCATCCCGCATCCAACAGCCTTTAAGAGCCTTTCCAGCAGCAAACGGTGATCGTCTAAGCGACGATTTATTTGCGCGATATCACAATCGCAACAGTTCGCCATCCTGTAGGTAGGATGACTAGACACGTCCGCCCGGTTTGAGTGTCGAGCGACGAATTTTTGTGTAGTATTGCAACGCTTCAGTGTGTAAGTGTGACTCGAATCCTTATTAGCTATTCCACCCGGTAGAACTAAATGCGACGCGGAGGTTAAAATAAATACATTTTAGAAGAAATTCAAAAACATACCATAAAATAAAAAAATTGTTTAGCTTTGTGTCAAAAATGCTTCTTATCGTATTCATTATGTGTTAATTTAATGATGAGTTTTGCAAAGGTAATGGCAAAATAAGAGAGAAAAAAATGCAATGTCACAGTCGATCAAGATACTAAGAGTGTGGCGATTGATCCAAATTTGTGACGGCGAATTTTGACGACCATATTTTCCATTTCAAGAGCGGTTATTTATTATTACGATATTGCATACAAGTATGAAAATATCTAAAGTATAAGTATTTTATATCTTGTTTTTTCATGGATACAATACACTAAGCACTGCCACATTCTGTAAAGCTGCGGCTTAGTGATATATGAAAGCTTCATTAGTTCGTTAAAAAAGGTATGAAATACTTATAATTATATATTAAAAAGTATCTAAAAATAAATGTTTAAAAAAATTAAAGACATAAAAATATTGTTTCAATTATCCCTGCAATACCTTTTTGTTGAAATTCTCGGCACAGATATTACATTTCGTTTTTTATTATTTTCACCCAAATATTTAGGTATTCTTTTCATTCCCCGGTTAAAATATTAAGAGGCGAGCATAAATAATGCGAATAACTATAAGAGTATGGCAAATAGATACCCTTGTTTGGGAATTCAGGACATAAAGATAATGAAAAAACTTTCCTTCAGCTAAATAAGGTACAATATGCCGCTAGGAGCATTCCTTTTAAGATACAGCCTCCCAAAGGTATTATAAAAATCATAATTTTTGGGGATTTCTTTGTATGAAAAGGGGCAAAATGAATTCGACCGTAGCGAGAACGGCCCTCTCGCTGAGTAAAATTATATTAGATTTAATAAGTAAGACCAAATGGTATTACCCACATTCTTGTTAATACGCGTATATGACTTTGAGGTTTATGCTTTCTTTTTTAATGTTATAAATTTAAGACTTGAACGTACATACAAAATAATATAAATCCGTAGATAGTAAACCTAAGTTTTCTCCACATAACTTGCACATCGATCACTATACAATTTCAGCAACTAATCATGTCGAGATATATTACGAGTATTAGATACGTATTTAATTAATACATATTTAATCATAGATATCACGAATTATAGGTTCATTTGCAAATTTATTTGCAAGATATGAAAAATTATATTATGCACTAATATTTATTAAGTGGAGCGCCTTTATATGTCGAATAAACTAATAACTGTAAAATTAAGAGTGAAATTTGTTTTTATTGAAATTAAATAATTTATACCATACAAAAATAAGTATTTCTTCTACCCAAAGCAGCAATCGATTAGATGTCATCGAGGCAGAAGAGTGTTTTTTTAATGTGACATAAGATATGATTCTAATTATTTAAAGATAAATATTTCAATCAATAAGGCCATCGAAATCGTGGAATGCAAAGGTCCAGTGCAAACTGAAATAATATTTAACCCCTTGTTTTAATAATCTATTTCAAGTTTTTTTTTTACTTTTAAATACATACTAGCTGACCCGGTGAACTTTGTTTCACCCGAAAGGCAATAAATGAGCAGATTTTGGATTTTATTGAGTTGAATTTTTCGTTACATATGATATCATATATTTGGTCTAGTTGAATTCTATTGCAGTAATCGACGAAACTTCAGCAAGTAGTTGTCAGCATTTCGACGAATCGTCAAACGATATGCGTTATAATTCATCGAGCTTAGATTCTTGGTAGTTTCTTCACCTGAAATTAAGACAATAGATTTTTAATTTTGTATGTAAAGCTAACATCCATATTTGTAGCATAATTATAAAGGGGTGAAGATAAATGATTTTAAATCGTTTGCCGGTTATTTGTCAAATTTTCTCTAAAAAAACATCTTAATCTTTAAGTCTGTTATTTTCCTGGTAATAAGCAGTGTAATTGGTCTTTTATTGGAAGCATAAAGCAAAACCAAGCACTTTAAAATGTATGTCATGACGGAATCAAAACTATGATATTGATTATATATATATATATTGATTACTCACTATTAAATGGATTTTTCATTTTGATATTGAAATAATATCCATCTTCTCGTGCCAAGACATCAGTGGGTATTGCAACGTGTCATATGAACGACGTGTTTCAGATATCTGTTGTAGTTGCCCAGTATCACGACGTGTGTACCAGATGGTCGTTTATCCGCTCTGATCACGACTTTGTAGACGTCGATCAAGTTCTTCCTCCATATTGTCATTGAAGTATATTCGTACAAATTTATGCTTTGCATCTTCGAGAGGTTGGAATGATCCGATTCGATGGTGAATCTGTCCTTGTATCTACAGAATCAAAAGCAAAGACAATATTACTGATTTATAAACACTTTTTTTTAGAATTAGCATACATAATTCAAAGTAATAAGTGTAGTATGTTATTCTGTTAATTATTTTGTGTGTAAGTACAAAAATAAATAAATAAATACCTTGAATGTCAGATTAAATCCTCGTTCTTCGATACGTCCAGGTGCAATTGTTCTTCTTCAGTCCTTTAATTTGCAATGATTTGAATCCTAGGATTTTAATGATTCTTTATTGGCCATTTATTTTTGTGCATGGGTTGCACTCTTCAGTGAAGCACCTTGTGATAGACGACATTTTTTGTTTTATTATCAGGCGCAAGAACAAATAACGCAGATTGTCTTCCAACCCGCGACCATGCCACATATAATTTACCATGGGAAAAACATGGATTTTCAAGATTCAGACCACAAACTTTCAAGGATTGGCCTTGTGATTTGTTAATGGTCATGGCGAATGCAAGATGGACCGGAAATTGAATTCGCTTAAACTCAAACGGCATATCGGTTGGGATCATCGGGATCCTCGGAATGAGGACTTCTTCACCTTCGAATTTTCCTTTGAGTATCGTCGCGTAAATCACATTGTTCATCAATTTACTTATCACCAAACGCGTCCCATTGCACAGTTTTGGTTGGTTTATGTTTTGAAGCATGATTACTACGGAGCCAACTTTTAATCGTAAATTGTGCGGTGGTAAGCCAGGCACATCCAATGAGTTTACAAATTCAATTGGATAGTTAGTGGCTTCGTCTTCATTCGTTACACAGTCAATAGATTTGTATGAATGCAGTGTACTAATGATATCATTCTGAATTATGTAGTTAAGGTCGTCTACATCTTTATTCTTAGCCGCCAAAATTTCTCGCTCACTCAACCATTCATTATTTTTGTGGTTAGTCATGATGTTTGGGAATACTTTGTTGATGAGTTCGTCTTTCGATGAGACAAAGAAACAGAAATTCCGAGGAAATGAAATCAATCCATTCGATATGTCGACAGGTACTCGACCATTACCGATAGTCAGCAATTGCTCAGAGAAATCTTCAGCAGATGTATCATTCATCAATGCAACTCTCATGTTTGTTGTCAGTTGAAGCTTCTTTACATAGCGCCATAGATTCGACGATTTGAGGCAAGCGTTAATTTCGTTGGCAGCAGTTGATTTTGGAATTACTGGCAGTGTTTGACGTAAATCGCCAGACAGTAAAATCATTGCGCCTCCAAAACATCTCGAGTCATTGCGTAAATTTTTCAATGATCGGTTAAGTGCTTCCAATGCACGTTTATGCGCCATTGTGCATTTGTCCCAGATGATGATTTTCGATTCTGATAAAACTTTGGCCATTGCAGAGTGTTTTGAAATATTACATGTAGGTTCTTCAATAGTTTGAAGATTTAACGGCAATTTTAATGCTGAATGAGCCGTACGGCATCCTTCTAACAATGTGGCTGCTATTCCAGAAGAAGCAACTGCAACCGCAATGTTGGATCTCGCACGGACAGTGGCTAAAACTACTGACATGAGGAATGTCTTACCAGTTCAACCAGGGGCATCCAGGAAATATAAACCACCATTTCCATCATCAATTGCCTTCATTAATGTATCATAAACTTCCTTTTGTTGAGGATTCAACAGCGCTACATTCGTTTGAACTACTAAATCTAGTTCATGGTAATCATATTCACGTTCCCGTTCCAATTCTCGATTAAATGCGTCATTCATTTCACGATTTGGTGCTGGCATTCCTAACCTGACTAATAAACTACCGCACATGAGGTTAACACATGTCTTCGATTAAGAGCAAAGCCCGATTATGTATTTCCTCATTCATCTTAAGATCAGGGTTTCTTGATCTAACACGAATTTGATGTAAAATATCTTCTGACATATTATTCTTGTATTTGTGCCACATGATAGATGGGTTCGATGGATTGTTCACGCGAGATTTTTTGCTCTTCGTCAGTCCTTTCATTGACAATTTTTCGATTCCTTGTTGCGTGATGGCTTTGTTGTGAAAGATTCGAACGTTTTGGTGTCGGCATTATCACTAATCAATAATAAAATCAGCAAAATGCTGTCGAAACAAAACGTCAACCGATTGACAAAATATCTATCAAACCATAGACAAAAAAAACATAGATGGCACATCTATATATTTATTTATTTATTTATATACAGAATCGAAATTCCATTTTTTTTTACAAATATTTAGAAACATAGAGTATACATAAATATACAATAAATAGAGAAAATAAAAAAAATAATAATAACACAATAGAATAAGAAGATGCCTTTCCATTTGCTTTTTGTTATAACATTTTTAACAAATAAAAGGTTAAATTGATATTTTCACTAATATTTATTTTGTTTTTGTCTTTTTTTCCTGCCTTTTGTTTTTTTTTTGTTTTATAATATTCCGTATCTTACGTAGGTACCTACTTACAATACCTACTTTTGCGTCATTTTTAGTTATGTTGCTGACTATGGCAACACTTTCTCAACTGACAGCTGTCAAGTTACAATAGTCTTGTATGAAAACATGTTTACGTAAATTTTCAATATTTTTTCTTAATCAAATCAATTTTGAGTATCCCATGGACGTTTTTGGGTACTAAGCTACCTTTCCACCAATTTTCAGCCAAGTCGGTTAGGCCGTTCTTGAGTTATAAAAACTAAAATAACCCGACTTTCTTTTATATATATAGATTATCCAATCTCATTCACTTAAGCTATGCACAATTCAACTGTGTTTAGGGACCATAGTCTTGTGTTGTTAACTCTAAAGTAGTTCTCGTATATCTGGTATCATAATTCTTTACATTGCATGACCATCATATGCTAGGACTGACTAGCGGCCGTGTACCAACAACTGTTCAATTATGACTCACTTACATATCTTTGGAGACATGTAAGTAATGCAAACATGTAAGTGATGATGATAGATGATTTAACCATAATGATCTTGTCTACGCGGGTATTACATCAATATTTAATAAAACAATGTCTAATTTTTATTTTGTCTTGCTTAAACGAATTGAGCTTTTGTTTAAAATGATCTGTCGAAATCACGTAGTCTGTCAAGTGTTTGTCACGTTCTCGTCTACGTGTACACGTTGGTGTTTTCCGTCCCGGGACAAATCACATTTCCGGCCCCCGCAGAGCCTCATAAGTCGCCCCTGAAAACCATTCCTTCACGCTGTTTTGCGGCTTCCGGTGTATGCAAATCAGCGAAGAAAATCAGACTCCCTTTTAGCTCTTACTTTCAGATGGCTTTCAGGAGAGGCCTTCCACCTCCCACCAGTCCTCTCCCGCCAGGGGTGAATTAATTATAAATTACCCGAAAGAGGGCGAGATAAAAAAAATCATCCCCAGTCGTATTTACATCCGCGAGGACTGCGCTCCAACCCTTTTAATTTAAAATATATTTTTCAGGAATATTTTTTCTTAAATAAACCTGAAATCGGAGATGCTTTAGACTTTTATTAAGATGCTCAAATACATTCAATAATACTCGTATATTCACTGAGTAACAAGAAAATATTTTAAGAAAAAGTTTATTTTACGTGATTTTTTTTAAGAATCTTACATGAAACCTCATTTTCTCCTTAAGGCTCGCTTTTTTATAGAAATAATCATTTTTATTTATAAAATATACAAACAATCCAAGATACAGCGCCTATGATTATTAATTGTCTTCTATTTTATTGGATAGGAGGTTTGCGAATCTTACAAGCCATCATAAAAGCCAATGTACTTTTAGTAATAGATGCTTGCTTAAATAGCAGAATGTATGATGTCTTGGGTTGAGGAGAAAATATTTCAAGCGTCAGGAACGTTGAGCTTATCACCTGATTTCCTTAATAAAACTATTATCAAATCACCCAAAAGATAAGCCTCGATTACTACAGCAACCCTTACTTCAAGTACTCGGTCTTCTGGTCTGGAGGTTGTCGGTAGCCATATTTGTTCCCAAGAAGACCTTAAGGTGTAAAAAATAATGTTTAATTTTTTTGAGAAATACCGAGATCGGTGAGCGAACAAATCAATATTTTATTCTTCAATTGATTATTAGACGAAAATCTACCTGGCTAGGATATGTTTGTCGGATGCCAAAGAAGAAAATGAAATATAAATAATTTTGATGGTAGTTTTTTTTATGTAAACACATAGGAGAATACCGACGGTTGGTGATAGTAATCCTAAAATCTCATCTGAATTCTATGATGATAACCATAGTGCATATGGCTAAGTGCTGCATGTAGAGTGTTGATCCGCCAACAAAGATTCACGCATAATCATTATTATTACAGGAATTTACTATGAATGGGTGGTCTTCACGGGACGACTTTCGTTTACCACCAATTTTAATTAATATGCTTTGACTAGAATTTTACGGGTGAGGGTACAAATTCACACCAGCCGAGGGTATTTTGTAGCTCAGAAATCGTTTTTTTTTTTTTAAATATTTATCGGACATCGAGCCCACGACGTTGCCTTGCCATGCAAACGCTTTGACCGTTGAGCTATTCCCGCTGACTTATGTACGTAATGAGGCAAATATGACAAGGTGTGAGGGGAGGAAAATAGGGGTTGATAATTTTGATGGTAGTTTAATACAATAATAGCTCCGAAAAGGAGAGATTCTTCTTCGTGTCAGCGACGTCAAATTATTTCTGCCCAGTATCTGGCAACATCGATAGCCCGTGTGTTGCCTAGCATTAGGTCTTGAGGTGTGCAGCTCATTGGGCACATGGAGCAGGATCTTAGGTGTAAGGCGGTCTGCAGGTCTCCGCAGTCGCACAATAATGATTCTCCCTGCCGAAGTATTCCCTACTGCTCGAAGTTGTTTGTTCTACCAACTTTGGTTTTTAATCTGTTTCTTGTAGGATTTCCAGGTCTGCCAGTAAGATTTTTGCCAGTTGGGAGGATTACCTTTGGAGTAATGAAATTCTCTGACGCGACTTCTTGCCACAGCTAGTCTCTGGGCCGGGTGTGAGAGGTTGTGTGGATCTCAGAAAGCTGCTTCGCGACTTCTGTCTGGGTGTTGGGGGTATCGGATTATACACGCAGTGGGACGGTTGGTTGATTGACTTATCCATTTCTTCGGCGCATATGACTTTGCGTCTTATGTTAGGAGAGTTCATACAAAATGATGATATAAAAAGAAAAAAAAAGTATTTCTAAAGGTAAGAAACTGAATTTTCGCTTATTTGTTTTCCTTAATGCGTCGTCAAAAATTTGAGTCCCATAGTTAAAGTCAACCAACTCGACGTTTTACAGCGCCATGAAATCTGATAATAACTTGAGTGGCCTGAAATATTCATTTATATTTCAGCTTATATAAATTTTAGCTGGGCTGTAAATTTTATACGTTTTTCCGTACGAAACTTTCATTTATCCTCTCACAATGAACCGGGGCCGTTTGTGTCGCAAAGTGCCTTCATGGCGATATAAAATTATTTCTTGCGTAGGTTGGTGTTTAATGACATCGAAAGAAACAATAATTATTTTATTCTCTTGAATTTTAGAACGTCGTATCGAGAACGGGGAAATTATCATTAAACGTTTTAATTGTATGTTTATGATTACTCCCAAGTTATAACGTGAAAAAATTAATATATTTTGCTTATATAAGGTCTCTATTAATAATATTAAAGAATTTTAGCCACGTTGTTTGTATGCTTTTATATTCACCGTTTTTATGATCTACTCGTACTACGTTAACCAATTTCTAGTCGGAAAATAAACATGAAAAGTAAATGAACCGAATAAATTTTCGTAAAACGTTAAATGCAAGAGTTCATGGTTTTGACATCCCCGTCTGTAAAAATAACTACAAGCCGCGGGTTCGTCACGTAGTCACGTGGAGGAAGGATGAAGGATGAAGGAGCAGATTTACAAAACAAAGAACTTGTTTTTGAAGCACAATTGTCATTTAAAAAAAAAAAATCCTCGTCTTACCGGTATGGCGTACGCCAGCCAGAAAGTTAACTGACAACTGCCGGAACACTGTGATATCCAGCACAGCCAAGACGATCACGGAAAAAAGCAAATTAAAGATGACAGTTGCAGAAACATGAAATGGAGCAACTGTCACAACAAATAAAATGGCGTATACAAACGCCGTGTAATATTATATAATTAAAATTGTTCAATTAGTGCATTCAGGCGAGCGAACAAAAATAAGAGACAAAAGATCTTTTTTTAAGGCTTTACGGCATCAGCCTAAAGAGTCAAGCTGATTTCAGTTTGAATCCCACCGTCTGCCATTTATTGATGAGAAAATAGCCATATATAATGATGTTTTACTGTGTATTTGTATGTGTGTATCAAATATTCAATATAAGTATCTGTAATTTTCAAATATAAAGCCTCCGATGATTCATAAACATATAAACAATGGGAAATATTGTAAGAATCCAGCAAGCACATTTTTTTAATTGAGGTGAAATCATACCGTTATGTTGTATTCTTAAGTTATATTTTACTTGCTACAAGATAACGTTGGGAATATTAAATGAATGAGAGGCCCTTGAACACTGGAATAAACGGTAAAAGAAATACCTTTCTTTTAGAAAATCTTTTTAAAAGTGTAGCGTTGATAGTTTAAACAAAATTAATTATGAATAAAATTTGTTTCCTTAGATGTTTTCAAAGCGGTGGGCGTACCATCCGAATTCTAGTCTTATTGACTATATACATTGGTCCCAAATGGACTTTCTGATTCAGCGATGTCTTGGAAAAAGGCGTGTAAAATGGCAAATGATAACAGTATGGCAGCAATTTGTGATGGAAATAACTACTAGATATGGAACGGATATTGGAAGAACTTAAGCTGAAAACGAATAAAAGCATTTTCAAGAAACGCTTGCATAACAAAGTATAACACATGCACCGAGAACTGTACATTACTTTAAACGGCGTTCTTTCCGAAGTACTTTTCTTTGTTATTTTCCACGTCGAGTGCTCCATACTGGCGCCGTAAAGAGACCTCGTATCATTCAATATGCAGGTGTCTCTCAGGTAACCTCAGCCGATTCGGATCTTCGATTGTATGAAACATTCAGACGACAATGTGGAGCGTTCATTTGCAGTGGGCGCAGTCCACTTATATTCACGTTTTATGGGAATTCAGAAAATTCACTCCCCTAAAAATGGACATGAATAATAGATGCGGATAGTGCGGCAAAGAGCCTCTTCTCCACCTGAATATCCGGTGAAAGTTTCTGAAGGTGTATGGAACACTTCTTCAGTCACATCCTGAAAAAGATTCCGTTCACTACGCGATGCCTTTTCAGTATTTTTTTTTCCTGCTTTCAATGTAACATTTTTAGGCATAAATGCATATATCGTTTTAAAGTGTATTTTAAAAATTTGTACGCGAAGAATTGACTTCAATAAAATTATAAATTGCTTTTAATATCTTAAATTTATATTTAAAAATTTAGAGTTACTTAAAATATTTTGAACTGATTTAAAGAGCAATACATTCAAATAAGATATATATGTTTTTTGAATTTCTAAATTTTTGTCTAACCAAAAAAAATAACTAATATTTAAAGCAACTACAAAAGTATTTTATAAATAAAAATGTAATGTTATCTTAATACAAGTAAATTTGTTTTTATACATTGTCTTAAAGTGATAAAATATTATACAAAATATTTTGTACAGAATGTTTTATAATAATAAAAATATATTATTTTTGGATACAATATCAGTATATATTTATTAATATTTGTTCTTAGCCCTTTCATTACGGCCCGGTTTGAATACAAATTACATTGTCAATTATAAAACAAGTATTTGAAGTATAAATGTACTTATCTGGTCTATTTTCATATTTCACATTGGTTTTTTTATCCTTTAGCTATAAGATGATGCATAAAAAGCTATTGTAATAAAGTAGCAAAACAATATATATCATGTAAGCCGATGTCAACGGTAGGGGAATCCTATGACAGCATATGCCGACAACCGATTCGAAAGGGTTAAGGTGAAGTATATGCTCAAAAAATATTATCTTTTTTATGCAAAAAAATAAAAATGTATATTTACGTATCTCAAACATTAAAGAAATATCAATTCGAATATTTCCACTTTTGAAAAAAATATAGCATGAACACATGATTTATAAATATAATTTTATTTTAATTTACAAAAGAGATAGAACACGTCTTGCAATTAAAAAAATAGAAAATAAAATTCATCATAAGATCAAAATCACATAAAAATAATCCATTACATAATGAATTAAGTAACAATGTGCTTTGATGCATACATGTAAGTAATGCATTTTAAATTCTAAAAAGACACATTCGATGAAAAACGACTTGGTAATATATTTTTTATGCTAACAATGAGATGCAACGTAGAAAACAGATGTAGGCTTTCAGGCAGGAAGTGGCTGTGCGGTTCTACGTCTACGTGGTGTAGAGGGCGAGATACCAGACGGGATAAGAGTAGAAAACGCGCCCCCACTCTTACCCCCACAGACCGCCACAGTACTATAACTAAAACAAATAAAATTTGTATAAGGAGAAAAAAGCCTTCGCGAAATTCTCTGCCAGACAAGTTTCTTTATAAGCGGACCATTGAATTTTTCATTAATCCGGAGGTTTGAATTTTTAAAAGTTTTTTTTCGGCTTTTTCTCGTTTTAGTTTTTTTTTTCAGTTTCAAAAGAAATGAACTGGAAAATTTCATTTCAATTTACGAGCCAACATTTTTTATGATATAACAATTTAACTGTTTAAATTTACTGTCTCTGGGTTGATTGCAAATAGCTATGTTATTCAATTTCGTTATTAAAATATGTATAATTTGTGAGTTTATGTGTATATCCTAACAAACTTGTACTTTTTTATCATGTGTTTACATAAAAAAAAGTAAAATGTTTAAGTCGGATAAATAAGGATATGCAATGTTTAAAATATAATTTTTTAGTACTTATTCTATAAATGTTTATACTTGTCAAAAGGTCAATTGCGTAACGTACACCCGAGCTTTCTTTCACTATTAACCACGTGGCACTTAGTTGTAAGACAAGTTATTCCCTTTATAGTATTTCGTTGTTTTCCCCTTACAAGTAGCTGGACAGTTGCCAAAATCCTCCAAGACACCCCCTCCATTGGAAGAGGTTTATCCTTAAGGCTTTGAGGGTCGATAAGACATTATCCAGACACATAAGATGCAACTTTTAGACCTATTTGATCCGCCCGAAAGCTTTTTATTAAGATAATCTAAGTGGTGAACATATTTTTATTTACAGTTTCTGTTCTATATCATATGGTTGCATAGTTCGAACATATTTTTGACAAAGATTGCCAGCACATTCAATCTACCACACGATGGAAGTGTCTTTATAATTACAAACTTATTAATAAATTATATGAATGAAAATGGACTATATATTAAAATATCTACTCGTACTAATTGCGAGTATATGTTTTATTGCAGTGTGCACATTTAATTTTTGTAATTATCAATAATATGATTTTTACTTAAAATCACTCTTAATTACCTAAAACGAGAGGTTTATTTTTCATCTATTACGAATGGTAATAAAATGATTAATACTAGTATATTCAGCAATAAAAGTAAAAGTGGTTCTCATTAGATCACAATATAGTCACCGACAAAAACACGAAAAACTTTGATCCATTGCTGAACACGTGTTGTTGGCCGGGTTAAGCAGCTCCATACAATTAAATTGTCAAGGGGTCGAGAGCGTCGAACCGATCATCCAATTTTCTTTTAAAATGCGGATCCGGTCGTCGGGAACCATGCACAGGTGCACTGTCAGATGCAAAGATATCTGGGGATGAGGCATGGATTATGGCAACTAACAAACCTGAATAACAGCAATTTGCGGTGATATAATATTCTGGATATGGAGCGTATATGGGAATAAAATATTCATGTCACTCATTGCAATATGCATTATGTGATATTCCTATAAAATAGAACCTATTCTTGGCAAGTTGTTTATACCATGACGTCACATCCGCCAAGTGACACGGCAGCCTGGACTGTAGCCAAGCTGAGCTCCCCCGACCCTTCAGGAGTCGGAGCTTTTCAAGGAGGTTTTTTTTTCAGGACTTTATCTGAAGATATAAATCAAGGCTTTATAATTTATACCGTCTGAGGCGGAATAAAGACGTTTTAATTGTACAGTTTGATAAGTTGTTTTCTTTCTTGGATTTAGCAGGCTCAGTCGAGGATCTACTTGTTAAGCCGGAAGTTGTATTTTTGAATACGAATTCTTACTTAAATATTACATTTGAGAAAAAAAAAACTCAATTTTATATGTATTTATAAAGATTGTTTAAAAAATATGCAATTTTCGTAAATATTACGAAACTTCTAAATTTCGTAAATGCTTCTTAAATTTAACTATCTTTCAAAATCAAAGTGGTCTTGGGAGCGTCAGGGATAGTCAACCGATCTCTTTAAAAATCGCTGCTTAAGCAATGACCACATATGTTTTGAATCAGTTTTCTGAATGATTTTTATGGCTGATGTAGAAAATTAATAAGAAACACTTGAAAACTATTTATTTGCCCAAGTCGTGTTCAAGACATTGATCGTGGCAATTGGGTGAACAGTGTGGCAGTAATTTGTGGCGGACATACTTTATAGTAACGGAATAGATAATATACGAAAAAGCGAGAAAAACCTTTTGAAAAATTCATGATTAAATTAATAAGTCAAATGATAAAGGTGATATAGTATTAAATAACTTCTAAGGTTTTGATACAATATTGGCTAAAAAAATACTAGTACATACTTTGATGTATATATTTTTTCTATATTAAAAGAGTTTTTTTTTGCCTTGTAATATAAAACCACGAAAAGTAATTTAATTCATTTTAACTGATGTTTATACGTTGTATATGGTACACTTGTAAAATTTTATTCTTTTTTTTATTAACCTTTCCCCTGCCAGACCAATTGTGCAAGAAAGACCCCCATAGGCCAGCCGTTTTCAATGTCAGAAAAGTCATTTTATAAAATCAACAAGTGCTTAATATAATGTTATTTAATGTAAACTTACCAAATTTGGTTGTTTTTCCCCTTTTCCATTAGAATAGACACACTTAATTGATAAATAATGTTGTGATAATTTATATGAACAGGGTTGTCACAAATTGTGTAGTTTAAAAATGATCTGGCGAGTTAACTCGTCCGTGGCCTGGCGGGACCTAACGAGTTTGGCGAGTTAACTCGTCCGTGGCAGGGAAAGAGTTAAAAAACAAACAAATAGGTAAAATATTAATTGACTCACAGTACTTTCGTATTTTCTTATGCAGCAAATGTCTTTTATTAAATATTTATATTTTTATGTTATTACATACAGAAGAAACCGACAGATGGTGATAGTAATTCAGAAGTCTCATCTATGACGCTTACTATGCATGTGGAGTTTTGATCAGCCAACGTCACAGACTACAGCCCGAGATTCACGCATCACCCTTAATTATTACTGGAATTTACTATGAATGGGTGGTCTTCACGGGACGACTTTCATCTACCACCGATTTTGATTAATATGCTATGACTGGCTTTTTACGGGTGAGGAATCAAATTCACACCAACCGGGGGTATTTTAGATCTCAGAAATCGATTACAATTTTTTTTATTTTTATATCCGTCGTGGATTGAACCCACGACCTATAGCTTACAAAGCAAACGCTTTGACTTACATTGAACTATACACGCCAGCAATAAAAATATAATACTTCTTAATTGTAACAAAATATCTCTAGATGAAATAAAACTTCTTCTTCCTTAATATACTAGGGATAAATGTGATTTTCCAGATACACTACACAATAAACATTAAATTATTATAACATTACTTTTTTTTGGGCCGAGATGTGATCCCTGCGGCACCCCAAGCAGTTTTCACAGAGCTGTGTGCAATGCAAGGCGACACTTTTGACTACATAAGACTGCGCATTCTAACCCACGTTACTTGATAATACTCCGCAAAGCTGCACTCCCAGCTGATGCGATGCCGAGAAACAAGTCACTTCCAACCCTCGCAAAAAGTAGGGCCGTTTTCTGCGTGGTAATAATTTCGTGCGTTGGTATAACACCGGGGGCAACTTAAGAAGTGGGAGAGATGCAGCCTGCAAAGCCTACCCAAGAGTGAATATTCAAAGTCGCAACCTTTTTTCTCTTTCTTCTCTTCTTCGTGTCAGCGACGTCAAATTATTTTTGCCGAGTATCTGGCAAAATCGATAGCCTGTTTGTTGCCCAGCATTCGGTCTTGAGATGTGCAGCTTGTTGGACACATGGAGCAGGATCTTAGGTGTAAGTCGGTCTGCAGGTCTCCTCAGTCACACAATAGTGACTCTCTCTGCCGAAGCATTTCCACCGCTCGAGTCCTTTGTCCTTTGTTCTACCAACTCCGGTACTTAATCTGTTAAGGGATTTCCATGTTCGCCAGTCAAGATTCTTGCCTGTTGGGAGGCCTTCGTTTGGAGTAATGAAATCTTCTGATGCGATTTGTTGCCAGAGCTGTTGTCTCTCATTTACTGGGCCAGATGTGAGAGGTTGTGTGGATCTCAGAAAGCTGCTTCGCAACTTCAGTCTGGGTGTTGGAGGTATCTGATTATACAAGCAGTGGGATGGTTGGTTGATTGCCTTACGCATTTCTTCGGCGCATATGACTTTGCGTCTATGTTTGGTGGTGCGATACCAGCCAAGGGGTATAGTTTTGAAGTAGGTGCTGGTTTGAGGCAGCCTGTGACTTCTCTGCATGCATCATTCAGGGCAGTATTCTCTTGAATACAATGGTCTGATCGACCCCATGCTGGTGTCGTATTTTTTCCATTCCATTTTTATCTCTAAAACACTGTAAAATATATTGTTCGTTATGTAAAAGAACTAAAAAAATATATGTGCAGCAAATGCATGGAGAAAAAGTTGTCATTTGATTATTTTTATGTTTTGCTGAAGTTATTGTCAACGATGTTAAAGAAGATGTGATACTTTTTGTTGAGATTGAAAAAATTCTCTCTTGCGATAACCGCTCATTAACTAGAGCATAAGTGTTGATACATTTTTTACGTCTTTAATTAAGTATTTAATAAAATGATTTGGAAATACCTGAATGATTCAAAATCTATTGATTTCTAATTTTTATATTTTTTTGTACTAACTTATACTTTAATTTACTCTTAATATATTGAGTTACTGTGCAAGTTTTTGTGATATATATAAGACAGATTCTGTAAGATTTAATAACATAAGCCTTACATGCAGTTATTGGGTTATTAAAAAACATGATTTACTGTTTCTTCTAGTGACATTCATTACATTTTTTACTAATATACGGTAACATAAGTGACAAAACATAATAACAAATAAAATAAATACTATTGTGTGTTTTAATGCTGGTATGATTTTCTTTAAAGTCAAGAGCAATTGGTATACAGTTTTCTGTGTAATGGATACTCCACTGGCTTGAAGCAATTTTCATTACCAAGCCTGAAGCGGCAGTGCAGGGTTCCTTAAATGGGTATCTGAAGTAATTTCGCGCGGCTTACGATAATTTTCAGCTTTCATTTCATATTCACAAAGCCTTGTTTATTTCCAAGGGGTGTAGCAATAAACATTTACGTGTCTCAGATGATGATGCTTTTAATTCATTATTACAGAAATACACGAAATAATTATATTCGTATATATTTCTAATTCAGTTGGATTCTGTTTGATCTTTCTTTTGCGTGTCAAAGTAAAGTTTGTCATATTCTGTAGTGCATAGAGTTAATAATTGTAACAACTTTGAAGTCATATGCTTGACAAAATTTTTGTTGCCTTGATGTAAAATTTAAAGCCCTAGGCTATCATTGTCCTGAAAATACGTGGATTATATTAGATTTTCTGAAAAATAATTTCGATTTTATGAAATAATAAAAACTAAAAACATTTTACTAAGGTTGAATTGGTTAAATTTAATCACTTAGGAAACTCGCGAGCATATTCGGGGTTCATTTCGAGTGGCCCCCATACCTGAAAAAATAAGGGAAAACCGCCTAGGATGGTGTGGGCATGTGACACGGAGAGATGAGGACCACATGGTGAAGAGAGCTCTCAACATACTCACGCTGAAAATAATACCTGGAAGACCACAGGCAACCTGGACTGCAACTGTAAACAAGGATCTGAAAACTCTGGGTTTGACTGAGAATGCAATGCAGGACAGACAGACATGGCGAATGTGCACAAGGAGAGCCGACCCCAGATGATGGGAAATGGTGAGACTAAAGAAAACTCAGGAAACTCTCGAATTAGTTAGTTCATCATAAGCTGTCGCCACAAAACTGTGTCAGGTGCCATAATTTTCGCCTCATCCCATGTCAGCTCTACCTCCCACAGCTCCGCAGAGTACAATAAAAAATACTATGTATATTTCATGATGACCTTCTAGGACAGCACCAGCTCGAAGGCTTGAAGAAAAGGCAGCTAGTTTATGCTCTCCTGTGGTATCCATAGTACATTTTCAGCCAGGTCTACCTTCGCCTGTTGATCAAATGCATTATGGATGGCTGCGTTGTCCGCTCTCTTACCTCTTTATTCATTACAAAATTATACCATCGGAAGCCCAGTATTTACCGCAAGCATCTGCTCTTAAAACTTAATTTACTGCTGCATTGGTGAGATGGTATTTTGACTTATATATTGATTATTATACCTAGGGATACTTTCTTTTCAATCGTTAGAGTCCCGGTAGAAAATTGCTGCTCTCAAACATTCATTCCTTCTTCTTCTACGTTCCAGATAAGTACACTTGTGCTCGTAGCAATCCATTGTTTTTGATCCCAGGTGATACTTGTGGAGCTTCGAGCACTCAATTAAGTAGAACGGCAATGGTACTTCTAAATGGCCTACCACCACACATCTATCCTTTTCTTTCATCCTTTTCCTCTTTTTTCGATGGTATTATTCTCCTAGATCTCTGTGATCGTTGACACGTGTCATCTACTTATTTTTTTATGTTTATTTTTTTGTATATATTGTATGTTTATGTATACTCTATGTTCCTTATTCTTTCTTATTCTACGTACCTAGGAACTGCGGTTCTGTTAATTCAATAAATAAATCAATAATAAGATTATCAGCTGTAAAATAGAATGGGGATGATACAGGCGCTATATATGCGGCATAATGTTTTGATCAAGTAAAGCTTTTATTATCAGATATTACGCAAATAATTCAAAGAGACTCCAACGTTCCCAAGGCGGGATTGAGCTCCTTCTGCGGGCCACCATTTTCAGTGACATGTACGACGGAATATCTGAAACTCAATCCAATTAAATGATTCAAACAGTGTTAATAATATTTTTACTCAATGTGAATGCAAGTAAAATAAATAGTTAAAAGCTCTTTTGTATGACGAGTGGGAATCGAGCCCGTGGCTTAAGTTTGCGCGATCGCACGCGCGGAAACGTAAGCAATCCAGCGCCGTAACCAAGCGCGAAATGCCGCCCCTCTCAGTGCGGGGGCGGCGGTCGCGCATGCACGGGCGCGGCCGCCCAGGAAAACCGCCGGAGACGCCTATGCGCTCCCAATACTAATGTGCCAGTCAAAGAGGATAGCGAATACTAGAGGAATACTTCAAAATAAAAATATATAATTTTAATTTTTTCATCCTCTAAACTTTGCCATATGATCTTAAAATGAGTTTATAAAATATAGTAATTTAGTTAATTACATTCAAAAATATTTTTTTATGTCGCATTACAGAAAAAAATGGTTCATGTCTTGAGAGGATCCGGTTAATTACCTGATCTCTTAAATCATAAATTCCCATAAACGAATCACCCAAATATGTGCCAGGTTCCGCAGCTATCATTTTATCACGTTCAAGTAGACAAAATAATGTTTCAAGTGAGTGAAATAATGTTTTTTCACAAAACAATTAATAGTGGCAATCGGCATAAATGAGTGGCGATTGTTTTTGTTGTGACCACATTTTTCAGATTAGGAGCAGACGTGAGAAGAAGATGTTATTTTTTTTATCTGATAATGATATTACATTAAGTATTGACAACAGCATAATATAGCCCTTGCTGACTGGTACCGAAAACCTTGATCTACAATCTTTCGTGTTATTATTATTTCTGTACGCTTGTCATAAAAATATGTGTCCGACATTTTTGGGACTAGTTATATAGACCGCCGCTCGTGGCGCGGGTGAGAAGCCATCCCGAGCGCGGAGAGCAGTCGGTCCCCGCCCTTCGGTGAGAGATATTGTATTGTGGCTCGGCCGAATTCAAGGTCGAGCCATGAATTTATAGACGTTAGTTTGAGAGAGTTGGAGGATGTTTGTATGAATACTATAAATTAAATTGAAATATATTTTTTTTTAAATAATACAAAAATTCAAAACAAAATTATTTATATTATATATTTTGATGCATATAATCTTTCAGAATGACTTAAGCCTAGAAAAGTAACATCGTTATATGTTCTCCTAAGAAAACCCGTAATTAAGAATATATCGTAATCCATAGAAAGAAATATTGAAAATATTTTGTACTTCTTAATGTGGTTGATAATTGAAATGATCCATGCTTTTCACCAACGGTGGTTGAAATTTCTGGTCATATGTGAATCTTGTCGAATCTTTCTTATTATATTTCGCGTTGAAGTATATCCTTTCGAGGACTTTTCTCTGCCGAGGCTGTTTAGAACTCTGAAGAGTGGGTTTGGTTTTCACTTGTTGTTTTTTGCTTGGGTCGTCACGCCTGAAGGAATATGAAATACTTGCGATACAATATGGGATTGTGTCCAAGAAATTCACGTACCTTCTGAAGTATAAATATTACAGCATTTTCAGGAGTAAAGTGGTGCCTTTTCAACTGATATTTTTTGTTGAATTTTATGTCTAAGCTTATTCGAAAAAAAAACTCAGTTTTCTTCCCGTATTCGATCCATATCTGGAACAGGCAAATTACCACCTTTTAATTATGTAAGCTTTCACTGTCCAAATTCCATCCCCAGATATATCTGCATCCGGAAGTCCACTTTAGAACATATATTGTTGACAACGATTAATATTTAATATCAATATATCCACTGAATTTTTTTTCATCTATTTTTTTTTCTTTGTATTCGCCGGCGAGTATATCTCAATGGTCCAAGCATTCGATTCGCAAGCCAAAAGTCATGGGTTCGATCCTCAACGGAGGTTTAAAAAAATGGATTTTTAATCGGCTTCTAAGCTCTAAAATAGTAAAACTGTTGTTGTAAAATTGACTTCTCACCCGTAAAATGACAGTCATTGCTTATTTATTAAAATTGGTGGTAGACGAAAGTCGTCTCGTGAAGAAAACCCATTTATAGTAAATTCCTGTAATAATAAGGATGATGCGTGAATCTCGGGCTGTAGTCTATGATGTTAGCGGGTCAATACTCCACATACAGCGGTTAGCCATATGCACCATGGTAAGCGTCATAGAATAACACAGATAAGACTTCAAAATTACTTTCATCATCTGTCAGTATTCTCCTGTATATGTTTACATAAAAAAAATATGGAATGATATATAATAAACATAGAATAAATGAATATTTCATATGAAAAGTTTTCTCTTTACTCAACTAAAATACTTTCCCTCTATAAATGATGCTGCTATAATAGCAATACCGAAGTCTTGCTCTCGCTGTTTATTAATTAAACAAAAGTGTACGCCTAATCGCTTAATATGAAAACTGCCGTAGTCCCTGAAAGAGTAACCACATTTCAAACATTTTCAGGACCGATGCTTAATGCAAAAGTATTGGGTCAGACACCAAAGTCTTAAAAAAAGATTATCCATTACCGTCTTTAAGAAAAAATCAAATTTATTATCAATCAATATATGCTAACACAAACGGCTTTTCTTCCTACAGAAATTACTTGAAAAAACAGGTAGTCAGGTAGTATGAGAAAGGATTTTTGATATGCAATACTATAATCCAATTTATTTCTGCAGTTGCATAATAGAAATACTCCTTGTTGCAACAATGCCAATGGTTTCAAGTTTTGCTGTATTAAATGTGTCTCTAGTTCTCACTTTATTTAATGATCTCCATGTTCACCAGTCATGATTTTAGCAAGTGTGGAGGCTATCTTTTTAGACGGTAAAATTTCTCGAAGAAATTCGATGTGAAAACTGAAGTCAGTTTTACAGAACATCCGACAATTAGTAAACACATACAAAGATATATTATTTTATAATAATTTTTCGTATACGTTTAGATACTCTTAAGATCGAAGAACTCACAACTAACTATGTAGCTTGAGACAATTATTGCATGGAAATCGTCTTTTATTAACCGTATTAGAAATAAATGAGATATTTAGTCAAAAATATATTCTTTTATATACTTTTACTTCTTAATTTTTGGAAAAAATTCACACATAATATAAGTAAGTAATAAAAGTTTTTATTTTGTTTTCGATACATTTTTTTTATTTTCAATGATATGTTTTGGCTTCTTAGAGAAGCCATCCTGAAGTATCTCAAATTTCAATACTTAATAATGGCTTCCAACGAAACCGAAACGTCGTCATGAATAGATAAAAAAAATATTTCATTTACAGATTTAAATTATTTATATGTGACGTTAATTACAAATCTCCGCAATCGACTTGCCAAAACATTTGTTTCGAGCATCTTGATGTACGGCTGTGAGACATGTTGCTTATCTGAAAGTGATAAAAAAAGATTAGAGGCCTTTGAGATGTGGTCGTACAGAAGAATTCTCGGTATTTCCCGGAGAGACCACGTCACAAACAATCAGGTTCTCAGCATAATCAAGCAAGATGGGCACCTAGTCCGATGGATCAGTCATATCATGCCCCACGATGGTCATCTTCACGATATTGTAGTAGGCATGGTTGGGGGTAGAAACTGCAGAGAGCGCCCTAGGCGGGAGTATTTGCAGCAAGTATTCGAGGACATTCGTTATACTTCTTATGCTTAGCTAAAGAGGATTGCAGAGGATCGAGAGACTGGAGATCGAGATGCAAGATTTAGTTGCTGCAAACCAATCCACCGGATTGATACTACGAAGAAGAATTACAAGTTTATTAATTATTAAATATTCTTAATTTCACATATTAATGAAATATTTCCTCTGGTTAGATTCATGGATACCCTTTCTTCAGTTCCGCAACTTCTTGTTCCTTGTTCCCCGTGATATTGCTCGCGATTTTTAATTAAAACCCACAGCGGTGGTTACTTTTAAAATCTCATTGCGAAGTTGAATCCGCGACTACCTTCGTATCGAAGAGTTTGCCGAGCGCTGAAATAGTTTCAGGGTCTTTAATAAGACCGGAGACATTGCTGAATTTAACGGCACGAAATTTTTCCAGGTATAAAATTGAATGGAAGTGTAATTAGCTGGAAGTTTGCCAAAGTATGACGAATACAAAAACTTTTAAACTTTGCAAAATTTTCTTATGCTTTCACTAAAGTGAAAATACCTTATTTATACTATATTATATTTGTGGCATGTTAAAATATTTTACAACAATAATTTATTCACTTTCTTAACCAATAAAATATAAGCGTTTTACTTAATTATTATTTATTAAATTACTTAAATTTAAAAAATTATACTATTACTCGTAAGTAACTTAAGCAAATCAGAACTCTTTCCTGTATCTTTAAGCTTCACATACCACTTCTCTTTCCATACATACACACTTTCCTATTGTCATTATACTTTTTAGATTTAATATATGGTTTCATCTCTCAGTGTGTTTATACATGTGGAAAACTGACAAATCTTTTATTTAATGCAAAACCACTCTACCCCAACCTTATTCATGTTAAATCAGTGCTCAGCTTGATCTATGTTTAAACATGGTTAAATGTATTACAAAGTTATTAATAATTAAATATACATACACTATACACAAAAAGAATTTTGTGTATAGTGTATGTATATTTAATTATTAATAATATTATAATATAGTAAAATGATCTATAAAAGTAGATTAGAATATTGAAATAATAAAATAATATTCTAATAAAAATTAAAAAAAAAAACCGTATTACAAAGTATTTATTTAACTGCCTTGTTTTTACATGGATCACGTTGAGTATGACCTCTGTTTATGAAACTGTAGTTTTGACTAACTGGTAGCCTTCTTTAATCCGTCACTGTTAAGAGACAACTCTGGATGGATCTCAATGTAAATGAATGCTCAAAACATTAAAAAAAAGGAAAAAATAATCTATTATCTATTTTATAATAAATTAATTTCTAAATATTGTCATACAGGACTATTACTTCCTAAAATATTAAATTGTAGGAATATTTAAACAAGGTGACGCAACGTTTCTCCCTTTGCCCTTGAATATAAGTTTCAATCAATCGATATTTCAGGAGGCGAGCACTAAATGTACTGATTACATTTCAAATTGAATTACCTGCCAGGTATTCTCGGGAGGTTTTAGTTAAACGATTTCCGAAGAGGAAAGGGAGACACGAAATAATTCTGTTACGGCTTACATTAGAACTCGCTAATTTGAAGCAATTTCAGTTTAAGTGAAAGTGCCATCCATAAGTGTATGTTCTAACCAAAAGTATTAATACATATACAAATTTACGGCAAACATCATGTCAATAGACAATCTCACATCAATTTATAGGAAAAATATAAAACTGAAAAATTAAAGATTGATGCACAAGTTTGTGGTTTGTATCCCAGTTTTTGCCGTTCATTTTTCTATAATTACCTCATAAATGCCGATGGGTATAGCTCAATGGTCAATGCGTTTGCTTTGCAAGCTAAAGGTCATGGGTTTGATCCCCGAAGGAGATTTAAAAGAAATTGATATCTGAGCTCACGAGAGTCACCCGTAAAATGACAGTCATAGCCTATTAATTAAAATTGGCGGTAAACGAAAGTCGTCCCGTGAAGACCACACATTCATAGTAAATTCCTGTAATAATAAGGATGTTGCGTGAATCTCGGACGGTAGTCTATGATGTTGGCGGATCAACACTCCACATGCAGCGCTAGTCATATGCACCATGGTAAGCGTCATAGAATTCCACAGATGAGACATCAAAATTACTATTACCATCTTTTGGTATTCCACTGTATGTGTTAATTTTTTATTTATTTATATAAAATTACGTTTACTTTGAATTCGTATGTTTGTCAGTTGTAAAATATTCGTTTTAACATTTAATGGTTTATAAAGTGCTTACAATATTGAAAAATATATTTTTCGCCTTGAAATTAAAATAATTTTATTTATTGAATAATTCCCTTCACAAATGAATTGTATCTTTTTTTCTCAACATCACCTCATCAGCATATCCACTCTTGTAGATAGTCGTCATAAAGTGCTGCCACAAGCCTCTGTCAGCCGCTATAGAACTCTTCTTATGTCAGGTCTGCCTCCTGTAGATCCTCCGAGAACATTATTATATGAACTCGTATAGTTCTTGAGGACGGCCCTATCCCGGGCGGTTAAATATTTTTTTTTAAAATACAAAAGAAAAAAAAATGTTCGTTCGATGTTGTTTGATGGCATTTTATTGTGAATATACGAATTCCGAATTCGCACATATAAGTTTGAAATACTAGTACGTATCTAATTTTGTTAAGTTATGAGCTAAGTAATCAGTTTGCTTCTAAGAAGTGGCTAACGAAACTTAACAATTATTTCCCGAATCATCCGAAATGGTCAATTGACTCGCTGACTCTCTGAACTGAAGTTCTCAATAACTCTGCATAAGTTCTTGAATGCCTCTTGATTGCTAATACCAGTGGGCTGAAGATTATATTGACAACTTTACTCCATCAAAACTCTCTAATCAAAGGCAATTCCTCTCAATGTAAGCATCAATCAGCAAAATTCGCAGTAATCGTATATATAATCACTTTGTAATACGAATTATCAATTACTGTATGGTTTGTTTGAATTTCAGCTTTATTTACTGTAAAAGTATTATGTAGTTATTCAAACAAACTTATCATACACAATTTTGTTTTTAATGTAAATATTTTTGTATTGTTTTTTTGACGTTTAAGATGTTATTAAAACCAAATTCAAGATATACCTTTCAAATACTTTTTTGGATAATTTTAAAATTAAAAAAAAATGAGTTACGTTTTTTCTTATAACAATACGTTATTTTTTTGGATATTCTCTTATATCTTGCATATATTTATACATGGCAATTTTGAGTTGAGTAAATTATAAATAATTGCTTTTGACAATGCTAGTTTAGAAGCCTACGGTACCATAGGGAATTATTTCTGGCACCTTTATTGTTCAACTTTTATCTAATTTATTTATTTCTTTCAGAAACATTACAAATATATTTAATGCGATCCTGAAATAAGATATAATAAAAACAATTTACAAATATAGATATTTATGATTATAAACAATAATTATTAAAAAGTCCCGGAGTTTGCTAAACAGAAGTCTCCACAAAATTACTTTGATAAATAAATTCGTGGAGCTAATGTCGAAACTGGGGTTCTCTCAAGTGGAATATATCAATATTCGAGGCGTTATAGTTGAACAGTCTGATCACTCTCCCAAGAGGCATAGCAGGTTAGTATTACCTCCAGGAAGAACAAACAATCCGTGCTTCCTTATCCTTAAATAATTGTCAGGAACAAAGAAACTGATTTTCAACAAAATATCAGCATTTCTGAACACGCCACACACTAGCCGAAAGAAATGCATACTCAAGCACACATCTCTTCTAGTTCTCAACTCATTGTATTGTTTATATTTAAAAAAAAGTAAGTAAGTTAGGTTTCTTTTTTGGCGCCCTAAGCATATTCGACGCCCTTGGGCACTTTCCCACTTCGCCAACCACGAAAACCGGCCCTGGCTGCATTTTATATATACTAACAGCATAAATCCGTAACTGAAAATCACTTAAAACATGCAAACATTCAAACTGCTCTCACCAAACTTGTATAATAATATATACGAATGGCGTTTTTTTTCGTTCCCATTTCCATTGTTCGAGTGCTTTCAATTATTTTTGCGGAAACTGCACAAGTGCATCGGTCGAGTCGATTGCCCACCGGTCCGGAATATTTGCCATAACATTTTTTGCAAAGCGTTCCGAGTGCAACCGGCGGAAACAAAACCCTGGAACGTACCGAGGTAACGATACATAAATAATCTACTTTGAAATTGGAGCTCTATTTGGCCAAGTACTTTCGGCAAAATGTACTTAGTGCTAAGTGTGGAATTTTGTAGTTTCGGAACCGTAAGCAAAACGTCTGGGCTTTTTTGTAATTGTGTGAGATGAAAAGTTTCACGCTTTATCGAATGAAGTTTGCCAATTTCGAATACGGAAAAATATCGACGCTTGATGTTTATATTCGTTGTTGCTTTTTGTTGCTACGTTTAGACTAACGACGGTGGTGCATTGTAAGTGCGACCCACATTTAGTTACTAAAGTAAAGCAAAATTTGACGTGGAACAAAACAAAGATGGGTTACCATCTTGCTTAAGACCTGTTGGCAGTTCAATATATATATAGATATCTCTTCCTAACACGCATATGAATTCTTTCTCAGAAATTTTCAAATCACAACACTCCCCACTAAGTTACCTTTAAACAACGTAATATTTGTAAGTGCGTCGAACGTAGATGAAAACGATCTAATAAGTTAACACAATCAAAGGTTTTGCTTAAATATAAATATATATACTCGTATGCATAAAATAATAATTTTCTCTTCTTGAAAAATAATGAATTTCTCAAGTAGTTGCAAGGGATGGGGGTGGTTTGGGTGCACTTCAGGTATTCCCCAAGAGAGTGTTTTTGACTGCTGGCCCGCCAATGCCTCCACCGTCTCATAATGAAAGATTCTTTTGTACGGAGAACACAAAGACCGGCTCTAGATAAGGAAAATGCATTCTAAATGCCACGAAAATGTTCGGCGGTCGTCTTTATAGAGCACAAACAACCTTATCTGGAGAGTCGTTCATTGTTGGGAAAAAACAAACACTTTGTAACTTTTTTTACCTCGTTAAGATTGAGAAGCATTATAAAAAATATTACAATGTTCACCCTTTTTAATTTCTTTAATAATATGAAGGTATATTAAGTAAACATTACCAACGAAATTGTATGTGGGGCTCTCGTCGGATCATCGAAAAAAATATGTAACATTGAAAATCTCGCATTGGTTACAGTTTGTTGACAGCGAGTCTTCAGTTAAGTTGAGACATTTTCAGGTCCAAATGATCTATAAACAAGAATCTAATCTTAAGAGCGTTGGGATAGTTATACAATATTTATATATTTTTAATATTTAATATTACATGGGCTACAAAGGTTCATTTATCCCAGGTTAACATTGATTGTACTTGAAGACGTTAGATTTATGTTTCAAATTGATGTAGATTGTAAACAATTGTTCTCTCCCCGATCCCATTTCATAAACGGTACATATGGTCACGACACATTTCTACTGCTCAGTTCTGTGAGTTTTCATTCTCCATAAAATATTTTAAGACGTTTCTGCACCCGAACGCCCACCTGATATTTCTACGCCTTTAGGCATACCTTTCTTAAAACAACCTCTAAGGCAAGAGCTCGGAGACTTAGAGGAAAATACTATAATTTAATATCCGAGCCAAATTTTAAAATAGTTGTTCAATCAAAAGATGAATAGAGATTTTTTGATTAACTCGTCACTCTTGAGACCAGAATCTTTTGTTTCGTAATTACGGTTCATCGCAAAAATTAAATGTGACTGCTGCGTGGAGCAGAAACTAGCACACCTTCTGGAGTGTGCGCTGTGTCCGAGTAACTGCATCCAGGAAGACCTGATGATGGCCGGGAGTAATGCCATCAACGTCGCCCACTTCTGGGCAGATAGTATCTGACCCTGTTGTTTCCGACACGATTATATTCCATATAAAATAGTTTTATTATAAAGTTATATAATGAATGAAATAACCACTTGTAATTGAACAAGGGGTTATTGTTTTTAAGAGTTAAATAAAAATAAATTGAAAGAATAATCAAACTACTGTATATTTTAATATAACATCTAATATATAAACCATTGCAAGTATTTGTGATACAATAAATCGTGCCTGCATTTGCAAGAAAAGTGAATTTAATTACATATTCAATTAAAAGTACGAGGGTTATCCGTAAAATAAGGTTCCGATGGCGATACAGTCCTGAAAAGCGCTATTACAGTGGATCCCGCGATTTTATTGTGTACCTTGGTTTTCCCACTCCAAATCCCTTCCATAGCTCGTAAAATAATGAGATGTAATTTCAAATTTTCATTATCCTTTCCGGGAGTATGGCCGTATATGCGCGCCCGCGCGATTTTTCTTTGAAGGAGTATGGACGCACGTATGCGTCCAGTGCATTTGTATGGGTGACTGGTGTGCTTATGCTTCAATTATGAATTATAATACGATCTGTGGACAATATAGAGTATTATTTTACCATTTCAAAACAGATTCCATATTTAAAAACCGCGAAAAAACCGTTTCGACAAGTCATATATTGGCAACTAAATATTTCGGCGAGCGCGCTTTCCAATATTTTTTTCGCGGTATTTTGAAGTTTAACTTTTTTTTTAGAGTTATAGTGTGATTTTGTTCTTTTATATTGTGTGTTTCTACTAAATTCTTGCAAGGTTCGGAGGCTTATTAGTATTTTACGTGGTTAAATGTGAATTACAGTTTTATACAGTGTTTTATCATACTTTTCTTGCAATTTATAAAAGTTTTATAGTGACATACTATATTTTAACGTAATTTAGTGTGATTTAGTTGTTTTATATTGTGTGTTTCTACAAAATTCTCGTAAGGTTTGGAGGTTTATTAGTGTTTTACGTAGTAAATGTGAGTTACAGTTTTTTACAGTGTTTTATCATACTTTTCTTGCAATTTATATAAGTTTTACAGTGTCATACTATATTTTAACGTGATTTGAAGTTTTTTATTGTATCGCCTTCTGTACTTAGTTTTGAATTTTTACTGCCGTGATTTTTTTTCCGATCTATATTGCTAAAATGGAAAGATACTTAGGAATTGAGGACATATTAATGAATAGTGACAATGAGGAAGAAAACATCGAAGATATTGATGATATATTAATGGAGCTTAATGATTCTTCTTCTGATGATGATGAGGAACCAGATATTCAACCTAGCGCAAAACGTAATGGAGAAGAATCAAAAATGTGGAACAACTCCAAATTAATGTTTTTATACCTGTTTTTTTATTTATTTTTTACAACTGCTATAATGGTGAAGAGTGGAGTGTTTTTAATGTGTATCGATGGCTTGCGATCCTTTAAATCCGCAATCGATTTTTTAATGATAAAACTTTAAAAACGTGAGTAATATTTTTTTTACTATTTTTTATCTTCTTTCATATTCTTGTATCATGATTTGATAAAAAAAAATGTTTGTATTTTCCATGTCAAAAAAACTCACTCCCCACAGCTTTCACCATATAAATTATTCTACTCCCGGAAAGGTTAATAAAACTCGTCTGCGCACAATGTTGCTTAACTCAAGTGATTGAGAAGAACCGCGTTAACAATGTGCTATCAATGAATTATTGTTAGTGTTAATACAATTCGTGCTTTTACAAAAATACATAAAACCTTCTTATGAAGAGTGAAAAAATAAACTGTAAACATTTTCTAGGCTGAATTATTAAGTTGTACTGACTTTTATGTTACATATGTGCGAGAGCGTATTGTCGAGGCTATAAACAAAACACTGTAAAAAGTGTAATTCGCCATGAAATTATTTACGGGGTTATGGCGCGAGGCGTGTGCTTCCACGCACGTGTGAATATGACCATACAAAAGTTCTCTCTTTTTCTTTCTCCTCGTGTAACTTCTCTCAATTCAACTTTCATCCCTTACAGACCATCAACTCTTGTAAAAGGGCCGAGAATATGTTTTAATGAAACTGTACGAGGAATTATGACTGAGTAGTTGAGATATTATTGCTCTCTGTTTTATCTACGATTATTTATCTTTATTTTTTGTTTTATTAAATGACAAATAAATTGAAATTGCGGCTTTTGGGCTTAGCCGTGTGTGGCGAATTTCTTTAAACCAATATTTCGACCGCCATTGCAGGGGTATTCTTCAGGATTGATGATTTAGATTGAGAACCCTGCAATGGCGGTCCAAATATTGGTAAAAAGAAATTCGCCACACTCGGCTAAGCCCAAAAGCCACAATATCAAATCTGGCCGTGAAAACCTAGAAAGTTAAATAAATAAATTGTTCAAGGTGGAAGAAAATATTTTGATATCAACTTGATATAGCTCTTTTAGGCTGACGCCGAAAAGCCTTGTTAAACAATCTTTGGTCTCTTATTTTTGTTCGCTCGCCTGGCATGCACATCTATATAAAAATACACGCCGTTTGCATACGCCATTTTATTTGTTTTGACAGTTGGTTAAATTCTACATTTCATCTTGGTTAAATTGACAACTTTAATATTTACTTAGCCGCTATTATCTTTGGGGCGCTACATGTCACAGTGTCCCGGTTGTCGTCTGCTCGAGCCACGCGGCAGTTCCTGCCCGATAGAGGCCGACGATATATCATGTTACGGTCAGGTGGGGAAACCTAAGTCTTATATTGAAAATAAATGCGAACTGTGCTTCTGAAAAAGATCTTTGCTCCTGCATCATTGCTCCACGCGGCTTGATGACGAACCTGCGACTGTTGTCACCCTTTTTAAAGATGGGGGATGTCAATTTCAATACTCTTATGTTTCATAGATAATTTAAAATCTTTAGTCTATACTCTATACTGATATCTCACAATTGATTTTTACTTGCAAGTTCCGAGGAAAAATCATCTTGAATAATATTTCTCTTACAATAATTGAATATCAACAAACATACATGCAGGTTTTAACAAGCGTCATCTATAAAATAATTCGTATCAATAATATAATACGTTTTAATTTCTCGACTCGGTGAGCAGAGCAAAGTGGCAGCAGACCCCGTTGCGTTTAGACTGAAAATTGGGTTATCAAACGGTTCATGGTTCGAATCCCAGCATTTGCCGTTTATTTTTTCTTCTATTAATTGATAAAAGAAACATCATTTAAGAGGATGTTGGATTTTAATTTGGATGCACAAATTAATTGTGAAATCAATATTTTAATGTCTTATCATCATTATTCCATAAACGCTTCTCTCGTCCTTTCTTCATCACCATCTAAAGAAATAATTCCTCCTGCACCCACCCACAACCGACAAACTCGTCTTATACTTGCCGAACATCTATATACAGTTAATATATGTCGACCAAGAACTGGCAGTTTTCAAAGCGCCTTCCTTAATGCCATCGGTAAGCCATGGAATGCTCTTCCAGCGTCAGGGTTTCCTCCTTCCTACAATCTGGATATCTTCAAGAAACAGATAAATATACACTTGCAATCTCCCCAACTGACACACAAACACGAGCACAACACACTTTTCCCGCATGCAGCGTCCAGCCTCCCTGGCTGAGCGTCATAGAGTACACTGGTCTTCACCGTGAGTGCTCTCCTGCATGCGTTTTCATAAAAATAAAACCATCTGTTGGTATTCTATTGTAAATATATATATATATATATACATTCGCAATATATGGGCCTCGCAGCTATACTCAATTAAAACAAAGTAAATTTTGCATCCTCCTGAGGCTTGTTGGGATCTGTAAAGCGCTGGGCCAGTAATCTCATCTGAGGCAAGCCCAGGAGACCGTGGGTACTGACGAGATGGACCGATTAAGTGATTAAACCTATCCAATCAACTGGCAACACCGGTAGCCAATCAATATTTACTTGTGTATGTGTATACTCGATTGTTTGATCGATACAGCACAACAAGGAGGTATAACTTTATAAGAACGGTATATATAATCGTGTCGAAAGCAACAGGGTCAGATCCTGTATGCCCAGAAGTAGGCGACGTCGATGGCGTTACTTCTGGCCATCATCAGGTCTTCCTGGGTGCTGCTATTCGGGCACAGCGCACACTCCAGAAGGTGTGACAGGGTCTGCTCTACGCCGCAGTCACATTTAGTCGGTCCGCTGTAAAACTGCCAGGTTTTCATTTGTGTCCTCGTTTTGCATACTCCGAAGTAAGAACCGTAATAATTAGTTGGTGTAAAGCCGATGTCTTGCTCACCTGTTTCCCGTCCCGTATTAATGTCCGAATAAGACACATGAGAAAGGATGCTGGCAAAAATAACGACATTTTGAAAGTGGTTGAAAACCTTCCCGTGACTCTAATGCAGCGCACGGTTCAACAAAAAACTGACCCCAGATTAGTTTTAATTCTCGGAATTTCCTGGAGAGACCACGTCACCAACAATGAGGTTCTCAGCATAAACTAGGAATATAGGCATCTAGTATGAACCATCTCAGAGAGGCCATCCCGATAGGTCGGTCATATCATGCGCCACAATGGTCTTCTTCACGACATTGTGGCAGGGATGGTTGAGAGTAGAAACTTCAGAGGGTGCCCTAGACGGGAGTATTTGCAGAAAGCGTTCGAGGACATGAGCTTATGTTGAGCCACAAAGGATTGCAGACCATCAAGGGGAGTTGAGATCGAGATGCAAGATTTTGTTGCTGCAAACCAATCCACTGGATTGATACTACGGAAAAGGAGTACACTACAAGCGTGCGTTGGGTTGCCTTCCTTGTTGATTCGATGCTGGATCGCATGTGATGTTAGGATTAGTGGTTAGCCGCAGGTACGACTTGTCTGAGGGATGTGGAGAAGCGCTCAAAATAGTTAATATATTATACATAATAAGTGCTAATTAACTGTTCCAGCGACAATGGTAAGTTGTTAGAACGGTTTTCATTAGATTACTGATTACAAGCAACATTGGACGTGGAAAACAACTTGTATTAATCACCGCATGTTGCTTATCGCGAGACGCTGGTCACTTTGAACTGCTTAATAATACTCGAACTAAGAGACTCAGGCCTCGAGAGAGATAATCAGCTGATCTCCTTAAAAAAACGATTAACAAATCACCCACAATAAGCCTCAGATACTATAGCTGCCGTGAATAAAAGTCTCCCGGTTTCTGTTTTGGAGATCTTCGCTAGTCATATTTGTTCCCAGGTGGATTTTCAAATAGACATGAATAATGGAAGCCGATATAGCTACGTGGTAACAATTTGTGGTGATGAAATATGTAAACGGATATAAAAAGAATATTCTGTTTAAATTCGCTACATAAATTGAGCATTTTACTACTCACTATCGCTGTATTGTTATGTCAGCAGTCCACGCCTTGTCCCGATAAAACAAACTCGTATAAGCGGCCTTTGAAATGGGTGCTTACTTGATGTTTCCGAGAAATTGATCGTTTATTCTTAAGAGGTGGCTGAACCCAATAATAGAACGAGTACGATGGTTGGACTTTGTGAATAATGACGAGGTGAGGCAGTCGATAAAGCTGCCTTCCATACTTCGGTAAGAGTCAACGCTGTCCCTGGCTGGGAGATAAACATTGAATGTCAGAGGAAAACAATTAGTGTTTTATCCATACCTCTGGATTTTAGCTGTTCAGGAATAAGTTTATTTGTAAAATGGACTTAATGGAATTTCGGGATAAAAAACTGACAGGGTGAGGTGATGACCATGGCATGTACACAACTACGAGTATATGGTTGAAATTTTTTGATGACTATATGCTAAAGATAAAAAAACGCTATATAATGATACTCGCCATTAAAGCCTTATTTATTTAGCACTGCGTGTTTATCTTTCGAGGTGGTTGATTAAAGGTGTAAATAATCACCTTGAAGCTTTTGCACAGAAACAACATACAAGGTCTTGCAAAAAGCGCTTCATTGGAGGTTTAATAGTTTACAGAAGCCGTGGCGCAAGAACACGAAGGTAAAATGTTATCCTGACGATTATGAGCGACTACTTATCCTCATAATAACAGCGCACAGCTTTTTATGAAGAGAGAACTCTTGGCTTTGGAGCTTTGAAGCTCGACGCTTGGCCTGCAAAACGATTACTACAGCAAGCGAAGAATGTGGTCTTAACAAACATTACAAAGTTATTTTTAAAAGCTTTAAAAATGATTATACCAGTATAAGTATGAACCGAGTTTTTATCTCGTCATATTTAACTACTTAAGATACATTTTTACTGAAAAAAGTATACATACTAGGATATTAAAGTGTACAAGCGAGACTTTGTTAGTTTTCGTATTGATTCCTTTACTTTTTTTTCTAACCTCTACTAACTAAAAATGATAACATGTTACCGAAACCGGTAAACGAATAAATGAATTGAAAATCATTGTTTTGTTGTATACAAAATGTATTTATTTTATTCTTTAAATATAAGAAACCACAAAATTACTGCATTCAACAAATATACATTCATCATCAGCCTGTATCCATCCACTGTTGAAGGTGGGCCTCACGCAAGAGTCTCCATCATCTTCGATCCTCTGCTTTCTACATCCAGGTTACTCACGCTATTCTTCTTATATCGTTAATCAATCTTGCAGGAGGTCGGCCATCGCTTCGATTGCCAGTTCTTGGGCGCGATTCCAATGCTTTTCTTCCCCATCGACCGTCGTCTCTTCGACGCCCATTGCCACTTGAGTGTGCCTATTCGTTGGATAGCCTCCACTACTTGAGTTCATCTGTGGATATCCTCGTTTCGGATACTATCGTTTAAAGACACTCCGAGTATGGATTTTTCCTTAGGACGATGGGTGACCTTTATTATATGGGTAAGAATTTCTGTTAGATTCCATTTAACTTATCATATGCTAATTTTAAGAGGATACATAATGTTTATATGAAGAAAAAAAACGTAAACGTGTAAACATTACAAAATGAGCAGTTTAAATATAAACTCAGTTATCTTGGTAAAATAAAATAAATAAAATTTTATAGAAAGTAATGTACTCGTATGTTAGTTCATTCAATGATATTATCTTTAGTGCATTTCAATTTCCAGAGGCGATTTGGCCGGAACGGACGGTTTATTTATCTCCCGAAAAGCAAATACATCGAAATTAAGCAAACCGAATGTTTTTCTATTAACTGCAGCCAAACGTAGTCCTAGCGTTTCATAGTAAAATCTACAATCCATAAGTAGTATGGAGCAACAGGACCGCATACAAAAAAACGTTTTTTTTTACGAGTAAATCCATTAATTAAAAATTGTTTCCTGAATTAATAATAAGTGAATGTTTGAGAACTTGTGCTTACAATACAGTTAAAAAAAATGTTCGTGTTTCGAACTTTAAAATTAACATTTACTTTAAATAATAGAAAAAAAATGTGAATCGTTGGCGTATAATAGTCGTCGCTCGACACTCAAACCGAGCGGTCGTGTCTTGTCATCCTACCTACAGATGGCTCCTAGTTGCGATTGTGACATCGCGCAAATACATCGTCGCTTAGACGATCACCGTTTGCTGCTGGAGCGGCTCTTAAAGGCTGTTGGATGCGGGAAGGAGGATACACCGACGTCCGTTGGTGTGGACTCTCCACCCAACCCAACAAGTCTGCCGTCTTCCCGCAGAAAGCGCTTGCCTAGGAAGTGCAAGGAGATTCCGGCTACCTTCGCAGAAATTGTTACCAGCCCTCGCCAAGTTTCACCATCACTCAACTGTGACAGCAGAGACTCCGAACCTGCCATCGGTGAAGCCGTTTCTTTAAGTGAGGCTTCCGAAGAAGAGGAATCCTTGGAGTATGCTATACAAGGAGCCCCTGTTGTTCTGAGTAGGGCTCCCAAGAAGGTCCTCCAGCTCGTGGTTCGAGGAACTGGAGGCTCAGAATGCTCTCTCCGTGGATGCTCTCTCCGTGGATGCTCTCTCTCTTCCACGAGCAGTCTTTCCGGGAAAGTTTACCACTCGGATATGAGTCGCGCCTCTTCTGATGGGGAAAGGCGTTCAGCACGTTGCCGGAGTGAAGATGGCGTATCTTCACGCCAAGGGTCTTCACCCGGATACAACAGCTGATGACTTGCAGAGCTTCTTGGCAGCGACCGCTACATTCAATCCTTCTTGGATGACCATCAGGAGAATTTTCAGCAGACGGACGCTGTCAACTTCTTTCAAAGTCGGGGTCATCGTGACTTCGCTGGAGTCTCTCATGGAGCCCGAAGTGTGGCCTGAAAAGACCATCGTTCAACCCTGGATACGTGTAAGACGAAAGAATCGCAGTGAACAGTGGTTAAAACCAGTTTAAGTGAAGATATTGACATATTTGGTGTAATATTACTTCAGATTCAGTGCTGGCGTTGATTGATGCAAAACGTTGGACGTTTGATGTTGTGTCAATAATGCCTTGTTATTTGTGTGTCAATCATGATATACTTATGACAGGGTTTTTGTTGTTACAAGTCAACTAATTGCATTGAGTCTCCTAACGATTGTTCTGGGTGTGAGGTCATTGACACTAAATGTGTCAATACATTCACAGGGCCAAACTTATACACTTATAAGTAAAAATTCTTCAATAATGAATTAAGAAAAATATTTTGTAATATTATTGAAGCAAATAAAATAATTTAATTGAATTGAAATTGTCATTTTTTCTATTTCTCTCATTTTTCTTAATATTGGAGATGACGAAAAAAGCATCGTTAAATGCTGATTGAGTTTTTTTTATGTATAGTAAAACAAGATAATACCGACAGATGATGATAGTAATTCTGAAGTCTCATTTGTGGAATTCTATGACGCTTACCATGGTGCATATGGCTAAGCGCTGCATGTGAAGTGTTGATTCACCAACGTCATAGACTACAGCCCGAGATTCACGCATCATTCTTATTATTACAGGAATTTACTATGAATGGGTGGTCTTCACGGGACGACTTTCGTCTACCACCAATTTTGACTAATAGGCTATGACTGGCATTTTATAGGTGAGGAATCAAATTCATACCAACCGGGTGTATTTTAGAACTCATGAATCTATAAAAAAAAAATTAATCTCCGTCGGGGATCGAATCAACGACCTTTGGCTTGCCAAGCAAACGCTTTGAGCATTGAGCTATACCTGCCGGCAACTATAAAATATATACGCCATAAGAATTCCGACGCATAAATCTGAAATTTTGAAAAATTCACTTCGTAAAACTACAGAGTATTAATTATTATTAGGTTACTGGTTTTGGAGACAACTCTTTTTAATGAGAACAAACTTAAAACAGTTTTATTTTTATCCTGATGAAGGAGAATTGCCTCCGAAGCAGGTAGACTAATAAAAAATAATACTCAGTGTAGTTTTACGAAGTGTATTATTTCAAACTTTATTTATATTATTTATTTTTTCCTTCAATAACATTCCAAAATATTTTACATTTAAATTAATTATTGAAGTACTAACACATAAGTGTAGCGATGTAAATGTATTGACACATTTAGTGTCAATGACCTCACACTCAGAACAAGTGTTGGGATACTCAACGCAAATAGTACCTTGTCATAAGTATATCATGGTTGACACACAAATAACACGGCATTATTGTTACAAAATCAAACGTCCAACATTTTGTATCTCTCAACACCAGTACTGAATCTGAAGCAATAGTAAATATGTCAATATCTCCACTCAAGTGGGTTGCAACTAATGTTCACTGCGATTCTTTCGTCTTGCTCCCCAGGTATCCAGGGATAATCCTCCTGATGGTCATCCAAGAGGGATTGAATGCAGCGGTCGCTGCCAAGAAGCTCTGCAAGTCATTAACTGATGTATCTGGGTGAAGACCCTTGGCGTGAAGATACGCCATTAATGTGAAAAACCACAAAGTTACTGCGTTCGGCGACTATGTATTTTATTTCTTGTATGGATAAAAAGTCCATTCTGCCAGCCCTGATTTCCCCTCTGAAGGTCGGTGTATTCAGTTCCCAAATTATATTTTAGAGTCGGTTAACAGATTTCCGTTCGCGTCATTTGCTTTTACAGCCCACGTATTGGTTTATACATTTATTCTGCAAATTTGAACTGTGCATATGTAAACATTGCTCATTGTCCAAACAGAATGTATATTTTTTGCTATGTTTACGTCTGCTTAGTTGCCATGCGCCAATTTAGCGTCGGCAAAAACAAATTGCGAAAACTTGTTGATTTCCACGATTATAAAAAAAAGTTTTATATCATCATTCTTTATCCCTTTACTAATTGGAGCATACGTTCGTCACCGAGCTGTTATAGTCACCTCTATGGTCCTCACTTCATCCCATGTCTTTGCCGGTGGGCATAGCTCAATGGTCAAAGCGTTTGCTTTGCAAGCCAAGGGACGTGGCTTTGATCCCCGACGGAGATTAAAAAATAAAAAAAATCAAACGATTTCTGAGCTATAAAATACCCCCGGTTGGTGTGAATTTGATCCCTCACCCGTAAAACGCCAGTCATAGCCTATTTATCAAAATTGGTGATAGACTAAAGTCGTCCCGTGAAGACCACCGATTCATAGTAAATTCCTGTAATAATAAGGATGATGCGTGAATATCGGGCATAATCGCCATCTCTCGGTATTTTCCTGTATGTGCTTACATAAAAAAATGACAGCTTTGCTTCCCGGAGCTCCACAAACTACACATATATTGCTTTCATAATTACTGACCGAGTTTTGAGTACAACAAAGGTCCAGGAACCTGAAGAAAATGATGTTTTAATTTATGTTTTCCTGCGGATCCGAAGTACAGTTTTATCAAGGAAAAGGTATATATTTCAATGTGAATAAGAATAAAAGGTATCTTACTATTTTTAGCTTTTCTTTAGTCGTAATGTGCTTAAATGATTTTTTTTTTGTAATAAATATTTTTAGTTCGCTTCCATATATTTTTTAAAAGGTTATGAATTTTTTCAAAATATATCCAGAATAATTCTCTATACTTATTTGTTTATCTTCTTTTTGTATTTATTTATACTATTTGAATATCTATAATACAAGAAAAAACAAAAACTAAATAAAAATTTCGTCTTTTTAAATAGATAAATATTTCATACCTTGTTTCAAAAAATCACAATGATGACTGTTAAATCATATGCTTGAAGACCGCAGTTTAACCTTCAATGAAGGGGACGGTAAAAATTTTATTTAAAAATAAACATATACAATTTCGTTAAGAATATAACAGCCACCATCTATAATAATATATATTGTAAAAATCTAATAGTTAATTTCTTCTCGACTCGATGAGGTGAAGTGCAATAAGCATGGAGCACAGAACTTTGGTTTGATCCTCGATTTTTCTACGATAAATTGATTAAATGAATGTTGTAATATATAAATGTATTATTTTATATTAATAAACATAAAAATATATTATAAAGTCTGATATGGGTGTCTTCAATTGTTATTATTTATATTGTATAGTATTTTACGCAACAAGAAAGCTTTCAATAAAAAAGCTCCCTTCGTCTGAGATACGGCCGCCGGGGGAGGTTGTATTATGCAGGGCGATAAAGAAGAAAGGGCCTCACATATTTAAGCCCGACCACACGAAATCTCGCAGGACAGACCTCCGCTTTACTGCCTGGGGGAACCTCGACAGCCTTCTAATGTTGCGGAAAAATCTTTGCGGACCCCTTCGTCTGCCAGTGAAACACACACCAAGTTTCACTTCGATAAGCAATACAAAATCAAGAGCCTGCTTTACGATCGGTGTAGCAGTTTTTTTATTTTATTTTTAGAATGTAATATTAGAATTCAAAATATTTTAGTTATTTTTTAATTAATTATGTTTTTTATTTTATAGATTTAACATTCCCGTTACTTTAAAAAAATTACCTTACTTCACCGACATCATTATTTGAACGTGTGGTGGAAGTATGAGGAGCAGATGAGCAACACAAAGTCTTTTTCAGAAGCATATTGAGATATATTTATGATAAAGATTGACAAATTTTTAATCTGAGGCGGAGGTTATGTTTTCAGGCCCACGACGGATCACAACTGGGGACTGGCCACTGACCGCTCGTAGTGAGAGATAGCCCGGCGCCGCAATTAAAAGTGGCGATCTACAGAACTAATCCTGCCAAACAAACAATATGGCAACACATGCGTGTCCGATTAACAAACAAAAATATGAGACGAACGATTGTATATCGAGGCTTTTCGGCACCAGCCTGCAAGCGCTATATCGAGCTGATATCAAGATTTGTGTCCGATTGAAAAGACAAAAAGGTTTGGTATCTCTTCGACAAGTACCACAAAGTGAAGAGCCAGCTTTACGATCAGTGTAGTTGTTTTGCAATTTATTTTTAAGATTAAAATCGATGATAGGCTTGGTTCGTATTATATATAATATGTATATTTGAATTGTACAATTATAACCATGTGTCTTGAGCGTAAATTGAAAGACCTGCTGTTATTCTGATTTTTATTTTGAAACATAATAAAACAGCTTAACTTAATTACAAAAGATAATCATATTTCCTGTACTTTCAAGTACTTTTCTGGCAATAATTTCAATTGTTGAAATCACTAACATTCCCAATAAATCAGGTATTAAGGATATCAATTACTACACGATTCACATTAATAATTAAATAATTGTAACTACGCATCAGTAGGTTTCTATTTAGTATTGTTTTTTTTTAAATTTGTGTAAGCATAAAATGAAACTATTTAAATCAGTTACATTGGTTTATTTTTCGTAAATCCCATGGAGGTTTGTGGTTTCCCTCCCCCCATCAAGTTATATGCACCGTGCTAACGCAATGACTGAAGGCCTCCATTTTTCAAATGCGCCTTTTATGATTTTCGGTCAATTTGCCGGAAGTGTAAGCAATAAAATATTAAATGAAAGATGAAATGAATCCGAACGGGTAATTTACTTCCGGCGAGGGAATGAAATTTTAACGTTTTGAAAATTGAAACACGAGCTTACCAATAAAAAACACTCAAATAATATATTTAAAAAATTTCACTATTCATTATCATTATTCCATGTCTCCAGCTGGAAAATATAGTGGGATCAAGCTACCATAAGGCTACAAGTAAGGTTCGCGAAAGCCTTCCAGTACGAAAGACGAATAAAAAAGAATGCGACTGCAGTATCCGAAATATATATGAGTACATAGAGTGATAAGCTCCACGTTAGCGAGACAATTTAGATCATTGTAATTTTGAAATATAATTCGTTGTATAGCAGTTTTATTTATTTATTTATTTATATACAGAATCGAAATTCCAATTTTTTACAAATATTTAGAAACATAGAGTATACATAAATATACAATAAAAAGAGAAAATAATAAAAAATAAAAATAACACAAAAGAATAAGAAGATGACACGTGTCAAAGATCACAGAGATCAAGTAGAACAATACCATCGACAAAAGAGGAAAAGAATGTAAGAAAAGGATCGAGGTGTGCTGGTAGGCCATTTAGGAGCGACATTGCCGTTATACCAAATTGAGTGCTTGAAGCTCCACAAGCATCGACCGGGATCAAAAACAATGGATGGCTACGAGCACGGGTGTACCTATCTGGAACATAGAAGTTAAAACATTAAAAAATCCCAGGGTTGTGAATTGAACCGCGAAGAAGAAGAAATTAATGTTTGAGTGCAGCAATTTTCCTCCGGGACTCTAGCGAATGGAAAGAAAACAGCCAATTAAGCCACTTTGTACACGCAAAATTGTAAATCCACGAATTGTTAAAGCAAACTGATTTCTATTTTAAGTAATTAAATATACTCATACTATAACACAACAAATTCTTTTTATACGCATCAATTCGTTCAGAAAAAATATCGGCAGAGGCGGGATGCTAACCAGCGAACCTTGGAACCAACCATTTGTTCAAGTTCATTACCCTTGACCACACGACCATCTACTGCCCGAACCGATGCGTCGAAAATTTTGCATTTATAACATTGTTACCAATGTTACCATCGTATAACGATAGATGTCTCTATATTATATATTCAGAGTGTGTTTATTATTATTCTTTATTATTCAATCAGTCAGTATTTATTCACAAAAATCCATATAATTTCTATTAGTTTTTGCTTGCAGTGAATGTGCAGGGGTTTACAAGCACGGCCACTCTATTCGTAGACACAGCGAATTTAATTATACTTTCATTATACTCAGTCGCCGACAAATTATTAATTAAATACACGGTCGATGCACGCGTCACCCATTAGCTGAACAAACCACCCCTGGCCGGTTCAGTCTACCTACCAGAATACAGTTTTCAGGGCCGATTTATGTGAAAAAGGAATTCAAAATAGTGAATTTTTGATGGAGAATGAATTGATTCATAATTAATGTGTTAACACACATTGCTAAATTTTTCTTACATAGTATATGAAAAAACAAAGTACCCATTTCGATTACTTAAAGTAGAGGTGTATGATTTGAGTGTCTTAGACAAATGTCAAACATTCTCTACAAATAAAAATAACACAACAATAACGAATACTTTTAAAAATTTTCCTTAGTTGTATAGGAAAGTTCTGAAATGCGACTTTGGTTTTGTATTTCCTCTTTCGTGGATTTAATAAGCACATAAATATGAATTTTAGATCTTCCTAACTTTTACACAAAAACGTAAAATCTTATTTATTTCAATAATTAACACTGGGCACAAATCTAGTTATTTCCATGTAGAAAAAAAAGACCAAATTATATATTTCTATAAGCAAAAAAATAATTAAAATAAAATATGATATGCTTGGATTGCCCCAAAAGAGGACCTAGCCCCTAGACACAACTAAGGGTGGAATATATGGAGGTCCCTTAACAGACTTCGGACCGGAGTATGCAAAACGAGGACAAAAATGAAAGACAGGGTGTTTAACAGCGGACCGACTGAATGTGACTGCGGCGTAGAGCAGAACCTGTCACACCTTCTGGAGTGTGCGCTGTGTCCGAGTAGCTGCACCCAGGAAAACCTGATGATGGCTGGGAGTAACGCCATTGATGTCGACTTCTGGGCAGACAAGATCTGACCCTGTTGATTAAACAGATTAAACCAACACGATTAAATATATATTATGCTAAAAATAAGAATGATAAAAAAGTACAACAATCAAGAATCTCAAGATTTTAAATAGCACCAGGAAGGAAAGGAATGCATATTTAAGAGGAGGTATTATTCTACTAGGCCATAACAAAAGAAAGCTTCCCAATAAGAAAGGGATTTGGATAATGTAAGAAAATTAAATGTAAGAAAGTTGTATGGATAGTAGTAATACATATAAAAAAGAGACGCCGAAGTAAGTATTTGTACTCGTAGATTCGTTTGAATCTAAGAATGTATTTAAATTTTTGGGTCATTCATCGTCACAACTTGTGAATATTTTACTGTACTATAAATTAAGTAGAAATATTTGTTAGTTTTTCTCTATATTATTTGACTCGTGTGGAGTTCTCTAGGACCGGACCTGGTATTGTTGACTTTCAAGGTACGTGGAATATTTTTGTTCAAACAAATCAACCAGGGGTCCACGTTGATGCCTCCACTGGCCTCAACAAAACGATCGATGGGAAATGCAATCAATTTAATTAATCAAACTGCGACGCGTCACCTGGACAGTAAGAGTACTTCACCCGCAACTGAAAACCCCATCGAGAATACTGATTATTTTATTAAATATTTTTTTGATTAAATAACTTTGCCTTTTGATACAAGAGTGCGGACGCAAGTAATGACTCCTAAATGATGTCTGCTATTCTGCAGAACCCATTTCCCAACCTAATCATTTCCTTATCCATTCCCACGTATTTCGTGGTTAGCAACTTGATACCAAAAAAGGCAATTCAAGACTCGCTGTAGTATACTAACATCGCAGCCTTACACTGAGGTCTATTTGACATCTAATAATGCACCTAGAATAACGGAAAGGCTTTCAACCACTCTCTAACAAGTAGCTTTTTGCGTACGTCCATTAACGGGTCCCCATCTGGGCTTCCAAAAACAGAACGGGAAAGGGAGCGTTTTCAGCAAGCGAGCTATTCCTTACAACGTCAGTCTTTGTATTTGGAATCACTTTTCCACTGACTTACTTTAAATAAATAAAGATAGTCACAGGAAACATCTTTACTGTAAAGTTAATTGTTTTAGTATTAGAATAGATATTTACAAATAAAATTAATTAATATGCTACCTCTTGTTAAGTGAGTTATTTTGCTATGTGGAAAACGAGTGTTGTGTTTAGGTTGGGAAGATTATAAGTTTTTATTGATTTATTATTTGAAGTGAACCAGTTAGTATAAAATAACAAACATACACTGAAACAGCATTTTAGAGCTTACTGTTGGGACTTAGGAAATGATTTTCTACGTTGCCAGTTCTCGGTCGACAAACATTGACCAGGTTTTGCTATTGCTAGCGCTGAAGCGGTACTCGGCACTTCAAACCTAATGCGATTAGTCATCCTTACAACATTGACCAGGTATGGATATTCAAAATGTGGAGACGAGTATGTTAATTATAGGTGGTTGTATTATGAATGAATAACTTCATTTTTTAGAAGCAGCAGCTGTGGTAATAACAGAAAAAAAGTCTTATGATCTAGTGATCAATCTTACGTATGTGTTCCAAGGATAAGTGCTTAGACATAAGCTAAATATATAAGAATTCCATACCTTGTAATAATATGGATCACATTGAGCATTGTTTCGCTTAATGGAAGACTACAGATTCGCTATCTAAAAAGCTTCATCAGCTGCAGAACTGAAGAACTAAAGATGGAACTAAAGAAGCTTTCATAGATAGCAAAACTGCAGTCTTCCAGCAAGTGAAACAGTGTAATACAAAAAGGTAAGAAATTCGTTAATATTTAATATGAAAATGGATCTCAAAGTGAATGCTAATAATTTTAATAACATAGACGTAAGTTACTGTTATTTATTAGATAAGCTGTTTTTTTTTTGAGTTAAGTTGATTATATTTAGAAGATATTTTGAGTCCTTAAACCAAAGATAACTACCATATTCAAAGATATGCCAAATTTATTATAATTACTTTCTTTTTCGTATTAATAATATATGCCAAGCTAAATTAAGAAAAACGAATTGAAGAATGTGTATAATGCTACGAAATGCTTGAAAATTACGCTATCTGATAAAATTACAAAAGTTTTATTACGGAATTAAGTAGTAAAACCTTTACATTTTTTAAAAATTTTATTCCCTGTAGAACTTTATATTATTTTGTCATGTTTTGTATGCAAACGTAAATTTTTTAATAAGCTACATATTTTTAATTGTATTTCTGTGCCCACATTAGCATGATACATTAATATTTTAGCGTAACTCAATATAATATAGCGCAGTAAGTGAATGGTGGTCATTTTTAAGCAGTTTTCAGCTAAAAGCTTTTGCTTTACGAACACTGCTTACTTTAAAAGCTTTCCATTTTTGCATAATTCTCTACATAAACATACTTAGTTAATCCTGGTTGGGGTGACCATTTTTCAATAAAATATCAGAGGTTTTATTCTGCATTTTCTAATGGAATAATTCTTCTCTATATCCATTCCATATCTGGAGAATATGCTCATCATTTAACACCGCCACTCAATTAAGTCAGTATGCATTGTTTCAAGATATCTGTGAACCTGGAAATATATACGATGGTATGGTTGTCGACGTCCTCCAGAACAGAATGTAATATATACTATAGGGTCCGCCATCTAACATTTTTTTTTCAACTAGTGTTTACTCCGTGAATGGTAACACTTAGCTCATGTCTGATTTGACAGATAATTAGTTTTATCCTTCCGCTAAGCGAATATGGTTGTGTTTACGCTTGAACAACGCTGGGAAATATTGCGACATTACTATGAAAATCATGGTAATGTTGCAGAATGTGTGCGAAAATTGCTTACGGATTTTGGAAGAAGAGAATCACCGTCAGCTCCGTATGTTCGTTATCTTGTGAAAAAAGTGAAATAAACTGGCATCCTCATCGATAAACCAAAGCGTGAAAAGCCAAAAACAGTGCGTACACCCGAGCATATTGCTGCTGTGGCAGAAAGTGTGCGTGAAGAGCCATCAATGGCGCTTACATGCGGCGCGGCTATGTTGAACGAATTTTTGTTCACAAAAATTGAAGAGGAGGATATTGGCAACATTTGGTTTCAACAGGACGGCGCTACGTGCCACGCAACCGAAGCTACACTCGATGTTTTGCGCCCTGTTTTAAAAAAAAAAAAGTTATTTGGCGGACCCTTTACAAAAATTACATTTGTCAATATAATTGTTCATTCGTTCTTCTCCGCTCTCACCTAGAACATATGGACATCACAATCTGCCGCCATAAAGCTCTGCTAGCTGCCTTGGTTCTCAGCTCATCCAATGTCAGCTGCGCTTCTCGTAGCTTCGCCGAGTACATTCTAAATATAAGAGACCCGGGGCTTGAAGAAAAGGCAGCCGTAGTTAATGCTCTCCTTCGGCATTCGAAGGACATGCCCAACTAAGTCCATCTTATTATATATTTTGTATATAATTAAAAAAAGCATTTACAAATTTGTATCTTTTTGTAAATATTATAGATTTCGTTCTTGTAAATAAATAGATTAAATAAATTAATTTTGTATTCCTTGGGATCACATCGAGCACTGTATATTATTATATTTTCGTCTTGTTGTGGATATATCATAGTACGAAACACATTTTTGGTAATCTATATTTTTTACTACTTTATTTAATGTAGATCGTTTTTTGCATATATTATATTATTAAACTATAGTCTCAATGATTTTTATACGAAAGGTTATAGCAATATAAAATTCCTTGGTGTGTCCGTATTTTCTGACATATTTTTTTTACCTTGATTATCAAATAATTAGTTGATCTTAGAGAAGTCATCTTGAATTGAGGAATAAATCCTTACTCCCATTACTTGCATTTTTTTTAATGATATTATTTTTTTAATGTAGTTCTTTTAAGAAAATAAATTATATGTGGTCACTGTATTTATGATACGGCGTCACTGTTCTCAGGCGCTGCTTTGTGCTAAAGCAACCCGGTGGAACTATTTTCAGTCGGTTGTTTTACATTTTTTTTTCATGAGATTATGGAATTAATACATTTTCAAGAGTTCATCTGAGGCCGTGCGAGTAATGGGCGGCTGGCAAACTTCCAGAAGATAACACTTTCAAAATAAAAAATAAAGAAAAAGATCATTACTAAAAGATAATCCCCGGAGTCATCCTTCAGAATATTACTATCAAAGTAATTAAAAAACATTAAATAACAAAACACTGTTACCAGCTTGACATGGTTTTTTAAGGTTGATGCCGAAAAGCCTTGAAAAACGATATTTTATGTCGTATTTTTGTTCGCTCGCCTGACATGCACATTGAATAATGTATGTTTTCATTTTTATCATTCTTAGATTCTTCAATTGTTTTATGTCTTCTGTAATATGGAAGCTTAGTTCGGAATCCCAATAAATCCAAAAACATTTTTATGCCCGAAATAATTCATAAAAAGATCTCTAAAAAAGTCTTTATTTTTAAATGAAAGGTAACTATCCATACTCAATCAATTCCGCACATTTTCCAACTCCTTTTTTTCTAGAGATGCTTTATTTCCATTCGTTAGAGTCCTGGAAGAAAATTGCTGCTCTCAAACATTCATTCCTTCTTCTTCGCGGTGCAATTCACAACGCTGGGATTCTTGAATGTTTTAACTTCTACGTTCCAGATAAGTACACCCGTGCTCGTAGCCATCCACTGTTTTTGATCCCAGTTGATACATGTGGAGCTTCGAGCACACAATTTAGTATAACGGCAATGGCGCTCTTAAATGCCCTACCAGCACACCTCGATCCTCTTCTTACAGCCTTTTCCTCTTTAGTCGATGGTATTGTTTTCCTAGATCTCTGTGATCTTTGACACGTGTCATCTTCTTCTTCTTTTATGATTTTTTTTTCTTTTGTATGTTTTGTATTTTTACGTATACTCTATGTTCCTTATGTTTTGAACCTTGGAACTGCGGTTCTGTTTAAATAAATAAATGATTAAATGTCCACATGGGAAGATGTTACCCAAGATCCTTCAGGGCAACAGCCCGTGACCTTGCATAGATTGCGGCCATAGTACCAAAGAAATATTTGGGTGTTCAATGATAAGGGTTTTTTTTAAATCTGATGATCAGTTCAACGTTTCCGAATCCAGTTTTTTTTTTTGTTTTTAGGGGTAGCTCAATCTTATAAGGGGCATGTATAGAGCTCGTTTTTTTTTAAATCTAGCTTGGTAGGGTTTTGAACTGACAGCATCTGAATGATAAATAAACGCTCTTACCATTGGACTATGCCGTCCAGCAAGCTATGTACGAGTTCAAAAGAAATAAATGAAAAAATATAATAATCATAATATAAAAATATCTACATAATTTAATTTATTTAATGAGTACATTGTGCACATTTATTCATTGAACGAGTGCAAAAACTTCATACTACATAAATCTTAATTAAAAAACTTATCCCATCTCACTGTCATTCAATTAAATTTAAAAAAATTCTCTCTTTCCTTTCGTCCAGAGGTAGAACGCTCTAGATATCCTGCAGCTGTGGCTTCAGGCCACTTGCTCAATAACACGGTTTTCCTTTCTCGATCGCCTTGTTTCTGTACGATGCGTCTTTGAATGTTTTCCAGCCAGACAGTGGTCGGGAATGTTTGACTTTATATGTGAACACTTTAGCAAATACAATTCAATATTGAATTTTACACCAGCATGCAGTCATTGCTTGGCTTCATATAACCAATCATTAAGACTTGTATACAGAGATTAAAAAAATAAAAAAAACCTATACTACCTACTTTCCTTAAGAATGATTTTATCGAGAAAGCCTCAGCCCTCGACATACCTAAAATCTTAAGAAAAATCTATGGAAATGGGTGTCAACTTGTTTATATTACGTCAAAGAATATCACATACGGGTGTTAATTTTAATATACTCGTATTAACATAGAACATTCTAATACTTTTCGACACATATGTCCTGCCCATTAACATTTGAGTGTGCCTATTCGTTGGGTAGCCTCCACTACTTGAGTTCTTCTGCGTATTTCCTCGTTTCGGATTCTATCTTTTAGCAATACTCCGAGCATGGATCTCTCCATAGCACGCTGGGTGACCTTTATTTTATGGGTAAGACTTGCTGTTAGATTCCACATCTCTGCGCCATAAGTTAATACAGAGAGGATGCATTGGTTGCATCCAACATTCACTTATTGACAATTAATTCAAACGTATTTTATGTGCGAAATCATCTAATTAGTGACCCTTTCACTACATATTTCATAGTTTTCTTACCATATTAGTTCCCATAACACATCTTTAATATACAATGTGAATATTGAGTTGTAGCATATGACTTTGGCGAATCGATAATTCATATGCATCATCATCATCATAAAAATCAATCCATATGCATAACTTAGCCAAATTAAAGCAAAATGACAAGCATATATGAAAACTTTTCATTACAATCTGCCGATATTCTTTCGTATGCATTGACATGAAAGCAAAAAATACAAATTACCGCCACACAGCTCTCTCAGTTGCCATTATACATGACTTTATAATTCCAAGACATATCTGCATGAAAATATATACTTGGAACATACTTATTGAAAAAACGGCTGCTGCAGATTCTAAGTTATATTTTCGATGTTTTTTTTTAATAGAAACTTTTAAGAAAATCGGATGATAAGCTAGACGCTTCTGAGGCATGACCATTTGGTTGCATGTAGCAGATCAACTCAAGAATAAATCTCAGTAAGAAACTGTAGGCAGCTCATCTTTATCATCATCCAAGATTTGGTCCACATTAAATGTTGCATACCTTCATTTTATCTTCACGCTCAGCGAATATACTTTCATAAGGTTCATCGTGAATCGAACCCGAGATTTTTCGCATGTAATTTGAGTGCCTTGTCCCTTATCTCAAACATCAGCATACATAATATATACTTAATGAAAATTTGTAGCGAAATTTCTAGCAACAGTTTCGTTCGCAGACCTCTATATACGTTCAACAAAATATAAATACTCGTATTTATATAGAATTGTTTTAATAGGGGGTGTTCTAATTTTCTATGTTAATGTTAAGCACCCCTGAATCACAACACTTAGGCCTAGTAAGTGACATCGGATACTTCTCCATCAGCGGCCTTTCTCCGAAGTGTCTCATTTCAGAGATCATCAACATTTTAAGTTGCCCAAACGGCAAGCCTTTATTCCGCGGCCTTGTTCCCTTAACAATCGAAATAGGCTTCCAAGAATTGTTTTAAGCATCGTTTTATAAAAGGGAGGTTCCATATGGACCCCTGTTGAGAAAGAACGCAAGAATATTATTTTCTAAGAAAATCATTGGGTTGATTAGGACCAACTGATCCAAGCCGCGGAAACGTTGTGCTAAGTATTTAATTTTCTAATTTTAAAAAGTTTCTGAGATTTTGCCCTGGAGCATGTCGCAAACCATAATATTCTCAGATAAACTTTTTGGTGCAGAGATGTTTTTGGACGAGGCATGGACTGAAAGAATTAAGTGTCAGCAATTTTAAGTCACGTTATCGAACAGATATGGGAAAAAAATATAAGTAAATTGGAGCACCAGGAAATATGAACACAGGGACTAATTGAACTGCCCTACTAAAACATCAAGTTTGCGAGGCTTAAATTATTCAATAAATTATATTATAATTTGGCCGTTGTTTTCTGTATTATAAGTGGCATTGGTAAATTAAACTTATAAATGTACAAATTTTTTGACCTTATAAAATATAATTTATAGTATCCAATGTCCCTTTTCGGTTAATTCGTTGTTCTAAAGAATCATGAGAGGTCATCAAATACAAAATATATTTGGTGAATATTCGCGATACAAGACTATGAAGAGTGTTCGCTACAGATTACACATAAAAAAGTATATATTTGAAAGAATAAACATTGTCATTGAAATACGATGGTTATCCGTAAAATAAGATTACCAGTGATTTTTTATAGTGTAAAACATGTTTAATTCCATGAATGCGTACTTTTTTGGAAAGTTCAGACTTTTACCAATTTTTTTAACATAGTCGCCACTGAGGTCAATGCATTTCTGCATGTGGTATTTACATGAGCTTTTGAATGCCCGAATCAAAAAAATCTGCCACCAAGCTACGCAAATACCTGAGAAACGCTTCTTCTAGCTCTTCTTTATCGTCGAAATGCGTTCCACCCAGATGTTTCTTCATATCAGGGAAGAGATGGTAGTCACTTGCGGTTAAGTCCGGGCTGTAGGGTGGGTATTTGACAATATCCCATCCAAATTTTGCGATGAGCTTGTTGGTGGCGTTAGTCGTTAACAAACTTTAACGTAATATTATATAAAACCTCGTAATATTGTAGTAAGTTAACTGGAGCATTACTCTGTACGCCGGCTCGTTAATTGTGATGATTATTATTGTAATCAGCTGTAGTATTCCTTTTAGAACGGTATTTTTTATGAACAGTTGAATGTTGAGGGGTTAAATTTTTAAAGTCTCCGAGTAAGGTTAATAATATATCTATTAACAAATAATTATTTAAGTTAATAATGAATGTTTACAACGTCTAAAGACTAAGCAATAAAATAATGCATATAATTTAGGTTATACTATTTGATATGATAAACCTAAAAGTCACGGCATTATACGAATATGTGTTAAAGTATTTATTTATAGTCAAGAAAAGAAAGCATGAATCCCATTAGTTTGCCTAAATAATTGATACCAATCCGTTTTGTATTATTTCACGTTTTTTCTCTATATTTCTTAAAGCTTGGGCCACTTTTCAGTGATTTTATGTATTTAACTTTTATATAAAAGGGCAATATACTAAATATAATTTCGTAACTTAAGTAGTCTAGGAGCATACTGAATTATCAAAAGTAAACTGTTTTGAAAAAATAATAGTAAAAAATTTAAGAGTTCATTTATTAGAACACTAAATAAAAACTTCATTATCCTCGTTTAAAGCTTAAAATATGCCACTTATCTTCAGTGTCAAATGTTGACGCGCTAATTTTTATGTAAACTCCTCTACTTAGCGTCAATAAAGCTCGCAAAAGTCGCATCGACAGAACCCTGAGTGGAAGTGATGGGACATCTAAAGAGCTGTCTATCACTCATATTTAAAATTAACTTTGTCGAGACACAACCCTTGTGAGCTGAAAGTTTACGCGAGCTTTCGGGAGAAAGCTCCGGGATGAGTTGGCACTTAATACGGCTGTCGTGTCATTATTGGAAGTGCCACTACAGACTTATCGGGGAGATATGAACTTGTGTCTTAACCATATATTTTACTTTCACAATATTATATACTCTTCAGTGTAATTATATTGAATACAAAATCAGCTATGCATATTGACGGTGTGAGAGTAGAAACAAGCCAAAATCTGTAATTATGATAAAAATGAATATTTTTGAGGGCGGGTTTAACATAATGTTAAAAGCGTTTCAAATTGAATAACATGGATTTGATTATCAACGGCGATTGAAAGAAATATTTTTAATCGATTACTAAACTTTTATTACAAATAAAATTAACACATAATAATTAAATAACCAATCTTATATCAACTCGATATAGTCCTTGCAAGCTGGTGCCAAAAAGCCTGGATATACGATATTCTGTCTTTTATTTTTTTCGCTCGTGTAACATGCATACAGAAAAATGTTATACTTAATCTTTAAATAACTATAAGACGCAGTGCTTAAAGGCACCATTTTGTTATTTGATTCTGACAGCCACTATCTGTCATGTGATGGTGAATAGTTCGCCAAGTGGCCGATATGTGGTTTTCGGGCGCTGTGACTATCACTGCTGCCGTGAGTGTCGGTTAGAGTCCGTCCGGGACCTGCGAGGAATGCGTCATTGTCTACTCTGGATGGATGACCGAATTATGTCACTTAATTAAAACCTCAAGTAAACTTCAATGTGCTTCTTGACGAGTTCTTTGCCTTGGTAACCTGCTTCACAACCATTTACCAAGCGTTCCGTTGACGATTCCGGCAAAGCGGAGTCGTTTTATTAGACGTATGATGTCAATTCCAATTTACGTAATCACATGTTAAAAAAAATAGTTGATTTCATGTGACAATTATTCTTACAGCCTGTAAGTTGCTTCTGTGGTATGAATAAACTAATGATAATATATGATATGGATTAAATATATTTATTAGAATATTATTTTATTATTTCAATATTATAATCAACTTTTATATATCATTGGCTTTATAACAATATTATTAGTAATTAAATATACACACACTATAAATAAAATTATTTTTAAACGCGTCAATTCATTCAGAAAAATATTGACAGAAGCGGGATGCGAACCGCGGACCTTGGAACCCATCATTTGCCCAGGTATTCATACCGCCTAGTCTAAAATAATTTGATGTATAGTATGTGTATATTTAATTACTGATAATATATGACTATACGATTGCAAAAGGTTATTTTAAAAACGTTTCGTTTTAAATTAATTTTATTTTTCTAAATATTGTTTAATTTTGTCAAATTATGGCGTAATGCTAATTATCATTATTGCACGAGTCGCCACTGCTTTCGCAAGTACCGTTAATTAACGCAAATGAGACACAGACGCACGTGCGCTTGAGTGAAAAACAAAAGGCGGCACGTGCTGGCGCCGCCATCGCGACACAAATTTATTTTACGACTGGACAATTTTAATTTTATTAATTTAATGCCCCAGTCGTCACGAAAATGTATGTGTTCCTAATCGTGTAATGAAAACGAAATTTATGAAAACGTAAGATTTTCTTACGTAAACTACATATTTTTATGCGCCGCATTATGCTATTACAATGTTCAGTTATGAAAGTAACAATATATTTTTAGTAACTGTAAGCTGATACAGTTTCTGAAAAATTTATACGTACTCGTAACTTAATGTCGACGAAAAACATGTTTTTACCATCAATTCTTAGGAATTACTTACTGAAAGTTTTTAAAAAAAAATCTGGCAAATATCTTTCCTTCCTTCTTCAATATCAGATTTTTTAAATTCAATTTTCATATTACAGATAAATCTATATCTATATCTTTTATCCATTAAAGGAATAAAAATCTAAAACAAAGTAATAAAAAATCAGAAATAAAACAATGATATGTTGAGCAATGGGGAAGATCAAGAGGGTGGTATACTGAACAGATCTCGTGGAAAAAATGTGCTATTATTAAGGAGTGGAAAACATAAATGCTTACGGGTCGCCAAAAAGACCAAAAAAAAATGGTGTGACAGCTGGAAATCTATGTCACAGGAACAACATCTTTCCAAATAGGTGTTCAAATCTCTTAAATAAGGGACCAGCTATTTAGATATTATTTTAAGCATTGGGATATCATTTAAACAGGAATATTGCTATGATTTCATGATTATTATACTTAAGGTAGACTAGTAATTTCATCTACAAATTAATTCTTATTATTTTGAACGAGAAAATATAAAAATATGTTTTCAGCTTAAAAATATCGTTCAAGCTTGCTGTATAATGAATTAGGAGTCATATTTTTCATTCGAAATTTCAGGCATTGATTTTCGCTCGCCCTCGCCAACTTGATTTTCGCAATTAAGTGGGATGATTTTGCATATTACTTTCAATGGTCAATATTTCCGGAATCGTCATCCACCCCCTGAGGGTTATTAGGGGTTGATTTTTAGCGAACGAAGGGCTGTCCATGATCCATGCAACATTTGCATAAGATTTATTACTGGAGAATTAGAGGGGGCCTTAATTTCTTTCCAGCCCTTCAAAATGAAATTACTCGGCATACTTATATAGGCAGAAAACTCCAGTTTTCTAATTAGTTAAAGTAACGCTTCGCCGAATGCAAAATATTATGTAAAACTTCACCATGAATTATTAATTCAATTCATAATTGATTGCAGTCCAGAAATGTTTTTTTTCATTGAATGTTTGCACAAACACTTTCGATTCGCATTCTCATTTTGAAATGCTACAATTTTGTGCGCTTTTTGAAAAGTGATCGAGTGTTGGTTTTCAGGAAGAACGGAAAGCGTTTTTCGAAATTAGATTGTCAGTTTGTTTGAAACAAAAAAATGGGAAATATTTTATAACTTGTGCAACTACGACTTACTCATACAAACAACACTTACTATTTCTACTAATTAACACTCTTTGTCTACCTAAACACTTTCCTTAATTTTTTAATGTTTTCAGCATTCGTTTTGAGATCCATTATAAATTATAAATATTTATTTACTTTGTTTTTATATGGATCACGTAAGATAAGTTCTCTATTAGGAGACTGCAGTCTCCCTTTCTTATCATACCCCGATAGACACACCCCTACCCCCTCTCCTACATAAAATGGGTTTGAACACTTATAAAGTACTATCGCAGCTCAATTATCTCTTAACAATTGATGGATTGAGAAAGGCTACGAGTTAGTCGAAAGTGCAGTCTCGGTGTCTTAAAGAGATTGCTGCTGTAGTATTCAAGGAATATTTGTGCGTATGTATTATAAAAATGAGTGAAAAAGGAATTGTAATTTGTGAACAAATAATTTAATCTTGATTTTCCAAATAGCGGAAAATGAGTGCCAATTAAATAATAAATGATTACTACATAAGACGCTATTTTCTAAAGATAAATTTTCTTTGTTCCTTTCCATGTACGCGGAAAATGCCTTTTCGGTTCTGTGCGAACATTTGATTGGTTCGGCGTATCTTATCACCGACTGGCTCACAAAAGCCGATTGTTCTATGGCGAGTAATTAGTAAAGGGTGATAACTCCATCCTCGGGCTACGCTCTAATTTGTTTTCAAAGATGTACTTCAAGGAAATACATAAATAGTATTATTATATAATATAATCATATTGCTTTATATAAATTATAATATGTAAAAAAATGCGCTTTCTTTCGTACTTAAATTAATATTCATACAATAGTTTGGTAGTAAAGCTACATATATTAAGGTTTTAAAAAAAAAAAAATATATATACGTTTTAAGCGTTTGAATTCGTTACTTTTAATATCTTAGCTATCTCACGGGTTGTTATTGAACGATTCCCATCAATTTATGCCTTTATTGTGTCTCCATCAAATTCAACTGGTCTTCTAGAATATGGTGCATATTTAACAGCATGATTTCCGAATCTAAATTTTGTGCACCTTTTTGATACTTTAATAAAAAATATATATTTATATAAGATATTTTATTAAAAGCATGAACTGACCAATCAATACTCACTGGGGAGCCCAACAATACCCTTCTTCGCACCTAAGGGTTAGCACTTTGTTTCTTAGCCGGAGAATATGCGGCACCAGTATGAGGTCGATCAGCCCATCGTAATCAAGTAGATACTGCCCTGAATGATGCATTCAGAGTCGTCACAGGCTGCCTCAAACCAACAACCATTTCAAAACTATACCCCTTGGCTGGTAACGCACCACCAAACATAAGACCCAAAGTCATATGCACCGAAGAAATGGGTAAGGCAATCAACCACCCGTCCCACTGCTTGTAAAATCAGATACCTCCAACACCCAGACTGAAGTCGTGAACCAGCTTTCTGAGATCCCCACAACCTCTCACATCCGGCCCTGAAAATGAAAGACTGCAGCACTGGCAACAAGTCTCATCAGAGAATTTCATTACTCCAAAGAAAGGCTTCCCAACTAACAAGAACCTTGACTGTCGGACCTGGAAATCCCTGAACTGATTATAAAGGAGTTAGTAGAACAAAGGACAAACTCGAGCGGTGGGGAATGCTTCGGCAGGGAGAGTCATTATTGTGCGACTGCTGAGACCTGCAGACCGCCTCACATCTAAGATCCTGCTGCATGTGCCCAACAAACTGCAAACCTCAAGACCTAATGCTAGGAAACACACTATCGATGTTGCCAGATACTGGGCAGAAATAATTTGACGTCGCTGACACAAAGAAGAAGAATAACATAAACAGTACTTTGAACTTTTTGATAGTAAAATATGCCAAAAATGCTACTTTTTATTTTGTATATTTGAAAATGTACAGTGTGTAATCAATAGGTTGTTTTCACAAAAAAGTATATCCAAAAAAAAGGAAAAATATAATAATAGTTTTTAATTACTGAGGCATATACATGAAGCTATGAGAGATAGTTAATGGAAACATAGCGCGATAATAATATTTTTTTACTCTTTTACGTGTCGCTCATTAAAGAGATACAAGTTGCAAATTAAATTTATAGCAAAATTTAAAAAAGAGTCATGATATAGTTAATAACCCAGTTTTTCACATTCGCAATATAAAAAATAAAGCCAAAATTTCTGGTGTCTATGTCTTTATTTCTGGCAAACAATATTTTGAAAAAAAAAATGACATAACAAGGCTGTACATTTAAAAGAGGGCGATTGTTTCTTACAGGACAAAGAGACCTTCCGAGTGACATGTAAAACAACACGCAGTCCGAACCTGTTAAAGGCGGTTGGATGAGCGTTTAGGAAATGGCAACACGGTGATAAAAGTTTGGTGACGACTAAATTAATGACTTTCTTTTCAGGGACATAACGGGCTCGTTATGAGAAAGCTCGCTTCTGAATTTCAGCAGAAAAGTTTTTCAGGAATTTAAACAGAGGCGTTGTCAATAACTGTCAAGTTAATAGGGATTTAAGCGCATTAAATTGTTATTTTTTATTTTAACGCATATAAGAGAGCACTGCTTGTTCATGACACACAATAGCTGGATGCTACATGCGAAAAATATGTGTTGTATATATTTGTTTTGAGAGAACGGAAAATATGGTAGTGGAGGCTATCCAACGAATAGGTACACTCAAGTTGCAGTGGGCAGGACATATCTGTCGAAGAGACGACGGTCGATGGAGAAGAAAAGTATTGGAGTGGAACTCAAGAGCTGACAAACGAAGCATTGGCTGACCCCTTGCAAGATGGACTGAAAACATAAGTAGAATAGCAAGAGTGACCTGAGTGATCGAAGAGGATGGGACGCTTACGTTCAACAGTGGACGGAAACAGGCTCATGATGATGATGAATCTGTTGATATTCCCCTGTATTTGTTAACGAGAACGTTATAAAAATATGTTCAAGCAAATAATAGAAATGCATGATTTTGGATTATTGTTGGCTTTCTTTATTGTTATATTAAATATATTTTTAAAAATATTTTTAAAAATATTCAATCACGTTACTTCTATGTATTTCAGCTCTTCTTAATGAGTTTTTATTTTAAATCTTGTCATTTTTATGTTGTTTCTTATCGAGTGTAATGATGATCAAAGTCTTTTTCAGATCAAAAAGGTTTCAGCGGAATTTCGTAAGGGTATTTTTTTTTCAAAAAGAGATAAAATGTTTTGACAATTATTTTCTGAAAGTTGCTTCCACTCGTTATTAAATACAGTCTTGCCATCCTGATAATTATATTTTAGCAGAAAAATATCATTAAAAATGAATTATACTTGTTGAAAAGTAAACAATGGATTGAAACAATAAATAATGGATTGTTGTGATTTTAAATTTATTACAGGACCCGACCTGTACGTACTTTGAAAATCTTTTTTATATTATAAAATACACTATCATGCTAGATAAATGAATAATTATGTTAGATATATGTTTACTTTCATAATGATTTAGAGAGATATATACCTGAAGTCTCAAGTTAATTATTACGTTACTTTTCATTAAGGTTACTTTATTGTGTTCCAGTTAATTATCTTCTATAAAAGCTTCATGAGTTATAACGTGCAGTGCGTTTGCGCAGATATCTTTGTTTGTAGTGAATATTCTACAGCAATGTTGAGTGTTCATTTTTACGTGTTAATCCATTTCGGTCGTGATTTCAAACAACAAGATATTGAAGTTCCATTAATCTTGAAGGGCGCATTAGGGTGGCCGTTGAGTTGAAGGCTCTTAGAAGAGTTGCCGTACTTACTTACGTACTACGAAACAACGTAATAGTACAACCTTCCCTGGAAAGCTCTGAAAAACATTCCGGGTACAACCTGTCCGCTGAAAAATACTTGGCACATTGAGCAAGTGTTTTAAATTCTTCAAAATAATAACAATACAAATATAAAAAGTTAAATTCAACACACTCGATATTAAATAAATCGTAAGTCTTTCTCTGAACGCTTTGCCTTTGAACGCTGGAGATTCTTTCAACTAAATAATAAATAAAATATCTTTGACTCGCAATTATACTTGAACTTATAAATTGTAGTCTTGACAACCTTTTGATATCCTGGCATTTTACCAAAAGCCAATGCAGCCGTATAATTAAAGATCTTGAGCAGTACTTTCGTTTCTGTATACGTTGACATCCCCCGTCTTTAAAAATAACGACAAGACATTTTCGTGATGTGGCCGCGTGGAGGAAGGATGCAGGAGCAGATTAACAACACAAAGAACTGGTTTTTGGAGCACAATTCGCGTTTATTTTTATTAAAGACTCGATTTCCTCATCTGATCGGTATGGCATTTCGTCGGCCAGTCGAGAGGTTAACTGTCAACTGCCGGAATCACTGTGAAATGCAGCGCCGCCAATGATCGCGGCAAAAAAGTAAATTAAAGATGACAGTTGCACCAACACGAAATTAAGCAACTATCATAACAAATAAAATGGTGTATGCAAACGCCGTGTAATATTATATAATTAAAACTAACATTATAGGTGTGAATTTCAGGCGAGCGTACAAAAATAAGAGACAAAAGATCGTTTTTCGAGGCTTTACGGCATAATTCTAAAAAAGCTTTATCAAGCTGATATCGAAGTCTTTATTGTTTTTTAATGTTCAACTGGCTGTTAGAAGGCTTTTACTGTTCTTAGAAAAATTGAAAACTAAATTTAATACGTATTATTTTATTAATTGAAAAATTATTTTTAATGCTTTTAATATATGATTATTGTTGGATTTAATGGTTCACTTAATGTATGTATGAAGAAAAAAGCGTGTTTTTGTTTAATTGAAAAAAATTATTCTATATATTAAGTGATAATCTTGTAAGTGCTTTCAAACATTATAAAATTCAAAAGAAATTTGAACATTGCATTTAACGAAATCTCTATTAAACTCAGCTGAAAAAGTTTCATACACTTGCCAAAAAATGATTAATTTAATGTGATTTTGGCGCCAACCGTGTACTTAAGTAATACTACAATAAAAATTATAGGGTATTGAATTTTGTTAAGAAATAATTTTAAAAGATGGCTACTGATAGTAGTATCCGAATAATAGAAATTCTTTTTTAAGTTACGAATATGTATATTTAGATACTGTTCAAAATGATTATTTTAGATTCACATAGTCAGGGACGATCAAGGTCCAAAACAACAAGTATCGAGGAATTTGCGATGTGTGAAATTATATGTATTAATGATATTAATATTAACAAGGAATGCTTACGCATCAATACAGAGCATGGGCCATTCTAATAATTTGCCACTCTATGTGGATTGAAGGGATCAAGGTCGAAAAACGGTATCGAGGAATGTGCAGTGTATGACATTCAATGTATTAATATTACTTTTATAACTGCTTACTCATGTTGTAAATTAGGGTATAAAAACGGGACTCGTATTAAATAAATTTAATTTTAATTTAAATAAATCTTTGTCTTATCCTCATTGCTAGATACTAAGTATTCCAGCATCACCATATAAGCTGATGCTGTAAGTTTCGGAATCGTGACTTTGGTTCCGGAACAGATACTTTGGCCAGGCTCAAGAATTTGAAGGCTTGTGTTTTTTTTAAATGAACGTATAACTTAGCTTGCAATAAAATTTATGCTATTTTTTAAGTGTGCGCTGTGGAAGGCTTGACTGACTACTTTGTTAGTTTTCAGCAATATACTTGCTGAAAGCATCACCGGTAAACTGAACGCTTCACAAACAATGGCCGTAGAACCTCGCACCCGGAAACACACCTTGCTTCCCCTTGTACCTAGCACCACCTGCCGCCCCCACAAGTGCTCTAGGGGGCCGCGGGGAAGCCTTAAACGGAAGCGGCGGAAATTCAAGTTGTCAGGTCTTTTTACGGCCCATAAATACCACTTCCTCTTTTCACTTGTTCTGCCCGCCGCCGCCGGAAATGCCTTCAGCGTGACGGAGTGACCGCAACACTCTCATACTCAGCACGGCAGCCTGCTTGTAATGACAACGCACACCTCGAAACAGAGTCGGAGGCAACCTTATCACTTATATTTCACTCAATGGTTGCCATATGATCGTAGTTGGGATAAAACTAAAAGCAATATGAAAAAATATGACAAATATTATTGAATAATCTACCTATTTTGTCAAATTATGATATTACAGGTATTTTATAGGGATTTTTTTCAATTTCAATTTTGTTTATTTTGCCTTTCAGAAACATTACAAATTATTTAACTCAATGCATTTCTGAAGTACAATAAAAATACAAATAAAAAATACAATATATACAAAATTAGGTACTTATGATTAAGTACTATGAACAAAGCAATAAAGACAAGCAACAGAAGGTCCCTATGCTTATCAGACAGACGAAGCCAACCAATTATCCCTCCAAAGAAACTCTTGGAGTTCTTGTCTGTTTTCAAACAGGGATCAAACACTTAAGGCAGTTAAAATACTTAATTTATAAATATATGCAAGAATATATTAAAAAACATTCGAGTGATATTTCGTCTGTCATATATTGCGAATGCGAATCAAAGGAGGCGACTGCTTATAAATCGAAAGAAAAGAAACAATCCAGAAAAGAGGAAAATTTTAAGCTCAATCAAACTTATAAGGAACAAGAAAGCAATATCTATGGAGTAGTAATTACTTATAAATATATGATATCGATATATAAAATACTATTATTTATTACTATACTTGACTTGATTATAAACAGAAACACGTAATTACAATACATAACTAAAAAAAACTGTTTGCCTGCTTTTGTCTCGTATGTTTTGTGAAGATATAAATTTAATTATTATCAATCAAGAAAACTTTTTATATATGCGGCGATATCTTTTTAAATCCGAAACGGCCCATTGCTTTCACGTCGACGCTCAGGAATTAGATTTTGGAAAGAACTCTGTAGCGGCGCGTGAAGAGGCATCCATTTCGTCATCCGGACCTCCTTCAGAGCCTTAAAAGGCTTTTACGGGAGGTCCTCGTCGGTCGTAGGGGTCCATTACGGGTCCGGCTGAGGGCGTTTTCATCACATTGCCGAGGTCTCTTTAACACTCTTCTTTCGTTTTTATGCTCGGACATAACGGATAATTACATGCAAGCCCTGTAAAGTTAAATGAAGTTGAAAACATCTGGTTTTACAGCGGGTTGATAACGAGTATAAATACGTACGATTATTTAGAAGCAGATAAGTTAAAAGGGTCAAGTTAATGTACATAGGTCATATAAAAAGTAAGGTGTCCAAACCCTGCGCGTTGCCACACGCTACGCAAAATTTGTTACACTGTCGTGCAACACTTCTTGTTTATCTACGTGCCCGGGAATTTGATGAGACGGCTGCTGCAGCATCCGAGACATATTTTGATTAATCGGTTTGCGTCTCCCCGATAAATATCTGAAAATAAGGAGGCACAGATTGTTCGCTTTTCCAAAGAGTAACACTCACTGCCAGAGACTATGCTTCTTGGGAGAGAGATCAGACTGTTTAACCAAATCGCCTCGGATGTTGATATATTTCACGTAACGGAGGCCAAATTCAGACATGAACTCAACGAGTTTCTTTGGAGGAATAATTTGTTGGAGTGTTCTGTTTGATGAGCATTGGGACCTTCTGTTACTTGTCTTTATTGGTTTGTTCTTAGTACTTGAACATATGTACCTATATTTGTATATATTGTATCTTTTTATTTTATGATTAATTCCTATTGAACTTCAGAAAAGAATTGAGATGTTCAAATTTGTAATGTTTCTGTAAGGGAAAAAAATGAAACTGAATTTTTGAAACGTCATTATAAATGAGATTGAATGCTTATTTCGATGCTCGCAAAGTCTGAACCATGTGATCCTAAGTAGGGGATCAAAGCAAGTAAGCTCTGAATGCAATAGGCTATAACTTCCATTATTTTGTCGTGTTGCTTAACGATGATCTAACAAGAATCACGCTTATAATGTGATATTGTCGTTGGTTGCAACGCTTAAATTTAACCAGTTCTCGAATAAAGCAGCAATTTTGTACAGGAACCTTAAATTACTTTTCGGATTCGATTGATTTAATTCAAATAAGATCAGTATTCGTAGTAAAAAAATACACAAATCATATATCCAATCCATAGAAGTAAGTTAATTGAATCAAAGTAAAATATTTCTTCTTATTCATCTCCTACTTTCTTCAGGACTACGACATTATTTTGAACTTATGTTTGTGCGAAAAGGATTACCAGCTATCACGACATCTTTTATCTGATGAGCTGCTATACTCACCACTCATTCCAAACACCTATTTGATCTTCCCGAACTCACGACATCATAGACACCGCAAGCTTTTATTTGTATTGTAAAAAAATATTTTTTTATATCGATTTTTACTACATATTGACATCAGCCCTTGCTGACTGGTACCAAAAACCTCGATATACAATATTAAGTCTCTTATTTCTGTTCGCTTGTCGTATATGTATGTGTCGCCATATTGGCATTTTGGACAAGTCCGGTCACGGGTGTGACGTTATTTATATAGATCGCCACTTGCGGCGCTGGGTGCCACCGACCACGGCGCTTGGTCCCGAGTCAGTTGTGTGCCGACCATCAGAAGGTCAAATTATGGCCGGCCCGGCATGTTATTCCGCCTAGGCCGGAAGTTTGTAAAGTTTATCGTGAATATATATAAGTGCTTCTGAAAAAGTCTGTGCGTTGTTAATCCGCTCCTCATCCAGCCACCACACAATTTAATAACTAACTTAGAGAGGAGGATGTCAATATCTGTTCAATATAACCAGAGTAACATAAAAAATTTGGTTCCATTGGAAATGTCGACTAAAATAATTTTCCCTACCCATTTTGAAAAACAACGATAACTGTCGTATGAATAATGATGTGTTAAGCGTATATTCTTCTTCACAGAAGTGCGGAACAAGCATTGCATAATTATTGTTGTTATGTTCCCTTGGCACCTGACAAAGTTGCTGCAGTTCAGACCGCCGAATGATCTCAGGTTAGTTTCCGTAATTTATGGCGACGACCAAGAACAACAGCAGTTACCAACAACACAAAGCAAATGGCAAACAAGAGATACATAACTATGGTGAAGCAAATTTATAAATGAACAAACATTCTATATATACATATTACAAGTCAATTAAGTGTAAAGCCGGTCTCGCTTCCAAAAAACTAGGTGTATTATATAGATCACGTCGGTATTTCAACGATAAACAACTTCTTCTTCTATATAAAGGACAAATCCGACCTATCCTTGAATACGGCAGTCACCTTTGGATTAGAGCCCCAAAATACCTTCTAAACTTAATTGACTCAGTTCAAAGAAGAGCAATTCGTTTGATAAACAATGACACCCTTACGTCTAATCTACAATCAATGGAACACAGACGTAAGGTTGGTTCTCTTAGTCTTTTCTACCGTTATTATCACGGTCGGTGCTCTTCGGAACTTAAAGAACTAATTCCTCCTGCACCCACTCACAGCTTACAAACTCGTCTTACACTTGCCGAACATCCATACACGGTTAATATATGTCGACCAAGAACTGGCAGCTTCCAAAGTTCCTTCCTTAATGCCACCGGTGCGCTATGGAATGCTCTTCCAGCATCTGTGTTTCCTCCTTCCTACAATCTGGATCTCTTCAAGAAACAGATAAATATACACTTGCAATCTCCCCAACCCACATACAAACACGAACACAACACACGTATCCAGCATGCAGCGTCCAGCCTCCCTGGCTGAGCGTCATAGAGTGCACTGGTCTTGACCGGTTGTGCTCTCCTGCATGCGTTTACATAAAAAAAAAAATTGCCATGTTGAGTTAAACATCATAATATTTTTTTTTTTTTTCAGAAGTCTGCGTACGGGCTGAAACAGTGCTATTTATGATAACGAATTGGAATCAATTGATTGAATTTTGTAGATCTATGCAAGCGAATAAATAAAAATAATGAAGTTAACAGATTCAATCGGTTTTGAACATAAAATGGTTTTTAACAAAACTAATATATTATTATAAAACATAATGATTTTAATCTTGTTTTAAAAATATGATGTTGGGTATTCGAAGAACAAAATCCATGACTAGACACTCCTTGAGCTTTGGTCCTACGTTTATAAGCAGTCAGTAATGAAATCAGGCAATGTTTACAAACAAAGATGTCAGTGTACGTGATACCGTAGTCTTCAATAATATGATACAATTTTCGAAACGGTCAATGCCTCAGAAGCGTCGAGGTAATAATCCGATCTCCTTAAAATTGTCTACTAAGAAAATATTAAATCATGTACTTTGGATATCACACCTGTCGTTTCTTTTAGACCCGGGCTTTAAGGCTATTGGGGACCAAGTGTAATATACTACCAAGTGAACTTCCGGTTAACCTTAAGGCACAGATAGGTCTTGGAACAAGGCATGAAGAATGGAAACTGACAACCGTCAGTTGCCATAAGAGAAAAATTTGTAGTTAATAACTTTTCCAAATGTGGTATGGATATGAAAATACAATGTATTAAAAAAAAAAATAACGTCATTATTCCTTCGTTTAAAGTGCTAACCCTGCAATATATAAACCTTTTTTTAGTTTGTTTTAAATATTTAAATCATAAGCATGGATTATTAGACACCTGTGTTTAGTATTATCGTGCAATTCAGAACAGGGTTGTCCCTCGACATTTTATTTCCCTTATTACTGCAGCAGTTAGAGGCCCTTAATATGTAATGCAGAGCCGCGCGCCTCACTGCGAACATAAAGCCTGCATTTGTTAACGTTATGGCTAGTTTGCGAAAACGTTAACGTGCCCTGCGACTTTCACGTTCCGCGCACACATCCTGTTGTTTTATAACTCCCTGAATGCCGGGATACGGGAAAACAGATCTCGCATTTAAACTTTGTATTTATTTGCAAAGTGTTACATTAACCTACATTAATATTTACCGAACAGTATTTCCTGAGAGCCACATAAAGTAAATTTTTTTAAATGGTAATTTAACATAAAATTTATATCGTATAAATATTCGATAAATTTACATGATTTTTCCGATAAACTCAAGGCAAAAGCCAGGAATCTTGAAGAAACGACATCCTTAGCGTATCCGAGGCATATTTGAGTGATAATTCAATCGGATTTTGGTCGTTGGATAGTAAGTCCATCGTTTCCGATGCCTAGACCATTAGGTTCTTAAATGCGGCTCAACGCGACCAGCAACATGCGATTATCAAAAGGCGATGACCCTTCCAAATTGTGATCCACATTTTATATTAAGGGGATGTTTTAAATATCATCCGGGATGCCGGTATACCGGGATTATAATATGAAATATGTGTGGCAACCCTGAAGTGGGCGGGTCGCCTCCTTATAGATACAACATGTAAGCGGCAGTGAAATATTTACGACCGAAACGTAATTAAATGGAAAAATAATTAGGGAAATGTTACTGCTGCTTCTAGAATGCTCCGCGTAACAACTTCACGCTCCATTGGCGTATAAACATTTGTAATAACACAAAAAATAAATAAAAATATGAAAATAACAACTCCTACCTGAAAATCGCATCTTTGATGCAAATCAAATTATGCAATGGTCAAAAAGTTTGTGTAATTTTTACTCCTTTTCATGGCCACAATGTTTTTTTATCGTACAACTTGTTGTAGACTTGAATTTTTCCGGTCAGAATGAATATTTTTTTGGTCCGAATATAAGATTCAAACAATTATTATTTTACATGATTAAACATGAAGATCAACCAACCGATTAACACATTGATCTTTAATAATATATATTTTTAAAAAGTACCGAAATTTAACATTTTCTTCTTCGTAGTATCAATCCGGTGGATTGGTTTGCAGCAACAAAATCTTGCATTACGATCTCCAGTCTTCTCGATCCTCTACAACCCTCTAGCTCAGCATAAGAGCTACAACTCATGTCCTCGAACACTTGCTGCAAATACTCCCGTCTAGGGATTATTTGCGATTTAATAATCTTTTACTAAAACATTATTAACACATTTTCTATAGTAAATTTTTTTTTTTTTTTTTAATTTAATAAATATATTTTCGCGTGTAAGATTAATAATAGGAATACAGTCAAATAAAATAATAATAGTTTTCAACCCATACCTAAGATGTAAATTTATCATATGTGTAATATGAATTTCTTTACAGGAAAGGTCGTGCGAAGGTATTTGAATAAAAAAGAAGCCTTATAAATATAATAATGCCAGGAAGTCAAAATGTTAAAGCGAAAAGGTGTGCCGATAAACTAGGTAGGTACTATTATACTTGTAAGAGTTGTTTCTAAGAAAAAATATTTCTGCTTGCAATGATAAAGGTCGAGGAATAACAAACTTTTTTCGTGAAGGGCCAATAACCTTTTAAGACTCGCGGGCCGCACTATAAATACCACTCTAAGCATTTTAAATATAAAAATATATTTTACTAGATGTATATATATAGAAAATAACGTTTTTTAACTGACAGCAATTATTACTAAATATTTGTCTTCTTCTTTAGCCTCGCCATTTCCCATTATCTGGGGTCGGCTCTCCTGCGTTGCATTCTCGGTCAAGCCCAGATTTTTCAGATCCTTGTCTACAGTTGTAGTTCAGGTTGCCTTTGGACTTCCAGTTCTTCTTCTCAGTGTGGGTATGTTAAGGGATTTTTTCACCGTGTGGTCCACATCTCTCCGTGTCACATGCCCATACCATCTTAGGCGGTTTTCATTTATCTTTTCGGTTATGGGGGCTACCCGAAAAAAAACCCGAATATGCTCATTTCGAATTTTGCCCACTCTAGTCACACCTCCCACCCACCTCAGCATCTTCACATGAATCCTATCCAAGTAACGTTTCAGCGGGGTCCAACACTCCGATCCGTAGAGCATAGCCGTTTTGTAGATTTTACCTTTGGTTCTAACTGAAATCTTGCTCTCACACAAAACCCCAGAGAGATACTTCTATTTATCTATATTAAGAATAAACTCTTCCTATCTTCGAATGCAGCGTTCATCCATTGAATCTCCTAATTACCATCTATACTCAATCTTATCGGTTCATAAAGTTGTAAATACAGGGAGCGGTAAAAAGATCTGACAGCTTAATTACTTGAGATTACAGAAAACCATCAGATCTTTTTGCTGTACTCTGTATCTTCACTGCTCTTATGTATTGTTTAAATCATACGATCTTCAAAAATTTTGTTATGAACGATTCACCCAAGATATGCCTCGACTACTAGAGCTTCAGTTTCTTGGATTCTGAAGTCTCCTGGATTCTGTCACGGATTTCATTGGATGATATACAATATATGTTTCCAAGTGGACCTCTCTGTGTTGGGCCAAGGAACGGACGATAGCAGCTAATATATCTAAGTAGTGGAAATTTGTGGTGACTTGTATATGAATCGGATATGGGAAGAATGCTCCTTTCAATACTTAAAGAAATTGCTACGCCATTGAAGTGCTGCGAAGACATTAACGGAAGTGTTGGAATTATGGACGGTCTGTATTGAAGCTCTTAAATGAAACACAGTAACGTGTACACTAATTTGCAGATCAACATCTCAAATAGATCATATAGCCAATTAAAATTGAACTCAATGCCTCTCTGTAAGGTTTCACATCTTTCGACATTTCCTAACCCAACTTCGCATACCGCTAATCGATAGATTATTCTTAAATCAGCTTTAAATTAATTATATAAATGGCCACTGTTTTCGTTACGGCGCAACGCTGTTGGAGCTTTTTATATGTAAACACACACAGGAGAATACCGACAGATGGTGATAGTGATTCCGAAGTCTCATCTGTGGAATTCTATGACGCTTATCAAGCTGCACAATGGCTAAGCACTGCATGTGGATTGTTGATCCGCCAACGTCATAGACTACAGCCTGGAATTCACGCATCATCCTTATTATTACAGGAATTTACTATGAATGGATGGTCTTCACGGGACGACTTTCATCTACCACAAATTTGATTGGCTATGACTTGCATCTTACGGGTGAAAGATCAAATTCACACCAACCGGAGGTATTTTAGAGCTTAGAAATCGTTTAAAAATATTTTTTTTAATCTCTTGGGCTTGCCAAGCAAACGCTTTGACCATTAAGCTATACCCCCGGCTGTCGGAGTCGTCAGTTAAGATCCGTCCTGGACCTGAAGCAGTAATCTCCGCCTCGGATAGATGGTCGAAAGCTTGTCAATCTTCATCTCAAATATATTCCAATGTGCTCTAAAAAGTTCTGTGTGATGCCCATCTGCTTTTCGTCCCTCCAACATGCATTCTATCATGGCGACGTGAAGTCATTTTCTTTAAGTAAAGGGGATTTTAAAACATACGTCAAAAAAACTAAATGTACTCTTTGTTACTATAAAAACGAGTAAATAGACTACCTTGTTTACAAGGCTGATAGATTGCTAGTGACTTCCGACCTCTCCAGCGCCATCTATCGGTGATTCTGTGCAGAATATCCTGGGTACAATAATTGGCTCCTGCGAATTAAATTGAAATATATATTCTTCAGCCTCACCTGAAGATTTTATCGCTCTAGTGTTCGTTTTAATGAAACATCCACAGCACGTGATTTACCTTCAGAGGTGGGACTAAATATAATCCATTCTGCCGCAATAGATCATCAAGAAATTCACTCAATATAATAAGAAAATTAATTATTAATTACAATTTATTGGATCAACGCACACGCAAACAACCACTGCATTATTAAACAGATGAATATTTTTACTTTGTTTTAATACTCGTATGTATGTACCTTGTAAACTACACCTGCTTTTTCAGGTCCCGGACTCGCACTATAATGGAAGGAAATAAATAGGCATGTATTTATTTGTTCAGTATATAATTCAAGGTTCTTACAGTAAGTTAAATCAATTGGCAGTTAATAAAATTAATACGTAGTATATTTACCGAATAAATTGGCAGAATCCACTGTGTCTGAATGTGTATAATGTAATGAGTAGCACAAATGTGGTCAGTTAAAAAATTAAAATGGCAGTTTTATATTCAATATTGGTAAAAATGAATGAAAAATGAATGAAAAATGAATGAATAATTTGCCTGGAATGTAAACCTATTAGTAATTACCATTCATATCTTATTTCCTGTGAAATATTTTTTTCTACTTCTGATTGATATTTTTCTAATGACAAAATATTATTATTTGCTTACCTTTTAAGGTATTTATTAAAGACACTTTATCAAATAAAAACTACCCATTAATTGAATTAAATACAGCCAAATTTAGTTAGTAGAAACTGATTCTTAAACTTGAATTGTACAATCCCCATCATCTAACAGTGGATTCGTATTTTAAATTTAATTTTCACATTAAAACACCCTCTCCATATGATTTACGTCCATAGGAATCTCTGAACTAGTTCTGCTCATCCTCAGTACTCATCCATACTGCAGAGTGGAGGATAGCGGTGGAATTTTTTCATTAGAAGTATGGTTGAAAACGCATTGGAATTTAAAAATTTCATATTAAACGAGATATGAGCGAACTACCGTTCTAAAAAATAAAGTACGTATTTAAAAACGTTACTACGTGTACTTTTTTACGGTTTCGAATAAACAAAAATTAAATTTCAAAATTACAGTTTTTTCAATTTATTTACATCTATTGTTACAATGATTTATATTTTTATGACTAAATGATTGGTAATATATATAATCGTGTCGGAAACAAAAGGGTCAGATTCTGTCTGCTCGGAAGTGGGCGGCGTCGATGGCGTTACTCCCGGCCGTCATCAGGTCTTTCTGGGTGCAGCTACTCGGACACAACGCACACTCCAGAAGGTGTGACAGGGTCTGTTCTACGCCGCAGTCACATTCAGTCGGTCCGCTGTAAAACGACCAGGATTTTATTTGTGTCCTCGTCTTGCATACTCCGGTCCTAAGTCTGTTAAGGGACCTCCATACATTCCAGCCCGGAAAATGAAGGAAACTTCTTCTTGATTTGAGCCGTGTGGTTATCTTTTGATACCCAAACAAAGGGTGGAGTGTGCCGTGGGTTGCCTTGGAGAGCTCCTTCTGGGTGGTGACTTCTCGCTGTTGAAAAGTGACGGCGAGAAGTCACTTTTTTATATTATAAATTCACTTATAGAACATGCCAATAATAAAAATCACTCCTTGACAATTTTAACCCCCTTAAATGTAATCGTAAATAATTCCGCTAAATATTTAATATTTAATACTGTATAAATATTTATGTAAATTGCTTACCTGTATAAATGAATTCTCCTTGACATTTTAGAGTGTATTATTTATTTTCTTTTTATGTTCGGAATGCTCGTTTCCCATCTGATCATTTCCTAAGACGCAGCACAATTTCCTTTTCACAAACTCGATCACTACACTTACACACACTCCAGTATTCCGACACATATAAAAATTTTTTTTTTTAATAATTATTTATAAAGTAGTATTTTTAAAATAATGTTTTGTGTATTTTTGTTATTGTTTTTATAAGTTAAGAAATAACGGAATATAGTCCAAGACAAAAAATAAATAGGAAAAGTAAAAAAAATATCTTCATCAAGGAAAAATAAATGTATTGAGATCTACTTTATTCCATATTCTAAGATTAAGCGTCTTGAAACATTGTGCAAAAAAATAAGCTCCATAGACAGTCTCGTTATATTGGCCTTCATCGACAATAATAGAATAAATAGTCTTTGATGTAGGCATTGTTATTAAAGCTGATAAAGCCTAAGTAATGTTCTGTTAGTCGTAAACTATAGAATAAGATTTGACGGAACTTTTCCGCTTTCTCGGTTTTTTTACATCTTGTTAGGAAATTGTTATTCTTTGAAAGCGAAAGCTCTTCTTTGCAATACAAACATAGAGAGTAAAGCGGGGGAAAACATTCAATTATTACAATTTTTTATTTTTATTTTTCGATTGTTAATTTTTGTCGAAATTCCGTAATATCATATATAAATTATTGATTATTCACATTTTTTTTATTAGGGGACGTCATGTTTTGACAATGGTAGCCCTACGTAGCCAAAACATGTTGGCCTCTAACGAAAAAATTTGGAATAATTTCATTATTATCATCATATATAATCTTTAGAATTAAATAATATCAATACATTTTTTTTAAATAGTATATGCCAGATTCAAAAATAAATCAATCAACCAAAAAAAAAAACTGCGAGAATAAATTGGTTAAAAGACTTATTTTTTAGACATATCGAAGTTTTCGCATTAAAAATGTACTTAAATTTTTAAAATGCTACCCATCTCAGTTGTGTACGCCTGTCAATTTCTTTCAAGAAGTTGTTTCGTCCTTGTCGAATTATTTGTCCCAGACAAATATATTAATTTACAACACATATTTGTGTTCCTCAATTGAGATGAACTCAAAAGTTTAAAAAATGTGACAACTTATCACTGAAACTGCATTATTATAAGCTTATTGAAGATGGTCTCCAGGGAGGCCGAAACATGTAATCAGTCAAAATAAATGTGAATCAAAACTATTTTTTTTTTAATTAAAATTAATTTAAAATTAAAAACTTATCATGGCTTCAGTTTTATTCATGTTCGTTTTTAGTTCAATTTCGTTTGACGTATTCATAAATTTCATTTTTAAAAATGGGGAGCAAAGATGGAACCTCCGCGTGGTGCCCCCTGGAAACGGTTATTTACAATGCCGGCCAATCCTTCTACTAGGGAAACTACAACCTGATGATGGTCGGGAGTAACGCCATCGACGTCGCCCACTTCTGGGAAGACAGGATCTGACCCTGTTGTTTCCGACACGATTATATTTACATATATATTTAAAAAATAAAATTAATGTGAAGATTAACTTTATCGGGTTACTTGCCCCTCTTTTCTTTACATTATTACCCTGGCAGCTAGAAAAATAAAGTAAAAACATGCCTACAATGGGCGAGCTGTCTGCGAGTTCGCCAATCTGAATAAATCTCCGGGGGATGAAAACATCATTAGCGGGGGGAGACGCCCCAGGTCAGGTATGACGAGACAAGAGGGGCAAATGCGAAAAGTTAATGAAAGGATCGCAACGAACGCAGGTTACGCAATTCCTTTTCATCAGCTGTGCAATAACGAGACTTTGTATTAAATGCAAGAAAAAAGTAAAAAACCCTTAATTATTCAATCAATTGAAAATTTGGCGTTTTTTTCTGTTCATAATTATCATATATGTGTTTTACTGATTTTTTTAATGTGAGTATTGATGTCAATAAAATTGACTGGCGAATGTGAAAGAAATCCAATACACTTCTTCTTCGTATTATCAATCCGGTCAATCTTTCCAATCAACACACAAACACATAGAGTACACTGCTATCGATCAGTTATGCTCTCCTGCATGCGACTGCAAAAAAACCCGGCATTATTTTTTTATTGCTTGTTTGTACACAACGTATGCAGTCCTGGTTGAGCGTCATAGATCCCACTCGTTTTAATCAGTTCAGCTCTCCTGGATGCGATTAGATATAAAAAATAGTAACAACATGGACTAGTCTTCAACGTAGTATCAATCCGGTGGATTGGTTTGCAGCAACAAAATCTTGCATCGCCATTTCCACTCCTCTCGATCCTCTGCAGTCCTCTTCAGCTCAGCATAAGAGCTACAACTCTTGTCCTCAAACACTTGCTGCTAATACTCTTCTCTAGGGCGTCTTCTACATTTTCTACCCTCAACCATCCGTTCAACGTTTTTGAGTCATATTCGTTATAATATTTTGCTTGCTTTATATAGCGCTTGTTTTAAGCTGCAAGTTTATTTTTACAATATTAAATTAATTTAATCAATAGTATTTCTACTGTCAGTGTCATAAAATATGATATTTACTGTGTTAACTATTGATAAAATTAAAACAACGAGTATTCAGGGTAAGAATCCTTAAAGAAGTTAAAATTTATATAAGTGAATTAATTTCTTATTTATAAGATGTCTTTAAAATGTTATTTTTAAATAAATTAAAATTTTTGCTCGTAGCCATCCATTGTTTTTGATCCCAGTTGATACATGTGGAGCTTCGAGCACTCAATTTAGTACAACGGCAATGACGCTCCTTAATGGCCTACCAGCTCACTTCGATCCTTTTCTTCCGTCCTTTTCCTATTTCCTCGATGGTATTGTTCTCCTAGATCTCTGTGATCTTTGACACGTGTCATCTTATTTTATGTTTTTTGGTTTATATTGTATTTTTATGCATACTTTACGTTTCTCATTCTTTATTATACTATGTACCTTGAAACTGCGATTCTGTTAAATAAATAAATAAAACAACGAAAATGCTTTTTTTTGTACTTATTCTGTGGAATACGCATTAAAAGTAATCAAATATATTCAATAAATAAATAGAATATCGTTATTACCGCAATTCAATTGGCCAATAATTTATTAGTTTCGTATATTCGATTCAATAATAGACTCACGCGCTAAAAATTTATTAACACCGATTTAGCGGCCTGGGGTCTCTATATCCCACCGCATGATTTATATTCAAATACTCTACCTCGGTTAGCGAGCGTTGTTGCGAGACGGTTTCCGAAGAGTCATAAAGCCACCATAAGCCCGGTGCAATTTTTGAGGCATTAACGTGTACAAAGCTCCCCATTATGAGCGCCATAACGGCATGGGAATGACGTAAATCATACCTCAATTGGCTCTCCCATCAATGTACCACCGCACACCCCATGAAATGAGAAATTTAAGTTATTTTATTATTTATCATAGTGATATAGATTTCACATAAAAGCTGACGCCTTTTTAATGATTTTTCAATTCGTAAATTTAATAATATAAGTTTAAAAACATATTAAATTTTGTACTTTATATTATGATTTTAATACATGTATCAAGAAAATAAAATAATACTTAGAACTATTCCACAGTTCAATTTATAATGATAATTTAACTATGCCTAAGCAAAGCTTTTAGAAATAAAATTGTGGAATAATTCTGTATATTCCACTTATAAAATATATTTTATTTATTCAACAGAAAAGATGTTCTAAATTTATTTAAAATATTACTGATGTGATAAAATATCATCAAGAAAATCGATAAAAAAAATGGAAAAGGACTTGAAAACAGGACGGATGTAGTATCAATGCATACTTTAGGTGATTTTCTATTGAGTTTTTAATGATATTGGACGATGAGCTCAACGTTCCTGAAGCATGGACCATCCTAAGAAGCAGTTCAAACCTGTTATTAACTTATTAATGGAACACTTACGTAATATTGGTTTGTTTAGTCTTATATCCCGTTGCTATTTTTAACTAAAATAATTCATTCCTCTTGCACCTATCCACACTATACAAGCTCGTCTTAAATTTGCCGAACATCCATACACGGTTAATGTGTGTCGACCAAGAACTGGCAGTTTGAAAAGTTCCTTCCTTAATGCCACCGGTAAGCTTTGGAATGCCCTTCCAGCGTCTGTATTTCATCCCTCCTACAATCTGGATCTCTTCAACACCTACACGCTGTTAATGTGTGTCGATCAAAAACAGTAAGTTTGTAAAGTTCTTTCCTAAATGCCACAGGTAAGCTCTGGAACGCTTATCAAACGTCTCTGTTTTCTTTTTGATGCAATTTAGATCTCTCTAAGAAACATATGAATATATACTTGCAATTTTTCCAACCTATAAGCAAACATAAACACAACACAAGTTTTCCGCATGCAGCGTCCACCAAAGTGGACTAGTCTCGAATATATATATAAAAGTGTCGGAAACAACAGGGTCAGATCCTGTCTGTCTAGAAGTGGACGACGTCGATGGCGTTACTCTCAGCCATCATCAGGTCTTCGTGGGTGCAGCTACTCGGACACAGCGCACACTCCAGATGGCGTGACAGTATCTGCTCCACGCCGCAGTCGCATTCAGTCTCGACTGATTGTGCTCTCATGCATGTGATTGCAAAAAAAAACGACCAGTGAAACGCGGTTAAGAACAGGCGGTGACCAATACAAATTTTTGTGATCCTCAATGTTGTTTAACTTTGTTAATATAACATAGAACTGCGCGTATGATGTGCTATTGTCGCCGGACAATACTTATATGAAATAAAAAGCCAAGAAAATATTTTCTTTTATTTTATATCGTCCCACCTTTCTTATACAATAAATTGGGCAGATTTCTTCACACAGTGGAGCACGCCTAAAATCAATAACCATGAATTACCTGGATTAACCCCTCAAGGCCCGCGGCTTATTTCCAATGTTATTTTTTTCTCTCCGACTTTTATAACGAAAATCTATTTTTGTGATAAATCATTCGGCGTATATGAACCGCGCCGGAAAGATAATTTTATGAGGCTTTTGTTCCGTACGCTCCGGTCGGTGTGGGAGCGTCAATTTAAAATGTGATTAATGAATTTCTCTTTGGCGGTTTCGCGCGATTTATTTATATTTATTTTGGATTTATTAATAAGCATTGATCCGAGTGAACCGTGTCTTATTGCTTGTCTTAATTTTTGAAAAATATTTTTTTTAATAAATAAACAAACGATTCTATTAAGACAATCATTTTTTTGGAACCGTCTAATTTAAATAATGGGCAGTTATTATTAGGCTAAAGGTCAGTAATAATTACATAAGAAGGTTAGTAAATATAATCATTGGCACTAGAAAATATCAATCGGCAGCAGAAAAATAATAAATTGGCAGGAAACGATTATTGAATGGTAAGGTTGGGTTAGGTTAGGTTTGCATTTTATGGGTAAGTTATTAATTCATTTTACATTCATTATTGAACATATTAGTGCCTTTTTAATTTTAAAACTCACCTCATTCGTACGGACACAGTGGATACTGATAATTTATTTAGTGTACTGCCGATTAATTTTATTTACTGTTTACTATTTTAACTAAGAAGCACCCTGCAGCTGACGGGAGGTAGTCCTAGCACGGTCTTTGGCAATCGGGCTTTCAGCTACGCTGCACCAATGGCCTGGAACTCACTACCGGAAAGCATAAGAGAGCTCAAAGCGGAGGCATCCTTCAGAAGCAGACTCAAGACCCACCTTTTTACTCAGAGAGGCAAAGAAGCGCTTTTGGAATGATCATTCGGTCATAAAAGAGCGCTATACAAATACTAATATAATAATAATAATTATTATTATAACTTACAAACAAAATCTTGAATTAGTTGGTGAACCTTCTACTAATGTATATATTTTTTTAAATTTAGTTTTAATAATTTAGCTTTTTTAACTTTTAATAATTTAACACCATCCCTGACAATTTAACTAAAGTTAGAATATATATTTATATATACTGAAAGTGTAGGCACTTGTACATATTTATTTTTAACTACTTGTCTAAAAAGCTATTTATCAAAAAGACGCTTCCATAAAAATAATATTACGTAGAAAGTGTATCTGAACGTGATATTTTAAATATTAAAAATATAATTAAATAACATATAAAATGTAAATGTAAATTAAAAACTATTAGTTGTTATATTTACAATCTCATTGCTGTATTTTTTAATTGTTTTTTTGCTCCTTGATCCAACGCTACTATAACGTTATATCAACATAAAAAAGTGTTTCACTTTTAATATAGACAAATAAAATCAATATTTTTTTCATACACATTGTCACGTCGATTTATATGAATTATGGATTGATCGGATCAGCGAGACCTTGTTGTTATTGGGTTACCCCATATGGGGGAATCCTATAATCCCTACAAAGCAAAATCAATAACGGCCCAACGATGCAGAATCAATAAGGGTATGGTGAAGCATATTGCTACCATTGTCCCACTCAACAGCAAGGGTACATGCGAGGACCTGGCACCCGTTGCTCGATAACAAAACTGTTTACCAGCTGATCCCCTATTTAGAAGAAAGTAACAAAATACTTTTGGTGACAGACTTTTGATGCTAACCCTTCCCTGGGATGAGCTTTCAGTTAACAAGCTATATTTTCGAAGCGACATGATCTACCATTCATATATTTTAGTATCTAACATAATATTAAGTATCTAAGAAGACTGATACATGCCATTTAATATACTCATATACATCATTGGTAGGCTTTTAGATGAACTCGCAAGATTATTTGTATTCTTACAAATCTGGATTTCTTAACTTACCGGTAAAACTTAATTAAATGTAATATTAGAATGAGTACTTAATAAATTAAATATAATATTGTAATGTATGGAGGATTCTATGCTTACAATATACTTCAGGCCCTTAGACAATTAGATGTATCTATCTACATACAGATGTTTTAGGACAACATATTTGCGTGTTCTTTAGAAACGCTATGTATAGGCTATCATTGCAAATTCACAGTACTATATGCTTACATCTAATTAATAAACTGCTAAATATTTTTTGCTTGGACGTTGGTTTTAAATAAATAGAAAAAAAAACACAAATTGCTGTGATTACCTGAAAATTTAGTAGGTCATTTCTCACAGCTCTGGGCAGAGCTTTTACTATTTCAATTGGTTCTTTTGAATGTAATGGGAGACTTTGCGAGTAGAGGTATAACAACAAAATAAGGTCTTACAATTAGAGCTCGTGGAATAAATCATTTTGCTAACTTATAAGGATTTTATGTTTATAAATAAGTTACGTCACAAACAATGAGGTTCTCAGGATAATCAAGGAAGATAGGCATCTAGTAAGAACCATCGCAGAGAGGCGAGCCCGATCGATCGGTCACATTATGCACCACGATGGTCTTCTTCACGACATTTTGGAGGGGATGGTTGAGGGTAGAAACTGTAGAGGGCACCCTAGACGGGAGTATTTGCAGCAAGTGTTTGAGGACATGAGTTGTAGCTCTTATGCTGAGCTAAAGACGATTGCAGAGCATAGAGAAGAGATCGAGATGCAAGATTTTATTGCTGCAAACCAATCCACCGAATTGATACTACGAAGAATTAGATTATAAGACTTGTCATTTACTTACAGTCATGTAATTTGTATTTGAAATAACTTATTCTTCGTTTATCAACTAAGCGCCAAAGCATACTCCACATAGTGCATAAATCCAATATCAAAATAGCATCCAATAGTCAAAGTCAGATTTCTGGTTATCAATAATTAAGTTCATAAACTCCTCGACAAGCTTCACTTGGACGCAAGAGACTGAAGTAGCAGAGAGCGAGAAGTTAGATTAGTCATTGAATATTGAGCAGCTGAGAAGCTTAGATCAGAAGTTATTTAGGTATTCAATGTTTTATGAATATTTCATCATCATCTGCTCATTGAGAAATCTAAGTCTTCCACAAGAGTCGTCATCCTTCACAACCCACATTTCTTATATATCTGATAAAATTTCTAGTTTTCTTCCGAGTTCATAATTCCCTCTAGCAGGTTTTCATTCTACAGACTGATTCTTGGTTGCCAATCCAACACCTTTTATCTCCAATGATAATCACTTATTCGTCGCTTGCCGCTACATTATGTGTTTTTTGATACCCTCAACTTTTTAACTAAAATATTGTAAGATTAGCAGTAAAAAGATCCATAAGATATATAAATAGAATCAAACAATAACACACTTACGTCTAACCTATAGTAAATGGAACACAGACGTAAGATTGGTTCACTCAGTCTTTTCTACCGTTATTACCACGGTCGCTTAAAGAACTAATTATCCTGCACCCATCCACAACTGACAAACTCGTCTTGCACTTGCCGAATATCCATACACGGTTAATGCGTGTCGACCGAGAATTGGCAGTTTCCAAAGTTCCTTCCTTAATGTCACCGATAAGCTTTGAAATGCTCTTCCGGTGTCTGTTTTTGCTGCTTCCTACAATCTGGATCTCTTAAAGAAACAGATAAATATACACTTGCAATCTCCCCAACCCAAACACAAACACGAACACAACACACGTTTTCTGCATGCAGCGTCCAGCTTCCCTGGTTGAGCGTGATAGAGTGCACTGGTATTGACGGGTTGTGCTCTCCTGCATGCGATTACATAAAAATAATTTAAAATAATAGTCATACAAATATGTGTTATTCCATTATTAAATTCATTTCGAAAAAAAAGTTATAAATCAAAAAGGTAGATATCACTCCATATTCCTTATAATAGTAAAAAAAAATCCCTGTATATTTTATTTGAATCCATTTTGGTCCAGGAAAATTCATAAAATATCAGTTAACCCTCCATTTACTTCAATGTTCAGCCCTTTTCTACCTGGCAACAGCAATTAAAAATATGATATTACTGCGTGGTTAGATATACTAACTACTTAAAACTAAATATTCCTCGTAAATTAATTTTTTTTAATGTATATAAGCTTATTTAAGAAATCCATTTTTCAGTAACGAAAAGTTGTAATTTGTAATCTAATAGTATCTGCGGTATTTTCATCAAAAACATTTCAACTTTACACATTCTGTCGAGTTGAATATGTTAGAAATGCGAAAGACTTTGCGGAATTGTTATCAGACTAGTTGCGTAATTCACAACTTTGGGAAGACTTTCTTGATCATAACGCAATTACTCTTCCTATAGAAAACAATAAATTCGATACCTACAAGTGTAGGCCTTTGTGGAGTCGCCTTGTACGTAATTTAAGTTTTCGCGGTTTTGCTATCATGTTCAATTTTGCTTTTGAACCTTGTTCGATTGATTAAATTATTTATATTTGTTCTCTTGAAAGTATGTATCATATTGCCAGTCTTATATATAATGTTAAATTACTTTTATGTATTAATTATGGAAAGACCACCATAAAAATATTCAATTCATTATGTATATATAATCGTGTCGGAAACAACACGGTCAGATCCTCTGTGCCCAGAAGTGGGCGACGTCGATGGCGTTACTCCCGGCCATCATCAGGTCTTCCTGGGTGCAGCTACTCGGACACAGCGCACACTCCAGAAGGTTGTGACAGGGTTTGCTCCACGCCGCAGTCACATTCAGTCGGTTCGCTATAAAACTGCCAGGCTTTCATTTATATTATATTACCTACTTAACATTCCAAGTGCGTTTATTATTATATCACCATAGTTGACTTGGACCAAATCTTAGATGGATTACCGCCTAGTGCTTACCGCATCTTGAAAGCGACATAACTAATAATCCGTTTTTCTTAAATTTTATGAATTAAAAATTAGCAAAAATATGTAACAGATACAACAGTGATCTCTATTTATGGCCTTAGATTCCTGCCTTGGAAGTCTTCGGAAAACATATAAATGTTCCCAATTGGATCTTTGGGTGTAGATATTTTTTAAATTAATGTTTAAATAAAAGAAGAAAGCATTTTCCCAGAATAATTGAAAAAATCATTTTACTCATTTAAAAAAAAAAAAAAAGTTTTTTTAAATACTTTTAAGATTCTAAATTTTAAATAATTCAGAGTTCTTAAATATTTTTCATTAAATAGCCACGGATCATGCTTACTTTTTGATTATATGACATAACACATAATAAAACGGTATACATTCGTTATTTGATGTATTTTAATTATTTTCTTCATTATTTTTACAAAGCAACCATCTTGTATGGAATCCTTACTTCAATAAACATTACACGAAAAAATAATTTCAGCCGTCCAATTTTTTCAGGCACAGATTTTACAGAATTTACAGAGTGTCCCACAACTATAAAGTCTTCCTTTACCGCCGACACGTCGCTATTTGTCATTACGTTGCTAAGCCTCGTTTTGCAATAAAATTTCGCCCCCTCGTTATTTGTATGAGAAAAGAGGGTTCACGGGAGCCTCCATCCTCAGTGTCCCTATAACAAGGGGGTCTACAACAGTCGACCCCTCCACACTGGGTCGGACTTCTTTGAAACGTGATCCCATTTGGCTGGACCCCAATTTTGATTGTTTCGACCAGTATTTTAGCAAACTTAATCGCATTATCGGAAGACCTACGCGAGGCAGAGCTAATACGGGATAAAGCGAGAACTATTGAGGCTGACAGAGTTTCATGGCGGCATTTCATGACGATTATATGATACTAGACGGGAGTATTTTCAGCAAGTGTTCAAGGACATGAATTGTTGCGCTTATGCTGAGCTGAAAAGGGTTGCGGAGGACTGAAAGGAATGGAGATCGAGATGCAAGTTTCTGTTGCTGCAAACCAATCCACCGGATTGATACTACAAAGAAGAATATGATCCAGTTAGGGGAGCGGAAACGGTGATGGTGATAAATCGATACTTTATCGATTTCTAATACCTGCAGGTAAAATATTAAGATATTAAATTTTTGACTTCGTATTTCTTTTTAATAGTTTACATTTTGTAATTAGCAAGCTTAACATAAAGAGTAAAGTAATTGAAGGTATTTAAACGAAATAATAGTATTCATATGAAAACCGCAATGCTAAGAAATACTTGTAATGTAATTTCCATTCTCGTATACTTCTAGAACGACCACCATTACCAGTTTGTACTCTTATGTTAGTCCTTTAAGTGTTACTACATTATTTATCTGATCGACATAAATCACAGGAATTATTTCACATATGTCTGTGAAGATCATTTTTAATATCGGGCTTGATATAGCTCCTTTAGGCTGGTGCCGTAAAGCCTCAAAAAATAATCTTTTGTCTCTTATTTATTTTCGCTTTACTGTCATGCACATCAAATAATGTTAGTTTTAATTATATAATATTACGCAGGCGTTTGCATACGTCAGGTTATTTGTTATGACAGTTGCTCCATTTCGTGTTGGTGCACCTATCATCTTTTATTTCCTTTTTTGCCGCGACTGTCTTGGGGCGCTGGATGTCACAGTGTCGGCAGTTGTCAATGGACTCGCGCCCTGGCCGGCGAAATGTCATGCCGGTCGGGCGTAGAAATCAAGTTTTTATGATAAACGCGAATTTTGCTTCGAAAACAAGTTCTTTGTATTGTCAATCTGCTCCTGCATTCTGTCACGCAGTAATTCGATGTCGAATTCCAAGAGGAGGATATCACTATTATAAACAAAACTTCCTAAAATGGAAACGGGAAAACAATAATCAGTCTATTTAAAGTAAAACGTGTTGCTAGGCTGCATAATCCAGTAGTAAAAGCGTTTATTTGTCATTCAGATGCCGTCAATTCAAAATCCGACCAAGCTTGATTTTTTACAACTCTACATGCTCGCAATTGGGCTGAGTCACCCCTTAAATAAAAAAGAAGTATTCAGGCAACGGGAGCGTCAGAATCATCATCGAATCTCCTTAAAAACCCTGATTATTGAACACCCAAATATTTACCTTGTACTACAGGCGCAGTCTATTCAAATTCGCGGGCTCTTGCCCTGGAAGATCCCGGGAACCATCTTTATTCCTATGTGGACCTCAACGTATACAAGATAATACAGGTGTTCTGGAACAAGGCATGAATAATCTGAGCATACAGAACTGTGAAAAATCAATTCACGGTAGTCATATGATACAAATATAGTGGTTAAAAAAGTAAATCTTTAACATAATTTCTCATAATGTTTATACCTGTACTTTTTCTAGCAAATCACTTATAAAACATAATCTGAAATAATGGCCAATATTCCACTTATTTATTCCGCATACCTAACATCTGTAAATCTGATTTGTGTATAAAAATATATTAGATACTCGGGATTTCTATTTTCAGGCAAGGAGAAAGAGCCCGGAGCATAATTTCACGGATCATTATATCGGGTTAATTGCTTGGAAAACTGGTTCTGGTTCAAAATGAAATTAGCTAAACGAACCCAAAGACAAAATATGCTTTTGCTTCACAACACGGGGGCTATTTTTGTTTACAAATCACCACTTTAAATTCAAAGAAGAGACTCCTGCGGCGAACTTCGGGAAACATAAATTTCTCGAGTTTTTTTCGAGCTTCCGTAAAACTATGAAAATAAAAATAACGAACCAATAAAAATACATCGTTTTTTATTCTATTTGGCTTAGCGTTTTGGTAATATGAGGCATTTATTTTAGTTTAAGAATATTGATTTATTTTTTTGTAATATAATACATAATATACTGAACTAAATATTAAATATTAATGTACGGACATGGTTTTAGTATATTTTTGACATATATACTCGTATATTAAATAAAGTCTTGTTAGTTACACCATTAATAACTCACATATATGAACGGCAGAACCGATTTTTATGAAATTAAGTTTATTGGATTTGTCTTGATCACGGTAAATAACTAACATTATGAAATAAATGAAAAAAATCACGGGAAAAAATTAAGAATATTTTTTTTTACATTTTGTATAGACTGGTTTCGATGATTTTTTTAAATAAATAATTTAATGAAATAAACTCGGTGTTATGCACAAGAAGAATACGACAAGGTTGAAGAAAAGTCTTGCTTCAACGAAATTACTTTCATATCTACGTTATTAAAATACTACTCCTTTTTTTACAGATTTTTAGTTTTCAAACGGTAGGAAGTTCACCGGGTCTTTTTTATATAATCGCGTGCAAGAGAGCACAGCCAGTCAAGACCGATGCACTCTATGACGCTCAGCCAGGGAGGCTGGACGCTGCATGTGGGAAACGTGTGTTGTGTTCGTGTTTGTATATGAATTGGGGAGATTCAAATGTATATTTATCTGTTTCTTGAAGAGATCCAGATTGTAGGAATGAGGAAACACAGACGCTGGAGGAGCATTCCAAAGCTTAAGAAAGGAACTTTGGAAGCTATCAGTTCTTGGTCGACATACATAAACCGTGTAGGGATGTTCGGCAAGTATAAGACGATTTTCTCGGTTGTAGGTGAGTGCAGGAAGAATTAGTTCTTTAAGTTCCGAAGAGCAACGACCGTGGTAATAACGGCAGAAAAGACTATGCGAACCAATCTTACGCCTGTGTAAGAGTGTCATTGTTTATCAATCGAATTGTTCTTCTATGAAATGAGTCAATTAAGTTTAGAAGGTATTTTGGGGCTCCAATCCAAAGGTGACTGCCGTATTCAAGGATAGGTCAGATTTGTCCTTAATAAAGGAAGAAGAAGTTGTTTTCTGTTGAAATACCGACGTGATCTATATAATACACCTAGTTAGAAGAATTAGAAGCGAGACCGGGTTTATACTTAGTTGACTCGTAATATTTGACAGCTAGTATTATAATATTAGGCGGCTGTTTCACCTAGTAGTGTACTCTCTACTCAAACAATTTGAGTAATGTATTCAAGAGTACATTCGAAAACTAAATATTTTTATTAAATAAAATGTAATAATCAGTGAATTAAGGAAACATATTTCAGTGAAACATTAAAGTCCAAAACGCTTAGTAAATTAATGAATAATCAATTTCTCGAGTCACCTAAGCTTTTGATTGAAAAGGCTTAAGACTGTAAACTACTGTACTCTAAGGAGTTTGTTAAAAGATGTCAGGTAACACTTTGAAGGTGTACAAGGAAAACGATGTTCCCTTTGTTATAATTTTGAATAACTTAGTCTTTCACTATATCACGTTTGTATATAATATGTCTTTCCATTTAAAACATTTTTCTTCATTTTCAATTGTTAAATACATAATACACATAATTTTAATATTACCAGCACTAGTATCAATAGGTGCATTGTATTTAAGGGCAGTGATACTAAAAATGTGTCAATTTAAAGGTAGTTTTCGTTCAAAACTAACGGGTTGTACTCGATGTTGCTCAGAACTGTTTTTTCATATTAAAATAGAGTTTGATTGAGTTGTATTTTTTTAATTATACAGAAACCTCCTCGGATGCGTAATTAATGTATTGATATCAACTTGTTATATATCTTTCAGGCTGATGCCGAAAAGCCTCGATAAACTATCTTTTGTCTCTTATATTTGTTCGCTCGCCTGACATGCACATCTTATGATTACAGTCTTAATTTTATATATGATACACAGATGCTCCATATCTTGTTTGTTCAGCTTTCAAATATAGTTTCTTATTTAGCCGCGATAATCTTTGGGGCGTTGACTGTTAGGCTCCCCGTCAGTCAGCTCGTGACAGTCTCCGCCCGGCCGCTGCCCACGATACAACATGTTACGGTCGGGCAGGGAAACTGAATTCTTAATTGTAAATAAACGTGAATTTTGCTTCTAAGCAAGGTCTTTGCTTTGCGACCTGCACTTACATCTTTTCTCTACGCGTCCCGATGACAACCCCGCGACCTGTTGTCACCTTTTTCAAGATGGTGGATGTCATTATTTACAAAATTACATCGTGATTGGATAAAGTAATTCACATACATACAACGTACATACATTTTAATATATAATTTAAAAAGTGCATAAAGTAAAAGCTAAAAATATAAATAACATCAATCTCTTAGAAATAGTTCAACTTAAATGGCCATTAAATGTATGTTGTACACATATGGAATCGCAGCTGCTGAATTTTCTTTATTATTGTAGTGTCCAGAATCCAGATGGTCTCGGATAAGGAAAATAAGTTATCAATTACTAAAACCATATGCTCCTGTAGACCGGATTGGATGATGGTGTTCCTCCAATACGACTAAACTCAAAGCTACTCCAATTCATTGTTTCTCAAAATCAACAATTTCAGTCATTCATCATTGTCTCTTGGCAGTGATGGATTGAGGAAGGCTACAAGTTAGTAAAAAAGGAAGTCTCTTAAATAGAGGCCACAATTTACGTGATCCATGTAAATCAAGGTAAATAAATAAATATTTATTGTTTATAATGGATCTCAAAGTGAATGCTGAAGACATTAAAAAAACTAGTTGTTAGTAAAAGATTTGAAAGCTCGCGTTGTCGGTTCACTAATACGGTTAGTATTCACACCGTTTCAAAAAACGTCACCAAAAACGACAAAACGACACAACTCACAATAATTTACTCCCCGCACAATACAACGGGAAGCCATTGTGATAATTTACTGCAGTAGTTGATACAGTGTTAGAGGGAGGAGTCGTGTTATTATTGTGAATAGAGTTCGGGAGGAAATGTTCAGAATGTCACAAATGCCAGCGGCTGACGTCTCTATGGTCATGATTTATGGCCTCCTGCTTCTGTGGACTTAGTTGTCAATCCTACCACATCCTTCCTGGCAGCTGACAGTGTCATAACTCATGTGTTGAGAGTGGAGCAGTTTTTTAAACAGCGTCAGTGAATCATAAGAGCATTAATATGAAGGAATGACATTGGAATGGACAGTTAAAGGATGGTACAACGATTTATTTACATGTTTATAAACGCAGAGAGGGCGCCCTAGACGGGAGTATTTGCAGCAAGTATTCGAGGACATGAACTGTAGCGCTTATGCTGAGCTGAAAAGGGTTGCGGAGGACCGAGAGGAATGGAGATCGAGATGCAAGATTCTGTTGCTGCAAACCAATCCACCGGATTGATACTACGAAGAAGAAACGCATACATTAGACTTCGAATACCTGCAATGGTCATCTTTAATGCTTGACAAGATTGGCTGGACGCTGCATGTTAGAATGATGTGTAACGTGCGTGTAGGAAGGAGTATTTATTTATTTAATCCTCTTCGTAGTATCTATCCGGTGGATTAGTTTGCAGCAACAAAATCTTCCATCTCGATCTCCTCTCTTCTCAATCCTCTGCAACACTCTTTAGCTCACCATAAATGCTACAACTCATGTTTAACTCTTGCTGCAAACACTCCCGTCTAGATCGCCCTCTGCAGTTTCTTCCGTCAACCATCCTTTCTACAATTTCGTGAAGAAGACCATCGTGGCGCAGGATGCGACCGATTCATCGGACTCGCCTCTCTAAGATGGTTCTTACTAGGTGCCTATCTTTGTCTCATTGGTCGTGTTTATTTAATATACTCGTAAATAAGCGGCTTCAATATGCTATTTTGGATGAGATACCACATTTTGCTTACGGCATATAGTTGGTAGTGTTGAGTTGCTTCTTAGTACCAAATCCTCCTTAGTGCTTTGGCAGATTTGGACTAATAATTTGATATATTTAAAAAAATGTGACTTCCATATTCTTATAAATATTCCTCGTATATATCTCTTTCAGATCTACGGATCTCACTTTGGTGTCTTTAATAACCATATGTTTTCAGATATATATTTCTGGTACAGAAATGTCTTGTAACAATGGCAAGTGACTATGGCAACTGATTGAATTGTTAGTGGTGGCAATTTGTGGTGACCATACGATACAGATATGGAACACAACATACAAATTAATAATGTAAATATGTTCTTAAATCGATAGGATTATTTAATGCAGAATACTATTGTTATTGATTTTTTAGAAATAGACTAGAGGCCATTGAGATGTGATCATACAGAAGAATTCTCGGAATTTCCTGGAGAGACCACGTCACGAACAATGAGGCTCTCAGCATAATCATAGAAGATAGACACCTAGTAATAACCATCTCAGAGAGGTGAACCCGATGGATCGGTCACATTATGCGCCACGATGGTCTTCTTCACGACATTGTGGAAGGGATGGTTCAGGGTTGATACTGCAAAGGGCAACCTAGACGGGAGTATTTGCAGCATGTTTTCGAAGACATGAGTTGTAGCTCTTATGCGGAGTGGAGGTTCAGATGCAAGATTTTGATGCTTCAAACCAATCCAACGGATTGATACTACGATAAAGATGAATCACTTAAATGTTAATAATGTTACAATATAATAGTAGTTAACATACTTGACATATTTGTAAAGATATTTTGATTTCAAATTTTATAAATGGAATATTTAAGCATTAAGTAGGATTCTCTTAGAAATGCATACATTAAAAGAAATAAAAAATACGGTATTCGTAACAAAATAGTCCCAGATTAATACCTCCAATTGACTGCCCTAAAAAAGCTTATTTATTTGAACAAACCGCCGCGTTTCAAGTTATTTCCAAAATGGCGTACAAACAGACGGTTATAAAAAACGTACAAACGAGGTAAAATAATGGGTTATCCGAAATCATGTTATTCAAAATAGCCTCACGGTGCGTTCGAAGGGGACAGTTAAACCAAAAACGAATCATCTCGTTATCGAGAGTACGTGTACGCTATAAACTACAAAAAGGCCATCCAGCAGCGGTCGCCCAACAAGGCTTTCGATTACCAACGACATACCTTTGCGCTCTCCTACCGTGGACAGTCCATTTTTAACTAGCCGCATATACCTGAACTTGTATTGTGTATGCATATGATGCCGTTAAATTCGTAAACTAACTTTTTACGTAAATTCGTCAAAAACTTGGCAAACACGTGTTAAAGGCAAGCTCGTAAAATATGTTAATTTTCTGCATTGTGTGAGTTTTTGTCAAATAATTTCAAAGAGGTTTGAAACACACCAAAAGTATGTTGTAACTGATTTATCATCAAAAGCATATTATTGTTCTAAAACGTCAAATTCAACCAACTCAGTGTTTCCAGATCAGGCAGTATCAGTGGTCTGTGTGTTATCCAACATAAGAGCAATTTCTACCAACCAGAGTTGGTAGAACAAAGGACAACATCGAGCGGTGGGGAATTCGTCGGCAGAGAGAGCCACTATTGTGCGACTGCGGAGACTTGCAGACCGCCTCACAACTTAGATCCTGCTCCATGTGCCCAACAAGCTGCACACCTCAAGACCTAATGCTAGGCAGCACACGACGTTGCCAGATACTGAGCGAAAATAATTTGACGTCGCTGACACGAAGAAGAAGAAGAGCAAAATCAGGTAGGATCTTAGATATAATGAGTCTACAGAAAGCTGCAAAGCAGTGGATCTTCCTGCTGCAGGACTTTTTATGAGTTTATGTTGCTTTGGGTTTATGACATACAATTTTCCAGTATTCACAGTGTTTTCCACGTCCGCCAGATAATGTTTTTACCAATAGGGAGGCTCGTCTTTTGAAATAATTAGTATTCCAGAACAACTGGCTGCCAGAGCTAGAATCTTTCAGTCTGGACAACTCGGACAAAATGTTTTTTTCCACATCATTTTCCTATCTTGTCGGTGGTATTAGTTTTGTGGCAAAACCGCACCCACAGAGCGCGCAAACTCAGCCCTGCCAACGGACCGCAGTCGCGCTCCATACCTTGAGGTGCAACGTTCTGCGCGAAACGCTCACAAACTATGATGCTACATCTCTTCCATGAACAATAAGTTAGTAAAAATAACTGTTAATCGATTTCTGTGTTTTTTCCTTATTTTATTATTTTCACGCCTTTTATTAACTTTATAATTTGTACTTATTCTTCATTATATTTGTATGTAGTGTGAAATAAATAAATAAAACTGCTTTATGACTTCGATTCGGGAGAAATAGCTTACTTAATTTTTTAAAGTTCATTACTTTACTGAACATGAGAGTGAGTATTAATTGTCTCTTCTCTCTCTTGTTATCCTAACAGTCTGTTAACCATATAGGACTACTATTAATAATATTTAAAACACACCGACAACTGAACTCGATACATATTTCATTACAGTCAAGCGATATACCGTTTTGCCACACCTTCAGCTAAATTATTATTTAATACATTATACGATATACATACAAGAATGGTCAAGGCTCGGACAAATATTCCGAGACACTTAAATAAGAGATTGGATCGCTGCTGAGAAATTCCCACCAAGTTACGGTCAAATAAATTAGTGAGGGGAGGGAACCCTTCACAGTTTGGGAATTCTCGGTGACGACATTATTTTCGATTTAGATTTTTTCGTTTATTATTCATGCAAGAGACAAGCATAAAAATAACGACACTTTGATTTCACGGTAGTCAGAAGCGAAACAAAAATATCCACTTTAAAAGTAGTAAGTATATGTTTAGTTATAACTGCATAGTTTAATCATTAAACCTAGCCTCATTACATAAATAATAATCATCATCATCACCATGTTCGCTCCGTTAAATGAATCATATGCTATAACATTAAGGCTATAAACTTACAATACTTGGTGAAACTGCATAATTTAAATTTTAAATTTATTTTAATTTAAAAAAATTAGCAAATTAAAAATATTTACTTTTGATTCAAATTTATTTGAAACGATTACATGTTTCGGCCTCCCTGGAGACCATCTTCAATAATTTTATTTTTTAATTGAAATTAATTTAAAATTATAATTATGCAGTTTCACCGAGTATTGGCAGTTGATAACATTAATGTTAATATGTATTGATAATATAATTAATATTCAATCAATTTAGATACTTTATACCGGAAGTTCTTAAGAACGTAATATATTATATGAAGCATTTATAAAAAAACAATTGGCCTCTTTGAAAGGGTCAGAATAAAATTTCCAAGAAAGGGTAAGGCTTTGTTCTGTATCAGACAACTTCTGTATTCATCATCATCATCATCAGCCTGTGTCCATCCGATGTTGAACGTAGGCCTCCCGCATGAGTCTCCATCCTCTTCGATCATCCGCCTTCCGCATCCAGGTCACTCCCGCTATTCTTCTTATATCGTCAGTCCATCTTGTAGGGGGTCGGCCAATGCTTCGTTTGCCAGTTCTTGGGCGCCATTCCAATACTATTCTTCCCCATCGACCGTCGTCTCTTCGACAGATATGTCCTGCCCATTGCCACTTGAGTGTGCCTATTCGTTGGGTAGCATCCACTACTTGAGTTCTTCTGCGTATTTCCTCGTTTCGGATTCTATCTTTTATTCTAACTTCCGTATTAAAATGGAGTAAAGAGTCAGGTGAATATAAATTTCTTAGCTTTTAAATCAAAACTTTTAATTAACTATATTATATTTTATATTAATAACGTAGTATTAATATTTTTTGACATATTAGTAAGAATGTTACAAATTTGTGCTCTAAATAATAAAGGTATGTCTATTTTATGTTTTGATACTAAATGAAAAATTCTTAATTTCCATCAACGCCATCTGCGTCCAGCGTTTTGTCTGATTCTTTATTAAATTTATAAGTTTTACGTGAGAATTTTTTAATATAGAAGAAATAAATTAAAAGTGTATGACGATGAAAAAATATAAGAAAGTTTAAGATTCAAGTAGATAATTTAAACTTTTGTAAAGTGATATATATAACATACATTTTCAATGATGTATATTTAAGAGAATTTTATTAATATATTATTATTAGGTATTCTACGAAGAAATATTTAAATATTTAACAAAAAAAACATGTATTTAATTTAATAACACATGGAATTAGTATATATATTTTTTTATAGTAACAGGAAAATAAAGTTTACATTAAAAAAGGAGTGTACTAGTATCGAAAGTTCGTTGAATTTGTTGAAAATCTAAGATTAATTTACTCATATAATCATATGAAATTAAAGGAAGACCTGATGATGGCCAGAAGTAACGCCATCGACGTCGCCCACTTCTGGGCAGACAGGATCTGACCCTGTTGTTTCCGACACGATTATATATATATATATAATCTTCTAAAAAATGTATATATGCAACACTTAAATCAAAGATGAATCCCACGCCACACACAAGATCTACCTTTAAGTGGCGTGGAAAGCGAATTTCCAAAAAAATAAACAATAAAAAAAAAAATGAATGTAATACTGTCAATAAAATCTTAAATGTATCCTATTATATTTGATTAAATAAAAAAAAAAAAATATATATATATGAAATTAAAAATATATTTTTTTAAATTCCAATTATTTCTAGTGTCTATACTCCTTTGGCAAGTACCTATAATACTCGTTTATCTCGCTTTGAAAGTTTTGGTGTATAAATTATACGGTAAATAAGCTTTATATCTGATGGTAAATCATCTCGATAATTGAGCTGTTTACATCGGTCCCAGATTTGTCAGTAAGAACTCCAAAGTGTCAACCGCAAGATCAGGATATCTGGCGTCACTCACTTCAGTCACTATCTCGAGAGAATCTCAGGAAAGCTCGGGCATGTGATGGTTCAGACATAGTTCAAGCCTTTTTTATTTTACAATTCTAAGAAATCTCTCAGAAGCAAAATCTATTTAATATATATATATATATACATGTACTTACAAAGGTTGATACCAAAATGACCAATTTCAGAATATAAAATATTGATACACTAAATAAAATGTAATATTTTTTGTAATTATTCATTTAACCGATTAATTGGGTAATACAACATATAATTAATGTAATTACGTCGGTGTTGGATAATCATAGTTCATCATTATTGGACGTGCACAAATATTTGAATTTTGTAACCGCCTGATACTGATTCTATGTCGTTGGTTACGTTGATCAGTTTCAGGAACATATGATATAGGTTTCTGGAGAATCACGCTAATTATAACATATCCATAAAAATCTTAATTCAAACAATCACCCAAAACACCGAAAATACGTCTCTTGTACTAAATATTCAGTCTCTATTCAGATAGTGAGAAGATATGCTGATTCAGGGTTGTTGCCATAGAAGTTGTTTGGAACCACAAATTTATATACTCGAGTATACCGCATGATGAATGTCTGGGAAATGAAAATAAACAGAACTGAGTAGCTGTAAATTGTCATGACGATTTGAGGTATTATTTGCGATGTTTATTTATCGGAATTTTAAAGCGTTGGGGCGATTAGACCAACGCTCTCGACACCAACATCGTTTGCTCTTAATATGCTGCTCAAATTGATCAATATGTATATATAATCGTATCGGAAACAACACGGTCAGATCCTGTCTGCCTAGAAGTGGGCGACGTCGATGGCGTTACTCCCGGCCATCATCAGTCCTCCTGGGTGTATCTATTCAGACACAGCGCACACTCCAGAAGGTGTGACAGGGTGTGCTCCACGCCGCAGTCACATTCAGTCGGTCCGCTGTAAAACTGCCAGGTTTTCATTTGTGTCCTCGTCTTGCACACTCCGCTCCGAAGTCTGTTAAGGGACCACCATATATAGTGATCAATAATACAAGGTAATATAATAAACAACAAACGGTAATCTCTTGAAGATTTATCATTCGTCCAATGTTTTTAAGCTTTCGTTATTTAACAATGACAGTAGTTACAATTTGTTATAATTATTAGTCTTGTTAAAAGAATTAGTGATAAAAAAAACATTGTTTAAAATGTGACGCATTTTTTTTCTAGTAGTTTTTTCAGATTGGAACTCAGTATTTAGAGCTTTGGCAGTGAAAGCTTCGCCCGTTACGCCATAACATGTCGCTTCCCGAAAATGATCCCTTACCCGGTTATCAGCGGTTGGCGATCACCGGCTGAAGGTATGTCTCTATAATGAGAATATATCGTCGGTCGTCGCTGCGTCTCGGGCGGAATGCGCTCGGATGCCAGGGCCGCTGTTGCTTGACGCATCCAGAGAGAGCTTTTTGTTGCTCAAAAGTCCGGTGCGAGCTTTCGAGCCATACAAGTATCGACGGCGTGAGCTTAACGTATCTCTGGTAATTTATTTTTTACAAATATTATTAAATATTTATTTTTGCTGAAATATGCATAATAATTGTAACCATACAGATACGTTCTTTAAATTAGTAGTTGTGAGAAATAAAAAATAATATTATCCTGTTCGCATCGATACCCGATATTTGCCGTGTAAGATTCCCCTACCGTTGACATCGGTAGGCGTGATATTTCTATTTGCTACTTTCTAAGAATAGTTTTTTATGCATCATCTGATAACTAAAGGATTCAAGAATCAATGTGATATATGAAAATAGACCAGATAATAACATTTATGCTTCAAATACTAGTTTTAAAATTGACAGTTTAATTTGTATTCCACCAAGCCGTAATGAAAGGGTTAATGTATTGAAATGTTCATTATTTTATTACATCCACATATTTGACAATTTTTAAAGAAAATCAGTTGCTGGGAAGGATTATTTAAACCAAATCTAGCCTAACTTAACTTTACATTACTTAACCTTTTTTTTTGTAAACACATACAGGAGAATACCGTCAAACGGTGATATTAATTCTGAAGTCTCATCTGTGGAAGTCTATGACGCTTACCATGCTGCATATGGTTAAGCACTGCATGTGGAGTGATTGATCCACTAACGATATAAACTACAGACCGAGATTCACGCATCATCCTTATTATTACAGGAATTTACTATGAATGGTAGAAATGGGCTTTTTGTTCGCTCTCAACGTCAAATATTTTAAAAGCAATTCACTATAAATTTCTATCAATTAGTTCAATTAATTTGTGATATACATTTTTATGCTTAATGGTGGCGGCTCGCGATATTCATGTCCTCTAGTTAAAGGAGCGGATACGGATGATGACGATAATATTTTGTCACAAAACACCTCCTAAGCCCAAGCTATATACTCGTATGTTCCTGTGAATAGTTAACCAAGTAATATATATTTATAAAACTGTTTGAAACTCAATACAACTGAAAAAAAAACAACGAAAAATTGCTTTCACTAACGCAATTCCTTTAATGGATTTTAAAAAATAATTATTTACATAAAACTATTTTATATTGTGACATATAAAAAAAAACAATATGCTTAAACAGATTGTTTGTAAAACATTCTGGATTCAACATACCTTCAGATTGATTGTTCCATATATCATCAAATGACTACGATGGTGTAAATCTTAGAGCAGCGCTTGATTGCTTATCCACTTCAACAAAGCTCTCTCTCTGAAGTATCCGAGCTTTATAGCATCGTTTTGTCATTCTTTTAATTTTCCACCCAGAGCGTCGCACCGGTCCGCAATTAGGAGTAAATAAAGTTGGAAGAGGCGGATAAAGCTCGATAAAGCTCTACAGCACCTCCAGATAAGAGCCTATCGATGTTTTTACTCCTGCGCATTTTTAACGTGTGAATTCGCAAAGCTCCCCGCGGATTATTAAGATTTTTCTCTCACGCGCATTGAGGAAAGAAATTAAATAAAAACTTATTTTCAATGTTTTTTTTTTCGTAAATTATTTATTCCAAGCATATTTTTGTAGCATTTTACTAATTGCTTAATAAAATACATCACTCATACTGCATAGAATGTATTTGTGGTGGAGTTAAATTCTATGCAGTTTATCGGTATAATTATTTGTCGGCGGGTTCAATGATCAAAGCGTTTGCTTTGCAAGCCAAAAGCAGTGTGTTCGATCCCCGACGAACATTAAAAAAAAGGATTTTTAATAGATTTTTGAGCTCTAAAATACCCTTGTTAGTGTAAATTTTTAATTTAAAGCAAGTTTTAATTTTAAGTAAATTTGATCTATGTAAAATACCAGCCATAGCCTATCAATATAAATTGGTAGCAGACAACAGTAAAGATCACCCATTCATAGTAAATTCCTGTAAATTGTATACAATGAGTTTTATGAACCATGCCTTGCATATAATTTACATTGTAGTGGTGCAATTATTTGATTTGAAGAAAATTTTCAAAGAAAGTAACGGATACCGTAGCTTTTAATCCTACAGGTGGTCAAGAAACAATGTTGGACCAAGCTGAGATATACAAAAAAGTAAACATTATTTTACAAATACATAATGAATGATAGTTGTGGCCAATGTTGGAATACGTGCCAGATGAGGTGTTCACAGATCGTGTGGCAGTGTTGGGCTTCACTGTTAAACATTCTTCTAGTGGTGAGTACGCAGCGATCTCGTCCCGCGGCTAATAAATTAATTATACGAACAAAAAAGCGCTTGCTGTAAAGAGATCCTCTGGACAAATATATCTTATCTCCAGATCGGTCCATCAGTGCGGACATGCCCTTAGTTTTATTGCAACGAATTAACTGACAAATCCACTTTTTAGTACTTACCCATACTTGTACACTCCGTTACCCAGATCCCAGTTCAGACAACTTCTTCCAAATCAATTTTGTATGGAGGTTCAGCAATTTTTTTAATTTTATCTAAAATTGGTTTTGGTGGATTATTTAGATATTATAATTGAAGAAACAAAGCAATATTTAACAAATTGATACATGTTATTGTTTACCGTGGATACTGTGTTGTTTTTTGAGAGAAATTTTATATAAGATTATGTTATATGGATATTTTAAATTATTTATTAGAATATTATTTTATTATTTCAATATTCTAATCTACTTTTATAGATTATTGACTATATTACAATATTATCTATATACAGTATTATTTATTGCAATATATTCTATTTAATATATATATTAATATAGAAGATCAGAGACGAGTCGGCTCAGGTGGAAGAAATTGGCCGGTGGCCGAGCGGTATAATAACCTGGGCAAAATGGTTGGTTCCAAAGGTCCGCGGTTCGCATCCCGCTCCCACCGATATTTTTTCTGAATGAATTGACTCGTTTAAGGATTTTTATATATAGTATATGTATATAAGATTATGTTAGATGTGAATTTATATGTTCGTATCAATTTGGTACAACGGCAATGTCGCTCCTAAATGGCCTTCCAGCACACCTCGATCCTTTTCTTACATCCTTTTCCTCTTTTGTTGATGGTATTGTTCTTCTTGATCTCTGTGATCTTTGACACGTGTCATCTTTTTATTATTTTGTGTTATTTTTATTTTTTATTATTTTATCTATTTATTGTATATTTATGTTTACTCTGTTTCTAAATATTTGTAAAAATTGGAATTTCGATTCTGTATATAAATAAATAAATAAATAAATAAATAACATTAAATAATTATAGAATTGTGTCTTAATTTATATTGTTTTTTTTTTTAGATAAATGATAATAATTCAAAACAAACAACAATGATAAATTAATACATTTTCTGACGAATACTTTCTAAAATACATAGTACTAATTTAAATTTTCATGGGTGTGATATCGTCTTATTTCTCGTACATAGTTCATGAGGATCGTTATATATTTGGTGTAATTGGTTGTTATTTAATATAACTTTAACAATATATGAGTTGTAGCCCTTGAGCTGAGCTACGGAGGATTGCAGAGGATCGAAAAGAGTGGAGATCAAGATGCAAGATTTCGTTGCTGCAAACCAATCCACCAGATTGATATTACGAAGAAAAACAATACAAACACATGTAGATAGTTGAACAAATAGTATGTTTATTTTTTATAACAGAAATAATGTCATTTATTTAAAATAAACGTCCGTGAAATAACTCGACGTCGAATAATATGAGATATTTCTATGCAATATTTCAAATAGTAAGAGTTCTTAAACGACTCATTACACTCGGTGAAATGGTCCAGAACAACCCTTTCGTTACGCAACTCCACTTCCTGTTTGGGTATTTACCGGGGTTTTATTTTAAACGTTTATTGGAATACCCTGAATGGCTTTCACGCCATGTTTAAATAACCGGCAAGTATGATAGTTTAGTCACGCCAAATAAAGGAAGAAAAGGTATAATACCATTAAGGTTAATTTAAAACATAGTCATAATGCCTTAATACTGACAGTACTTCAACAGACTTCGGACCGGAGTATGCAAGACGAGGACGCAAATGAGGGCCTGGCAGTTTTACAGCGGACCGACTGAATGTGACTGCGGCGTGGAGCAGACCCTGTCACACCTTCTGGAGTGTGCGCTGTGCCCGAATAACTGCACCCAGCAAGACCTGATGATGGCCAGAAGTAACGCCATCGACGTCGCCTACTTCTGGGCAGACAGGATCTGACACGATTATATATATATATAATACTGACATCACCATGATGTGGCCCTTGCTGGCTGGTACCGAAAACCTCGATATACAATCTTTCGTCTCTGATTTCTGTTCGCTTGACGTACATGAATGTGTCCGCCATATTGTCATTTGGGACTAGTTATATACACGCCGCGGCAGTTGTGTACGGACGGCCGAGAAGGTCGCATTACATCCGGCGGCATGTCATTCCGCCTGGCCGGAAGCTTGTAAAGCTTATCATAAATATAATCATTTTTTTTCTATAAGAAAAACTTTGTTTTGTTGACCTGCTCCTCAACATGCCCTCATACGACAGAGTTTCACCTTTTTGGGAGAGAGGAGGACATAAATACCTTACAATTCGTCGCTCGACACTCAAACCGGGCGGACGTGTCTAGTCATCCTACCTACAGAATGGCGCACAGTTGCGATTGTGATATCGCGCAAATACATCGTCGCTTAGACGAACACTGATTGCTGCTGGAGCGGCTCTTAAAGGTAGTTGGATGCGGGAAGGAAGATGCACTGGCATCCGTTGGTGTGGACCCTCCACCCAACCCAACAAGTCTGCCGAATTCCCGCAGAAGGCGCTTGCCTCGAGCGTGCGAAACAATTCCGGCTACCTACGCTGAAGCTGTCAACATTCCTGTGTCGCCATCACTTAACTGTGACAGCAGAAACTCCGAGCCTGCCGTCAATGAAGCCACTTCGAGTGAGGCCACCCAAAAGGACTCCTCGGAAGATACTATCGAAGGAGCCCCTGCTGTTTCGAGCAAGACTCCCAAGGACTCCCGTTCTAAGCCAGGACGAATCATCGCTCGAAGAACTGGAGGACCTGAGTGCGTTCTCCGTGGATGTCCTCTCCCTGCCCTGAGTAATCTTTCCGGGGAAGTTCACCGCTCTAAGTTGAAACGCGCCTCTCCTGATGGAGAAAGGCATCAACATTCAGCACGTCTGGTGATCCGTGGTTCTGCAGCTCCTTCAAAGAAGGTTACTGGAGTGAAGATGGCGTATCTTCACGCCAAGGGTCTTCACCCAGATACATCGGCTGAAGACTTGCAGAGCTTCTTGGCAGTGACCGCTGCATTCAATCCGAATTGGATGACCATCAAGAGGATTGTCAGCAGATGGACGCTGTCAACTTCTTCCAAAGTCGGGGTCATCGTGACTTCGCTGGAGTCTCTCATGGAGCCTAAGTGTGGCCTGAAAGGACCATCGTTCAACCCTAGATACGTGTAAGACAATAGAATCACAGTGAACAGTGGTTGAAACCAACTTAAGTGAAGATATTGACATATTTAGTGTAATATTGCTTCAGATTCAGTGCTAGTGTTGATAGATGCAAAATGTTGGACGTTTGATGTTGTGACAATATTGCCCTGTTACTTGTGTATCAATCATAATATACTTATGACAGGGTTTTTGTTTTTACAAGTCAAACTATTTATCTTGAGTCGATACTAGAATTCTAAGGCACGCGAAAGCTGACTTAGGGTGGGCTCTTTAATACTGGTTTGTTTTATCAAGATTCGCATTGTTTTCATTCAGTCAACATTTGTGTGTAGTAATTCAGTTATAAAAGGCGAATATTTTATTTGTGGACTTAAAACATTAAATAACAAGGTCAAATCATGCTTCTAATAGAATGGCTCTAGAAATACAATGTTAGAGGTAATTTTTCTGATAATCTCCCATCTTGCAATGTTTATTTCAGCTTCAGCATCTTTAACGTGTAAAAAACAATTCGTAATATCTCTTTCTAGGCATTCTTTGGTCGCCCTCAGAACCCGGCGGTAAATCGCTTTACGGCGTGACGCCTTAATTTATGTTGGCAGCACTAAATTATCATTTCACCGAGAGCCGAATCTTCTTGCTGGAAGACCGTATCGGCAAACTGCTCTTATTTCCATGGCAATTACTAAAAAGCAACCTTAAAGCTTAACCGTATAACTTAAGCAAAGACATCTTCATTTTAGCAGAAAAGCTATTGCACAAAAATTACGAATATTATATTTATTTCTAATTTATATTGCAACAAGCATTGTAAAAGACAAATATAAATATTTTTAAGGGAATTAGAATTATATAATAGACGAAACAAGCTGACATCCACCGTCCTTAAAAAAAGGCGACAAGTCGCGGGTTCGTCACGCGGCCGCGTGAGGAAGGATGCAGGAGCAAATAACCAACACAGTAGAACTTGTCTTTGAAGCACAATTTACATTTATTTTTAATAAAGACGATATTTCTTTGTCCAACCGGTATGGCGTTTCGCCGGCCGGATGAGAGTTAACTGACAACTGCTGGAACGTTAAAGATGACAGTTGCTCCAACATGAAATGGAGACTCTGTCATAACAAATAAAATGACGTGTAATTTTATTCAATTAAAACATACATTAATAGATGTGCATGTCAAGCGAGCGAACAAAAATAAGAGACAAAATATCGTTTTTCGAGGCTTTTCGGCATCACCCTATAGGAGCTTTATCAAGCTGATATCAAAACTTTAAAACTAATTATTTTTAATAAATCTACTTTTTGACTAATGATAATAGCAGTTCTTTCTTGTTTTAACTTATGGATGTAAAAAAATTACAAACTTACTGAACATACCCATGAAATAAAGGTCACCAAACATGTCGTGAGATAACTATGCTCGTATCTTTAAAGGATAAAATTCGAAATGAGGATATCTGAATAAGAACTCAAGTAGTGGAGGTTGCCGAACGAATAGGCACACTGAAGTGACGATGAGCAAGAAATATCAGTAAATGAGACGACGGTTGATGGGGAAGATAAGTATTGGATTGGCGTCGAAGAATAGGCAAACGGAGCGTTGGCCAACCTCTGTCAGTTAATTTGTTGACATTATAAGAATAGTATGAGAAGCCTGGATGCAGAGGATCAAAAATGATGGAGACTCATGTTTGAAGCTTATGGTAAATAGTCATGTTTCCCAAGCTTATCAGTTAATTTTAATTGTAGGAATACAAATCGAGGTTGAAAATGAATATACTTATCAAGAATTCTATTAGGACGAAGCAACTTTTGGGAAGAAATAAACAGACGTATACAACTAAGATGGACATTTTGATAACTTAAACACCTTTTTAAAGTAAAAATTCCGCAACGTCTTCCAACTAATGCATCATTCCAGAATCACCTTATTGCACATTCTGAAGACTTACGCCATGCAGTAAAATCACAGAAACCCGAAAAAAAATGTTAATTGTAAAGTATATGAGGCTACTACTGTGTGTTACTATTGTGTTAAAAACAGATTTAATAAGCATATATCAACAGTCAGAGCTATAAATCTTCGCATACATCGTGTATGTAAAAGCTCAAAAGCACATTTCGCGAAAGCTCCGCAAGATATGTTCCCTAGCCGTTGGGAGGCTCCGGGTGCCGCGGTTGCCCCAAGAATTAAGCCTAGGCAAACATAAATTATCCCGGAGGCTGTCGCGGCCCGGGTTGGAGGATATTCCGTTAAATATGTACCCCGCTAATTGAATTGTGTCCGCTCACTGACAACGGAACGGATCCGCTTTCACGGACAGCATTTTCAATCACTTTGCCGAGAAATGTTAGGATAGTTCACTAGGTATTATTTTATATTGAAGTTGAAATTAAATTTTGTGCGCTTCTTCTTCGTAGTATCAATCCGGTGGATTGGTTTGCAGCAACAGAATTTTGCATCTCGATTTCCATTCCTCTCGGTCTACTTGAGATGCAATCATTTTTTTTTTGCTGATACATGAAATGTCTTTAAGACCTTTAATGTGGTATTTTCCCCTTTATTTCCACATCCTAATGCCGTTGACCATAGAGGTTCATCCGCCTTAGGAGGGCATTTACTACCTCCAGGACAATAGAGTGCCCTAACCAGCTTGACCTGATGAGGTTAGCTGGATGTTAGCTTATTCCGGCCAACATTCGGTCCCTGTCTATATTGGCCGACTGATGTCGCTCACCCCCCACCACGAGAAGGAGATACATCAGGATTTTCCTTTCATCGAACCTGTGACCTTAAGGCATTTTGAAGAGTCCTCCAGTACTTTTTTGTGCGCTTAACATTATATTATTATATGAGTGAATCAAGTGATTAAGAATATTAGTATTAAATAATAACAAGTATTAAAATAATAATCTTTATTTTAATATTAACAGAACATTAAATATCAATACTAATATTCATAAATTGACCCGTACTTATAAATTTACAGCAGATATCATCTTATATGATATTTCGTTTATCAATAAATGGGAGAAAAATAAACATCGATGTTAGGATTTGAACCAAGAACCTTTTTAACCCATAACTATTCTATAAACAGCATTAGCCCACTAGCTTACTCACTGGAAGAAAGGGAAAGCCGATTGGAGACAAATATCGTATAAGATGCGATTTTAGATACGTGGTTTTTTTTCATTTGAGATTTGTGTTTTTATGGTGGCCCTTCATACACCAGCATTTGTGCATAAGCAAACTACCTGTGTAAACAAAGCTTAATAGTAGCTCCACCTCGCGAGCTTTCAGAGGACAAACACGTCGGAGCTATTGGTTACACGTTACAACCCCGCGAAAGCTCATCGAGTGTGTTGTTCGATGTAAATGCGCTACATTAGCGATGAACAACCTTTTAAGATCACAGAAATAACTTATGTCCTAATCAGATAAGTCGATTATTGCTACCAAACCAAACTACTCTGCCTTCTAGCACTTCTGCGTAAATCGTGTATATATAATAACGGCCATTGCAATCCAGAAATTAATTACTACGCATGTAGTGTACTTACATCAATATAAATAGTCTAGGGTTGGTTGCTGCGTCGTGCTCTGAATTATAGTCGTGAAAAGGCCATCAGCCACTTTTAAAAATGTTTTGCTTTTTACAAAGATCCTTTGTGATGTGTCCCATTCGGATATAAATACGGAACGGAAACGAGGTAGGCAATGGGTATGATTATTAATCATTAGAATAACTCATGTTCATTTTATGAATGTTATATTTCCACGAATTGAATGAGCATATATTTTTCATGAACTTTGCTCATATTTCGGAGTCACATTTTACGAATTTAATAATACTTAGAATTATGTGAATATAAAATATGTTTAAGTGAAAAACGATTTGTCAACAAATGATCTATGCAATTAAGAATGCACCTGATTTGGCTCTGAATTAAAAAAAAATGCAGCATCAGCATATGCTGCATATGCTGCATTTTTGCATGTGGCTTTTTCCTGGAAACAGAAATTCTTAAAGATCTCGTCAGGGAGAATATTTTACATTATGGGACCGAATATTGAGCCTTGTGGACAGCCTTTTTCAATGAAATTTATTGGCGCACTCACTTGCTGTTACACTAATATCTTAAAATTATATAAAGTTGACGTTTGTTCACTATAATTTGACTTTAGTGAGGATTATTAGTTACCAGGTCAAAATCACTGGAAACGTTTAGCAAAGAGGCCAAACTTGAAAGTTGAAGTATTTCTGGTGATATTTAGTATTCAACAATTGATACATACATAAAAAATGACAGTTTACATAATGTTGTACGATATTTCTCTCTTTAAGGCTCTTTGACATGCGTTAATAAAAAAGAAAGCTGTGTGTATTCCGGAACTGAGGTCACGGTCCCGAAATACCAAGGTTCCAGCACTGAGGATAAGTGCAAAGACCGGAGTTGAGTTGGTACTAAATTATTTAATACGAAACCCCTTTTTATACTTTAATTTACAGCATGAGTAAGCAGTTATAAAAGTAATATTAATACATTCAATGTCATACACCGCACATTCCTCGATACCGTTTTTAGACCTTGATACCTTCAATACACATAAAGTGGCAGATTAATGGGATATTCCATGCTCCGTATCGATACGTAAGCATTCTTTATTTTATAAAATTATTATTAATACATAGAATTTCGTACACCGCAAACTCCTCGATACTTGTTGTTTTGGACGTTGATCCCCTCAATTTGCATGGAGTGGCAAAATTCCCTGTGTCGTACCTGACTGAATGAATCTAAGATAAACAGTTTTAATTTAAACAATTACTTTAGGATGTTCTATACAACACATGTTCAAAATAACGTTTTGAAAAGTATGTTTTTCACAAGCTCCCGGTTGAGCGCGGCTTTTCTACCCTCGCAGTGGGCTTTAAATCTCTGCTATAATGCGTATTGTGTGGATTGATACGTAAAGTGGTAGTTAGTGATACACGCTTTCGCAAATGAACGATGCAAATATTTGCCGAATCGCAAATGTAATTGGAGATATCACTTTGCTGATAAATCCGTCTGTGGATACCATCGTTAAACGTCAAGATCATATCGCAGTCTAGACGATTCACAATCAGATAATTGGTTGTGCACATTTGAAGTACTATTACATTTTCAATATACCCTCGTACTATTACTTACTCTCAATGGATTTTGAAATATTTTGTTTGCTGAACTAACTAAGCAAACAATACATCAATTGTGAAATTAATAATTTTAAGAAAAAAAACGCTTTCTTGCGTCAACATTATCATCATCAAAATTTCTGCTTCTATAACTAGAGCATATTTTCATAATGAAATGTCACCACATTGCTCTGTCAACCACCATTGTCCTCGCCTCATCTCAGCTTCCCACAGATCGTACAAGTGCAATATACAAATAGTTACTGACGGCCTCTCAGGACAGCGCGAGCTCGGGGGCTTAAAAAAAAGGCACCTGTAGTTAATGCTCTTGAAGTATATGTCTGAACCAGCTACACATTCCTCTTTTAACCGATATTAGTATGGAATGCTTCCTTTCCCGCTATGCATTTTAAACCCGTTATACGGCTGCATTTGATTTTGGTGAGACGTCGAAATTCACAGCCATATAGAAGAATAGACATAGTAAACAATACATGAGAGAACACTATTTTTATTTTTGTGACATTTCTAGGACTGAGATATGGATTTAGTATTGCTTCAGATTCAGTGCTGGTGTTGACGGATACGAAATGTTGGACGTTTGATTGTGTGACAATAATTCCGTGTTATTTGTGTGTCAACCATGATATACTTATGACATGGTTTTTGTTGTTACAAGTCCAAGTATTTGCGTCGAGTATCCCGACACTTGTTCTGAGTGTGAGATCATTGACACTAAATGTGTTAATACATTTACATCGCCGCACTTATGTTAGTACTTCAACAACGAATTAAAATGTTATATAGTTTGTAATGTCATTGAAGGAAAAATAATTTAAAAAATGTATTATTATAGATGCTAGCTGTAGCGCCAGCTTTTATGTGATTACTGAAAGTCAAATGTTATAGAGAATTGTTATGCTCTCTAGCCTTCGCTTATGTAAATATAAGCATGTAAGAATTTAATCGTCTTAGAATAAAATATGACATCAGCAAAATATTTAATTATTTTTAATAAGCTTCAAGTTATTCGATGATGTTGATGGACATGGTGGTGAGAGCTGGTTTATTGCTTCTCATTTTGTATTTGCTGTCGCTGGGTCGAACAGATTGGCCGGAAGAGGAAGTCCGAAATTTCGTTTCTAGGAGGCACCGCGTGGAGGCTTTTTTCATGCTCCCCAAATGAAATGAAATGCTCTGAAAATGAGAGACTCCAGCTCTGGCAACAAATCGCACCAAAGGAAGGCCTCCCAACTGGCAAGAGCCTTGACTGACGGACCTGAAAATCCCTGAACAGATTAAGAACCAGAGTTGGTAGAACAAAGGACAACCTCGAGCGGTGGGGGATGCTTCGGCAGGAAGAGCCACTATTGTGTGACTATGGAGACCTGCAGACCACCACACACCTAAGATGCTGCTCCATGTGCCCAACAAGCTGCACATCTCAAGACCTAATGCTGGGCAACAAACAGGCTATCGATTTTGCCAGATACTCGGCAAAAATAATTTGACGTCGCTGACACGAAGAAGAGAAGAAAGAGAAAAAATGTTGCGACTTTGAATATTCACTCTTGGGTAGGCTTTGCAGGCTGCATCTCTCCCACTTTTTAAGTTGCCCCCGGTGTTAGACCAACGCACGAAGTTATTACCACGCAGAAAACGGCCCTACTTCTTGCGAGGGTTGGAAGTGACTCGTTTCTCGGCAGCGCATTAGCAACTGGGAAAAAATAATTTGACGTCGCTGACAAGAAGAAGAAGAAGAAGATTCCATGATCTTATGAATAAATGTCTTATTAGTGAAAATCAAAAAGGAAATTATCAGCTTCTGAAACTGAAAAACAAGCTGAGTACAGCCTCCGCAGGGGATCTTGGATATTTCAGGAACACGACGCGTGTTTTCGTTACTAAGATACCGGGACTTATATAGAAATGTAAGAAAATCTCCTACGCAAAGAGCAAAAATAGAATTTACAGGTTATGACTTGTAAGATGATATATAAATATATAATTAACATTTATGATATAAATTAGAAATTTGTTTCAGCTTGATATAGCTCCTTTAGGCTGATGCCGTAAAGCCTCTTAAAACGGATCTTTTGTCTCTCATATGCACATCTAATATTAGTTTTAATTGTATAATGTTGCACGGCGTTTGCATGCGTCATTTAATTTGTAATAAAAGTTGCCTCATTTCATGTCGGTGCGACTGACATCTTTAATTCGCTTTTTTTGCCGCGACTGTTCGCAACACTAGATGCCAGAGTGCGCAGTCAGTTGGAGCTCGCTCGCGACCGTTATGGGAACGCCTAATGGCGTTCGCCATAACGGGTGGACGAAAAAACAAGTGCTTAAAAAATAAACGCGAATTGTGAAACGAAATCAAGTTCTTTGTATTATCAACCTGATCGATATCGAACTTAGAGAGGAGGATATAAAAATTATATTAATGCCTAATATTAAGTCATATAGTATCCACGTTAATGACCACTTTCAGGGCAGAGAACTTGAAAATGGCGCTAATATAGTGTCTGAGGGATAATTTTGTAAGATTTGTTAATCGTCAATTAATTCGTGTCGTAATTTTTATCATTAAGGAGATCGTACGACTAGCTTGACATTCCAGAAAACTGGACCAATTGCTTCTAGGAAGCGGCGCAACCCAAAAAAGTACCATTAATACTAAAATATGAGTTAATGTCTCGATTAGACAGGCGAAGAAAAAGGCCAACGCCCAACGTCGGTAATGAAGTGAATATTATACACATTTTTGTACGACTTGTTTATGATTGATATTTCATATTTACATCTTCCTCTGTAAGTTAGTCATCGAATTGCGTGGTGGCTGGATGAGGAGCAGATTAACAACACACAACCTTTTACAGAAGCACATATATATTTTCTGTAAGCTTTACAAACTTCTGGCCCTAGCGGAATAACATGCCGGGCCGGCCATGATACGACCTTTTCGCGGTCGGCACACAACTGACGCCAGTGATATCCAGCGGCGCAAAAGGCGATCTATCTAATTAGTTTTTCTAACGGCATTACAAAATGACAACACATGCGTGTCCGATGAGCGAACGAAAATAAGAGACGAAAGATTGTACATCGAGGTTTTCGGTACTAGTCAGCAAGGCCAATATCATGCTGATGTCAATATTTAATAATTTTTACTGTGAATTTGTAAGTGTATCATTTGTAAAGATTGCACTTTTCTGGGACAATGGGTTAAAACAAACGAAAAACTCATAAAATGTGTTTTTAATATAAAATAAGAGTCTACATTTATTCATTCAAACAGTTGGTATTTAAATAATCGCTTGAAAAAATATGTTGCGTCGTTATTAAAGGTTATTATTTATAATTTGGTAAGCAGTTTTTATTTTTTCCTTGGTAGTATAATTAATATTTATGACACGCTAATGTTAACTTCAACATGAAGCGACCCTTAACGAGATTAGTAAAAAAAAAACAACTTTTTAAGGAAGGAATAATTTCGTATTTTTTTACGTTTACTGATGAGATTTTTATTTTTTGGAACGTATGTCACGATAAATTGCCTCCACTCAGTTCTGTAGCTTGTTATTATACATGCCTTGTTCCAAGGCATTTGTTCATCCGATTGATACCTAGGAACATCAAGTAAACACATCATTCATGCTCTCAAAGTTTTTTTTAACGTCTTCTGTGTTCAAATCAAGCATTAAAACTTGACGAACGTAATCAGTACGTTTCAACTGTCAATTTTAATGAAAATTCACGTTGTAAGCTAAATGATTCAAAATATTTTTAATTTGTAATATGACAATAATAATGCCGTTCTCGTTATAACATGTACAAAAGTTTAGCTACATTGGACGAGAACTATATCTTGGATCGGTGACCTCCCGTTACTAATGCGTATCTTGACGTAATATGAGGGTAAATATACGAGTATCCCATAAAATAAAGGTCACCCAGCGTGCTATGGAGAGATCCATGCTCGGATTGTCGCTAAAAGATTGAATCCGAAAACAGGAAATACGCAGAAGAATTCAAGTAGTGGATGCTATCCAACGAATAGGCACACTCAAGTGGCAATGGGGGGGACATATCTGCCGAAGAGACGACGGTCGATGAAAAAGAAAAGTACTGGAATGGCGCCAAGAACTGGCAAACGAAGCATTGGCCGACTGCCTCCAGGTTGGACTGACGACATAAGAAGAATAGCGGGAGTGACCTGGATGCGGAAGGAAGGAGGATCGAAGAGGATGGAAACACATGCGGGAGGTTTACGTTCAAAAGTGGACGGATACAGGCTGATGATGATGATTTGAGTACATATATATTATACTTGTACTGTATTAATGACTGTTTTGTGTATAGCTATTTCAATTATTTGCGAAATAAATGCAAAGCTTCCTTTAACGATATTTGTCGTTTCAAAGATTAACATTCTAAGGCTTATTTGTGAGAGCTTTTGCCCGCTATAATCTTTGCGATAAAACCTATTAGATAAGAAGGTATTTTGAATTTTCTAAAGTCCCTCGATAATTTAATTCTAATGTCGCACATTGTTTTCCGACTATGCCGGTAAATATGCAGGCGCTTGTGCAGCATGCAGTGAGGAAGAGAAACAGGTACTTTTCAAGACCCGTGGGAAAAATCCTCGCAAGACAAAATCGCGATTCTAACTTTTTAACAAATATACTTCATTGGTCTTGAAATATACGACTTTACGTCTGTAATATGTTCTCCTTTTAGATCACATACAAATACGAGTATAGTAAATAGCTTCTCCTTTATAGTACCAACCCGTGGATTGGTTTGAAACAACAAAATCTTGCATCTCAATATTCTGCAACCCTCTTTAGCTCAGCATAAGAGCTGCAACTCATGTCCTCGAACACTTGCTCCAAATATTCCCGCCTAGGTCGCCCTCTGAAGTTTCTGCCCTCAACCATCCCTTCCACAATGTCGTGAAGAAGACCATCATCGTGCATGATGTGACTGATCCATCCGCCTCGCCTCTCTCACATGGTTCTTAGCGATGTATATGGCATGGTGTAAATAATCGAAAGAAAATAATTCGTAGAATGTAATGAGTAATCATCAACACATGATCACCATTACGTCCGCTCCCCTAGCTTAAGCATATGATTGTTACGATCTGCCGTCACTAAGCTCTGTCAGCCGCCGTTGTCTTCGTCTCATCCCATGCCAGCTAAGGCTCACGCAGCTCCACCGAGTAATGCTATGTATAGTTCTCGACAGCCTAAGAGGGAGCGTGAGCTCGGGGCTTAAAGATAATGCAGCTGTTGTTAATGAACTCTTACGGGATCAGAAGTATATGTCCCAACAAGTTCGCCTTTTGACCGACTGTAGAATGGAAGGCTGCCGTATCCACTCTCTCAATATTCAAACTATCGCAGCAATATTCTTCTCAGACTCTCCAAACACATTACTTGTTTAAAACGTTATTTTAAACTTAAATGTGTTGTATTAAACAACCAAAAGTCTTTAAAGTAATCGTTATAATCAAACTCTCAGAGACGACACAGGGAATTTTGCCTCTCTATGTAAATTGAGGGGATGAAGGTTCTTTAACGGTATCGAGGAATATGCGGTGTGCGACATTCAATGAATTAATATAATTTTTATAAATTCTTACTCATGTTGTAAACTAGGGTATAAAAAGGGATCTAGTATCAAATTAATTAGTAGCAACTCAACTCTGGCCATTTAGCTGATGCTGTAATTTCGGGACTACGACCTCGGTTCCGGAACATTACTGCTGCATCTTTATAATACTTGACCAAATATCAAATACTCGTACTAATATTTTAGTTCACACATCATAAATTAATGTTAGTTACAATTCTGAGAAATACGGGATAACCTCGTTTAGTAATGATTAAATATATTTTTCACCGGTAAAAAGATACAAAAATGAGCTGAAGTGATTTTGCTTGGAACCTTTCGCGTCGGTATAGTATACAACTAGAGGAGCGATAAATTAGATAGAACAAGACGCCGCTCGGCATCGCCCGACAAGGCGCAAGGATTCCTGGGAAGACCGTCATCACATCTACACCAGAGGATGTGAGCAAGGCTAGGACATACCGGTGAAGACTTGTGACATACTCAAGCAACGGGACTCTGACATTTAAGAACGGGTGTTTGACATTACTAGTTGTGGACTCAATTTTTTCATCCTACATATCCGCTTATTAGTCTATAGCTAGTCTTACATTCGCTTATAATACAAATTCTGATCTGTAGTAGACGTTGGTATTTAAATGAAAAACAACTATTGTTTGTATACAAAAGAAAAATCCACACTTTTACTAATTTCAGGAAGCATTCAACCCGATTTCATAACCTTTAATTATCAATCGTATCACTTTAGTTAAATAATATATGTTTTTTTTTATCTATTAATTAAAGATGTTTCAATTTTTATAAGATTGTTTTTATAAGTACTATCTTCTTTATAATTGTATTTTTATATTGTCTTAGAACAGATTATTATATTAAATTAGTTTGATAAAATAACATACTTGAGAGCGGATCTATTATTTGGGCTCCCCACGAGAATACATATGACCTCATGTTGGAGAGAGTTCAGAAGAAATTTATGTGGTTTCTTTACATGATATGGATATTATCTGTGGCTGTACCAATCTAACTTTATACGGGCTATGTATTGGGACACAATGAGTTGAAAACTAGAAGAGATGTGCGCTTGAGTATGCATTTCTTTCGGCTAGTGCGAGGCGTGTTTAGAAATCCTGATATTTTTTGATAGAAATCGGTTTGTTTGTCCCTGATAATTATTTAAGGATAAGGAGGCACAGATTGTTTGTTCTTCCTAGAGGTAATACTAACCTGCCATAGACTATGCCTCTTGGGACAGTGATCAGACTGTGCAACCATATCACCTCGAATATTGATATATTCCACTTGAGAGAAGCCCAGTTTCGACATGAGCTCCACGAATTTATTTATCAAAGTAATTTCGTCGAGTCTTCTGTTTAGCGAGCTTCGGGACTTTTTAATAATTATTGTTAACAATTGTAAATACCAGATTTATTTCTCATGTATTATATCTTATTTCAGGATCGTATTAAATATTTGTATTTGTAATTTTTCTGAAAGAAATAAATAAAAATTGAAATGGAATACTTGTTATTCAAAATAATTACATATTAACAGTGAGTAAGCCCGAAAGTACCCTGTCACTAGTCAGAAACATTTTTGATAAATACAAATTATTTAATCTCTTATTGTCAACACATGAATATACACTCATTACGATTTTAAGCCTTTTGTTATTATAAATTAAATTCGCTTAACAAATTTTAAGGGAAGATTAGGCAATCATAAAATTGTCATGAGAGGACCAACAACTTACAGTACTCTGACATTTTATGATCATAATTTAAGTGTCACGTTTGACATTTCATAAGATACCTGTTGAAATTTTAATCTCGGAATTATTATTTCGAGACCTTATCAAAATTATTACGTCATTTGTATCATATACTTTGTTCAATGATACTCGAATAACTAGAAGAAAGAATTATTGCGAATTAAATTGGAATATTTAATTTTAAACATAAACATGTTTAGTAAATTCTAAGATAAATTAAATATTGTAAAGGACATGTGTCACGAATGTCATATAATCGAAAACACCGATTGATTATCGAATTACTAGGTGGCAGGATTCAGGAGCTGATTAACAATACAAGGAACTTGTATTTAAACTAACACTATTAGATGTGCATGTCAGGCGAGCGAACAAAAATATGAGACAAAAGGTAGTTTTTCGAGGCTCTACGGCATCAGCCTAAAAGAGCTATATCAAACTGATATCAATGCTTATGCTCAATTCATTCTGATATCAACAAACAAACTCGTATTATTATTATATCACCCATATCACTCGCCACGATGGTATCGAGAATCTTCGAGAAAGTAATAAACTCACTCATAGAAGACAAGCTGGTCACGGCTGATAACCAATTTGGATTTAAGAGAAGCACGTCCACTGATATGGCTATTTACTGTGTCAAGCAGACAATAGACTATTACATAAGCAGAAAAACAAACGTCTATGCCTGCTTCTTGGACCTGAGCAAAGCATTTGATCGAGTTGACCATAGGAAACTCTGGATAAAATTAAAAAAGCGCAATGTTCCGGCAGCTATTGTAAACGTCTTGGCTGTATGGTATGCTCAACAAAAGAATTTTGTACAATGGGCTGGAGCTGAGTCCTCGCATTTATATATGAAGAGCGGAGTTCGGCAAGGTGGTAGTATGTCACCTATTCTCTTCAATGTATATATCGATGACTTGATCCAGTCATTAAATGCTTCCAGAAAAGGTTGTCATATAAGCGGCTACTGTGCTAACAATATTAGCTACGCTGATGACATGGTCATTCTATCGCCATCAATAAATGCACTGCGATGCCTTCTTCACCTTAGTGAAAAGTATGCTAAATCCCATGACCTCAAATATAACCCCACAAAATCAGTCGTTTGTGTCTTCAAACACAATAATGAACCACTGATCATACCCACAGTGAGTCTTGAGGGCAGGGATCTAGCGACAGTGTCCTCAATAAAATACTTGGGCCACATCCTCACAGATGACCTACGTGACATTGAAGACATAGAGCGGCAAAGAAGAGCAATAAGCGTTCGGAGCGGTATGCTTTCTCGGAGGTTCTACCATTGTAGTAATGCTGTCAGGAAAGTGCTATTCAAAGCACACTGTATGGCACTGTATACCTCAGAACACTGGTCTAACTATCCTAAACGAGAGTGGGAGAAGCTCAAAGTTGCGTATAATAACTCATACCGCCAACTTATGCAACTCCCTAGATTTTGTAGCGCATCTGACATGTTTGTGGAGGGCGGAGTCCATTCATTTCCAGCATTATTGCGACACCGTGTTGCCGGCTTCTGGAGCAGGATAAGGAGGTCCAACAACATCATCATCCTGGCTGCTTCTGAATGGCTCAACTCCTCCTTGAGCCATCGATGGATGGAGATGGTGCACAAACCACCATGAAATACTATTTTATTTTATTTTAATTTTTATTTTATCTTCACAAAATTAAAACATTGTTCAATGCTATGTATTTAAAAATATGGCAGATTGGGTATTACACAACCCACCCAATCCTGCTGGAATAAAAACTTTATTATTATTATTATTATTATTATATTAGTATTTGTATAGCGCTCTTTTATGACCGAATGATCATTCCAAAAGCGCTTCTTTGCCTCTCTGAGTAAAAAGGTGGGTCTTGAGTCTGCTTCTGAAGGATGCCTCCGCTTTAAGCTCTCTTATGCTTTCCGGTAGTGAGTTCCAGGCCATTGGTGCAGCGTAGCTGAAAGCCCGATTGCCAAAGACCGTGCTAGGACTACCTCCCGTCAGCTGCAGGGTGCTTCCGATATTTTATTATATCTTTCGTATATTCTATGTGAAATTTTAATTCTAAAAGTTGTAACAATTCAATGTACATAAATCACTCACCTAGTGGGTATCAATTAATTGAGAGGTATCTTTTAAAACGACTTACTAAGGATGTCACCCTACAAAACATATTGATGCTGGTTTTTATTTTGGCATTCAATGCCTAAAAATCTAATACTTTTTGTGACCAAATTATGAACTTCTTTTAGATGTGAAAAAATAGTTGATTGCTCATTTTTGAAACATTGTTACACTTAATTAATAACGACTAATCACACTTAATTGCACAAAACAATTGATTTTATTCGAGAATTTTCGCTTCGTATCTTAAAATCTGTCTCTTCTTTTTTATCCTAGCCATCGTCTGGGGTCGGCTCTCCTTGTGCACATTCACCATGTCTCTCTGTCCTGCGTTGCATTCTCGGTCAAGCCCAGGGTTTTCAGATCCTTGGAACAATGGATTGCTACGAGCACGAGTGTACTTATCTGGAACGTAGAAGAAGAAGGAATGAATGTTTGAGAGCAGCAATTTTCTTCCGGGACTCTAACGATTGAAAAGAAAGTATCCCTAGGTATAATAATCAATATATACATAAGTCAAAATACCATCTCACCAATGCAGCAGTAAATAGGTTTTAAAAGCAGATGCCTGCGGAAAATACTGGGTTTACGATGGTATAATTTTGTAATGAATAACGAGGTAAGAGAGCGGACAACGCAGCCATCCATAATGCATTTGATCAACAGGCGAAGGTAGACCTGGCTGAAAATGTACTATGGATACCACAGGAGAGCATAAACTAGCTGCCTTTTCTTCAAGCCTTCGAGCTGGTGCTGTCTTATAAGGTCGTCATGAAATATACATAGTATTTTTTATTGTACTCGGCGGAGCTGTGGGAGGTAGAGCTGACATGGGATGAGGCGAAAATTATGGCGCCTGACAGAGTTTTGTGGCGACAGCTTATGATGAACTAACTAATTCGAGAGTTTCCTAAGTCTTCTTTAGCCTCGCCATTTCCCATCATCTGGGGTCGGCTCTCCTTGTGCACATTCGCCATGTCTGTCTGTCCTGCATTTCATTCTCAGTCAAACCCAGAGTTTTCAGATCCTTGTTTACATTTGCAGTCCAGGTTGCCTGGGGTCTTCCAGGTCTTCTTCTCGGCGTTGATATGTTGAGGGCTTTCTTCACCATGTGGTCCTCATCTCTCCGTGTCACATGCACATACCATCCTAGGCGGTATCTTAAAACCTGAATATAAATAGACCAGAAAAAATGTTAGGCTGTCCAATTTCGAAACGCTCTGTAAACGTTCTGTAAATTAAAAGCTAATTAAAATCACCCAATTTACACAATTCGTTTTGAGTTTATTTATAATAAAAAAAAGTATACTTCTTATCTAAAGACCTATCAGGAGGGCATAATATTCTTTCGGAATTGAGTCATTATTCACTTGCGGCTAATTCCTAATATCAGAAACGCGATTCCCGACACGCCACTCTTCCCTTTGGTCGGAAACTTGTCCAACGGCGGATTCGCGGAAAAAGTAAAACGATTTAATTACCTCCATTTAACTTGTCCGCCATCTCGCGTGCCGCATTCCCAGTGCGGCCCTGGCAGCCAGACTGGCGGCTCTCAAACTAGCTGAACATATTTTTCTTTATACAAACCAAACATGCAATTTCACTGCTACTCGTATATGTCTTGAGTATGAAAAGTAAAATAGATGTAATAATTATTGCATTCCATTTAATACACATAACTAAAGGATGGAAACTAATAATTTGAATAATTAAAATCACATCCATTTGTATAAATTTTTAAATTTAAAATGCCTTTAAATCGTCGGGGTAGGGGTGTGTCTATCAGGGAATGATAAGAGAGGGAGACAGATAGCGTTACAAGGATGACTCTTACCATTCCATGATAGACGCACCCCTACCCCCTCACCTACATAAAATGGGTTCGAACACTTATAAAGTAATATTGCAGCTCAGTTATCTCTTAACAAGTGATGGATTGTGAAAGGCTACGAGTTAGTCGAAACTGCAGTCTCCTAATGCGTCCCAGTCAGTTTTTGCGAAATTATATCTTCTACGGAATGGCGCATCTTTTGGCCTGATTGCTGCCATAACGTGAAGCATGAGAGGTCTGTGTTCGGAGTGTGGAATTGGCGTGCCTATTATTTTGGTGGACTCTTGGTTAATTTGGCTGCTGGTAAAGATGAGATCCAGGTTGCAGCTCCTCTTCCATCTGCCGCTGTTAAAAGTTGCCGGTTGTTTAGCATCATGCACCAAAGATAATTGGTTAGACTCAAACCACTCTTCCAGGGCTTCTCCATTGGGGTATGTTTGGTTGTATCCCCAGAGAATGTTGTGGCTGTTGAAGTCGCCCAGGATTACTTGTGTCTTTTTTTTTGGAAATTTGCCGGTTCATGGAAGTAAAAATCTTCGTTTGGGGACTTATAATTAGATGTGACGGTGCAGTGGTCCAACTCGACAGTAAGGGTTTTGATGTTATTAACCTCTATGTGGTCAGTCGAGGTAGCCGTCAGGCCATCCCGTACAAAAATTGCACTTCCATACTGCTCGTGGGGTCTTTCCGAGACGAGGCGCATTCCCTCAATGGATGGTCTTTTACTTTGCATGCCGCGATGGGTCTCCTGCATGCAAAGAACATCGCATTGTAGTTGTTTCTTCATCTGGCAAAGGAGGTCTTCTTTGCAAGAATATAGTCCTTTAATGTTGATGGACATGGTAGTAAGAACTGGTTTGCTGCTTCTCATTTTTTTCTATTGTTTTCGTCGCTGAGTTGAAAAGATTGGCCGGAGGAGGAAGTCCGAGATTCCGTTTCCAGGGGGCACCGCGTGGAGGTTCTTTTCATGCTCCCCAGTCTCTTAATAGAGAACTTATCTTACGTGATCCATGTAAATACAAGAAAAATAAATTTAAAAAAATATATACTCGATAGAGCACATGAAGGGAGACCTAACAATGGATGAAGCTGGATATGCTGTAGTCAAGAGAGCTGATATAGAATGATAGTAGCTAAGATTGTTTCTTGGATATATTCGGTGAGTTTACGACGACAGTTTGTGAACCTTATTTTGGTCTCGACAGGTCCGGTGAGTGGCAGAGGATCGCGCGGGTCTGGTACTAATGTCGTCAGATATCTTAATTATTCTTTTTCGGTCGTTTTTTTTTTGCCGCCATTTTTGATGCGATTCCCTGAACCGGCCGGTCGGTGGACAGCGGGGGAGCTACGACCATGTTTTTTTTTCTGTCTGAGACTTTATTTTATGTAAGCATATATAGCAGAACACCGCCTGATGGTGATGAAGAAATATAACACTTCGTAGAATTCTGAAACATGAAGGTTCACTTATGTTCAGGTGGGATATACATATGATATATTATTATTAATTAAATATAAATATACTGTTCATAAAATTCTTTTTTTCAACGCGTCAATCCAAGCACAAAAATAACGGCAGAAGTGGGATGCGAACCGCGGACCTTGGAAACCAACTATGCCCAGGTATTCATACCGCTCAGCCGACTTGGCTATTTTCGGAAAGTAATAATATTAAGCTTGTGAATAAATGATGACTGATTGAATAGTAAAAAATAAAAATATACATACTTTGAATATATACTATAGCGACATCTATCATACGATGATAACAATGACATGAATACTAGTTTCAACGTCAGTCGGTCTAGGCATAGCAATAGTATATGTATATTTAATTAATAATAATATTGTAATATAGTCAATGATCTATAAAAGTAGATTAGAATATTGAAAGAATAAAATAATATTCTAATAAAAATTTAAAAAATCCATATATGATATATTATTTATATAAAAAATATTAATGATTATTTGTACTGTCTTGATTTGGTTAGTATGATATACTTTTATGTGTGTAAATATTGATATAAGCATGATATAGCCCTTGCTAACTAGTACCGAAAACCTCGAAACACAATTTTTCGTCTCTTATTTCTGTTCGCATGTCGTACGTATATGTGTCGCCATATTGGCATTTTAGACAAGTCCGTTCACGGGTGTGATGTTAGTTATGAACATGGCTGCTGTCATTGGTGTGCCATTAATGATGTAGATTGCCACTTGCGGCGCTAAGGGACAGCTGAGCGATGATGCGCGCGCGAGTCGTGAGTTAAGTCCCGTTCGACCGAGGCGAAAGTAACGTCATGTTACGGTCGAGCGGGGAAACCAAGTCTGTATCGAAAATATATGTCAATGTGCTTCAGAAAAAGTCTTTGTGGTGTTAATCTGCTCCTCATCCTGCCAGCACGAAATTCAATAACAAACTTAGAGAGGAGGATTTTAATATGTAACAAATATCAGGTTCTATTTCATATTGATGCCTCTTATAAATAGTAATTAATAGTACAAATTCGAGTTTGCAGCGAATGCATCATGTGGGCAATGAGTTTTTTTTTTGTGAATATATTAAGCTTTAAAAGTCCAGTCATCCTGTTATAATGTATTTAGTTATAGTGACAAAATTTTATAGCAGCTATTTGTAAGCATTTGCTACCAATAGGTTATTTAGGTAAAAAAAAAAAAAAAGTAATCCGATTCACAGCAATTTAAGCTCCATTTTTATTGACTAAGTAATTTTTCTTAGAAACATGACAAATTATCTGTCGAATAAAAACAGAGGCGTTTTCCTTATATAGAGTTTCGGAGAAATCATTATCATGAAAGATCTGGACACCCACTTTGCTAAACTACTTCTAAGGTCTTCGAATAGATCAACTTTTTTCAATAAATAGTTAGCAAGTCTTTCAATAAGTCGAGTGGCGTAGCCTAGTGGTTAATAGCTCTACTACCATGCCATCAATCTCAAGTTTGTACAAATATTATTTCCAGATTTTTTATTAAGAGATGTTTTCTTAGAAAATAGGAATAATGCCATACTAACAAAGCATATGAATTTAAAAAAATATAAAATTAAAAATAATAATATCAATTTATCAATAATTAAAATTATCTTAATCTATTACATACATATTAATACAGCAGTGATTTTAAAAAATAAATACAAATATACAATACAATATCATAATATGTAATAAATTCTTTAAAAAAATATATATAATTTAATACATACAGGAGAAAACCGAGAGATGGTGATAGTAATTCTGAAGTCTCATCTGTCGAATTCTAAGGCGCTCGCCATGGTGCACATGGTTAAGCGCTGCATGTGGAGTTTTGATCCGCAAACGTTATAGGCTACAACCCGAGATTCACGCATCGTCCTTAATTATTACAGGAATTTACTATGAATAGGTGCGCTTCACAGGGCGACTTTCGTCTACCACTAATTTTAATTAATAGGCTATGACTGTCATTTTACGGATGATGGATCAAATTCACACCAACCGGGGGGTATTTTAGAGCTCAGAAATCGTTTTTTTTTAATCTCCGTCGGCGATCGAACCCATGACTTTTGGCTTGCAAAGCAAACGCTTTGACCGTTGAGCTATACCCGCCGGTATATTTAACATGAATCGCGTGTAGAAGCCATCATACACAACTATTCCATCGTATGTTTTATTTAATTTAATATCTTTACAATTAGCAACCATAACATCGACTTTTTTTTAAATATCCGGTACATATTTGTAACATATAGTCACTACAATACACCGTCACTCAGTTTTGTCAGGTTCATGCCATGTTTTATGAAATTTATTCACCCAAATGTCCCAGTGTAAACATATTAGGTTCCTAGTGACCTTAAAGGGACAGAGTCCGAGAACTCTCTATTCTTCACTTGTTCTATCTGTTCTGGAATATGGGAGTTTAGTTTGGAATCCCAATAAATCCAAATACATTTTCATGCTTGAAAAAATTCATAAAAAAATTCTCCGACGTCTCTATTTTTATATTTACGGTAACCATCCATTCAATTCATTTAATTCCGAACATCACCCAACTCTTTTTCTTCTAGGGATGCTTTCTTTCCATTCGCTAGTCACGGAGGAATATTGCTGCACTCAAACATTCATTCCTTCTTCTTCGCGGTTCAATTTACAACCCTGGGATTCTTGAATGTTTTAACTTCTATGTTCCAGATAGGTACACCCGTGCTCGTAGCCATCCATTGTTTTTGATCCCAGTCGATGCTTGTGGAGCTTCAAGCACTCAATTTGCTACAACGGCAATGTCGCTCCTAAATGGCCTACCAGCACACCTCGATCCTTTTCGTACATCCTTTTCCTCTTTTGTCGATGGTATTGTTCTACTTGATCTCTGTGATCTTTGACACGTGTCATCTTCTTATTCTTTTGTGTTATTTTTATTTTTTATTATTTTCTCTATTGATTGTATATTTATGTATGCTCTATGTTTCTAAATATTTGTAAAAAATTGGAATTTCGATTCTGTATATAAATAAACTTGAAGAGCCAACATCTCTAAAATCCGAGTCGTAGTTTTAGGTAAATTGTTAAATATATTTTTAGGGATATCTTATGATAAGCCCAATGATCGCGAAAGTCGGTCATTAATTGGCAGGAGTCATAGAATAAAGATGTTATATAAGTATATATTTTTTTATAAATAATTGAATATCAATACATATTATAAAATAGTATATTCATTAAGTTGCAGTTGTTAGAAACTTTTTTTATCCAAAAAACACTTGTGATTTAAAAGGTCAGATCACGAAATAACAAAATCGTGATGGAACATATTTAGTATTGTGATAAGGTAAATTTAAAATGATGAGCTTCTATGTTCTTCGCGAAGCATTTCAAACATTCTTTTGTGGAGTTTTTGGGAGAGTCTCTTGACACTGACGTATTGAAGAAAGCTACCAGTTAGTTGAAACTGCAGTCTCCTAAATAGACGTGATACTCAACGTGATCTATGTAAAAAAAGGGTAAATAAATATTTATTATTTATAATTGATCTCAAAGTGAATGCTGGAAATACTTAAACAAAATAAACTTTATCATTTAAAATTCTCACTGAGTAATTCTTCGGAGTAACGTTTTAAAAGAACTGCTCTATAGAAATAAGCATATTGCTAAATAAAAAAAATAAATCTGTAACTTACAAATTATTAAATATATTGATGTTATGTAAATATGTAATTAATAGCAGTAATCTGTGGGTAGAAAGTAATTAATGTAGATTAAATGAATCCTACGCAGTTTTCGCAATTATACTACAACGAAAATATGCGTAATAGTTTATTTATCCGACTGTAACGCTAGCTAGCATAGTTTTCAGTACAGGCGAAGCTTTATAATTTAAATAATAAGTACACGTTTAATTCGAATCAGTTTTGATAAAATGATGAAGCACACGTTTTCTTTTCAATAAAGTCATATGTTTTTGCGTTATTCCACGATCTCTTTACGTAGTTTTCTCACCCGGGAACGTATACGGTACCTTCCAGAGTAAAACATTAGACACTTGAAGGAAGAGTCGCTTTAGTACCTGACGTTTATTTCGATTTTTGTGTATCACCATTCTTAAGGACGACAAAAGATTATAAGATTAACGCAACGTTCCCGAAAGCAACTATTTTTCTGCATTATTTAATTCAAATAATGCGCAGTTATTATTAAGCAAATGGTCAGTAATATATACCTTAAAAAAGATGTAAAAAATAACTATTTGGCAGAAGGAATCAATCGACCGTAGAAAAAGAAAAAAATTGCAGGAAATAATTAATGAAAGGGAATTAATAATAGGTAAGGTTAGGTTTCCATTTTATGAGTTAGTTATTCAATTTATTAATATATACTATTTTTTATTAAAGTATAATATTTTACTGCCATTTTAATTTTATAACTGACCACATTCATTCTGACACGTTGCGTACTGCCAATTTATTTAGTCTTCTGCCAAATAATTTTATTTCTATTATTTGGTAGTAAGTCAAATCAATCGATTTGACTTACTACCAAAACCTTGAATTAGTTACTGTACAAAGAAATACAGGTCGTTCGGGAATTCTATACCATTTGGTACCAACGTGTAGTTTAACCCAATCAACGACACGAGATTACCATAACCTTTCCATATTTTAGTGTACATAAAAATAAAAAGCGTGCTTTGATACATAAATAAGATATATTTATAAATGTTTGGTGGTATTACTCTGTATGAGTTCTTTCATCATTATATGGCAGAAGAATATCATTATTTTTAAGAAATTTTATTTATGCCCACACTTTCCAATCAATTGGAGTTATCTGTTTTTGCTAAAAAAAAAAAAACTATAAAACTGCCACACTACTACATTTTGCCAAGTTTCATTGGAAAAAGATATTTCAAATTAAAATTCTTCGAATCATCATCATCATCATCAGCCTGTGTCCGTCCACTGTTGAACGTCGGTAGTTTTTGAGCAGTGATTTATCCCCTTTTTTGTGGAACAATATCACAATACTCGTACTCCATGTCGCCGGGGTTTCTCCATGTTCTATTACCTTGTTGAATAGTTTTTTAAGCTCTTTCAACAGAGGGGTTCCACCTACTTTCAGAAGCTCAGATGTAATTCCGTCTTCTCCAGGGGCTTTGTTGTTCTTAAGTTGTCTTAGGGCCGATTTAATTTCGAATATACTTATATCTGGGATGTCTTCAGACCAGTGCTTTGTGAGAGTAGCCCTCTTGTCGTCCGCAGATCTGTCATTAGGACCTGGCATCGTAGATGAATACAATAACACGTAGAAATTAAAAAATTCTTCGAATATAGAAATTTAAATAAAAGTAAACACCAGAATACATATTGGTGTATTCATTCCATTGATTATTGTTATTTTATTTTATTAATAACCTATTCTGCTATTTTTCTTGATATATTTTTCTGCATTGCCTTACATTAACATTTACATATTTACTTGTAATACCATCTGTATCATAATTGAGGTGGACAACTTTTTAAGACCAAATTAACCCAGCATCGAGATCATTTAAGAAAATCTTTCTAAATGCCTTGGACAATACAATAGTTTATTCGAGAGTCCAGGACTTTCATCGGCATAGAAGTCTGTCAAAATCAATAATGTACTGTATTTTGCGGAGCTTTCGAATTCAAAGTTAATGTTTTGGTTCTTTCTTGTGACCTTTTACTCCATAGAGCTAAGGATCGAATGAAGATATAAAATAATCATAATCTCAACAACGTGTCTTGATTAACAAATGAGCAATCTGTGTACGCAAAACTATATTTTTTTATTACATTTTGTTTATGTTTTTATTGCTGATCTAATTGACGAATTGTCTAACTATTGACTTGACCCAAACAATCCCTTGTCGTGTCGCCCTGTCGAAACGTCTCTCTTGTCTCACTCGCGAAATCGGGAAGAGGAAACAAGGACAAGGGAGAAAATAGACAAGGATTGACAAGGAACGGGGTTACGAGGATTCGACGAGGGAGGAGACATGTCCACCTAATGTATGGTGACAGCAGAGAAAATGTCCAAGAGATTAAAGTGATCCACTGTAACGTGAAAAGTGCTGGGTTCAAGTTATTGTAAAACTTTAAAATAATGGTTATTTTATTGGAATCAAATTCAAAACATGATATTATATTGATTTGAATGTAATTCCAATAACATTGATGTTATCAACTGACGATACTTGGTGAAACTGCATAATTATAATTTAAAATTAATTTTAATTAAAAAATTAACAAATTAAAAATATTTCGCTTAGATTCACATTTGTTTTAAATGATTACATGTTTCGGCCTCCCTGAAGACCATCTTCAATAATGGTTAAATTATAAACTGGCAGTGGCTTATATATATGTATATATATATATAGTATGTATAAGTCAAACATAGATACTGTATTACAAATCATTTACTTTCTATTATGATGAAAATAGCAATGTTCTTTAATTCTGTTGAAATAAATATATTACGCAGTTCTTTTATTTGGATTGCTCGCGTGTATCACAGTTGAGCGATTTTATTCTCAGCTATACCGGGACAAAATAAAAAGGAGGAGAAATGTCAGCCTAATGTATGGTGACATCTCATGGCTGGTGATGCCGCTTCTGGAAGAGAACATAGGGAGACGCCCAATCGATAAATTTCGGTCTCGAAATTTTCTACAAGTGCCCACGTGGGTGGACAAGTAAAATATTGGTGACCGCAATGTATATTATACTGTAAAGGTCAACGGAAGGTCAATATTTTTGGCAGTTATAAAAATATTGATATGCTATACAATAACTAAGTTTATAATGTATACAAAAATTAATTATATATATATATTTATCAATTCAGTTTTATTTATTTAATTCAAAAACATTACATTTACAAATATATTTAATATGATCCTGAAATAAGATATCATACAACAGAAACAATAAGGTATTTACTATTAATAACAACAATTATTAAAAGTCCCGAAGCTCGCTAAACGGAAAATTCCAAAAAATTACTTTGATAAATAAATTCGTGGAGATCATGTTGAAATTGGGCTTCTCTCAAGTGGAATATATAAATTTTCGAGGCGATATGGTTGAACAGTCTGATCACTCTCCCAAGAGGCATAGTAGTTTGTTCTTCCTAGAAGTATTACTTCTAGGAAGAACAAACAATCTGTGCCTCCTTATCCTTAAATGATTGTCAGGGACAACAAACCGATTTCCAACAAAATATCAGGATTTCTGAACACGCCGCGCACAAGCCGAAACAAATGCATACTCGAGCACACATCTCTTCTAGTTCTCAACTCATTGTATCCCAAAATACCCCTATAAAATTAGATGGGTACAGCCATGGATAATATCCATACATCCTCATGTAAAGAAACCTCAAAAAATTATTCTGAATACTCTCCAACATGAGGTCATATACATACTCGTGGGGAGCCCAAATGATAGATCCGCTTTCAAGTATGCTACAAAACAATGAATTGTACAGTACGATCAGTACGTTAGTGCTCGAGAAAGTCCTGATACTACGCAGAACAAATCCTAACATCTTCAGTGCCCATGATCGCTTGAACCTCAGGTTAAAAAACGTTCGTTGTTTTTAAAGTAAAAAATAAAATAACTTTCTAAGCTACGAATAAAGAACGTTAATTAAGACAATAAAATAATTTCAAACTAGCTATGCAACATTGCAACATTGCAAATATAACATTGCTGTAAGTTTTCCTATAGCTGTCTAATCTTAGCGTTGAATCGCTCTATAAGTGTTTGGACTGCGACTTAGTCTCTAGCGCAGTGTTGATGGATGCAGTTTCCAGTAATGTTCCTTCACCACTAATGACACTCGTGATCGGCTGACGTTTGACTTGCATACAGTTTTGTACGAACGTCACGCTTAACTTCTGAATGCACCAGATTTAAGCAGCAGAATTCGTTCCAAGTCTTGAGAAATAAGATGATAAGTAAATGCCTGTATCCATTTCTCTTTACACAGATTTTAAACACTTAACAATTTTTGTGTTTCTTAACTTATTTGTCAATTAAATGACATTTTAAAGTTAAGGTAGTGTTTCAGTGTTTTTCAGAAATTTAACAAAATGTCCAAAAGTGATCTTGCTCTGTATTCGTTTACAATTTGCAGCATATCATCGCCACCAAGTTCGCTTCCCTTACTAGATAATATAGTTGTCACGAACTGCCGCGAAAAAACTCTGTCAGCCGCCATGTTCATCAAATTATTTCATATATATTAGCCGGCGGGTGTAACTCAATGGTCAAAGCGTTTGCTTTGCAATACAAAGATCGCGGTTTCGATTCCCAACGGAGATTTAAAAAAAACGATATCTGAGTTCTAAAATATTGTGTAAATTTGATCCCTTACCTGTTAAATGCCAGTCATAGACCTTTAATCAAAATTGGTGGTAGACGAAAGTCGTCCCGTGAAGATTACCCATTAATTGTAAATTCCTGTAATAATAAAAAAAGATGAGTGAATCTCGGGCTGTAGTCTATGACGTTGGCGGAACAACACTCCACATGCAGCGCTTAGCCATATGCAGCATGGTAAGCGTTATAGAATTCCACAGATAGGACTTCAGAATTACTGTCACCATCGGTCGGTATTCTCTTATATGTGTTTACATAAAAATAAAAACAATTCATCTTTATACATATTTTATTTTCGTTCACAATCGATGGACGTCAATACAACATGAAAAATAACTGTAATGTTTTGAAATAGAGAAACTAATGGCAACACAAGTTTCAGCAGTACACCTTTGCATGTATTCTCTAGCATCTTCATACATATTAGATGATTCACTCGAGGGCTTGGTCTCGTTGCTTGGAATAAGCAGGACAAATGGACGAGCTGAAGATAGAATGACAGGAATAACTTGCGGACAGCGAGACCAACATCTGGTGATGCATTAGTGATGATGTTGGAGCATCTAATGTGCATCTTGCACTAATGCACAAGTACTTTCACAGATTTACATGATCTCATTTTATACAAGAATTACAGAGCAACTAAACGATGAACTGAGACTAGAGTATTTGAGGATAAAAACATTTTCAAAATACCACTATTAACCATATCGTTACGGCTCGGTGGAATACAAATTATACTGTCATTACGGCGTGAAACTCTTTTTTTGGCTTAAATGTAGTATTTGAAGCATAAATGTACTTATCTAACATTGTTTCATATATCACATTAGTTCTTCTATCCTTTATTTATCGGATGAGGCATAAAAAACTATTATATTGAACAAACGTTAATTATGTAACTCCATACATGTGGTGGCATTGACACATGTGGTTTACATAAAAATCGCTCCTGTGACGATACCTAACAATATTTATTGACATGCTTTACAGATTCCTGTAAAGAATACATGTAGGTTGATAAAGGGAAAGACTGCACTTCCAATTTCGTACTGTGAAAGTAGCAAAACGATATATGACCTCAACCGATGTCAACGGTTGGGGAATTTTGACGGCATATGCCGACAACCGATGCGAAAGGGCTTAAACTAGGTTAACATACTTGTAATGAGTATTGCGTTTTATTTCTTTAATTCATGAGATTTTTTATTTAATAAGAGATCATTTTTTATCGTTGTTTAAAGTAAATAAAATCAAGTTCTTCCATTTTTTAATCCCCGACAATCTTTAGTAATATTCGAGCTTTTTAAATTTTTCTTTTACACATTTTACAATGAATTTAGACCAAACAAATAAACACAAATTATATGCCCATTCTGTTCTTATGTTGTTCTATATACTTAAACAGAAGAAATATTGTAAATTTGGTGTAAATGCTAAAATTGTTTATTAGTCTTATATTTAATGAAAAAAATCAGCATCTAGTTGTATGTTTGTTTTATTGAAATAAATTGACATTACATCCTCCATATTTAAAAAGACGACAACATGTCGCGGGTTCGTCATCCGGACGCGTGGAGGAAGGATGCAGAAGCAGGTCGTAAAGCAAGGAACTTGTGTAGAAGCACAATTCGCGTTTTTTACAATATAAATCTTCGGTTTCCCTACCCGATTGTAATATGTTGTACCGTAGGCCTCGGTCAGACGGGGAATGTGCGCAGGCTCGAGCTGACAAACGGGCACAGCAACATGTAACACCCTAAAGATTATAGCGGCTAAATCAGAAATCAAAGCTGACAGTTGAACCAGTATGAAATGGAGCAACTATCAGAACAAATAAAATAGCGCATGCAAACGCCGTGTATTATATATTAAGTTAAGATTAACATAATTAGATGTGCATGTCAGCGAGCGTACACAAATAAAACACAAAAGATCGTTTATTGAGGCCTTTCGGCATTAGCCTTAAAGAGCTATATCAAGCTGATATCACATTATTTTGTTAGGTGTTCGTGAAAATACCTTTATCTATAATGTGTAAAAGCATCCTTTAAATTGCAAGTGTTATGTTATTTTATTCTTATGTTGTTGTATCTACTTTTGCAGAAAATAAGGAATTTGTTGGAAATTGCCGCAGGTATGACAGGTGAAAACATAACCTTTTAGAGTACTTTCTTCACAAAGAACAGTATTACTGGTGCTCTAATTTTATGTTCGTTTGATCTAAATTCTAAAGGAACAAACTCATTCTATATTGTGATATAAAATAACTTTTATTAATATTAAGTTAAATCTTCCTTAAGAACAGCATCTTTCATAACTTTTGAATTAACAACCACGATTTATTCAGCATTTAAAGAAATTATTGGGTAAATAATACAAATCATAAACCCTTATTTAACTCCCTTAAAATCCACCCATTCCTTCCCAACATACCTTACTTTTGTTACCATATTTCTCTATTATTTACCCATCAGTATGTTGATACAAGTTTGAATCTAATGAAGCTTTTATTAAAGGTGAAACTTCGGAATTCCAGCACGTGTGATCAATGTTAGAACGAGGTTGGTTTTATTTAATGTTTGAAATAGGTCTCAAAGTGTATGCTTTAAATTGGCGGTATTTTCTCTAGCGCGTTTACGTTACTAAAAAAAAACTTGTATTGAATAATAGTATTTGCTTACAATCTGACCTTTACAAACATATTTCAGAGGCATAACATCGTAATCGTAGGATATTTATTATAGCTGGTGTATATCAGCCGTGGTATGGGAACTTTTTCAATTATTTCCAAAATAATGTTATGACTAGTTTTCTAGAAACGGAATACACGAATAAGTGATTGATTAATCGTTCTCTGTTTCCCATTTTGAATACAGCGAACCTGTCGGGCAATTTGAAACATTCATTGTATCGGTTTGCCAAAAGTTTGATTTATCTATCTGTGAATTTCATGCGCTAACGGATTTGCAGATACAAATAAAATGGTATCTGATTTTTCTAACGAAATATGGTCACGTTGCTTGTATGAATTATTAAACGTATGTAAATACGTATTTACATATTGTAATCATCAACCAGTATGCGTCAACTGAAGAATGTAGTTGAGTTGAATCGTTTTTTATGACCAAATGGTCCAGGCTTCAGGAACGTCGCGTAAATCTCACAACTCGTCGCGGTCGGCACACAATTGATTACTGGCCACCGGGCGCCCGTGGTCGGTGACGCCCAGCGCCGAAATTCATTCAGTGGCGATCCACAAAACTACACATGTCAAACAAGCAATATAGCGACACTTGCGTACAGACGACCAAAAAAAAATGAGAGGCGAAAGATCGTATATCGAGGTTTTCGGCACCAGTTTGTAAAGACTATATCAAGCTGATATTAATATGATAAGAGAATCGTCTAAAATAAAGTGTTTGCTATGAATTCATATGTACTCGTATGAATATTTTTACCAATTATTATTCATTTATATGGCATTAAGATTATGTTGACCTCTATACAAATATACTTCAATGAAAAATGCATACCGAAGTAACCTTCAAAATAGCTATCAGTTATCGAACTAAGCAGTTTTCAAACTTCTTACATTCGGCCCTGAAAATGAGAGACTCCAGCTCTGGCAACAAGTCGCATCAGAGGATTTCATTACTCCAAAGGAAGGCCTCCCAACTGGCAAGAACCTGGACCTGGAAATCCCTGAACAGATTAACAACCGGAGTTGGTAGAACAAAGGACAACCTCGAGCGGTGGGGAATGCTTCGGCAGGGAGAGTCACTATTGTGCGACTGTGCAGACCTGCAGACCACCTCACACCTAAGATCATGCTCCACGTGCCCAATAAGCTGCACATCTCAAGAGCTAATGCTGGGCAACACACGAGCTATCGATGTTGCCAGACACTTGGCAAAAATAATCTGACGTCGCTGACACGAAGAAGAAGAAATCGAATTTAACGGCGTATATATTGTGTCAATAAAATAGTTATATTTTATTTTATCACGTTATTAAAACATCTTTAAATTCTCAAGCTACAAAGTATCCGAATATAAAAAAAAATCACATGCTAATAAAACGTATTACAGCTTTATTCGCAAAAATTAACGATGAAGGGTTTTATATAAGAAATAAAGACGCATACAATCAATGCGATATCTGAAGGCATTAAATTTGAATAATAAAGGCTATACGTTTAAAATGCGGATTTGGTGACAGGGTGACCATGAGTGGCCTGTGGGCGAGCCGGTCGGGACAACATCATCAGTGAGCCTCGGGAGAAAAAAACGACTGAGGTTAAAGGGAGCCCCGCCGAGTCCCGCGCAGTTATCGCAAATTCATTATTGTCACATCGGGACAGGTACCTTTATTATTCTCGGAAAGGGCACCTCCTACACGCAAATGTGTAATCGGCCTTCCAATAAAACCAAATAAAATATATTCTTAAATTTATATTATATACAAACATATAAATCAATAGAAAATATCATCTTTATGAAACATTTCTCAACAAAACTGGAAGAAATAGATACGTCTCTGGGATTCGAACCGCGAACTTTTGGGACCAACCGTTATTTGTGTTTTCTACACAGCGCTAGACCATTGTCATTTTTTTGCATATTGAGTTGAGAAATTTATCCGTATTTAATTATTAATACTAACATCCTCCTCTCTCTCAAAAGATTGTTATTCAGTCGCGTGAGGGCATGATAGCGAAACAAAGACTTTTTCAGAAGCACATTGAAATATATTTACGATAAAACTTTACAAATTCAGGGCTCGACCTAGTCACAGCATTAGGCCGAGCCACAATACAATATGCTCTCGCGGGACCCGACTGATGCGCTCGTGAAAGCTCTCGCCCAGCGTCACAATCGGTGGTTTATATAACTAGTCCCAAATGCCAATGTGGCGGACACATTCATATACGACAAGCGAACAGAAATAAGAGGCCAATGATTGTATATCGAGGCTTTCGGTACCAGCCAGCAAGGGCTCTATCATGCTGATGTCAACACGTATTATTATGAGTCGTCATTGATATTTTTATTACATACAGCTTTAGAGAGTTTCTCAAAAGTTTTGGCCTTTCTTCTTATGATGCTTGTCTTTACGATCCTGGAATAAAGGACTTGGTCATGTGATATAGTGTATCATCCATGAGGAGAAGATAGGTTTTCTGTGAGAATCTCTGCCATTTCTTGGAAGAAACATTCTGAATAGCTGCTTGTTTCTGACGATCCATTTCAGTGAAACTACATCATGGATATCGTCGAGATAAAACATAAAAAAGGACATGAAATATACTTGTATTTTGTATAGTCAAATCTAATGTTTAATTTGCAAGATACTTAACCGGAGCTTTTTCAATATATATTTTTTTCTACGTTTTAAGAGTATAGTTTATTTACTGTGTTTCAGTACGGAGAAGTCATGTCAAAGGTTTGCATAACCGGTCCAAAGCGCATTGGTTTAAGGAGCTTGCTCTCGTCGCAGATTAGATGGTAATGAAGAAATAAGTTAAGCCGAGCACATCAGACGATCCCTCTGCGAATGTGAACTGATCGCATTAAGACTTAAACTGCTTTAGCGTGACAAGGATTATACTCGTATATGTGCCGCAGCGAAATAATGAACACGAATATTTGATCGAAGCCCTAAAGATCATAATCAAACCTAAGTTAACCTTAATAATGTAGATCAATATGTTATCATATAAGTACGAATTTAAATATTGCAGCGAAATGATGTTATCTGAAGTTTGATCAAATCCATAAAGAGCATGATCAAACCAGTGTATGTCAGACCTAAAAATAAGCCACGTTAAACGCGTAAGATTGTTTTCAACTAAAATTCACGTGTTATTTTTTATAAATGGGAATTCGAATTGAATTATGATATAACGATTGACATATCGATTCATAGAAGATGTGCGTGGCCTTTTTGCTAAAGAAAGTAGGTGATTTGATCAATCTTACCTTACTTCCATTTGATAAGTTAACTTAACCTCACCTATCCCAACCAAAAATTTAATTCTGTCTTACAAACAATATGTTATTTTTATATCATAGATTTTGCTATAGCGAGTTACAAAAATCTCAGTCTTTGCAGAAGGCAAATGTCATAAATACTGGAGTATTAAAAGTGGGTCCTTTTGGAGGTGCAGTTGAGAACAACAGACTTCTCAAATGTCAGATCATAGCAAATTCGCAAGGATGCTAGTGTATTAAAATATAATACAAATACCTGTATGTTTAATCTTACATGTACTGACTTTGATCTATCATCGAAGCACTCCTTCGCTAGCACCAAGTTCTTGAGAATGTCTGACTTCCCAACCGGTTTCCAGGATCTTTCCTTAGACTAACCACCAGCTTGATGAGACCGATGACTGCTGTCAAGATTAGCTAATACATCTTTTACATTTTAGTCAAAAGGTTTGTTTGATAGTAAAATCGCAGCACTTTCATGAGAAAGGTTACGAGTTCAATCCTTGCGGATTTTTTCACAGATTGTATTGAGCCATATATTTATAATCATTTTATTTATCCAATCTAGGAGAGCTATAGAACCATCTCAGAGAGGTGAGCTCGATGGATTAGTCACATCATGCACCACGATGGTCTTCTTCACCACATTGTGGAAGGGATAGTTGAGTTTAGAAACTGCAGAGGGCGCGCTAGACGGGAGTATTTGCAGAAAGTGTTCGAGGACATGAGTTGTAGCTCTTATGCTGAGCTAAAGCGGATTGCAGAGCATTGAGAAGAGTGGAAATCGAGATGCAAGATTTTGTTGCTGCAAACCAATCCACCGGATTGATACTACGAAGAAGAAGGAGAGCTAGGGTGAATTGGGAATTGAAAGTTAAGAACAGATTAATTATAATAAAAAAGACTATCAAATTTTAAAAGGAAGTGTATCAGTAAAAATGTTTATTCAGAAGTAAAAATGCGAAACATAAGTATTGGAAAATTATATGTAATACTATATATAGTGTAAGTTTTTTCGAACATATTTTTAATTTAATGAAATTATATACAATATCATCTGAAAACCACCAGTCAATTTGTACTGACATTCACTGTGAATGAGTGGTGTTCATGGTTTGATTTTTATCTACCACCAATTTGAATAATTTCAATATGACATACATTTTACAGGTGAGGGATAAATTTCGAATGATTACTGGATTATTTAAGAGGATTCGTATTTTTTTAAACTCTTTCGCATCGGTTGTCGGCATATGCTGTCATAAGATTCCCCAACCATTGACATTGTTTGACGTGATATATCGTTTTGCTACTTTTTCAGAATATATTTTTATGCATCATCTGATAGCTAAAGAACACAAGAACCAATGTGATATATGAAAATAGACCAGATAAGTACATTTATGCTATACATACTAATTTTATAACTGACAGTATAATTCGTCTTCAAACCTTGCCGTAATGAAAGGATTAATTAATGTAATTGACTATACACATAATTATAGTATTCAGTGGACCTCTAGGAGGCCGAACTAACAGTCTTTTGGTGGCAGTTAAAGACCATCATATGCTCCAGGTAAGGAAGTGGACATGAAAAAGATGTTGATATTTTTTTTTCTTCAGCATTCTCAGAGTTCGAACCCAAACTTCTGTTAAAGTAGGCGAAAGCTTTACCACTAAGACATACACCACATAAAGTAAATGGGAATATTTTCTTTGGCGACGTATTGTATATTTAAATCAAATACTACGGATTCAGTTAAAGTGAAAATCGGAGAGGTATTTCATGATTCCAATGGACCGGTTATTTATATTTTTGTTTGTATCTCCACAAATAAGTAATTACGCTTCTTAATGACCCGAGTCGCCACATTTTTCACATTGTTTTGAGGTTTGTGTGGATCCTCCTCCCGAATTGTTAATTTTACGACCAAAATGTCCCTCTATAGCCCTCACCAGAGGAGGATCAAAAAGCGAAATAATATAATTATCAACTGAAGAATTCAATAACTGACTAATACATGGATGGGTAACCATTTGTTGTTTTTTGTTGAAGTTTACCTGTCCTTTAGATTTCAATAGTCCACGCATCTTAAGCATCAGACAAACTAAATATTCTACTTAAAAAATACGATGAAAAAATGATTCAAAATATGCCTTGTACAATATAATACAGCTGCCCTGAGTCCTCGGACTCCTGCACTAGAGGTCGTTGAGAACCATATATGTTTCCAGGTGGACCCTTCAATGCAGAAATGTCTTAGAACAAGTTATGAGATTGACAATGCACACAGCTAGGTGATTTTTGTGTTCTCAATAATATTCCGATATGCAACAGATTTTTTTTATAAATAGCGTGATAATTATTATTTAGATACGCTACTGGTTAACAATAAAAAAAATGGAACTACAGGCATTAAATACAACTCGAACGACGTGATTTATGGTCTGTTAACATAGCACCGCACAAAAAGCAAAAAAAAAAAACATTTGATTTACTACTATATAATATACATGTCCCGTTTGCTGGCGACTTCGTAAGGCCAAAATGATCACAGATACAAGTTGTATAGTTGTAATAAAGTCTATGTTCCACTTAACATGGATATCATACAAGTTTATGTTTATTCTATAAATTAATATATATATTACAAATATATATTTTATACTATTTGTCAAAAAATCTAGGTGTGTTCTATAGTGGGTAAAGCACATCGGTATTTAATCAATTGAAAATTACTTTAAAATAAAGGAAAAATTCGCCCTTTCCTCGAATTTTGGGAGTCCAAAAACGCCTTTTAGACTCAATCGACTAAATTTGAAAAAGTGTATTCGTTTAGTTCATTATACCTCTAATACTTGCTTTTTTAATAACATTAAGATTATCAACTGACAATGCTTGGTGAAACTGCTTAATTTTAATTGTTAATTATTTTTTATTAAAAATTAACGAATTAAAAATATGTTTTGATTCAAATTTACTTTAAACGATTACATGTTTCAGCCTCCCTGGAGACGTCTATTGACGTCATTATTGAAGATAGATTCTCAAAGTTTACATATTGAGATGCAGTAACTGATTCTTCTAACAGAATCAAACAAGTATTTAAATATAATTAAAACAATCAAAACTGTATTGTATCTGAAGAATATTGTTCTCTATATGTTGTCAGTTATAACGTTTTTCCCATTACAGCATTTAAAATACCTATTTAATATTTGAATGCGTGAAAATGTGTAAGAATCAAAGGATGTAATGCATTATAGAACATAATATTATCTATATCTTTGTATTCTTTTCGTTGCGTTCATATAGACAATCTGTTTATTAGCGTGTTCATCATAGTATTACAAACATCGCAATATGTATGCCACGTGTTTGTGAATATTCAGGCTTAATTTATACTCTAGAAATAAAAAAAGCAGCAAACAAATAAATCATGTCTGAAGCGAAGTAATTCACGCAGATAATTACTCTTCAGAGTTATAGTCGTTAAAAAATCATAAGTCTAATAAAGTTAGTGAATCATTAAAAGTAGGAATTCATCAGGAAATAACTCAAAATTGCTGTTTTCACAGATCTTCTTTGGTTCCGCCGCATTTCGTTCCCAGACAATTCGTTCAACGACTCATCGGTAACGACGTGAGGCGCACTGGAAGTCTGGTGCACGGGACAATAAGTGCACGGGAAAAGTGATGCACTTTATGCCTCGCTAACCTAACCTAAGTTATTTCGTTAACGAGATCTATGGATCTCTGAACTCTACGATGACTGGACAAATCCTTATATTATGTAAAGTTAGGATAGCGAGACATCCAGTGTACCAAATGTTCCGTGCACTAGACGTCCAGTGCACCCCACGTCGCCAACGATGAGTCGTTATATGAATTGTTTGGGATCAATAGGTCGTTACATCATCTTCTTTTTCATAACTGAGCCCCGCAGAGCCTACTGATATCAACCTAATACTCTCCTGCATACGATTTCTTCAAATAAAATACAATTAAGTATTGCACTATTGCGGCGAACTCCGTGGACTTTCATCTCACGCAAGCGTTTACCGGACACGGAATTTTCAGAGAATACCTAAAAAGATTTGGCCTCTCTTCTTGCGACGCATGTCCATGTGATCCAGGCATACAACAGACAGTGATACACTCTCTCATGGAGTGCATCATCCATGATAAAAGAAGACGCATTCTGTGTTGTCGCCTGGAAGTCTCTACAATTTATTGAGAGGATTTTCCTGAACTTGCTAGTTCTGACGGTCCCTTGCTGTTAAACTTCTGCAAGGAAATCTTCGGGGCTACACGCGCGGTTAACGAGGCTGACATGGAAAAGGCTCCTACATTCTTCAACCATTTTTCAAACGCATAATCTAACCTTGTGTGTAACTTGCAGGGTACAAAACGCATCTACATATTTTTCTCACATTTTTTAATATAATAAAAAAAAAAAAAAAGTATTGCACGACACACTTACGATTTGAATGTCTGGAATAGTCATCAAATGAGACAGAGAAGCCGCCTTATATAATATAAAGCTATTCAAATGTATTATTTAAGTAAACTATTGATACTTACTTTTAGTCTGATTTCTAGTTCTGCTTGTGTTCTGCTAAGCTGCATTCAAAGGTATATTAACTCAAATGCTTTTATAAATGTACATGTTTACACATTTTTACAATTTCTTTTAGAAGATTCGTGAGGGTGACCCTCATTTCCAATAAAACTAATGGTCTTGTACGAGGCTCCATTACACGCCCCGCTTAATCGTTGTACACAAAATCGATTGATAAATCAATTTTATTGCCGCGTGGGTCAGGCCTGTATGATATTCTGTAGCCGAGAAATCACTATTGGATGATTTAATCTTTTGTGTGAGACCGTCGACAAGTCATCCGTGTTCCGATAGCTTTAGTGGGCGGCTCGTATCAGAAAGCAATAAAAATTTACGAACTATTTTTTAAAATAGTGTTATCCGTTTTATATTTAAAGCATATGGTCACCACAAATAATGTCACTTGCTACTGTCCGTTCCTTGTCTAAAGATGTCTACATTCATTATAAATTACTGATTACTAGAAACCCGTATTAATAGCATATATTTTTTAATTTTTAGCGTTTTGGAGCATTTAAAAGTTTGGATTTTAGTATTTCGGAGCATTTAAGCGTGGTTTTTATCGTTTTAGAACATTTAAAGCTTATTTTAGCATACATTTAAAATCTTTTTAGAATATATTTTTATAAGATGCAAATATTGAATAATTCATTTATTTTTATTTTTTATTATTTATAACATTTACAAATATATATTAACCCTCGCCTTACGATGCTAAAAACTTCCGCGCGTTCCGATGGTGTCAACTCATTACACATTCTGATTTAAAGTGAATAAAATGAGTAGAAATTCGAAAAAATGAAAATATTCAAAGATATCGCTTAATTTTACAATAGTTGATGTCAATAAGCAGTAATAATTGACATTTAATAGCTAAAAACATGAAAAACATCAGACGAAGACCTCAAACGGCCAGACGCACCTTCGCGCTTGAACTTCCGAGAGATACTAACATGACTTGGCCTGTCGACATATGGATGAGCCGATATCATTTCGAACTAAGCGACTAACTGAGGTTTCCCGTCTCGCTCACTCATATTAGTACGTCAGCGAGAGTGAGGAGTATAGATGCCGCCGCATCTGGTTATTTTTTAATTTTATTTTCGCACACACTTCCGGCAGGTGCAATGATTCATAACAGTTGACGCGTCTTGATTGTAGTGGTGAATTTATTCCGGATCGTAGAAAAATATTTCCTGCTCCCGATGAGTGCCTATTATTATAAAATATATATTTTTTTCAATACGTAAATGTATTAAGGAGGAATAAATAAAATCTGAACCCTATGTGTATTATATTTACAGAGATATTTAAGTTATTACAAGCAATGTGTAGTCGATAGACATCATCGGGGAGGAGAGGTTAAACAAGTTTTCATTGATTGTTTTCTTTATGAATGTGCGATGATCAGCCTGACGCTCCCTAGACATTTTTTATTTTTCCTCTTTAATGGTGGCTCGACCCCACCGGTGTAAAGAGCTTAGATTAAATTAAATTAAATTGATTTAAGAAAATAAAGCTTGGTCGGGATGTGAACCGACGGCGTTTGACTGAGAAGCAAACTCTTTTACCGCTGAATTATGCCATCCGGCAATTATTACACAAATCTTATTCTATTAATTTGTATTGGGATAATTTGCATAGTTATTTGATTGTTATTGTTTCGTCGCAAATTTGAGAATCGCTTCCACGCGTTCGTATTCAGTCACTGTTGTTCCGAATTATTCGGATTGCTTAAATGATCGTTCTGTCGCTGTGCATAAATCAATCCGCCGATTGAATCCCGCCCACCGACGCCCACCGCCGTCCACCTTTGCCGGAATATTAATCGTGATTCGATTCCGAATCTTCGCGGGAGAAAACAAAAGTTGTTCCGCAAAATCCAATCGTTTTTCAATTGCGCCGCCCGCCACCCACCGCCCCCGCCCACACGCCCACATGATAAATCCTATGGCCGCCGTATTTCATTCAAAATTGAGATTATTTGCCAAAAATACTGTACACGTCACCCTATAATCCAAGGTAGTTCAGTAAAAGTTTATTTGTCCGATTTAAAAAAAAAAAAACATTGGAGACAGGCTTATAAATGAGAGCCTTAAATACGATTTTTTTTTAACCTGTATGCATCGGTACCCGATATATGCCGTGTAAGATTCCCCTACCGTTGACATTGGTAGCCGTCATATATAGTTTTGCTACTTTCTTAGAATAGTTTTTTATACATCATATGATAGCTAAAAGATACAAGAAGCAATATGATATGTGAAAATAAGTCGTATATATATGTCAATGTGCTTCAGAAAAAGACTTTGTGTTGTTAATATGCTCCTCGTCCTGCCACCACGCGACTGAATAATGATCTCTCTAGAAAGGAGGATGTTAATATATACACCATATGAAAGTTGACTGAGCATTCTGTCGGAAAATATGGCTTTTAAAGCAAGTTTTAATAAAAAAAAACTGATGAGCAAAATGATGACAAGTTAACCGAACATTTACTTTGGATAAATTAATTTTGTTATATTTTCATGCGCCTGGCACTCTCCACCTGCAAGCCGAACTAAATGTAATTTATTTACGTCCGTTTCGAAAATAAAAATGTTTTTTAAAGTGTCCACAATGAAGTTGCTCGGCCCGATGGTAAAATAGAGCGGCAAAAATACACGGCAACTGGAAACGGATTTCGAGCAGATGAAAAATAAAATTCAATTAAAACAATTAGAATGGAAGAACTGGCTGTCCGGCGCCTTTGTCAGCCTTCGGTAGAGATTTTCAGGATTTTCACTATTCACTAGGTATGGCTTTCATTTATACGAGTAAACAAATATATATATCCATAAAAAGTCCAGAAAACTGAAAATAAAGTATTCGAAACGAGCTGAAAACATTATTTTTCAATCAATGTTTTTTTATAAATAAATGCATCCTCTCGTCCATCAAACGTTTCTCCCACTTAAGCTTAAATGGAAAATGTATTTTTTAAAATTATACATATTTTCCAAAAACCACCAAGCTTAGACTTACACTCGTATTCAAAATAATTCCTTGACTTAAGGTAACCAACTTTAACAGCTGCTTGCAGAGACGTTTCTTAAGATTTGAGGTGAAGTAAGAGTTAAGACAAATGAGTATTATATTAACAAGACAGCATTTTTACGAGGCATATTTTGGGTGATTTTAAAGCCAGCGAGAGGTTTAACCATTCTAATGACACTTATAATCTACAAGAGGTAACCCATCCAAGTTTTGATTCGCTTCCCTTAGTTGATCTATTTAATATATCATCACACATATACAGTGGACTGTCTTATAACGTTTCGTAAGATCGGATGATTAGCTCGATGTTCCCGAGGCATTAACTATTTGTTCATAGAAGCGGTTCAATCCAAAATAAGAAGATAGAAGGACCCCTTATATGACAAATCTCCGTTATATAAAAAAAAGGGTGCGTCAAATGAGGTTTGATAGTAATTGTAACAGTTTAAAATAATTTAAGTTATTATGTTGATCTCGGCTAATATTTGTGTTAAGCCGTTCAATGCTTTCAAGTTTTTTCGTTTTGCTTTAAGTAATTGTACAAAACGTTATTTTCCTCATAAATATATTTTTCATGAATGCTCAAATCAACAGTTAAGCAATGCGCTAAATTGATAATTTTTCCATTGTAAGGACAAGTCTGGTCTTTGGGGAAATACCGCGGACCCCACCGCTACAGTCCCTGACAGTCTCTAACTTAATTAGCAGACCAAAGGTGGAGGAAACTTTCCTGTGGTGGACGTGCCTGCCATTAGTGGCTCGAGGGGAGACCGGTTGGCCACTGAACAAAGTCTGATGCACCAACAAACCTAGCACTAGATATTTTAAAATAATTTAACCCTTTCGCATCGGTTGTCGGCAAATGCCGTCATTAGATTCCCCGACCGTTGACATTGGTTGACGTGATATATCGTTTTGCTACTTTCTTAAAATAGTTTTTTATGCATCATCTGAGCTAAATGATACAAGAACCAATGTTATATATATGAAAATAACCAGATAAGTACATTTATGCTTCAAATACTGGTTTTATAATTTACAGTATAATTTGCATTCAAACCGAGCCGTAATGAAAGGGAGTGTTATAAACACCATTTATGACTCAAGAACGGCTAATCCGATTTTTCGGTTTTGTCTTAATCACGAATAGAAAAGTTAAGATTGAAACATCAAATAATGTATATGGTAATTTTTCATACATTTTGTATGAAACTACATTTAAGGTGATATTTCGAGTACTTATTGGCTGATTTAGATGATTTTTTATATATTTAATTTAATGAAATGAATAGAATAAAAAGAAGTCTAGAATAAGGGCGAGGGTGAGAGTGACGATAATATGAATAAGTTAAAACATATTTTTTTAATCTCAGGCGGTACAAAGTTTGCCGGGACAGCTTAGTATAATATAAAACTATAAATAGTCATCATTATCATCCAATATTTTTTTCAGTTTGTATTAACATCATCTTTGATGATTTATTAACCCATTCACTGCGTATGATGTCTATAGGGGTCATAAGCCTTACATGGCATTTGTAGCGTAATCTTAAATTTGTTTCTTTGCGGTGACTATCATGGCGGCGCTGCATGTCACAGTATTCCGGAGTCGTCAGTTAGTCCTCGTCCGGCCCAGCGTCATGTAAGGTCGGACGAGGAAATCATATTATAATATCAAAATATAAGCGATTAATACGAATCGTGCTTCAAAAACAAGTTCATTTGCTTTGTGATCTGCTCCTGCTACCTTCCTCCACGCGGCCACTTGACGAACCAGCGACTTATCGCCTTTTTAAACGCGGGGGATGTCAGTACATACACTCAACAATTTTTATTAAGTAATTTATTTAATTTATTACTATTCACTGCAGAATATATTAAGTTCATAGTAGTATAAATCACAAGCAAAACACTGCACTCAGATCTTCATGTTTTGTTTGAGTAGGGGGACGCTGTACTAAAGCGCCTCGGGCATTTCTTGTACAGTGCGACATTACACTCCCAGACAAAGTGCGACACATTTATTACGTGTGTACTGCCCGCCTAGGACTCGCACGGTTATATACTGACTCGTATTCTACTAAGTTCTTTTTGTATGCGATAATAAAGTAAATATGTTTGTTCTTCTTCTGTAACGTTTGCCGCCGGGTATGTTCCGAATAAAGCGCAGTAAATGTAACAAAAGAAAACAATGATACATATGAACAAACACTATAATTTATTTTGTGTTATTTTTCAGTAAGCTGGTCTTCTTCTTCGTGTCAGCGATGTCAAATTATTTCTGCCCAAAGACGATTGCTCGTTAATAGCATTCGGTTGAAAATTTGTTTGCTGGAAACGAAACAGGATTTTAAATTGAGGCGGTCGAATTTCAGTCAAAATAATGAGTATATGGAATGAATTCCCCACCGCTCAAAGATCTGTCCTTTGTTCTAATAAAAAATATTTGTAATCTGTTCACGGATTAATACAGTCAAGGTTATTGCCAGTTGGGAGACCTTCCTTTGAAGGTTACACAAGTCGAAAACCAAAAAAATTATTGCCATTCGGCTTCCTTCAGGCTGTGAATCTTGGCATCTCATTAAAACTCAATGTAGTATCTGATTATAAGTGGGACGGTTTTTGAAAGCAGATTTATGTGGCGCAAAACTTTTGTCTTATGGTTATGGTTACCAGCCAACTATAGTTTTGAAATGGGTGTTTGTTAGAGGCAGCTTGTGACCACTCTTCATGTATCATTCAGGGTAGTATATTTTAGCAGATAGATGATTTTATGTATAAACTAAATGTTCATAAATCATATGATATGTATCGTTAGTGATTAGGTTGTAAATTTCTTATAACTGAAACGAAACATAATTTAAATAATTTGTAATCGGAATTTAAGAATGGAAAGTATTTGAGAAGAAGGATAATTATTCAATGCTATCTTAATTCGAATATAAAAAATGTATGAAACAGAACTTTACACTTTTGAAGGTGTAAGTCGTTAACCAAAAACATTATTTTCATTCGGCTTTTTACAGACCGAGATTCTTGGCATCTCATTAAAAATCAATGCCGTCTTCGGTAACCACCGATTTTAATATGGTTTTACTTTGAGAAAAAGACATGACATCACATCCGGTCCTGAAAATGTGAGACTCCAGCTCAGAAATCGATAATAAATACAATCTTCGGAAGGCCTCCCAACTAGCAAGAACCTTGACTGGCGGACCTGGAAATCCCTGAACAGATTAAGAAACAGAGTTGAGCTTTACCCACCGGCAAAGATTAGCACTGTCCTGGAAGGCCATTGTGTGACTGTGGAGACTTGCTGACTGCATCACACCTAAGATAATTTTCTATAGGATCAAGCTGCAAATCTCAGGAGGCTGGGACAGAGATATAGATATAGAGAAACTGAAAAAAAATTTGATGTCGTGTTGACACGAAGAAGAAGAAGAACTTAGAAAAAAAAACATTACAACTATTCTACTAATGTAATTTGACATGATGCGCACTTATTTTGGATAAGCTTTTACATAAAAACAAGTCCACATTCATTCATTTATTTTACTTAAGTTATTCATCGTCATGATTATTGAATATGTGAATGAATCAAATAAACTAAACATGTATTATAGAAACTCCCATTGTGCATTAAAACCTCAAGTCACGCGATGACGCATCCGATACTGGATTCCTGGACACAGATTCGTGTTGAATCAGTTCTGTCTGTTGCATTGTGTTGAGAGATGAACACGTGACATCCAGGGTCTGGGCATCCGAAAATCTGAAGGGAAGAGGAGACGAAGGACGCTCCACACTGAATAATACTGATTTTTCGCACAAGATATAAGGATTATTTATATGGGTGAGCCGGTGACAGGTCCCGATTAGAGACTTTCAGAGAGCGGGGTGACCAACAATTCAAAATTTAAAAAAAATATCAAATATCCATTTATTTATTTCAGACACATTTTAATGTACTTGTATTACGTAATACGTAATATCGATTGGACTCTACTAGACAAATCAATACATTAGGAAAGTAATAATATGCAAGTATATGTATGAATTAAAATTAAACTTGCCTCCCTCATCCTTTCATAGGTGTGAATTTATAATTGAAATTAATATTTTTAGTTTAATTAATTTATATAGTAAAACTTCTTATACGTTTCCTTTGCTTATATATTTTTTTAAATTTGAGTTTATTGATACTTACTGATATCCTCCTCGAGTATTTAGGACACCGATTTACTGGATGAAGGATGCAGGATCAGGTTCACAATACAAACACTTGTTTCTGTTTCACGATACACGTTTATTCGTCAAACACTTGCTACAAAAGACCGTTGTGGCCCACGCCATATAGGCATGGCCATCACGGTCGCGAGCGTTTGTCTATCTGACAGCTCACGGCGCGCTCTCACATATCGGCGGTACCAACCGCCAAGATGACAGTTGTACCAACTGACACTGGGCCAACTGTCATAAAATTATATAAATAAACTAACATTCGATGCAGATGTCAGGCAAGCGAACACAAAATAATAGACAAAAGATCGTTTGTCAAGGCTTTACGGCATCGGCCTTAAGGAGCTATATCAAGCTGATATCATTACAATATTTATGCATTCGAACGTATTGGCGTTGACTTACAACTTAAAAATGATCTGGCTGTTCACAATTTCATGTTATAAATTGTGATGGCCATTTGCTCCAAATCGCGAATACTATGTCCATGAAGCATAGAGATAATAAAAAAAAAACAAAAATAATAAGTAGATTTATATTATTTTTAAAAATATTAATCCATTATTTATAAAACGAATATATGGTCATCTTACCAGTGGCACGTCTTCTCATTTTATTTCCCAAAAGTATGTTTTTTATCGGTAAGTTTCTCGGAAAAAATGCAAGTCCGCCAACAGGATATAAATCTGACTGCCTTCACTTTAGCGCATGAACACAAATACGCGTGTTTTCAGTGCTGGCTACCAGCGAAAAATTCCTTTCATATTTGAAATATTTGCTAAAAATTTTGCGACTCTTTTCTCTTTCCAAAATAATCAGATTGAAAGTAATCCGAGCATTAAAATTGTATGGACTTACTTGCTTAGATTAGCTGCTGTCTTATTTGTAGATCTATGCCGGCGGTAATAGCTCAACGGTCAAAGCGTTTGCTTTACAAGCCAAAGGTCGTGGATTCGATCCCCGATGGAGATTAAAAAAAAAAAGAATTTTTAATCGATTTATGAGCTCTAAAATACCCCCGGTTTGTGCGAATTTGATCCGTAACCCGTAAAATCCCAGTCATAGCCTATTAATTAAAATTGGTGGTAGACGAAAGTCGTCCCGTGAAGACCACCCATTCATAGTAAATTCCTGTAATAATAAGGATTTTCAATTTAAATTTTCAATTTTATTTATTTTTTTCCTTGCAGAAACATTACAAATTTTATCAATTCAATGCATTTCTGAAGTACAATAATATAAATACAATTATATAATATAAAATATAAATACAATAGGTAACATAAATGTGGTGATGTAAATTTATTGACACATTTAGTATCACTGACCTCACACTCAGAACTAGCGTCAGGAGACTCAAGATAAACAGTTTGACTTGTAACAACAAAAACCCTGTCATAAGTATATCATGATTGACTCACAAATAACAAGGCATTATTGTCACAAAATAAAACGTGTAACATTTCGCCTCCATAAACACCAGTACTGAATTTAAAGCAATATAACACTAAATATCTCAATATCTTCACTGAAGTTGGTTTCAAACCACTGTTCACTGCGGATGATGCGTGATCTCGCGCTGTAGTCTATGTCGTTGGCAGATCAACACTCCTCATGCAGCGCTTAGCCATATGCACCATGGGAAGCGTTATAGAATTCCACAGATGAGACTTCAGAATTACTATCACCATCTGTCGCTATTCTTCTGTATGTGCGTACATAAAAAAAGATAATAATTGAACGAACCTGTCAGTAATAAATCATAGAAAAAATTGTAGAATTTGACAAAATAAATAAAACACATTCATTGAGCTGTGAATGTTTGTTTTTTTGACAGATTATTTTAAACAAAAGATCAGCTCGATATAAAAAATGTCATCATGAAATTAATAAATAATAAACCTGGAAAAGCAAAATGATATGTAATTTTTTATTTTATTTCTGAATTCCTGTTGAAATTTAATCTCGAATGACTTTAAGACTCACTATTTGTAAACATCTAATTAATTTTAATGGTCGTCCAATATTTCTGTCGTCGCTATTGGGATATAATGATTGCTTTGATTTATTAGTTTGTTGAGAAATTTACACGAAAATAAAACAAATATTAAGTAAATCACTCGCTTATCACGCGATTAGGCGTGAGTTCGATCCCCAAAAAACTAAAATGAAAGCGATTTTTGAATAATACTAAAAAAAAATTTCAATTTCTACAATTGTCAAAGAATATTGAAAATAACTTCGGTAGTATAACATATTATAATGTACAATATAATTCACATGTTTAATTACGTCGAGTACGATAAAGGGCATTTTTCCACTCTTTGTAAATTTAGGGGATCAAGATCCAAAACAATTAGTATCGAGGAATTTGCTGTGTACGAAATTGTACGTATTCATTTTAATTTTATAAAATAAAGGATGCTAACGCATCGATACGGAGCATTGACCATCCCAATAATCTGCCACTCTATGTAAATTTAAGAGATCAAGTACCAAAACGGTATCGCGGAATGTGCGGTGTATGACATTCAATGTATTAATATTAATTTTATAAATGCTTACTCATGTTGTAAACGAAGGTATAAAAAGAGGTATCTTATCAAAAAAATTAGTATCAACTCAACTCTGGTCAAAGGATTTATTCTCAGTGCCGGAACCTTGGTATTCCGGCATCACCATTTAAGCTGATGCCGTCATTTCGGGACCGCGACCTCGGTTCCGACACAATTTACAAGTGGTATAATGAAATCAATAAATTTTTATTTTTTCTGTAAGATATGATTACTTGAGAAAATAATTTAAAAAAATAATGAAAATTTAGCAGAGCAGCATTATCAACTGTTTAATTATAAAACTAACAAAAAACTCACTGAGTGAATAATAATAAGCCTGAAAACAGATATGTGGACAGATTCAATAAACAGTTATGTTAATACGTTCTTTAAGTGCCTGCTTTAAAAGTTAAATCGATTTTTAAAAAATAATTAAATGTAGTCAAACTTCAACATAATTGCGGATTTTTATTGAACATAAATAAATAACAAGTCACATCTTCTATGCTTACATAAAACTAATTTAAAAACCCATCAACAGTACCCATATAAGGGAAAAGTATATGGCAGAGATATTGTTTAGAAGAGTATCAACATGGTCTGTATACGTTCTGGGCACATCAATGAAATATAGTTTTACACGGTCATAGAAGCCTATAAATTAGAGCCCACCTCATTTCTTATACAGTTTTAAAGATGCTTAACCACATGTTAGAAGTTTTTTATTGAATTAAACATTTTTACGGCTGGAAACACTGGCAATTACAAAAGCAGCCGGAATGAAAACGTCCGTGGCGTAATAAAAATATTACGATTTTATTCAGTAGCCTTAACCCCTTCGCCACAGGCAAATTAATTTATAGCGGACCCGAACGTGTTGGTACTTAACAATAAAAAACTAGGACGAAAAGTTTGTTTGTTCTTTTCCCAAAGGGACTGCTCAGTAGCGTAACTACTTAATATATAATTTCTTATGCAAACTCAAGGATATCATTTTTGTAACCATTATTTTCTGTTTAGCAGAGTCGTATTTGAAAATTGTTTTAATTATGGGTTAAATGGTTACTTATAACCTTTAAGTGCTTGATATTACTGCTTGAAACACCGCATATCAGGCATCAACTTCTGGAGGAATAACCTCCAACCAAAGTCTTTTTACCATCCATTGAACACTTACTGACGTGGAAAAAGACGAACTCCATTGACTTTCATCTCACTCAAGCGTTTACCGGTCACGACATTTTCAGAGAATTCCTTAAAATATTTGGCCTCTCTTCTTGCATGTTCATGTGATCCAGGCATACAATATACAGTGAGACGTTCTCTGATGGAGTGCATCATCCATGAGAATAGCAGACGCGTTCTGAGTTGTCGCCTGGGAGTCTCTGCCATTTCTTGAGAGGTTTTTCCATGTGCCATGCTGTTAAACTTCATCAAGAAAATCGTCGGAGCTACGCGCGCGGTTAACGAGGCTGACATGGAATAGGCTCCTGCATTCTTAAATCTGTTTTTCAGACGCATAATCTAATATTGTATGCAACTTGCAGGGTAGAAGACTTAAGTGGTATAAAACTTAAGTTTGCACTATGAAGATTTCCCAGAACATCTTTAAATATAATAATGAAATCATTACATATGTTTTTTTAATGCTTGCAAGTGCATATTGATCTGATTATTGAAGATATACATATTTTATAGAGAGTGCTTATTTATTAACATAACAAGTTTAATTACCAAAATGAAAACGTTAAGTACACATATATACGTATAAATATCAACACGGATATAATATCATTTTAAAGTAGTAGTAAACCGTAAATAAGAAAAACATGAGTGTTGATTAAACTGATTCATTAAAAGATTCAAATATTATATATGGTAGGAAAATTGATAAAGCTCAACAAAGGCTACCTAAAATATTTCATAAAGAAATTTGTAAAATCGTATCTTTTAAGTCGATATATGATAACTGTGTTAGAATCCTAGAAGTCTGCTAGTAACAATGATGAAGTGTTAACGGAATCGATAGATAATGTTTCATTGAAAATTTTGTGATAAATATCATCATGTCATTGTAAACTTGTTCCATGGATATAATACTTTAAATCTAAAAAGTCGAATCGTAAGCTAACTATTTAATTTTATTAACCATCTAAAAGCTTCAGTAAAAGAAATTAGCAAAATATTTATTTAAGTAAGTACTTTTTTAATGAAAAAAAATGTTAATCGATCAAAGGATAATTTATTTTTTTGAGGATATCGAATTTTTGTTGCAACTTTGTAAACAATTCCCCTCATTAAATATTCAAATAAATACAAAAAAAAATGTATATTCTAGTACAATAAATATTCGAATTATTTATTTAAAACTGACAATAATTTTAATGGTGGTACCTGATTAAGGGCTATAATTTAATATTTCTTGGTTCTAGTTACGCCACTGTCAAAAAAGACAGACCTGTATATCTCCATCTTAACAATGAACAGGTTGATAACAATCTGGTTCTGAAAAAGCACAGAAAAAAGCTCAAGCCTTCGCATACATTATTTTTATGAACTGTCACTGGTACATAATTATGAATCATTTTTCAATATACTCGTACACTAAATTTTATTTTTATTGAAAACTATACCTTTACAATTGAGGTTTTGTAATTTATACAATAATTATATGTTAGTGTCTTCTTGGGGTTTGTTTATTTTTTAGTTAATATTAATTTAGGATTGAGAGGAGTGTAGATTGAGATGCAATATTTTGTTGCTGCAAACCAATCCACTGAATAGATACTACGAAGAAGATTGAGTATTAAATATATTAAATCTGCTCTTCAACGCATTACCTGAAGTTAGTTGTAGTAATCAAAGCTTTTATTTTAATTTAAAACTTGTACATTTTCAGTTCTAAGGTTTTGCTGTCAACTCTGCTTCATTTGTATGATTATTTGATGTTTATACAGTCTTAGTTATAATGTTTAAAAATACAATTAAATCGAGTTGGGGATGAAACTACTTTTTAAAATACCTAATATATTTATTGATATTGTTTGAACGGCGCGAGATCAATAGCGTTCTCACTTGACGTGTTTGGCCAGCATTTTTCACAGTGCTTTCCTGATTCATCGCTTTATCTGGAGCGATCGGGACATAAGTCAGGTGGGCCAGGACCAGAGTTACGGCCAAGCAGCCTGGCTCCATAAATCCCGAGGGACGCCGGGGAGACTTCTTATTGATCACGGGAAGATGGGAAACAAAGAACAATAGCAACGCGATTGAGATTGAGGAGCAACCATCGTGATTAGCTACATTAATTCTCTTTCGCCTTGTCAATAAAAAATGTATATATAAGACGCGGCGTTTGCATGCCACATTTTGGTTATTTTGATTTGAAAACCAGTAGTGTTTTGCGGGAGCAGGTAGTTCTCCAGATTGCCGCTGTGAAGTTTTTGGGTGCAGTGAATCTCACTGCCACTGGCAGGCAGTCTTTACTCGGTCGCTTTTAGGTAAACAGCATTGTCTTAATACTGGGCAGAGGATCAAAATTTGTACGTCTTTGTTAGGCGTAAAATAAGTGACAAAAGTGCTTTTCAAGGAGCTCTTTCCTTAGACGATCTGTTCCTCATCTATCCACCACGCATCCTACTGACACGTTAGCTGGAGTTGCTTTAATAAGTCGGAAAATGTCAACTTGTGTATCTTGTTTTTATATGGGTCACGCGAAGCACTGTCAATTCACTTACTTGAAGATCTTGGTTTTGCTTTTTATAAGAGGTTCTTTCTATTGAATAAACGTTCTGAATCGTACTCTGAACAGAAGAAGATTTCTTTGTAAACGAAACTGCGGTCTTCAATTATGTGAATAAACAATGCATAACGTGAGCCTTATTAGAACAGTTATTTATTATTTTATATTAATCATATAAATTAATCTCAATATGAATTATGAAAATTGTTACAATTATTTTATTATAGTGAAAAAATATGATAATTAAACTTTTTTAAATTCTTAAGGGTAAGTTCTTACGAAAAATTATTTATTGTTTGTACCTGTATATTATTCGATCAAATTATGAAAATAAATATTTAATTGATGAAATAAACATCAAACTTATAAAAACAAATAAAAAAGCTTGTTTTCTATCGCAGACTATTTTCAGATGTTTTCAGGTATGTGGTGAGCTTTGGTTTTCAGTTTTCATGCTGAAACCGGAAGCTTTCGCAGAAGTTCAGCGAGTCACCACCGGACACTGAAGGAAGCTATTCCACGGTCTGTAATTACACATTCTCCGTCGAAAACTCATCTTGTTCGGGAACCACGCTATGGTTTTATTAAATTTAAGTTTACTACTCAACAATTTTACAGAACCAATTAAAAAAGTGAAAGCGATTTACTACCTCTATATCATTGTGGTAGTCTGTTTTAGTCATGACTAAAGAAGTCGAAAAGTTAAGTCGTTTATCATTGTCATTAGGAATTCAAGTAATGCATTTATGGCCTAAATATAACGTCATAACAACCGTTACTCTGCAAATGAAAATTGCTACAAAATATATTTCATTGTTTTCTTTGTAGTATCATTCCGGTGGATTGGTTTGCAGCAACAAAATCTTGCATCTCGAAAAAAGATATCTTGACGTAAATGTCATTGAACGTGATGGCCTGGAGAGAAGGCGTATTTCAAAGCGTATTATACGAGACTAGTAGTTTTATTTGATGAAAATAATGTTTCATTGAAGAAGCTGAAAAACATCATATTTTGAAGGTAAATTTATATTTAAAGGAGTTTTTTTTCCTTGCATAAAAAAACAGAACATATTTTGCATGTTTTCTTCCCTCTGTAGGATTATCGACGTTTAACTAGACAAACTTGCTTAGAACTGCCTCTTAGAACCAAATTAAAATATGCAATCAGTTAAAAATAAAAATTATTAAAAGTATCTTATTGTTTTAATTGAATTTAAAATGATAATTTTTTAATAATATTTATTGGAATGAATTAACCGTTTTGCATCGGTTGTCGTGTGGCATATACCGTCAAAGGTTCCCTGACATCAGTTGACGTGATATATCGTTTTTCTACTTTCATTACTCATTGTAACATATGCGGTAGGAAATTGGAACTGCAGTCATTCCTTTTATCAAACTGCATGTATTCTTTACAGGAATCTATGTAAAGCATGTAAATAAATATCGTAAGGTTTCGTCACAGGAACGATTTTTCTGTAAGCCATATGTGTCAATGCCGCCACATGTGTGGAGTGACATAATGAACGTTTGTTAAATATAATAGTTTTTTATGCATCATCTTATAGCTAAAGGATAGAAGAACCATATATGAAATGAAAAAAATGTGATATATGAAAAAAGGTCAGATAAGTACATTTATGCTTCAAATACTAGTTTTAAGCAAAAAAATGGTTTGAAAAATTCACGCCGTATTGACAGTATAATTTGCATTCCACCGAGCCGTAACGAAAGGGTTAAAGCAAGTTTAAAATGCACAAATCATGTTATTTCCTACGTAATGGTTAATGCACTTATGATTGTTTCTTTACAAGTAACTTATAACTGAATTCAGCAGCAGAATGCGTTATTATCAACACGCATTATGTGTGACTGAGGTAGCATCGGGAGGCTGTTACATAGCGATAAGCTGACCACTTAGAACTGGTGCGTGGGCAGGTGAGAAGAATAAGGAATGAGTTGCGTGGCTGAGGATCTCTATGGAGAAGTGAAGTACAACCAGTACACAAAAGAATCGAATTATAACAAGAAAAGTTGCATTTGATTATTAAATGCGCCATAAAAAAAGACGACCTAAGAATTCTGATTCTGAGTTTTTTATAAAACATATAAAACTCATTTAGTAGAATACCGAAGAACAATATTGGAGGAAATTACTTACGGTAAAGCTTGTCATTTTTAAACATGACTAGACGCTGCATGTGGATTGTTGATTCGCCAACATGATGGATTTCAGCTTTGTATTCATTTATCATCAATTTTTCAAAATGCATAGTTCGTTTTTGCGTAACGATTGTTATAAAGTTTATTTTGTTAATATGCTATGACTGTCATTTTACATGTGAAAAAGTTAAACGCTATACCACGTAACCACTAAGAAATGGAAAACAAGGACAACGAATACGAGTATATATGTCTGGAAGGTAATCCTAAGGTATTGCTGGCGGGTAAAGCTCAATGGTCAAAGTGCTTTCTTTGCGAGTCAAAGGTTGTGGGTTCGATTCCCGACGGAAATTAAAAAAAGGATTTTAAATCGATTTCTGAGCTCTAAAATATCCCCAGTTGGTGTGAATTTGATTCGTCACCCGTAAAATGCCAGTCATAGCTTATTAATTAAAATTGGTGGTAGACGAAAGTTGTCCCGTGAAGACCGTTCATTTATAGTAAATTCCTGTAATACTAAAGGATGATGCGTGAATTTCGGGCTGCGGTCTATAACGTTGGCGGATCAACACTTCACATGCAGCGCTTAGCCATATGCACCACGTTAGGCGTCATATAATTCTACATATGACTTCAGAATTGTTATTACCATCTGTCGGTATTCTCCTGTGGGTGTTTACAAAAAAATACATAGGGAGGTACGGGAGGGAGAGTTGACTAGGGATGAGGCGAGGACCACGGCGGATGACAGAGCTTTGTGGGGGTGACGACTCAGTTCGTGACGGCGATTTAAAATGCGTTATAAATTATTCATTGTGGATATTGCTTATAAGTTTCTAACTGACTGAGTGAGTGAACTGACTTTTTAACTGACGTACAATAATTGTCATCCCGTAATTATTAAGCCATTAAGTTAACTAGTTACCGGTTGAGTGACAGAGCTAAGAGCTGTTCATCTCCAGTGGTACGAGCACCTTGTTTTTATTACTAATAGGCCGCGAGATAACACGTTTGTCATTTGGTGATTATTAAATTATAATAACGAAAGCTCGTGAGTCACTGGTTGAGTAAGTGAGCTTGGAGCTTTTCTTCTCTAGTGGTACATTGCGCTCATTACCAGTGGGCCGCGTGTGTAGTTATAACACAGCAGTAATACACGCACGCGCGCGCTTTATGGCGCCCCAAAAAGCAGGCGCCCGAGCTTCCTACCCAGACACTTGTTGGTCTCTGCAAGTGCCCAAGTAATCCGGCTAAATTATAATGTCATCAGTCGCCTTAAGGAAATTACGCTATAAAATGTTAGTATCAAAAAGTTTTCAATTACTTGTAATCTCAGATTGAAGTGTGACGGTTCCTAAGCTTTCCGAAATGATCCCTGATGTCAGCAAAACATCTATTAACAAGATTTTGACGGAGCATCTAGATTCTAGGGTATGCTAAGGTTTGCGCAGGTTTGATTTGTTTTTTTTGGTCACCAACGAGCTCATCGCAAAATTTGGATGGCTACCATCTCTTCCCTTGACATGAAGAAACACTTGGGTGGTACGCATTTCGGCCATACAGAAGAGCTGGAAGAAGCGGTTCTCAGGTATCGTAGGCGTGGCTTGGCGGCAGATTTTTATGACTCGGGCATTCAAAAGCTCGTATACCGCATGCAAAAATGCATTGAACTCAGCGGCGTTGTTGAAAAATAGGTAAATGTATGAACTTTCCAAAAATGTACGCATTCATGGAATTAAACATGTTTTACACTGTGAAAAATCACTTGGAACCTTATTTTACGGATAACGCTCGTACATAAGAATAATAAAATAATGTCAAAAGTATGTCATTGAACGTGATGGCCTGAAGAGGGATCATATTTCCATGCGTATTTTCCGAGACAATTTGTATGTGAAATGCTTAATATTATATTATTCTGTGTATGCTGGCATATTACTAAAAGCCAATGGAGCCGTGTAATGAGCTTTGAGAACTGCCAGGAATATAAGGGTTGCGACATCTTGGTATAGCAAAGAAAACCGATGTTAGAATTAGACAAAAGACAAAAGTGGGCCTAGATCTTTTTCAAATCGTCACAAGAGACAGACTACAGCGACAGACTACAGTCTTTTACAATACAATACGAGTATACTCGATTGAGCTCCACCAGGCAGAGGTGAAATGAAACCAGGTGAAATCATCGCAGTTGACATAACTTAATGACCAAAATGAACATTTTCGATGTTTTTTTAAATATTATAATCCCTTTCATCACTCCTCCTGCACACTCACACTTTATCAACCCTGACGTTAAATCCTTGTAAGTTCTGTATTATGAGAAGAAAAAAAATACACACGGTCATGATTCTTCAATATGAGGTTCTTAGATTTGTGCATTTTTTCCATATTTGTTCTTTGTTACAACGTACATATGGTAACAATAGATTGCCACCACTCAATCAAATTATAAAACAGTTAGAATTATCCATGCCTCATCCCAAGACATTTCTGCACCTGAAAGCCCACCTGGAAACATATATAGTTCGCAACGATCTCCCGAGGAGTTAAAGTGACCTTTGATGTAGTATTCAAGACATATTATTTGTTGATCATACAATTATTTTTGTAAGTAGATCGGATAATCAATCCAACGCTCCCGAGGCCTGGTTTTTTTTCTTAAGAAGCAGCACATCCTAAGATTCGTGTATACTTTAGGTAGCTAGTAGAGCTAGCATAGAGTTTCGCTTTCATTCGTCTTTGCCACCTGAGGGAGTACGGTCTGTCTACTTCCGGTGGTAGGCCCATCCTCGACGAGACTGATCTCGCGGTGGATCCTCGCGAGACCAGCGCGGTGCTTTCACTTCCTGCTGATCCACAACCAGGATGCGGTCACGCCCCACGGGACCCTCAAACTTGGCAGTGATTTTCCGGAGCAGAAGTTGCCGCCGCCGCTTCATCGCTCGAGGGATTTCCTCTTAAGAGTATGAACACAAACCATGCTTCTGTGAGGGGTATTGTTAGGGGTATAGAGAGGATTGCAAGAATTGTGACTAAAAAGTTTTGTGGTAATTAATTTAAATTTTGAAGTCTTCTTCTTCTTCTTCGTGTCAGTGACGTCAAATTATTTTTTCCTAGTATCTGACAACATCGATAGCTCGTGTGTTGCCCAGCATTAGGTCCTGATATGTGCAGTTTGTTGGGCACATGGAGCAGCATCTTAGGTGTGAGGCGGTCTGCAGGTCTCCACAGTCGCACAATAGTGTCTCTCCCTGCCAAAGCATTCCCCACCGCTCGAGGTTGTCCTTTGTTCTACCAACTCCTGTTCTTAATCTGTTCAGGGATTTCCAGGTCCTTCCACTTTTGAAGTTCAAAGTAAACATGCTTACAGTTGGTTGAACGTGCTAGTTTACAGCTCTCTTAAAATACTAATTGTAAAAAAATGCATTGTATTATAAAATTTACAAACTGTTTTAACACTCATAGTTTAAAGTAAAACTATAATATAGTTAAGAACCTGTTACTGTTACCGCACGTTGCTGATCCTTTATCGTATATCAGGCTGATCAACCGATCTTCTTAAAAAATCAGATTAAGAAATCATTTAAAAAATGTATGTAATAATATAGCTGCAGTATCATCAAGTCTGGCTAAGGATCTTCTGCCATTGAGGTCATCAGGAAATCATATAAAATATAATTTCGTACGTTTTTTATAGCTGTGTGCAATTAAATTGAAATAATGAAGAAATTCACCACATACGGCTCAACCCAAAAGCTTTAATTTCATGTCGTATGTTCCTAGGAAGACTTTCTGGTTAAGAGATTTCTTGAGATAAGGCGTGGATAATAGCAGCGTACAAAATTGAGTGACTGTAATTTTTGGTGAACATATGCTACATATATGGAATGAATATGGATAAAATAGTTTCAAGATTTAAAAAAAATCTAATTCTATTCTAACAACTAATACACCTATAAATTCACAGCAAGCACCATTTTATATGTAACTTATCTCAACAATGATTTGAAGAAAAATATACAGCAGATGCGTTGTTTCAAACCACAAACTTTAAAACGACAATTATATTTTGTTTATGTAAAGTTTTGCTTTGACATCCCCTGTCTTTAAAAAGATGACAAGTCGCAAGTTCGTCACGTGGCCGCGTGGAGGAAGGATGCAGGAGCATTTCTTCGGCCGACCTGTATGGCGTTTGCCAGCCGGACGAAAATTAACTGACAACTGCCGGAACACTGAGACATCCAGCACCGCCAAAAAAACAAATTAAAGATGACAGTTGCACCATCTTGAAATGGAGAAACTGTCATATCAAATAAAATGGCGTATACAAACGCCGTGTAATTTTATATAATTAAAACTAACATTATTAGATGTGCATGTTAGGCGAGCGAACAAAAAGAAGAGACGAAAGATCTTTTTTCAAGGCTTTTCGACATCTGCCTAAAAGAGCTATATCAAGCTAATATCAGCTGTTTATTTTTTCTAATCCATTGATAAGAGAAGTGTCATATAAGAAGCTATTTGCTTGCTTACATTTCCACCAACGTGTCCGTTCATTTGTGTCGTCACAAAGTCAAACGATCGCACAACAAATATTCACTTTAAAAGAATGTTGTGTTTTAACATAATAACCACTTGCATAAAAATGACTGAATTATTCCATACTTATAATGTATTAGAGCAATATGCATAAGGGGCCGAGTCGCGTTCGTCCGGCCAGGCATCGGACGCCTACCTCGCCTGAATAAATTATTCCCCCCGTCGCAAAATGAAGCGAAAGGACCAACGAGGATCTTGTTAATTTGCCTAATGCGATGACCGCAGTTATTTTTATATGAATTATTTATTCAGCCAAGTCCTGAAAATTTCAGCGCGAAATTGTTGCGAGCGATTCTGTAGAACGCGAGTGCGCCGCACGATAAATCTTCTGATGTTATTACTTTGAAATTTTCAGCGATGCAGGAATATTATTAAATTAATACTGTTTATTCAAATACATGATCAAAAATAATTTTACAGATTACTTTGTTTGGATAGTTATTCAATTTTTAACGTAGATTTTTCAAATAATCACGGTAGGTTTCGATATTTACATTTCTCAACGATCTTACTAGTGAAATGCATATATATTTTGTCACCATAAGCTTCAACTGGCCTTCCAGACTTTGGTGCATATTCAAAATTTGAATTGCTGAAATAAATACATGTAAACTAGTTTTGACACCGGCTTTTCAAAACATCTTTACATACATATAGGATAATTTTTCTCTTGCTTGTAGCTTGTTGCTTGCTCTCTCAGCGGTACTTTATATTTCTATCATTTTGATAAAAAGGTGCTTTCTTTGAAAGGGTACCAATCAAAAGCTACTGAGTAGAATGAATCGAAATTACTTACAAGTAAACCTTGTTTTATCAGTAATCAAAATTTATAATTATACAATATCAAAGTATTTTTAAATTAGCATTAAAAAATACATGCCATATTATAAATAAAAATAAAGAATGAAACATGTCTTGTTTTGTAGGTCTATCAGATTGTTTTCATTCTTTGTTTGTTTTATTGCTTCGTGTATTATATTCTTGGACTGGGCAATAATATTTTAAAGATCAAAGATAGATGGCGAATGCAAAATAATTGATTGTAAGAAACAATAAATTCACTGTACATACAACACCCAAAATTGATTTTACAGATTCAGCAGATAAAAATGATTTAAAAACATGTGTAGCCCATCGCTGCATTTGGAATACAGAGTCAAATTCAAACGATAATTAAAACTTTTTTATTTTTTATTATTATCAACATTGGATTCTTAGCAGACGAACCCTGTCATCTTTTAATGTCGGGGTCATCGCGACTTAGCTGGAGTCACTCATGGAGCCTGAAGTGTGGCCTGAAAGGACCGTCGTTCAACCCTGAATACATGAAAGACGAAAGAATCGCAGTGAACAGTGATTGAAACCAACTTGAGTGAAGATATTGATACATTTAGTGTAATATTGCTTCAAATCAGAACTGGTGTAGATGAATACGAAATGTTAGACGTTTGATTCTGTGACAATAATATCGTGATATTTGTGTGTCAACCATGATATACTTATGGAATGGTTTTTGTTGTCACAAATCTTAACTATTTGCATACGTATTCCGACACTTGTTCTGAGTGTGAGGTCATTGACACTAAATGTGTCAATACATTTACATCGTCACACTTACTAGTACTTCAATAACGAATTAAAATTGTAATATATTTTGTTATGTCATTAAAGGAAAATAAATTTAAAAATATATAAAAATTGTATCATTAGGCTGCATCCATCCACTTTTGAGCGTAGGCTTCTCCTATAAGCTGCCTTCCTTCTTGATCCTACACCCTCTGCAATTAACGTATTTTATCAATACTTTTAAATATTTAATTTTTTGTATGACAGGTAGGTTTAATTATTTTTACAATTATATTCATCATCATCAGCCTGTGTCTACCCACTAATGAACTAAGGCCTCCCATCTATCATATTTGATCCTCCTCCCTTCGCTATCATCCTGCTATTCTTATGATGTCGTCAGTCTAACTTGTAGATAGTCAACCAACGCTCCGTTTGCCAATTCTCGGACACCACTCCAACATTTTTCTTCCATATCGACCGTCGTCTCCTCGACATGTCCTTCACATTGAAACTTAGGTGTACTTATTCTTTGAGTAGTCTACACTACTTGAGTTCCTTCTTATGATATCCTAGTGATTATATGTAACAGTAATTTAACTACTCGCTCCATATTTGAAGCATATGGGACACTAAATTAACATTTCACGTCAGTCAACGCCTAGTCCCAGAACAACTGTATATACGCTATGTGGAAGCATAGACGGCCTGGGAGCCTCCAAGGCAAGAGCCTGCTAAATTGCAAAGACTGCAGCTGTAGAACCAGAAAAAAAAATGTTTAATAATTAGCATTTTCTAAGGGAGATCGGATGATAAACTCGACGCTCCCGAGGTCTGAATGACAAACAATCGCATTTACAACTGGACTATATAGGTATATGTGAGAATAATATTTGTCATAATGAATGGGAATAAGATGTGCGAACTTTCGTTTGATCTGAATAAACTTGAATCAAATATGAATTGGTTTTAGTCCCACTCTGCATTCGCTCGAGCGTGGATATCCCTCCGCACCTGCTGGTGATGATTTCGTTTTTTTATACCTGACCGTTTTCTGCAACCAAATTTATGGTCTCACCGCGGCGCATCCCTTTATTACACAAGACGAATTCCTCACTCTGGGCGGTTTTATGGGCGACGCACTAAAGGGGGCGCCTTTATATTGGTTCGGACAAAAGTTTTGTGCCGCGTTTATTATTGCCCGCTGTTTTGTGTTGCTTTGATACAGAAATGCGATACCAAAATTAGTATACACATGACTATAAATTATATATAAACTAAATTTATACATATTCATTTCATTGTGGTCTTATAAAACGTTACTTACGATGTGACACCATTCATCATCAGCCTGTATCTGTCTACTGTTGAAAGTAAGCCTCCCGCATGAGTCTTCATCCTCTTCGATTCTTCTTATATCTTCAGTCCATCTTGTAGGGGGTCGGCCAATGCTTCGTTCGCTAGTTCTTGGGCACCACTCCAATACTTTTTTCCCCATCGACCGTCTCTTCGACGGATATGTCCTACCTATAGCCACGTGAGTGTGTCTATTCGTTGGGTAGCATCAACTACTTGAGTTCTTCTGCGGATATCCTCGTTTCGGATTTTCTAGCGATCTAGATCTTTTAGCGACACTCAGAGCATGGATCTCTCCATAGCACGCTGGGTGACCTTTATTTTATGGGTAAGACTTGCTGTTAGATTCCACGTCTCTGCGCCATAAGTTAATGCAGGGAGGAAGCTTTGGTTAATCGCCTTAGTTTTAAGGCATTGCGGAATTTTCGCTTAAAAAATGTACTTTAGTTTTCCGAATGTTGCCCATGCCAGCTGTATACGCCTGTCGATCGATCACATCATTATACTATTATCATTTCATATCCATTACCCTCAAAAGAAAGCCACTAAGCTATGTTAGCTGCCATATTGCTCGCATCATCAAATATCACCTCTAACTTCCAGAGCTCCGCAGAATATATTTTAATCCTGAAAGCCTCGCAGAACGTGGTTAACCAAAATTATATTAAATCAAATAATTAAGTAAATAAAAATACAAAAGTCAAAATAAGGAAATCTTCTGAAATTGCACATAACAGATAATAGTTTGACTAGGACGATATATTAAGCAAGTTATCTGACGTAATATTCGATATTATTTGAATGTCATTGCAAAGATAAATTTGACATGAGTAATGGGTGTGTCGCTGTTGGGTACTTCAGCAACAATGTCGTGATTGCACAAAACTTTGAAAATATGTCTTTAATTGACGCCCAACCAATAATTATTGTGAAGCACATAATTTATGAACAAAGTTCTCCGGAACTTCCCCAATCTTTGGAATTGATAACTTGGAGGCAATACGGAGATACTTCCAAAGTAGAAAGTAATAACTTTCACATCGATACAAACTTATTGGTAATATATGATAAATATAAATAAATGTCGCGGCTTTATAGAACTTTTTAAATTCAATAATTTCTGGCTTGTTTGTATTTGGAGTTTTAACGTTTCAATATAAGCACTCGTATTTGTTTGAAAATTTCATTGCTTGATCAGTTAATAATTTATGTTTTAAATGATGGATTTCAAATAAAAAATATATCATTCGTCGCTCGACTCTCGATTCGTGCGGACGTGTCTATCATCCTACCTACAGGATGGCTCCTAGTTGCACTTGTGACATTGCACAGGTGCATCAGCGTTTGGACGAGCACTGATTGCTGCTGGGGTGGTTGCGGAAAGGAGGACACATCGACGTCCGTTGGTGTGGACTCTCCACTCAACCCAACAAGTCTCCCGTCTTCCCGAAGAAGGCGCTTGCCTCGACCGTGTAAAAAAATGGCTACCTTCGCTGAAATTGTCGCCAGTCCTCGCCAAGTGTCGCCGTCAATCAGCTGTGACAGCGGAAGCACTGAGCCTGCCATCAGCGAAGCCGCTACTACTATTCAAGAAGCCTTTACTGTTCCGAACGAGGCTCCCATGGACTCCCGTTCTATGCCGGGACGAGTCATCATTCGAGGAACTGGAAGACCTGGGCATCAACGTTCACTACGTCTGGTGATCCGTGGTTCTGCAGCTCCTTCAAAGAATGTTGCTGGAGTGAAGATGGCGTATCTTCACGCCAAGGGTCTTCACCCAGATACAACGGCTAGTGACTTGCAGAGCTTCGTGGCAGCGACCGCTGCATTCAATCCCTCTTGGATGACCATCAGGAGGATTTTCAGCAGACGGACGCTGTCAACATTCTTTAAAGTCGGGGTCATCGCGACTTCGCTGGAGTCTCTCATGGGAAGGGACCATCGTTCAACCTTGGATACGTGTAAGACGAAAGAATCGCAATGAACAGTGGTTGAAACCAACTTGAGTGAAGATATTGACATATTAAGTGTGATATTGCTTCGAACTCAGTGCAGGTGTTGACTGATATGAAATGTTGGACGTTTGTTTTTGTAACAACAATGCCGTGTTATTTGTGTGTCAACCATGATATACTTATAGCATGGTTTATGTTGTTGCAATTCCAGCAATTTGCATTGAAATATTTCGACACTAGTTCTGAGTATGAGTTCGTGGACACTGAATGTGACAATATACTTACAACGCCGCACTTATAAATGTTAGTTTAAATTGGAATTTAACAAATTTTTTGTAATTTCTCGATAAAAGATCTGATACTATTTCTACTTCTTTAATCATGTTTTATTCATTTGTTAAGTGTGTTTCTATAAATTTATGTATATTGTATTGGAGCTTGTGCTCTGTTAAATAAATAAATAAACATTTTTATTAATTTTTACATTTTTTCTTCCACACCCGATACTTGAGTTGAGTAGGACAAAATGGTCTTGTCTTCGGAAGCGTAGCGCTAATCATCGGATTTCCTTACAAAATAAATGAACAAATCTCCCAAAATATGACATGGATACTATATTTACTCCTTCTTCTAGTACTTGGACTTCTGCTCTTGAAATTGTTGGGAAATATATACGTTCTCAAGTGGGCTTTTTGGATGTAGGGCAATGGTCAAAGCGTTTGCTTTGCAAAACCAAAGGTCGTGGGTTCGATCCCCATGACGGAGATTAAAAAAAAAAGTTTTTGTAATCGATTTCCGAGTTATAAAATACCCCGGTTGGCGTGAATTTGATCCCTAACCCGTAAAATGCCATTCATAGCCTATTCATTTGAATTGGTGGTAGACGAAAGTCGTCCCGTGAAGACCACCCATTCATAGTAAATTCCTGTAAATAATAAATGGATGATGCGTGAATCTCAGACTGTAGTCTACGACGTTGGCGGATCAACACTCCACACGCAGCACTTTACCATATGCACCATGGTAAGTGTCATAGAATTCCACAGATGAGACTTTAGAATTACTATCACCATCTGTCGGTATTCTCCTGTATGTGTTTACATAAAAATAAAAATAAACGAATGCAGAATGATATCTTCATCCTCATCAAAACAAATTATACATCGATCTTTTTGATACGTCTGTTGGTTTGATGATAGTTGTATAAAAAATCGATTAGATACATCCAAAAGTATGTTCCGTATTTTTTTCATAAACATACCTGCGCATTTCACAAAAGCGCGATTCGAATGTTATACTTAACACCTTTGTACGTGAATATATGTTTTTTTTAAACGCGCCGGCGAGATATCTAATTCCACGTATTTACGTTCCGAAACCGATTGTTAGAACCTATTTATGCTTTCGATCGTAGGAAGGCGGATTTTTTAAAAAGATGTTCCATCCGAGCCCGAAAGCATTCAAGTGTTTCGAACACGAAATAAAAAAAAATAAAAAAAAACTGAACACGAAATGCGGGATTTGTTATTCTGACCCGAAACGTTTTGAAATTGTAAAATCAGAAAATATAAACATTTTATTGAGAGTTCTTTGTAAAAGTATTAACATTTGATATAAAGTTTCAATATTCGAGAATAAAAATAATATTTACTATTACTAGCTGGAAAATTTCTGTAAAAGAGGAGGTTAGGGGCGTGTCTATCAGGGAATGATAAAAGACGGACAGTGATGGATTGAGGAAGGCTACGAGCTAGTTGAAACTGTAGAGGCCATATCTTATGTGATCCATGTAAAAACAAGGTAATTGAATAAATATTTATTATTTAGAATGGATCTTAAAGTGAATGCTGAAGACATCAATAAAACGAAATTCTTTTATACTCAGTTCCATATCTAAAACGTATTTATCAACACAAATCGCGCCACTTAGTTCTGTCAGCTGCTTCATCTATTCCTCGTTCTAGGACATATATGCACCTGAAAGTCCACTTTAGAACATACTTTCCGACCATGCTTTCCGACAACCTCTAGAGCAGAAACACGAGTACTTTAAGATAGCTGCAGTTCCATGGCATATTTTTGAATAATTTATTGGTCAGATTTTTAAAGAAATCTGATAATTATACTGATGCTCCCGGCGCTTGGTCTATTGAGTTCTTAGAAGCGGCTCAACGATTATAAAAAATATTCATTTTCTAGCATATTTCTAGCACTATCAAATTCAAAATAATAATATACACACTCTGAATATATACTATTAAGACATCTATTGTTGTATGATGGTAAAAATGGTATAAATACAACTTATTCCGCGCAACAGTTCGGGTAGGAGATGGTCGAGTGATCTAGGGTAATGAACTTGAGCAACGGTTGGTTACAAGGCTCGCAGGTTTGCATCCCGCTTCTACCGATATTTTTTCTGAACGAATTGATGCGTATAAAGAATTTGATGTATAGTATGTGTATATTTAATTACTTTCAAATTCGTTGTAATCTAAACGTAAGTGTAACGAATTGTTTTCTTTTAAATTATACTTGTTTTAGTTTATTGCTCGCTCTGGCATCAATGCTTGTCGATCCGCTTCCCGTATTATTTTCACATCACCTGGGGTTGTTGCGCTACCTGCCTATTAGGACATCCCGCCAGCATAATAACAGCCCGACCTCTGATTGCTTCATCTCGTTTGTTGTTACCTGAGCGGACGCCGGATAGAAACATCTCGGGTGGGAACAAAAACAACGACAGGTGTATTTGCCTTGCGCTCGATGTTTTATTTAGAGGCCTGTGGACGGGCTACCGTTCGGGGAGGAAACACGAGTCCTTAACGCACGCAATAAAAAAAAATGATGAGAAAATATAAGGTGAAGAGTGACGTTATTATTAGAATCTTCCTCTCTCTCAAAAAGGTGTTTATCCGTAGCGTGAGAGCAGGATGAGGAGCAGGTCAGCAGACAAAGACTTTTTATGCAAGCAAGGCAACCGTTCATACTACAGTAGGTCAAGAAGCGAATATGGACCTTGTTGGGGTATCTATTAAGTATACCACAAGAAAGCATAAAGCATTTCCAAAATACTCTTATGGTATCTGTGTCTTATTCTTAATAGTTTATACAATCTGAATCTCTTTAACCCTTTCATTATGGGTTGGTGGAATACAAATTATACTGTCAATACGGCGTTAATTTTTCCAATAATTTTTTTGCTTAAAACTAGTATTTGATGCATAAATATACTTATCTGATCTATTTTCATATATCACATTGGTTCTTCTATGCTTTAGCTATCAGATGATGCATAAAAAACTATTATTTATTACAAATGTTCATTTTATAACTCCATACATGTGGTGGCATTGACACATGTGGCTTACAGAAAAATCGCTCCTGTGACGATACCAAACGATATTTATTTACATGCTTTACAGATTCCTGTAAAGAATACATGTAGGTTGACAAAGAGAATGACTGCATTTCCAAGTTCAACGGTAGGGAAATCTTGGACGGCATATATCGACATCCGATGCGAAAGGGTTAAGAAAGATATTAATGTACACATAGGCTAGCAATAACCGATACTACTATGTAACACAAACATACTCAAGCATTTATTGGCTTTATAACTTACAAAACTGTTCTAGAAACAATTACAAAAAAAAAAAAATCTAATAATAGGTGTAAAATCTTACATATTACCTCATTAAAAGTTACAAGAATTAAAATAAATAACAAATATACAATGCAGGTAATCTTGTAACAAGAATGCGGTCTTGTTCGTTGCCGAGCCTCCAATTTGTATGCGTTTTCGAGGCAAATAAAAACTGTCGGTTAATAGTTAATAGACGGTATTTGCTCACCCTTTTTGCCTGGAATTAAGACGTTATTATAACCCGACCAGCGAGCAGCACCTCAGCTGCCTCAACGTGACCAACAGGCCATCACTGTTCAGTGTATCTTCGTGCCATCCTGGCAAGAATTAATATTTTTTTATTAATTAAATAATTAATGTATTAAAAAAAACATTGTTGTAACATCTCTTTACTGCTTTCTTTATTTTGAAATGGTTTTTATACTCAAATCATTATTTTATATAAGTATGTATGTCACCTGAAGAACTAACAAACCTCTCATTGGAATTACAGCCGTGGAGGAGTATGTGAATAAACGTCTGTTAACGTGACTCTTATTAAAACATCCTACAAAGTATTAATTTATCTATTATTTGAAATGTTTCTCAAAGTGAAAACCATTTAATTTTATTGACAACCGGTTTTAGAACCAACCTCCTTCTTCAAATTGAAACAAGTCCTTAAGAAAATATACCATAATCCTTGAGAAGCATACGTTAACCTAAATACTTTGTATTTATTTAAAAAAAAAACATATTAAAATATACATATACTATAAGCACAAAAATAACAGCAGAAGCGGGATGCGAACCGCAGACCTTGGAAACCAACTATGCCAGGTATTCATACCGCTCAGCCAACTGGGCTATTGCTATGCCTAGACCGACTCGCGTTGAAACTAGTATTTATATCAGTGTTATCATCGTACGATAGATGTCGCTATAGTATATATTCAAAGTATGTATATTTTCATTTTTTATTATTTAATCAGTCATCATTTATTCACAAGCTTAATATTATAATATAGTCAATGATCTATAAAATTAGATTAGAATATTGAAATAATAAAATAATATTCTAATAAAAATTTAAAAATTCATATTAAAATATATTTATTTAACTAAATCATGCTCATTTTTCTTAAGTATAATAAAATTAATCGGCGGTATTCTAACAAAGTCTTCTTCTCGTGTCTGCGACGTCAAATTATTTCTGTCAACATTAAAACACAACAACAGTATCTGGCAACATCGATAACCCGTGTGTTGCCCAGCATAAGGACTTGAGACGTGCAGCTTTTTGGACACATGGAGCAGGATCTTAGGTGTGAGGCGGTCTGCAGGTCGCCACATTCGCATAATAGTGACTCTACCTGTCGAAACATTACCCACCGCTCGAGGTTGACCTTTGTTGTCTCACATTTAATAAGTATATATTTATCCCGACAATGAGATAAGATTTTTGCGTCACTATATCACAATATGTCGGTATTTTCTAGTATCCTGTTAACGTAGAAAAATGCTGTGTGTCGATGATTGTAGTCTATTGTCGTTAGGTGATGTTTTCTTAACCTGTAAGATGCTACTAAAATTTACGTATCATTATCTGCCAAGAGTGCGCGACCGAGCCCACCTGTGAGGTGGGCGGTGGGTGCACATAATCATTTGCGCGAGCACCTGCCCGACCGACCAGATTGCTTAATTCAGCCGCACGGCGGGCGGAGCGGGGATTCGTTCGGCTTATTAACTCCATATAAAACTGTTGCCTTATCCCTGCACCTTGATGTCTCAATACGCCAAGCCTCGCATATACTAAGGTCAAGATAAAAGTTTTTTTTTTTTATGTAAGCACATACAGGAGAATACCGAGAGATGGTGATAGTAACTTTTTTTTTTTTTTGAAGTCTCATCTGTGGAATTCTATGACGCTTAACATGGTGTATATGGCTAAACGCCGCATGTGGAGTGTTGATCCGCCAACGTCATAGACTACAGCCCGTGATTCACGCATCATCCTTTATTATTACAGGAATCTACTATGAATGGGTGGTCTTCACGGGACGACTTTCGTCTACCACCAATTTTAATTGATAGGCTATGACTGACATTTTACGGGCGATGGATCAAATTCACACCGACCGGGGTATTTTTTTAATCTCCGTCGGGGATCGAACCCACGACCTTTGGCTTGCAGAGCAAAATGCTTTACCATTGAGCTATGACCGCCGGTAAATTATCATATATATGAATTTATTTGATAATTTTGCATTTATAGTGATATCAACTCGATGTAGCCCCTGAAAGCTGGTGCCGAAAAGTCTCGATAATCGATCTTTCATGTCTTATTTTTGTTCGCACGTTTCTCACACATATAAAAATATTAGTCTTAGTTTTAGATAAAAGTAACATAATACATTTTTTTGCCTGTTTTGACAAGTTCTGTCAAGTAGAGCGCTATAGTAAGCCAAGTGGCCACTATGTGTGTTCTTTTTTATGTAAGCACATACAGGAGAATACCGAAATATGGTGATAGTAATTCTGAAGTCTCATCTGTGGAATTTTATGACGCTTACCATGGTGCATATGGCTAAGCGCTGCATGTGGAGTGTTGATCCGCCAACGTCACACAGCCTGCGATTCACGCATCACTTTTTTATTACAGGAATTTACTATGAATGGGTGGTCTTTACGGGACGACTTTTATCTACCACCAATTTTGATTAATAGGCTATACCAAACGGGGGGTATTTTAGAGCTCACAAATTTGTTAATAAAATCCTTTCTTTGTATCTCCGTCGGGGATCGAACTCAAGACCTTTGGCTTGCAAAGCAAACTCTTTGACCATTGAGCTATACCCGCCGGCAAATTTTAGAAGGAGTTACCATATTTAGATTTTTCACTTGATTTCAATTTAATTCACAATGCTTTACGGCCGCTCCTCGTACGAAAAACCGCGCGGTTTTGAATTAATAACGCCGCCCGTTGTAATAAATTGGTTAGATTAAAAATTAGTTTTTTTTTTCTGTTACTGCTGTTGTATGCAAGAAATACAATATTTTAACGAGCATTTTTAATATCTATCAAATTTATATTATTACAATATTTGAAAGCAATCTTTATAAAGTGGTCGGAAAGTAATATAGATTTAACAACACCAAAAAATAACAAAGTTCTTTAGTAAGGTTTTTCAAATGTTCATGAACTATGGTTTACTTTATGAGGGTCAGCCAATGCTTCGTTTGCCAGCTCTCGGGCGCCATTCCAATACTTTTCTTCCCCATCGACCGTCGTCTCTTCGACAGATCCTGCCCATTGCCACTTGAGTGTGCCTATTCGTTGGGTAGCATCCACTACTTGAGTTCTTCTGCGTATTTCTTCGTTTCGGATTCTATCTTTTAGCGACACTCCGAGCATGGATCTCTCCATAGCACGCTGGGTGACTTTTATTTTATGGGTAAGACTTGCTGTCAGATTCCACGTCTCTGCGCCATAAGTTAATACAGGGAGGACGCATTGGTTAAACGCCTTAGTTTTAAGACATTGCGGAATTTTCGCTTTAAAAATGTGCTTTAGTTTTCCAAATGCTGCCCATCCCAGTTGTATGCGCCTGTCGACTTCTTTTGAGAAGTTACTTCGCGCTAGTTGGACGACTTGTCCCAGATAGGTATATTCATTATCAACCTCAATTTTGTTCCTCCAATGGAAATAGCGTCAAAGGTCTGTGAAATATGACTATTAATCGTGGCTTTTGTTTTATCCATGTTCATTTTCAGACTAATTTTGTTAGACGCTTCATTGAGGTCGTAGAGCATGTCTTGAAGCTTGTCAGGTGATTCGGCTATTAGCACTATGTCATCTGCAAATCGGAGGTGAGGAATGTACTCTTCGTTAATATTTACTCCACATTTTGTCCAGGATAGCAGTTTAAAAATATCTTCTAGGGCGTTTGTGAAGAGTTTTGTAGATATAACATCTATTTGTCTAACACCTTTGTTTACAGATATATTGTAAGTGCTATCATGGAACTGAACCATCATTGTTGCAGATTTGTATAGATATTTTATTATCTCTATACACCGATAGTCTATTTTGCAGCGCTGTAGTGAATCTAGTACTGCCCAAGTCTCGATTGAGTCAAATGCCTTTTCATAGTCTACAAAGGCGAGGCAGAGTGGCTGATTATATTCTTCGGTTTTCTGAATGATCTGTCTTAGCGTGTGGATATGATCAATAGTACTAAATCCTTTCCTAAACCCAGCTTGCTAAATTAATCTGAGAAAAATAAGCGGTAGACGCGGGGATTCGAAACACTTACCTTATATACACCATGTCCATTTAATATAGTAACTCAATTTCGACCGCTCCGATATATTTACCATCATGATATATTAACACCTACTTAAGTATAAGTTATTGTTATTTATAGATCATCATCACCATGTTCGCTCTCCTAATTGAAGCATATGGTCGTCACGAGCTGTCGCTACAAAGTTCTGTCAGCCTTTCAAGAAGAAAGTGTGGAATATATCAATACAGTCTGATTGAACAGTCTGATCACTCTCCCAAGAGGCATAGTCTCTCTTGGCTGAATGTAGTATGGAATGCTGTCTTATCCGCTCTCTCACCTCGTCATTCCTTACAAAGTCAAACCACTCTACTGAGCACAAATAACATCTGATTTTGAATCCCATTTCAAAGCTGCATTAAATTTCTAAGCTAAAGAAGGATTAGGGACAATACAAGCGCTGTATAGTCAGGATAGAGAAATGAGTATTTATATGAGTTTTTCATAAAAACGCAGAAAATGTTCCAGATAGGTACACCCGTGCTCGTAGCCATCCATTGTTTTTGATCCCAGTTGATGCTTGTGGAGCTTCAAGCACTCAATTTGGTACAACGGCAATGTCGCTCCTAAATGGCCTACCAGCACACCTCGATCCTTTTCTTACATCCTTTTCCTCTTTTGTTGATGGTATTGTTCTTCTTGATCTCTATGATCTTTGACACGTGTCATCTTCTTATTCTTTTGTGTTATTTTTATTTTTTATTATTTTCTCTATTTATTGTATATTTATGTTTACTCTCTTTCTAAATATTTGTAAAAATTGGAATTTCGATTCTGTATATAAATAAATAAATAAATAAATAAAATGCACAATTTTGGATGACTTTCTCCATATGGTAGTTAGTTCATTCTACCCAGCACACAAATACCCATTTAACTTTACACATTAAAGGAAGACATGTCTTTGCAACTTTGAATATTCACTCACGTACTCCTATATGGAAGTTTAATCTACAAAATACGCGAGAGGATCATAACTTTTTGTGTAATACTCGTAATTTAATTTGTATATTTAATACTTTATATTTTTTTACTTTGACACGCCTTTTATGTGATCAAAAATCATTATATTTCTACAAAATCCAATGCAGTGGTATAAATATTGACATCAGCATGATATAGTCCTTGCTGACTGATACCGTAAGCCTCGATATACAATCTTTCGTTTCTTATTTCTGTTCGATTGTCGTACATGTCTTCTTCGTAGTATCAATCCGGTGGATTTCCTTGCAGCAACAGAATCTTGCATCTCGATCTCCATTCCTCTCGGTCCTCCGCAACCCTTTTCAGCTCAACATAAGCGCTACAATTCATGTCCTCGAATACTTGCTGCAAATACTCCCGTCTAGGGCGCCCACTACAGTTTCTACCCTCAACCATCCCCTCCGCAATATTGTGAAGAAGACCATCGTGGCGTATGATGCGACCAATCCATCGGGCTCGCCTCTCTGAGATGGTTCTTATTAGGTGCCTATCTTCCTTGATTATCCTGAGAACCTCATTGTTCGTGACGTGGTCTCTCCAGGAAATTCCGAGAATTCTTCTGTACGACCACATCTCAAAGGCCTCTAGTCTTTCCTTATCACTTTCAGATAAGCACCATGTCTCACAGCCGTACATTAAGATGCTCCAAACAAGTGTTTTAGCAAGTTGCTTGCGGAGCCCTAAAGAAATATTCTTTGACTCAAGAATTTTTGCTTTTTTATTGAAAGCTAGCGTTGCTTGATGTATGCGACTGTTGACTTCTCTTTTTGTTCTGCCATCCCAGGTGATCGTACTTCCAAGGTATACAAATTCTTTTGCATCTTTTAGGGGTACTGCTAGCATTGATATGTTAATTTTCTGCTGCTCATTGCGGCTTACTCTCATGACTTTGGTTTTAGTGCTGTTTTGTGCTGTCGTACATGTATGTGTCGCCGTATTGGCATTTTAGACTAGTTTTACTGCGCGACAGCCCATCACGAGGGCGCTCAGTTATGTGGCGACGGCCGAGAAGGTCGCATTATGGCCGGCCCGGCATGTCATTCCGCCTGGGCCGGAAGTTTGTAAAGTTATCGAAATAAATATGTCAATATGCTTCATAAAAAGTCTTTGTATTATTAATCAGCTCCTCATCCTGCCACCACGCGACTGAGTTACTTATATGTATTAAAAATAGATACATGCATTGAATGTTAAGGGTACAATTATTTGACTTAGTTAGGAATGACGAGGTGGGAGAATACTTTGAATGGGCGCATCATCAATAAGACTTCATTATCTGCAAGTATGTGGATGTGAGACGGGAATAATCATGTCTAGATTTATATAGTTTAAATTTATGATGACCATATCAATATAGAACATTAATTGACCATAAAAATAGCAAATTGTCGTTGGTCGTATTAAGTTAAGGAACATTCAAAGTAAACCAAAATTTGAATTGATAGAATTTGAATCGCGTAAGCACCTCTATTTCAGGCCTCGAACTAATCACACACAATTAATAAAAAATATTTATCACATACCGTGGATACTACATCGTTTAATTTATGGCGCAGAGACGTGGAATCTAACAGCAAGTCTTATACATAAAGTAAAGGTCACGCAGCGTGCTATGGAGAGATCAATGCTCGGAGTTTCACTAAAAGATAGAATCCGAAACGAGGAAATACGCAGAAGAACTCAAGTAGTGGATACTACCCAACGAATAAGCACACTCAAGTGGAAGAAAAGTATTGAAGTGGCGCCCAAGAACTGGCAACCGAAGCATTTGCCGACCCGCTGCAAGATGGTCTGACGACATAAGAAGAATATCGGGAGTGACCTGGATGCGGAAGGCAGAGGATCGAAGAGGATGGAGACTCATGCGGGAGGCTTACGTTCAACAGTGGATGGATACAGGCTGATGATGATAATGATGACTACAGCGCCGCCGTTTCTTCAGACGTTTACTCTGGATATCACCGGTATTCATATATGTTCCTAGATCTTCAGATACAGGGATGTCTTGAGGTATGGCATGGACATTGACAACTGATATATACCTGAATGTTAGAAATTTTTGGTATTCGTATACTCCATTAATGAAACGGATATTGGGTAGTAAAATATGATACATCTATAGAGTTGATAAAAAAAAATATGAAAACAGAAAATATATAGTATATTAAAAAATCAACTTCTTTAGAAATATCTTTATTTCAAACAATTACTTGTACAAATTATGTTTCAGTACTTAAATACTAGTATCGTTTCAGCAATCACGTAGACAGATTCAAGTAAACAGTTTTCTACGGGAAAATTTCTGAAAACGGAAACTTGAAGGAGTAATAAAATCTATCGGGTTGCATCTAAGACTATTGTCTTCCAGTGCTTCTAGTTACTAAGTAAATTTTATTTACAAAGTTTGCTATTCTCGGATTCTCTGGGCCTGTTCACTAAGGCACGTCTGCCTTTGAACGAGGCACACCTTAGTTTCCAACCACTGACTATGGAATTTTACCTTTAGTTTTAAACGTGCAAAGCAATCCACTTGCTAAGTATATTTTTATTTAATTGAGAATTAACAATGCCGTATCTTGTTGCAGTAAAATACATTACGTATCATATTAGCTGACGGGTAAAGCTCAATGTATAAAGCGTTTGCTTTGCAAGCCAAAGGTTGTGTGTTCAATCCCCGACTAAGCTCGACAGAGATTAAGAAATAGATTTTTAATCGATTTCTGAGCTCTACAATACCCTAGGTTGGCGGTTATTATTCGTTTTTTTATAATTAAAAAATGATCACAAATTGAAAAATTTTAATGCAGCTTTGTACTAAAATGATAAAAAATAAAAATAAAATGTTTGGATAATCATTTTTAATACATAATTTAAGAGCTACGGACTGAAACATGCGACTAAGCACTCACAACCTAGTTTTGCTTACCTAAGTGTACATTTCTCAAATATTTAAGTGTGATATTTCATCGAGAAAAGAATATCCATCTCTAGACAAAGAAGTACACCTTAAGCAATAGAAAAAAAAATCGAGTAAAAATATTGGAAAACACTGCCAGACGGTAATGAAGACTTTATTTACATGAATAAAGGTACACCATACGAGTTGAATATTTTTGTTTTATATATTGTGTATTTAAAAATCATTAAACTTGAAGTTGATTTAACAAACTCATTAAAAAAAAATTGTTAAAACAAATCAGTGTTACAAATAAGAGCTTTCAATTTTATAAAAGTCTACACGTCTTTGGATGAAATCAAAATTACGTAGACCAAGCGACCTCAACATTTAAATGTTTACTGTCCACGTTCTAATTAGTTAAATGTTTTTTTTCTTAATCAATTTAAAGTTGTAATATTTTTTATTCAATCTTTAAGCTTCCTCAAAACTTTTACTCGAGAATGTAGCAAACTGCTTTGAGCACTCATTTTTTAGCCTGAACAATAGTCAAAGGAAAACGTCTGAGAGTTCAAGAGAATCTTTCAGATGCTGAAGACAAGCCACTATTTCCGAGATTGTTATAATTGCCACACTTGAGCTTAGTTCACTAGATCTTTTGTGATATCACTATTGCAGATAACCCAAAGCCTTGCAAGCTCGAAATGCAAATATTTGCACTTTAAATGTCTGAAATCGAGGCAGAACTGAATACAAATTCAGTATTTTATTGCGTTTTTAATGAAGGTATAAAAAATGACTTTATTTGTTTATATTCATGTATGCATCCGAAGATTATTGTACCGTTACATATTTAAAATATGCATTATTTATATAAGTAGCATTGCCTTTGATATTTTATTTAATGGGAATTGGCTTTTAGATTTATTTTTTTCTTATTATTAATATCAAACCAGTAACTTCTTAAATGTGATAAAGGTACTTTTAATACTAAGCAACAGAAATAAGTGAAAATTCTAAATATCAATAAAAACATTTTTTTTCTTAATCGCATTTTTTATAGATCTTATTTTATTCCCTTACATAGATCTCGTAAGATAAGTTCTCTGTGTAGGTGACTGCAATTTCTACTAACTCATAGCCTTTCTCAATCCACCACTTGTTAAGAAACTGCAGTCTACTATACAGAGAACTTATCTTAAGTGATTCGTGTAAAAACAAGGTAAATAAAAAAATATTTATATTTTATTATGGATCTCAAAGTGAATACTAAAAACATTGAAAAAAATACACATTATTTAAAAAGTTTTTATTAGTTAAAATTACTTGCATATTATACTATTTATAAAATCTACTCTTAAATATGTACTCTGTTCCTGTCAAGACCACTTTCTACCTCTATTCTTCTACAATGAGTGATTGCCTGCAATCCAAAACCCCGAACGTAGATCCCTTTCGTTACATATTAAATAAAGACTTTGTCTCACTGCTCCGTGATTCACGTCGAGAGGAATCTATTACGTTTTTTTTGACGCATGCAAATGGTTCACGTTCACGTTCTCGTCACGTGACGGCGTGATACGTGACGGCGTGACGTGTTGCGGAACCATTTTTTTTAACGGAACGGCTCTTCCACGCTCTGGCCTGACATAATTTGACGATAAACCCGAGAAAAAGGCCCTAAAATGGGCCCCGAGCAATCGCATTTTGCAGCCGCTACTAGTAACGCCTTTTACGGCTGAAAATTCGATTGATGTAGCGCCTTTAAGGTAGTCAAATGTTATAGACATTAGGCATTGTTATATCGATTTCGAGGGAAAAAACACGATTATTTATTTTGCTTTTCAAGCAGTAAGTATTCATGTTGGAACCAAACCTGCGAAATATTGTCATATTTCACGTTTTAAAAGTAAACATTTATTTAAACAATAAAATCACATCGACTTATGCGTGCACTGTAGTAAATTTAAGCTCTAGGCTTGGTATAGTATTTTTTGTTTCAAAATAAATGTCAAATTTGATGGTATCGATTGGTGAAAACTCTCCCTGTCCCGTCGTGTTTTTGAAGACCCAGATGGGGACCCGTTACTGGACGCACACAAAAAGCTAACTTGTTAGAGAGTGGCTGAAGGCATTCCCGTGATTCTAGGTGCATCAGTTAGATATCAAATAAACCCCTGTCTGAGGGCTGCGAAATTATATATTATCTTTTTTTTTTAAATATTTGAAATATTTTTTTTATCATAAATACATTATTTTTTAATAAAACTAAAATTAAACTAAATTCTGGTTTGAAAAAAATATTCCCTGAAAATTATTCTCAATTTCAGACCTTGTGAACGGTACGTAAAATAAATACAAAAGTTTTCATTTCGGCTTTGCTAGCTACTTGAAATATCTTGACGATGTTTAATGTAGTTCAATAGCAAGGGACCATCATAACTAAGCTGCAGCTTAGGATGAGAACCCGAGGGTTATTTATGATCTCCTGCGGCTTCCGAATTGAATGTCTTAACCAAGTTTCCTTCACCTCTTGACTGACTATTTTTTCCACTCTATCATTTTGTCATTCCTCACATAGTCAATACAACTGACCATGTTATAGCCCTTGCTGACTGGTACCGTAAACCTTGATATACAATCTGAAGTCTCTTATTTCTGTTCGCTTGTCGACATGCATGTGTCATTTTGGACTAGTTAGATAGACCGCTGCTTGTGGCGCTGGGCGAAGCCCATCATGAGCGCGGGTGTCGTCTGCCGACATTCGGCGAGATTGCATTGTTAAGTGCGGATCGATCGTGGCGAAAGTAACGCCATGTTACGATCGGTCGGGGAAACCAAGCGTATCGTAAATATGTGTCAATGTGCTTCTGAAAAAGTCTGTGTTATTATTCTGCTTCTCGCCATGCCACCACTTGACTGAGTAACACCTTTATAAAGAGAGGACGATGTTACAACATATCCTTATTATTCTCAGTATTCTATGCAGGCAGTCGTTCGATTTATCCTCTGAACCACATCTCTCAGAATCATTAGAGTGAAGAGAAGTGGTAGATGCTGTTAGTCTATCGAAGATCCTTGCGGCAGTTTATGGAGTACTTATCAGCGGCTGCTCCCCTGGCTGACCCTCGAAGTTTAGGGGCAGACCAGACCCTCGATGTGGAACTTGGAATATTTTAGTCATAAGATTTGGACCGTGTGTTTTGATTAGGCTTAGCAAAGTTGGGACAAGTTTTGAGAGTGGTCTATTTAAATATTTCTCTCGCTCTTTAACTCCACTTACTATAAATAGTTTTAAAAAATTATATAAATTAAAAACCTTTAAAATACTTTTAACAATGAATGTTTCTTAATATGGCTGAAGACAAGATGCAACTTTTTATAATAATATTTAACCTCACACAATTTAAGTACTTGTATATAGATTAAATATTTATTAGAATATTACTTTACTTTGTAAATATTCTAATCTCCTTTTATAGATCATTGACTATATTACAATATAATTAGTAATTAAATATACACATACTATACATCAAATTTTTTATACGTATCAATTCATTCAGAAAAATATCGACAGAAGCGGGATGCGAACCGAGTGGCACTTTCTTAAATAAATAGACTGTCGGAAAGAAATAATATTGAAAATTCTTGTGATTAAATGTTGACTGATTGAATAATAAAATTTAATAATATACATACTCTGAATGTATACAATAGAGACATCTATCGTCATACGATGTAAATAATGGTATAAATACAAGTTCTAACGCGTGTCATCTCAGGCGGAGAAATAGCCGAGGGGATTTAGCGGTATATACAGACCTGGGCAAAGGTTGGTTCCAAGGCTCCTGGTTCGCATCCCGCTTCTGCCAATATTTATCTGAATGAATTGATGCGTATAAAGAATTTGATGTATAGTATGTGAATATTTAATAACTTAGTACTTGTAGTTTGTGGGTGTCAAAAAAACAGAACAAAATCTTCGTAAATAGTAAAAGAAAGTTTTTTGCTGTGTAAAAAAATAAAATTTGAAATATCACGCTTTTCAGATCTAAAATAAATATCTATATATTAACAAGAAAAACAGTAACTCCAAGAAAACGTGTTGAAAAACAGCGAAATAATGATATTCTTCACGTCGCAGAATCGTATTAAAAGTTACCCGAAAAAATCCAAAACATCGACTTTGAAAGTTATCTCGATATATGGAATACAGTGCTCGTATCAATGCGGACCGAAAGAGCCAAGGAAAGGAAATAAAATTTTCCACGTGGGGCATTTTCCGCGAATAAGAAATTCCCCAGCCAGCTGGTGAGGCACGTCCCCTTATTCACACTTCACGTAGGACGTAGATTTTCCCTAACAGCCTTACAACTTGCACGGCGAGGACGACCGTCTGGCCAACTCCAGTTCAAATCTAACAGCGAATATTGAGATCGTGACATTGCTGATTGCCAGAATCATGCGATTAAGGCTATTTTTTATATTTTTTGAGCTCTAATATACTGCACGCTACGGTTATTTTTACTCAGTTGTCGTTAGTAAATAATTCTATGAAGCAATTATAAGTTAAAAAATCTATAAGTTTATTGTACTCGATTATTTCTAGATTTTTTATGTACTTATACTATATAATATACTAGCATCCTCCTCTCTACGGGAGAAACGACTTCACGTCACCGGGATAATTATCGGATCGCGTGGTGGAAGTATGAGGAGCAGATTAACAACACACAGACTTTTTCTGAAGAACATTGACACATATTTTTGATAACGACTTGTTTTCCCCGATCGATCGTAATATGGCGTTACTTTCGCCTCGATCGATCGGGATTTAACTCGCGACTGAGCGCACTCGTGATGGACTGTCGCCCAGCGACGCAAGTGGCGATCTACGTAACTAGTCCTCCTAACGGCATAACAAAATGACGACACACACATGTACGACAAGCGAACATAAATAAGAGACGAAAGATTGTATAACGAGGTTTTTTATACCAGACAGCAAGGGCTATATCATGATGATATCAAGACATTGTCTTTTATAAAAATAATGAACGATTTGTGGTATAAATATATTTAAATATTATATCTATTAAACTGCGTAGGTACTCTCCACCTGCATAAATCCACTTGAGGAGACATGTATGCTATACCTTAAAAGCACTCTGAAACTCTTCGCCGGGAATGTGTCTCTGGAAAGTTGTGACATGCTTTTGGATGTTTTCCATAGTCTCCGAATGTGTTTCTTTCAGCTCTCTCTTAAGTAAATGAAAGTAATAATGCCATTTAACAATTTTAATAATTTTAACAATTTTAACAATTTAACAACTACAACTCAGTGAGTGGAGCACCGAATACCCGCTGGATGGCCACGTGAAGGCGCATCCAGTGCCCCTCCAACCGAATGAAAAAAAACCTCAATAATGAAAATCGCAACTTTTACGAGTATAATGAACTAATCCATTACAAAAGTAATGTGCATACTTTTATTGTGGCATGACTATAAATAGAAGCGCAGTAAAATCGCTCAAAAAAGTGCATAAACTGTGAATGGTTTTATTTCCAATTAATTTAAAATAAATAATCGTGATAAAACATTGATGATAGATTTGAATTAACTTTCTAACGGTCAGACATCTTGGGACCCGAATTTCGTGCGTGCAAAAAGTTACCGGTGCAAAGTTCCAGATGGGAAGATTCCCCAACTTTCCAAACAAGTTTATATCGTATCATTTTTTCTATTACGACAACCTACAAAGCTCATATTTGTGTCACGGAAAAAAACTTTTTATTTCACTTCTTCGAGAAAGTATCCCTTTCATAAACGTGGATATGTCACCGTTATATTTGACAAAGAGATAAATTAATAAATTTTGTGGAAAAATGATAATACAAATTTTATGAATGTTCATCTTTTAGATTTTATTTAAAACTCAAAAACAATGCGACAAGCAATCTGTTTTCTGATATTGTGGCTTTTAGGTGTAGCCGTGTGTGGCAAATTCCTTCTATCCGATTTTTGACCGCCATTGCAGGGGTCTTCTTAAGGGTTGATGACTTTGTTGATGACTTTGTCAACCCTGAAGAAGACCCCTGCAATATCACATAGAAGAAATTCGCCACTCACGGCTAAGCCCAAAAGCCACAATATCGAATCTGGCCGTCAAAACTAAGAAGTTATTTAATCTGTTTTTTGTCTATAGGCCAACGCTGAGTACAAAATTTAAATTTCGTTGGAAAGGATCGTTGTTTGAATCCCAGCGTTTGCCCAGGAATTCATAAAAATTATATCATTTCATTTTTTAAATTTAATTTAGGCGTTTAATCAATGCATCCTCCCTGTATTAACTTATAGTGCAAAGACGTGGTTCTAACAGCAAGTCTTATCCATAAAATAAAGGTCACCCAGCGTGCTATGGAGAGATCCATACTCAGAGTGTCACTAAAAGATAGAATCCGAAACGCTGAAAAAGAAAAAAGTAATACTATCAAAAAAATCTTAAATGTATTATTTTAAATTTGATTAAACAAAAAAAAAAAAAAAAAAAACCTATGTGGCAATGGGCAGGACATATCTGTCGAAGGGACGACGGTCAATGTGGAAGAAAAGTGTTGGAATAGCTTGTAAAAAAACCAGAAGATCGAAGAGGAGGCTTACGTTCAACAGTGGATGGATACAGGCTGATGATGAATGAATGATGAATATCATATAAGATGATGTTTGCTGTCATTTTATTTGCATCAATTGTAAAAAATCTCTACTTTATGAACCGTTAAAAAGCTGCTGTAATATATACAGGTACACTTTTTATTTGTTTTGAATTTCATAACATTATTTATTGTCTTATGATCCCAATTAAGAGAAAAAATTTCAATTATATATTGCAATAAAACTGCCTACTCATGAAAACATTTTATTTAAAACTATAAAGAAACTCAGTTATTATAAAAAAATCTGTTACGAAGCATTTTAAACATATGCCAACGATTTAAGTAAGCAGCTTAAGCAAAGGTATTTAAAACTATTAAATGGGTTGGAAGTATCGCTTTTTTTTTATTTAAGTTATAAGTTTCCGAAGATTTTGCACGCTCCAACAATTTCCAACTCTTGGAATCCGCTCCATTCTCAAGTTATTACATAAAAGCTCACGGAGCTTCCATCGCCTTGTGACTCGAAAACAACACACTCACTTTGAACATTTTTAACTTTACAGAGCTTTCATATCCAACTGTTACTTCTCTTTATTTAAATATAGTATTAAAGTAGTATACTTAATTAAACTTTTTTATAGTTAATAATTCGTACACATACAAATTTACAATGAACATCATATTATATGATTTTCCTCTCATATACAAATCGGAGAAAATAAAAGGCAGAACCTCTTATCGTTGCAACCATGTTCATTTTACTATCCGACGCTGACCGTTCGTTCATTTGAACTGTCTAAAAATTGAAATTAACTCTTTTTATTACTGATATTAATTATATATTTTAACGTAATATAGCAAATTGTGATTTTAAGTTTAATTTTTTTTTCAGACACCAATTGACATAAAGCATATTCAGGCACTTGAAATACTCGACTAAAATATAATAAAAAACATGTTTAAAGATTGATTTCCCTAGCACAGGCGTAAATAGGGTGCTTGGTGCTCAAGGTGGTCTCAGAAAATATTCCACAACCAACGAGAAAATTTTACTTTAGTATTTCTCGTTTTAATTTCCATGTTTTCAAAAGAATGCTTTCAAAACATTTAGTAATCTGAACAAATCCAGGCTGATAGAATCTGACGCTCGAGCTTTTAAGATCTCATATTTATGCGTTTTTTAGTTAACAATTGTAAAATTTACTGTAATATTAACGACATTAGGTAGGTAAGCGGAGTGTTATCATTAGATTACCGATGTTAAGTAACATTTGAGGCGGATCAAAACCCAAGTTTTCAAATCCAAATGAAATGCTTATCTTGTCGTTTGTTGGCTTTAAGCTGACTGTTAAGATCAAATACTGTATGCTTCAGGAGCTTCGGGCTAATCATCTAATTTCCATACAAAATCCGATTAACGAAATTACCCAAAGTGTTAGTGGCAACTATCAAATACTGATTTGCTGTAGTTCTTGGTGACAATTTGTTTCATATATTGAACGGATTTAAATAGAAAAAATCGTAATACTTACATTAATTTACAGAATATAAATATCTTAAGCATGTTTAATATAAAATTATGCTTAATAATCACAATTTTACTTCCATATATACATCATAAATTGGTCAGAAATTACTGATATTCATGTAACTTTTTTTTAACGTTTGTTTAAGTGTACATTTTTTTTTTGTATCGTAAAGAATACGATTTATAAACAAAAATGAAGACAAGAAGCCATATTAAATCAGGTAGCAAAGTTTGTTTTTCAAAGTGAAAGCCTCCCGCATTATCTCCGTATCATTAATACAGAAAGCTTTCATTAGAGGCTGAATGATACATTACGTAATAAAAAAAAACTTTCAACCTAAGATACATTTTCTATTCTTCCCATACAAATTCGTCGAAGAAACAAAGGGGGAATTGTTTGCGAATCAGCTTGCCAAGTATCAACAAAGACAATATATCTCTGAATCTGAAAAAAAGCTCTTTCCCTTAACCTTCGTAATTCTATAACACACTACATGTTGACAGCCTAAACCTTCATAAAACACAAAGTATATAATATAAATAAATTATTTTAATGATACCTTTATACTCGTTATTATTGTGTACGTGAATATAAAAACAAATTATTTAATTTAACGACAGGGGTATTTATATTTATAAAACTGTGTTATTAGTTGTATTTCAATAGTATTTCATATAGGTAGGATTAACAAGAAGTTGTTTTCATCCATTCAGTCTATAGTTCGGTTCGAGACCTGAGTGGTACTTTCTAAATAAATAGACTGTCGCTATCTAATACTAATATAAAAAGCTTCTGAATAAATGTTGACTGATTGAATCTTACAAAATAATAATATACATACTCTGGGACATCTGTCGCTATATGATGTTAACATTGGTATATACATCGGGTTTTGCGTATCTGCTCAGGCGGGGAATAGTCGTGTAGACTGCGCGGTGTATAAGAATCGAGCAAAGGTTGCAAGGCTCGTGGTTCTTATCCCGCGTCTGCCGATATTTTTTCTGAATGAATTGACGCGTATGAAATTTTATCTATATTTGTACGTGTGTATTTATTTACTAAAAGTATTTCATGTGGTTGGGTTGAGCCGCTCTTTTTTGTTGAATGGTCAAAGCATCGATAATTTCAGGTTAATTATCCGATATATCTTTAAAAAATATCCTATTCATGATCACCCAAAATATTCCTCGAGCGCTATAGCGGTTGTCTCCTCGAATTCTAAAATTCTAAGGCTTCTGCTTTCGGGATCGTTGGGACACATACTATATAGTATATATAAGTTCTAAGGTAGACTTTCAAGTTAAGAGATCACTGGACATGAGGCACTTGGACATGAGGCATAGACAGTGACAACTAAAAAAACAGAGTAGTGGCTTTTTGTGTAAACCATATAATACAAATTTGGAACGCATATGTGGAATAAAATAGAATTAATTAATTTTAATATATTATTATATATAATTAGCGGATGTAGGAATTGAAAAATACATGCATAAAGTCACCATTAATTACGTTCATAATAACTTAGTCGCGTAAGTTTTCATCTAGTCCTAAGTCAGCACCTTACCTCAAGGCTTAACGACTGATAAATAGATTTTAAAAATCGCATTGTCAGTGGTACTGAAGCCAAGATACTATCGAAAATATTTAGATTCAGTGCATCATAATCATCAAATGACTGTTCAATGATGAACGAAGATCTGCCGCATGAGTTTCTATCTCTTTTGACCCTCTGTTTTCTACATTAAGATACCTTTTGAAATTATTTGTCGTTAATCTTGTACCGGGTCGACCAACATTCCGTTTGCCAGTTCTTGGGTAACATTCAATCACTTTCTTCCAAGTCGACAGACGTTTCTTTGACATATCGATCTGTTTATTGCTACATTATTACTCGTATTTGTAGTGACGATTAATGAGTTTTCTTTTTAAAGACTTTCATGATTCTCTTTCAGGGACGTTTGGGTGACCTTTATTTAGAGGTTAAGACATGTTGTTATATTTCACGTCTCTGCGCTACAAGTTAACACTAGGAAGATACAATGGTTAATGTCTTATTTTTCAGTTTTTTTTCTTGTAGTGTATCTTCTTCGTAGTATCAATCCGGTGGATTGGTTTGCAGCAACAAAATCTTGTATCTCGATCTCCAGTCCTCTCGATCTTTTGCAGTCCTATTCAGCTCAGCATAAGAGCAACAACTCATGTCCTCGAACACTTGCTCCAAATACTGCCGTCTAGGTCACTCTATACAGTTTCTTCCCTCAACCATCCCTTCCACACTGCCGTGAAGAAGACCATCGTGGCGCGTGATGTAACCAATCCATCGAGCTCGCCTCTCTGAGATGGTTCTTACTAGGTGCCTATTCTCCTTAATTATGCTGAGAGCCTCATTGTTTGTGACGTGGTCTCTCCAGGAAATTCTGAGAAATCTTCTGTTTGACCACATCTCAAAGGAGTCTAGTCGTTTTTTATCACTTTCAGATAAGCACCATGTCTCACAGCCGTTCATCAAGACGCTGCAAACAAATGTTTTGGCAAGTTGCTTGCGGCGCTTCAAATTCATATTTTTGATTTAAGAATTTTCGTCTCCTTAGTATTCTCAATATTCTATGCAGGCAGTCGTTCAATTTATCCTCTCAACCACATCTCTCAGCATCATTAGAGTAAAAAAAAGTGGTAGATACTGTTAGTCTATCGAAGATTCTTGCGGCAGTTTATGGAGTACTTGTCAGTGGCTGCTCCCCTGGCTGACCATGTATTGACCGAATGGTAAAAGAAAACAAAAAGGCAAAAAAGCGCTTATCGGGGTTCTGTTTAATCTTCTAAAAGTCTTATAGGACTTAAAAAATACTTTAAAAAATATTTATACAAGAGTAGAGTAAAAATCTCTATGTATAATATATTCATCACTACAAAGCCAAGTACATTTTTGATGCGATGCCAGATTTTTAATTAGAGTCTCGGAGCTAACATTAATTACGTTAATTTCCCTTTTTCGAGTATTAAAGGCTTTTCGAGCAATAAAAAGAAGCAATATTGAAAAAAATGAATTAAAATTTACATAACGTTTACTGTTATGCCTTAAGGTTTCTTTTGGTTCAAGACTGAAGTAGTTAACTTTCAATGGACTGTCTCTTACAAAGTAATCTTTTTTTTCCGTTCATCCCTAAAACTTCTCGGCGGACGATCGCCGCTTTCTCTTGGTAAATACTTTTTACTTTGCATGACTTGAATGTACAAAGAAGAAAAATGTAAAAATTAAAAAAGGGGAAGTTTTTTACCGTATTAACCTTAAAACTTTTAATATACTTGCGCTTTGCGAAATAAAAAAACAAAGAACATCATCTCTGATTACTAACAATATTATAAAATACACTTTCTTATAAAAATAGCTGAAAATATTAAAACTTAGCATTTTTCAGACATCACAAAACAATATTCAAGTAGATTATTGAATAATGTATCATTTATGTATATTTTTAATGAAATATTTCAGATGTTACATATTCCAATATTCATAGTTTAATTTCTAATATTATATGGAGAAATCCATCGACCATAAGTATCTCTAAAAGATAAAATTGGAAACAAGAATATCATAAGAAAAACTCAAGTAGTGTTGGCTACCCAACAAATAGCTTTATTCAACTGACAATGGCCAGGAAATATCTGTCGAAGAGATGACGGTCGATGGGGAATAAAAGTGTTGGGGTTACGCCCAAGAACTGGTAAGCGAAACGATGGCTGACGAAATAAGAATAATAGCGCGAGTGGCCTGGATTCGGAAGGCAGAGTATCGAAGAGGATGGAGGCCTACGTTTAACAGTGGACGGATAACGATGATAATGATGATATTATATTTTGTTGCTCATTTCAATATACTTTTATTTGACTTAACAATTATTCTGATTGAAATGAAATTATTATTATAAGAATGTAATATTAATAGAATGATTTGAAATGATACACTCGTATTTGCGTGATTCAACGTATTTAATACTAATTTATTTGATAAAAAATTGTTGTTGAACTCTTGACAATGTCTCCATTAGGTGATGTAACGTATTTCATCGTGCACTATTTTTTAAAAAAAGTTAACTTAATCTATGAATAATTAAGTCCATTGATTTTATTTATAGAATTATGTCTTATGTAAAAAAAACTACTTAAAATCACTGAATGTGCGTACAAGCATTAGATTTTTAATGTTAACACGTGAAACGTTAAAAATAAATTTAAATTTTTAAGATAGAGAAATAGCGACTTACTTAGATATGGATTAACTTACTGCAGCAGAGACTCAAGAATCAGAATATTTTTCGTAAGTATAGCTACTATTATTGCACTTGCTCTTTACTAGCAAAAGTATCACCTTGCATGACACGTCATTGTATATTTACAAGTTCCTTTCAGCGAGCTTTCAGTCGTCGCACTTTCAGAAGTTTTACCACGGCGATAACACGCAATCCAACGGTCTGGAGAGACGACGCGGCCTGAAATGACCGCCATAAAAGAACAACACCTGGAAAATTCACCTCCCGTTTGAGGTTGGAATTCCCTATAAATTCGAAAGTCTGCGCTGGAAAAGGCTGAAAAAAAATACGGTCCCGACGGCTGATTTATTCACTTTGAATTTCAAATCAGGAAGTAAAAAGGTGCTTCATGAATTTCAGGCTGGTCCTAATCTTCATGAATAAGTGACGTAGACAGAGATGGTTTTCTATACAATATCGATTATTCGCGGGACAATTTCGCAGTGCTTTACCTTTGTCTCCGTGATTTAAAGTACTTACTTAATATTTACTTAGTTAAAATCTCCTACATGTTTTTCTCTACAAACTTCATTATCCGCATCACACTTCAATATCATAAACATTTTTGCACTAGTAAAACCATTACACCTCATATACTTCTGCTAATAGCCGTTCAACTTGTATTACCTTATAATCTACCAAATACTTTTTACTTTATATATATTCATAATAAATTGATAAGGCATACTTGTAAATTAACTATAGGTTTTTGGATCGTGATTCATTATATAAACATAAATTCTTTAATGACAAGCTTATCTAAGGAATTTTGATTCATTATTTGTTTTAACTAGTAGAAATTGACCAGTTCCTCAACCTTAGCGGTAATATCACAAAAACGGTGAAATCTGGATTTTTTAACCTGCGGCAGATACAGTCGGTAAAAAGATGCTTACCCAGAGACGCTACAAAGAGTTTGGTAAATGCGTTTATAGTCTCCAAAATGGACTACTGCAACGCACTGCACGCAGGCCAGCCAGCCAAACAATTAAATCGATTGCAGTCGTTACAAAACGCAGCGGCACGAATAGTCTACAACGCGCCCAAATTCTGTCACATTACTCTAATACTACACCGACTGCACTGGTTGAGAGTTTCGGCTAGAATCCAGTATAAATTATGCCTCTTAGCTTACAAGGCACTCAACGGAACTGCACCGGGCTATCTGACAGAACTTATCAAGCCTTCAGAAACAAGCGCGCGTGGAGAGACACTCAGATCGGCTAGAGCAAATAGAAGCACCCTGCAGCTGACGGGAGGTAGTTCTAGCACGGTCTTTGGCAATCGGGCTTGCAGCTACGCTGCACCAATGGCCTGAAACTCACTACCGGAAAGCATAAGAGAGCTTAAAGCGGAGGCATCCTTCAGAAGCAGACTCAAGACCCACCTTTTTACTCAGAGAGGCAAAGAAGCGCTTTTGAAATGATCATTCGGTCATAAAAGAGCGCTATACAAATACTAATATAATAATAATAACTAGTAAAATATAAATATTATCTTAGGAAAATATAAGTCACAAATTCCATGAAATGAAACAGCATATTTTAATATTATTAATATAAATGGTTATATTTCATTGGATGTGTCTAACAAAATATACTGTAAGTATTACATCTACTAGACAAATTTATAACCATCAATGTCTGATAGATGAATAAATTTCTCAAAGCATATTTCCATCTCTAATAGACATTTTACATATAAATATATATAAATAATAATTTATCCGAAACAATATTTTTATTTTCAAATTTATACAGTATTATCTGAATGAAATTTCACGAATTAAATGTATATGTCGGATCAGTGGATTGCTGTGAAGCAATTTTTATGCGTGTTGGAAAATCATTATTGGACTTACTCCCTACATTCCGAACAAGAAAGAAAAGAAATCAGAGCACGGTATAATGTCACGGGGAATTTTATGTCAGTAAGTAAGCTTAATATTTAAGCAGTTTAATAGTGATAAGTTACGGAAGAACTTACATTAGATTAAATTGAATGATTAACGAGAATTTATTTTATTGGCGTTGAGTTCTAGTAATGATTTTTCGGAATAATAAAATGTTAACAGTAGGTGTGACTTGAAGTTCGTAGATCGGCACGTAACACAGTGATTTCTTTGACGGGCGGCTTTGATGTGTGGTCAGGTTATGGAGGCGTCGAAGTGGAGAGAAAATAAAAAAGATCTGATCCGTCTGATCGTCTCCTTATATAGAGCCAGCTCGACTCCCAGCTTGATCGGTGCAATAGTACTTGAAGCGACTTCTGGTTATGGCAATTCTATCGACATATAAGGAATATATAAGGCTAGATTATTAGACAGGCATAGATAGCGAAATTGATACATTTGATAAAACAGAAGTCCGCCATCTATGTCAGGGATAAATGAAGCATTATATTACTGCCATTTTTGTCAGCGGGTATAGCTCAATGGTCAAAGCGTTTGCTTTGGAAGCCAAAGGTCGTGAGTTCGATCCCAAACGGAGATTGAAAAAAAAGTAGTTTTAATAAATTTCTGAGCTCTAAGTTGCTGTGAATTTGACCTCTCTCCTATAATATGCCAGTCATAGCCTATAAATAAAAATTTGCGGTAGACAAAAGTCGTTACGTGAAGACCACCCATTCATAGTATATTCCTCCAATAATAAGGATGATAGCGTGAATCTTAGGCTGTAGTCTATGAAGTTGGCGGATCAACACTCCTCATGCAGCGCTTAGCCATATTCACTATGATAAGCGTCATAGAATTTCACAGATGAGACCTTAGAATTATCATCACCAGTCGGCTTTTTCCTGTATGTTTTTACATAAAAAAAAAAACATTTAGCATTTGTGTATAAACTACACAAACGTATCGTTCAAAGTATCAAAATTTAAAATGCTTAACAGTTTATACATCACTAAAAATTAATTTGATGAAAGTTCATAAACTGGTATCAATACAATAACGCGAAACCCCATTCTCGCTTTGTTATTAATGCCGGATGAGTTACAATGTTTTGTTATCCTGGAAAACACAGGCCGCTATATAAATTACAATTAAATAGTTGTTTATAGTATCAGAGGATTAACAATATCGGCAAAGGTTAAGTGTCTGGAAAGGTTTAATAGAAATCTAGACAAATTAAGCTTAAATCTATAAGAGGATTTCCTAGCCCACTTAGTGGACCGACCATCGTTTTAACCTTCGTTGGTAACCTTTTTCAAAGGTAAGTTCAAATAGTGATAATAATTTTGATGTCTCATCTGTGGAATTCTATGACGCTTACTATGGTTCATATGGCTAAGCGCTGCATGTGGAGTGTCGATCCGCCAACGTCAAAGACTACAGCCCGAGATTCACGCATCATCGTTTTTATTACAGTAATTTACTACTAATGGGTGGTCTTTACGGGACGACTTTCGTCTTTCACCAATTTTAATTAATAGGCTAAGACTGGCATTTTACGGGAGGGATCAAATTCACACCAACCGAAGGTATTTTGGAGCTCAGAATACCCGCCGGTATAGTCTTACCTGCGGGTTTAGCTCAATGGTCAAAGCATTTGCTTTGCAAACCAAAAGTCGTAGATTCGATCCCCGACCAATATTAAAATAAAGTTTTTTAATAACAAATTTGTGAGCTCTAAAATACCGTTTGGTGTGAATTTGATCCCTCACCCGTAAAATGCAAGTCATAACCTATTAATAAAAATCGGTGGTATAGACGGCAGTCATAGCTCAATGGTAAAGCGTTTGCTTTGCAAACCAAAGGTCGTGGGTTCGATCTCCGACAGAGATTAGATAAACAAAGGATTTTTAATCGATTTATAAGCTCTAAAATACCTCCGGTTGGTGTGAATTTGATCCATCACCCGTAAAATGCCAGTTATAGCCTATCAATTAAAATTGGTGGTAGACGAAAGTCGTCCCGTGAAGACCATCCATTCAAAGTAGATTCCTGTAATAATAAAGGATGGTGCGTGAATCTCGGGCTGTAGTCTATGACATTGGCGGATCAACACTCCACATGCAGCGTTTAGCCATATACACCATGGTAAGCAGCATGGAATTCCACAGATGAAATTTCAAAAATTACTATCACCATCTTTTGGTATTCTCCTGTATATGTTTACATAAAAAAAAGACCACCCATTCATAGTAAATTCCTGTAATAATACGAATGATGCGTGAATTTCGGGCTGTAGTCTATGACGTTGGAGGATCAACACTCCACATGCAGCGCTTAGCCATATGCACTATAGTAAGTGTCATAGAACTCTACAGATGAGACCTCAGAATTACTATCACCATCTGCCGGCATTCTCATGTATGTGTTTACATAAAAAATATTAATTACTTATATCAGTCACATTATATCAAGGCATTGAATGCGTCTGAAAATGCTCTGCATTGAAATAAAGCTTACTGACGTGAATATTTTCAAAAATTCATCACATTTTACAGGATTATTTTCATGAACACTGCCATAGTGCTTACTTCTCCACAGTACTGCGCTATGCCTAGTCAGTGGATGGACACTTCTTTCAAAGGTTTCGCATTTCACGATCCATTGAGGGCGCTGAATTATTGAAAGGTATCGAAAAAAGGGGGGCCACTTTCTACCATGCGGAGTAAGACTCTAATACGAAACAGACCCAGAACGAAAAATATTTTTCATTAATATTTTTATCATTTTACTGTTAATCATTTTAAATGTTTAATATATAAATACTTACATATATTACTTTATATGTTATCATACAATTATGTGTTGGCATATTGGCATCTTGGACAAGTCCGCTAACGGGTGTGTTAGTTATATAGTTTGCCACAATGTCATTCTGCCGAGCCGGAAGCTGGAAATTTATCATAAATATTGTTATATGTCAATTTACTTCTGAAAAAGTTTGTGTTATCGATCTGCTCCTAATCCTGCCAAAACGCGACGGAATAACACCTTTTTGAGAGACAGGAGGATGTTAATGTATTAATATGGATTATGTTACAAACTGTTTATTCACATAAATGAAAACCATCGTTTTACTTTAAATGAGAGTAAGGTCAATACTCCACATGTAAAAATTTACTGAAAGATGAACTAGGTAAGTAATTAATTATTGGCAAAAAAACTAAGGAGGAGGGAGCCGAAATGAGTTAAATAAGATTTTAACACATCTAACCTATCTTATACTATTATATTTCAATATTTAAATTGTGTAATTATTGTGTGAAACATTCAAATTTAATAATGAAAGAAATATTATTGATATTTTTTATTGAGTATTTATCACACAAACTGTGGAATCACAAACTGGAGCTTTTCATTTTAAGATTCACAGACTTTCATTCTATTCATTTTTCTGTATGTGTTCGAGTAAAATCAATTTAATTATTTTTCACATTCGTATGACGCAGTAACTTTGTGATTTATCATATTTATAGTATGAAACAATAAACTGCGTAGAGTCACTAAATTTTTAATATATATTTTTCACTTCAAACACTTCACCTTCTTCAAGACAAACTTGAAACTGTCTTGCACTGAAGTTTTAAGTTTACCCAGAAAAATCTGTTATAGTATATCAACGAAACCGCTGGACGAATACATACTTCTTCTTCTATATAAAGGACAAATCCGACCTATCCTTGAATACGGCAGTCACCTTTGGATTGGAGCCCCAAAATACCTTCTAAACTTAATTGACTCAGTTCAAAGAAGAGCAATTCGTTTGATAAACAATGACACCCTTACGTCTAATCTACAATCAATGGAACACAGACGTAAGGTTGGTTCTCTTAGTCTTTTCTACCGTTATTACCACGGTCGCTGCTCTTCGGAACTTAAAGAACTAATTCCTCCTGCACCCACTCACAGCCGACAAACTCGTCTTACACTTGCCGAACATCCATACACGGTTAATATATGTCGACCAAGAACTGGCAGCTTCCAAAGTTCCTTCCTTAATGCCACCGGTAAGCTATGGAATGCTCTTCCAGCGTCTGTGTTTCCTCCTTCCTACAATCTGGATCTCTTCAAGAAACAGATAAATATACACTTGCAATCTCCCCAACCCACACACAAACACGAACACAACACACGTTTCCCGCATGCAGCGTCCAGCCTCCCTGGTTGAGCGTCATAGAGTGCACTGGTCTTGACCGGTTGTGCTCTCCTGCATGCGTTTACATAAAAAAAAAAAAAAATACTTAAAACTCATTGGTTTGAAAATGTAGACTTTCTTATTTTTTGAAAGATTTTTATTGAAAGTCAGTTTTTTGGCAGTATTTAAAGATGTCAACCAACTTTAAAAGGAAAGCTTAAAAGCTCTTAAAATGATTTCTTTTCAAGCCAAAAAAAATGTAGTCTGGCCCTGGAGCCGACGTTACTTTTGTTAGCGTCACAACAAGTGACAGGAGAATAAGACGATGAGCTTTTCCTTGCGGACTCCCCCGTTTGCAACAAGAGAGACCCATACACATCGGTACTCTACGCTATTTATATTTATAGGGGAATACCCGCGGGACATGTTACAAAGGGATTTGCACGAAAGAGACATCTCAAAGACTGCTCGCGTGCCCGGCCTACGATGTGCGAGTTGCAAATATTCGAAAATATTTTTCGACTATTTATCGAGCGATTTAACTGTCAGTAAAGTGTAATTGCTTATTGTTGAGTAAAAAACGTGAGTAAAAAACCAGAGCCGTGGAATCTGACAGCAAGTCTTACCCATAAAATAAAGGTCACCCAGCGTGCTATGGAGAGATTCATGCTCGGAGTGTCGCTAAAAGATAGAATCAGAAACGAGGAAATACGCAGAAGAACTCAAGTAGTGGATGCTACCCAACGAACAGGCACACTCAAGTGACAATGGGCAGGACATATCTGTCGAAGAGACGACGGTCGATGGGAAAGAAAGGTATTGGAATGGCGCCCCAGAACTGGCAAACGAAGCTTTGGCAGACATCCTACAAGATGGAGTGACGATATAAGAAGAATTGCGGGAGTGACCTGGATGCGAAAGGCGGATGATGGAAGAGGATAGAGACTAATGCGGGAGGCTTACATTCGACAGTGGACGGATACAGGCTGATGATGAATGAATAAGTAAAAAACTGATTGAAAGCTCTGCAAGTAACTTACTAAAACATTTATATCTTAAGGAGTATGTCTTTGATACATATACTGCCTTTTATGAGAAATCGAATGCAGGAGAGCACAATTGATTGAGACAATTGGCTCTATAATGCTCAGCCAGGACTTACGGACGCTGCAATCAGGAAAGATGTGTAACGTTTGTGTGTTAGTTGGGGATAGTGCAAGTGTATATCTGTTTCTCAAAGAGATGCAGGTGGTAGAAAGCAGGAAACGTAGATACTGGAAAATCATTCCAAAGCAAACAGGTGACATTTAGGAAAGATTTTTGAATCCTGATAGTTCTCGGTCAACATACATTAACCATGTAAATTCAGATTATATCCTTCAGCTTTTCACATCTACGAGTATAAGCATACTCTATGTTCAACTATATAAAAAAAAAAAGAAATACTCATTGAAAGTAAATAGTGATATATTAATATATAAATATAAATGTAAACCAATTTACAGGTTTATTTATTAAAGTTTTTTTTTCTTTTCAGTGTATCGAAGGCCTGAAATATTTTTTCTTTGTGCTTTTCAGGGCCTATGAGGCTATGACCTATTAAAAATTTCTCTTTGATATTGAAAATTCTGTTCCAACGTCATATCCACATATAAGTTCACTATTGTATTGCTTTTTCTTTCACAAATGCACAAATTAAAAAAAATGTCTTCTAATATTTAGAGTATATACACGTACTTGAATTTTTTAATTTATAATAACTTACTTTTATTAATACCTAACTACTTATTGATTCTTCTTTATAAGTTAAAAAGCTTATAACTATCCGTCATATTATATAATACAAATTACTTGTAATATAAAACAATACACGATGCTAATGGCAGTTATTTTATGACTGCGTAAAGAAAAGTCTCTTTATAGTGGTTTTGAAAAAATATCAAATGCTTAATGTTAAGTAGATATATTATTAAATTGTTTTTTGTATTTTTTTCCCTTTCATGCGGATTTTTTCTCTATTAATGTGTATATTTTATTTATTTCAGTAAAATGCTAAAAAATATTACACCGGCTTAAGTTTACAACATGAAAATTGAACGTAAAACTTTTTTTTACAATTTACTATTATTTAAGTATGTTTTCATCGTTCAAAAACGTATTTTTTTTTAAAGTAGATACTTCTTTTTAAGATATTAAAAGTTTATATTATTGACTTTTGAAATGTATCAATAAAATTATCAACTCATTTATCTCCGCTTAATTGGGGCAAAATTGGGAATCAAAAATAACTCTGCCTTTAAAGAAATAAAAAAATTATGTCGCCGTTAGTGTTTCAATATTTTTTCAGACAGTCGCGTTCCGTATTCTCTCACATTTTGCGCTGGTGATTTATGCATTCTGTTGGCCGATACTGCACCGAAATTCAAGAGATTTTAATAACATGGCATAACATAATAACATATTTATGGTTTTCAGTTTGCGCCGACGAGATTCGAGCACCGATAGAGCAAGAAGCTTTTGAAAGCTTGCATACCAACACAAGCAAAAGCTCCGCTGAACAAAGGTTTTTTTTAACCAACCTCACAATACTTTGATGCAAGGTAATACAAATCTTTTGAAGTATTCACGAAAAGATTTTTTTTAGTCAATCAATAAATTTCACTTAGTTAGAGCCGATCCCAGATGACGTGAAATGTTGAGGCTAAAGAAGTATAAATTTCACTTAGTTTTAAATTTAATAATGTTTTGTAATGTTTATTAATATTTTTTTGTACAATATATAAATTTTAAATAGTATTTTAAATTAAATTAAATTATTTTCACGACTTTTAAATATGATATTCATTAAAGATATATAAATTCTAGAACGAGACTACTCAAAAACAACTAAATTTGTTATTTCTCTTCAAAAATATGCAAATGTAAATCCATTCCTTTTTAAAAACCTATAACAAAATAATTTACTATTTAAAACAATACTCCAGAATATTTTAGTTGGAATTGATCTATCTTGTTTAAACTAGAAACAAATAAGCAACATAATTTTTACACACATTATAATCGTATAGCTAACATTATTTCTAACATGATCGAAATGTTTGAATGATTTTATACAATAAGTATGCAATGTTGTTTTAACGTCGATCACACTGAGCACGGTTTGATCACTTGCTGGTGAGTATGTTTATAAAATATAATACGCCTACATATGTTAGTAACTGATGAAACCTTCATTAAAGGTGAAATTGCGGTTTCCTAGCAACTCATTAAGCAGTGCCCAGTGTAATCCATGTTTAAAGAAGATACGAAATATTTATTTATTTAATAATAAAAGAGCTTATCAAGTTTGAGGGATCAGTTAGCGTTTAGATGTATGGACATATACTCTCATATTTAAAGATCGATAGCTGGATAACCTTTTCTTAAAGCAAATACTCGCAATACACGTCTCGCAGATCGTTACGGTTGAGCAGGTTCAATTTAACCCGAAACAATAATATGATCACCCCACGTGCAGCGGTGGAGCCTCTCTTCGGATCAGCCTGAAAGAGCGACCGTGATTTAATGTCTGTTATCTTTCGTTTACCTTTTCTTCGAGTTCTCTCTTTTCACTATCGAATCACAATAAATTCATTATTCGCCGACTGGCCGGACCGCCTCGAGGCTGCGCCGTGGCCTCAGCGAGTGCCTTTTAAAATACAACTCACTGTTTCAGGTTTTTATTTCAGATGTATTGAAACTGAAAAATATCATATCTCACTTTTTCAGATAAATGATGCAGTGGCCTGTGCTGCTTGCTTCTCATCTTAGGAATACTAGTTTATTTTTAACTTTTTGAAATAAAATAAAATAAAATAAATATTTTTAAGATATATTCCTTAAAAGGTTAAGGGTTTCATTTCGAGATCTTTAGTATGGTATATGCCCTAGACGGGAGTATTTGCAGCAAGTGTTCGAGGACATGAGTTGTAGCTCGAGTTAAAGAGGATTGCAGAGGATCGAAATGAGTGGAGATCCACCGAATTGATACTACTACGAAGAAGTATGGTTATTAAATGCTTAACCCCTAGGTCGTATCCATCGTCAAATTTTACATGTATACAATACACTCCATCCTTTTTTGGGGTATTTGTATCCAGAAAATGACGAATGTGTTAAAAAAATAATCACTTTTCATTTAAAAGAAATGAATCGGTCCAACAATCAAAATATCTCTGAAAAAGAACCAGGTAACAGTTTTTATCTAGTATCAGCAGATTTTTTTTCATTCCACTTGCAACATAAGGCCATACGTAAATATGATAAGCGTCATATAATTCAAAGATGAGATTCTTCATCCTGTCTGTATTTTCCTGTATGTGTTTACATTAGTTTAGTTAAAGCTAAAAAAAACTAGCTACACGTAAATACTTTTCATATTTGTTACAAAGTCAGTTGGGTGTGATTTTACAGTCAGTCTCCGCTTGGGCGATCAAGCAGTAAAGCAGACTGGCTGGTAATCACCTCAGGTATCCGAGGCGTCCATCTCCCGCCAATAAGCGAACGGTTCAGCGATACTCTTGCGTAATACACTACAGTTTTCCACTAGCATGCTATTCCTTTCTAAAGTATCCTTAATTTCACCAATAATCGTTAATTTATCATCATGTCTAAAGATATCCAAACTCAGTAGCAGAATTAGCAGTTTAAAAGCCCCAGACACCTCTTAGAGGCCTTTTTTTTATCGAATAACAAAAAATGGTATAAAAAAAACATTCTTGACTTTTAAGGTCATTGCTTTTTTAAGATTTTGTACAACGTATTCGATATAAATCTTAATTTACAGTTTAAGAATAAGTTAGAAGTACGATACGTGTCGAGTTAGCTTTAGCTATCAGATGATGCATAAAAACTATTCTTTGAAAGTAGCAAAACGATATATCACGGCTACCAATGTCAACGGTTGGGGTATCTTAGACGGCATATATCGGCTACCGATGCGAAAGGGTTACAATACTGATTATGAAATCACCTAAACATGTCTTGCATAAAAAAGTTGCATTCCTTATAAAAAAAGATTTAATGCAAATGTAGCACACGCCTAGCCTAGTCTCAAAATATAAAAAAACGGATGTCTTGTCTGATGTTTGAATTTCACGAAAATCGGCTTGGTTATTTATATTATTTTGGCCTCTAAAACTAATTATGTTGTGTTATCAACCAACATATATGCGAGAAGAGTTATTGCTTAAATGTTAATGTATATAAATAAAAGCCACTACGGCCTTTAAAAGTAATTTTTGCCTCCAATAGTAATATAAATATAATCGTGTCGGAAACAACAGGGTCAGATCCTGTCTGCCCAGAAGTGAGAGACGTCGATGGCGTTACTTCCGGCCATCATCAGGTGCTTCTGGGTGCAGCTACTCGGACACAGCGCACACTCCAGAAGGTGTGACAAAGCCTGCTCCATACCACAGTCACATTCAGTCGGTCCGCTGTAGAACAACGAGGCTTTCATTTGTGTCCTCGTCTTGCATACTCCAGTCCAAAGTCTGTTAAGAGACCTCCATACATTCCACCCCTGGTTGTGTCCAGGGGCTAGGTCCTCTTTCGGGACAATCCAAGCATTCCCTTCAGTTGCGCCTCTACACATGTTCAGCCGCAGGGTGGCCTCAGATATCACCAGTTCTGTTGTCGACTGTAGGAAACTTCTTCTTGATTTGAGCCGTGTGGTTATCTTTTGATACCCAAACAGTAATGATATCATTGCTTTGATTTTATAAATAGAGATAATCGCGAAAATATTATTTTTAAAAACTTACAATATAATATATACAATATATATACAATATGAATAGTAAGTTGGCGAAATGGAAAATATACGTTATCATAGGTAGAACAGAGAAGGATAGCTTTGGTGTCGAATACGTATAGTTTTTGTAAAGCCTGGCATTGCCGTATTGCCTCCTTTATTTGTGCACGCGTCGTTACCTTGGAGGATAATCTCTCATACAGTTCATTAGTCCAATTAAAGAAGCGCATTTGATTACCATTGTAGATTTAATTAATATATATCTGATTTATTTAATTAATTTTATTGGTAAACAGTTAAACGTAAGCATTGATAAACGCGATAGCATTACGTACTAGCAATACACTGTATTGAACCAAGCTTTATCAAATAAATTCTTAATTTTAAATAACAGTTTTTTTTTTGTAACATTCCTTTTTTACAAATTACTTTTTCATAGTTGAAAATATTTTTTTTTCCTTTTTATGATGCCATTTCGACAGCAAAAAATACGTAACCATGTGACTAATTTCGGCGATTTTTTTTTAAGTAAACACATACAGGAGAATACCTACAGATATTGATAGTGATACTGAAGTCTCTGTGTATTCTATGCCACTTACCATGTTACATATGGTTAAGCGCTGCATGTGGAGTGTTGATCCGCCAACGTCATATACTACAGCCCAAGATTCACGCATTATCCTTATTACTATAAGAATTTACTATGAATGGGTGGTCTTCACGGGACGACCTTCATCAACCACCAATTTTAATTCAAATAGGCTATGACTGGAATTGTATTTTTAAGCTCAGAAATCTATTAAACATCTTCTTTTTTTTATCTCCGTCGGGGATCGAGCCCACGACCTTTGACTTGCAAAGCAAACGCTTTGACCATTGAGCTACACCTGCTAATTATTGATTTTCCATTTTTTTTTCAAGCAGTTGGTATTACTGTTGTCAAAAGTGCAATAGAAAGTGTAAAAAATGGCATTTTTACTTGTTAAATAGTACATTTCACATTCCCAAATTATATGAGAGATTTTTATCCATCTGTTATACTGTAGTTTTGATTTTAAATAAATGAATTTAATTTTATCATGTTGTAAAGAATGATATACACACTACAATATAGAACTACTCTTTTAATTTGCGAATATTAAAAAAAAATATTATTCGCTCGAAAAAAATAATCGTGGAAATTATGTGTCCTTATTTAGGGGATTAACCATTTCATTACGGCTCGGTGGAATACAAATTATAATCTCAATTATAAAGCTGGTCTATTTTCATACATCATATTGGTTCTGGTATCTTTTAGCTAACAGATGATGCATAAAAAACTATTCTAAGAAAGTAACAAAACGATATATCACGGCTACCGATGTCAACGGTAGGAGAATATTACACGGCATATATCGGGTACCGATGCGGACAGGTTGATAATGGAAACATTTATTATTCATCTCTTAAATAACATATATTTATAATTAATTATCATTTTGTTTTAATCGTTACAGAAAATTTTGTATTTTTACTAATTTGGTTATTTTTGAAATTGGCTCTATTTATTCTCAGATCCATTATAAATATTACATGACTATGATTACCAGAAGAACCAAAAAAATAGTGTAATAGCTGAATGTAAGTGATGCACAAATAGTCCTAATAAGTAGAAGAAGACAACTTTGTTTAATCATGGTATGTTTTTGCACAAGATAACAAAAAAAAGATTTTTCTAGCGGTAAAATATACAAATATAAAATGTTGTTTAATTTTGTAAAACGTTGTACATTTCGTGAATATCATCTTTAAAGTATGGAAAAATAATAATTTACTTTAATTATCCCTTAACAAAAGAAAAACTATAATGTACATGTAATGCTGGGGAGATTGCCTCTTATTTTCCAACGACTTGTCCTTATTTCTCTAAGGGAATGTTAACTTTTCTTCATTCTGCAAAGACATCACCAAGTAAGGAATTTCACTATACTCGCACACTTGAAAGAAAACTGATGGCTCCATCACGCTGAGAAAAACTATATGCAGGGGAGAAAAAAATATGTATGAAGAATGTTTTGAAGCAACGGCGAGACGAATAGTGTTGCTCCTACGTGTTGTCAAACCGGTTATTAAAATATTTTTGGTTCGATGAAAAGTTTGTACGTCTTAGTTTATATCAGCATTAAGTTCAGTACATTGAGATTATTTAATGAACTTCTTTGCGGTGGCAAAAGAGCGACATCACTATTTAAAAAAAAATTACAAATGTATTTTATTTACATTATTTTTCTTTCTCGCGTTACTCACCATATTTTTTTTTTTTTAACAGAACCGTTGTTCCAAGGTACATTATTATAATATATTTTACTCACGTTTGAATTTTTTATTTAAGTTAATCAAAAAATCATTTTCTTATGAGGCATTTGGTATTGAAACATTTCAAAATATTTTCAGGCATTGTGCAATCGTCATTGCTAATGAAAGATCGGGTGATGTACGAGAAGCAAGCTTAGGATGTGAGACAATGCCTGGAGGCGATATAGGATAGATCAGTTCAGGCTATTTCAATAAGCTCACTAATACAACGGAAACATTAACCTTTATATTTTTATGTGGCTGCAAATCTTAACCCTTTCCCTGCCACGGACGAGTTAACTCGCCAAACTCGAAAGGTCCCGCCAGGCCACGGACGAGTTAACTCGCCAGATCATTACTCAATTTGTGACAATCCTGTTCGTATAAATTATCACAACATTATTTATCAATTAAGTGTGTCTATTCTAATGGAAAAGGGGAAAAACATCCAAATTTGGTAAGTTTACATTAAATAACATTATACTAAGCACTTGTTGATTTTTTAAAATGACTTTTCTGACATTGAAAACGGCTGGCCTATGGGGGTCTTTCTTGCACAATTGGTCTGGCAGGGGATAGGTTAAATTCTTAAGAAAATCCAATGTTATATATTAGAGTTTTCAGAACGTATTATTGCGTAGAGCTTTAATGGAGGGATACCGCAGGAGAGCTAAGCAACCAGTGCTTTTTTTCAGTTTCTTGGGCTTTTGAAATCATGTCAAATCGTCAGGATATACATAAAAATAGAATATACTAAATAAATATTCGATAGGCAGTGCTGAAAGGAGTAATTTTCAAAAAGTGTAAGAACATTTTTCTAGAAAATATATTTGAATGTGAAATTAAGGTGATGATGAAAACTGTTGAAACACCAACAGGGTAGGTACTGAAGTAATATTTATCTTTAGGGAATTATTCAGAAAATTTCTGGCCATTTTTTGGTGGTCCAACACTGCGTTCACCATCTTCGGTTTATATTTTATAACCGAATTATGCAAATTATTTATTTACATAGATACTCGCAAAATTGTTAAGCGGCTTGTTGTTTACCGTCTCTGAAATTAACTTTTTGATGCAATACAACAAAGTTGACTATCTTATACAGAATGCCTTGTACTTACTCATTTTCAATGGCAAAATCTCTGGACGAAAAAACATACTCGTAAGTTGCATATAATCCTGGCATATATTATACTTCAGATGCCGCAGTATGCAATAAAGCTGCCTTTACTTCTATTTTACTTAGATTTTACTTGGATTGCCCCGAAAGAGGTCCTAGCCCCTGGACACGACCAGAGGTGGAATATATGGAGGTCCCTTAACATAATTCAGACCGGAGTATGCAAGGCGAGGACACAAATGAAAGCCTGGCAGTTTTACAGCGCACCGATGTGAATGCGGCGTGGAGCAGACCCTGTCACACCTTCTGGAGTGTCCGAGTAGCCGCTCCCAGGAAGACCTGATAATGGCCAGGAGTAACGCCATCGACTCGCCCACTTCTGGGCAGACAGGATCTGACCCTGTTGTTTCCGACACGATTATATATATATATACTTGTATTTTTAGCATTCACTTTGAGATCCATTTGAATTTTAAGAATTACAGACCTTGCTTAAATACGGATGAAACTGAGCACTGTTTCACTTGATGGAGGACTGCAGTTTCACGATCTATAAAAGCTTCATCAGTTCCAACTTGCACAAAGGTCCTGAAGTATAAATGACTATTTACTAATAAAGAAAGAGTTTCACTAGAGAGTAGGTATGGGGTTGGGTGGAATTTGGGAGTAGAGGTTAAGTAAGAAGTCTATATAAATAATTTTATTTTATTTTGTTCAAAAAATATATATTATGTTTTATTATTAAAAGTCAAATTACTGCGGTACGGGGCCTGAAGCATTTAGCTCCGCCTCGGTGACTGCAAATTTGTCAACCTTTATCTTAAACATATCTCAATGTGTTTCTTAAAAAGTCTTTGTGTCGCTCATTCCTCTACCACGCGTCCTGATAACTATCCCGGTGACGTGAAGTCGTTTCGGAATCTTTTCCATAATGGGATAGATGGGATGCCTAAGTTTTATAATTTAGCCGTAAAACCCCTTCAGCTGGTAAAATGGTTGGTTACAACCTAATTGCAGATAGTCACTGTTTGAGCGATGGGAAGTAATGCCGGAAGTTGTTGTCTGTTTTGTCCCATCCTTGCTGCTGATGACATCAGATCAATTATGTAAACCATCAATGTGGAAAAAACTGAGTGAACCAACCTTACGTTTATATTCTTGTTAACCGAGTTAATAAGGTATTTTGGGTCTCCAACCAAGGCACATGATCAGGTGTTTACTTGCACATAGTTATTACTTTTCTGTCACTCTGTGCAGTGACCAAGCATGCAAATTACTGTCGTTATTAAGAGAAAGCGTTTATCAAAGGCATTCTCTCGCTGTGTTATTTATATTTAAATGCCTGTCGCGTTATTGGGTTTGTTCTCTTCGGAATCACTTTGAGAGTGTTTATCCTGGATGCCTTTGACGAACCGATTCCCCCTCTGGCTGGCGACTCAAGGTATTGAATAATTATTTATGGTAAAACCCAGTTTGCCCCAATTCTATGGTAAATTAAAAACTTACAACGGCTCAGCGCATAAATTACGTGATATAAATTTTCAATCTCAAAATAATTTCGCGCTCTCTATAAATATTTATTTTGCATTACTAATCTTATTAAGTTTTTGCATCAATAGAATCAACCCACCAAAAGCGAAATGTTTTAAAATATTTTTTACGTTGATTTTTCATAAACAATCTCTTCTAGAGTTTTCACTACGAATAAATCATTTTGTTTTTAAAATTGTGAGTTATAAGCGGTAGATAACTTATAAATATTTTTATAGTCTATCTATTTTTTATTATTTTTATGTAAAAACATTCAGGAGAATACCCACAGATGGTGATAGTAATTCTGAAGTCTCATCTGTGGAATTCTATGACGCTTACCATGCTGTATATGGCTAAACAGAGAATTTACTATGAATGGGTGGTCTTCACGGGATGATTTTCATCTAGCACCAATTTTAATTAATAGGCTATGACTGACGTTTTACGGGTGTGGGATGAAATTCACACCAAACGGGGTATTTTAGAGTTCAGAAATCGATTAAAAATCCGCTTTTATTTTATTTTTTTAATCTCCGTCGGGGATCGAACCGCCGACCTTTGAATTGCAAAGCAAACGCTTTGACCATTGAGCTATGACCGCCGGCAGCTTAAAAATAGCTATATAAAGTCTACCTGTAACCATGGCAAAGATAACCGAGAAATACAACAATCGAATCGTAATGAACGAATGACGAAAAGCGATATAATTTGTATCTACGACTTGTTAAACAAAGACCTCTGCCACGTTCGTCGATATATTGAATAAAATATAAGTAAAATATTGTCATCCACATCACGTATATGTGCGAAATTTCAAGTTATTTGGATGACGAAAAAGGGTTAAATAGATTATTAATTTATCAAACGGAAAACCAACGGAAAATTAAGGTTGTTTTTTAATAATTAATTATTTTAAATCAAACATTTACGTACACAATTTCGGCAATTCGGTCTTACGTCATGGTACAAAGGCTTATAGGGGACGCGCTCCACAGTTTAACAACCCTCTCAGCCTCCTGGTCCATATCTATGCAAATGGATCATCAAAAGTTCGCGGAATTTAATCTTTGAAGGCTGTAAGTAAGTTATTGTCCTTGCGAGGGTGGTGCTAGGCGAAATTTTAAAGTATCCATGTATAATATGAAAGCACCGAAACTCTGTATAGAAATTTTCTTTATCTAAATATTATACGTGTGGGAGCATACCAATATAGTGAAAAGCAGCAAAACTTCTAGTCTAATACTTTTGTATGCAAAGCATATTTTAAAAAAGTGACTTTTTTTATGTAAACACATACAGGAGAATACCGACAAATGGTGATAGTAATTTTGAATTCTCATCTATGGAATTCTATGACGCTTACCGTGGTGCACATGGCTAAGCGTGAATGGGTGGTCTTCACGGGACGACTTTTATCTATCACCAATTTGAATTAATAGGCTATGACTGGAATTTTACGGGTGAGGGATCACATTCACACTCACTGGAGGTATTTTAGAACTCAGAAATCGATTAAAAATCTTTTTTTTTCTAATCTTCTTCGGGGATCAAACCCACGACCTTTGCCTTGCAAAGCAAACGCTTTGACCATTGAGCTATACCCACTGGTCATAATAATTAACGGAAAGTTATTTAGCATAATGTCGTGCTACAAATCTAGTTTAAATAAAAAAAAATTTAGTGTAATTTCATAAAAACATATTTAATTTGAAGTTTTTTTGTCATTCGTTACATATATCAAACGTTTTTTATGTATATTTATTTATTTACCTTGTTTTCACATTGATCATGTAACAAAAGTTCTCTTATTAGGAGACTGCAGTTTCGACTCATAGCCTTTCTCAATCCTTCTCTTACTAAGAGATAACTAGTTATCTCTTATTTGATCCATGTGAAAACAAGGTAAATAAATAAATATTTATAATTTATAATGGATCTCAAAGTGAATGCTGAAATCATGAAAATATGTTTTTTATATATTTTTCTTTGAATTGTATTATTTAATTTGCTATAAAGATAACGGAAAGACTGTCTGGTTTATAGAGTCGTCTTATATTTTGACTAAGAGTCTGCTAGGTGTCGTAAAACGTCTGCCAGCAGTCGAGATGATCTTTTTCCTTTAAAAGCCTCATCTTGCAAGTAGTTTTTTCAGCGGCTTTCAGGCACGCCCTGTAAGTTGGCAGACGACGTGAAACTGAAGGAAGTAACTAGAATTATTATATGAAAATGCATCACACTCAATATCTTCAAAGTACACAAATAACATGAGTTTAGGCAACATTATATGTATATTATATAAAGATATTATCTCATTGTATTAAAAAAGAAAATGAAAAATAATATGATAAGAATAAAGAATAATAGACAGTTACTACATTGAATTTCATAGAAAGATTAACCCTTTCATTACGCCTCGGTTTAAATACAAATTATAGTGTCAATTATAAAACTTGCATTTGAAGCATAAATGTACTTATCTGCTCTATTTTCATATATCACATTGGTTCTTGTATTGTATATGATGTATAAAAAACTATTCTAAGAAATTAGCAAAACTATATATCACGTCAACCGATATCAACGGTTGGGGAATCTTATGACGTTAAGAATAATCACTTTTGGGTTGAGCCTTGTGTGGACTTTTCACGTTTGCCGGCGGGTATAGGTCTTGGGTTCGATCCCCAACGGAGATTAAAAAAAAGGATTTGTAAACGATTTCTGAGCTCTAAATAATCCCCCTGATGGTGTGAATTTGATCCTTCACCCGTTAAATGCCAGTTATAGCCTATTAATTTAAATTGGTGGTAGATGAAAGTCGTCCTTCCCGTGAAAACCACCCATTCATAGTAAATTCCTGTAATATTAAGGATGTTGCGTGAATCTCGGGCTGTAGTCTATGAAGTTGGCGAATCAACACTCCACATGCAGCGCTTAACCATATGCATCATGGCAAGCGTCATAGAATTCCACAGATGAAATTTCAGAATTACTATCACCATCTGTCGGTATTCTCCTGTATGTACTTACATAAAAAAAATCGTCAAGAATGAAGACGATCTTGCAACGGTGATCTAAATCTAATCTAATCAGAGAGAAATACAAATTTATCACACACAGCTCAACCCAAATGCCATTGATTGTAGTAATATGTATCTAAGGCACTTGCATATCATGAAATTTTAACCACGTTGTACTTATAATCAAGCAATGGTTCCCAGAAAAGAAATGAGTTTTCAATTTTGTTTTAAGCTTTCTTTTTTTTGCTAATGTCAATCGTCATGAAATTGTTATTGAAAAGGTAATTTTAGAAAAAGGGATATTTAAAATTTAATTTGGTGTTGCTAAGTCTGCTCGAAACATCCTATAAGGAAGAGTTATAAAGGGTCCGCCAAATAACTTTTTTTTTTAAAACTGGGCGCAAAACATCGAGTGTAGCTTCGGCTGTGTGGTACGTAGCGCCGTCTTGTTGAAACCAGATGTTGCTAATATTCTCTTCTTCAATTTTTGTGAACAAAAATTTGTTCAACATGGCCACGCCGCATGGAAACGCCATTGATGGCGCTTCACGCACACTTTCTGCCACAGCAGCAATATTCTCGGGTGTACGCACTGTTTTTGGCTTTTCACGCTTTGGTTTATCGATGAGGATGCCAGTTTCTTTTACTTTTTTCACAAGATAACAAACATACGGAGCTGACGGTGTTTCTCTTTTTCCAAAATCCGTACGCAATTTTCGCACACATTCTGCAACATTACCATGTTTTTCAAAGTAATAACGCAATATTTCTCAGCGTTGTGCGAGCGTATACACAACCATATTCGTTTAGCGGAAAGATAAAACTAATTATCTGTCAAATCAGACATGAGCTAAGTGTTACCATTCACGAAATAAGCACTAGTTGAACAAAAAAACGTTAACTTGGTACTACACACAAAATATATTACAGTATTGATGGGGTAAGCGATCTTATCAGTTAGAGAAAGCACAAGGGAGTAAGAAAAAAGTAGTAGAAATTAAAAGAAATACTAATAATGTTCAGTTTTTACGACGGGAAAGGCTAGTTTATTAATGATTAACCCTCTATCTAAACCTTTCGATGCGCCACTGGCGCGGCCCGTATAACAAAGTCATTGTTTCTCGTCGGATGTTTGCCGACCTCGGGAGCGCGACTTATTTTAATTAGTGTTTTACTTTTTAATGGCGCGTTATAGGGGGCGCCGCGCAATACGGGGGGCGGAGCGCAATAGGGAGGCGGAGTGCTGTAAGGGGTGCATCGCCCACCTGGACTGTAAGCAGAGAAAGAGGTCGAAGCCGTGTATGCGCTTCAACGGAAAAGCTTTACTCTGCAAATTCAATCATGAATTTTAACGTTAAAAATATTTTTTGCCTACAAACGGTCACCACAAATTTATAAGTAACTAGCATGTAACCGGCATGCGTTGCAATGCCACTCAAGAAAACCTTACGTAAGTACCTATTTAAAATACCTACTTAAAATACCTTTGTTTGCAGCGTTGCTATGCATACAATGTTTTAAAATGGCCGTTCTGTATTACAATAGTCTTGTATGAAAACATGTTTTACGTAAATATTAAATTAATTTTGTAATCAAATCTAATTTTGAGTATCCTATCTTCTTCTCGCTAGTCAAAGCAATAATTCGACAAAGTTTTATTGTAGTCAGATTAATGGTATAGGAATGCATAAAGGACAGACAGACAGACAGACATTCATTTTTATATATATAGATGTTTATTTGTCCAACACGAATATCACCTTATCTGAAATCAGCTCTGGATACCGTTGCGCCGCCTAGTACATTATGCACATATATAAGAAGAAGCTGGTATTTATAAACATTAATTCAAATTGATGGTAAATGAAAGTCGTCGCGTGAACACCACCCATTCATAATGGATTCTTGTAAAAAATGCATGATGTGCGAATGTCGGGCTATAGTCTATGTCTACAACGTTGGCAGATAAACATTCCATGTGCAGCGCATAGCAAAATTAAACATGGTAAGCGTCATAGAGTTCATAGATGATCAGTGCATCACTGTCATCATCTGTCGGTATATTCAATATATGCTTACATAAAAAAAGCAATTAAACAAATTGAGTGTAACACTCACTCAATGTACGATTTTACAATTATAATGTGTAAAATGTAATAACTGCATATTATCAATAAATATTTACAAAAAAAAAACTTAGATTTGTTAAATTAATTTGCAAATTCACTGAAATAATAATAAAAAAATTAAATTCAATAAACAATTGTTCTGCGAATGCCGCGGGAGAGCATAAACTAAAGGAACCATTTGTTCATGCCTTTAGGCTCGCGCCGTCCTGGAAGGCCGTCAGAAACTTGACACAGAATATACTCGTATGTGCAGAGCTACAGGATGCGGAGCTGACATGGGATGAGGTGAAGACTATGGCGGCTGACAAAGCTTTGTGGCGACATTTCGTGAATGACATTTGCTCCAGCTAGTGAGCAGACATGGTATGATGATGATGATGATATCAATTAATTTTACAACTATACAACAGCAAATATAATAGATTAGCCATTTGTTTTTTCGTGTATTTTAATCTGAATTTAGATAAACGTGTATGATGAGATCCACAGTAAGAAGCGCCCCTCATCATCATCATCATCATCATCAGCCTGTGTCCGTCCACTGTTGAACGTAGGCCTCCCGCACGAGTCTCCATCCTCTTCGATCCTCCGCCTTCCGCATCCAAGTCACTCCCGCTATTCTTCCTGTATCGTCAGTCCATCTTGTAGGGGGTCGGCCAATGCTTCGTTTGCCAGTTCTTGGGCGCCATTCTAATACTTTTCTTCCCCATCGACCGTCGTCTCTTCGACAGATATGTCCTGCCCATTGCCACTTGAGTGTGCCTATTCGTTGGGTAGCATCCACTACTTGAGTTCTTCTGCGTATTTCCTCGTTTCGGATTTTATCTTTTAGCGACACTCCGAGCATGGATCTCTCCATAGCACGCTGGGTGACTTTTATTTACTTTTATTTATGAAGCGCCCCTCACGTAATGAATATTCATTAAATGCTCCAAATCGGCAAGAAATTGTAATTTACGCCATCAATATATCTTATTGCCCTTCGCTAACGAGACATATACAAAATTAAAAATACCCCAAAATCAAAAGCGCTCCTCAAACAGTTTCATCATCAACGCTCCATTGAAAAATCCAAAGAATTGAATCCCCGAATCACTAATACAAATAATGAATTATAAAAAATGCAATATATATAATCGTGTCGGAAACAACAGGGTCAGATCCTGTCTGCCCAGAAGTGGGCGACGTCGATGGCGTTACTCCCGGCCACTATCAGGTCTTCCTGGGTACAGCTACTCGGACACAGCGCACACTCCAGAAGGTGTCGCAGGGTCTGCTCCGCGCCGCAGTCACATTCAGTCAGTCCGCTGTAAAACTGCCAGGCTTTCATTTGTGTCATTTGTTGCATACTCCGGTCGAAAGTGTCTTAAATAACCTCGCTATATTCCACCCGTGATCGTGTCCATAGACTAGGTCCTCTTTCGGGGCAATCCAAGTATTCCCCTTAGTTGTGCTTATTTAAAATTTTCAACTACAAGGTGGCCTAAGGTATCATCAATTCCGTTGTCGACTATAGGAAACTTCTTCTTGATTTGAGCCGTGTGGTCATCTTTTGAAATCCAAATATAGGGTGGAGTATGTCGTGGGTTGCTTTATACTCTTTATAGAGATTCCTCTTGGTCGTGACTTCTCGCCGTATGTTTGGTGGAGGGCGATGCCCGAGAGTTGATATAGCTTTGATATTGAGGAAAATGTTTTAGGCTAGGTCCGTTTTCGAGGATATCCAAGTATTCCCTTCAGTTGCGCTTCTTGGCAGCTAGCACGGCCGCATTTTATCTATTTATATACGATTAAAAAAATTAAAAGAATAATAAAACATTGATTGCTCACGGTTTGAAAATCTCCCGCCTTAATGAATCTTCTTCGTAGCTGGTCTCGTTTTAACGGCTGCTTTTATTAGATGGATGTAAATCACCTCTTAACCGTCGAGTGCAATAAATTGCATTAAACACCCCTCGAGTCCCGATAAGATCGCTATCTCGCCAGCCGATTGAATTTTCACTTTTGATTGGATCTCCTCGAATGGGTATTTTTTTTTCTTTACAACCCGTCGACGGTCCGCATAAATTACTGCGCATTTCTTTTTTAACCGCAATCGCGAATCTGAAGACCGCGAAACACGAAGCGTCTTTCAACGCGCTTAATGTTTGGCGATGTTTAAATACTAAAGCCCTCCGCAAAGAAGATTAAATTTAACAACTGATACACATAAAAATTTACAGTTTTCTTTTAGTAAGCATATGCTAAAGACAGTTCGATTGATATTCGAAGACTTTCATACATTTACGGATGCGAAAGAAAACAGCAGAAAATGCAGAAGTTTGTAGAATTTAAGGCTCAATCAGACTTTAGAAGAATATATTTTAATTTTAAATTAATTTTAATTACAAAAATCTAATAAATTAAAAATATTTAGTTTTGATTCACATTTATTTTTAATTATTACATGTTTAGGCCTCCCTGGGAACCATATTCAATAATGATGAAATAAAAACAGGCAGTGACTTATATAGCCAAACTTATATAGCCAAAGCAAAAAGCTTATACAGCCAAAACCATATACACCATGGAGTGGCCGTCGTCTACACCGAAGAATTACAAGATTTTTTTTAATTGAACACAAAAAAATATTATTATATAATAGCTTACGGGGAGGTCAAGTCTTTATCGGAAATAAATGCGAATTGTGCATCAAAAACAAGTTCTTTTGCTTGGTAATCGCTCTTGCATCCTTCTTCCACGCGGCCACGTGATTAACTCGCGTTTCGTATTATTTTTAAAGACGGGGGATGTCAATACACATAAAAACACTTCAAACATTCAATTATTTGCATCATTCTTATTCCTTCAAAACAAAACATTTAAAAATGCCATATAAAGCCCTTAATAAGACGTATTAATTTTGATATAAATATATTTTTACAAAATAGTAACTTTTGAGTGTAATCCCATCTTAAGGTTTTATAGTATTAGATGTGCCTTGCTTACAAGGTATGTATACGAGTTTTCAACACTCGTATACCTTGTAAGGTTATAAAATACTTAAGACTCTTCGTGTTTCTCAGTTTGATGAAATCAATAAAATTGCCATTTTAATGCGAGTCTTTAATTTTCGCAATTTCGCCGAGGAATGTATTTAATTATTATTAAATGTCTGAGATTTCTTACGTAGTATAAATAACGTCTACACAATTCGTCGAATGCTTTAACGGCAGTTGTAAATATTTCATGGCAACTAACACGACTCCACATGTTATAGCCCTTGCTGACTGGTACCGAAAACCTGGATGTACAATCTTTCGTCTTTTATTTCTGTTCGCTTGTCGACATGCATGTATCACCATATTGACATTTTGGGACTAGTAAGGTAGATCGCCACTTGGGGCGTGGTGCGACTGCCCATCACGAACGCGCGCCAGTCGTGTGCCGCCTGTCGGCGAAATGCGCAAAAAACAAAAAGACACATTAATGATGAAACTGAAGCATATTTCTAAGTGTTTTTGTACGTCACATTTATTATCTTAAAGATATTGAATATGATATTTTTTTTTTTTTTTTTATTTAATCAAATATAAAAAGATACATTTTTACATAGTAATTTACATTCCAATCTTTTTTTTTTTTTTTCTTTTTTTTTTTATTCGTTTACCACACCACTTAAAGATAAGATCTTGTGTGTGGCGTGGGATTCATCTATATTATTTAACAGTTTTATATAATTATACAGAGTATTACATATTTATACATTTACATGATTTTGATATAGAACTAACATTATATGATTAAAGATTTAATAAACTATATGTTGAATTAAATTTAATGTATATATAATTTAATAATAAATTTTTGGTACATTTCATTATTTCAATTTGTTATGCAGTGACGTCGGTTCTGTTTGTAATTCTTTTAAAGTACTGTTTCACCTTTTCAATCAATATTTTAATATCGCTGATCTCTTTTATTTCCCGAGGAAGATTGTTGAAATTAACTATTCCGTTATATTTGTAACCATTTTTTGCATGTTGTGTGTTAAATTTTGGTATTAATAAGTTGTACATTAATTATTGTAATTGTACATTATTAAATAAAGAACCTCTGTATTCGTCTTGAAATCAACAAGACAAGAGCGTCGGAATGCTGGAGGAATTGTTTTGCATGTTAGGAAGTGATCAATGGAAATACACGGAAATATCGAACACGGAAAGAAGGGAAATAAGAACACGGTATAATGTCACGGGGAATTTAATATCATTAAGTAAGTTAGATTAATATTTATAGAGCAATGAATGTTGAATGATTACCAGAATATTTACAATAGATTTGAGTTAAATTGATTGACGAGATATTCTATTTTCATATTAGCAAGTTCTAGAAGTGATTTTAGAATAATGAAAGGTTACACGTACCTGTAGGTGATTCGGTCGTAGAACACGCACGATGATTCAGGCGGACGGCTAAGTGTTCGATCAGGTTCCAGAGTTCCAGGTGCATATGGTCGTCTCCTCATATAGAGCCTGCTCAACTCCTGCTTTAATAAGTGCAATAGTATTTAAAGCGACCTCTGGTGAGGGCGATTCTAACGATCTCTATGGGACATACAAGGCAAACACTAATAGATAAGAAATATACATTTTGGTAAAATTGATAAAACAGTATACTTGATAATTATTTCGTATAAGCTGTAAGAGCTTTAGTGTGATATTGCGCATTTTGTATGGGGGTGGCCGCGGTATTAAAGCTCTAATGAAGCGATCAAAACATGTCGGGAATATGAAATATTGAGGCCGCAACTCGCCGGCTGATGTAGACGGCTGTGGTAAAGGGTCCTGCGAAAGGGCGACAGGTAACGACAACATTTGAGAACCACTCTGTTATATTTTCACTCTTGTTGGATATATTTGTTTATATAAACACAAAGAAGAATACAAAAAATACGGTGAAAGTTCATGTGTGAATTATGCATTTGATGTTGGCCATTTTTTTGAAGTTTGGCAAAGCTACATGTGAAGTGTTAATCCGTCAATGTCATAGTCTACACAGCTCAGCATTCACGCATAATAGATTTTTGTGTTGATTTATCATAAATGGGTGGTGTTTACGGAAATATGTTTACCTGTCTACTAACTGACCTTCCAGAATGGGATGCATCTTCAACATCCAAAATTGCTGAATCCGAATTTCGCAAATCCGTTTTGGCACTGGCTTCTTCTTCGTACTATCAATCCAGTGCATTGGTTTGCAGCAACAAAATCTTGCATCTCGATCTCCACTCCTATCGATCCTCCGCAATCCGCTTCAGCTCAGCATAAGAGCTACAACTCATCTCCTCAAACACTTGCTGCAAATACTCCCGTCTAGGGGGCCCTCTACAGTTTCTACCCTCAACCATCCCTTCCACAATGTCGTGAAGAAGACCATCATGGTGCATGATGTTACCGATTCATTGGGCTCGCCTCTCTGAGATGGTTCTTATTAGGTGCCTATCTTCCTTGATTATGCTGAGAACTTCATTGTGACGTGGTCTTTCTATAAATTCCGATAATTCTTCTGTATGACCACATCTCAAAGGCCTCTAATCTTTTTTACACTTTCAGATGGTACTGGCATTGTGTTAATAAATATTTTCCATACACAATGGATGATTTGTTTCTTGCTTAAGCGGCATTATTACCTGTTTGAAATAATAAACTAACATCCCTTTTACTAAGGAATAACGACCTTACGTCGCCGGGATAGTTATCAGGAACGCGCGGTGAACAGATGAGGAGCAGATAAGCAACCCAAAGACTTTGATTGAATTATTGAAATATATGTTATTACAAAATAAGAATTGACAAACTTTAGTATTTGGCTCAGGCCACGGGCAATGAACAATCTACCTCCGTTGAGAGCCGAGCCGAACTGAAACGGAGCGCTTTGAAACACCGCAGCGCCCTTCTATCACCTGTTGGCCTTTTGACGAATTACCTTTTGTCAAAATAACCAAAATGGCGACACATGCTTGTCCGACGAGCGAACAAAAATAAGAGACGAAATATTGTACATCGAGATTTTCGGCACTTGTCTGCAAGGCCTATATATCAAGCTGATATCAAAACATAAAATATACATAAAAAGGGATTAAATTTTAACGCGTTGCTCGTACATTCACCAAAGTTGTAAGTAATACTGGAAACTGAACAGAAGTCAGTACGGCTGGACAGTGTATGCATGAAAAGAACTCTAGATATAGAAATAAATAAAAATATATGGAAATATAATAAATACAAAAAAAAAACCGCTCCCGGGTCATTAGTTTGTCATTAACTTCTTCAGAAGCACGTCAACTGTACGTGTTATAAATTAGCTTCTAAAGACATCATAATTATTTCCTATGACAATATCCTCCGCACGCGTAACGTCGCAAGAACCTCATCAACCGTCAAAGAACAACAAGTCATATTCTCCAAGGCCATAACGACAGTATTCCTTTAAGGAGATTTTGTATTTGTGATTGAATAGAAAAACTTGTAACATTCATAACGTATAACACTTTTTATGTTCCACAGCTTTGGAGAGTGTCATAAAATGGATGCAGCGCTTAAATGTTTTTTTTTCATATTTGTGCGTCAATCTCTTTTTCATTTGGATGACTAGAAGAAATGCAAACATTTTTGGCCTTCGTCAACAGCGTATCAAATTACCAGTGCCGGTTTTAGGGGGTGGCGAAGTGAGTTGGTGCTCCAAGGCGTCGAATAAGCTAGGGGCGCCGAAGGCTACCAATCTTTCTAGTATTATTTTAAAATATATTAAATATGAGGCGCTAGAAAAAAATTCCCTAGGGCGCCGCAGGGTCTAAAGCCAGTACTGAAATTACTTTCTGTCTAGTAAATATCCCCACTACAACAGTCTCATACTTATTTTACATACTAAAACTTAAATTATTGATAATGTGATGTACACCTGCTCCGAATAAGAAGAGCATAGGAGAGCAAACATAACATTTTTGAAAAATCCTTTTTTTCAATGAGTGATCAGCTTGACGCTCCAGACACTAAGGAATTTCATTTCTCACTATCATTATTACCATCGTCATTAGTTGAAGCATGTGCTCATCACAATATGCGCCCATCAATTTGACAGGCGTTATGAATACGCCTTGTCCAATGTCAGTTCTGCTACGTAAAGCTGCACCGAGTACATTATATGTATCGTTCGCGATGGTTTTTCAGGACAGCGATAGCCCAGGGTACTCATCAAAAGGCATTTGTAGTAGCATGCTCTCTTTGGCAGCATCTAGAATATTTTTGTCTTCGTCTCTTGACGGTCTGTAAGATAGTAGGCTGCCATGCTCGCTTATTCATCTTGCCATCCCTCATAAAGTCAAGCCATCGTACCAACAATATTCTACGTAAGCATCTATTCACTCATCATACTGGGTAAATCGTTCTATTAGATAAATATGGAGAGTACCAGTTTCAGACAGTTTTTAAAAATATAAGAAATATTTGTTGCCCTCGGTGCCCCTAGCTTATTTGACGCCCTGGGGCACGGCACTGAATATGGAATACAAGCAAATGATCATCTGAAAATTTCAACAGTTACAAATTATAATAATAAATAGTTTACCTTGTCGAGTATTTTTATTTTTAAATTCGTTTTATATCTTGAGCATACGGTTAACACAAAATTACGTCAGTTAAATATTTTAGTCCGTCTTTTTTCATAACATATTTGCATCCTGAGAATATATTTGGCTCCTGACATCTCTTCAGAGTCCAGGGACTCGGAAGAGATGTCAGTTATAGTACTCGAGACAAATTTAAGATATATTGTTAATTTAAAGATAATAATTATTGTTTAATTATCCCGATACACCTGAAGCTTTTTCCATTTGGCTTAAAGGGTTGAATCAATTGAATGATCTACAACGTTATTTCGTTTGCGATCGTAACGAAACGTTTGAAGAATTTTTTAATACATTTATTTAGTGATTCAATGGTAAAAAAATTTAAAAACCTCCCCAATGAACATTGGCAGCGTTCATATTTTTTTTTACTTTTAAATATAGACGGCAGGTGTCAGCGCCGCGTCGCTCAAGCGGCGGGTCGGTGAGACTTTTTAATTATTTTCCTTTATTTTTTGTTCTCATCACCGGCGACATCTTTGTTCAAGCCTGTAAGCCGATACGATGTTGACACAAACTAAAAATGTTTGCCAGCCGTTCAAACGACAGAACGGGACGCTAATACGATCTCTTTCATTTCGACAAATTCACTCCCTAGTTGGAGAACATTACCCCCAACGCCTCTTATCAGATACTAGTTATTTCTTGCTAAAGTAGCAACAAATCATTATTATGATTCGATATCTGCTTGCTATCTGAGGCATATATGGTCGTCATAAATTGGCGCCATTAACCCTTTCATTACGTCTCGGTTTGAATAAAATTTATACTGTCAATTATAAAACTAGTATTTGAAGTATAATTGTACTTCTCTGGTCAATTTTCATATATCGCATTGGTTCTTGTATCCTTTAGCTATCAGATGATGCATAAAAAATTTATTCTGAGAAAGTATCAAAACTATATATCACGTCAACCTATGTCAACGGTCGGGGAATCTTGTGACAGCATATGCCGACAACCGATGCGAAATGGTTATATTAACAGTCATAGTCCTTACATCATCACATGTCAGCTCTGCTTCCAGAGCTTCAATATATTAACATCTCCTTTGCTTAAGGAAAGACGACTTCACGTCACCAGGATCAGTATAAGAACGTTTGATGGACGAATGAGGAGCAGATAAACAACACACTGACAATGAGAAATAAACTAATTTCATACATGGTGAAATATGTGCAAATACGAATTGTACATTTGATTATCACGAAGTGGCAACGGTATAAAACTTGATATCTTGGGTACCTATATATATCTAGATAAAAGTAGAGTACATCTACAATTTATGATTTTGATGTTTTCAATAATGCAAGTTATTACAATGACCTTTAAGGTATAACACAACACACTTGTAGTATGATAGTCTCGCGAAACGTCGATATTCATGGTTCGATGTCTTCAGTGAAGATATCTGAGTTGTGAATGCAGCGAGTGCATAGAGGATGCATCTCAGCCGTTCAATGTAAGCAGCAAATAGACCTTCAACAACATTGCATAACGCAGCACAATGCGACACGCTTGTATATAGATGCACAGCGAAGAATATTTGTCATCGCAGTCAGAGGTCGGCATTTGCAGGGCCATCCAATTATTTATATTTGTTTTACAAGATTTGAATATTCGCGTTTCGTATTGACATCAGCATGATGTAGCCATATTTTCATTTTGTAAGTCCGTAACGAATGAGTTATATACACCGCCGCCCGTGGCGCGGGCGAAAGCCCATCCCGAGTGCGGAGGGCAGTCGTGGACCGCCTGTTAGCGAGAGCATATTGTATTGCGGCTTGGCCTAATGCTACGACTAGGTCGAGCCTTAAATTTGTAAAGTTTTATCGTTAAAAAATGTCAATATGTTTCTGAAATGAGTCTGTGTTATCAATCTGCTCCCAATTCTGCCTTCACGTGACGGAGTACAACCTATTTGAGAGAGAGGAGGATCTTAGTATCTTTAAGAGACACTCTGAAAAAGGGTAAGCCTTGCTGTTAAATTCAAAGTTTCTGCGCTATAAGTTAATACTTAAAAGAGGATGCATTGGTTAAACGCCTTAGTTTTAAAACATTGCGGAATTTTTGCTTTAAAAACGTACTTAAGTTTTCCAAATGCTGGTCATCCCAGTTGTGCCTTTAAGAAGTTATTTCTTTTTATTTGGATTACTTATTCGAAAAAGAACTCAAGTAGTGGAGGCTACCCAACAAATAGGCACACTCAAGTGACAATGGGCAAGGCTTATCTGTCGAAGATATGATGGTCGATGAAGAAAAAAGTGCTAGAGTATTATGCTATACATAACTAGCAAGTTTTATGAAGATTTTTAAGCAACCACTCAGTTATGTCAGTTTTCATTGCCCATGTCGTGTCTCAAGATATATCTGCACCGAAAAATCTTCCAATGCAGGAGCACGGATATTTGTTAAGACGACTGCTGTTGTATCCTGGTATCTGGGCCATATATTCCTTTTCAGAAGCAGTATCATCTTCATCTAGCATTAACTTTGCCGGTGGGTATAGCTCAATGGAATACAGAATTACTATCACCATCTGTCGGTATTCTCCTGTATATGTTTACATGAAAAAAAATGAGGAAAGAGTTGGTCGTATCAGAAGCAGCAAGGATTGTGGTATTCTGGAACATTCTTATCCTACTCACAATGCTTGAAATATTATTTAGGACGAATTATATTGTACATTAACATATGCTTGCAAAAAGTAAAAAAATGAGACTACCATTGAGTGCTAAACGACAGTATTAGTTTATGCAACTAGCAGTGCTTAGTGTAATCCAATTTAAAAATTAAAGAAAAGGTTTTATTAATTTTATATTATTCCTAAATTATTAAATAAATATATATATATATACATAATTTGAATATATACTATAGCGATATGTATCATACGATGATAACAATGACATAAATACAAGTTCCAACGTGAGTCAGCTCAGGCACAGCAATAGCCAAGGTGGCTGAGCGGTATGAATACCTGGGTATATTGGTTTCCAATGTCCGCGGTTTGCATCCCGCTTCTGCCGTTATTTTTCTGCTTGAATCGACGCGTTTAAAAGAATTCGATGTATAGTATATGTACATTTAATTACTAATAATATTGTAATATAGTCATTGATCTGTAAGAGTAGATTAGAATATTGAAATAATAAAATAATATTCTAATAAATATTTAAAAATCCATTTTATATTATTCCATTTATATTTTTTGACAGCCCTGAGATGTCGAAGTACAATGTGCTCGCGTCGGAGATGCCAATGTGAGCATCCAAGCCATTCCCGACAAGACAGATTCGTGAATGAGTTTTCAAGAATGGCAATCGGCCATTGTCACATTTCTCATTTGTATCGAATCTCCATATATTATTTACACTGTATTATAAAACCAATCATCAATCATGTAAAGACGAATGGCCGCATCGTTCATTTTTACATAAGCAGGGTACCCAAACATGACCGTTGTAATTTTAAAAGTTTTTATGGAAAATTCAAATTCACGTTTTTTGGGTTGAGCCATATGCGGTGACTTATTTAAAAGTATTATTGTTTACACTACACCTTGATTGTATAAATTTGTGCATTGCTTTAACCTAAAGCTACGAATCTCATTTTTTATAAGCTGTTACTTTATTCTGACTATCTTTTTTTTACAGTATATACTGACATCAGCATGATATCGCCCTTGCTGACTGGTACCGTAAACCTCGATATACAATCTTTCGTCTCATATTTCTGTTCGCTTGTCGTACATGTATGTGTCGCCATATTAAAATTTTGGAGTAGTAACGTAGATTACACTTGCGGCGCTGTGCGACAGTCCATCACAAGCGTGCTCAGTGTGTGCTGACGTCGGCGAAATCGCATTGTTGTTGGCTTACGTTAAACAATAGACAGACCTATATATAGCCTATGTTGATTTTTTAAAATGAAATTCGCCTCGCACTTTAATTTTAAGTTGTGAAATTTTTATCACAGTAAACGATTGTTTTTTAATATAAAAATGTTGTTTTCATTTCTGTCACATGGAAACCCTACGCAAACCGAGTACGTAGATATCTTAATTTATCTTTGAATTTGTACAACGAGTATTATTCGAGACTCTACTGTTATAAATCCCATGGGTACAAGATTACTTTGATATCAAATTATGTGGATTCGTTTCCATGTTTCTTTTATATTCAAATGTTGTATGCGTCAAAGAAGTAATTATTTATTGAAGCCTGTCGAATATTTATGCTAATTCGACGATTAAATCCATTCATTACATTACACGGGTACACGTTTTTTTTACTCGATAGAAGATTGATGCTCATTGCGATCAAATTAAACATCAAGGATGTCATCAATCAAATGTAACATCTTTGTCGTTATTTTTTATTCATTTTGGTGAACAGTAATCGTTGATACAGGTGCCCATTGACGAAATTTATTCATTATTTATTTCATCTACACATTCATCAATGTAATCAGAAATACATAAAACTTAATAAAATAATCATTAAACGTTTAAGAATCGTATGTTTGAGAAAGTTTAATATTTCTAATTTATCATAATCATCATCATGCCATATCCGCTTCCCCTAACTGGAGCATATGGCATTCACGAACTAGCGCCACAAAATTCTGTCGGCTTCAATGGTCTTCGCCTCATCCCAAGTCAGCTACGCTTCTCGCAGCTTCACCGAGTATTATCTATGTATAGTTCACGACGGCCTTCCAGGACGGCACGTTCTGGGGGTTTGAAGAAAGGGAACTGTTGTTTATGCTCCTCTCCGGCGTTCTTAAATCGTGTCCCACCTTCGGAATGATACATTGAATATATACATTTGTAAAATCCATGTTTGGGTTTATTAAAACATCATTTTATATGACTTACGTATCTAGTTTTTGTATATAATTTACAAGCAAAAGATGCTAAAAAAAACCTTATATATTTTGAGCACATATAGTATCGAATTATGAGCTCCTATAAGAAATAATTAATAACAAGTATTTAAAAAAAAAACAATTTATGTATTTTTAGGTTCCTTGGTCCCCGTAATAGGCAGGCAAGAATTATAAATATAATATAAAATTTTCCCACGTAGACATTCATGACTTCTACTGATCTTCTTCGTAGTATCAATCCGGTGGATTGGTTTGCAGCAACAGAATCTTGCATCTCGATCTCCATTTTTTTTCTTGGTTGTTTTGTCTCGAGCAGTCCCCACCCGGAGATCCGATTGGGGGACTATTTTATCTCCGGAAAATTTTACTTGAGATGCAATAATTTTTTTTTTGCTGATACATGGGATGTCTTTAAGACCTTTAATGTGGTATTTTCCCCTTTATTTCCACATCCTAATGCCGTTGACCATAAAGGTTCATCCGCCTTAGGAGAGCATTTACTACCTCCAGGACAATAGAGTGCCCTAACCAGCTTGACCTGATGAGGTTAGCTGGGTGTTAGCGTATTCCGGCCAACATTCGGTCCACTGTCCACGGTCATTCTACTGATAAATCTGTACAATCCAGTTGGTCCACCAGGGAACATTTATGGTTCCATTACATGAACCGGAGGACATGAAAAGACAGGTGATCTAATATCGAAAGCATATTTTGGGTAATTTTTCAATATTTTTTTTAAACGGTATTGAATAAATACCCAGACTTCTGAAACTTTTTTTTTTTGTGTTCAAATAAAAATATTTAACTGATTTAAACAAAAAATTTTTTTATGTAAACACACAGGAGAATACCGACAGAGGGTGATAGTAGTTGTGAACTCTCATCTTTGAAATTCTATGACGCTTACCATAGTGCTTGTGGCTAAGCGCTGCATGTGGAGTGTTGGTCTGCCAACGTCATAGACTACTGTCCGAGATTCACCCATCATCCTTATTATTACAGGAGTTTACTATGAATGGGTGGTCTTCGTGGCAAGATTTTTGTCTACCATCAATTTTGATAAATAGGCTATGACTGACATTTTACGGGCGGGGGATCAAATTCTCACCATCCGGGGGAGGGTATCTTAGAGCTCAGAAATCGTTTTTTGGTTTTTTTTAATTTTTGTTGGGGATTGAACTCACTACTTTTGGCATGTTAAGCAAACGCTTTGACTATTGAGCTATACCTGCCGGCTAACTTAGTGATAATATAAGGTGAATAGAGTATTCAGTAAAAAATCTCTTAAAAAGATAACACGTGTAATGTGTATATTAATAAACGTTTTATTTTATATCACACTGTTTCATGCTTATGTGATATAAACGATTTGAAAATACGTAAATTAACTAAAAAAAACTCAACGATAATTATCACGTAGAACTACAGGAAAACGAATATTAAAAACACATTCACGTTGTAATTTTCACACTTAAATTTTTTTTCCGGAAATAGGCTTGTCATCGTAAATCTGGTTATGTCGTAATTGCCGCAATTACTGGCAGGCAATAATGAGCCTCATCAACTGGATGCTTAACGCTTATATTTACTTGAGCTGGCAAGAAGTTTGGATGGAGATGAGTGTTCCTTGCGCCGTAAGGATATAATCGTCGAACAAATCATGTTGTTTACGTCTCTTGAGATTCAGAGACACATCTCTTCATACATTGGTTCAAAACCAGTCAATTTCTATATATTATACAAATAATAAATAAACTTATTTTAAATTTGTATCTCTATTCTTACGTTCCATAATCGTTCCTTTCATTACTTTCTTTTGATAAAAACGCTAAAAAAAATGTTGAGCGTGGTAGGTAACCTGCTAGTTATACACAATGTTAGATTATGCATGTGAAAAACTGTTAAATAAATTGTCGTATTCCATGTCGGCTTCATAAGCCGCTCACATAATTCTAACGATATCCGCGATGTAGTTTAACAGCAAAAGAGCATCAGAACTAAGCACTAGCTTAGGAAAGTCCTCCCATTAAATGGCAGAGATATCCAGACGGCAACACAGAACGCATCTACTGTTCTCATGGATGATGCACTCCATAAAAAAATGTCTAACTGTATATGCTTGGATTACAAAGATATACGCCGCAAAAAGAGAGGTCAAATATTTTTAGGAAATTTCTATCTTCTTCGTAGTATCAATCCGGTGGACTCCTAGCATTGATATGTTAATTTTCTGCTGCTCATTGTGGCTTACTCTCATTACTTTGGTTTTTGTGCTGTTTATCTTCATATTAAAGTTGGAATTAAATAAGTTTTCCATGGATGTAAGCGATTCAGTGAGTTCATCTTCAGTTTCAGCAATCTGAGCAATGTCGTCAGAAAACCTTATCATATCAATCTTTTGACCGTATATTCTAACCCCCTCTCTATTGCCCATTTTTTCCCTGATTTTATTTATTGCATTTTGTATGTATGCGTTGAAGAAGTTTCTATAAAAAGAGAAATTTATATATGTGGAACATATGCCTACCACGAATTGCGTTCGCTTAGTTCTATCAGTTGATCAAAATAAAATATACATATATAAGAAACTACCTTACTATTTTCTTTGTTATCTCTTTATTAATGAAGTATTTATATGCTCTTGGTCACTTTATAAATCAGCTGTTATATCTTGAAAAAATACATTTTTTTGCATTTTTATAATTCATTGAGAGATGAAAAGGTTTTGATTAACTGACTCAGAGAACGACAATACTGGCAACAGATAAAACACATCTGTTTCGCGAATATTTCTTGCATTATTTATTGTGGCTGGATGCGCAACGTCTGCCAGGGTAATTCCGTCAAATATCATTTCAACAGAAACGCTAATTTGAAGAGACGCTTATAGTAAAACGCGAAAGAAAATGTGTTCTCATTATTTTGGGCATCCGTTTACGTTAATGCAATTAAATATGAGCACGTAAGACATGATTTTATACTACGAGGCGTAAAATTTTTCAAAAATAATAATCGTATCCGAAAATTCAATGAATGGAGTAATTTATTTATTTATTTATATACAGAATCGAAATTCCAATTTTTTACAAATATTTAGAAACATAGAGTATACATAAATATACAATAAATAGAGAAAATAATAAAATAATAAAAATAACACAAAAGAATAAGAAGATGACACGTGTCAAAGATCACAGAGATCAAGTAGAACAATGCCATCGACAAAAGAGGAAAAGGATGTAAGAAAAGGATCGAGGTGCGCTGGTAGGCCATTTAGGAGCGACATTGCCGTTGTAGCAAATTGAGTGCTTGAAGCTCCACAAGCATCAACTGGGATCAAAAACAATGCATGGCTACGAGCACGTGTGTACCTATCTGGAACATAGAAGTTAAAACATTCAAGAATCCCAGGGTTGTAAATTAATACGTGTGTTTAATAAATGGCTCTTTGTTTTGATAAAATATTAGAGTCCCATATATTGCGAATGGATTAAAAGATGCTCACGTGTATCTCTATTAGAAAGTAATCATAAAAGGTAAGCTAGCCGCAAGAAGAAGCAGTTGCAAAGTAACATTTTAAATTTTCATAATATCGTCATAAAATTATAAAAAAATTAAATACAGTGATAAAAAATAATTTATCCAAATGTCGTTTAGACCAAATTTTCAATCGCGTCCTAAGAGCCTTAGAAAAAAAATATTTTGGCCAAATTGTTTTTGGTCAAATGTTCAGAATCCAAGTATGATACATATATCTTAAATTTAAAGGCATTTCTCAGCACGGGAAAAGTATGCAAAAGTAAATTCTTTTTTTAGATATGTAATTGTCATTTATTACGTAATTTCAATATGTACTATATATTGAAATTATAAATTCCTATCAAGAATTATAAGCCATAAAAATGGTACATTAAAAAACAAACCACAAAAATGTTTCATTATATGCCTTATTACGTTATTCATGGCGTGCAAAAAGTAAGTTGATTATTATTATATAGTAACAATAACATAGTTAAACTGTCTACTCTTTACGACTAAATCTATCTGACTTACAGCCAAAGTTCTTCGGCGAAGATTCACATGCTCGCATAATAAGTTATGACAATCTTCGAGTATATTTAGACCGACTCATTAATTTTTATTCTTCTGGATGCGCGTCGGCAGAGTTTACGTTTGTCCATACATCTCGGCGAGAGCCGTGTCGCAGATAGCAAATGATTAAGAGATCATTATACAAGATTCATTTCTGAACCAGAATCCCGACAAACTGAACATCAGACTCTTACAAGACGCTTGGCTGAAAGATTAAAGCGCCAGATTGTCATGCAATCAGTTCCACGATCAATGCTTGATTTGATGCATTTTTTAGTAATTATACTAACATCATCCTTTAAAAGGTTGTTATTCAGTCACGCGGTGGCAGGATGGGGAGCAGATTAATAACATACAGACTTTTTCTGAAGCACATTGACATATATATTTCGATAACTTTACAAACTTTTGGCTTGACCTAGTCACAGCATTCAGGCCGGGCAACAATACAATATGATCTCACCGACGTCGGCACACGACTCCCCATGCGCTTGCCATAGGCTATCGCACAGTGCCCCGATTGGCGATCTACGTAACTAGTCTAAAATGCCAATATGGCGGCACATTCATGTACGATAAGCGAACAGAAATTAGAGAAAAAATCTTGTATATAAAGGTTTTCGGTACCAGTCAGCAAGGGCCTTATCATGCCGATGTCAATGCATATTCTTTATCTTTCAATCCATTTGTTTTTCTAAATATTAACTTATTACCCAGCGACACGGAGTCTAACAGCAATGTATTACATAGCCAACAAAAAAAAACAAAAGGAGAATATCCAAATAAAGAAATCGAGTACTAGAAACTACTAAAAGAATAGGCTCACTCAAGTGGCAATGAACATGACGTATTTGTCGGAAAGACCATATACAACTTATTAATACCAAAATTTAACACACAACATGCAAAAAATGGTTACAAATATAACGGAATAGTTAATTTTAACAATCTTCCTCGGAAAATAAAAGCGTGAAATAATGAAATGTACCAAAAATGTATTATTAATTTATATATACTTTAGACTTAATTCTATTTATAGTGTCTTAAATTTGTATTTATATAATGTTAGTATTATATCAAAATCATGTAAATGTATAAATGTGTAAATGTAAAACAGCTGTATAATTGTATAAAACTGTAAAATAACATAGATGAATCCCACGCCACACAAAAGATCTTATCTTTAAGTGGTGTAGAAGCGAATGTAAAAAAAAAAAAAAAAAAGATTGGAATGTTAATTACTGTGTAAAAAATGTATCTTTTTATATTTGATTAAATAAAAAAAAAAAAAGTCTTTAGATTCCTTACTGGTGAAATTGCCTACTAATCGAACTAGATATTTGATTTAATATCAAAAATGACAAACGTCGTAGAACAGATGATATTTTTCTTCGGCAGTATTCTCCTGTGATCGTATTTGTTCAAATGTAAGAAAAATCTTTGTCAAGATTTCTGCTAAACAGGTGATTATTGACGTTAGCCTTATATTCATCGACAAAGCGTAATTGACGAAGTAATTGACTCTACTTTTTAAGATAATTTCATGATAAGATTGTTTATCATCGTCTAATGGCATTTTTCTTTATGTTTCATTTAAAATAATTCAGCATCACAAGCTGGTCCAGCGAAGATTTTTTTTCCTTATTGGCGGTGCAAGGGAATGATGAAGACATCAAGCTGTGGTTAAATCTGTCAAACAGGGATGAATTGGTCAATATTAATAAAAATATTTATTTATTTATTCAATTAAATTAATGTGTCATTATCAGCACTATAAAACTAATTTAAAAGTAATGAAATAAATTAAAAATATTTCTAAATTAATTATACTTATTTCACATTTCTTCTTCTTCGTAGTATCAATTTGGTAGATTGGTTTGCAGCAACAAAATCTTGCATCTCGATCTTCACTCATCTCGATGCTCTGCAATCCTCTTTAGCTCAGCATAAGAGCTACAACTCATGTTCTCGAACACTTGCTGAAAATACTCCCGTCTAGGGCCTTGGATCTTCCTTTTGGAATTTTTCAAGTGATATTACGGCAGTTTCTTCTTTGCAAAATTAAAATATCAGTCTTTGTTCCTTGTACTTGACTCCAATTTCATTCATTAAATCGGAAAACTTTTACCAATCTAGTTTATCAAATGCTTTTTAAATGTCCACGAAGGCAATATATGTATTTTCGTTTACTTTTGCCTCTAGATATGATTGCTTCTATGGTTCCCATTTCTTTCTGAATCCAAATTAATCGCTAGTGAGAGTCTTTTCGAATTTTGGTTCAATTCTATGAAAAAAGATGTTGGTTAATATTTTGTATGCATGAGATATAAATAATAATTGTGAATCTACACGTTTTTTCCTTAATAACATTAAAAATATACCTTTATAAAAAATAATATTCACATACATGAAAATAATTAAGGAATAATTAAAAATAATTAATGTCTTATTGTAATATATTTTTAAATTATAAACAGAATATATCAAAATATTTTATTCAACTCTATATATTACTATAATATTATTATTTGGAATATTATTACTCGTTGATTGTTTGGAAAATAATTTCGTTTTTTCCCAAAACAGGACCTATTCCTTTTGATATTATTTTAAATAATTATGGAGATTGACTGATACAAGCTGGTATACAATTTTGATATCGCAGAGAGTTGATGCTTAATATAATTTTATAATATTTAAATATCAACAATATCGTTTGACATTGTATAAACATTGTATAAACGATTGTATAAACGTTTTTTTTATGAAAATTTTTGATTTAAAGCGATAACCAAAACATCTATATTTTTCATTTTAGTCGCAATGTAAGTAATCAAATATATATAATCGTGTCGGAAACAACAGGGTCAGATCCTGTCTGGCCAGAAGTGGGTGACGTCGATGGCGTTACTTCTGGCCATCATCAAGTCTTCCTGGGTGCAGCTATTCGGGCACAGCGCACACTCCAGAAGGTGTGACAGGGTCTGCTCCACGCCGCAGTCACATTCAGTCGGTCCGCTGTAAAACTGCAAGGCCCTCATTTGTGTCCTCGTCTTGCATACTCCGGTCCGAAGTCTGTTGAGGGACCTCCATATATTCCACCCTTGGTCATGTCCAGGGGCTAGGTCCTCTTTCGGAGCAATCCAAGTATTCCCCTCAGTTGCGCTTCTCCACATGTTTAGCCGCAGTAATTAAATAAAAAACTATTAACGAAGTTAAGTTTTCTAAAATAATGATTTGCTAAATAAAGTGTGTTAAATGTTATATTATTACTTGAATAGTAAAGAAAATAGAAATGAAAAATTTGCTGTGTAGGACATTCGGCACAATTCTCGTATGGGGTGTAAAAATGTTTCTAGGTGAGCAATTCAGCAAAATGCATTCTCCTAGACGTGTACTTACGAGGAGTATAATATCTCACGATATGCTCCGTAATTTACACTTCAGCGTCGTTGTTGGGGGAATTTCTTTGTTCGGGGAGAAAGTCCAGCGCGAAAATGGCACGAGTTCTGTTTTTCGTACAAACAGTGCTGTTTTATATTCGCGGGGAAAGTTTAGTGGAATACATAAGGGATATAAAACAGAAAACGGAATATTTAAGAATATTAGATGTAAACGGCTGTATACAGTTCATGTAAGGAATAAATAAATATGACGTTTTTATTTTGGTTCTTAAAATGTTTCATTTTGTGAACCATAATTGTCTTGGTCGTCTGTCGTCATATTTCTTTATAAAAATCTAAGTTCTTGGTAAAGTTGAGGTAACAATATTAATATCTATGGAATAAGCTTATTGCAGGGAGCGGTAAAAATATGTAACTGTTTTAAATCAAAAGAACGATGAAAACCGTCAGCTTTTTTGCCGCTCTCTGTACAACAATATTTAATAATGACATGTTGCAAATAAAGAAAATGCCCATTAATAAGTTTCATTTCAGATAAATCGTATTGAATATGCATAAGTTATGTAGGTGGGTATATCTCAATGGTCAAAACGTTTGCTTTGAAAGCTAAAGGTCGTGTCTAACGCGCGTCCACAGAGAAGCGCAACGCTTACTTATTATGGCATCGAAGCCATCCACTCGCGCCTCCGTCAACATGCCTGAGGCACTGCAGTATCGTGGAAGACCCAACAATAATCAAATAACATTGTTATACTGGACCCGGAGTGCACTGTAGACCTTCTGAGTATAGTCAGCCCATAGGCAGCACGTGTAGAAAGATTGACAGAAGGCTTTAAAAAGCGTCAGCTTAAACGTTTTTAGTACAACGTGCAAACCTACGAATCAACATATTGCATTGAACCGACAGCAAAAACAACAATTTAATGTATTAAGATCTATGATTCGATGAGAAACAAGTCAAAACAATTTTTTTGTGTGATTTTGCTTAGCAAATTTATCCTTATATATGATACTGCAAATACCTAGATTTAAGAGACCATGCAATGAAAAATTATATTATAATTACTGTTAACACTCGTATAACTAAGATGGATTTGACTTTCTTCTTATAGTCCACAAAACCGTGATCCCGATCGATTAACCATCAATGATTGATCATCTTGTTTCGGCTCTGGTGTGGAGAAAGATTATGACATCACGACAGTCGCTGAACATCCAGACATCGCGATGGCTCGGAACTAATTGTGCGCAAGAAGGATATGAATGTCGTCCGACGTACCACAGACTACACCAAAGCTGAGCCATTTACCACGAAACTAGTCATTTTGTACGTAAAAGCATACGGGAAAAAAACATTAATTAGCCGTTTCGTGATGATGGCCAGAAGTAACGCCATCGACGTCGCCCACTTCTGGGCAGACAGGATCTGACCACGTTGTTTCCGACACGATTATATATATATAGCCGTTTCGTTACGGCTTAATGGAATACAAATTATACTGTCAATAGGGCGAGAATTTTTCAAACCATTCATTTGCTTAAAACTAGTATTTGAAGCATGAAAAATGTACTTATCTGACCTATTTTCATATATACTATTATCACATTGGTTATTTCGATTATTTCGATTGATATTTCTTCGCGGAATTCCATAATCAGATATAAATAAAATATTTTTTAGAATTTATTCCACATATATATTTTTTTTTTGACGACATGTTTCCGCTAGGTCAGACGGCCATTATCAAGTTCACTTGAAAATACTTGGTTACCTTAAGACTAAATAAGATTTTCTACTCGTATTTCTAACAAAAACAGTATTATGGCATCGAAGCCATCCACTCGCACCTCCGTCAACATGCCTGAGGCACACACAGGTATTGTAAAATTTTTATAAAATGTACGAAAATTTATGGTTAATAATATAAATTCTCTTTGATGCCTATATATCAGAAGACTATGCTGATGATGTTTCGCATAACTCAGGCAAGTCGGCACTCTTAATTTGAGCGGTGAGAACATTTTTTCTATCCTTTTGGTCGGCTTCGTCAACGATTAAGATGTCGACTGCGAAACATGTGCCGCTCATTAGATGTTATTAAGAACAGTTCGCGAAACGAGATAAAGAAATGCTGTGAAATTTTAAATTCTTACGACGCAGAACAGGCAGTTCTTCAAAATAATTGTGAAAATTATTCATGTTTCTGGAAGAGCCCACATGTGTTTGATATTTTTGATATTTTTAAATTTATAATAAAAAAAGTCATTTTTTTTGTTAATACATACAGGAGAATACCGACAGTTGGGGATAGTAATTCTGAAGTTTCAACTATTGCATTCTATGACGCTTACCATGCTTCATATGGCTTAGCGCTGCATGTGGAGTGTTGATCCGCCTACGTCATAGATTACACCCCGAGATTCACGCATCATCCTTTATTATTACAGGAATTTACTACGAATGAGTGATATTTACGGGACGACTTTCGTGTACCACCAATTTTAATTGATATACTGTTACTGGCATTTTACGGGTGATGGATCAAATTCACACTAACCGGGGGTATTTTATAGTTCAGAAATCTATTAGAAATCCTTTTTTTTCCAATCTCTGTCGGGGATCGAATCCAAGACCTTTGGCTTGCACGGCATACGCTTTGACCATTGAGCTCTACCCGCCAAATATAAATAACTTTAACATATTCAAAGAGAAAAACAAAATAATCATTATCAATAATGTCTCTACTACATATTTTAAAATGAATTATACTTATTTCTTCTACTTATTTTTCGTCTTACTTGTCTTCTTCGTTTATCATAACTTACCAAGCGGCATATTCCAGCGGATAAAGCGTTTGTTTAAAACAAACAACCCGACTAAACTTGATTTTTTTAAATTAAATGTATTTATACAGGCTATCAGGTTTTTTCTTTTTAGCACTTCGACAGCCCGTCACAAGCGCGCTCAGTTGTGTGTCGACAGCGGCGAGGTCGCATTGTCAAGTCCCGATCGATCGAGGCGAAAGTAACGCCATGTTACGATCGATCGGGAAAACCAAGCCTTTATCGAAAATATATCTAAATGTGCTCCAGAAAAAGTTTTTGTGTTGTTAATCTGCTCCTCATCTTGCCATCACGCGACTGAATAACAGCCTTAAATTAGAGAGGATGTTGTAAATATTTTAAATATATTATTGAAAAATATGTTGATGCAATATCTTCACGTTAATATAACAGCATAAGCTTACACAAAATGTTCTACGGGATTTGTATGATAATCATTCCGAATGCTTATAGCAAGGTACCGTCTCTGAAGATATTGTTTAATGCAATGTTTTCCTGAAATATTGCTCTGGCGCCGTGCCAGCTGGAAACTATTTCAGTAGCTTAGCACAATTAAAATGCCCGAAAACCTTTGACGAGAGCAAATTATTAATATGTCATATTTTTATCTCATCTGTCACAATTTTTTTTGCACGCAGACGCGATAACATTATTATTTGTGTGAATTTCGGCGAATAATTCAAACACATTAAATTAATCATCTAAATATTATTGTATGTCATGTTGAGATTTGGGAAAGCTGTTTTCGTAAGCATTAATCATGTTTATTTAATAATTTAATATTCGAAATCGCACAAATAATAAGAATATTTATTTATTTAACCCTTTCATTACGGCTCGGTGGAATGCAAATTATACTGTCAATTATAAAACAATAATTTTAAATTAATTAAAAATTAATCAATTAAAAATATTTAGTTTTGATTCAAAATTTATTTTAAATGATTATTAATTATAAATAATATATAAATAATATATAAAAAAATATATATAAATAACCTCAAATAAATATAATACAAATTTTTAAAAAACGTTATAAGACACACGTTGTAAACTAAATTGACGCAGTTCAAAGAAGAGCAATTCGTTTGTAAACAATGACACTCTTACATCTTACCTGCAATCAATGGAAGACGGGCGTAAGATTGGTTCACTTACATATACAATTATTACCACGGTCGCTACTCTTCAGAACTAAAAAAACTAATTCCTCCTGTACCCACTCACAACCGACAAACTCGTCTTACACTTGCCGAACATCCAAACACGGTAAATGTGTTTCGACCAAGAACTGGCAGTTTCCAAAGATTCTTCTTTAATGCCACCGGAAAGCCTTGGAATGCTCTTCCAGCGTCTGTGTTTCTTCCTTCCTACAAAATAATTATAATAAAAATTATTACTAAATAAACCTACTAAATAAACACTTGCAATCTCCCTAACCCACACACAAACACGAACACAAAACACGTTTCCTGAATACAGCGTCCAGCCTCCTTGGCTGAGCGTCATAGAGTGCCTTGACCGGATGTGCTCTCCTGCATGCGTTTAAATAAAAATAAAAAAAACACGTGGAAACATACAAAAAAAATCTCGCAACATATTATATCGTTTTTGAGTTCAGTGAACTCTATTATGAAACTGATCCGTGTGGGCATTTGTTTTGACAGAAATTCGAAAATAATATACACATTCAAACGCATCCAAAACGGTCGTAAAAGCAAATCTGAATCGCAATAAAATACGATTCTATATTTTCGAACACACAAAAGATGAACAATATTAAATTTCTCCTTTCGACATTTGAACAAAAGCTTTATTATTATTATAGGTGTTGAACAGATATATCAGTTCTTTGTGTTTTTGTACTAAGGCGTCCGAGTTGCCAACCTGCCCAAGAGATATTTTTTACTTATCAATATAATTTTAGGTTTATGGGATTCTTAAGCGCATTCAGTTTTAAGCTTAAATGCCACCATTAGTATATATTTTTTAAAATGTGATAAATAAATTTCGAGGTGATATTCGAAGTCTTTCATACGTTAGGGATGTGAATCTAAAGAATGCGACTGTTAAGAAATCGAAAGAAAAGAGAATATCTAGAACGGAGAAGATTTTAAGAGTCAATCAAAGGCTTTAAAGAACAATGAAAAAGCCTTTAAATTTATGATTAATTCTTTGATTCAATAACCTAAAGGTTATCAACTGACAATACTTATTAATAATTAAATATACATATACTATACATAAAATTCTTTTTTCAACGCGTCAATCCAAACACAAAAATAACGGCAGAAGCGGGATGCGAACCGCGGACCTTGGAAACCAACTATGCCCAGGTATTCATACCGCTCAGCCGACTGGGCTATTTGGACCGACTCACGTTGAAATAGTATTCATGTCATTGTTATCATCGTAATAATGTCGCTAATATTTTCAAAATTTTTATTTTTAAATAAAAAATCTTCATTTACAAATTATAAATAGCGACATCTATCATACGATGATAACAATGACATGAATACTAGTTTCAATTATTTTTGTGTTTGGATTGACGCGTTGAAAAAGAATTTTATGTATAGTATATGTATATTTAATTATTAATGATATTATAATATAGTAAATGATCTATAAAAGTAGATTAGAATATTGAAATAATAAAATAATATTCTAATAAAAATTAATAAAAAAAAAAAATCTAGACAATACTTAATTTACAAAAATAATAATAAAATAATTTTAAATTAATTTAAATAAAAAATTAACAAATTATAAATATTTTGTTTTGATTCACATTTACTTTAAACGATTACATGTTTCGGCCATTTTCATTACTGTACGTAATCGCTTAAAATAAATGTGAATATTTGATTCAACACATTACTACATTACTGTACAATATACATTGCAACCAAACTTTTTGTATCGCTTCGAGGTTAATTTTCCAACCCCAGCTAATAAATAGAGCAATATCGAAGATAAACTTTTAAAAATATTTGATGATGATTGTCATAATATAAGTATATATACTTTTAACAACTAATCACTTTTGACAAATCATTCTTCTAAAAAAAAAAAATCAAAATGTTTAAAAAATGCCTCCTAAAGTGGTTGCTCCCCCTTAATGTATCATGATCGGCAACACTGTAGTCGAGCTTTCGATCGTGTTGTTCATTTTAATATTCTTTTGGTTCGCCGCATTATGCGTCCGCCATATTCAAATGGTGGTTATTGTTTCCTAATGGCGGCCATTGAAAAGTCTCGGCTACTTCTCCCGGCCGCACGATCCTCGGCCAGAGATTCAAATTCCAATGGATATTGCCTTCCAGGCCATGGATAATGAGGTCTCTACCTCCAGGAAAGCCTGGTATTCACCTTAGCTGAGATTCTCAACTTTAGTTGCGAGGAGATGAAAATATTTCATATGCGATTACAACCCAGGTTAAGTAAAGATAAAACACTTACGGTAACTATGTGAGGTGTGTAAGAGTGTTATTTTTTAATTTTATTAATTATATTTCTCTTAGAAGCACTACAAATTTTATTAAATACGATCCTGAAATAAGATATATTAAAAAAGATTTATAAATTAAGGTATTTATGATTATTAACAACTATTATTAAAAAGTCCCGAAGCTCGCCAAACAGAAGACTCCACGAAATTACTATGATAAATAAATTCGTGGAGGTCATGTCGAAACTGGGTGGTGTTCACTCGAGTGAACAGTCTGATCACTCTCCCATGAGGCATTTCTAGCAGGTTAGTATTTCTTCTAGGAAGAAAAAATAATCTGTACCTTCTTATCCTTAAATAATTATCAGGGACAAGGAAACCGATTTCCAACAAAATATCGGGATTTCTGAACACAATATCAATGAATCTGAAATATCATGTATGTGTATACTGAGTATGGTAAGGCAAGCACCTATTTTAGCGCTTTATCTGAATAAAGTATAAATACTGTTTTTTGTAATCATTAACTATGTATTTGATGATGGCAGATGCTCTTCTGCATGCGCAATTTCTGGGACTCGCAGATTTCATCGATCAAAACAAATGCTGACTACATAGCGCTGGTGTTATCCCCGTCCATCCTTCTATATAAAAGCAAATCATGACATCTCACTAAAACCCAAAGCATTCATATTAAAATCAGACTCCCGCGTTGAATCGAAGTGGTATGATGGTTTGAATTTGTAAGGATTAGTGGATTGGACATAATTCCATTCTACACTCGACTAAGAGATAAAGGTGCGCCTAGATAAAACATATCCTTCGAATGCCGCAGTAGAACATAAACTTCAGTTGCCTTTGTTCAAACCTCCGGGCATACGTCGGTTTGTAAGGCTGTCGGAGACTATTCATATAATGTATTCGGTGGAGCTGGCATGGGATGAGGCAAAGACCGTTATGGTTGACAGAGCAGTATGTTGAGAGTTCGTGACAACCATACGCTTCAGTTAGGGGAACAGATATTGAAAAGAAATGCTAAGAATATAATTGAAAAAAACAATACAAAATATTCCTTATATTTAAATTATGGCCTAAGTTTATTTTTTATTTTTCTCTAAGTAAAATATTTTAATGGAAAAAATAAGAAACTGTTCTTTGAGAATCCGATAGAATTATTGTTCGTACTCGCCAATATCAAGAACGCGCTCCCATAACTTGAAGACAAAACGTTTATATGCATCCTCTGAATAATATCGAGGAAAAAGGTTAAAGTGCACGACTACCGTGCGACAAGTCACGAGTTTTATCACCGATGAAGATTAGAATATAAACATGTATATATTTTTAACATTTATATTACATACAATTATCAATAAATACTCATAATCGGTTAGTATGAATGCTGATAACTCTCTATTACACCGTATTAAACATAATTCATTAAAGGCGAAAATCGTCGTCATCAGCACCTCGCATTCAATGACGACTGAAAAATGTATAAATAAATGATACGTGTTCTGTGTTGAAGACTCGTAGTCTATTATCATTCTTGCTGCTTAGTTCTGACAGTACCTTCTTCTTAAATTACATTAAGTGCATATATCGTCAATAAAACATGTTCAGTTAACGAAGCAGAAATATCTTTATTCATGTTTCCCTCGCGTAGTTAAATTTTGTATATAATTTGCAGGATATTCCACTTAAATTTCAGCATAAAAACTTCATATATTTCGACTATATATCACCGAGTGACTGTATTCTCCTACAAGAATTTACGTACAAAAGAATAAGCTTAAATATCTATGGTACTTTAGTTTAGCAATTTGGCTAGTCCAGGAATGTTCATGAGAACTACTGTTGTTAAAGCATAACCTCAAAGAAATTCTTCGCCCGTGATATAAAACTAAAACGCCTTTGAACCAAGTACTACAGCAGAACTACTAACACGAACATACTTTTATTTTGAAATGTTTCATATTCAACGTGAAGCATTCAATGTTCTGCACAAAACTGATAAGTTTTCTTAACCGTATCGTTTTTAATGCTTCGGTTAGAATAACTTACCAGACATATCAACTATTCTGAATTCCGTTGCATACAAAAAGTTTTATGTTTGTAACAATTGATACGTACTTACAAATTCAAAGAAATTAATTATTAAATTAAAGAATTTAATTTATCAAATTATATGACACATATCCCAACAATAGAATAAATGAGATAAATTAGAATAAAAAACGGTGGACGCTGGGACCTCGTACCACGGACTTTCAATGTTTAGTCTGTACTTAGCGTGGGACCGGCGCCACTTACTCCACTCACTAAATCGGGAAATTAACACGTATTGTATACAATAACGCGTGTCAGTAGATATTCATTATTTTTCACGTATCGATTGTTATATGTTGTTGTACTTCGTAGTATCGCTCCGGTGGATAGGTTTGCAGTAACAAAATCTTGCATCTCGATCTCCGCTCTTCTCGATCCTCTGCAGTCCTCCTTAGCTCAGCATAAGAACAGCAACTCATGTCCTCGAACACTTGCTGCAAATACACCCGTCTAGGGCGGCCTCTGCAGTTTCTACCCTCAACCATCCCTTACACAATGTCGTGAAGAAGACCATTGTGGCGCATGATGTGACCGATCCATCGGACTCGCCTCTCTGAGATGGGTCTTACTAGGTGCCTCTCTTCCTTAATATATTGTTCTAGATCTACAATTATCTATAAGACTATTGAAAAATATTCTAAGAATCAACCAAAATAATTTATATGTTTTTTTTCTTATTACTATTAAATTTTACATTCTTAACTTTTTTTTTTTTATGTAAACGCATGCAGGAGAGCACAACCGGTCAAGACCAGTGCACTCTATGACGCTCAGCCAGGGAGGCTGGACGCTGCATGCGGGAAACGTGTGTTGTGTTCGTGTTTGTGTGTGGGTTGGGGAGATTGCAAGTGTATATTTATCTGTTTCTTGAAGAGATCCAGATTGTAGGAAGGAGGAAACACAGATGCTGGAAGAGCATTCCATAGTTTACCGGTGGCATTAAGGAAGGAACTTTGGAAGCCGCCAGTTCTTGGTCGACATATATTAACCGTGTATGGATGTTCGGCAAGTGTAAGACGAGTTTGTCGACTGTGAGTGGGTGCAGGAGGAATTAGTTCTTTAAGTTCCGAAGAGCAGCGACCGTGGTAATAACGGTAAAAAAGACTAAGAGAACCAACCTTACGTCTGTGTTCCATTGATTGTAGATTAGACGTAAGGGTGTCATTGTTTATCAAACGAATTGCTCTTCTTTGAACTGAGTCAAGTGTAGAAGGTATTTTGGGGCTCCAATCCAAAGGTGACTGCCGTATTCAAGGATAGGTCGGATTTTTCCTTTATATAGAAGAAAAAGTTGTTTATCGTTGAAATACCGATGTGATCTATATAATACACCTAGTTTTTTGGAAGCGAGACCGGCTTTACACTTAATTGACTCGTAATATTTGACATTATTCGATATTGATAATCCAAGCATGTTGATGGAGCTTGCTTTCGGAAGAGAACAACCGTTGAAAGATACAGGATCCATAGCAGTCTTCTTGGTGGAGAAAGTACATGATTGGGTTTTTGAAATATTGAAACTGACGAGGTTGAGGTCGCCCCATCGTGAAACCCTTTCAAGAGACATGTTCATCTTCTCCACCAGAGATTCCTTACTGTCAACTTTCAATTTTGCTAAATTATGAGTATTTATGTAAATTATCAGATAATTAATTTATTTTTTCGGACTAATATTACTTTTTTACACCCAAAATCACACTTTTTACAGCTGGTATTGTTATACAGGCTTGCTTGTGAAAAAGTTTCACGCTAGAATTTCCGGTATTTTTTTTTCAAATGTTTATTGTGAAAAGCATCGCTTATACCACATTTTACATTTTTACTATTAAAAAGTTATAAATAATGTTCGAACAACAAAACGTATATGAAAAAAGTGTATTGACAGACCGCCAGTGCCAAAACTGGTAACTAAGATATCGAAAAATTGTAATGCTGAAGATGCACCACGTTCTGGAAAACTAATTCAAACCGATGAAGACTTCATAGTGCAATTAATTATTGGGGAGAATGCAATTGTATATTTATCTGTTTCTTGAAGAAATACAAATTTCAGAAAGGAGGAAACATAGACGCTGGAAGAGCATTCCAAAGCTTACCGGTGGCATTAAGGAAGGAACTTTGGAAACTGACAGTTCTTGGTCGACACATATTAAACATGTATGGATGTTTGGCAAGTGTAAGACGAGCTTATCAGTTGTGGGTGGGTGCAGGTGGAATTAGTTTTTTAAGTTCCGAAGAGCAGCGACCGTTGTTATAACGGTAGAAAATACTAAGCAAACCAATCTTACGCATGTGTTCCATTGATTGCAAGTTAGACGTAAGAGTGTCATTGCTTATCAAACGAATCACTCTTCTTTGAACTGAGTCAATTAAGTTTATAAGGTATTTTGGGGCTCCAATCCAAAGGTGACAGCCGTATTCAAGGATAGGTCGGATTTGTCCTTTATATAGAAGAATAAGTTGTTTATCATTGAAATACCAACGTATCTATATAATACACCTAGTTTCTTGAAAGAGAGACCGACTTTATATTTTATTGACTAGTAATATTTGTCAATTAATTGCTTTTAAATTAAATCAGCCTGTATCTGTCCACTGTTGAACGTAAGACTCCCGCATGTGTCTCCATCGTCTTCGATCTTTCGCCTTCCGCATCCAGGTCACTCCCATCAAGAAAACTTATATATATAAATATACCTAATGCCATCATGATTTCTGGCATTGTTTTTAAGAAGGGTGACTTGCACTAAAGTTGTCTAGATATATCTAATGCTATCATGAGTTATGTCGTCTTTTTCACGCTAGATAAGTATCACTTATTTCGAAACTAGGACGATTTCCTCGCTTGGCGCACTCGGCATTCAGATCCGGATTGATTTTTTGCGTCCGGTGCATCCTCGCTGCAGCCCACCATCCACTCAGCCATGCAAAGTGAACGTCCGCGGTACCGAGCAGGAGATTTACCGAGTGCTTGTTGGGAGTTTATCGTATGAGGCCCCGCGCCCTCATGAATTATGCAAAGACCTCGCAACTGTTCCAGGCTAATCTATGCCGAAATTCGCTCACTTTTTGCAAGTGCATAATGTGCATTGTTTATTTAAACAATGATGCCAACATGCATGTATGCGCTTATTTTATTTAAAAAAAACTTTTTAATAAACCTTTTTTTTATTTATTCTATGCGTTACTGCAAATAATGATGTCTTTTTCATTGCAATATACTTTTGACAAACGAAATTTTATGCGAAACTTTTTTAAATAACTTCGTAGGTTTTCACGGCCAGATTTGATATTGTTGCTTTTGGGTTTAGCCGTGTGTGGCGAATTTATTTTGACCAATATTTCGACCGTCATTGCAGGGGTCTTATGATTCAATCCTGAAGAAGACCCCTGCAATGGTAGTCGAAAGTTTGGTCTAAAGAAATTGGCCAAACACGGCTAAGCCCAAAAACCACAGTATCTAAACTTTTTTTATTTAATTATTTTATGCGTAAGGTTTTCTTTTCTTTGACAATGAATACTACGTTGTAGTTTACTTTATTGGCGATCTCTTTTGAAAAATACTTTAATTTATAAATTAAAGCATTTTTTCAGACCGTACTTAAAAGAAATATAAATTATACGAATATCATCATATCTACACTACTGGCTCTGTCCCTTAATGTTTAAGCTCAAACAAAACTTTGATGATGATATTTACGAAAAGTTGTATTATTATTTATTATTTACCCCCGTCTTGTTTATACTCGTACATGTCCTCTTGCATCTCTCTTTCGAAATCACCGGCACTGGTGAAAATAAGTCTGGACAAGCTCGCCTTAAGGGGATTTGCGAAATGAAAGAATGCAAAAAAGTGGATGGCTTTCTTTTCATTTGGCGGAAATTAGAACGGCGAGTGAGAGAGCGAGGGGTTCTGAGTTTCAAACTTTTGTTCAGGCTAATGTATTTGGAAAACTTTAATTTTCTCTCTAGATTTGAAGTACTTTAATATGGAGGAAATATGCTAATACACTTTTAAGCTGTCATAAAGACATGTGAGCATGATTAATTAAATTTTTGAGTATTATTTTATACTATTAAACGTCCATGTAATGAAACGAAAAGTTTTTTTGTATGTAAGCACATACAGGAGAATACCTACAGATAGTAATAGTAATTCTGATGTCTCATCTGTGGAATTTTATGACGCTTACCATAATGTATATGGCTAAACGCTGCATGTGGAGTGTTGATCCGCCAACGTCATAGACTACACCCCGAGATTCACGCATCATCCTTTATTATTACGACTTTCGTCTACTACCAATTTTTATTAATAGGCTATGATTGACATTTTACGGATGGTGGATCAAATTCACTCTAACCGAGGGTATTTTAGAGCTCAGAAGTCGATTAATTTTTTTTTTATTTCTCCGTTGGGGATTGAACCCACTACCTTTGGCTTGCAAAGCAAACGCTTTAACCATTGGAGCTATGACCACTGGCAAAATTAGGTATAAATGTGATCATTGTTACGTTTGTATGAAATGTCGTAAAGGTTGAGCTGATAATAATTTCTTAAGCATCATAAATATGAATATTGGAATAAGAATAAATATTTTGTGTTTTTATAATTAAGAACGGATATTTTACATATACATAGTACTGATTTTTAAGTGATAGTTGGTTTGTACTATTGTCCAGAGAAAGAAATGACAAGTGGATTTTACACAGATTATAAGGTATGCTTTTTTGAATATAGTTTTTGACGAGAAATGACGAACGTTTCTAATCTAGTCGTTTCAAATGATAAAGAACGATTGAATTCGACAAAATTAATTTCTCAGCGATCATAAGGAGTTTTCTCACCGGAATTCACTGGTTTTCATCAATTAATTGTCAAATATTACGACTCAATAACATATAACGCCGGTATCTCTTCCAAAAAAACAAGGTGTTTTATAGAGATCACGTCAGTATTTCAACGATAAACAACTTATTCTTCTATATAAACGACAAATCTCTCAAATCCGAAAATGGCTGTCATTTTTGGATTGGAGCCCCAAAATACCTTTTAAGCTTAATTGAATCAGTTCAAAGAAGAGCAATTCGTTTGATAAACAATAACATTAGATATATCTATACAACTTTAGTGCAAGTTATCCTGCTTAAAAACAATGCCAGAAATCATGATGGCATTAGGTATGTTTAGATATATAAGTTCGTTTTCTTGATGAGAGTGACCTGGATGTGGAAGGCGGAGGATCAAAGAGGATGGAGACTCATGTGGGAGGCAAACGTTCAACAGCGGATGGATACAGGCTGATGATGAGTATGTAAATTGCGCATTTGGAATGGGTTCTGTATCATTAAAACCATTTCACATAATCGATCTAACCTTATTTTGAGATGAACAAATATTTATTTCTATGGCTCTAAAACCTATTGTGTATTGATTTCAGTCGCCCTAATTACGCAAGAAATTCAAATAATCATAATCAATGTACTTACTCATAGGGGGCGACGAATGTTTTTTTTAATTAATTTAAATTTTACAAAATATACAAGTTAATAATTTATGCGTTTGATGAAGGGGATTGACTTTTTGGGGTTTGAACGTTTTCACAGCTCAGAACACAGTGTCACGACCTATCGTTCACAGACAATTCGTTCAACGACTCCTAATGACAACCTAACCTAACCTTACATATCCTTACTTATGGATTTTTACAGTGATCGCAGAGTTCAGAGATCCATATGTCTCGTTAACGTAAAGGTTAGGCTAGGTTCAGTTAGGTTAGCGAGGCATCCAGTGCACAAGTTGTCCCATGCGCCAAATGTACCGTGCACCAAGCGTCCAGTGAACGTCTGTGACTGAAATGCGGCGGAACCCCGGAACACTGGCTATATTAATACAATCTCAAGTATTTTTTTAGAAGAACGATTTGAAGGCAAAACCAAAATTAACTTAGTATTAAAGTAAAAAGTTTTGTATCTTTAATTATTAATAAAAAAATGAAAATACATTTTGATTGATGTTGAAATACAATATTCACGACCTTAAAAGAAAATGTAAGAGAAAAAAATGCTTTTACTGCATTCATTAATTCATTCACAATAAAGCAAAGTTGTTATAGCAATACGATTTTTTCGAGATATCGAAACGGTGTTGGGAAAACTTTTTTTATGACTCTAATGGCTCACCAAGTTATGAAAGATGTCGCGGAAAATCTAGAGAAAAGGGCAAAAATAAATATATGGGACACTGAGAGATATTCGCCGATAAGAGCAAAGTTGTAAATCAATGAAATAAAATATGAAAAAACTTTCTAGAAAGAATAAACAGTGTACCGTAAATCACTTAAGAACAATTTTTTTTGGGAAATACTAGATTATGATGAAGAATATATAAAAAACATAATAAACATCTTAAAATAAAAAATTTATAAGAATTGTTTTAGTACATGTTTTATTATTTTAAATTTAACAATTGATACGTTTTTAGAAATCTACAGAACACATCATTTTATATTATATTTCTCTCGTCAATAAATCGGAGAAAAAAAAACGACGGACACTAGGATTTGTGCCACAAATCTTTGCAAGCAATGTTCATTTTGTACTTAGTGTAGGCCCGTGGCCAATTGCTCTGCTCACTGAGTTGAAAAATCAACGTATTATATTATTGATACGCATTATTTATAGATGGATTTTTTGTAAGCATTATGTGTATTTATTAGGATTCCATGAATTAAGTTTTATTATATTTTACAAATAATCTATTTATTAAGTGTCCCTTCAGGATCACATCTGAATTATAAACTAAATAGAAACAACTTTTTGATAATCCATGTCAATTACTTGTCTAACTGATGAATCATTACTTGATTTATTTTTCATTTATTGCCAATATCGGTATGTACCTTCAATGATCAATAAATATACAAGTACATATATTCTAAAAACCCACTGAAAAAAAAATACATTACTACTTTTTAAGTGGTTGTACACGTTTTAAACACGTAACAGTAAACCTTAGTTGGGCAGTGGCAACTGAAAATTGCGACCATTTATGATGAATATGTACTCTAGATGTGGAATATATAGGGAGAAGAAGATTTCAAAACCGTATGCAAAGTAAAAAATAGTTATTTTTGTTATAGAAAATAGTGACATCCTCCTCTCTTAGTTAGTTATCGAATTACTGGGTGACAGGATGCAGAAGCAGGTTAACAATACAAAGAACTTGATTTCGAAGAAAATTCTCTTTTATTTTAAATAAAGACTTGCTTTCTTGTCCATCCGATATGGCATTCGCCATACCGGCCGAAAAGCCAACTGACAACTGGTGGAGCATTCTGACACTAGCGCCCCAAGACAGTCGCGGCAAAAAAGGAAATTAAAGATGACAGTTGCGCCAACGTGAAATGGAGCAACTTTCATAATAAATAAAATGGCGCATGGAAACGCCGTGCAAAATTATACAATTAAAACTAACATCATTAGATGTGCGTGTCAGGCAAGCGAACAAAAATAAGAGACAAAAGATCGTTTTTTAAGGCTTTACGGCATCAACCTAAAGAAGCTTTATCAAGCTGATATCAGCAGGTTTCAATTTAATGGGTAATATGGTTTAATAAGATCAATATATGTAAAATAAAAGAGAGATTTTTATAATATACGAGAAGATTTTCTGTATAATTGACTCTACTAAATAATATTTTTCTTTGGCTTACGTGATACGTGCCACGTAGACTTCTTGTACCTAGGTTTTACAAATATTTCTAATTAACGTTCTCGTTCTAATTCAGATTCGAATTTCAGTATTAAAAAATGATTTAACTGTAGATTTAGTGGAAATTTATTAACGAATAAAACGTTCATTTATTCATTGTGTCATAGTAGCGATATGGGTGTACTCGGAACTGAATTTCAACTGAAAGCGATTTATCGAGTTTCCTAATGGAAGTACGTGTCTCTGTAATAGAAGCTACTTGAATGAACACTACTGAAGTGCGCCAATTCTTTTACGTATTGTTATTTTATCCATTATTTTTTATTGTTTGAACAACATTTATACGTTTAAAGACCTGAATAAAAATAAAATGGTGTTGTTAGTGTCATTAATCAGAATGATTAACTTATATTTTTTATTGTTTAGGTTTTTTTATGTTAACAAATAGAGGTAAATACTGATAGATGTTGTAAGTGGTGCTGAAGTCTCATCTGTGTATTCTATAACGCTTATCATGTAAAGTTAAGCACTGAATGTATAATAGAAAATAAAACCGCGACTGTGTCGTGTTTGAAAATGACTAAGCACGGCATCTAGATTCTAATATAACAATATATAAAGCTAAATGGAAACTAAAATAGAGGTCAATAAGCAATGAACGATCCTTGATAATCGGTTTAATTGACCATTTAATATGTATTTCTCTAGAAAAAGTGAAAAGTAAGAAAATTTAAATTTGTAATTGCCTGAAATGATTTTCACGCATTGAAGTCATTACTAAAATTTTTATCGTATTTTTTTGTACAACCTGTAATTGGGTTTAGTCATAGAAAAGTCTGAAAAGAATTCCATTCCTCCTTTGATCTAGGAGATTGAAATTTTTCCATTACATCAGCTGCAAAGCATTCATTATGCATCACGCCGGCTGGATCAAAATTGGCAATGGCTAATTTCTCGAAACCTTCTCCGATAATTGCGTTTTCTTATTAATCCTCAAAGGAATCTCTCCTAATCCCAGATGAATTTCCTTGCTTCCACCACAGCACTGAAATCGTATGCAATTATCAGCGTCTATAAAATCGAATTTATTGCGACACCGGCGCTACCCGGTTGTAGAAATGTATACCTTAGCGGTGGACTCAGGTGGGTCAAACTCCTATACAAATACGATAACCATCATTTAAAACTATATACAAAAATTTTACACGTTTATTTTTTATTACGCAAGCAGGGAAGAAAAATCGGTCAAGACCTTTGGGTTTTATAACGAAAAATATTTTATGCAAGCAGTTATAAAGATTATTAGTGTATTTTTAAAATGTCCATTTTTGTATGAAGAAGGATACACTGATATTGAAAGAGCGATTTAGAGCATACTGGTGGCATTTATGAAGGAAATTTAGAAGCTGATAGCTCTTGGTTGACATACTAAACTGTTAATGTATGTTCATCAAGCGTGAGATGAGCCTGATGGTTGTAGGTTAGTGCAGAATGATAAATAATATTTTAGTTGTGAGAATCAGTGGTTATAATGATAACGGTTGAAAAAACTAACACCCGTATGCAGAGTTCCTTCCTTGGCTTAAAGTAATTAATTTAATACCCGTATACAAAGACATTTATTGAGGTAACCGACTTATAAAAGCTACATTCCTTTAGAGAGATTTAAGTTAAGCTTCAGCTGTCGACACACCTCAAATCTTAAGAAACGTCCCTGCAAACGAATGGTAAATTGATTACCTTAAGGAAAGAAATTTTTCTACATACCGGTGTACTTGAACCAACCTTACGTCTGTGTTTCAAGAATTTTTGCTTTAACATTGAATCTTTTAAGCTTTTATTAATTTTAGGACATATTGTAAGCGAATCTAAGAATTATGAGGTTCTTTTAGTCACTATGGATCTAATTAGTTTTCAGACATATATATCAATTCTTTGGTCAATTTCCAGGTGAAAGGATATTTCGGGCCATGTACTATGGTAAATGACAAAACTGTGTGGTGGCAATTCGTGGCTACAATATGGTTTAGTTGTGTAACGATATGAAAAAAATAAATATTTATCCAAAATAATCAAATATTTTCAGTTGACTAGGTATATCGGAATGTTTGGTGTGTGTGGAAGAGTTGTGATCTGTGGATATCTGAGAAGGAATCGTTATGCGTGTAAGGAAGTGATCAATGAAAATACACGGACAGTCCGAACATAAAAAGAAAAGATAAAAGAACACGGTATAATTTCATGGGGAATTTAACGTAAGGTAGCCTAATATTTAAACAGTATTGAAGGTAGAAAAGTTAACAGAATATTTACATCAGATTTGAGTTGAATTGGTTAACGATAGTTTTTATTTATTAACAAGTATTAGAAGTGATTTTTAGAATAATGAAAGGTTACAAGTAGGTAGTTGTAACTTTGTCGGTCGTAGAGCAGGCACGTAGCACAGTGGCATCTCTGGCGGGCGGCTGATGATTGATCAGGTTACGGAGGCGGTCGAGAGAGAAAACAGAGCTGGTCCATTTGGTCATCTCCTTATATATAGCCTACTCAACTCTCACCTCGATAGGTGCAATGGTGTTTGAAGCGACTTCTGGTGACGGCGATTCTAATGCCATATATGGGACATTTAACATTAATAGACAAGAGATCGATACCGAAATAGGTACAATTAATAAAACAGAAGTCCGCCACAGATACAACAAGAAATATACTACGTAGAGTGGGCACGCAACGCAGTGGCGTCTCCGGCGGACAGCTGATGATTGATCAGGTTACGGAGGCGGTCTATAGAGAAAAGAGAGCTGGTCCATATGGTCGTCTCCTTATATAGATCCTGCTCAACTCTCACCTCGACAGGTGAAATGGTATTCGAAGTGACCTCTGGCTACGGCGATTCTAACGACATATATGGGACATACAAGGCAAACATTATAATAGACAAGACATAGATAGCGAAATTTGTGCAATTGATAAAACAGAAGTCCGCCACAGATACAATAAGAAATATAATACGTAGATTTATAATATTTTTGACAAAAATGGTGGTCGCCCCACGTACAGGTGTTCAATTTAACTACCCGACAAATTGTAATGACCCATAACCCGTTCCGTTATTGCCGGTGCGAAAAAACGAATAAAAATATGCGAAATATATCACAGCTGAATGACTTCTTTAACGTTCGATAATTTATGGCGCCTGTTATGGTTTTTATGGCTTGTAGTGTGTCGTGTTGTACAATTCAATGCTTTTATATCGGACTGAATACCTGGTTAACAATTCAATAAAACGAATACTTATTGTTAATTTTATGACAAAAGAGAATCAGCAATAACATAAAAATAAATAGTAATAGATTAAATGTTATTTATTGAGTGATATTTTGCTGTTATAAGTTTTAGGGAATTTTGAATAAAATTCCTACGCCTATGTAGACTATTTTTCGACATAACCTTTGTTATTTCAAAAAATAGTAACGTTTTGTATATTGCTTTTATTATCGTACGAAATAAAATAATTCATTATTTGGCGAGTAATAACGTATCTTCCTAACAAAGAACTTTTGTGGCGGGTGGGGGTAAACTGTTAAAGCGTTTGTTATTCATATTTTTAGCATTCATTATGAGATCCATTGCATCTGTTTCATCAAAGTGAAAAAACGCTCAGTATGATCAATGTTAAAACAAAGTTAAAGCGTTTGCTTACGAAACTGAAGATTGTGGGTTCAATCGCTGACTTCAAATCAATCGACTTCTAAACTCCATAGAGAATATCCTAGATTGGTACAAATTTGATCCGTCACCGGTAAAATGCCAGTCATAGCCAATTAATTAAAATTGGCAGTAGATGAAATTCTTCTCGTGAATACCATCTATTCATAATGATTTTTTGTAATAAATGGATGTTGGGTGAATGTCAGGCCATTAGACGTATGTAACATGGTAAGTGTTATTATATGCACAGCGGAAACTTTTGCATCACTATCACGATCTGTCGGTATTCTCATTTGTGTGGTTATATAAAAAACTAGTTTTTTCACAGTAATCGATTGATAATATGAAATAGTATTTAGTGGGTACTCATTTATAAAAGCAGAATTTTCGTCGTATTTAATCATAAATAAAGATATACCATAGTAATAGATTTCTCCACCATCAATGTTAGTATTTTACTGTACGTTATCTTCTTTTCAAATCTGATCCATATCTGGCCACCACAAATTGCCGTCATTTAGTTTGGTCAGCTGCTACTGCACATTCCTCGATCTATGACATATTTTTTTATATAAACACATACAGGAGAATACAATAATAATCTTTGACACGTGTCATCTTCTTATTCTTTTGTGTTATTTTTATTTTTTATTATTTTCTCTATTTATTGTATATTTATGTATACTCTATGTTTCTAAATATTTAAAAAAAAAAATGGAATTTCGATTCTGTATATAAATAAATACCAAAAGATGGTGATAGTAATTTTGATGTATCATCTTTAGAATTCTATGACGCTTACCATGGTGCATATGACTAAGCGCTGCATGTGGAGTGTAGATCCGGCAACGTCACAGACTACAGCCCAAAATCCACGCATCATCTTTATTATCACAGGAATTTACTATGAATGGGTGGTCTTCACGGGACGACTTTTGTCTACCACCAATTTTAAATAATAGGCTATGACTGGCATTTTACGGGTGAGGGATGAAATTCACACCAACCGGGGGTTTTAGAGCGCAGAAATCGATTATTTTTTTTTTGTTTAATCTCCGTCGGGGATCGAACCCACAATCTTTGGTATTTGTTTTCTGCACCTGAAGGTCCACTTGGGAACATATATAGTTCTTGACAACCTCCATAGTCCGAATGCTTATGAAAGGGCTTAGCAGTAAGTATTCGAGGAATATTTTTGACAATTTTTTTAAGGAAATCGAATGATAAGCCTTCCCGATTCCGAGGCCTGTACCATTTTGCTTAAAGGATCAGTGCAATTTGAGTATGCGTTTTCGTAAAAAAAAATCTTTAAAGAATGTACTGTCAAGTATTAGGGTAGCATATCGGTACAGTGATAGATAAAATTACGCAGTTATTCGGAGTGATTGCGTGATTGCGCAGGCTTTAATCCCTCTCACATAATCCTCCGGTTATTATTTGCTCCGAGTATCAGGCTCGCAGGTCGTGGCAGAGCTAGACCCGTTCCCGGGCTCGCAGCCTCCGCGGTCCCGTGGAACGTTTCAGCTGTCGGCGCTACTAATTGTGATAAATTACCCGCGGCCGGGCGTTCGTTAATCTTACCCGCGCGGTGACACTCACCAACGAGCTACTTAGCTGAGCCACCCTTGTGTAAGCAGTAGAAGCCATCCAATGTGATGTAGAAGCTACCTGACTGGATATACTACATAAGGAATATGAAAAGTAAGGTCTTCAAGGCCCCAGTGCGTAGCCACAATTTTGTCGTAATTATTGGTCCTTCTCGCACTCGCCGCACTAACGGCAGGTCCGCAGCAGCCGTTCGCGATAGCCGTCTCAATTGTTGCTCCCGAAAAGTGTAAACTTCTGTACATCATTAAGTTTTTGCATGCAAATAAGGCTTTTTTTAGATTGAAATTAACCGTCAATTGGAAAAAAATAAAGTGTATGAACTTTAAAAATGTGTGAATACGATACAGAATTTTTGACACAACGTCTCTCATCAAGAAATTTGAATAGAAGGTTATCGATCACCCGCTTTATAGTCCAGACGTCACTCTTACTGATTATCTTTTTTCCGGCTCAAAAAAAGGCTTCGGAGAGCGAAGTTGAAGAAATGAGGAAGTTTAGGCGGTTCTCACATTTCTATACTAATAAAAAAATAGCTTAATGATTAAAGTTGTATGTAAAATACAAGTACATTAGCATTAAATCTCATTGATTAAGCAAAAAATGCAAATCATTCGTCATAAGACTCACCTGTGTCATAGGTTATAATTTCTCTACTTTATGACATGAAACATCACGTTGCAGTGCTACCTTGAACGGGAAACTATAGACATTTGTATGAAAGAGAGCTGAACTTTACAAAAATTAAATATTTATTTTTATAATATCATTTTTAATATAAAATAATCTTCTATTTTGTCTTTTCGTATTATCAAACCTCATGAGTAAATGTGCAGGAAACCAAACGATATCATTTTTATTTTAATAAATAATTTTAAAACAAGTATTGTTGTCGTCATTACTGGACTTAACCTAGTTCGTTAACAAGTAACTAACTATCGAGTGAACAACATCAGATCGTTTAATTTCAATCAGAAAGAAGATCCATAAGTAAGCAGGGCGACACACTGACTCTCAGCAGGGAGGCTGATTAATAGCAAAGCCAAGAGCAGACACGGACCTAATTGTTGATAAATAATCGTATCAAGATTACTGGGGAGGTGATCCATCACAGCTTCCTTCGCCGGGCATGTGGACAACTTCCTAGGCGACCGACACTGGAAACTGATCAAACAAGGTACAGGAGAAACTATACGGGGAAACACTTGAAGAGCTTGCTCTAAGAAAGATCGAAGATTTTGTTAGAAAGTATTTTTATTTAATCGATTTGATCGTCATTTTTTTCAATACACTTGAGCACTAACAGCTTGTATTAGCATTTTTTTTACGTAAACACATATAATGACATCGAATACCAACAGACGGTTAAAGTAATGAATGTGTATTATATAGGAGACATATGCAGCTACTCATGGGCTCAGATACAACACAAAGAAAAGCGAATCGATGATGTTCAAAGCAAAAAATATATTAGTAATTAAATATACACATACTATACATCAAACTCTTTATACTCATCAATTTATTCAGAAAAATATCGGCAGAAGCGGGATGCGAGCCGCGGGCCTTGGAACCAACCCTTGCCCAGGTCTTAATATACCGCTTAACCCCCTCGGCAATTTCTCCGCCTGACCTAACACGCGTTAGAACTTGTATTTATACCATTGTTATCATCATATGACGATAGATGTCTCTATATTGTATATTCAGAGTATGTATATTATACTAATAATATTATTTTACTGTAGTCTATCTATAAAAGAAGATTAGAATATTGAAAAAATAAAATAATATACTAATAAATATTTAATCCATACAAAAAATAAATGTCATTCTGCTACCGTGCATTCAACGAGTACTCTCTGTGGTATGCCGTTAAAACGTGTGGAAAAATTTAAGTATCTAAGACACTGGGTTACAGAGGATCCTAGTGATGGCGCTGATATTGAGAGGGAGCGCAAGGCGCTGTCGGTTCGATGCAATATGTTGATATGTTGAACGTTAAGCTGAAACTTTTTAAAGCTTTCTGTCAATATTTCTACACGTGCGGCCTGTGGGCTGGCCATACTCAGAAGCTCTACAGTGCACTCTGGGTCCATTATAACAACGCCTTTAAAATAATGTTGGGTCTGCCGCGGTACTGCAGTGCCTCAGGCATGTTGACGGAGGCGCGAGTGGATGACTTCCATGCCATAATAAGGAAGCGTTCGCGTTCGCGGCACCCTCGAATATAATATTTCACGCTTCAATTAATCTAGAAGAATAAAGAATGAAAACAAATACAACCAAGAACTAATTCTATGAAATAAACTGTTAATTAATGTTGCCAGAAACTTGTTAACATTTGATATTATAATTAATATTCACTTTGAAATACATTTAAATAAGTTTTGTTATTTTATTTACTTATTTTAACATGGATCACACATTTACATGGTTCAAATCTCCAAGTAATCAAGACTTTTATGTCCACGCGACTTTATGTTTACTCTAATACTTTTTATCGAGGACAATGTACACACGATAGAATCAAGAGTACCAGATCCCCAAAAGACATTATTTGTACTTTTTACTCTAATTTGAAATAGCATGCAAGAAAAACTGTTGGAATACGTTCTAGCTAAAAATTAATTAATCAATTAATTAAAACCCTTTAATTACTTTAACTAATCAGATATTGTAATTTGAGATCAGAATTATATGAGGTGTACAACCTTGGAAAACCAAATTCTTAAGGCCTCGGGAACATCGAGCTTATTATCCGATCTCCTTAAAAAATCTTATAAAGAAGTCAGGAATTGTCTTTTCATTATTAATTCTTCTACTGATTCTTCTGGTCTTTTACCTTGAAGGTCATTGAAACAAATGGCGACAATTTGTGTGGTAACAACAAGATACCAAAGAAGGCAATTCGAGACTCGCTGTAGTATATTAACTTCGCAGCCTTAGACTGAGGTCTATTTGACATTTAACTGATGCACCTAGAATCACGGGAAGGTCCTCAGCCACTCCTCTCTAACAATTAGCTTTTTGCGTGGTCCCAGTAACGGGTCCCCATCTGGGTCTCCAATAACAGACAGGACAGGAGGATTTTCACCAAGCGGGTCACCGATGGGAAACAGTAGAGAAAATTTAGTTGGTAAAAATCGTATACTTCTCTTCGAATACGTGTTTGGAAAGTAGTGTTTAAGAAGATTATTTCCTTTAATAGGAAAATAAGTAGATCATAAAGGAAAGACCGTTTGCGTGTACTTACACCATACTACTATCGCTATTCACTATAGTAGTAGATTTATCTATAAAATATCGCATGCAGTTACAAGTAAACAAGAATAAAAAAGCAGATATCTAGTATTAAATATAATAGAAAAGACTTAAACGATGCTTGAAGAAAAATACAATATTACGTCGTTTACTGGTTAAAAATACACTCGCCATAGAAAGATGGGAGAAAGAGAGCTTAGAGCAATCTGGAACAATAATACAAAATGTTATTTTTCTTTCCAGCAGTTCTTAAACTCGTTACAATTTCTTCTGGGAGAGTTTCCCGATCATATTTTCCTCTTCCGCGGATTGCTTAGTTGATCTAGTCAATTTACAGGATAGTAGATTTTTTTTTATTTCAGATTTTGGACCGTTGTTTTCTGATTTTCTTCGGGAAATGAAAACGCTTCCCGCATTTCTTTGATTATCGAACGAAAAAAAATATTTATGCTTATCGAACGCAGTTAAATCCACATTTAGAAATATATATTTTGTATAGATTGGTTGGACTATAAAGTACTTCATTCTGGACGACATTAAACGTCCATAAAAACACTTATCATAAAATAAATTATGTAAAAAAATATAATACTATTTTACACGTTACCTGACTTTTAAAAGCCTTTAAAATATTTGAGTCGAACTACATTTTTGAAAAGAACTATTTCGGCTTAAAGAGTATACAAAAAGAATTTCTTCCATGATAAAAGCGATAATCCGTTGATTATATATTGTGGCTTTTAGGTTAAGTGTGGATTATAAATTAAACATATTAGATGATAGGGTGCCATTGTATTTTATAGACGCACTCACGACAATATTCTTTGAATGGAATCGATAGAATTAAAAAAAAATAGGGGGTTTTTTCCAAATGTGGATGCAGTATTTGAGAATCTGGGAATTCAAACAGTAAATATAATTGATTTGAGCCGTCTTTCAATGCCTAATGGTTAAGGCATAAAGAGTGTTAGACTGAGAGTCATCTTATCTTCATAAAAATGCTGATTAACAGACATCTAAAAAACATCATCATCATCTCGATGATGTGATTTAAATGTTAATTTATCAAAAAAAATTCGTGATACTTTTGACCTCTCAACCATTAAGTCCTTAAAATTCTAATCAACAAAATATCTAAATCTTCCTTGGATACTACAACAGCTGTTTCTTTTGAGTTTTGAGTTCGAAAGACATCGAGAATCTATATATTTCTCTTAATTTGATTTCCAGTACAAATATTTCTTAAGAAGAGGCTTTAATAGTAGCACGTACCTTCAATATGCTCTAGATAAGACATAGATTAGGGGGAAAAAATAATAATTTCATACATTATTAATGAACTAAAGTATTATACTTTTATTAAACGAGATTGATTTTATTTTGTGTTTGAATGATATATTCCTACCAGTATTTTTCGAATGCATTTCGCATTGACTACGTTATGTTATATCTACTTCACATGCGATCTTCACACGAAAGAAGGCTTAACTCTTGTAGCACCTGAACTGAAATGAAGATCTCGAAATTGAACAAAGTTTTGATGCACAAAAGCGCACAGTGTTCTCCTCTTCGAATGTGTATCGCCTTGTCCCACGTGCACACGACGAACTGTATTGGATACCGTTGCACATTTTCAGAAGACAGCTCGGATGAGTAACGATTTTGAGGAAGAATATCCGCGAACGAAAACAGTTTTCAGCAAAAGTATTTCAATCGTGAGTTTCTGATCTTGGTGTATTGTCTTTATTGCATTTGATGTTTCAGTCGAGATGTTTCGATCAAGATTTTTCAATCTATGTTTCCAATACACACTGATATTTGGATCATGAATATGAAAGAAAATAAATATTTATGAAATACACCAATACTTGTCATCATTTATAAGGTCATAGTAGTTTATTATGTAAACTTTCCAATTTGAATCGATGCAAAGTGATCAATTTTAAATAAAAAATCCAGAAAATTATGTTTTTTATCATTTTATTAACAACTCAGTGAAAGCCTTAAAAACATTTTACAACTACGTATCATGCTTTGTTTCTTAATTATGTTTTAATGAAAAATAAATTATTTTTCTAAGACTATATTACAATATTATTATTACTTAAATATACATATACTAAACATAAAATTCTTTTTTCAACGCGTCAATCCAAGCACAAAAATAACGTGTCGGAACTATAAGTAGTCGTTACACATCCATTCAGTCTATAGTTTGGTTCGAGACCCGAGTGGTACTTACTAAAATAAATAGACTGCCGGAAAGTAATAATATTAAGCTTGTGAATAAATGAAGACTGATAGAATAATAATAAAAATATACATACTTTGAATATATACTATGGCGACATCTGTCGTACGATAATAACAATGATATAAATACTAGTTTCATCGCAAGTCAGTCTGGGCATAGCAATGGCGCGATTCGCCGAGCGGTATGAATACCTGGGCATAGTTGGTTTCCAAGGTCCGCGGTTCGCATCCCGCTTCTGCCGTTATTTTTGTGCTTGGATTGACGCGTTGAAAAAAGAATTTTATGTTTAGTATATGTATATTTAAGTAATAATAATATTCTAATATAGTCAATGATCTATAAAAGTAGATTAGAATATTGAAATAATAAAATAATATTCTAATAAAAATTAAAAAATTAATTAATAATGTCTCCTTGAGACAATATCAAGAAGGTAAAAATTATCCATCAGTAACACAGGTAAATGATTGGTTATAAAGTCCGAGTCGGAACTATAAGTAGTCGTTACACATCCATTCAGTCTATAGTTTGGTTCGAGACCCGAGTGGTACTTACTAAAATAAATAGACTGCCGGAAAGTAATAATATTAAGCTTGTGAATAAATGAAGATTGATAGAATAATAATAAAAATATACATATTTTTCTAAGATTTGTCATATTACTTAAAAAAGGTTTTTTTTAATTATTAACATTGGACTGATATTTTTTACATTAATGTTTATTATAATTGAAGGCTAAGTGTACTTTATATCTGATAAATGTTGAAATTTAAAATTAAGCGCATCTAATTAAAAAAATACTTGCTCATATTTATAATAGTGACATAAAAACGATAGAAATTGATAGAATATAACATTAATTTATGTAAGCACATACAGCAGAATACCGACAGATGGTGATAGTAATTCTTAAGTCTCATGTGTGGAATTCTATGACGCTTACCATGATGGATATGGTTAAGCGCTGCATGGAAGTGTTGATCCGCGAACGTCACAGACTATAGCCCGAGATTCGAGGATCATCTTTATTGTTACAGGAATTTACTTCTTAGATTTTAGATTTACTTATATTTTAGAGCTAACAAATCTATTGAAAATCTTTTTTTTTAAACTCTCTCGGGGATCGAACTAACGACCTTTTGCTTGCAAATCAAACGATTTGACCATTGAGCTATACCCGCCGGCAAATACGTTCAAATTCATGAAAAACAAATTCACGATTTCACTAAAAACATAGAAAATTATTATATTAAGTTAACATTATTACAATGGATTATATTTTGAATTGTTTAAGAACCGGCATAGCTGTTTTTTTAAAAACATATTCTTATTTTACTTAAGCAAAATAAACATACGAAATAGTTTTATTTTTATTTATTATACTTAAATTGTGCATTAGTAGATAAAATTCAAAATCATTAGTTCGTAGATAAAATGAAAAACAAAAATGCTTGCGAAGCCTTAAAATGAGCTGAAAAAAATCATTACAATGAAAAATATATTCATGTAAATTTGTTTTTTTTTTAAATTAATTATTCTATGTAAAATTACAAAGGATAATATTTTTACTATTATAAATTTGTTAATTTTAAATAACTTTAATATTATAATTTAATATTGAAGCTAAAAAACATTTTTTACGCTTATGAAAAATATATCTTAAATATGCTGCTTGTTTGATAATAAAATATTCTCATTTTTTATTTAAGGTTTTATTCGAGAGTAAAGTATTTTCTTTTCTCCGATTCTTGGAACATGGCTATGAGGGAATCCATGACTTCTTCGCAATTCGGGATTATCTGCTCAGCTGGCAGTAGGAAGCCATTCTTTCCAGTGTCCCGCAGTTCATAGGTGAAGGCAATGGGCACCTTATGGACGCTCTTCACCCAGTCCATACTGCCTCCACTGGCTTTGTCTAAAATTAATGGTAAATATTAACATATATATGAAGATAAGAGATGAAATTGTATGAGTGGTAATAATTAATTTTAATACTCTACCAATACATCTTCCCAGTATTAAGTAAGGGCGCTGAGACGTGGAATGTAACAGCAGGCCCATAAAGTTTAGGTCACCTAATATACCATAGAGGGATCCATGCTCGGAAGGCCTCTTAAAGATAACTTCCGAAATGAAAATTTTCGAAGATGCTCTAAAGTAATGGAGGGTAATCAATGAATAGGCATACTCGAGTGAATGAATTTGCAGAACATATCTGCTAAAGAGACTACGGATGCGGATGGTGGAGAATCGAGAATGATGGAGACTCAAGCGGGATGCCTACGTTAAACAGTGGTCAGCTACAATCTGATGATGATGATTATTATGATACGGCTCTAAATACAAGCAAGTATCTAGAGGGTCAAAATGTCTTGACCATGGACCAAGTGTCTTCGTCGAAGGAAGCAACAAAAGTGTCGGCCGCCTCGATTATTGCCTTTCTCGTACTATGCTTGACATTATGGAGGGGGGAGTTGTGTGGTCTGCCCTCAAAATTATATCTATGTTCACTCGGTTAGGTATGCGCGCTCCACACGGATGGATATATATATATTTTGCTTAAATCTATTTACATATATCTATTTTAACTCTAGACCTTAAGATAACAGTTCCTTATTTATGTGTCCCAGTGAGCGAAGCACAGATAACAGATCATTTGTCGCGGTCTTTTGGTGTGAATCTGGAGGAATCATATCGAGTAGATGTCAATTATTACTATGAAAACATGGATTGACTATGAATTTCAGAACTGTACAGTCGCCCTGGCTGATTGTTATAGAACTTACAGGTATTAACCGGTTGTGCTCTCCTGAATACGCTTATTTAAAAAAATATATATAACTTACAAATTGTTTCAGCTATATTCCCAACTTTATATTCGGTTCCATATCTGACAGCTAAGGCTTCGGCCGCCTTTAAACCAATCGCCAACTGAAATCGGAACGAATTTTAATATTAAATATTTTTTATTCGCTAAAACAAATATATAAATATATATATAAACGTACAATAAATATATGTTAATTAAGAAACTGGGAAATCAAAAATAAGATTTGGAAAGAAAAAAATTAATACCATCGAAATAACTAGAGTAACTAAAAAAATATGTACTAGTTTTATAATTTATAGTGTTGTCTAAAAAGAAAACATAATCTATTTAATACTAAGAATATCACTATAATCCATGGCAGAGGACAGGGTAGCTTCCCATACTGAAGTCTATTAAAAGATGAAAGGTTAATCTTGCTGAAACAAGTACTTGGGAGCATAACTTTGCTGACGGGTATAGCTCAATGGTCAAAGCAAGCCAAAGGTCGTGGGTTCGATCCCCGACGGAGATTAAAAAAAAAAGATTTTTCATCGATTTCTGATCTCTAAAATACCCCCGTTGGCGTGAATTTGATCCCTCACCAGTAAAACCCCAGTTATTGTATTTGTATTAATATGTCCTATAATTAAAATTGGTGGTTGACGAAAGTTATCCCGTGAAGACCACCCATTCATAGTAAATTCCTGTAATAATAAAGGATGATGCGTGAATCTCGGGTTGTAGTCTATGACGTTGGCGAATCAACACTCCCCATGCAGAGCCTAGCAATATACACCATGGTAAGCGTCATAGAATTCCAAAGATGAGACTTCAGAATTATTATTACCATCTGTCGGTATTCTCCTGTATATGCTTACATAAAAAATCAATAGGAATAGTTACAGTTGCATTTTATTCAGATCCTCGCCCAATCACTGTTTTAGAAAGTCGTTGGGAGTATCGATATGGAAAAAGACGAAGACTTTGGCTGAGAATATTACGACAAAGGGATTATTTGCGACGATTATATGAACAGGAATTGTAAATTTAATAATATACTTGCCACATCATCATAGTTATCCAAATGATCAGTAGAGTGTCCATAAGGCATCAGCATCAGCTGAGAGTAAGAATGGAAGGCCAAGTACACATCCAGTTGAGAGCCAATAGTGTTTATAAACTTGGACACTGAAGATGCTTCGATCTCAGAAAAAGGACGAGATCCTCCATAAGTTTCAGAGCAATGATTTTTACTTGTTCCTGCCTCTGAAAATCAATTAAATATTATATAATATACTATATTTATTGAGAAAATACCTATATTTGCTTCAAATTATCATTCTTCTTTAGCCTCGCCGTTTCCCATCATCTGGGGTCGGCTCTCTTTGTGAACATTCGCAATATCTCTCTGTCCTGCGTTGCATTCTCGGTCAAGCCCAGAGTTTTTAGATCCTTGTCTACAGTTGCAGTCCAGATTGCCTGTGGTCTTCCAGGTCTTCTTCTAAGCGTCGGCATGTTGAGGGCTTTCTTCACGATCTGGTCCTTATCTCTCTGTGTCACATGCCCATACCATCTTCGGCAGTTTTCCGTTATCTTTTCAGGTATGGGGCCCACCCGAAACGAACCCCGAATATGCTCATTTTGAACTCTGTCTACTTTAGTCACATCGCCCGCCCACCTCAGCACCTTCATATCTGCCACATGAATCCTATCCAAGTCACGTTTCAGTGGGGTCCAACACTCCGATCCGTAGAGCATAGGTGGCCTCACAGCAGTTTTGTAGATTTTACCTTTGGTCCTAGCTAAGCTTTTAAGTATCATTAACTTCTTCAATCAATTGAAGACCAAAGAAACGGTGAAAAAGACATTTAAACCGTTGTAGGCGTACTAATGTTTGTTGTTGTAGACGTTGATTTTTCTTTTCTTTAGATGTTGTATTTATATTTTTTTTTGCATAAAACGTTTCATTATACAGTTGTATAAATGTTAAAAAATGTTATCAATTAAACATTTCCCGGATTAGGAGTTCTGGTTATGCTATAAGGTTCTAAATCTCACCTCCCCAGTGAATATCCCAGTTCCTGTTGGGATCAGCCCCCCTGCACAGGAAGTAAGGTTTTCGAGTTTTGCGCCAAAACCTACTCTGAAAACACAAAATAAAAAATATTTAATAATACAAAGGAAGGTACAGTTTCTTCAGCTTTCTTGAAGGTATTGGTTACCTCCGTTACAGCTGCTTATGACTGTCACCTTGGTTCAGATATTTCACATGTATCAAGCATTTAGTGGTACTAAGCAGAATAAAACTGCCAAAAATATTTTATTGGATTTTTTAACAGTAATAAAACCAGAGTTCTTAATACACATGTCAAGAAAATAATACAAAAAATAAGATAATAAATAAAATACAAAAAAATATATAACATTCCATCATAATCATCAGATAAAATCCATGCAGTTTGAGTGATTGGGTTTAAACAATTTGTGAAAAATAATAATGGTACTGAAATAATTTATTTCAAATAAAAAAGCGATCTATGGAAAAATGGTATGTTTATAAATTTAAGAAACCAATACCGCTGACAGAAGACAAGATATTGACGTCAGCATGATATAGCCCTTGCTGACTGGTACCGAAGACCTCGATACACAATATTTCGTCTCTTATTTCTGTTCGCTTGTCGTAAATGTATGTGTCAGCATTTTGTTCGATCGCGGGAGTGATGTAAGTTATAGAGATCACCACTTGTGGCGCTGGGTGTGACCAACCACGGCGCGGAGTCAGGCAACCGTGAGCCGACGGCGACGAGATTGCATTGAATTGTGGCCTGGCCTGAATGCTGTGGTCCGGGCCAGAAGTTTGTAAAGATATCGAAATACATATCTCAATGTGCTTCAGAAAAAGTCTTCGTGTTGTTAATCTGCTCCTCACCCTGCCACCACGCGACTGAATAACAACCGTAAAGTAGAGAGGAGGATGTTAATATGATAAAAGGGATTAATGTATGTTGAAAGCCCACTTATAGTATAGATAAAAAAACTAAACAAGGATAATAAGTGCATCCATACTTATCTGGAACGTAAAGCTTCAATTATTCAAAAATCTTAGGGTTGTGAGCTGCACCACGAAGAAGAAATGCGTGTTTAAGTACAGCTATTTTCCTATAGAACTATGGCGAATGTAATGCATGTAAAGCTTTGGGGAAAAGGTTTGGATAATTTTTTATTTATTTTTTATGTAAACGCATGCAGGAGAGCACATCCGGTCAAGACCAGTACACTCTATGACGCTCAGCCAGGGAGGCTGGACGCTGCATGCGGGAAGCGTGTGTTGTGTTCGTATTTGTATGTGAGTTGGGGAGATTGCAAGTGTATATTTATCTGTTTCTTGAAGAGATCCAGATTGTAGGAAGGAGGAAACACAGACGCTGAAAGAGCATTCCATAGCTTACCGGTGGCATTAAGGAAGGAACTTTGGAAGCTGCCAGTTCTTGGTCGACATATATTAACCGTGTATGGATGTTCGGCAAGTGTAAGACGAGTTTGTCGGCTGTGAGTGGGTGCAGGAGGAATTAGTTCTTTAAGTTCTGAAGAGCAGCGACCGTGGTAATAACGGTAGAAAAGACTAAGAGAACCAACCTTACGTCTGTGTTCCATTGATTGTAATTAGATGTAAGGGTGTCATTGTTTATCAAACGAATTGCTCTTCTTTGAACTGAGTCAATTAAGTTTAGAAGGTATTTTGGGGCTCCAATCCAAAAGTGACTGCCGTATTCAAGGATAGGTCGGATTTGTCCTTTATATAGAAGAAGAAGTTGTTAATTATATTGATAATCCAAGCATGTTGATGGAGCTTGCTTTCGGAAGAGAACAACCGTTGAAAGATACATGATCCATTGCAGTCTTCTTGATGGAGAAAGTAAATGATTGGGTTTTTGAAATGTTGAAACTGACGAGGTTGAGGTCGCCCCATCGTGAAACTCTTTCAAGAGACATGTTCATCTTCTCCACCAGAGATTCCCTAGCAGCAGATAGTTCCGAATATTTCGGAGGTTTATGGAAGATTATACTCTCATCATGTGACGTATTGAATGAATAATATTCGTATTTGACTTAGAACAACGTTACGTAGTGTGTTACTGTCAACATATTCTTAGTGGCTGAGTTGGTTTTATGCTCTATGTCAAGAATGAATGAGGTAGAGAGCGATGTGTTACAAATACAGAGCGGATATGGCAAACGATGGACGTGCTTTTAATTACTTATTTAATGACCAGAATAACATTTGTAAAGGTCCGCGTACATTTGTAGTCTTATTGATAAAGCGGACCGCCATCGGAAGCAGCCCATTAACTTAATTAACGTTTTACAGACTCTTAGCTGTCTTAGAGGAACGTGAGGTGAATGGCTGTTGGGAAACATCGTAAAACGGACGCTTAAAACTAAAGCGTAAAAATATATAAAATATACTTACCTTTTTATTAAATTATATGAAAAAGTAATAATCACTCAGTTTTCTCGTTTATAAGGTTACATCACTTAGTAATTAAAATTCCCAGAAATACTTTTTTTATTTGTAAGCCCCATCACTCTCAAGTAAACTTGTCCCTCAAAATTAATTAATTATGGCGAACGTAAACTGTTTTATTTAATGTATCATGTTTTCTTTGATCATTTGACTTATTTAATTTTATGAATTGAAATTCATTAAGATAAACAAAACTATTGTCTTGGAAAATACTACATTATTACAAATTAAACTTGATGACAACAATTCGTTTACAAATATAATGTTTTATTCATTTAAAATACTTCTAAATGTAGTCGTTGAAAGCGTTATACAATTATATATTTATCAGTGTACAACTACATGGAACAATTAATCGATTTACCTTATTAAATCCACAGGTGGATCTTGGAGAGCAAAATTGCGATAGAGATTGAGTCTCTAAAAATGCTCATACGAGTTTAAGCTGGAGGTGTTTTACTCTTAATGGAGCCGTTAAATGAGTTTAAAAATTAGACGCTTGCGTAGAATACTGAAGATACTTTGGTTAAGCTCTGTGAGGATTCATGAGTGAAGAAGCGGGCAAGCCTACCTTAAATCATATAGTCAAGAGACAAAGATTAACCTAGCTGGGATATGTATTGAGAATATAGGAGAATATAAACTGAAGCCTCTTTTTTTCTGCCTCCAAGCTCTCATCGTATTTGAAGGCTTTTGAAAATATAAAATCTAAGACTTGTAACTGATATACGTTAAAGCAAAATCCATTGTTGCTACAACTAGGGAGTATAAATGAAATTATGATGCAGTCAATATTCTCTATGCATCATCATAAAGTAAAAAATATAAAAGTGGACTTACTGTAGTAAATGTAAATTCATATCCATCGGGATTCATCACAGGCACTATATACCAATCAAAGCTCTCAGCAATCTTCCTGATCTGAGGATCTTGACTGGTAACCAGCTCATTGATGATGTAAGTCAGAGTGGCCGGTGATATCCACTCTCTTGCGTGGATTCCTCCTTCCAGGAACACGGCTCGTTTTCCAGGCTTGAAGGACAACTTCATGCCCTTGATGATACGACCTTCGTAGGTAGTTCCGGCTTTAAATGTGGAGACTACTGAAGAATTGGATTTGGACATGGTGTCCATCCAAGCGTAGATGTCAGAGAGTGTATAATAGCTGGTCCATGTCATGCCTGCGCGTGTAAGCTTCTGGATTTTTTGGTTGGATATTTTTCTGTAATTTAAAAACTTTACATGTAAATAATACATACAGGAGAAAAATACTTAAAAGATAGATAATCTCGGATCGAACATGCATTGAATTTGCAAAATTTCTTATTTGTTTAAATTTGCAAGTATCATATTCAAGAGAATTCGGGTATTGTTTTTAATAATTACACAAAACGTAATTTAAGAAAGACGTGATTTAACATATATATTGATATCAGCTTGATATAGCGCTTTTAGGTTGATGCCGTAAAGCCTCGAAAAACAATATTTTGTCTGTAATTTTTGTTCGTTTGCCTGACATGCACTAATAATCTTATAATGTTAGTTTTAATTATAGAATATAACGAACGCGTTTGCATACGCCATTTTATTTGATATGACAGTTGCCTCATTTCATGTTGGTGCAACTGTCATCTTTAATTCTCTTTTATGCCGCGACTGTCTGGCAGCGCTAGGTGAGAGTGGTCCGCCAGTTGAAGCTCGCTCGCGATCGTTATGGGAACGCCTAATGGCGTTCGCCATAACGGGTGAACGAATAAGCAAGTGCTTGAGAAATAAACGCGAATTGTGAAACGAAAACAAGTTCCTTGTATTATTGTCAATCTGCTCCTGCATCCTGCCGCTCAGTAATTCGATAACTTACTTAGAGAGGAGGATATCAATATGTAAAATGATCTAAATTCAATTATTTGAGTTAATTTAAGTTAAATTAAATTACGAGTAAAATAAAAAAGTCTATGATACATTTATCTACAAAAATACGAAATTCGAAGTGGCTTAAAAGAGTGATAACAGCATTTTTATGATAAAATTAAAAAAATCATAATAAATAACCTTTGAAATGGAAAATTTTTCTTCAAAAACAATGTACATACTTTTAACTATTTGACGTTTTTTTAACTTTAAATATGAAAACATCATAGTAATGGATTTTACAAGCATTCGTATTTTTTACTAATTGTAATATTCTACATACAATATATTTTTTACATACTCTTCAATATTGTCGATGAATACTACAGCATCGATTCCATTGCGGATCATCAGACTGATGAAGTTCCTCTGATCCCTGGGTGCGACCAGGACGTCCACTGGGATCCCAGCTGGGTTGGCTCCTTCCCAGAAGTCCAGGTCGTTATTTCCATTCTCCAGTTCAGTCAAAAGCTGGATTTGGTCATCGTTATCTGGTCTCATGCGGTACACCTTGTATCCCTCGTAGGACTGTTTGGACCCTTCTGCGTAACACCATATCGCGAGGAATAGAAGTAGGGAGCACCGCATTGTCTGAAAAGCGATTTTCAATTATTAAAGAGTATCCTTAATATAAAAATGAAATTTTTAAGCATTTATCAATTACAAACTAACATACTACGTAGTGATTTTAAAAGTAAAAATAAAAGTGAAAAAACATTATATGTTAATACAACTCGGCCTATAACAGTGTTATATATATTTTTTGTATAAGTGTAACGTTATTTAGTGCAATAGCCGTTAATTTGGTGACAAAGCATTTGTAGTAAGTTGGACGATTTTTATTTCCAAATAATATGTATATTTATATTTTTATTTCCAGATAATATGTATATTTTTATTTTCCAAATAATATGTATTTATATATTCAACCGCAACATCAAATTGTTTATTATGAAAAGTAAAAATACAGATATGTTTCATTTTTCTTCAGTATTAAAAAAAGGTACTCGAATAGCAAAAAATATAACACGAAAATGAACAATTCCTAATTAACATTTTTATTATTACATGTTAAATAAAAGAATAACGTACCTCGAGGTCCCTATTAGATGATTTTACCAATAATATATGACACTTTTTTTTTTAATTTTGAATATATTTAAATTATCTTACTTGTTGATTTACAATCACGCTATTCAATTTAAAGATGCAAAAATATTATGAAATGAATCACAAATATGTGAACAGTAAGGGAAAATTATACATGTTTTTTTAATACTACAATATAACATTTAAATAAATTTATTTGGATTGTTTATTTTAATTTATTTTCAGTTGTGTGGAATACTTCGCATTCGCAGCTCAACTGACATTTTCGTGAAAAATAAATTGTATTCTGTTCTTAGAACTGCGATAAAAATGGAGAAATTTACACATTGTTTATGGAATGAGTAGAATTTAGCATATAACTGTAAACTTCCGATTTTATAATTAAATTTATGTATTAAAGTAAACTCTATCAATATAACTGCAAAGTATTTTTGTGTGGCAACTTATTTTTATGCAACTTATTTTCAAATATATATATATCTTAAATCTGATTAATATAACTCTAACGTTAGAAGATCAACAATCCATGCAGTGCTAAGCCAAAATACATCATAGCATCCACAGCTGAGATTTTTCCTTAACTGATGGTATTCTCCTGTATACATTTAGATATAAAAACCGGACATTTTTCCACCACCAGCAGGTATAGCTCAATGGTCAAAGCGCTGGTTTGAAAACCAAAGGTCGTGGGTTCGATCCCCGACGGAGATTAAAAAAAAAGATTTTTATTCGATTTCTGAGCACTAAAATTACCCCCGGTTGGGGTGAATTTGATTGGTTTCTTTTATCTACGATCAAAGATGTTCTTCTACATGAACATTACATATCCGGCGGGTATAGCTTCATGGTCAAAGCGTTTGCTTGGCAAGCCAAAGGTCGTGGGTTTAATCCCCGACAGCATTTTTTATATATATAATTGATTTTTGGGCTCTTAAATACCCCCGGATGGTGTGACTTTGATCCCTCACCCGTAAAATGGCAGTCATAGCCTATTAATCAAAATTGGTGGTAGACGAAAGTCGTCGCGTGAAGACCACCCATTCATAGTAATTTCCTATAATAATAAAGGATGATGCGTGAATTTCGGGCTGTAGTCAATGAAGTTGACGGATCAACACTCCACATGCAGTGCTTTTCCGTATGCACCATTTTAAGCGTCATAGAATTCCACAGATTATACTTCAGAATTACTATTAAGTATTACGTTGTATGTGTTTACATAAAAAAAAAACATATAAGCCCTATGTGGTTTTTGTGGGATCGGGCTTAAAAAAACATTAAAACGAAATTAATTGATTGAAAAATAAATATTTAATTGATTTAAGGTATGCTTGAAAAAAAAACTTTCTAATTAAAAAAAAAAATTAAATTACGAAATATTACCAAAAACGAATGTCTAAAAAAATACCAAATCAATATAAAATGCAATAATAAAATACAAAGTTAAATATTCACCTTTAGTTCGACTAAAAAACAACGACTAATTGAAAAAAATGTACTTTTCCACTTTTATATGATTTTAACGGAAGGTATGTTGCAAATAAAATGTCCCTCATGTAGGTAATTAGAATAATTTTACATGAGCAACGGTCTAAATAAAAATTATAATAATTTCGCAAACCAATACACTATCTAATAAGCTACACATACGATGCCTTTAGAATTCATAATCAGCTGAAAAATTTACGTTTGAACTACAATTCAAACAATTTGGTTATCAGTAAATACGTACATACTTTTCACATCATATAATTCAGATCAGTTTTAGTTAACTTGACACGATCCATAGTAGACAACGTAAATAACGTAAAATATAAATTAAACATTTTAATGAAAAAAAAAGTACCAAAATTAATAACATTTAGTCGACTAAGAATCATGGTTGGAATCTTCCTCGTAGTATGAATCCGTTGGATTGGTTTGCAGCAATAAAATCTTGCATCTCGATCTCCATTATATGCGATCTGCTGCAACCCTATTTAGCTCAGCATAAGAACTGCAACTCATATCCTCAAACACTTGCTGCGAATGCTCGCGTCTTGGGCGCCGTTTACATTTTTGACCCTCAACCATCCCTTCCACAATGTCAAGAAGAAGAAGAGCCACCTATTAAGAACTCGCCTGTCTGAGATGATTCTTACTAAATGCATATCTTCCTTGATTATGCTGAGAACCTCATTGCTCGTGACGTGTTCTCTACAGAAAATTCCGAGAATTCAACACACTTACGTTTTTATTCGGATGGTAAATATACATGATGCAAAAGCATATGGCATAAAAAGTGAAATAATGAAACGTTTACTTTGTTCTGAAGGATTTATTAAGTACCAGTAATGTTTAAAAAATATCCTTTACAATTTATTCAATAAAAATCTAGGTTTTATTTTTTATCAATAAAAAAAAAAATCTGTATAACAGTTCAGTCTTGTATAAATGCAGATCTTTTGTAAAAGCTCGGTACAAAGTACTTATAAGAATAAAAATATATTTTCTTAAGGGGTTCTTGGAATTCATATTCCAGGATAATCAGTTTATACTTTCTTACAAGTGGGCCATCAGATTTCCTACGTTAAAATTGCATGAAACACTTTGATTATTTACAAAGTATTATAACTTATGGATCCATGGTTCCATTTATATATTATATTTTACAGAAACTCCATAGCTTTTAACGCAAATGCTGTCCAGGAAAATTGGCGTAAAAAAACTATGTAGGTAACTATAATATATTTCGGGCGGCAAAGTCCGTGAGTTAAGGCGTTTGCTTGTGAATCAGACGCTGACAGTTCGAATCCCGCCCAAGATTGAATTTTTAAATTTATTGAATCAAATCTAAACACTATACGTGACCCCAGTAGGGTTTGATCCACCCCTTAATGATAAAACGAAATTTCCAGGCCTTGAAAGCGTCGGGTTTTTCTTGAGATTTCCTTAAAAATGCTGATTATTAAGCACCCAAATATTTACTACAGGTACTACAACCGCAGTTAATGCAAGTTCGCAGGCTCTTGCCCTGGAGGCTCCCTCGGGGTAATCGCACGGCCACCTAAGAAAAAAATTCTTTTCGACCAGCTGAAACAGTCATATTATATACAACTGAACAAAGATTTATTTCATCAATACGCTGCATTCTCTAACTAATCTTATCACTTTCATGTTTTTTTTTTTTTAATACCAACATGTTGCTGTATAAATTAATCATTAAAAAAGCACTTAACGTTGTGTATATTTAGTGTTAAATATGATTTTAATTAATCCATAATATATATATGCCTTTTAAAAAATTATAATTACCATATTTCTACTCATTTCATTTACCAATTAATCATTTAACTCTACTGTAGACGACAGCTCTCAGGCTGGTCGATCCGCTCTACGGGCGTGTTAAGGCAGCTAGTTGGCCAGTTCTCCAGAGTAGGCGGGCAGGCTCATTCTCCAGAGTAGGCAGCAGGCGGGAAGTCCAGACGAGGGTTGGAGGTAGAAGTGAAACACAAGAGAGTCAAATCTATACTGATTTATTTTAGTTTTCTGACTTATATTTATACTACAATCTCTCCTGGAGGCGCCCGCGGGGGAGGAACGTCGTCCAATCAGCGCGCTCGGCTCGCGGCCTGAATTAGCGCTACCCCGCAAGGATCCTGCGTGGGTCGACGCGTAAATGCTCGGGAGCTCCCAGACGCACGCCTCGCAACTTTGAGAGTGCATGTACATACCGAATTTCCAATTTTTATTATATATTTCCAACATTTAATTTAGACAATAACTTAATACTAACGAGGTACGCAACATCTACGAATAATGATTTTTGATAATAGATTTGAATGTTTTATATTCTGTAAAAGCTGAATAATTGCTGTAAAATAAATAAGAAATATTTTAACAATTGAAAATTATTCCCAAAATGTTTTGATTAAAATACAACAATTAGCTAGTAGTACTTTAAATGCCTACTTTAAATGTCCTTGTTAGTGGTTCGTAATGGTCATATTAAAATGGCATGTAATACTTTTAATTTTTACTCCTACAATAATGTCGTTGAAAGATATGAACTGACGATGACGCATGGGTTATTTTCTGTGCACGTTCAAACCAGATTCCTGGAATTCCACAACAACCTTTTCTGTTATTGAGTCGTTTGAATGAATTTCTGTGAAATGTTTCCGCATAATTTTACTCACGCAAAACTTCACAAAAACAACGTAAATTTATTTATTTATACATTTGTTAGACTTACATATATATAATACGATGATTATAATATTAAAAAAGTATTATGAAAGAATAATTATGAAATGTAAGATAAAAACAATACCCAGAAATCAACAAAATAATAAGTGCCCATTGAAATCGTGAAAAAACATGTTTCTCTTAAATTTATTTTATTCCAGCATTCGCTTGGAGTTTGTTTTCTTAACCAAATATTTACAAATTACTATGAATGTTAGTAACTCTCATAGAGTTTGCTTTTAATATATTTTTTATGGACTATTTTATAATTTACTTTAAATTAAAATAACATAAAACAATACATTTCATTGAATTATATCACAAAATTACGTCTTTTATTTAGATTATTATAATTATGAATACGAGTGAAGCTTGATCACTAAGTATTTTTACATATTCATTAAGTAATTCATCATCAGCTTGTATCCGTCCACTGTTGAATGTAAGCCTCCCGTATGAGTTTCCATCCTCTTCGATCCTCCGCCTTTCGCCTCCAGGTCACTCCCGCTATTCTTCTTATGTCGCCAGTCCATCTTGAAGGGGGTCGGCCAATGCTTCGTTTGCCAGTTCTTGGGTGCCATTCCAATACTGTTCTTCCCCATCGACCGTCGTCTCTTCGACAGATATGTCCTACTTGAGTGTGCCTATTCGTTGGGTAGCATCCAATACTTGAGTTCTTCTGCGTATTTCCTCGTTTAGGATTCTATCTTTATTTAATGGGTAAGACTTGATGTTGGATTCCATGTCTCTGCGCCATAAGTAAATACACGAAGGATGAATTGGTTAAGCGCCTTCGTTTTAAGACATTGCGGAATATTCGCTTTATAAATATACTTTCGTTTTCCAAATGCTGCCCATCCCATTTGTATACGCCTGTCGATTTCTTTTGAGAAATTAAGTAATTGATCCCCAAAAAATTTATAGCTTGTACCTGTTTTCAGTAAATTTTATATAAAATACTTTGACTTTTATATAAGCTCGCACCTTAGTAAATATGTTTTAATAAGTTAATTTTACTAAAGTTGTATTAGGCTGGGTTATATACCTTTTAATAATGATTTTGAATATTGATATTAAGAAATATTAAAAATATATTAAACATAGATTTTTTTTATTTTATTTATGTAAGCACATACAGAAGAGTACAGACAGAGATGGTGATAGTAATGCTGAAGTCTCATCTGTGGATTCTATGACGCCTACCATGTTGCATATGGTCAAGCGCTGCATGTGGAGTGTTGATCCGCCAACGTCATAGACTACAGCCCGACATTCACTCATCATTTTCATTATTACAGGAATTTACTATGAATGGGTGGTCTTCAAGGGACGACTTTCGTCTAGCACCAATTTTAATAGATAGACTATGACTAAAATTTTACGCGTGCGGGATCAAATTCACACCAACCGAGGGTATTTTAGAGCCCAAAAATCGATTATATATAAACAAAAAACGCCGTCGGGTATCTAACCCACGACCTTTGGCTTGCCAAGCAAACGCTTTGACCATCAAGCTATACCCGCTATCAATTTAATGTTCATATAAAAAAATGTCTCTGATCGTAGATAAGGGAAACCAAAATATGTGAAAAATTTAGTGTAAAAGTCAAGCTAGATGGGAATGCAGGGCCGGATTCTATTGTAGAATTATTTTTATTTTTATAATCAATATTTCTTTCTTTTTGTGCGTTTTCCCCCGAGCTGGAAGTAGCCAAGTTTTTCTGCTTCTTGGAACATGGCAATCAGAGAGTCCACCACTTCTTCTCCATTTGGGATGATCTGTTCTGGAGGCAGAAGGAATCCGTGCTTTCCAGAGTCTCTCAGTTCATAAACGTATACAAGTGGAGTCTGGAAGTTTTCTTTCACCCAGTCTATGCTTGCACCGGTTACTGGCTCTACAACCAAAGAAATCATATGTGCATAAGAACAAATAATAACCTGTAAAGTAAGAGCATCATGGATACAAACGTTCAAATAAACTAGTATAGTTCCACAACACTGTGCGTGCATGAATTAACAGTGTTATTAAAGATAATTTATAAAAAAGAGAAAAACGTGTTGCGACAATAAACTAGTAATTTAACCCTTTCGCATCGGTTGTCGTTCATCTACGTTAGGAAATTCGAAGTGCAGTCATTCGTTTTATCAACCTACATGTATTATTTACAGGAATCTGTAAAGCATGTAAATAAATATCGTTAGGTTTCAGCACAAGAGCGATATTTCTGTAAGCCACATATGTCAATACCACCACACGTATGGAGTTACATAATGAACGTTTGTTAAATGAAATAGTTTTTTTATGAATCACCTGATAGCTAAAGGATAGAAAAACCAACGTGTTATGTGAAAATAGGTGATATAAGTACATTAATGCTTCAAATACTATTTTTGAGCAAAAAAAATGGTTTGAAAAATTCACACCGTATTGACAGTATAATTTGAATTCCACCGAGCCGTAACGAAAGGGTTAATAGAATTTTTTTGTATACATACTGATAGCATGAAAGAAGTTTTCTTTTAACGTTGACTATAAATGATTCATTTTGCCCTTTGTATTAATTTTGACTACAAACATGTCTATTAAATAATATTATATTGAAATTTATTCTAGGAGATTCGTTAGTTAAAGTACTTTTTGCAGTTTTTTTTTTTTTTTTTTGATATCAACATGATATAGCCCTTGCTGACTGGTCCTAAAAACTAAGATATGCAATATTTCGTCTTTTATTTTTGTTCGCTTGTCGTATATGTATTTGCCGTCATTTTATAATGCCATTAGGAGGACTAGTTACATACATCGCCACTTGCGGCACTGGGTGTCACCGATCTCGGCGCCCGATCAGTTGTGTGCTAACGGCGGCGAGGTCATATTGTTATTGGCCCGGCCTGAATGCTGTGAATAGATCAGGAATTTTGTAAAGTTGTTGAAATATATGTGTCAATGTGCTTCAGAAAAAATCTTCTTGTTGTTAATCTGATCCTCATCCTGCCACCACGCAATTTAATTACAAATTAAGAGAGAATTATATCAATTTATTACTCACTTAATGTTTCTGCGATGTTGCCAACATTGTACTTTGTGCCATGCCTCGCTTCCAACGCTTCAATAGCCTTCTTTCCAATAGCCAACTAAAAAATTTAAGACATTAATTAAGAAATGTTTTACCTTAAACGTTGAAATATGCAAAAAATATATACAAATAAATTTCGATGTTGAAGACGCACCACGTTCTGGAAAGCCACATGATGGTAATGAAGACACAATAAATTTATTGGTCGATGCAATTAGATCAATTAATGAGATTACTGAGAGATTAAATTTATGGAATTAAACTTATCCGTGATCCTTTGAAACGTTTAGGTTTTTTTTTCGTTTCAATGAAATTTCTTTATAAGTGACATAACAAATATTATTATTAATATACTATAGGGTTCGCCATCTAACTTTTTTTTTCAACTAGTGCTTATTTCGTGAATGGTAACACTTAGATCATGTCTGATTTGACAGATAATTAGTTTTATCCTTCTTCTAAATAAATATGGTTGTGTATACGCTTGAACAACGCTGAGAAATATTGCGACATTACTTTGAAAATCATCGTAATGTTGCGGAATGTGTGCGAAAATTGCGTACGGATTTTGGAAGAAGAGAATCACCGTCAGCTCCGTATGTTCGTTATCTTGTGAAAAAAGTGAAAGAAACTGGCATCCTCATCGATAAACCAAAGCGTGAAAAGCCAAAAACAGTGCGTACACCCGAGAATATTGCTGCTGTGGCAGAAAGTGTGCGTGAAGCGCCATCAATGGCGCTTCCATGCGGCGCGGCCATGTTGAACGAAATTTTGTTCACAAAAATTGAAGAAGAGGATATTGGCAACATTTGGTCTCAACAGGACGGCGCTATGTGCCACACAGCCGAAGCTACAATCGATGTCTTGCCCCCTGTTTTAAAAAAAAAATATTTGGCGGAACCTTTAAACATCATTGACTTGGATTGCCCCGAAAGAAGACCTAGCCCCTGGACATGACCAGGGGTGGAATATATAGAGGTCCTTTAACAGACTTCGGACCGGAGTATGCAAGACGAGGACACAAATGAAAGCCTGGCAGTTTTACAGCTGACCGACTGAATGTGACTGCGGCGTGGAGCAGACCCTGCCACACCTTCTGGAGTGTGCGCTGTGTCCGAATATCTGCACCCAGGAACGCCTGATAATGGCCGAGAGTAACGCCATCGACGTCGCCCACTTCTGGGCAGACAGGATCTGACCCTGTTGTTTCCGACTCGATTATATATATTGACTTTGAATTAAATTATTTATTTATTTACCGTATCATTATAGTTGTCCAGTTTGTCGGAGGTGTGTCCATACGGCACCATTAGGAGCTGAGAGTAAGAGTGGAAGGATATGTAGGCATCAAGTGTGGATCCCACGCTGGATATGAAGTTGGAAAGGGTACGAACGCTTGACTCAGAAAACGGTTTGGGTCCTCCAAAGGTGTCATCACATTCCTTGTCACTAGTACCTTGCTCTGTAAAGTAAAGATGATAGATTTTTCTGATAGAAGAGTGCTTTTAAAATAAATTATTGGTATATGCAAACATCGGGCGCAATATCTGACACTCACACATATATTTTTTTCTTGCAAAATCCATTCCATACTTTCATAGGTCGATATGAAACATGTGGAATTTTTTTTCTGACAGTCAGTTATGTCAGTTGTTACTGTAGACGCATTAGTATATTGAACGACAATTGTATTTCGACATACGAGTTTTATTCGTTCCGCTACCTTGCTCATATTTCAAATTACTCGTATCTCAAAGCAAATGTACAAAAGTCACAAAAAGCGAGCACAACTTGTCAAAGATGCTTTGACAGCGACAGCACACTGATAACTGATTCTCTGACCGTGGCCGGGGGATTCACGCGGGAAAGCGTGACGCGCGGTTCGTGTGCAACCGGCCAGCCCGCTAAGCCGATGGCTCGTATTTTCAAATGTTGATGGTATTACAAAGAAAAATCGCTTGCTTGACGGCTCGTATCTCAAAAAACTTGTGTGTTGGGGCATTCGTATGTCAAGGTAACACTGATTATTATAAAAAACGTAAAACATTTTTTGATATTTAATATTACATGACTACAAAAATACTAACATCCTCTTCTCTTTCAAAAGGTTCAGTCGTGTGCCGCCCATCGGCGAGAGCATATTGTATTGTGGCTCGGCCTAATACTGTGACTAGGTCGGGCCATAAGATTGTAAAGTTTATCATAAATATATGTCAATGTGTTTCAGAAAAAGTCTGTGTTTTTATTCTGCTTCCCATCGTGCCCTCACGCGACGGAATAACAACCTTTTTTGAAAGAGAGGAGGATGTTAATACATAACATATTGTGATATGATATTTAGTCATTTTCTTTACAATGTTGAAATATGTTTTCTTAACATACCCATCCAGTGGATATCCCAATTCCTGTTTGGGTCAGCCCCGTGACATTTAACATAAGGAGTTCGAGTTTTTCTCCAGTACCGAGTCTGAAACATACAAAACACAATTTCCGTAGAAAAAACTATGTACCAGAAGTATAAATAGTTGAATAAACATGTTTTGTACGCAGGTAAATTTTCGTAATAAAATAACTAAGAAAAACAAGAAAAAAGATTATCTTTAACTAAATTTTTTTCAGTTCATATTATATGTTAGGAGTTAGCCAATAACTGTTATTATAGACGTTCAAACTATGAAAAGACGACATAAAGATGTGTTTTATTTCGGTTTAAGTAATCAGTTATTTAAAATGATCTTTATCGTACAAATTGTGCAATGCTGAATAAAGTAAATATTCACACGTTCCCAGTACCACCTTTTTAATGCTATGATATCAGCTTGATATAGTTACTTTAGGCTGATGCCGTAAACCCTCGAAAAACGATCTTTTGTCTCTTATATTTGTTCGTTCGCCTGACATGCACATCTAATGTTAGTTTTAATTGTATAATGTTAAACGGTGTTTGCATACGCCAAAATATTCGTTATGACAGTTGGCCCATTTCCTGTTGGTACCACTGTTGTCTTTAATTTGCTTTTTTGACGTGATTGTCTTGGCGGCGCTGCATGTCGCAGTGTTCCGGCAGTTTTCAGTTAACTCTCGTCCGGCCGGCAAAACGCAATTCTGGTCGGACAAGGAAATCAAGTCTTCATTAAAAATAAATGCGAATTGTTGATTGTTGAAGTTGTTAATCTACATCCTTCCTCCATGCGTGTGATAGTTTGACAACGTGACTAATTTGAGATTCATGTTTATTTTAGTTGAAGGTGTACAGGTATGGTTAATTGTACATCTATTCTTCTGTATATCTATCACTGGTGCAAGGCTCATCTTCAGGGTGGGATCATATGGAGCTGGTGTCTCTAGATAGCTTAGCTATCTGTTCATGTTAGATGGAATGAAATATAAAGTCCATTAAGGTTTCATTACGGCTCGGTAGAATACAATTTTTTTTGTCAATTATAAAACTAGTATTTGAAAAATAAATGTACTTATCTTGTCTATTTTTATATATCACATTGGATTTTGTATCCTTTAGCTATCAGATGATACATAAAAAACTATTATTAGAAAATAGCAAAACAATATATCACGGCTACTGATTTCAACGGTAGAGGAATCTTACACGGCATATATCGGGTAGCAATGCGAACAGGTAAAGCTATTAATTGTGTAAACCTTGTCAAAATATTGCTTAGTTGATGATTGAAGTCTTGTGTGAGACGAAAATCTCCTCATGTTTCACTACTTGCTTATAAATTTAAATTTTAGGCTTGTATCAAAAATGAAAGCCTTTTACCAAGGACCATATTTAACACACCAAAATATTAGAGTAATTAAGTACACATGGGTCAACTCAAAAGTCATGAATTACAAAATAAACAAGAAATATATATATATATTACGAATGAATATAAGCAGTGACGCTAATAGAAGTAAGATAATGGATGGCAAAAATGCTGATAAAATCAATCTGTCGCTACAATCAATGTTTTTGTATCATGACATTACCTGATTATATTATACTCGTATATGTAAAATCAACAATATGTTAATTCAGTTCCTAGATGTTTTAATTTATATGTAGAAGTTACAATCAGAACAATTTGTTTTAACATTTCCCACTTACTTGCCAATGACTATAAACAAATCCATCGGGATTGGTCACGGGGAATATGTACCAATCAAAACTCTCAGCAATCTTCCGCAAAGCTGGATCCTTGCTCGTCAACAGTTCATTTGTAATATAAGTCAAAGTCGCTGGTGAGATCCACTCCCTGGCGTGGATCCCGCCTTCCAGAAAGACGCCTCTTCTTCCTGGTCCATAGGAGATCTTCACTCCTGTGATGATGCGCTTCTCGTAAGAGATTCCTCCTTCTATGACTTTGACTGTTCCAGGATATTGATGCTCCAAGTCACTGAGCCAGTCGTTGATGTCTGGCAGCTTGTAGTACTCGTCCCAAGTCATGCCACTACGAGCGTAGTTACCTACTTTTTGAGAGTCGATCTCCCTGTAATAACGTGTTTATTTTATTATCAAGTTTTCTTATTTGACTATTCATTGTTGTTTTAATTAAAATATGAATATCGAACCATTCTTACATAATAATTCCAATACTCACTGTTGTACGTCGTCTACAAATATCTCTGCCAACATTCCTGCCCTATTCATGATGTTCACGAAGGCCTCCTGATGGTCAGGTTTGACCATCACATCCACTGGTCTTCCGACGCCGTTCAGCTCACACCAGAAGTCCAGCTGGTGATCAGACTCCAGGTCCTTGAGCAACTGCTTCTGGAACTCGGTCGTCGGAGACATGCGGAAGACTTTGAAACCATCGCTTCTTTCCATGGCATGCCCTGAACGAGCCAACACTCCCAAGAATAACACTAGTAACAGTTTCATTTTTACCACATGAAATACTAAAAGAAAAGAATCATTTAAATGATGGTGTAACACATTAGAACAAATTATACATAGAATTTAGAGGTTTATAAATGACTCCGTAAAAATCAGTGATTTTTCATTATAATTCATTTTTTATTTGTTTTGAACCAATTTTATAGATCAATAACAACCAAACAATATTTATAATTATTTCACAATTTTTCGTTTAAAGAAATGTTTCTGTATCTTTGGGTTAAGCATTATGATTATCACTTATTTATTAATGTCTACTCAATAAAGCTGAAATATTCCTTGAAAATTGTGGAATAATTATGAATATTTTGTATAATTGATATTTGATTTAAAAATGTAAAAAAACTATTTAATTTTTTTTTTAACTTACCAAGATTTTTTCTGTACAATACAGTGAACTTGCTTATTAGAATATGATCAACATAAAGAAAACATAATGAAATCATTGATTATTATAAGATTATAAGCAATCTTATCAAATGTTTTTTCCAGATTTCTTACTGATTCAGTAATATGTAAACACATCTATCTGTCCATAATGTTAGTAAAAACCAATTACGATATTTTTGGTTGGAAACAAAAAAACGTATAGTAATTACAACTTTAGATTAATAATGTTAAGTAAATTCTTATAATATTCTGATTTTGATTGAGTTTGTATTTATTTTTTTCTTTATTTTTTTATACATTAAGCATCTAAGAAATAGTAATACTGGCATTTATTTAAGCTGCTTCTCATTAAATAGGCAAGTATTTGCAATAAATATTGTTTTTTTATTCTATTTTTGAAATTAAGCAAAAGGAAAGGAAGTGAAAAATGTATTCAATTCGGAACTCTGTGCACGTTTTAACAAACCTCATTTTGCGTGATTATTTCTTTTAAGATAAAAAAGCTATGTAGGTTAGTATTTTCACGCTATTTATCAGGCCCATTATACACAATGCGGGCACTTAGTAATAAACTGATGTAGTAATATTTTTTCTATAAAGTACCAATTTATGCTAAATATCAAAGTGTGCAATCGCATTTTTTACACTTTGAAATATATATTTTTTTAAATTAATTATTATATTTTAACAGTCTTAAAAAAATATATTCACCAATGTAAATTGAAGACTATGGATATTTTGAATTATTTATTAGAATATTTTTTTATTATTTCAATATTCTAATCCACTTCTATAGATCATTGACTATATTACAATATTATAAGCAATTAAATATACATATACTATACATAAAAATCCTTAAACGAGTCAATTCATTCAGAAAAAATATCGGCGGGAGCGGGATGCGAACCGCGGACCTTTGGAACCAACATTTTTGCCCAGGTAATTATACCGCTCGGCCACCAGCCGATTTCTTCCACCCGAGAAGACTCGTCTCTGAACCTCTATATAAGTTATCATCGTATGATAGATGTCGCTATAGTATATATTCAAAGTATGTATATTTTTATTTTTTATTATTCAATCAGAATGCATTTATTCACAAGCTTAATATTATTATTTCCGGCAGTCTATTTATTTTAGTAAGTACCACTCGGGTCTCCAACCGAAACTATAGATCGAATGGATGAGAATAACTTCTTGTAAGTACGACGCGCACGTTGCAATTAGTTATTTACCTGTGTTACTGATGAATAATTTACCTTCTTGATATTGTCTCAAGGTGACATTATCATATGGATATTTTTAATTATTTATTAGAATATTATTTTATTATTTCAATATTCTAATCCACTTCTATAGATCATTGACTATATTACAATATTATAAGCAATTAAATATACATATACTATACATAAAAATCCTTAAACGAGTCAATTCATTCATTCGAGCGGTATAATTACCTGGGCAAAAATGTTGGTTCCAAAGGTCCGCGGTTCGCATCCCGCTCCCGTCGATATTTTTTCTGAATGAATTGACTCGTTTAAGGATTTTTATGTATAGTACATGTTTATTTAATTGCTTAAATTGAAGACGATTAAGAAAAAGCGAAGTTATTTTCAAGTGTGCTGATTTGTTGTCAGAAATGAAATTTTGGAATTAATTTTGCATTTCATTTCACATATATTTGCCAGCTCAATGGTCAAAGTGTTTGTTTGGCAAGCCAAAGGCCTTGGGTTTGACCTCCGAGGGAGATTAAAAAAACAAAAGATTTTAATCGATTTTTGAGCTCCAAAATACCCCAGGTTGGTGTGAATTTGATTCCTCATCCGTAAAATGCCAGTCATAGCCTATTAGTTAAAATTGTTGGTAGACGAAAGTCATCCCTTGAAGACCACCCATTCATAGTAAATTCCTGTAAATAATAAGAATGATGCGTGAATGTCGGGCTGTAGTCTATGACGTTGGCGTACCATCACTCCATATGCAGCGCTTAACCATATGTAAAATGGTAAGCGTCATTGAATCCACAGATGAGACTTCAGCATCAATATCATTATCTGTCAGTTATCATATACAGAAGAAACTCTATGTGATTAAATAAAAAAATAAAAAAATACGACGCAAATTTTGGCTTGCAAAAATAATAATTGGTCAAAAAATTCAATTGACAAAAATTTAAATTGTGCTATGTTTCTATTTAACTATTTATTTATTTATTACAGCATACTTATTCATTACACAATGAAGATATCAGTAATTAAATATTAAAGCGTTCATTTGACTGTAAAACCAAACATTATATGTATTTTTCGGTTATCTAACTCGGATTACAAATACTTCATTTATTATATTATATATTTAAAAGTTAAGTCGAAAATATTTCGTATTATATTAAGTAGAATGTCAAAAATGATAATGGAGATATTCTATTTTTTAAGTGCGAGACAAAAAGACAAACATCAGAGTAAATTAATTATCTATTCAAAGAAATGTTATGAAATTGTAAGCAATTTTTTTTTTGCATTTTTTTATTTTTTGCCGTCGTGCAACATATCCTTTGCAAAATCGTCAAATCTGTCTTAATCTCCATACAATGTTCTGTTGGCTAGTGCTTTGAAATGTTGAGGCCTGAAGTAGCTTGGTGTGAATTTAAGATCTCTCAGCTTAAAGTAGCCCAGTTTCTCCGCCTCTTGGAACATGGCCACGATTGAGTCGACGACTTCCTCGCAATTGGGAATAATCTGCTCAGCTGGAAGAAGGAAACCAGAGTCTCCAGTGTCTCTCATCAGGTGATGACGAAGGGGATCTTGAATTTGGCTTTAACGTAGTCCATAGATAAACCAGTGGCCTCATCTGCACAAAAAACATCTTTTTTAATAGAATCGGGTTGTAAACATCATTATATTCAATGAATTGTATTGATTTTGATAAATAACAGCAAAATTTTTATCCATGTAATTGTTTTGTTAAAAAAAAAACTTTGGAACATGAAAAACGTATAGGTGTACCGGAAACGAATGTCGTTTTTTTTTGTTATCGCTTTTGAGTGGTAAGTTGTGCTTCGGCAGTCAATTTTTTACAACGTGTTCTATGTTGTTTCTCTAACTACGCATACCTGGAGTGTACTAGGACTTTGAAACAAAAAAATTACAACCCTATATACAATGGAGAGCTGTGTACCGAATGAGGAATTTATTCGAAATATTATACTTTAACTTCAGTCCTATGGAACCCTATCTGAAAACCAGTAGATGGTTGACAAGTGACCATTCAAACGAGTCTCTTTTAAAAAGCAGCTTATGAAATACTAAATCTTTATAATTTCGGAAAGCATTTTACTCAAATTCTTTTTTTTTTGTGGACTGCCAACGAATGGTAATTTGTCACATATATCTCCATATACGAAGTAACTTGTATGCTTCACATACAATTTACATACCCTTATCCAGTAACTTAAGCTCAATGCACTCTTTATATATGATAATGATATCAGCTTGATATAGCTCTTTTAGGTTGATGCCGTAAAGCATCGAAAAACGATCTCTTGTCTCTTATTTTTGTTCGCTCGCCTGACATGCATACCTAATAATAAGGTTAATTTTAATTTTATACAAAATTACACGGCGTTTGTATACGCCATTTTATTTGTTATGACAGTTGCTGCATTTCATGTTGGTTCAACTGTCATCTTCAATTTAGTTTTTTGGCGTGATTGTCTTTAAGTGTCTGTTAACCGGTATTGCGTTTCACCGGCCGGACGAGGAAATAAAGTCACGTGAATTTTGCTTGAAAAACAACTTCTTTGTGTTGTTAATCTTCTCTTGCATCCTTCCTCCACGCGGCCACGTGACGAACCCGCGAATTGTCGTATTTTTAAAGACATGGGATGTCAATACATATAGTTTTGTTTTATTAAATTACTAACATCTATCCTAATTTTTTGATCTGATGATGTAATAGTAAACGGATTAACAGAAAAGTGGAGATAATTAGTTACATCTTTCCCACTACCAACGATTGGTCCATTCAAATAAATATCTCTAAACATAACTGCAACGTAAAATATAAGCTGTATATACAATATTATAAAAAAATTAAATGAACATCAAATAATACTTACAAATAGCTTCAGCACTATTCCCAATTTTGTATTTGGTTCCGTATCGTTTTTCTAAAGCCTCAGCTCCTTTTTTGCTTATATGAAACTGAAAAAAATCATCAAACAAATATACATTTTTTCATGCATAACTGTTTTTTTTTCATGTATGATTATTTAATTTGTTTCAATTTTTAATTTCTTTTCCTTTAAATGATATTACAAAATATACCATTTTAATTTGTTATTGAAGTACTAAAGTAAGTGTGATGATGTAAATGTATTGACACATTTAGTGTCAATGACCTCACACTCAGAACAAGTGTCGGATACGCAGCGCAAATAGTTAAGATTTGTCACAACAAAAACCATGTCATAAGTATATCATGGTTGACACACAAAATCAAACATCCAACATTTCGTATCCGTCCACACCAGCACTGAATCTGAAGCAATATTACATACACTAAATATGTCAATATCTTCACTCAAGTTGGTTTCAACCACTGTTCAACTGGGATTCTTTCGTCTTACACGTATCCAAGGTTGAACGATGGTCTTTTCAGGCCACTCTTCAGGCTACATGAAATAATTATATTATAAAAGACAAAATAAATACAATAATGTATATTTTCACTTCGAGAAGAATATTGTTTCCAAGATGGAATGTAATAATACTACGAAAACAACGATTTCATTGACTTACTACAAAATCGACAAGAAGAAATAACCATAAAGTATTAAATTACACATGAATCTTACTATATCGTCGTAGTTGTCAAGGTGATCCTTGGTGTGTCCATATGGTAACAGAATGAGCTGAGAGTAAGAATGGAAGGCCAGGTATGCGTCAAGTCTTGGAGCTACAGAGCTGACAAATCTGGAATAGCTGAGGGCTTCTATCTCCGAAAAAGGCTCTGGTCCTCCATAGGAATCTGAACAAGTATTGTTACTCGTACCCTCGGCTACAAGAAATCAAACAGATTAGTAATTTTCTTTTAAAATCCAATCCCAATTCTCACTCGCAACACATAAAAATATAAAACCACACAATTTTTTTGGGAGTAATATATTTGTAATATTTTTCTTACTAAGCAAATCATTTTTTTATATGAACACATACAGGAGAATACCGACAGATGGTGATAGTAATTCTGAAGTCTCATCTATGGAATTCTATGACACTTACCATGGTGCACATGGCTAAGCGCTGCATGTAGAGTGTTGATCCGCTAAAGTCATAGACTACAGCCCGAGATTCACGCATCATCCTTATTATTACAGGAATTTACTATGAATGGGTTTTCTTCACGGGATAACTTTCGTTTACAATTTATTTGAATAAATTGGCTATTACTGACATTTTACGGGTGAGGAATCAAATTCACACCGACCGGGGGGTACTTTAGAGCTCAGAAATCGATTAAAAAACCTTTTTTTTTATCTCTGTCGGGGATCGAACTCATGACCTTTGGCTTGCAAAAAAAACGCTTTGACCATTGAGTTATATCCGCCGGCAAGAGATTTATGAACAGCTAATTATTGAACAATTGACACAACCACAAAATTATATATAGAGAAAATCTTATTTTAGTTTGACCTTGCAAATAAATATGCATAGCTTTATAACGAGTGTCATCTATGATAATTCATACAAAACGTAAAATATTCGATATTATAGAGTAATTGACTGGATAGGGATAAAATATCTGCAGCTAATTGATAAAATAAATGTATATGTGTATCAATATAAAAAAAATCTATTATTCGGAAATAAAACGACAGTAATTAACATAATAAAAAATATTAAAACAGTACCTCCCCAATAGTATTCAAAATTCCTATTGATATCTGCTCCTATGCAAGGTGGATAGGACTTGGTAGTTTTTCGCCACATTCTGAACTAAAACAGTGTTTCAGGTTAATTAAGTACCAAAAAAAAACAATAATCACCACCAAACGGTGATAAGAAGAAACTTTATAAAATAATAATTTAATGATTTCTTTCCATTTTTGAGACAACTCCAGTGCTGTTTGTAATGAGGGATGGCCACCAACGTCATCAGACTTCAACTGGACTAAACTTTATTGGCCTCACACCCGCATCACACCGGAGGACAGTTAAGTCTCCTTGACGATGCGCTCATTTCAGATTAAGATGAGTTAACAACTGATAAGTCCAGTGGGAGACCCCTCTCAACTATTGTGGCCACTGCACAGAAGTGCTAAAAGAAAGAACTCGTGAAAGAGATTAGAATCGCATTCACGGGTTGTAAAGAGATGGAGATGGATGATAAATTCTCTCAATAAAGAAAATACGAGCAAAGATTGCACATGCATGGATTTTTATTTAGTTGCCACAAAGTCTGCATGACCGATAGGGCCGAGGCTATTTCCTTGAATTGCATCGAAAAGGATACATCTTTCTAACAAGAGGAACTGACAGTCTCAGAGAATGTGTTCTGAGGTCTGGAAGGGTGCGCCACAGGGGCAACTAGGGTTTGAAACTAAATTAAATGAGTAAAATCTGTCATTAAAAGCAACGTGCCCAGTCATTAGTAAGGTAGACCAGTGATCAGGGCTTATCCATTTAGCAGTTAGTCTGAAGTGAATGTCTGGGAAGAACAGAAAGGTAGTTCTACCTTTGGTGGAAAATAACCAACGTTTTTTCCATGCGGCTGTAAGGGCATCAGCACAAAGATTTTTTATAGGTTTGGGAGTAACGCTCGGCTGGAGTACGATGTCTCCAATCTTAGACGCACAACCGCGACGCAGGTTATATCACACTTCAGCTAGAAATTCAGTCCAAGATCTTTCAAAACTCTTCCAAAATGTGCTGAAACCTCTCAAATGACTAATCTGCTTCCATACAAAAGTACCTGTAATTATATTCCATATCCATTCCCCTAACTGAAACCATCAAAAACTCCAAAGCTCTGCAATGGTCCTTGCCTATTTCCATAATATAAACTATAAGTACAGTTTTTGGTGGTCTTCAAAAATAACGAGAGCCTGAAGGCATCAAGGCAGATATCGTAATATTACAGACCAGTATTCGCATTTCGTCTGTTTTTAAGAGACCCACTTTGAATAAGTCAGTGTTTTTACAGATCGATTTTCTTCTAACACCAATTGAATAATATAAAAGTATACTTGCATAATCATGTGACATGACGTATCCATCTGGATTCAAGACGGGCACAACGTACCAGTCAAAGCTTTCGGCGATTTTCCTCAACGCTGGATCTTTACTGAAGAGCAGCTCATTGGCGATGTATGTCACGGTTGCTGGAGAGATCCATTCTCTGGCGTGAATGCCTCCCTCCAAGAACACTGCTCGTCTTCCGCTTCCAAAGGATATCTTCAAGCCCTTGATGATGCGACCTTCGTTGGTCGTGCCGACGGTGAGAATTTCCACCTTGTCATCAGGCAGGGTGTCCATCCACCCGTAGATGTCGTGCAGAGACCCATAGCTTTTCCAGTCAAATTTGTTGTTTATGTTTTTGTTCTTTCGATATTCTTTCAATAACCTATGAAAAAGTAATTTATCAAAACATTTTATTGTAGTCTTTTGGTCTTTTAGGGTAGTTATCTTTATTCGTAAGCGTACGTCGTACCGGTGGAAGTCTAGTCTGAAGCTGAACGTGACTTTTTTTTATTTATGTAAGCACATACGGGAGAATACCGACAGATGGTGATAGTAATTTTTGAAGTTTCATCTGTGATTTAACTGTCATTTTACGGGTGATGGATCAAATTCACACCAACCGGAGGTATTTTAGAGCTCATAAATTGATTAAAAATCCTTTTTATTTTAATCGCCGTCGGGGATCGAACCACTACCTTTGGTTTGCAAAGCAAATGGTTTACCATCGAGCTATGACCGCCGGCTAAACTGCTTATAATCAAAAGATTTTAAAAGATCGAGTAATTAGCTCAATGCTTCCGATGCCTGGATCATTCAATCCTAAGAGCTCAACCCGACCATAGAGATCGTGTGAGGGATAGATGGATGTGTTGTTAGAAAGGAAATGAGTATGTTGGAAAACAGTTTGGGAATGGGAGAACACTCCCTGGGGCAATATGGGATACCAGGCAGCGATTGTAACTTACTGGTTGTATAAGCCTATTGTTGATAATGCGTAAAACGACATATTAACGCGATGGATCGGTATATTTATTGCTCTCAATCTACTCCCTAACTGGGACATATGCCCGTCATAAGCTGCTGCCATATATCTCTGTCAGTCGCAATGATCTTCGTTTCAACCCTTGTGATGAGACGGTGTATTTACAAAGGTATAAAAAATTTGTATTTTTGTTACATTTTTTTATTGGATATCAAATCTGGTTAAATCCACAATGTGTACAAAAATAAATTAGTGCTTAAAATAAAAAATTAAATATTTTGTCGAAATAATAATGGGAGTTATATTATAAATGGCAATCCATTAATCGGCCTATTTTTTGGTATCGGTATAGTAAAAAAATCACTGCTCAGCCAGGCCATGTGTCCTGTCTGGTGAATACGGCGGGTGGGGAAGGATTTCATAGCCTAGGGTTTTAGCTTTTAGGTAAAAAATATGTCAGCCCGATCGGATACATACTTGCCGAATTATGAGTTTCAATACAAAACGCTCATTTTTAATACACACTACAACTACGCAACAATAAAAATTCTACAATCTCTTGAGAGAAGAAAATTGTTTAATTTGTAAAAAAGTTTATTTAATAAATCCTATTGAGATTGATAACAATCAAATAAAACGATATTTAAGTTGCGTTTTGTAAGTTACATAACAAGGTGAGTATATTTTTAATGGAATCAATAAAATAAAAAAATAAAATGGTTTAACTTACCTTTTGACGTGATTATTCAGCACTTTATATTGTATTTGATGACGATTAATTAAGCGCAGGAATTTTAATTGGTCTTTAGGCATTACCAGGACATCAACTGGAATATCCAGTTTGTTAGGAACGGTCCAAAAATCCAAATCATGGTTTCCTTTGCTCAACTTCAAGAGAACATTGTTCTGCTTTACCGTTTTAGGACGGAGACGAAAAACATGATAGCCTTCGTAATCGTATTGAGTTCCGTAAACAACAACCGCACATGACACCAAAATCATCAATGATGACACACGCATCATGTTATTAAAATCACAGTCACTAATAACTTGAAAATATTTGTTTTCAATATGTATTTCACTTTCTTAAAGAATACTTTCGTTTAAAGCAATATGCAAGTAATAATATATAATTTGTGTGACTGTAAAATAACTGTAAAATTGTACAACTATAAAATTTATTGCTTGCAATTTATTGTTTCGATAAAAAAATAATTGAAATATACAAGATATGGATTTTTACTGACAATATTATAATGTACCACAAAAATATAAACTTGGTATTTCAACGATAAGCAACGTCTTCTTCTATGTAAAGGACAAATCCGCCCTACCGACAGTCACCATTGAATTGAAGCCTCAAAATACTTTCTAAGCTTGATTGACTTAGTTCAAAGAAGAGCTATACTTTTTATAAACAATGACACTCTAACATCTAACTTGCAATCAATGAAACACAGGCGTAAGATTGGTTCACTTAGTGTATTCTACCGTTATTACCACGGTCGCTACTCTTCAGATTTATAAGAACTAATTCCTCCTGCACCCACCCATAACCGAAAAACTCATCTTACACTTTCCGTACATCCATGCACAGTCAATGTGTGTCGACTAAAAATTGGCAGTTTCCAAAGTTCCTTCCTTAATGCCAACGCTTTAGAATGATCATTCAGCGTCTGTGTATCCTCCTTCCTACAACCTGGATCTCTTCAAGAAACAGATAAATATACACTTGCAATCTCCCCAACCCACACACAAACACGAACACAACACACGTTTCCCGAATGCAGCTTTCAGCCTTACAGGCTGAGCGTCATAGAGTATTCCTGCATGCGATTACATAAAAATTGTATCATTCTAATACCCCTTTGTTATTTATTTCATATTTGAACTCGAACGTAAAATCTTTCACATTTAGAATATATATACATGAGAATGTGTTTTTTTTCTTATATGTTTTAATTGTTTTGTAAAATAAAGAGTATAAACCAATTAATTGAATATTATTCAAACAACGAATATTAAAATTTATGATCTATAATACAAGCTGTACTTAACGCAAATGAAGTATTAGTACATAAGTTGGTTTTATACTCATATTGTTATCTCATTGTTTTCAAAGAATTCTATACATTTACGTCAGAATAACGATCATTTTCACATAAAAAATAATACTCATATTTATTGCCACATGTGGGTTCAATAAATGCACCTTAATTGATACGACCTTTAAAATTGCAGGTTAAGCAAAACACAATAATGGATTTATTTAATTCGATACGAAAAAGATACTTGAAAATAGTTTTATGAAGTAAGCGTGTGAAAGACAGCACAACTAGCTAAAACATGCTTTAAGACGTTCAGTCAAGACAGCTAGACATTACGTGTTGAAAATGTGTGTTTTGTTTATGGGAGGGTAGTTATCTTTTGTCTCTTATTTATATTCGCTCGCCTGACATGCATATCTAATAATGTTTGTTTTATTTATATAATAATAGTTCCTTGCATACGTCATTTCATTTATTATGACAGTTGCTCTATTTCGTGTTGGCCCAACTGTCATTTTTAATTCGCTTTTCTGACGCGACTTTTGGCAGCTCTAGATGTCAGAGCGTGCTGTCAGTTGGAGCTCGCTCGCGACCGTTATGGGAACGCCTAATGGCATTCGTCATAACGGGTGGACGAAAAAGCTGTGTTTGAGAAATAAACGCGAATTGTGAAACGAAAACAAGTTCTTTGTATTGTCAATCTGCTCCTGCATCCTGCCGCTCAGTAATTCGATAACCAACTTAGAGAGGAGGATATGACAAATATGTACTGCAAAAGCATTCCTGAACTTGCCTATGCCATTTAGGAAAAGTGTACAGTTCTTCGATGGGACACATTAACCGTGTTAGGATGTTTAACATGTGTGATAAGAGTCTATCAATTGTTGATAAGTACACGAGTAATGTACATTAATGTTGTATGTTTTAAACTATCAATTTTATATTATAATTCTAGGTTATAAAAATATGTCCATAATCAAAATATATAATTATCATAACAGCTCTCCCTTCAGAAGATATGCCGAGTACATTATATGTATAGTTCCAGACAAGAATTCAGGACGGCGATAGTCCGGAGAACTGATGATTTAACTTTTGCTTTCTTGCTGTACATTACCTAGTTAGGTCCACTTTCATTTCTTAAGCGACTATAGTATTGAAAGTCTTATCAATTCTTCACTTTATAGTAGCTTACAGATTGAAACCATCGTACTCTAAACATTATACGCAGGCATTATTTTTCGAAACTATTTTTTTATTTATTGTATAAACGGCATTAAATGTCTTATGAGAATAACAAAAAGTGTGATACCAAGATATGTAGTCCTAGTGAATGAATAAGAAATATAAATAATATCAAAACTCTGCTTTTATTTATATTTAAATACGTTATCAAATATATACAATACATAAAACTAAAAAATAAGGAGCATTGAATAAATCATTGTTCATCTTCATCCCAGGGTAAAATACCCTCTCTTCTCTGCCTCCTCGAACATGGCGACGATAGAGTCCATAACCTCCAAGTTGTTGGGCAGGATCTGGTTAGCAGGCAGCAGGAAGCCATCCTTGCCCTTATCACGAAGCTCATAGACAAAGACTATCGGAGTCTTAAAGGTCTGCTTCACCCAGTCGATGCTGCCACCACTAGCAGGATCTGTAGAAGAAAATGGACTCATAAGAAACCAAAATCATCATCATCATCATCATGGGGACCCGGTAATGGACGCACGCAAGAAAGCTAATTGTTCGAGAGTGACTGAAAGCCTTCCCGTGATTCTAGGGTGCATCATTTGGATATCAAATAGACTTCAGTCTAAGACTGCGAAATTAGTATGCTACTGCGTGTCTCAAATTGCCTTCTCTGGTAACCCGTTGCTAGCGACAAAGTACGTGGTAATTAATAAGTAAATGGTAAGGTTAGGAAATGGATTCTGCAGAATTGCAGACATCAGTTAAGAGTCATGGCCGCTCCCTTAACTGGAGAATATGGACATCACGAGTTGCTGCCATAAAGCCCTGTCCTCGCCTAATCCCTGCCTCCCACCTTTCTGCTGAATACAAGAGTTTGCCTCAGTTGCTTACCAATCCAATAAGTCATATATGTCTGGTGATCCCAAGGTGCCTGAACACTGCCTATCATTCCATATCCCTACCAAACAGTGTTCTCCCACTCACAACTTCGCTTCCCACACAAACTCCCCCCTAATCTATCCATTCCGAAAATTCCAATATAACCGGGGTGAGCCGCTTTTTAGGTGTGAATGGTCCAGGTCTCGGGAGTATTGGGTTAACTACTCGAAGTCCTTTAAAAAAATATTCCAAACGACTAAATAATCAAGCATTTTGAGCAATTTGTTGAACGTAACGATTTCCTAGTAAAATATCTATATTTCCTAATAATAATTTATCTTAAGCATTTAAAAAGATCTGTATATTGTCATATCATTATTAGTGGGCGATACGGGCTTCCGTGGTGGGCGGTGGACGTTGGTCAAATCTCCTACATACCTTCTAGAATTTTTTCCACCCATAAACTGAATTGAAATATAGCGAGGTTGGTGGGCGGTAGGGAAATTTTACCATGAAAAATAGGCAAAAGTGGGCGGTACGCATAAAAAAGTTGACGATCCCTGCTCTAACCGGAAACTATGGTCGTCACGAACTGTCAACATAAAGATTTGTCAATCGTCGCGATCCTCAACTCATCAATTTCGGCGTGATTTGCGAATCTGTATTTCGAATCCGCCGTTTACTTTTCTACGATTAATAAAAGTGTCATATGAGATTTTTTTGCTTTGAATACAAATTATATTGTCAATTATAAAACTAGTATTTGAAGCATAAATGTACTTATCTGGTCTATTTTCATATATCACATTGGTTCTTGTATTATTTAGCTATCAGATGATGCATAAAAAACTGTTCTAAGAAAGTAGCAAAACGATATATCACATCAACCGACGTCAACGGCCGGGGAATCTTGTGACGGCATATACCGACAACGATGCGAAAGGCTTAAATATTTCCTAATTAATTTACACAGCAAAATGAAAGCAATATTTAACATAAAAATATACGAACTATAAAAAATTAATCACTTTTTGTTGTTGTCAGTTAATTCTAGTACATTTTTAAAAATGTTGTATAAAAATAAACTGAAACGTCAGTTTTTGACGCACAAGTGAAATATGAGGTTTCGCTTCAATAGAAGTGATATGTGAATTTTCCATTCTTGTTGTGCTTAATCGTGCGTCATGTTTTCATGCAAAAAAAATGTTTATTTTTCGTCGAAAATTTATTTTCGAACTGACGACAAACGAAAACAAATACATCGCCGGACAAAACGTTTACTCTATTTGATTAATGCATTCGAATTCGCTTGAATATTCATAAATACAAATTTTCCGCATATTTAATATATGTACTCACAGATAGTTTCAGCAATGTTGCCAACTTCGTACTTTGTTCCGTATCGCTTAGCGAGGGCTTCGATTGCTTTTTTTCCGATGGCAAGCTGAAATAAAAAAGAATGTTTTTAAAATACCATGAATACCTAGAGTTAGAATGCGCTCATTTTTAATCTAGGTACTCGTACATCGAAATTGAAGCTATTTTAATGAAGGAAATGACGCAGGAGCAAAATAATTCCTGTGTTTTATTGGAAAATGTACAGTTTATAACAGAAATTTACTATTTTGAGTACACTTATTTTTAAATAGTTTTTGCTCCTCATTCTATAGTATTTATATTTTTTTATAAATATAAACACCTACAGGAGAATACCGGCAGATGGTGGTAGTGATCCTGAGATCTCATCTGTGGATTTTATGGCATTTACTATGCTTCATATGGCTAAGTGCTGCGTGGAGTGTTGATCCGTTGACTTCATAGACTACAGCCCGATATTCACGCATCATCCAATTATTGCAGGAATTCACTATGAATGGGTGGTGTTTACTGGAAGTCATTCGTCTACCACTAATTTCGATTAATGAGCTATGACATTAATGAGCTATGACAATATATCAAATTCACACCAACCAGGATTATATTAGAACTCAGAAATCGATTTTTTTTAATATTTTTATCTCCGTCGGGGATTGAACATACGACTTTCAATTAGGAAAGCAAACGCATTAACGATTAAGCTTTACCCGCTGGCATTTGAAGAATGATAAATTTTAAAATTTACTCTTATTAAAATTGATAAATTGACAAATCTAATTGATTAAATAACTTATTAGGTTTTCACGGCCTGATTTGATATTGTGGCTTTTGGGATTAGCTGTGTGTAGCGAATTTCTTTTAACCAATATTTCGACCGCCATTGCAGGGATCTTCTTCAGGATTGATGATTTAGTTGTGATTTAGTTGTGAGTTTGTGTCAGATTTTTTTTTACGAGCGTTATTGATATCTCCATGGCAAGTTGCCATGGAGATATCAAGATATTATGGAATAAGTATTTATATAGAGTCAGGTTTTAGTTAACTTATAAAAATATAATTAAGAATGTCGGATGAGGCGTTTTTTATGCTACAAATATTTGAAGACCTATTAATTAGGATCACTCTAGTGAGTACAAATCTATGTTATTGAAAATAATAAAGTACAATTAGATTATAATAAATATAGTTGCATTACTCACAGTATCATCATAGTTATCCAGATGGTCAACAGTGTGTCCATAAGGCATCATGAGTAACTGAGAATATGCGTGGAAGTCCAGGTACACGTCAAGGCTGGAGCCGATGGTGGAGATGAAGGCTGACAAGGTAGAAGTGCTAGTCTCCGAGAAGGGCTTGGGTCCTCCATAAGTGTCGGAGCAAGCGCTGCTGCTGGATCCCTGTTCTGAAATTTAAAGTCAATCCATGTTTTAATAATTATAAACAACATACTGTGTCTGTTCACTGTTGAACTTAGGCCTCCTGCCTGAGCCTCCATCATTCTCGATCCTCCACCAGTCATTTGCGTGCATTGTCTCTTCGACAGATTTATTCTGCCTATTGTAATTTGAGTGTGCCTATTCATTAAGTGGCCTCAACTTTCGAATTTAATATTTTAGAGACACTCCGAGCGTGAATCTCTCCGTGACACGTTGGGTGACTTATATTTTATGGGTGACACCTCCTGTTAGATTCCACATATCTGCGCCATAAGTAAATATTGAAAGGATGCATTGTTTAATCAAAACAAGCTTTAGATTTAAGATATTGCGAAATTTTCGCATTAAAAATGTACTTTAGTTACCAAATGCTGCCCATATTAGTAGTATACGCCTATCTATCTATCTTCTAAAATGAAATCGGGCGTGAAATTAATAATAATTGTAGTATATTTTTTCGAAGACATCTTTTCTCATAATAAAATGTATTTAAAGTGACGAGGCATAACTGCCGAAAAGACAACGATCATGTGGCAGAAAACTGTTAGAATTATGCCTAAAAACTATCAAATGGAGTGATGCATAACATGAATTTATGCCATAAGAAATTCGCACCCAAATTCTGTCACATTACTCCAATACTACACCGACTGCACTGGTTGAGAGTTTCGGCTAGAATCCAGTATAAATTATGCCTCTTAGCTTACAAGGCACTCAACGGAACTGCACCGGGCTATCTGACAGAACTTATTAAGCCTTCAGAAATAAGCGCGCGTGGAGAGACACTCAGATCGGCTAGAGCAAATAGAAGCACCCTGCAGCTGACGGGAGGTAGTCCTAGCACGGTCTTTGGCAATCGGGCTTTCAGCTACGCTGCGCCAATGGCCTGGAACTCACTACCGGAAAGCATAAGAGATCTTAAAGCGGAGGCATCCTTCAGAAGCAGACTCAAGACCCACCTTTTTACTCAGAGAGGCAAAGAAGCGCTTTTGGAATGATCATTCGGTCATAAAAGAGCGCTATACAAATACTAATATAATAATAATAATAAGAAGAATTGGAGGAAAATTAATAATTTGATTTTTCACTGCAAGAGTATAACTTTATTATAAAATATATTGAATATAGGTTCTTACCCATCCAATGAGCATCCCAGTTCCTGTTGGGATCAGCTCCTGAGCACAGACCATAAGGAGTCCTTGTCTTCCTCCAGAGACGATTCTGCAAATAAAATAATAATATTAATAAATATATTTTTGTGTGATTTCGACATTGATTTTGTAATCTTAGTTTGACTTTGAATCTAAGTATTTCTTCGAAAATAGAAAAAATGTTAAACCTATAGAGGGTGACGAATTTGGTTAGTCCGTGGAACTAATATCGACAGTTGTCTATTATTCTTTATCCCCTTCAGTCATTTTTCTCCTTTCTCAACCTGCTTCCTACGTATACTTCTTACATGATTAAGTACCATAATCTTCATTTTACACAAGTGTCTATTTTGTATTTTATAATTTGCATTTACAATATGTATAATTCTACGAGTACAACGATGTATTGCATCCTATTAATATCACCACCAGTTGTGTCATTTTCTTCAAAAAAAAGAAACGACGAACCTCTTGCATCGAAATTTTTAAGAATTGAAAACTTTGAAACAAACATCTTGGCCCTAATAGTTGGGAATTAAGTTTGGGGTCGACAATCCACTACGAGTTGCAGCTCTACAGAATAGAATGAAACAAAAACTTATCAAGAATAACCTTTAACATGCAGAGTAGCATATTTTTATGAAACAGAAAATTATAGTGAATACGTGTTACAGCATAAAAACTGAAGATGGCTAGAGATTTAAGAAGAAAATATATATCAAACTTACGTTTGTGTGGGTGTAGACGAAGCCATCAGGGTTGGTCACGGGGAACACGTACCAATCAAAGCTCTCGGCGATTTTCCTCACAGCGGGGTCAGTACTGGTCAGCAGTTCGTTGGTGATGTACGTGATGGTAGCCGGGGAGATCCATTCCCTGGCGTGGATACCTCCTTCGAGGAACACGGCTCTTTTTCCAGCCTTGAACGAGATCTTGATGCCCTTGATCTGGCGCTTCTCGTAGGTGCTTCCTCCAATAATGACGGAGACCTTTCCAGGGTTTGCTGCTGCCAGATCGTCCAACCAAGCGTTGATGTCTTCCAGGGTGTAGTAGCTGGTCCAGGTCATGCCAGCGCGAGCGTAATTGCCGATGTTCTGAGAATCGATTTTCCTGAAAAAGTTGAATAAACATTAATTTTAAAAATCATCATCGACACCATTTGCGCTCCACTAACTGAAGCATATACTCATCGCAAACTATAACTACAAATCTCTGTCAGCAAACATGGTCCTCGTCACATCCTGTGTATAGTTTCCGGTGGATTTTCAGAACGGCGTGGCTAATAGCTGATCATTTTACATTTAATTTAGTTATGCGTTTTTTCAATCATATTTTTTTAATCTATGGAAAAAATTTCAATGTAATATTATTTAGTATTCAAAAGTAGAATATATTTAATTACATGATTTTGATCTTAATTTTGTTTTCAATTGTATGATAAAACAGACTTATTATTTTATGTTTGACAATCCGAAAACTTTTAAATTAACAAATTTAAATTAGTGTAATTAATTTATTTTGAAAAGGAGATACAACTTACAAATTAAATTGGTCACTTAAATTTCTAATCGTTTTCTTATCATCTTTATCAAAGGGAACACATTCCATTACTTGTATTGTATTGAATAATATCATTAAGTCAATCTTCTTGCTTGTTTATTAATACATTGATTAGCAAACTAGACTAGATTGATGTAATCTAACAGTGGGAAATTCCAGTTACTTTTTATGCGTGTTTCAAAAGACCTATAATATAAAATAATAGTAAATTCCGTGACGATTTAATAAGGTAACTAAGAAATCTGCTAAGCAGAACAAATCGTATAAAAGATATTAAGTAGTTTGCTTATATTTTAAGACGTCAAAGAATGGGGCTCATTGCGTTCCTAGAGCCCATAAATTATGAATATGCAACAAGTAATCCTACGTTGTTAATAGGTAATATTTCAGTTGAAAATCTCAAACAGTTAACGAAAATTATAATTTAAAAATTCCTTCTTCAAATATGATTTGAAAATGGTCTCCAGGGAGGCCGAATCAAACTAAATATTTTTAATTTGTTAATTTTTAAATTAAAATTAATTTGAAATTATAATTATGCAGTTTTACCAAGTATTGTATGTATTGTATAAGATCACCTTAATGTTAGTTAACGAAAACATATTTCTTGCGGTAGTATTAGGCCTAAAACGCTTGGAAAAATTTTGGAAATATCTACCACATTTCCACCAAGTATTGCATAATATCAATTTTATATCCAGAGAAAATTATATTTTATTGATTCATTTTATTTTTATTCTAAATGCACATACACCCGTCCTCTATTATGCGACTACTTTTCTAAGAGATTTCGCTTTAACGTGTTTTTTTTTAACAACTCCGTTACATTATAACTTGATTTATTTTACACTTTTTTGTGCTATATTTTGATTGTTGAGACCGCTTCATTAAATTGTATAAACATGAGTTTTATTACGCCTTAATTTTTTGAACCAATAATCGCGTAAAAAGAGGGGTTGGACTCGTATTTTGATAAGAGCATCAGTACTCATTATTTTATCGATCAAATACGATAATATCAAGGAAACAGAACGCTATAGCTTTGTTTTACAAACATATTGTACAAGGATAGTTCTTAAGATTTTGTTTACTTACTGTTGGACATCATCGATGAACACTTCAGTGTCAAGTCCCACATTATTCATTTTGTCAACGAAGCTCTGGTGTTCTTCAGGCCTGACGAGTACGTCCACGGGCTGGTTGGGTCTGACTCCTGCCCAGAAGTCCAGTTCTTCATCAGTTTCCATCTTGCTGAGGAGCTCTTTTTGCACCTGTGTGGTGGGATAGACCCTGAGGACCTTGGTCCCGTCGAATCGGGCATTTGTGACGGCGGCGGATGCGCATAACGCTCCGAAGAGCAGCAGACAAATAGTCTTCATCCTACACAAAAAAAAATAGCATTTACGTATATCATTTCGCAGTCATTGCGAATTACCAAAGAAGGCAATTCAAGACTCGCTGTAGTATACTAACTTCGCAGGCTTAGACTGAGGTCTATTTGACATCCAACTGATCTAGTAACGAGTCCCCATTTGGGTCTCCAAAAACAGGACGGGACAGGGAGGGTTTTCACCAAGCGAGTCGTTGCGAATAATGTAAACCAACGACAATTGATTTTATTTTCTTTACATATCCGTTCTATATCTTTAAATTATGGTCACCACAAATTGTTGCCACTCTGTTCTGTTAGTTGCCACTGTTAACATTCGTCCATTCTGTTTATCTTCGTTCTTAGATACTTCGGCCTACAAAAGTCCACCTAGGAGCATTTATTAGTCGTTACGTTTTCTTGTCCTCCCAGGACAAGAACTCTAGGACTTGAAGAAATGCAACTGAAGCAATTGAGGAATATTTTGAGTGACGACTTAACCAGTGGTACGTAGTTAGCAATAGTAGGTGGTGACCAATCCAAGTTTTGTTAAATGTTACTTTACTTCGGTCATCTTACGAGAACAGAACCGGGCTTACAACGTGGTATTGTCGTCGGACTATTGGTCCAGTGTTTTATCACGTTGAGTAACTTTTTTTTTATGTAAGCACATACAGGAGTATACCGACAGATGGCGATTGTAATTCAAAAGTCTCATCTGCTGAATTCTATGACGCTTACCATAGTGCATATGACCAAGCGCCGCATGTGGAGTGTTGATCCGACAACGTCGTAGACTACATCCCGAGATTCACGCATCATTTTTATTATTACAGGAATTTACTATGAACGTGTGGTCATCACGGGACGACTTTCGTCTACCACCAATTTTAATAAATAGGCTATGAGTGGCATTTTACGGGTGAGGGATTAAATTCACACCTATTTTAGAGCTCAGAAATTGATTAAAAATCCTTTTTTTTTAATATCCGTCGGGGATCGAACCCACGACCTTTGGCTTGCAAAGCAAACGCTTCGACTATTAAACTATACCCGCTAGCATTAATGAAGTAAGGACAGTTGTAGACGACCAGTCAGCCTCGACTGTTCGAACCGCTCTACGGGCGGTGGGTGCGGGTCCTTGTCTTCTCGACTCAGGTCCCGGACAGCTGGTTGTAAGGCAGCTGTTGTTCCGCTCTGCTGGCCGGCACAAAGTCTGCTACCTCAAAGCAGGTTATCCGTCCAGCGCTGAGAGCCGGAAGCGTCGAGAAGTCCAGAGGTCCAGGGAAGGAGAGAGTAAAACTCGAAAGTATTTTCAGCTCTGATTTATTTCGAGACCGACCTCGGTATTTATACTATTTGCGTACAAGAGGTTCGTGTGCAAAGAGGTCGCAGCTGTTTGCTTTTCTCGCGGGAATTTACGTGAAGAGTGTCGCTGTCTGAACAGCAAGTGGCTAGAGAGAGACAGCACTTCCTTATTTATACTAATTGTTTCCAAGGGGGCGTGTCGGCTTTCTCATTTTTCACCAATGAGAGAGCCGCTACGGTAACCCCGAAATTGTACAGCACCTCTTTGAACTTCATAATATTTACATCGGAAAATAACTAAATACTAACGACGTAACAGATATATATGAAGCTAGACAGAGTCAAATGAAACTAAATAAAGTCAAATGAAGCTAAATATTTTATCAATATTTTATCCGTCGTCAGACGTCCGTAGCAGACAGTCTTAGATTGTACTATTTTTTCGGTCGATTATTTTTGGTGGAATTCCATATATGTAGTTACAATGTGAAAATTAGTATTTTTATATGTTTGAAATTCACAATTTTATATGTGCACTTGAAAATGGCTTCCCAATGAATCCAAAACGTGTCATAAGTATTATATAGTAAAATTCTAAAACACTTTATCTTACACATTGTTACTTATTGTAAATACAGTACATTAATCAACTCATTCTATAGCCACAAATTTTGATCATCAAAAATCACAATTTTTATAAAGTTATTTTATATGATCCTTAAAAATGATTAAATAACGTAAGATATGTAAAAATATAATTAAATACGGTTAATAAGGATACACAACATTTAACGTCAACATTTGCGTCGTTCGATTCCCTAGCAGGCCAATGTTTGTAATGTTTCGTCGCACAATAGATTCTTCCATGAACTTACTTCAATACTATTATGACAAATTAATGTAATCCGATTGTAAAATGAACCACAAGCACTCCTGTGTGGGACCGTAGGGCATTGAACGACGCAAATCTACGGTCCCGTAAGGAAACCACTGGGCTTTTAAAGGGTAATACAATGTAAAACAAATACATACAATTTAAAAAAAAAAAGTGCCAGATCACAAATACCATCGATTTAATGTTAATTCAAATCTGGCTGTTAATGTATCTTATTTTCTTAATTAATTAATATTTAATGATTAATACGAGTATAAAAGCAACTTACTTGAATAGTTGACTATTAGCTAATGTCATTTTTTTCGCTTCACTTATAGTGTGAAGAGACAACTTATCTAATTGTTATCTGTTCAATTAAAGATTATGATGTAATCTGTGTAATAAATCATTTTTGATTGATTTAACAATTGTTATTATCTTATAAAGTATTTAGCTCACTACTTGATACGATTATCAAGTAAAAATAATGACTCTCGATTTCGTTTAGCGAGTTAATTATATCATTAATAATTAATAATTTAGATTTTATTATTTATTTAAAAAATCGACATACGTACTGGGATATGATTCTTATAAAATTTTGATATTGTTATTCTTGAACAGCATGAAGTTTGTAGGCATAAGGAAATAAAAAAAATATTTATGTTTTTTTATTTTACAATTTTATTTGCGATATAAAAACAATAAAAATCTATTTAAAAAAATGATTAAATATTACAAACAATATATATATATTTTAAATTAAATGTAAGGAAAGTAAATATTGCTTCAATTTTATTGTTTATTGTTAAAACATAATATAATGTATTATGATATACACATATTGTATGAATAAATAATAGTTTGTAGTTGTAAAAATAAATAAAAAAACACTTATTAACATGTTTAGTTTCATCAGTTGCTAACTGAATACAATCTGAATGAGAGCATCATCAATGAGACTTAATTATCTTTCGGTTTGATGCTGGTATGAGAGGTTAAGCTCCAGGTTAAATTAACTTAGGTCAGTTAAGCTAATGTGAGGTTAGTCTAGACACGGTAAGGTTAGTCTAGACAAGGCTAGGTTAGTCTATACTATATCAGGTTAGGCTATGTTTGATATTATGTGTTTTTCAGTATTTAAAGTCGATTAGTCCCTCTTTGCTGGCTTCACTGAAGAGGGTGATCAGAGAGTCGATGATTTCTTCGGCGGTAGGGATGATCTGGTCCGAAGGAAGAACGAAACCGTAGCTTTCATCATGGCTCGGATGGAGCTCATACGTAAGAACTATCTTTGTGCCAAAGTTCTTCTTCACCCAATCCACGTTTGTGCCGCTGACACGAGCTGGCAACGAAAATTGAACTTATTAATCCACAACATCAAAATTTTCTTCAGTTTATTTTTTCCGGATCAAAACCATTTACTGTGATAGTTCCATCTTCAGGGAGCACCACGCAAAGGCTCATTTTATAATCCCAATTAGTAGTTTTATAAAACATGCACAGCCCTAGAGACCCCAGTTTCGACAAATACTCTAGTGCATTTCACTAGCCTAAAAATGTCTATACTGGCGGACATGGAAAACATTAAACCTACTTGAACGAGATGGATTTTGAAAAATGCAAGACAATTTGAATTGATAGGGAGTGCTGTTACAAATATGTCACTGCAGTTTGACTGCAGAATACTTCAATCACACGTTATGTCTTGCTCCGTCTGACCGATTAGCTGTTGCTTCAAAGATCTTATGTTGAGCAACACACAGGCCATCGATGTTTGCAAGATATCGGGTTTAGCGTATTTGACGTCGACATATTTATTGATGATAACACGCAAATGTCTTGGAGAACACTATAATTTAGAAAATTTCCAATATACTATAGTCATGAAATTTACAGCTTATATCATCTTTGATCATTTTTTAATATCCCACCAAGCACCTAGAGATTATAAGTTTTTGTAAAATAAACGTCTTAGGTTTTCACGGCCAGATTCAGTATTGTGGCTTTTGGGTTTATACATATGTGGCGATTTATTTTCTTCCAATATTTTGACTTCCATTACAGGTGTCTTCTTCAACTTCGACTTTGTGAATTGGTGTTCTGCGGAGTTTTGGTGAAGAATCGTTAACTTAAGAAAATAGCATAGAAAGATCATCGAGATAACTTTACGTTAACCACTAGTATGGGATATATGTATTACTAAGCTTTGAATTTTACAAGTATAAATTTAAAAATCATACCTTCAATATCACCAGTAGCGCCAACAATATATTTAGTACCGTATCGTTTTGAAATGGCTTTGGCAACTTTCAATCCAATTTTTTCCTTAAAATAAACAAATCAGTTAATCAGTTAGTAAAAATAAGATCACACAAGCAAAACACTTTAAAAACTTATTATTATTTTATGAATTAAACTTGACCCTTACAATAACTTCATAGTTGTCTAAATGCGCCACGGAATGCCCATAATGAATGAGCAGCTTCTGTCCATAGGAATGGAAGCTGAGATAAGCATCTAGTGAACCTGCTACTTCTTTGATGAAACCAGAAAGAGTTCTAGATTCATCTTCAGAGAATGAAGATTTTCCATGGTAGACCTCTTGGCATTTATCCAGTCTTCTATCTCCTTCTGAAAAAATATATTTAAACATTTAAAAAATCATGATTAAAGAAAAAAATACCAAAACATGTCAGCAGCTAACCATTTGATCTAATCATGCCATATTTCAAATTGATGATCCACAATTAAAATATCTTAAAATGTTTTAAAATTAACGTGGACTGCTGAAATTAATTAAATACAATTCCTTTTATAATATTGAATGCAGAATATATTTCTATTATTCTTAATACTTTATGAACTAATGAACATTTATACAAATTATAAATATTGCGAAATTTATTTCTTGTTTTAATGGATCACGTAAAAAGTTCTACGTTTTAGATTTTTGCATTTGGCTGAATGGGTATACGTCAATCCTGAACGGTTAACATAATGAGCTGATAAATTTATTATGGATCTCAAAGTGAATGCTCGAAAATTGAATTTTTTTATGGTTTATTTATTTTATCGTTTAGACATTAAAGCTTATGGAAAATATAATACGTTTTAATTTTTCATTTGGCTGAATGGGTATACGTATGTGAACGGTTAACATCATGTACAAGTCCGTGGTTCGAACTCCTAATCGACAATTTATTTTTCTCTGGTTTATTGATTTTATCGTTTAGACACAAGATGTAATTCAATTATACTTTTTTTATCTAAAAATATACATAATTATAGCGTACATAATATTTAATTTCGGGTCCAAGAATTCAATGATAATTATTTTCATACTCGGTGCAAGTGCACTTCACGTACAGTAAGTGGCCAACAAAATACCGAGCGTCTGCCACTCGATATTGCAACAATAGTAAGTGCGTTGTACGCAAATAAAATGTGAATTTTAAATAACACAATTCTCCTCAAAATCAGATGGACTTATTAAGGACATTTTTGCACCAATGCTAAATGATTAATTAATTTCAAGTACGTAATAAATTCTACAGTTAATTTTCGTATTGATTTTCCATAAACCAAATCAATGGCTTAAAATGCTCACCAATGAAATTATGAAAAGACTAGTACACACTAGAAAAATATCAATTTTTATTAACCTTTCCCCTGCCAGACCAATTGTGCAAGAAAGACCCCCATAGGCCAGCCGTTTTCAATGTCAGAAAAGTCATTTAAAAAAAATCAACAAGTGCTTAATATAATGTTATTTAATGTAAACTTACCAAATTTGGATGTTTTTCCCTTTTCCATTAGAATAGATACACTAAATTGATAAATAATGTTGTGATAATTTATACGAACAGGGTTGTCACAACAGTTTAATAACGATCTGGCGAGTTAACTCGTCCGTTGCCTGGCGGGACCTAACGAGTTTGGCGAGTTAACTCGTCCGTGGCAGGGAAAAGGTTAAACTTAATTATCAAATTGAGTGTTATCATGGTACGAGTATTAATATTTTTTCATGATTACCCAAAATAACCCAGTCCCAGTTTCTGTTCAAATCAACACCATTGCATGATTCGTCATCGTCGGGTTGTTTTTGGATTCTCCTATTCTTACGCCACAGACGATTCTATAAAATAAACGTATCGTATTGTAACATATTATATTGATAAGTTACCTTAAAAGTTTACTCGATAGTTTTAGATGCTAAAAGACAAACTCCATATTAACTCAATGGTTGCCAGAGACGAGATATCTCGGCAAATTGCGCAGTATGGCCAGAGACGAGATATTTCGAAAGCACTTTCAATCTTATAAAAACGGAACATAGAACTTCAATAATGAATTTTTAATATTAGATGCGGGATTTTAGTATTTGTTAAGCTAATTTAAATTTAATAAACACGACAAAAAAAATATTTAGACAACTTTTATTTTGACAAAAAATATTCGGCCCGATAAGCACTGCGGCGCAATTTATTTGCGGCTATGAAAAGGTTAAAGATTTAAGAAATATTAATGATGGGAGTCTATTATTTAAAACAACAATCTTTGTACAAAGCTACGGACATTACCTAAATATGATGAAAATATAATTATACAGATACTGTTTTTTTATCTTGAACCACCTTTTTTTAAAAATTCAATCATTTCATTCGAAAGACCGTTAACATGGTATTACATGCAATGAGAAAAAAAACATACTTCGCAATTTAGGGTATTACTTTATATCATAAAATTCAGTTCAAGAAATGGTAAAGAAATCCACTGCCAATAGTGACTTGCAAAACATCGAAATGTCGATCTGTCTATTTTGATATTAAAGATGACATCGTTTTTGAAAACCAATTAAATATAGCATAGTTAAAAAACAGGAGTTAACTGTTGCAAACCAGCGAATAAAACTAATTATTATTCTACTTAATAAGGAGAATAATATGGTTTCTTTTCGAATTCGTAGAATACAGATGTGGAAACAAATAAAGCAATTGCTTTACTTTGCTTAAAGAAGCTTAAGTTGGAAAATACTCACAGTATTATGACTGTAGACATAGCCGTCAGGATTTATCACAGGGAAGATATACCAGGTGTAGTGACGTGCGAGTTTTCTGAAAGCTGGATCTTTCGAGGTCAGCAACTCATTGATGATGTAAGTGACGGTGGCCGGACTGATCCATTCTCTGGCGTGGATCCCTCCATCAATGAACACTGCTCTCTTAGCATCATCAGAAAAGCTGATCTTGACTCCTTTGATGAGGCGTTTTTCGTAAGACGATCCTCCAATGATGCTCTTTCACGACGTAAGGATATTTGTACTCCAGGCTGTCTAGCCAGGCATTGATATCATCGAGACGATAGTACCTGTCAAACTTTAGGCCTTCACGTTTATTTAATGCGTCAAAATTGCCGACAAGGTCGTGTTTTTCGAACAATCTGAAAACAACACAAATTAAATTCGTTTGTTTTATGTAAACGTATTAAGAGTAACTCAGTAAGTGAATCAAATGTTAGCTTAAATAGCAAACATACTGAAATTGTAACTTTCAGTATGTTTGACTGAACTGTAACATTTTCATAGTCTGTTACGTTTATGTCAACACGTTCATTGACTCGCGTACAAGTTTAAAGAACGTAGTTGTGTGTAATGTGTTTTAATCAATCATATAAGCTTAAATAACTTGTATTAAACTTAATTAATCATTATTTTTGTAAGCATAACATGTTAATTTTACGATACAACATATTTTGCTTTATTATATTAATAACCTTTTAGTAAATAAGATTTTATGCCTCGTACCCATCTGAAGTCTTTTATTCTTCCCATAATCATTATATATCTCGAACAAATAGTTGGCTCAATCTCAAGCCACTTAGTTTTGTCAGTTGTCACACACTCTCATAAGACATCTCTGTACCCAAAAGTCTACCTGGAAATATGTATGATTTCCAAAAGCCCAGGGACTTGATGAGACGGTAGCTATAGTATCCGAGGCATATTATGATTGATATATGAATCGTTTTTTTTAATGATATACCAATATTACCAAATGACAGACATTTGTTACTACGTGGCGGTTCAACCAAATTAACAACATGCCGTAAACCACAATTAGTAAACCAACAATGTTTTTTTGGATTATTTAAATTTTTATTAGAATATTTTTCAATGTTCTAATCTTATTTTAAAGATAATTGATCTTAATACTCACATTTAATTCTACGTCAATTTTTTACGCATCAATTCATTCAGAAAAAATATCGGCAGACGCGGGTTTGGAACCTCGAGCGTTGCACCTTTGCTCTATTCTACACACCGTGCTGTCCACACGACCATTCTTAGTCTGAATTGATGCGTAAAAAATTTGATGTAGAATTGTATGTGTTTTTAATTACTAATAACATCATTGTTTTGTTCAGAGTACAATGTTCCCGAACTTCGATAATCTTACTGTCATAAAATCAAACATTCAACACACTTTACCGACCGCAATTAACACTGAATTCGAAGCTATACTACATCAACGGTACAATACGGTCTTTGGCAATCGGGCTTTCAGCTACGCTGCACCAATGGCCTGGAACTCACTACCGGAAAGCATAAGAGAGCTTAAATCGGAGGCATCCTTCAGAAGCAGACTCAAGACCCACCTTTTTACTCAGAGAGGCAAAGAAGCGCTTTTGGAATGATCATTCGGTCATAAAAGAGCGCTATACAAATACTAATATAATAATAATAATCAAATATGTACAAACAACTTTTTTCTAACGTTATCATTCTATCTACGTGAAATTTTCTCTTACGTTAAAGTTAATGAGCAAATATGGAAGACATCTACTTACTGCTGCAAATCTGAAACAACAACGCTCGAATTCAATCCGACGGAAGCCAGTTTTTCAAAAAATGCTTCATCAGCTTGAGGAGCGACTATGAAGTCAACATTATCGTTGACCTTTCTAGGGCTCTGCAAGAACTGGACGTTAGAATCGTCACTCTCCAGGGAGTGGAGGAAAGCAAGATCTGCTGCATTTCCTGGCTTCAACCTGTGCACTTTGTATCCATCGAAACTCTTCTTTTGTGCGTCGCACACCAACCAAACAGCGCAAAAAAGAAAAACCGTCAAACCTTTCATCACAATGTTTTTTACGAACAGTCATGTATTTTATTTTCCGCTTCGCTTTTTATACATCGCTCTTTGAATACATAAAAAACAAAGCAATCATCTGGCATTACTTTTTTATGTTTTTAAATTTTATGGTTATCGATTGAATTATTAAATGTATTAAAATTATAAATAAACAAATATTTACGATTATTTTACACGTTCACAAAAGCGGCTTTTTACGACTTTGTTTCATTAAATTAACTTTCCCGCATGCAGCGTCCAGCCTCCCTGGCTGATCGTCATAGAGTGCACTGGTCTTGAACGGGTGTGCTCTCCTGCATGCGTTTACATAAAAAAAAAATTAACCCCCAGATACGAGCGTGACCGTATGGTCTCAGTGAACACTATTGTCCATTTATCTCTACTCCGGTCCCTTTTCTACCTGAACATTGTATCTTTCGAACAGTTTCGGCTAAGAAGTGTCTCCACCACAGTTATTCTGCAGCCGCGGCAACGTAAACCGTTACCAAGTACTCTTGTGATTAATTTTATTTCTGGTTAAATTTTTTTTCTACAAAATGCATACTTCAAAAGAGTAAATATATTTTTCAATATTTGTAAAAATGATTTATATAATTTTTACTAATTCATTTCGTCTAAAAATATATTTATCTAAAAGTAATATCATAAATATTTAAAATCTTTTCGGTGTTGCTGTATTTCCACCCCAAAGGCTAGCCAATGTTAGAATCCATTCAAAAAACAAAATAAAGAGTAATGTTTCATACAAAATAAGTTGTCAGTGGTAAGGCTAGCATGACCATACGGTCACATAGCTTTTCTACAAGAAAGCATCGTGTATTTTTTAAAACAATATTTTTGCTAGATGAAGAAGACTACATGCTGATAAAACATAGCTTACAACTTTAGTTTTTATCAAAAAAAACTTTCATCTCTGGAGGGTTAATAGACTTTGACAGTTATTTTAAGTTATCAGTCACACCAATCCTTATTATTAATATACATATTTTGAAAAATTAAAATCTTATATAATTATTAATGAAACTACTTTTTAAGTATATAGATAAATACTTTTTTTCTTTTAAATACGAGTGGAACTAAGGGCAGTTAAGTTTGAGGCGTAGGCCTGAGTAGGTTATCTTTTACTATTATATTAGAATGATTTATTGCTTAAAAAATGTTACCACTTTTATTTCGAACTTATTTAATAGTTTCATACTTGAGTATGAGTACGAGTACTCGTTTGTGTATGTGAACAACTGACGAAACTCTCATTGAAAGCGAAACCATGGTCTTCCAAAACGTGAATAGATAGTGCACAATGTGATTAATTTAAACGAGGCAATAGTATCAATGTCAAGTCAAAATGAATGCTAAAAAATTAAATAACAAATCTTTATTAATCCTATTATTTGTACTTAACCCTTTCGCATCGGTTGTCGGTATATGCCGTGATAAGATTCCTCGACAATTGATATTTGTTGACGTGATATATCGTTTTGCTACTATCTTAGAATAATTGTTTATGCATCATCTGATAGCTAAAGGATACAAAAACCAATGTGATATATGAAAATAGACCAGATAAGTACATTTATACTTCAAATGCTTGTTTTATAATTGACAGTATTATTTGTATTTAAACAGAGCCGTAATGAAAGGTTAAAAGCAACATAATTTTTCCTCGGGTTTCTTCTATCCTGGAAGTCGTCAGGAACCTAATAAGATCTTTAGGTTCAGGAAAAAGGCATGGACGGTATTAACTGGAAAACTGCGTTGCGACTATTTGTGATGGCCAAATGTTACCGATATGAAAACTATATGAGAATTTACAAAATATATATTCTTTTTTGAAATTTTAAATGTTGTTTGGGTAGTCAATAAAATTATTATTTGGGTAATAAAAACATTTTATTTTCTTATATATTTTTTAATCAAGCCATGTTCAGGATTCCCATCTTCGCTCCTTCGTTGAAGATTGCGACGATGGAGTCCATGACCTCGAGGCAGTTAGGAATGATCTGGGCGGTGGGGAGGATGAAACCATATGTTCCCTTGTCTCTCAGCTCGTAGGTGAAGGCGATCTTGGTCTTGTAGGTCTGCTTGACCCAATCCATGCTTCCACCACTGGCGGGGTCTGAAAAAGAAAAAAATTAAGGAAATATTAATCAATATGCCAATCAGAAACTAGCTGCTCTTTTAATACCTAGTGAGCATCTCTACAAGTGACACACACTCGTCGGTTTCGTTAGCTACGCGCAAATCCTAACGTTATACACATACTTGATGTTTTTTAACAGCAAGAGACCCTCAAAACTTAAGAGCAGCAACCAGGAAGATTCTTCCAAAAATTGGAAGAGACTCCCGGGCGACAACATAGAACATGTCTCCTGTTTTCATCGATGATGCACTCCATCAGATAATCACTATCTATTGTTTGTCAGGATCACATAGACTAGCGTCGCAAGAAAAGAGGCCAAATCTTTTTAGAACCTTCCTATGATGAATACCTTATGATTAACAACAAAAATATTGCCAAATGTAGCCATGGAGGCCATAGAAAACTATAATTGTTCTCAGATGGACCACTGGGTAAAGATATGACGTATGACTATGAATGGATAACTGCAGCTGACTGAATCGTATGTAGGCAATTTTCGACGACCATTTGCTCCATATACAGACAAAAATAAGGTACTTTAAATTAGCTGTGATCATATTATCATTCAAAGCAATGCGTTTTCTTTTTTTAATGAAGTATTTAAACAAATCTTGAGTATGTGTATCTTCAGGTAAACGTTTTTCTCCCTATCAATGAATTTGAAATTTTAGTATTATACTTACAAATGGCCTCAGCAATGTTTCCAATGGTGTACTTGGTGTTGTAGCGCTTAGCAAGAGCGTTGACACCAGCAGTTCCAATTTTCAGCTGCAACCAAACAAATAACATATTTTAACCGAAATTAACTCATATTATAGTAAAAAAATAGTCAATAGTTGCGTATTCAAAACTATGGTTTCAAGAAGACTAGACTCTAAATCTGTTACAAAGTTGGTTGCTTCATTTAAATCTTACTTTTTCACTCAGTTTTATCAATTATGTATTTTAAAACTCAAAGAAATGACTTTGCGCAATGATCGACTACGTGTTATAATATACTCCTATATTAAGTAATATGACAGTGAAATTTATGAAAATTAAGTATCATTTTCCTCTTAGCAGATCAGGGAAATAAAACGAAAAACTGAACAAAGAGGGTGTTATCTGTTCACTTACAACATCATCGTAATTGTCCAAATGCTGAGTGGTGTGTCCATAAGGCATCAGCATGATCTGGGAGTAGGAGTGGAATGCCAGGTAGACGTCTAGGGAAGATCCAACAGTGCTGATGTACTTGGAGAGAGAGTCGGTTTCAATTTCGGAGAAAGGCTTAGGTCCTCCATAAGTGTCGGAGCAAGGGCTAGTGCTGGTACCGGCCTCTATAAAAAATCAACAAAATAATACGAAATACATAAATAGTTAAAAAAGTGGAGGTCTAAGCTTAAAAATCTTTTATTTGAATGAAACAGAATGATGTCTCCTTTTGTATATTTAAGGTTATGATTCAATTTATTTATTTTATTTTGATTTATTATTTTTTTCCTATTACAGAAAAATTGAAAATTTAAACAACTCAATTCGTTTTTGAAGTACAATAAGAATTAATCATAAAATAAAAAAAATACAATATAAACACATATAGGTACTTATGATTAAGTACTAAGAACAAAGTAATAAAGACAAGCAACAGAAGGTCCCGATACTCATCAACCAGACGCCACCCAAGTATTCCTCCAAAGAAACTCGTGGAATTTATGTCTGAATTGGGCCTCCCTTACGTGAAATATATCAATATGTTGTACGTACCTCCCCAGTGAGCATTCCAGTTCCTGTTGGGATCAGCTCCAATGCAATTTCCATAGATGGTCCTAGTCTTTCGCCAAAGTCTGGTCTGTAATTAAATATATGCAATAGTTTTTTTATTCGAATTTTTCTCCAGATAACAGAAAAAAATAATATTACAACGTCAACACGGCTCACATGAAATGGGTATAACCTTTATATCAGGTATAAAATTATAAAAAGGAATTATGAATTGGATACTGGATTAGTATCAAAATATATCAATTATGTTGATAATAACAATTATACGCAAGAAATATATGGATTTTAGTATGAACTGACAAGTAAGTCCATGATAGAAGATATATGCACTTAACAAATCAAAAATTAATTGACTGATGTTGTTTAATAATAACTTTGAGCAAGAAAGTATTGATACATGGTTATCAACACGCACCTATCCAAGGTAATGTTTGGATGTGTCACCGCCTAGTGCTTTTGGATTGAAATATCCCTTAAAACGAAATAACGTGGGTCTTGGGAGTTGATATTGAATAACAAGAACCTAAATATGCTTCGACTACTAATCTTGTCTCTTACGATTTCCGTACTCTTACTCTGGAGTCCATCGAGAACAACGGGACTTTTGAAAACAGAAATGTGTTGGGTAAGGTTCGACATTGGGAATTATGAAGACCTTTAGGTATGCAACGGATATTGGTAAATGTGATTCGAATCTGCATTTAATAAGTTCACATATTTTAAGGTTACGCAGAGAACTGTCAATAAAAATATTTGATATGAAATGAACTTACATTGGTGTGGGTGAAGGAGTAACCATCGGGGTTGGTGACAGGGAAGATGTACCAGTCGAAAGACTCGGCGATCCTCCTGATGGTGGGATCAGTGCTGGTCAGCAGCTCGTTGATGACGTAGGTCAAGGTCGCGGGTGAGATCCATTCACGAGCGTGAATTCCACCTTCCAGGAAGACGGCCCTCCTGCCGGTCTTGAAGGAGATCTTGACTCCCTTTATTTGGCGCTTCTCGAAGGTGGAGCCTCCGACGACGACCTTGACCTTGCTGGGGTTGGCTGCTGCGATCTCGTCCAGCCAGGAGTTGATATCAGCCAGGGTGTAGTACTTGGTCCAGGTCATACCGGCCCTGGAGAGACTGCCGACCTCCTCTTGCTTAATCAATCTGTAAATATATACAATTTGTGTAATGACACAAGGCGTAAAAACGAAAGAAAATAACATGAAAATATTATATTTTAAGTCCATCGAAAACATCAACAATTTTAAAATCTTTATTCAACCTTCCTAAAGAGAACCACTTCTTGGAAATGTCTTACATATATATATTTCAATTTCAATTCCAATTTTGTTTATTTTGCCTTTCAGAAACATTACAAATTATGTTAACTCAATGCATTTCTGAAGTACAATAAAAATACAAATAAAAAATACAATATATACAAAATTAGGTACTTATGATTAAGTACTATAAACAAAGCAATAAAGACAAACAACAGAAGGTCCCTATGCTTATCAGACAGACGAAGCCAACAAATTATCCCTCCAAAGAAACTCTTGGAGTTCTTGTCTGAATTGGGCCTCTCTTACGTGAAATATATCAACATCCGAGGCGATTTGGTTAAACAGTCTGATCCCTCTCCCAAGAGGCATAGTCTCTGGCAGGTTAGTGTTACTCTTAGGAAGAGCGAACAATCTATGCTTCCTTATTCTCAGATATCTATCGGGGACACACAAACCGATATTCATCAAAATTTCAGGATTCCCGAACACGCCACGCAACAGTCGGAAGAAATGTTGTATATATATGTATATAATTTCTTAGTAGATACAAAGCATCAATTAAAGCAGTTGTCATTTAATAAGGATGTTAAGATGCTCTGCAAGGCGCTCAAAAAAAAACGATAGAAACATGTGTACTTGTAGCTCTTGGGTTGATCCGTGTGTGGCGATTTTGACTGATATTTTGACCGCCAATGAAGGGTTCACATCCACAATTTTGATTTCACGAAATCTTCAACCCTGAAGTGACCCCTGAAATGGCGGTTGAATTATTCGTCAGAAGAAATTCGCTACACAATTTATTTGATATAATCATGTCATATGTAAAAATATATCAGATACGGTTTTTACGACATTTACTTAAATTCGTTCTTATTTTGATGCGTTCAAAAGGCATCACACACACAGGTATATTCGATTTTTTCACTCGCATATCATCTTTTGTATTGAAATTCAATTAAATCTTCATCATGATCGTTCTTGAGCTTGCAAAAGGAACTTTTAAATCATAAATTATACTCCGAAACTCCAAAAAGATCAACAATCACCAAAATTGATTATTAACAATAGTTTGATCAATTAATGTAATAGTCAGTAACATTTTTTTTTTAAATCATTCAACTTCTTGCTGTCTTCAAATTGTACAATAAACAATTAAAATGCATTAAGATTAAATAGAGATTTGGAAGCTTAGCTATTTTGTACAGCACTTATATTTCAAAACATGTAAGCATACCTTAAACGAGTACATCATAGTAATTAACCCTGTCATTACGGTTCAGTGGAATACAAATTTTACTGTCAATTATAAAACTAGTATTTGAAGAATAAATGTACTTATCTGGTATATTTTCATAAATCACATTGGTTCTTGTATCTTTTAGCTATCAGATGATGCATAAAAAACTATTCTAAGAAAGTACCAAAACGATACATAACGGCTACCGATGTCAACGGTAGAGGAATCTTACACAGCTTATATCGGGTAACAATGCGAACAGTTTATACGAGTACATCATAGTAATTAACCCTTTCATTACGGTTCGGTGCAATACGAATTTTACTGTCAATTATAAAACTAGTATTTGAAGAATAAATGTACTTATCTGGTATATTTCGATAAATCACATTGGTTCTTGTATCTTTTAGCTATCAGATGATGCATAAAAAAAACTATTGTAAGAAAGTACCAAAACGATATATCACGGCTATCGATGTCAACGGTAGAAGAATCTTACACGGCATATATCGGGTACCAATGCGAACAGGTATAAAATGTTCTTGTATCTCAAATAAAAAGGTCTCATTAACTAGTATGTTTATTATTATTATTGCTTAAACGAGTATTACTTACTCTTGGACATCTTCGATGTAGACCTTAGATTCCATGCCGTTCTTGCTGATCATGTTCACAAAAGCTCGCTGCTGTTCAGGACCAACCATGACGTCCACGGGGAGGTCAAGGTTGTTAACTCCTGACCAGAAGTCCAAGGCTTCTGCTCCACTCTCCAACTCGGCCAGCAGCCTCTTGTGCTCCTCAGTGGTGGGGTTCACACGGTACACCTTGAAGCCATCGTAAGACTGCTTGGTGATCTCCTCACCAGCCACACACCACACGCCCAATAGCAGAAAGATAAGAACCTTCATCCTGTAAAACAAAGAAATCATTGGTTACCCTGTAGTCATCATTGAATATCTCAATGATTTCTGTGTTGTCGCCTGGGATAATATGCCATTTCTTGGAAGAATTTTCCTGAACTGCTACTTATTTCTGACATTCCTTTGCTGTTGAACTTCATCAAGGATATTATCGTAAATTCGCGCCCAGTTAACGAGGCTGACATAGAATAAGCTCCTATGTTATTTAACTGTTTATCCGAAGCATAATCTCACATTGTGTGTAACTTGCAGGGTATCACACGTAACTATATATTTTTTTCGTAATTTTTTAAAATGAAAAAATAAATAAATGGTGGAACTAGTAGCAACACCCTACTACTCACTCACGCGTAATATTAAATTGACGCGCAGCTTTTTTGCCCGATTAATTCGACAATGGCTATCCGACGTAGCCAAAACATGTCGTCTATATAAAAAAAACTAGAATAATTTCTAAACAATATTTTTATTTGTGATTATTGTTATTATTATATCAGTATGTATTCATAAATCGTTTTTTTGACCAAATGGTCATTCCAATGGCATTTCAATGACTCTTGTAGTAAGTTATTGAGTGTGTCTCTAAAAGATGGCTCAATTTTCAGCTCTCTTATACTATCCGACAGCGATTTTCAGGCCGCGAAACTAAAAGCACGATTCCCAATGACCGTGCTAGGAGTACTTCTTGTCACCTGCAGGATGCTTTTACTTGCTCTGTGTGACTTGAGTGTCTCTTCAGTTCTGCCTCCCGGAGCTTCGCCAATGTGGATTTAACCAGTTTTTCAATGCAATTGTAGCAAATAAGTATTAATAAATATCAAATAAAAACAACAAACAGTTCAATGACTAGGAAAAAACTCACAACAGTGATGACTTGTACGCGTTTTCAAATAAACTAACGAATTTGGCTGAATTGTTTGAATAAAATAATGATAAGATGAACTTAAGTGACCCAAATAAATGCAAAATTTTATCGTTTAACCAAATGATAATGCAAATGATAATGCAAATGAATTCTAATAAAATTTTCCTATTAATTCACATACTCGTATTTACACAAATAAAAACACCAACACAAGATGTTGTTAACTGGAAAACTTAACACTTTTGCGTTGATTACATTCGTTAATATTAAAAGTTACAATACCTCACATCACATTTATGAAAAAATAAAATTCAAATAATTCATTAAATAATATTTATATATTGGGTCGACAATATGAAAATAAGTTGTAGATTTTTTATTTTTTCAAGTATCAACTACGTGCCTTGGATTATTAAAAAATGTTATTAATTTTCGCTCTTTGCCTTACGTCGTAATATATATATTTTTTATAAATTAATCAGCATTTGGTATTTTATAAAACAATTGATTCGATATTTACTAAATAAATATTTGTTTGTATCAATTTAGCTTACATCGATAAGTACAATTTATTTATTTTTTAATTTTATAAAACTATTTATATATAAACGTTTATTTCTAAGTTAAATTGATGCATAAAATACTTATGAAATATTATGAATAAAGTAGAAGCTTCGTCTGAAGTTGACTCACCTGAAAAACTTTTCTCAGAATACTATTGAGAAGTAACGTGATCTTTTATTATATAGAAAGTAGTGAACTCTGTTATCTTTGATGTAGAGATATCTTTAGAAATACTCGTAGTAATGTTAATTGATTTCAAATTGATTGATTTCAAATTGATTGATGTTTTCCATATTAGCAAGTACTCACTATCACCAAATCTCTAACAAGTATTTATAGTTAATGTATACAAAAAAGTGTCTTCGCTTCAAAGATTTTATTTTTTTATTGATAGAATATTTGTCATTTTATAAAATTTACGAGTTCATAAATAAAGGAATCGTCAGCGGATTATAGAATACGTGTCTGTTTTGCGAAACCCCTTCTGCTATTTCTTTTCTTTCAAATGATTGATGAGAGAAATGTTAAATATGATTGTGTTTGCTATGAATTTGTTTATGCATTAGTTGTAGAATATATTAAATACTTGTAGAACCTCAAATGGGTAGTCCTACCCCACCCACTAATTCACCATACATTACCCCCTCCGATTACCATTTGTTCCGGTCGATGACACTTGGCCTGGCTGAGCAGCGATTTTCTTACTATGACGATACCAAAAAATTAGTTGATGACTGGATGGCCTCAAAGGACCAAGACTTTTTCCAGCGTGGTATCCGCATGCTACCTGAAAGATGGGAGAACGTCGTAGCTGCCGATGAACAGTATTTTGAATGATCTTAGTCTGATAGTCTTCACAAAATAAACTTTTGGTTTTCATAAAAAAAACGTTAATTAATAACGCATACAAATATGTACCGTACATTAAATACATAATATACGAATGATGATTTTCAGTTGAAGAATGTCCTCCAAGCCAAGATGCGTAAATAAGTCCTTCTAACTAAAGGGTCCGCCAAATAACTTTTTTTTTTAAAAAAGAGCGCAAAACATCTAGTGTAGCTTCGGCTGTGTGACACGTAGCGTCGTCCTGTTGAAACCAAAAGTTGCCGATATCTTCCTCTTCAATTTTTGTGAACAAAAATTCGTTCAACATGGCCGCGCCGCATGGAAGCGCCATTGATGGCGCTTCACGCACACTTTCTGCCACAGCAGCAACATTCTCGGGTGTACGCACTGTTTTCGGCTTTTCACGCTTTGGTTTATCGATGAGGATGCCAGTTCCTTTTATTTTTTTCACAAGATAATGAACATACGGAGCTGACGGTGATTCTCTTCTTCCAAAATCCGTACGCAATTTTCGCACAAATTCTGCAACATTACCATAATTTTCAAAGTAATGTCGCAATATTTCCCAGCGTTTTTCAAGCGTATACACAACCATATTCGTTTAGTGAAAGGATAAAACTAATTATCTGTCAAATCAGAAATGAGCTAAATGTTACCATTCACGAAATAAGCACCAGTTGAAAAAAAAACGTTAGATGGCGGTCCCTATACAATATATTATGGAACGTATAAAGCCTCTTTTAATTATACTCATTTGAATTATTTTTATTTGATATATATAATTCATAAAAGCAGATATAATACGATATTTAAAGTAATTAAATAAACACATACACATCAAATTCTTTATACGCATCAATTCATTCAGAAAAAATATTGGCAGAAGCGGGATGCGAACCGCGAGCCTTGGAACCAAACGTTGCTCTTGTTCATTATCCTAATCCACTCGACTATCTCCTGCCTGAACTGATGCGCGAAACAAGTTGTATTTATAATCCTTGTATATATTTTACACTGTACGGCAAATAAAATCTGAATATGTGATAACTAGATTTAAGGTAGACTTACTTTTTATAATCGGTTTTTAAATTAGTTGCACATGATTTGACACAACGTCGTAAAAACATAATAATCAGGTATTTTGAATCAATAATATCAAAATATGACTCTGCATATAACAGAGTAAGCTGATTGTTTAAATATTAAGTTGCTTAGATTTAATACATATTTTTCTCAAAAGAAGAGTAAATTGCATTTTTGTGTAGCCAATTTCACACTTAGCCGCAGGATCGTCATTTTGTTCTACAGCTGAATTAGCAAGGTTTTTGGTTGTCGCCCTTTCCATTATGGAATGTTAAAAACGTTAAATTTCGCATCATTTATTTATTTATTATCCAAAAGGTAAATGTATTGTTAAAGCCAAAAATAAACTATCCAATATGTATGAAAATATGATGTATTGACAGAACGCCAGTGTCAAAACTTATTTGTGAGATTTCAATCGGGTAATTTTGTTATTTTTTTTCTTGTAAGCACATACGGGAGAATACTGACGGATGGCGATAGTGATACTAATGTCTCATATGTGAATACTATGACACTTTCTATGGTATATATGGTATGTTTCAACTGCATGTGAATTGTTGATCCTCCAACGTCAATAGACTACAGCCCGATATTCATGCATCATTCAATTATAATAGGAATTCATTATGAATGAGTGGTGTTCATGGTATTTACTTTCGTCTACCACCAATTTTAATTTATATGCTATGACTGGCATCTTACGTTTGAAGGGTCAAAATCACATAAATTAGGGGTATTTATAGAGTTTACAAATCGATCAAAAGCTTTTTTTTTAAATATCCGTTGGATATCGAGCTCACGACCTTCAGCTTACTAAAGAAACGCTTTAATTACTAAGCTTAACCTGACAATTATGTTTAAGATACACTACGTTCTGGAAGGCAATTTTGATGCTGATTAAGACAATAAAGGTATTAATTGATGCAAGCGGCAAAAAATAACTCGTAAGATTGCTGAGAATTAAATTGATTGTATTCGATCATCCGTGATCATTGCGACACTTAGGTTCAAAACGTTCTTGGATAAAGAAACTACTTTGCGAACAACCTAATATATAATATCATAATCTTATGAAATCATTGTCACATAATATTATCAACAAACACTTATCAGATCATTGATATGTTTGTTTATAAACATGCTAACAATCAACATGATCGAAAGATATCTCAAAAATGTAAATTTACAATTCAAGATATAAATAAAATTGGATTGCTTATCTAAAAAAAATATGAATTATTTAGTTTAATTTTACAGGTTCTTGCCGCAGGAATTTTATTCTTAGAAAAATAATTTTAATCAGTTTTATACCATATTTCACATATTAGAAACGGTTCATTATATTTATAAATATAAATTTTTCTGAATAATTTATAAATTTACTATGAGAAATTAATGTTAAGTTAATTAACCATCGAAAATGTTTTGCAAATAATATTTTTAGGTTCAATTTACTTATGGAAATATTTTAGTAGCCTGTATTTCAACTGTATTTTTTTAACTTCCAATTTTCGTTATTTTCGATTATCAAGTCGTTAGCACAAAAAAGTTAATTTTCATAATTTAAATTTTTTTAATGTTATTTGGGGTTTAATTAAATAAGTTTAGTTTTTTTAATTTGTGACAACAATTAGTGTGTTTTTTAAATTGGTGAAAAAATGTTCTAAGTTTGTAAATAATTGTAATACGAGTATATTCACTAGATAAACTAGAGCTTGTAGGTAAGTAATTAAAACATCCATTCACTTTATAAATTTATTCAAAGTTTATTTTTAAAATCATATAAGATTGATCATATTATCATTTCAATAAGTGATTACATGCATATAATTACTGAAATGACACATAAATATGTTACATATATATTTAACATATATAACAATACGAAAACAACTTATTATTCAATTTTTACTATAAAACAATGAATGTAAATAGTAATTTTACTTAAATACATATAAATTACATTTCAAAAAAGTTGTTTCATTAAACACTGTATAAAAAAAATCATAAGATTTTTCTTAAAAACAACTCCCTACTAAACTATGCAGCAGTTGCAAAAACCATCGTAGATTTTTCATGTTGGTAGTTATCATTCTTATAATATTACTGATTGTTTGTTTAGCATCTTTGTTTCATGCTCAAAAGACCCATCTTTTCTCCTTCGAGGAAGATGGCGATGATGGAGTCCATGACTTCCAGGCAGTTGGGAAGGATCTGGTTTGCCGGAAGGACGAATCCATATGTTCCCTTGTCCCTCAGCTCGTAGGTGAAGGCAATCTTGGTCTTGAAGGTCTGCTTAACCCAGTCCATACTGCTGCCACTAGCAGGATCTAAAAAAACAAATAAATATTGTACAACACTATAATTAACTCTCAATCCTCTTAAGCTCAGCATAAGAACTACAACTCATGTCCTTGGAACACTTGCTGCAAATAATTCCGTCTAGGGCGCCTTTTTTTTTTCTTTTGGAGTTTCTACCTTCAACCATCCCTTCCACAATGTCGTGTAGAAGACACTCGTGGCGCATGATGTGACCAATCCATCGGGCTCGCTTCTCTGAGATGGTTCTTACTAGGTGCTTATCTTCATTGATTATGCTCAGAACCTCATTGTTTATGACATGGTCTCTCCAGGATATTCCGAGAATTCTTCTGTAGGACCACATCTCAAAAGCCTCTTATTAAATTAATACATAAAGAGTTAAAAAATCATGTATAACTAATATATTTTTCAAACGATATTGCAAAATAATTTATAATGCTTGCTTATTAGTTACGAATATAATTAAATTAGCGTAATTCGACTGTTACGGTGACACAAGATATCAGTCATTAATATTAAATTTAATTTTCAGGCATAATTTATAGTTTTAAACATTAATCTGACCACACAAATGTGGCAGAGTTGTAATTGTGGCAAGAACTATAACTAGCGTGTGGTTAATTATTTAATACTGGATTATCTGTTGAAGTTATACTAGTTTGGTTACCATTTTATGGCTTAGCGCAACAATAATTAATATTTCGAACCGTAGACTAGGCCACTGAATGCAAATGGTAGTGATACTGTGTTTAAATAGTACACGAACGTGAACTGAATCAAATAATATACATAGTCAACCCTTCTATAGCGTACACATCTATAGATTTGATAGATGTTCCTATAATTTTGAGGCTATTTACTGTTTTTACAGAGCGTTTTTTTAGAATGAACTGCTCCTTAATATCAAATGCTCCAGGCAACGTTAGCATCAACTAATAATCCAATCTTATTGAAAACATTGATTAACAGATCATCCAAAACGTATATCTGATACTATAGTGCCGCATAGTTTGTCCTCCTGTACTGAAGGTCCTCAGAAATCATATATGTTCCTAGGCAAATCTTTGGGAACACAAATATTTGGGACTAGGCATGGGCAATGGTAACTGACATAATTGAGTGACGCTAATCTGTGCTGATTGTTCTGGATATGGAACGAAAATGAGAAGGAAGACTTATGCTTAAAGCTTTTTTCTATATTGCGGTCGCTATATCAACGCTATAGAAGGGTTGACTCTATATGAAAGGTTAAAACACTCAAATGACATGAAAAAGTTTCTGGTTCAATCTCCGACAAATTTAATATAATGTATTAAATATATCAGCTCATACAAAGTATACCAGCACTAAGAGGGAAAGCATTTTATTAACATAACAAAGGTTGTGGGTTCGTTACCAATAAAGATTGTAAAAAAAAATCCCCGTTGGTGTGGATTTGATCTATAACATTAAGGCTATAAATTGAAAATACTTGGTGAAATTGCATAATTATAATTTTAAATTAGTTTTCATTAAAAAAATATCAAATTAAAAATATCTAGTTTTTGATTCACGTTTATTTAAACGATTACATATTTCGGTCTCCCTGAAGACTATTTAACTTTAACCATAAACAATTAGGATGAAAGTCTAATGAACACCTCTTATTCGATAATGAGTCTCTAAAAATATAGACGATGAGTGAATGGCGAGTCAGGTTTTCTAAAAATATAATTCTTCTCTTAGATCGGAAGTTTCAAATTGTACTCACAGATAGCCTCAGCAACATTTCCAATGGTGTACTTGGTATTATACCTCCTAGCCAGAGCGGCAAGAGCGGCATTACCAATCTTTTTCTGAAAATAATAATATTTATTATTAGTAATTAAATATACACATACTATACATCAAATTCTTTATACGCATCAATTCAATCAGAAAAATATCGGCAGAAGCGGGATGCGAACCGCAGGCCTTGGAACAAACCTTTGCCCAGGTCTTTACATACCGCTTAACCCCCTCGGCTATTTCTCCGCCTGAGCTGACACGCGTTAGAACTTGTGTTTATACCTTTGTTATCATCGTATGACGATAGATGTCTCTAAAGTATATATTCAGAGTATGTATATATATTTTTTTTATTATTCAATCGGTCAACATTTATTCACAAGATTTTTTTAATATTATTACATGCCATATAATAATATTTATATTTAAATATCATTTTCTAAAATTATCAACAAACACAGTTTGAGTAGTATAACATAAAAATATAAATTTTAAATAAAACATCATTGGGTGTCTTACTTTTGGAACCCCGCCCAAAAGGTTATATGAATAGATATCGACTATCTTCCAGTATGGAGAGAGCCCGGAGGCTTATAAAAGGCAGATATAGTGTATATCTTTGTTTTTTTTTATGTAAACACATACAGGAGAATACCGACAGATGGTGATAGTAATTGTGAAGTTTCATCTGAGGAATTCTATGATGCTTCTTCTTCGTAGTATCAATCCGGTGGATTGGTTTGCAGCAACAGAATCTTGCATCTCGATCTCCATTCCTCTCGGTCCTCCGCAACCCTTTTCAGCTCAGCATAAGCACTACAATTCATGTCCTCGAATTCTTGCTGCAAATACTCCCGTCTAGGGCGCCCTCTACAGTTTCTACCCTCAACCATCCCCTCCACAATATCGTGAAGAAGACCATCGTGGCGCATGATGTGACCGATCTATCGGGCTCGCCTCTCTGAGATGGTTCTTCTGTAGGACCACATCTTAAAGGCCTCCAGTCTGATGCTTACCATGGTGTATATGGCTAAATGCTGCATGTGGAGTGTTGATCCGCCAACGTCATAGACCACAGCCCGAGATTCACGCATCATCCTTCATTATTCAGGAATTTATTATGAATTGGTGGTCTTCACGGGACGACTTTCGTCTACCACTAATTTAAATTAATAGGCTATGACTGGAATTTTACGGGTGATGGATCAAATTCACACCAACCGGGGGTATTTTAGAGCTCATAAATCGATTAAAATTCTTTTTTTTTTTAATCTCCGTCGATGATCGAACCCACGACCTTTGGTTTGCAAAGCAAACGCTGTGTCCATTGAGCTATGACCACTGGCAAAAGGGCATCTTCATATGTTTTTAAAATTTTATTAAGATTATTCAAAAGTACTTATATAATCTATTGGATTCAAGTAAAAAACTATGGTTCATAATCGCCATATTGGTTTACTGGAAAGGAATATACTGACATTTGTAATAGTCAAAATATCGACTAACAATTTCAGTTAAAGTTTTATATCATTTTCATAATTTTCTTTATTTCTGGAAAAAATACTTACGACGTCATCGTAGTTGTCCAGATGCTGGGTGGTGTGTCCGTAAGGCATCAGAAGGATCTGAGAGAAGGAGTGGAAGGCCAAGTAGACGTCCAGGGAGGATCCGACAGTGCTGATGAACTTGGAGAGGGATTCTGTCTCAATCTCAGAGAAGGCCTTGGGTCCTCCATAAGTGTCGGAGCAAGGGCTGGTGCTGGTACCGGCCTCTAAAAAATAAAAATATCATATATTGACTCTGTGCTCTGTAACTATGAAGAAATATACAGTCATAAGCCACAATTAAAAAAATCTATCATAGGACAATTGTATGATTTTTGTATACTAGTGATCATATATTTGTTTTGTTTTACAGATAATCTGCCTTAAAACAGATAATACTTGAGTCATACAAACGAAGCAAAATCAGGAGAAATATATTACTAAAATAATTATTTAGTTATTTTTGTACTTGTATATTAATTAATATTGAAAATTCTTAGATATATATTTTTAAATGGATTGAAGATAACTTACACAATAGTCTCATTAAATGACTGGAATAATAGAGAACATGCCATTTGTAATTCAAGTGTTCTATTCATGTTTCATTTAAACTTTGGGAAGTACTGCAACAGGAATAAGCACTGCTGTCCAACTATGTAGACCTCCAGACTGTATCACATCGAAGATTCTGCCCCATATACACGATTAGCTGCTTCTGTCATTTCGTTTTATTGAACTAGATACAGGCCATTGATATTGATAAAAAAATTATGAGGCTGAATTTTTTTCTATATCATCATATTTACCTCCCCAGTGAGCTCCCCAGTTCCTGTTGGGATCAGCTCTGATGCAGGATCCATAGATGGACCTAGTCTTACGCCACAGACGAGTCTGTAACGAAATAAATAGCTTATTCAGTAAAATATTTTAGTAATGAATATATTACATCAACATGGCATTAATAGAGGAAAACATGTCGTAAAAAAAATTATAAAAATAATGTTTCAATTTAACGTTTGATTTCCATCAATCAAATAAACAATATCAACAAAATGGTACATCCATGCTTATCATCTATTATTTAGAGTTACTCCGTTCTACGAATATGAATTACAAGTATTTATTAATGTTTATATATAAGAGATTTATGATTTAGTCATAAATCGAATAGAAGTTCGAAGGGTTTCTTTAAATTATAATTAACTTTTTTTTAAATAATCAAATATTGAGTGATCGACGTTAATATTTTAAAAAAAATGTACTTACGGTGGTGTGGGTGAAGACAAAACCATCGGGGTTGGTGACAGGGAAGATGTACCAATCGAAAGACTCAGCAATCCTTCTGACAGTGGCGTCGGTGCTGGTGAGTAGTTCATTGGTGACATAGGTTAAGGTCGCTGGTGAGATCCACTCGCGAGCATGGATACCTCCTTCCAGGAATACGGCGCGCTTGCCAGTTCCATAGCTGATCTTCAGACCCTTGATTTGGCGCTTCTCGTAGGTGGAGCCTCCGATCATGAGGGAGACCTTGCCAGGGTTCGCGGCGACCAGCCCCTCCATCCAAGAGTTGATGTCGTCCAGGTTGTAGAACTTGTCCCAGGACATGCCGGCCCTGGCGTAGTTTCCGACCACTTCGTCGTCAATCAGTCTAAAAAATCAATGTTAAAAATCAAAATCAATCATTACATTTTGAATGCTTACTTAAATTTGCAAATCGATTTATTTGCAGTCTCTTTGACGATCTTTAGAAACCATTATCTTTATGAGATTGAGGAAAGAATCTTGAAATACAATCTTGTAAAGACGTTTAATATAAAGTTTTACTTACGCCTTGGGAGCACTAAACAAGGTATCGTTTTTCGGGACACTTTTTTTTATGTAAATACGTACAGGAGAATACCGACAGAATTTGATAGTTATTCTGAAGTCTCATCAGTAGAATTCTATGATGCTAACAATGATGCAGATGGCCAAACTCTACATGTGGAGTGTTGATCTGCCAACGTTATAGACTACAGTCCGAGATTCACGCATCATCCTTTATAATTACAGGAATTTACTATGAATGGATGGTCTTCACGGGACGACTTTCGTCTACCACTAAATTTTAATTAATAGGCTATGACTGTCATTTTACGGGTGACGGATCAAATTCACACCAACCGGTGTATTATAGAGCTCAGAAATCAATTAAAAATAAAATCTCCGTCGGGGATCGAACTCACGACCTTTGCCTTGCAAAGCAAACGCTTTGACCATTGAGCTATACCTGCCGGCATTCTTATTAAACTAGTAACGGGCTTTGGTGAACAACACTAGACGAGGGTGTAAAAGTTCGTTGTTCAGAATATCATCTTATCCCGTATCCGTTCATACAAGATAAACAAACGTTTACTTTGAATGTGTATGTACTCGTACATATTTTTTTTTTAATACTTATAAGAAATAAATATACTCTATAATGTAAGGCATGAATTTCTTTTCTCTTTAATATTAAAATGTATCTCAAAGGGAATACTAAAAATATATAGAAAAAACAGTAAACACACTCTTGAACATTCTTGACAAGGACTTCAGGGGCCATTCCATTCTTCCTCATCAGATTGAGGAAGGCAGTTTCTTGCTCAGGTCCAACCATGACATCGACAGGTTCTTCCACACTGTTGACTCCTGCCCAGAAGTCCAGGGCCTCGGCTCCATTCTCCAGCTCAGACAGCAGCTTCTGCTGGTCATCAGTCGTCGGCTTCATGCGGAAGACTTTGAAGCCATCATATTTGGTGACCTCTCCGGCGACACACCACACCCCCAGTAACAGAAATAGTAGGACTCTCATCTAAAAAACGAATACGTATTTTTAATATTTAGTAGATAAGAATTTCATACCTTGTTTTAATATGGATCACTATGAATGTTTCGTTAGTTCCAATATGCACAAAAGTACCGATGTGTAAATGAATATTAACTGATAAAGAAAAGGTTTCACTAGAGGGTAATGAAGTGTTGTGTAGTAGTGGGGATAAAGGGTGGAGTCTATGTAAGTAAACTTTTTTATGTAAATGCATGCAGGAGAGCACAGCCGGTCAAGACCAGTGCACTATATGACGCTCAGCCAGGGAGGCTGGACGCTGCGTGCGGGAAACGTGTGCTGTGTTCGTGTTTGTGTGTGGGTTAGGGAGATTGCAAGTGTATATTTATCTGTTTCTTGAAGAGATCCAGATTTTAGGAAGGAGGAAACACAGACGCTGGAAGAGCATTCCATAGCTTACTGGTGGCATTAAGGAAGGAGCTTTGGAAACTGCCAGTTCTTGGTCGACATATATTTAAATATATACATAAATTGAGCTGACATCAAGTGAAACAGTGCTCAGTGTAATCCATATTAAATAAGGAATTAATTTTTATCTATATTAAAATGGATCTCAAAGTGAATGGTAAAAACATAAATAATATATTTTTAACTTTTATACTTTCTCCACTCGAGATTCTGGACAAAACGATTTGTTAGCGTATCACGACCTACCGTTCACAGACTATTCGATTAATGATTCTTTGGTAACTATGTGGGGAGCACTGGACGTCTGGTGCACGGGACATTTGGCGAACGGGACAACTGGTGCGCTGGCTGCCTTGCTAACCTAACGTAACCTAAGAATTTGTCCAGTGATCGCTTGGTGAAAAACCTTCCTGTCCCGTCCTGTTTTTGGAAACCCAGATTACTGGAAACACGCAAAAAGCTTCTTGTTGGAAAGTGTCTGGAAGCCTTCCCGATGTTTTCTAGGTGCATCAGTTAGATGTCAAATAGACCAGTGACTGTCGAGTCCAGAGATCCATAGGTTTTGTTAACAAAATAACTTAAGTTAGGTTAGTGATATATCCAGTACAACAGTTGTCCCCTGCGCGAAATGTCTCGTGCAACAGACGTCCAGTGTGCCCCACGTTATTACCAATGAGTCGTAGAACGAATTGTCTGTGAATGAAATGCGGCGGAACCATTCATTAGAGAGCTCCGTGGAGTCTGCGTTAATTATTTTTTTCAAAAATATACTTCACATTATTATTATGAAATTCACTCACCTTGGATACGATTGTAAGAATACTGAAAACCCGCTTGCTTTCAGTTAATTTATGCAAATTCGCTTGACACATTATCGCTTCATACTGTGCGATAATGAATGATGGATTTGATCTTTGTTATCGCATTTTGTACAAACGTAGATTAGTTTAATTATCTTTTACTACCGATGTAATGGTCACTTTTTAATACTTTTGTGACCACATTTTGTATCGAAGAATAATATGGTTTATTTCATCTTGGCCCAAAGCAGTTGTACAAATAAATTGGATTTTAATAATAAATAATGTTTATTTTTAACTATTTAGCAAAATTTTAAATAATGAATTAGGTTTTTTGAATAATTATTTTATTTTTTAAAGAAAAAACTTCTTATATAATAAGAATCTTTATAACATATAAATTTATTCTTTTGACAATGACGCATGTCATCTTCCGCCAGATTGCATCAATCATTAATTTTATTTTATCATTTGCTTCAACTGGCATTTAGAACGTGGTGCATAATTGACATAAAAATAGCTGCAATGGTGGTCGAAATTTTGGAGAGTAGTGATTCGCCACACACGGCTAGACCCAAAAGCCACAATATCAAGTCTGGCCGTAAGAACTTAAGAAGTTATTGAAAAGTATGCAGTAAATGCTGCATTTACATTCCACGTTTGAAAGGATGAAAATCTTCTGCAAATAATCAATCGACCTTTTTCACAAACATGCTTTGCTATATCAGCTGTCAAAATATATAATGATCATGCGGCTAAATTTTAAAGTAAACTGTGAAAAAACACAATTAAGTGTTGCGTGAGGTTAGAAATAAATTATATTTTTGACATTCTGATATTTACTTACTTGGTTTGAAGCAACAAAATCTTGCATCTCGATCTCCACTATTCTCGATTCTCTGCAATCCTCTTTAGCTCAGCATAAGAGCTACAACTCATGTCCTCGAACACTTGCTGCAAATAATCCCGTCTAGGGCAACCTCTGCAGTTTCTAATCTCAACCATCGCTACCTCAATGTCGTGAAGAAGACCACCATAGCGAATGATGTGACCGATCCATCGGGCTCGCCTCTCTGAGATGGTTCTTACTAGGTGCCTATTTTATCTTGATTATGCTGCGAACCTCATTGTTAGTGACATGATCTCTCCAGAAAATTTAGAGAATTATTCTGTATGACCACATCTCAAAGGCCTCTTTTCGTATTTTATCAATAATTTATGGCGCTCAAATGAAAAGTCTGGCCGTGAAAAAATAGAATAAATTCTTTTGAAAAAAAAACTTTTTTTTTTTGATTTCCTAACAACTTAATATAAGAAATCTCTGTTTCCTCTGGCAGTATCAATGCAATTTTAATTTCTCAAAATATGTTTTCAGAACGGAATTGAATATTGAAAAATTATGAAAAAAATCACATACTAATTGAATAATAAAAACTTTCCCAAGGCATAATAATATAATCATGAGATTAATAATAATCTATTTGATTGTAAGCGATTTGTTATTTCAATTGAATCAGAATCAAATATAAACAATACGATTTAATCGTCTACAGATAATTTGATTATACACACTTTTGGAACCTATTTTTAATGGTATCAAAATTTTGAATATACATATACTGGATTTTCCAGAAGATCAATCACAATTATTATAAGTCAGTGTTAATAATTTTTTTATCATTATGTACAGCAAAACATAAGAAAAAACATTCATCGTGCAACATGTAAAACTAGATTGACAACCAATTGATTTCCTTCTATTAAGGATGATGAGCCTCAGAGACTTTAAGATGATCAGATTTTTAATGTCTTATTCGAATACTTTCAAACATTTTCATGCTGAAACCTCATTTATTGTTCAGATACTGAAAATGACTGACAGACATGGCGAATGTTCACAAGGAGATCCGACCCCAGATGATGGGAAATAGCGAGGCTAAAGAGATACTGCGCTGCATGATACAGGTAAGACACAAGTAAATTGTATATGTCTGTACTTAGTGCAACAGAGATCGAAAAGAGGTTTTGGTTAAAGTGTAACGGCAATGGCGCTCCTAAATGGCCTACCAGCACACCTCGATCCTTTTTAACATCCTTTTCCTCCTTTGTCGACGGTATTGTTCTCCTAGATCTATGTGATCTTTGACACGTATCATCTACTTCTTCTTCTATGTTACTTTTTATTACATTTTCTATGCATTGTATATTTATGTACACTCTTATTATTTGTACATTGTAACTTCGGTTCTGTGAAATAAATAAATAAAAAATAAAAAACTAATGTATGGTGCAATATTTTATCGGCATTTAGAATTCAAAAAATCATTCTAAAAAAAATATGTTGAGGTGTGATACAGAGCGCCACCAATAGTCGTCAATCAAATAAATCAAAATGATTTTCCACGCAATATAGTTTTATCAGTCAGTTTAGATTCTGCCAGTAATCAGTGATATTCGCTCGTTTTGCTTGATTGAGGGAAGATAGGGATCTCACTCCTGGCAGCCGGCACCTGCCCACGTGCGCTCGGACACGTGCGGAGCTCCTTGATTACAGGTATGACGTCTCCATTTGAATTATCATTAGACTGGCAAGAGGGGTCGTGGAGAAATGGGAGATTGACTTCCCTGAGATAAAACCCTCACGAAACATTTCTATGTATTTTTTTTTATTTGTAAATACAGTAAGTCTGGCAAACCTTGGATATAAGCAATGGTGAGTACCTGACAAGGTCCGGGCAGAAAGTGACTCAGACGGCGCAGTAACATTCACTGTGCCCGAAGCCCATATATCGGCCATCTGGCAAACTATCTGCTCTCACATGACAGGTAGCGGCTGTCAAAATCAACGCCGCGTCTTATAGCTACTTAAATCTAATACTTTAATACAATATAACTAACATTTTATATATATGCGTGTCAGATGAGCGAACAAAAACAAGAGATAAAAAGATCGCATATCGAGGTTTTTCGGCACCAGCCTGAAAGGTCTATTTCGAGATGATATCAATCTATTAAGTCAAGTCTTATCTTCTCCTACTTCTTCTTCTTCTCGTTGTCTTTCTTATCGTTCTTCTTCTTCTGTTTTCGCTAATACTGCGCCCTATAAGCTGATCATTTAGAACATATTCCTGCGACAAATATGACCAGCTGTCGCGCCATATTTCATATGATCTTAATACTGGGGTTAAATTTCCAATGGTAGCTGCCATGGTCACAGCACTTTGTTCCAATGTGATTTGTACCTGCGTCTCATATTGCTTCTGGTTTTAGTTTATAAGGACAATTGCTATTATTTTTTTATTCAAATGTATGTAGTACCGGTTTTAGACCCTGTGGCGACCTGGGGCAATTTTTTTCTAGCGCCCCATATTGTTCTTATTTTAAAAAATCCAAGAAAAATTGGTTGCTCTCGGCGCCCCTAGCTTATTGGACGCCCTGGGGCACCGAACCACTTCGCCACCCCCTAAAACCGGCACTGGACGTCACTTATCAAAGCTGATTCAAACCATAGTGCGTAAAAATAATGTTCTTGAAATGATTTTAAAATACTTCTTATGATACAGAACGCAGAATATTATTTTTATAATTCTTTAATTATAAGCGATGGCTCTATATATTTTTAAATCTGTATCCTATGTCATCACACCCAAGTAATAAACTATATATTGCGTCGTTTACGGTGTTTGCTGTTATGCTTGAAGTAATTAGGATGCATCCCACGTTCCCATTTAATGTCCAGTCTCGACCTGATGGGCAGGGAAGCTGCTGGAGATCCTAGCCAGGGTCCACCCCTCTGATGATGCTCTTCAATGGCAAATCAGACGATTCCTCGAGGCTTACCATGACTGCGTAAACAGATGCCCATTGCGGCTTACACGATCCATTACAGCACGTTAAAGTGGTTATATTTAGTTCACAATTAACGTAAATATTGCGAACAGAACATTGGGCTGCCTAAAAAGTACTACCTATACGTTAAATAATTCGTTATTCAATGTTTCAAACTAAATCACTCACGTCGGACTTCTTCTTGTATGTAAAGGACAAATCCGAACTGTCCTTGAGTACGGAAGTCACCTTTGGATTGGAGCCCCAAAATATATTCTAAGCTGAATTGACTCAGTTCGAAGAAGAACAATTCGTTTGTTAAACAATGATACTCTTACATCTAACCTGCAATCAATGGAACATAGGCGTAATATTGGTTCACTTGGTCTTTACTACCGTTATAACCACGGTCGCTGGTCTTCGGAACTTAAAAAACTAATTTCTCCTGCACCCATCCACAACCGACAAACTCGTCTTACAATTGCCAAACATCCATACACGGTTAATGTGTTTCGACCAAGAGCTGGCAGTTTCCAAAGTTCTTTCCTTAATGCCAATGGCAAGTTTTCGAATGATTTTCCAGCGTCTATGTTTCCTCTTTCCTAGAATCTGGATCTGTTAAAAAATATATTATTAATTGAATATACTTATACTATACATAAAATTCTTTTAAATGCGTCAATTCAAGCAGAAAAATAACGGCAGAAGCGGGATGCGAACCGCGGACCTTGGTAACCAACTATGCCCAGGTATTCATACCACTCAGCCACCTTGGCTATTGCTGCGCCTGAGCTGACTCACGTTGGAACTTGTATTTAAGTCATTGTTATATAATATTCTAATAAATATTTAAAAAAAAATCATATAAGATAAATATACACATGCAATCTCCCCAACCCACACATAAACACGAACACAACACACGTTTCCTGCATGCAGCGTCCATCCTCCCTAGCTGAGCATCATAGAGTGCACTGGTCTTGACAGGCTGTGCTCTCCTGCATGCGTTTACATAAAATAATTAAAAACTCACTTTTTCTGTTGATGAAGATAAGATGGCGTGAATAAGTTGTTAAGTATTTTCGACTACACAAATCGAGTCGTCGAGTACTATTTATATATTTGTACTTTCAGGTGAAAAGACGTCTTGGGACAAGGCATGAAAAATGATAACTGACAGAACTGAGTGACGGCAATTTGCGGTGGCCAGATATGGAAAAGGTAAGAGAAGAGAAAAAGTATTATTTCTAAGAATTATTGGGGCTAGGCCATTTGAAGAGTGAGCCGGTCTATTATTCATATTTAAATGAATATTTAAATCCAATGGCGTCTATATATCTCTTCGGACAACGCGAAGGCGTTCGAAAAATGTCATAACAGTAGATTTACGTATTTCTTAATTGGAATAATTGGTCATTATTGTATGTGGGTGGACAAAAACGTACTTTAGGCATTAATAAATTATGTTAAACATTTTTGAGGAATCAAATTACATACCTTCATACCTGTACATCGTGCCAAGTTAATCACTCATGTTTTTTTATTATTTTCAATTATCAACATATTTTTTAAATTTTGAATCCACCAACAAAACCAAAGTGTTAACCCTCCAGAGCCGAAAAGATTTTTTTTGATAGAAACTAAAGTTGTAAGCTTTAATTTGTCAGCATGTAGTTTTCTTCATAAAGAATTTTTTTTAAATACACGAGGCTTTCTTGTAGAAAAACTATGTACCGTATGTTCACGATAGTCCAAGATATTAACAATTTACTTTGTATTAAACATCAACGTTTTTTGTATGGATTCTAACCTTGGCTAGCTTTTGGGGTTGAGATTCAGCTACACCGAAAATATTAAAAAATATTTTTCAAATTACCTTCTTAGATCAACATATTGTTGTACGAAATAAATTAGTAAAAATTAAGTAAATCATTTTTTTAAAATATTAAAAAATTGTATTTACTCTTTTGAAATATGCATTTTGTAGAAAAAAATTCAACCCGAAATAAAATATCTCGCAAGGGTACTTGGTAACTGTTTCCGTTGCCGCGGCTGCAGAATTACTTTGGTGGAGACACTTGTTAACCGAAATTGAGAGAAAGATACAATGTTGAGGTAGAATAGGGACCAGAGTAGGGATAAATAGACAATAGTGTTCACTGTGGCCATACGGTCACGCTCGTCTCTGGGGGGCTAAAAAGTGTGTAGATATCAAAAATTATTAATTGCATAGTGCGTAAATATATGATTATAAAAATAATGTTGAAATACTTATTATTAGAAAGGTAATATTGTTCGTTTATATAAACGTATATACGAGTACCATCTCTTCTCAGACATGAAGAAATACCTGGGTGGAACGTTATTCGGCGACAAAAAGCTGGAAGAAGCGGCTCTCAGGTATCTGCGTGGCTTGGCGGCAGATTTTTTTGACGCGGGCCTTCAAAAGCTCGTATACAGCATGCAAAATGCATTGACCTCAGTGGCGACTATGTAGAAAAAATAGGTACAAGTCTGAACTTTCCAAAAATGTTCGCATTCATGGAATTAAACATGTTTTACACTGAGAAAAATCACTGGGAACCTTATTTTACGGATAACTGATAAAAGTTTTGTATTCTGCTAAATTATAATAAAATTTTGTAAGAAGTTTCAGTTTTTTTTATGAAAAATATTTTTCTTCATTTAACATTAATGCTAATTATACCATTTATATTTAAAAGAAAATGAAAAATAGAGATTACGTTGGGCTTTTTTAACGTTTTTTTTTGTTATACGATCTTTTAGAAAAACCTTCTAGCTGCAAACTATTTTGCGTCCACATAATCTTCTTAAATTAAAACATTATACAGCTTAAGTTATAAAAGGCATATAATTCATTAAAAATCAATAATAATGTATAGGAAAAGAACCCGGTGCTTTCTGCATCATAAATAATCGCGTCGCACGTTATTCAACTCTCGCAGTTAAAATTGGTTATAACATTGTGTGGGTGTTCAAATACGTATGTTAAACGTAAATAAATTATGTTGATTTTTAGTATGGAATCTTGTTATGTAAGCTATATCAAGTAGAACTCATATTGAATAACTGGATCATTACAATAATAAGATAATAATACGCTAGTTTACTTACTAGTTAAATTTAATTTGACTACGTCTTCAATTACTTCAGAAATCTACGAAGGCGTATAATGGAACATACCATGTTAAGTTAATTATTTGAGATCATATTTTTTTTATTAATTTTACAATATATTGTAAATTACAATATTTTTTATTGCGATGCATTTTAATCATATTTATTTTTGGCCCTATTGGTCATGCAAACTTTGTGGCTACCAATAATTTACTATTAATATTATGTTTTTTATTGGCTTGATGGTTAAATCAATCTTCTTCAACTCTTTCATTTGCGATACTCATGTATGTTCATACTACTTCTGTGTAGTAGTCATAAAGTTCAAAATACTAACTTGATAATGAAAAATAAATGATTCTTAAATATTTTTTTAAATTCTATAAATACCCATGGTCGTTGTGAAAATAATCGCATAATCGTAAAATAGCAGTGAGCCTATTATTTAAAATGAATGTCTTTCCATGAAAACCAATTATTCATTTAGATTCCACGTAAAAATGAATGATGCGTAAATGCCTCGCTGCAGTTCAATGACGTCAACGGATCAACACTCTATATGCTGTGTTAATCCATCCCTTAAATGGTATGAATTATATTATCCAAAGAGGAAATTTATCAATCACCATCTGGCGGTATTCTCCTGTGTGTAAAAAAATACACGTGAAAATGAACATTCAATTACGAAGCATGTATATATATATATATATTTTTAAATTTACTGTTCTTATATTGTTAAACCTAACGTAACATCCTCCTCTCTTTCAAAAGTTGTTATTCAGTCGCGTGATGGCAGGATTAGGAGCAGCTTATTAACACACAGAATTTTTCAGAAGCACATTGACATTATAAAGTTTATCGTATATATTAACGATAAACTTTACAAACTTATGGCCCGACTTAGTCACAGCATTCAAGCCACAATACAATATTCTCTCGCCGACGGGCGGCACACGACTGGCGCGCCCGTGGTGGGCTGTCGCACAGCGCCACGAGTGACAATCTCCGTAACTAGTCCAAAATGTCAATATGGCGACACATGCATGTCAACAAGCGAACAGAAATAAGAGACGAAAGATTATACATCGAGGTTTTCGGTACCAGTCAGCAAGGGCTATATCATGCTGATGTCAAATGATTATCATGAATCCTAAGCCTTACTATTATTTGCTTTAATATTTAATACATAAATTGTTAAGCTTTTAATCAAAAGTGTCAAAGCCTACAGTAGGTGGAGATAAAATCAATATTTTAAATCTAGTGATAAATTTTCTGCTTCATTGATTATAGCAGATTAAAATTCTAAAACACCTGAGGTATCAGCTGTATAACAAATAGACAAAATTAAAATTTACTGAAGCAAACAAAATATGGGACATAATCACGTCTAGACTCTAGACCATTTTTTCAGAGCTTTTCATGGCTTATTTAGATTTTTCAGCGTTGAATGGAGACAATTTGTAAAAATTGTGTTGATAATATGGAAATCGCTCTGTGGTGGGATTTAAAGTTTCAAACAACGAGATGAAATTATTCAGCTTACAAAGTCAGACGCTTTTTTTTGTTATTTATTGTGACAGTTTTTTTTTGTGCGACATAAAGAAGATTATTTGAATGTTTATAGCTTTTTTAAATTGACTTAGTTGCACTTGGCAATGTTTTATATTATTATTCAGATTCAGCTTCAAAAGTGGAACATAAGATCAACAAAACATTTAATTTATGAAGCTTTTTTAACATTCATCAAAATAAACCATTCAAGTGTACACGTACGACATTTGTCGTACGTGTACACTTGAATTAACTTTCTTGTATCTTTGTACTTAAATACTCATACACATAAAAATTACATGAATATAAAATTAATACCATATAATTTTATGCATAGTGTCTTTTATTTTAACACTTTTTATGCATTGAGATTTTTTTATCTTAAAATACACTTAAATACCAAAATTTACTTTAAGAAGTAATTTTAAGAAAAACATATGAAAAAAATGATAAAAAATTATTCCGGAGACTCCATTGATGGAGATGGGGGGGCAGAAAAATTTGGAACCCTTAAATTGCTGATTAAGGGATTAAAGTGAGTTTTAGTGTTAATGTAGAAATTATGCGTAAGTTTTTGAAAGTGGTGTTGAATAGTGGGAATATTACGACGGGTATGGAGACGTTTGAGGTTATTGTGTAAAATGCGATAAGGAGTATTAAATATGATTTTTATGGCCTTGTTCTGAATGACATGCAGTTTATTAAAGTTGGAGCGACAGTTATTGGACCAGGATGAAGCTGAGTATGTGATTGTAGGTTTTATTATAGTGTGTTAAAGATTATGTTTTTGTTAAGTTGCGACATGCTGGATTTTTTTTTGTAATATTAAGGTAAGAGCTCCTAGAGCAGATATACCTTTGCATCTGGCAATTTTTGTCTGTTGTTCTAATGGTATTACCTTATGTGTAGTTTGCAGGGTACTTCAAAAAAAAAATGTACATTTTTTATATAGGGTCCGCCAAATAACTTTTTTTTTTTGAAAATGCTATAAAAAAATCGAGTGTAGCTTCGGCTGTGTGGCACCTAGCGCCGTCCTGTTGAAACCAAATGTTGCCAATATCCTCCTCTTCAATTTTTAAGTAAAAAAAATCGTTCAACATGGCCCGATAACGATCACCATTGACTGTAACGGCCACTCCTTGCTCATTTTCAAAGAAAAATGGCCCAATTATGCCTCCGGACCAAAATCCGCACCAAACAGTGACTCGTTTTGGGTGCAACGTCTTTTCAATGTATGCGTGCGGATTTTATGTGCCCCAAATGCGACAATTTTGCTTGTTTACATACCCGCCAAGATCAAAATGGGCTTCATCTGAAAAGATGATTTTTTTGGCAAAATCGGCATCTTTTGTAAGTCGATCGCAGGCCCACTTAGCGAAGCGAAAACGCATTGGACGGTCAGTTGGCTTCAACTCCTGAACCAATTGGATTTGTATGGCGTCATTCCAAGGTCTTTATGCAAAATTCGTCTCAACGATTTCTCCGAAATGTTCAATTGTTGAAAACGACGGTGAATTGATGTTGATGGCGCTTCACGCACACTTTCTGCCACAGCAGCAATATTCTCGGGTGTACGCACTGTTTTTGGCTTTTCACGCTTTGGTTTATCGATGAGGATGCCAGTTTCTTTCATTTTTTTTACAAGATAACGAACATACGGAGCTGACGGTGATTCTCTTCTTCCAAAATTCGTACGCAATTTTCGCACACATTCTGCAACATTACCATGATTTTCAAAGTAATGTCGCAATATTTCCCAGCGTTGTTCAAGCGTATACACAACCATATTCGTTTAGCGGAAGGATAAAACTAATTATCTGTCAAATCAGACATGAGCTAAATATTACCATTCACGAAATAAATACTAGTTGAAAAAAAAACGTTAGATGGCGGACTCTTTATATTTAAAAAAAATCATCAACTCATTCCATGTTATTTTTCTATTCTTCGAATTAACTGTAAAGTCAAGAAGTCATATTCACAGTTGGAGCATATATACACCACAATGTGAATTATATATCTGAATAATTAGGATGGTTATTACTATATATAATACGAGATTCGTTACACAATCATTGCAATTATTTTTTCATTTGATTTAATAGCCAGTATGCATAAATCTGATTGGTATTTTTATTTCTTACAATTTGTTATAAAATAATTTAAAAAATATAATAAGCCAAAAAAAAGGTTTACATTTACTAAAGATTTTATAGAGAGCATAAATGAAAGATATTATATAAGGCTTTTTAATAATCTATTGCGAATACGGAATGATTACACACAACATATATCATTATAGAAAATAACTACTTATCCAAATTGGTTACAAATCACGTCTCAAAAAAAATCGACAGGGGTATACAACTGGGATGGGCAGCATTTGGAAAACTTAAGTACAATTCGAAAGCGAAAATTCCGCAATGTCTTAAAGCTAAGGCGTTAAACCAATGCATCCTCCCTTTATCAACTTACGGTGCAGAGACGTGGAATCTAACAGCAAGTCTTACACATAAAATAAAGGTCACCTAGCGTGCTATGGAGAGAAAATATTCCACCTGTATAGGAAAATGTATGAATAAATCTCAAAATAATTGAACTAAGCAATAACAAAAACAAAACATGTCTTATTTGTTGAAATAAATTTTAAATCATCGATTTTCCATCTATTTTACTCACAAACACAAAAAAATAATCCTATGTTGAAATAGATTTACTGTTCTTTTTTATGTCTATTAAAAATGTGCTACTAAAAAAATTCGTGCAGGATTTATAGCTTTTATTGTATAAGTCTTAGGAATTGCTTAAAAGTTCTTTATATTTATACACAGAGGATTCGGCGAAAAAAATTATGTAAAGTCGAAAATAAAATATTCCATTAAAAGCCGTCGCGCTTATCGTCTTTTTTTCTCTCATCATAGACACGCAGTGCTGGGTATTAGTCAATCGGTGGAAAAGCTTGACTGCCATCCCAATAATCTTAGGTTCGTATCTTAGCAAAACATTTTTTTTTTTTAATGTATAATGTTTATTTATTGTGGTACCTTGACATACGAGTCCCCAATATACGAGTTTTGTGAGATACGAGCCATCAAGCGAGCGATTTTTTGTACTGAAATACGAGCAAAATTTTATAAACGAGCTAATAGCTTTGAGGGTCGGCCGGTTGCACATGAACCGCGCGTCATGCTTTCCCGCGTGAATCCCCCGGCCACGGTCAGAGAATCAGTTATCAGTGTGTTCTCGGTGTCAAAGCATCTTTGATAAGCTGTGCTCGCGTTTTGTGACAATGGGGAAATTTGCTTTGAGATACTGGTAATTCGAAATACGAGCAAGGTTGCAGAACGAATTAAACTCGTATGTCGATTTATCACTGTACTTAGATTTAATTATTCGTCTTATGGCAAAAATATAATCAAATTTTAAGATTATTTGACTTTTATATTTTAATGAATGCATTTCGATTTTAGGGCATCTCTGTAACTGTCAAAAAGACATTTGACAGTTACACAAGTCTTAATTTAAATTTGTCTGAATGTATAATACTTTTTACCAATTATTTTCAGATTCTTGTAGCATTGAATCATTTATAAATCCAAGAAATATATGAACTAGAATAAAAATTGAGAGTATTACAAAAATTGCTTTAAATTAATCTAATTAAATAAAATTACGTGTGATAGTTTATCATAGCAAGTAATGATGGAGTGAGTGAGCAGACACGTCAACCTTCCTTCATAAAGTCGATCAAGAGAAAAATGGTGACCTAGCTATTAAATGTTTTTCAGACGCCTCAGGAGAGTATAAAATATAGCAGTTTTTGTCCCCCGAGCTATACATATAATGTATTTGACTAAGAAGAGCTAACATATGATGAGGCGAAGACTGTGACAAGTTATGTATGTATAACTTTATGGCAGAAATATGTGACGACATTTTCTGTAAGTAGAGAGCGGATATGGAATAATAATGATGATGTTGAGGGTATATTGTTAAATAATTGCATTTTTCAATTATGCTTATAAATTAACACATTCTTGTGTGAGTTTACTACCTTGCTATCTTACAATGTCTTGTTGTGTGTATTTAGTGAAGAAAAATCAGAGTAAGGTCATGAAAAGTTAACAAAATCGCAATCCTCGTCCATGAAAACTGGCGGCGTTCCCTTTGAGACGATCTGTATATAAGGTATTTAAGTCCCTGCTTTGTTAAACATTTACTTCTAATAGCCCCGACTGGTTGGGGTCGTTACCATAAGCCTCATCGCCCCAAAGTAGGCTTTGCAGGTCCGCATCGGGGAGGTTCACGGTGGATGTTACGGTTCGTTAGGTCATTGATGCTCGCCGGCTTGTCTATTCACGGCTTTCGCGTGGTGAAAGCGTTCTAGCGCACCTCCGCAAAGTGGGAATATTTCTATAGAATTTTCAATCTTTCGGTTTTGCAATTATGATGGCATAATTAGAAGCTTTTGGGTTGTTAATCTGTATTAAGTTGTTTGTGCATTGATTGCACTGTATTACAGAGCAACGCGATGCTACGATACCGATACCGTTTGTGATCTATACATATTAAATTATGCTTGCCATGGCTTCCTACCATTTTAGTTCTGTCTTCTAAAGCCCATACAGCCGGAGAATATGCGGCACCAGTGTGGGGTCGATCAGCCCACTGTTATCAAGTGGATACTGCCCTGAATGATGCATGCAGAGTCGTCACAGGCTGCCTCAAACCAACATCCATTTCTAAACTTTACCCCTTGGCTGGTATCGCACCACCAAACATAAGACGCAAAGTCATATGCGCCGAAGAAATGCGTAAGGCAATCAACCAACCGTCCCACTGCTTGTATGATCAGATACCCCCAACACCAAGATGGAAGTCACGAAGCAGCTTTCTGAGATCCACACAACCTCTCACATCCGGCCCTGAAAATGAGAGACTCCAGCTCTGGCAACAAGTCGCATTAGAGGAATTGCATTACTCCAACGGAAGGTCTCCTAACTGGCATGAACCTTGACCGGTGGACCTGGAAATCCCTGAACAGATTAAGAACCAGAGTTGGTAGAACAAAGGACAACCTCGTGCGGTGGGGAATTCTTCGCCAGGGAGAGATACTATTGTGCGACCGCGGAGACCTGCATACCGCCTCACACCTAAGATCCTGCTTCATGTGCCCAACAAACTGCACACCTCAAGACCTAATGCTGGGCAACACACGAGCTATCGATGTTGCCAGATACTGGGCAGAAATAATTTGACGTCGCTGACACGAAGAAGAAGATGAAGACCACCTTTGTCTATTGATCAACTGTAGGATGTTAATTTGTCTAGTCCGCTCTCTAACGTCGTTATTCCTCACAAAGTTATCCATCATACTCACAGTTTTCTACGCGAACACCTGTTTTTAAGACCCATTACCCGGCTGTATCAACATTCAGCGCTGTGCCAAAGATGCAGCTTTTTATATTGATTTAAAAAGATTACAGCCATAACTAAAATTGGAGGTAATACAGGTGTTGTTTAGGCAGCCTTTCGGGTTGAGCCGGTCTCTAAGACCAACTCTTTCTTGCCTGCTGATTCGCGCGTTATTCATGTGACATGAATAAAAAATCATACAAAATGTGCGTCAGATAATATATCAGCCGTTTTTTCAAGTACCAGGTATCTTGCCCTGGAGTTCATCGGGTACAATATGGTGTGTCTAAAGTGTGACCTGAAAGGACCATCGTTCAACCCTGGATACGTATAAGACGAAAGAATCGCAGTGAACAGTGGTCGAAACCAACTTGAGTGAAGATTTTGACATATTTGGTGTAATATTGCTTCAAATTCAGTGCTGGTGTTGACTGATACGAAATGTTTTCGGACGTTTGATTTTGTTACAATAATGCCGTGTTATTTGTGTGTCAAACATGATATACTTATGATATGGTTTTTGTTGTTGCAAGTCCTTACTACAACTATTTGCGTGAGTATCCCGACACTAGTTCTGAGTGTGAGGTCATTGACACTAAATGTGTCAATAAATTTACAGCGCCACTCTTTATTAATTAAAATATAAATATTTTGTAATGTTATTGAAGTAAATAAAAGAATTGAAATGAAAATTGAAATATATTCAAGAGTGAACTCCAGATGCAGAGATGTCTTGGGATAATGAATGGACAATGACAACCAGGAGAACTGAGATATAACCATAGCTGCATATCTCAAATATTGCACATGAAGTTAAAAGTTGTTCCAGTTTTTTGAAGAAGCGTTTCTGTAGGTCACTACTTTCAGTGACGTGTAAAGTTTCAATATTGACCCCCGCTGATGAGTGCCTATTCTACATATTGTTTCTTTTGATAGCAAAAATCTAGCATCATGAAAAAATTTAAAAGAATGAATAATAAATCTCGCTGAGAATGTCTCGATTCGGCTCACAATGCTTTAAGTGAGGGATGAAGAAAATCACACAATGCGCCCCTTATCTTATCATTTATGTTTCATGTATATTTATACGCGGGGCATTTTCTTAATTAGTGGAAAAGTTTATTCCGGCCGAGATGCCGGCGGCGGATAAGGAATTTTCTTTTTCACTGGAAATTCCTTACTTATGCAAATGATTGAGATGTAAATCTTCTGCAAGTTTCGGGAAGAGATTGGAATTTGAAGTCTGCCGCATTCGGAGTAATATTTTTTTAATATTTTTGCCGGATCGACTGACTTTAGAGAGAGAGTGAGAGGTATCGGAGAAAAGATTTATTTTTAATTGAAACAGTTAAGAAGTGCTCGAAAGTCCTTTAATTAAAAAAACTTAATGATCGTTTCATAGTTTAATGTTTTAAGCTTACATTAAAAATGCGTCAAAATTAGTTTTATTTTTTTAAACTTTATATATCAGTTTATTTAGCGTGAAATAAGTTTATTGTTAAATTTATAAGATTACTGTTCAAAGCTTAAAAATTTCAAATAAATTAAAAAACAGTTATACATTTACGTACTATTAGCATCTTGTCATTTATTTTTTATGTAAACACATACAGGAGAATACCGACCAAAAGTGATAGTAATTCTGAAGTCTTTTCTGTAGAATTCTATGACGCTTACCATGTTACATATGATTAAGCGCTGCACGTGGAGTGTTGATCCGCCAACGTCATAGAATACAGCCCGACATTCACGAATCATCTTTATTATTACACGAATTTACAATGAATGGGTGGTCTTCTTGGGACAACTTTCGTCTACCACAAATTTTAATTAATATGACTGACATTTTATGGGTGAGAGACCAAATTCACACCAAAAGGGGGCTATTTTAGAGCTTAGAAATCGATTAATTATTTCTTTAATCTCTGTCGGGGATCGATCCATGACTTTTGACTACCCATGCAAACGCTTTGACCATTGAGCTATACCCGCCGGTATATACAAATAATAAGATAATTCTTAAGTAATAATGTTTTACTCTGTAAATGGAATATTTTTATGATGTATGAGAATGATATATATCCTTAGATGCCAAAACTGAATCTGACGTGGAGCATAGAATAAACACAGGATGGCTGAAATGGAGGTCTCTCTCTGGGGTTTTGTGTGATAGCAAGATTCCAGTTAGGATCAAAGGTAAAATCTACAAAACTGCTGAAAGGCCAGTTATGCTCTACGGATCGGAGTGTTGGACCCCGCTGAAACGTAACTTGGATAGGATTCATGTGGCAGAGATGAAGATGCTGAGGTGGGCGGGCGGTGTGACTAGAGTGGACAGAGTTCGAAATGAGCATATTCGGGATTCATTTGAGGTGGCCCCCATACCTGAAAAGATAAGGAAAAACCGCCTAAGATGGCATGTGACACGGAGAGATGAGGACCACATGGTGAAGAGAGCCCTCAACATACCCACGCTGAGAAGAAAACCTGGAAGACCGCAGGCAACCTGGACTGCAACTGTAAACAAGGATCTGAAAACCCTGGGTTTGACCGAGAATACAACGCAGGACAGAAAGACATGGCGAACGTGCACAAGGAGAGCCGACCCCAGATGATGAGAAATGGCTAGGATAAAGAAGAAGTATGAGAATGATATATGCTTTCATTCGACTCATTGGCAGAATTTTTAAGTGACAAGATGCTTCTAAAGGTATATTTAAAGGGTGGAAGTAAGTATGTTATTAATGGTATTGTGCATGAATAAAGGGTTCAGGTATAACATAACATATTCATAACGGCTTATAGTACAACTATGGTTCGCTGACATGTATCCACCCCTTCATCTCGGTTCTTTGACACAATAGTACAAGAATTCAAGAAATGTCAACGCCAAGGAAATGACATCTTTAGATGAGCGACTTTTAATATAAAAGACCAACCAGTTATCCTCAACATCTAATTTAAAAATTAACTAATTTATAAATAAAATATTTTTTTGTTTATAAATAACCTTAAAAAGGTTTTTAATTGTATATGCAATAACAAGTTTTACTTAAAATTTGGATATTTAAATTATCAGTTTAATGAAATACATAATTATTTTATAAATATCTCATTTATTAAAATGCTAAATTATATAATATTGATAAGGCGTAGTATTTTAGCAAAGAATATCAGTTAATTTAACAATAATTTACTACAAATTGAATGTATACTTTTCATTTTTTAATCAATTTTTTTTTGCATTAATTTTTATATTTTTATAACAGAAATCATATTAACTAGAATACGGACTTGTACAAAAGTAGAAATACTTTAAATCATTGAATCTAGGCACAATTTATTATTTATTTGGGGCAAAACAACTGAAACATCATAAAATGTATATATATCATTCTATAAACTACAAGCTCACACCTGGCGGGTGAAGCGAGGGGAAGATCCTTCACGTACGCCTGCCAAGCCAAGACTGAGTTCCGCAAGTAGCTCGCTAGCGAAGGGATTTGGATTGGGGGAACCAAGGTACACGATAGAATCGCGGGATCCACCATAACAGCGTTTTTCAGGACTGTAGCGCCATGCGAATCTTATATTGCGCAACACCCTCGTATAAGCAATTTTTATAAAAGTTCACATAATTTAAATATTATAATTCTTGTTTATTCTATGTTAATAATAAGCTTTTAAAACATATTTGTTAAATATTTTATTAAAATTTTAAATTTAGTATTAATAATTACGAAAGTATGAATGCACTCGTAAATAATGACGATTACGCTATTATTTTTTATTTTCATTTATGGATTAACAAATGGGCTTCAATAAGCTAATAAAAAGTAAACTGCAATAACAACAATAAAAAACATCCTTGTTACTTGATAAACCATACAGATTTTAATTTGTTTGTAAACTAAAATAAAATATTTACGTACAAATAGTCTAATCAATTTTAACAGAGAAATACAAAATGTATTTATATTAATCTGTGTAGTATGTAATCTACATTATACACTGTGATAAACTAAAAATAATAGTACCTGATAAACGTCATACATTATTGTTGGTACAATGGTACGCAAAATTCTTTCAAGTCTGGACCCTGCAGTATATGTACCATCTCTGGACTCAATGGTACGATAGTATGTAGGACGATTGTCGCTTTTAGAAGCTGGACAAAGCTTACCACACTTCCTGCTGCTTCCACAACAAAGGCATTTGGGGAGATGCCGCCTTACTCAAACAAACAGCCGTAAAGCAAGCTTGGGCGGTAGCTGTGGAACTACTGCTTACAAAAAAATAGTAAAAGTAAGTATGTACCTTATTTCTACTTTAACTATATATTTTTGTATATACTAAGTTTGTCCTCGCTTAGGCAGATTTTTTGAGCTCTCCTAAGTCCTTATCTAAATACCTATGTTTCAACATATCTTCTCTAAAGTCTACATAATGTTATAATTATTATTTTAGGCGACAGCTTTTAGGATGATATTTAATTGAGAATGAAATATATATTGACATCCCCCATCTTTAAAAAAGGTGACAAAAAATTGCGGGTTCGTCATTTGGCCGCGTGGAAGAAGGATGCAGGAGCAGGTCGCAAAGCAAAGAATTTTTTCAGAAGCGCAATTCGCGTTTATTTTCAATATAAGATCGGTATCGGTTTCCCCACCCGACCGTAACATGTGGATTGTCGGCCTCGGTCGGTCGGGGACTGCCGCAGAGCTGACGACAGACGGGGCACTGTGACATGTGGCGCCCCAAAGATAATCGGGGTTAAGTCACAAATTAAAGTTGACCGTCGAATCAATATGAAATGGAGCAATTGTCAATACAAATAAAATAGCGTATGCAAGCAACGTGTATTTTTATATAAAATTAAAATATAACATTATTAGATGTGCATGTCAGGCGAGCAAACAAAAATATGAGACAAAATATCGTTTTTCGAGCCTTTTTGGCATCAACCTTAGGTGCTTTTGCCTAACGAGGTTTTTTTTCTTACAGTCGTTCATGATATGAAAATGTCTGAAACTTGCTCTCGAGGTGCTGCAGGAAAGTATAAGCTGCCTTTCCTTCTAACTAAAAGATTCTCACTTTCATGGAAGACAATATAAATAGAATATATAAAAGGAGTTTTTGAAGGCAAAACTAATATGGAACGAGTAAGAAGTAAATATCGTGGTGTAAATATATAACTTTAAGGCGTCAATATGTGACTACCATATTTTTAAACAAGTTTGCTTCTATTGGAAGACGAGAAGGTATTGCATCTTAAGCGATCTTAGATCGATGATGATTTATATTTAGATAGTATATTTCTGTATCGTTTTCGAAGCTAGGACCAGTTTGAATAGTCTGTTGAACGATTGTCACTCGTGTTGGCGAACAAAGCTTCCTACCACGTCCTGCTTGGGCTCGGCCCTGCTCCAACAAAGACCGGTAGGGCGAGCTTTTGTCCGAGCTTTTGCAGCCCTGCCAAGGTACCGACTATAAAAGGAATGATAAACATTTTTGAACACAGTCGAAATCTGTGGAAATTGTGATCCACGAGGAAATGATGTGTTATATGTTTGATATGTATAATAAACTGTTTATCGAATAAATGATGTGTCTGTCAGTCGTCAACTTGGTGCAGGATATATTAATTAAAATAGAGTTCATTGGAGACAATTTTTCAATAATAGATAACTTATTGCTCACACGGTGAATCTGTGCAAACAATAAATTTACTTCTACTAATTTTACAATTGATAATTTTACTACTAATGATACTTTTAAGTGTTTTTATACTTAACCTCTAATTTTAATTTTCATATCGTTAATTTACTTCGTGTCAACTTTGCAGCTGCTGTATCATTCGAATTTTTCATTACGACTTTAAATCTTGGCATGGTATCAAAATCAAATGCAGCCGTACAATGTATTTTCGAAAGTAGGTGCCTACATTGAATAATGGGGTATAATAATTTGAATTATAACCATCTAGCCTGATGGATCGGTCACATCATGCGCCGCGATGGTCTTCTTCACGAGATTGTGGAAGGGATGGTTGAGGGTATAAACTGTAGAGGGCGCCCTAGACGGGAGTATTTGCAGCAAGTGTTCGAGGTCATGAGTTGTGGTTCTTATGCTTAGCTGATGAGGACTGCAGAGGATCGACAGGAGAAGAGATCGAGATGCAAGATTTTGTTGCTGTAAACCAATCCACCGGATTGATACTACGAAGAAGAATAATTTGAATTTGCGAGGAACTTTGTGGCGGCAGCTCGTGACTACCATATGATACAATTAAAGGAGCGGATATGATTTTAACCCTTTCGCATCGGATGTCGGCATATGCCGTCATAAGATTCCCTGACCGTTGACATTGGTTGACGTGATATCGTTTCGCTACTTTCAAAGAATACTTTTTTATGCATCATCTGATAGCTAAAGGATACAAGAACCAATGAGACATATGAAAATAGACTGGATAAGTACATTTATGCTTCAAATACTAGGTTTAAAATTGACAGTATAGTTTGTATTCAAACCGACCCGTAATGAAAGTGTTAATGGTTTTTTTCTGCACAGTAACTAAAATCATCTCGATGAGATCTCCAGTAGATTTTTGTAAGCCGAAGAGCTCAGTTTAGCTGTTATTTTGACTGATTTACTATGCATCTAATATACATACATAATGTTATAAGCTCGTATTTTTCAATTACTTTCAATGGTTGTCCATCTCTTCTCAGTAGGACTCTGTGTCTGTGGCGAGGGACATAATGTGATTATGCGGCAAACCTTTTAGTGGAACTAACGATTCGATACAGTTCCACATGTAGGTTTTTTTGTGTAATAATATAAATATATTGATACAACCGGAAACCGGGGATTTCTTTATTTGATACAGAAAGAAGAACGAACACATTTAAATGGTTCCTTTACATCGAGTTATTAGATTAAACAGACAATACACCAACAGCCATATATCACTGCACCCGCATTTTGGTTCACTTGTGCTTATTCCAATAAAATATAGCATTCCTATTTAAATAATTAAAGTATATTAGACTCTTATATATATATTTACCTGTTTTTTTTACGATATTTGAGGTTACTTACATCTATTATCATAGTTTCTTTGTAAATATTGACATCAGAATTATGTAGCCTTTGCTGACTGGTACCGAGAACCTCGATATACAATCTTTCGTCTCTTATTTCTTATTCGTTAGTCGTACATGAATGTGTCCGCCATATAAGCAGTTGGCACTAGTTATATAGTATAGACCACCGCTTGGGGTGATAGTGCGAGAGCGCCGATAAGTGCGGTCAGTCGGGCCCCGCCTTTTAGCAAGACAAGGTCGCATTACGGCTGGTGGCATGTCATTCCGCCTGGCCGGAAGCTTGTAATGTTTTAACGTAAATATATCTCAATGTGCTTCTGAAAAAGTATTTGTTTGCTGACCTGCTCCTCATCGTGCCCTCACGTGACGGAATAACACCTTTTTGAAAAAGAGGAGGATGTTATGCCAGAATACCTGTATGGAAACATGTTCCCCATGATAAACACAAATTTAATTTAAATGTAATTTTTATATAAAAAAAACATATTTGCACACTAATCGATACTTATCACCCACAATAAGATCTTCCAGTCGTCATGTTACATGCACAACTGGTCGAGACCGGCGCACTCTATGACGTTCAGCCTGAGCAGCTGTGTGTGGATTGGAAAGATTGCTAGTGTATTGAATGATTCTCGAAGCAATCCGGATTATATTAAGGTATTATATGACATATCTGATATTATAAATCATGCTATGTTTTTGTTGTTCACTGACGACTTAAAGCTTTTCTTGGACGTAGTTACCCTGGACGACTTCAGACTTCTCCAGTCAGATATTGATAATATATCTGACTGGGGTGCGCGTAACAAACTGATATTTAATGTTGCTAAGTGTAGCGTCTTATCGTATACTCGTAATTATAAGATGGTTTACCAGTATGGATGGTATTGGCATCCCGCGAGTATCATCCATCAGAGACCTTAGCATATTATTTGAAAGCAAGCTAACGTTTCATGCTCACATTGAAGCTGTGTGTGAAAGGGCACTGAAGATGTTAGGATTTGTTCTGCGTAGTGCCAGGACTTTCTCGAGCACTAACGTACTGGTCGTACTGTACAATTCATTGGTTCGTAGCATACTTGGGAGCGGATCTATTATTTGGGCTCCCCACAAGTATAAATATGGTCTCATGTTAGAGAGAGTTCAGAAGAAATTTTTGAGGTTTCTTTACATGAGGATGTATGGACATTATCCGTGGCTGTACCCATCTAACTTTATACGGGGTATGTTGGGATACAATGAGTTGAAAACTAGAAGAGATTTGTGCTTGAGTATGCATTTCTTTCGTCTAGTGCGCGGCGTGTTCAGAAATCCTGATATTTTGTTTGAAATTGGTTTGTTTGTCCCTGACAATTATTTAAGGATAAAGAGGCACAGATTGTTTGTTCTTCCTAGAGGTAATACTAACCTGCCAGGGACTATGCCTCTTGGGAGAGTGATCAGACTGTTCAACGATATCGCCTCGAATATTGATATATTCCACTTGAGAGAAGCCCAGTTTCGACATGAGCTCCACGAATTTATTTATCAAAGTAATTTCGTAGAGTCTTCTGTTTTGCGGGCTCCGGGACTTTTTAAATGATCCTATTATTATTGTGTTATTTATAAATTGTTATTTTATCCTGTTTCAGAAATGAATTAAATATTGTTATTTGTAATGTTTCTGAAAATAAATAAATATTGAAAATTGAAATTGAAAACAAACACTCCAAGGGCATTCCAGAGCTTACCGGTGGTATTTAAGAAGGAACTTTTGATGAAACTGACGCCAAGTCAAATTATTTCGAATTTCAGTTAAAATCTTAAATATTGTTTCTTCTTCGTAGTATCGATCCGTTGGATTGGTTTGCAGCAACATAATCTTTCATCTGGATCTCCACTCTTCTAGATCCCCTGCAATCTTCTTAAGCTCAACATAATAGCTACAACTCGTGTCCTGGAACACTTGCTGCAAATACTGCCATCTAGGGCACCCTCCGCAGTTTTCACCCTGAACCACCCCTTCCACAATGTCGTGAAGAAGATCATCGTGGCGCATGATGTGACCAATCCATCGGCCGTGCCTCTCTGATATGGTTCTTACTAGGTGCCTATCTTATTTGATTATGCTGAGAACCTCAGTTACAATATCATATTATAATATCAATAGTATAATATCGCTTAAATATACTTAATTAAAAAAAATCTCCTAGTGAATATTTATGGAAAATATGAACCGCATAGCAATGAAATGAGTTCATTGGAGCATATGTTCACCACAAATAACCGCCACTCAATTCTCTCACTTTCCATCATTTTAATTACTTGCATACTGGATTATTATTTAGGCAGAGCAAACACTTTTGCAAATACATTAACCATCGTCCGTCTGGTGATCATCAGTGTCCCTAACAACGTGCCTAATTGCGCGGTCATTAGCATTAATTCTGACAAGCCCCGTAATCAATGCAGTCCAGTTAAAATTGGATTAGCAGCTTATGAATTACACAAAGCACTGATTCGGGGACTAGCATCTAAACAAACGTGGCGAAAATCCTTTGTGGTTGGCGCAATTAACTTCATATAACTTGCAACAGGAAATGCGTCAATGGAGTACATGATGAAACTACAATCATAATATTATAATTAATTAATTAAATTAATTATAATTTTCAATTTTTCAATGTATTTTTAACCTTACGGAAACACTACAAATTTGATCAACTCAAATCATTTCTGAAGTACAATAAGAATTAATCATAAAATTAAAAAAATTCAATCTATACAAATTTAGGTACTTATGATAAAGTTATTAAGACAAGCAACAGAAGGTCCCAATGCTCATCAAACAGACGACGCCAAAAAATTATTCCTCCAAAGAAACTCGTGGAGTTCATGTCTGAATTGGGCCTCCCTTATGTAAAATATATCAACATACAAGGCGATTTGGTTAAACAGTCTGATATATCAGTAATTGTGTTGACAAATGATTAATCCAAAAGTGTTTCTTTGCCTCTCTAAGTAAAAAGGTGTGTCTTGAGTCTGTCTTTGAATTACGCATCAGTTTTCAGCTCTCTTATAAAAGGAAACTGAAATCACAATTGCTTAACAATCATGCTAGTACTTACTTTCATCAGCAACAGAGTGCTTTAACTTGTATCTTATATGCATACTTTGTATCATACCATCATTAAATGATTTCCATATACGGTTGCCTAACTGAGGCATATGTTTGTCACAAAACGCCGCCAAAAATAACAGCCTCTATGATATCATATATATATTATTTCATATCAACTATACTTACTATTGACACCCCCCATCTTTAAAAAGGCAACCACAAGTCGCGGGTTCGGCATTTGGCCGCGTGGAGGAAAGCATTGGAGCAGGTCTTAAAGCAAAGATCTTTTTCAGAAGTTTGCATTTATTTTTAATATAAGACTTCGGTTTGCCCGACCGACCGTAAGATGATGTCTCGTCGGCGTCGTTCGGTCGGGGACTGGCGATACGGGCTGTCAGAAAGTAAAGTTGACCGTTGAACCAACATGAAATGGAGCAACTGTCAAAACAAATAAAATGGCGTATGCAAATGCCATGTATTTTTTATATAAGATTACAACTAACATTATTAGATGCGCATGTCAGGTGAGCGAACAAAAATAAGAAAAAAAAGTTTTTCGAGCTTTTGTCTGAACTTTTCGGCATATATCAACCTGATATCACTATCAAGTACATTCAGTTTATATTTTATAGTTCCAACAATCTTCTAGTATGGTAGATCACGGGGACTTGTAAAAAGGCCACTGAGGTTATGCTTTCGTGCGGCATTCGAAGTACATGTCGCAGTTAGGTCCATATTCGTCTCTTGGCCGAATGCTGAATGCATTGTCTGTTCCCTCAAAATCATTATTCCTCATAAAACCAATCAATAAAGCACTCAGTTTCTGCACAGGGATGTGTTTTCGAAACTATACATTTAATGTACTCGACGGAGCTCCAGGATATAAAGCTGACATGAAAAAAGGAGAGCATTGTGCAGGTTAGTTAAATCAGCGTATATGTATGACAAGAAGAATAATTATATTTGTTTAAATATTTCATCAACTTTAATATTTTCATTGAAAAAGTAAGGAATTTAATTTTTGATCAAGCTTCTTAGACCTTTAATAAAAATTAAATAGTTCTTTATTTTGTTTGGAAGTATTCGAATTGATGTTATAATTTTAAGTGTGATTATTTGCGTCTGAATATATTTAACGAAAACCGGAATTCTTACACAACATTGCATTTTTAATAGTTGGTGACATCCCCCAAGCCAACGATAGTTTAAATTTATGGTAAGCGTTTCAAAGTAGTTTTTTTTGTACCGCGTTACCCAATCGTAAAGTAAAATTTCATCATGCGAACCCTTTTTAATGAGTTAACACATATGCCCCTGCATATTAATATAATCAAGTACGGTCTGGGTAAGGGATGGAATTCTTCCGTTATATCCCTTTACCACATCCTTTTATAAATAATACAATCTATTATAATTATATATGTCTATTATATCATCAGTAAGCGTAAATTGATGCTCCATAAAATACTAATTCATACTGAATTTCAATTTAGCAGCCACTTTTATACACAAGATTTGTCGGAATTTTTGGTGTGTGTATAAACGTTGTGATCTATGGATTGCTGAGGAGGAATTTTTATGCGTGTAAAGAAGTGATCAATGGATATATACGAACATTACGAACATAGAAAGAAAAGTAATAAGAACACGGTATAATTTCACGGCGAATTCGATGTCTGTAAGTAAGTGGGCTTAATATTTTAACAGTATTGAAGGTTAACAGAATATTTATTTTAGATTCGAGTTGAATTTATTAACGAGAAATTTGATTTATTAACAAGTTCAAGAAGTGAATTTTATAATAATCAAAGGTTACTGGTAGGTAGTTGTAACTTACGTAACACAGTGGCGTCTCCAGCGGGCGGTTGATTGATTGATCAGGTTACGAAGGTGGTCGAGAGAGACGAGAGATTTGGTTCATATGGTCGTCTGCTTATATATAGAGCCTGCTCAACTCCCACCTTGATATGTGCAATAGTATTTGAAGTGAGCTCTGGTGACAGCAATTCTAACGACATTTATGGGACATACAAGGCAAACATTAATAGACAAGACAAAGATACCGAGATTGGTACAATTGATAAAACATAAGTCTGTCACAGATTAAAAAGAACATAAGAAATAATGTACGCTTAATCAGTTTAGTTGAAACATAGGAATTTTAAAATAAATAAAATCTCACATACATATTGCTCGTACCTGTAGCATTTGTTGGATAAAAAGACGTTAATTTATGTATATTTTTAGCTTTTATTTTTTCATCCATCTTAAATATTTATATTTTTAACCTTGTTTTTTACATGTATAACGATGAGTATTTGTTAATCAAAGAAATGTACACCGCGATTCGTTAGTCCTTCGTTTATAGTAACTTCATAAGCATACTCGAAAGCATTGGAATGCTATGCCACAAAAAAATTAGCAACAAAAACGTGAATTTGATTTTCGCTCTTTAGAAAAACATTATATTTGTGTGTAATATATGAAAGAAAGCCAACAGATGTATTTGGTCAACAAGTGAACTCCAATCCATTTGATAAGGTCTTATGGTAAAAATTCAGAAGAAAATCAGTGTAGAATATTTTAAAGCTAATAAAGAATTGAACCTAGTGTGCGAAGTTTGTCGTTCAAATTCATTCGTCCACTGTTAATTGTTAGATAATTTATTGACGAGAAAAATTATAAATAAAATGCCGTTCATAATAAATTTGTATGCGTATCAATTATTAGGCTGATGTTATACTTTTTGGAATTAATCTATAATTGTCATATAATTCATATTTATTTTTTCGAATATGTTTAAAATTAATAACTCCCGCGTCTAATTGCATAAAAGTTAATTGTTTGTATGTTGAACTAACAATATTTTGCATTTTCGGTATCTGGGGGTATTTTTCTTTGAAAATATAAACGTTTGATTTGTTCATTAATTGCTTAGCGCTTACTTTCAGTAAATAAATTTACTGATGCTGTTTACATAAAATTTCTCGGATGAAATATTGAAATTTCGGCTTGATAAATATCCTAACAAACTTCTTAAATAATCTTCAAAATATGATCAAATAATATAAGTAATGAGTTAATTTAATTGAAAATAAGAAATAAATATTTATTTCTTAATTGGTGTAAGAATATAAGCTGTTATTAAATATGCACTTTTGGAATATTAAAAAATATGCATTTTTTTTAAATTCAGCTACAAATATTATTGATTATCAGATTTATTCTCGTTTAACTGAAGTTTTATATTAATTTAAAATATTGTCAAGAAAAAAAATTTTTTTTTTTTAATAAAGACCTGCAAAAACTGCACTATTATATAATAACACACTGATATCAGCTCAATATAGCCCTTGCAGGCTGGTGCCGAAAAGCCTCGATATAAAATCTTTCGTCTCTAATTCTTGTTCGCTCGTTAGACACGCATGTGTCGCCATATTGCTTGTTTAACAGATATTCTTCTGTGGATCGCCTCTGAATGAATTTCGACGCTGGGGGTCACCTACTTCGGGCGTTGAGTGCCTAGTCGTCATTCGTGATCGGCCCGGCGCCTGAAAGCATGTAGCTCCGCCCGGACCGAAAGATTGTCAATTTTCAACATGAATGTATGTCAATGTGCTTCTGAAAAAGTCTTTGTGTTGCTCATCTGCTCCTCATCTTTCCACTACATGTCCTGATAGCTATCCCGGCGACGTAAAATCACTTTTTTTCTTAAGTAAGGTGATGCTTACACCCAGGTATGAGAACTCCATTAATATTGAAAAAGTTTTTTTACGCCTAAAAAAAATTAAAAATTAATTAATAAAAATAAAATAAAATTGGTCAACCCTAAAATATCTATCTATGCATGCATATTCGATATGTATCTACGTGAATGCACATTATATTATAAATGCAAGTCACATAGTACCTTCACATCTCCAGGTGCACTAGGGCTCGCGCGCATGGAACATTTTTTATTCAATACACTTTTAAATTTAACTTAATTGCTTTTCAAAAGTAACATGTAATGGCTGCCTTCTGAGTGGTAGTTAGTTCACTCTGAATGAACTGAACCCCATATTAAGTAGCGATTCATATTAATTTGGGTACCCCGGTTACCCCTGTTGATTATAATGTACGATGAAAGTGATACCGGTGAAAACGTACCAAACAATGACACGAAAATTTACATACTTTTTTTGTCAACACGTGTTTATTTGTGCTTTAACGTTTTATTTAATAAATTTTATATTTTTATTTAAAAAATAATGATCAAAGCAAGAGAGCCATTGAGATATCAAAGTTAAGAGTGTCTTTGAAGGATAAAATGCGAAACGAAGATATCCGAAGAAGAACTCAAGTAGAGGAAGCTATCTAAGAAAATAGGCACACCCAAGTGATAGATATGATATATATGTCAAAGAGACGGTCTATAGTGAAGAAAAGTGTTAAAGTGGCGTCTAAGAACTGGAAAATGGAGCGTTGGCCGACCCCCTACAAGATAGACCAATGGCATCAGAAGAGTAGCAGAAGTAGCCTAGATGTGGAGTATCGAGAAGGATGGAGACACAAGCGGGAGGCATACGTTAAACAGTGGATACACCCAGGATTATTATGATGATGAATAAAAGCACGAGATTCGTGATTTAAGTTACAAAATAACCATTTTATTGCTAAGTGTGTTCCGAAGTACAACCGGTATATCGTGGCTCACTGGCTGTAGATCAGAGCAATTCTCAACATAACGGAAGGCATTGGTAAACATAATCCCAGGTGAATTTCTGGTTGTAGAGTTATCTTAAAACAAAGATAACTGAGTCAACTGAGTGAAGGATATTTGTGGTCCTTGATATGATGCGGATATGAGATTTTTGTAATTTTTTTTGATACGGCTCTAAATACAGGCAGTATTAAAATGGATCAGTTATTGTAGGGACTCACCAGAGTTCCAGTCAAAGGCTACCCGTGATTCAAAAAAGCTTTGTCGATCGGTTTATGCAGCGTGGAGCAAAGGGACCGAGTGTCTTAGCCGAAGGCAGGAACAAGATTGGCCGAGCGCCTCGATTCTCGCCTTTGACGCTATGCTTGACATTATGGTGGGGGATGATTTTGTGTGGCAAGTTCTCAAAATCTTTAGTCGCTCATTTAGGTATGCTCACTATCTATCTTAACTCTAGACCTCATTTATATATCCTAATTTATGTTGCATAATTTATGTATGTCCTAGTGAGCAAAGCACAGACAACAGATCATTTGTCGCGGTCTTTTGGTGTGAGCCTGAAGGAGCCATATCGAGTAGATGTCAGTGTTTAATTGGAGGCGAATATGGTAAAGAGATAAATAATATTACGTGAAACTATAGCATGTGCCTAGTTAGCCATCATGTATATAAAGTATATCACGATGTATTGTACTTTTGCTGGTATATTGTTTTTTTGCCTAGTGTTTCTGGTCGCGGATATGATGTATGGACGATTCATGACAAAAGTCCTGTGGGATCACATTCATCATACGTGACAGGCAGGGCCGACAAGGGTACTCCCAAGCTCTCACCAGAGATTGGGAGAAAGATATTATTATTTGGCTCGTTCAAAAATTAATATATAGAAATTGTAATTTGCAAATGAAATACACATCGGATTCGAAAAATGCCGTTTATTCAAATCCACAATTGATTACAGGTGGAGTCCTTGTAAACAAATATGTCTTGGGACGGTGGCAGAACGGATTTTGTAAAAAGAGTAATTGTTTTAAACAATTTTATAAACGTTTATTAATTTATATGATTATTTGTACTAATTATAATTACAAGTTCGATATGATTTAAGAAACAAACAAAAAAATTTAAGTACATACATGAGAATATCGACAGATGGTGATAGTAATTTTGAAGTGTCATCTGTGGAATTCTATGACGCTTACCATGGTGCATACGGCTAAGCGCTGCATGTGAAGCGTTGATCCGCCTACGGCATAGACTACAACCCGAAATTCACGCTTCATCCTTATTATTACAGGAATTTACGTGGTCTTCACGGGACGACTTTCGTCTACCACCAATATTAATTAATAGGCTATGACTGGTGTTTTACGGGTGAGGGATCAAATTTACACCAACCGGGGGGTATTTTATCGATTAATCATCCTCTTTTTTTTTAATCTCCGTCGGGGACCGAACCCACGACCTTTGGCTTGCAAAGCAAACGCTTTAACTATTGAGCTATACCCGCCGGAAGATTTAGTTTCGATTCACCTCAATTTATAAATTTCGCATCTGGCATGTTCAAAACATGTACAAATACTTAACGATAAATGTGATACGAAGCTAAATATTTTTGTATGATTTTTTTTTAATTTTTATTAGAATATTATTTTATTATTTCAATATTTTAATCTACTTTTATAGATCATGGACTATATTATAATATTATTATTACTTAAATATACATATACTATACATAAAATTCTTTTTTCAACGTGTCAATCCAAGCACAAAAATAACGGCAGAACGGCTCGAGACCCGAGTGGTACTTACTAAAATAAATAGACTGCCGGAAAGTAATAATATTAAGCTTGTGAATAAATGAAGACTGATAGAATAATAATAAAAATATACATACTTTGAATATATACTATGGCGACATCTATCGTACGATGATAACAATGATATAAATACCAGTTTCAACGCAAGTCAGTCTGGGCATAGCAATGGCGCAGTTCGCCGAGCGGTATGAATACCTGGGCATAGTTGGTTTCCAAGGTCCGCGGTTCGCATCCCGCTTCTGCCGTTATTTTTGTGCTTGGATTGACACGTTGAAAAAAGAATTTTACGTATAGTATATGTATATTTAAGTAATAAATATTTTTAATTTGTTTTTTAATTAAAATTAACTTGTAATTACGTAGTTTCACTTTATATTTCAATCAATGGTTAGGCTTTCAACCGAAAACTCAAGAAACTGCAAAATAATTTTAGATATTTAATCTCAAATAAAAATAATAAATGACAAATATTCGGTTTTATTTCACCAGAAATCCTTTTTTATACTATTTATTTCATGTTTTTCTGAATCTCAGTGATCTTTGACTTGTTTTTATTGCTTTCTATGTGTTCTCTTTTTTTATATTTTTCTCTTAATTTTTGTGTGTAATCTTATTTTTTACACTTGTAATGCCATATAATATTTATCATGTGTACTTTATTTAAATGGCATCAATTCTGTGAAATAAACAAGATAAATATTGTACAAATTTTACTTTTCATTTTTTAAAATTGAAACCAAGCTACAATACAATCAAAACTATTTTCATCCTTATAAAAATGGCTTATACGAAATGAAATCAACAGATCGTTCGCTTAGATTCTATCCGCCCACAATGGATCCTGAAAAGGCTCTCTCTAGCACGGCTCAGCCTCCTGAAATCTTGGAACTTTTGATTTCATTGACAAAGTTATCCCCGCGGCGTTTCACGGACGATTGTGCGGATAAACTTTCCCCGAAGGCTCTCCTCCGCCTCCTCAACAGCCTTCCTGAAACCTCACGGTCCATCCATAAAGAAGCGTAAGGCGATTTAGGACCCCAGAGAAGCAATAACTTAAGCCAAATGATATGATACGACCACATGGAGTTCGGACGAGGCCGCAATATATCCATAACTGTGATATTAATATAGTGGTTCTCTACGTAAGGTCACTTTGTATCAAATTCTCGTGAGATACGACGTGTTCTCAGACACGTAATCTTAAAAATGATAGTTCTCTTGTACATTATAACTTGGCTTTATATTAAATATATCCCTCCCCCCCTACCTTGGATCTTTATGCACATAGACATTTTAAAATAATTTGTGACGACCGAATGCTCCAAAGACGATACCGACATATAGTAATGGAAAAAAAAAAATCAGTTTATTTTATAACGTTTGTAATTTTTTTTATTTTGGCTAAGTGATGTATGAAGTGTTTATCCAATAACGTTATACACTACAGCCGACTTTCACGATTTCATACATTTTACGGAGCTCACTATGAATGGATGACGTTCAACGACATTCGTTTAACCAATTTACTAATTTTTATTACTAGACTATGACTGGCATTTTAACGGGAGATGGATAAAATTCACATTCTTTTTGGGTTTTTTTAGAGCCTTTTATTGTTTATAAACTGTTTTTTTTTTCATTTAAATCACCGCCGGGAATCGAATGCTCCACAACATTAACAAACGCTAAGTAAACGCTTTGCCAACTAAGCCATACTCAAAATAAGGGGAGCAGATATGGATTGATGATGAATCATTAGCGACTGTTGAAAGTGACATATTTTAAAATCGGTTCTTGTTAGATCATCGAGGTTGTGCAATATTGTAAGCGCAACAAAATATTAATGGTTACCGCTGGTAGCTTACCCCGCATTATTGAATAGAGCAAATGGTCCACACCTCGGGTGTCTCGGTATTATCATCCGATATCCTTAAAAAAAGACTAACAAACCATCCAAAATACGTCTCAATACTGTAACTGCTCTTCATATACCACCCTGGAAGTGCTTGAGAACCTTATATTTTCTCAGGTGGATTATCGTATGCAGAGAAAACAACGAGTGAACAGTGGCCAATGACAAGACTGAGTGACGGAAATACGTGATGACTTGTGACAATATGAAATATAGATTTTGTAAAGGAAATGGCTGAGAAAAGTATCATTCTCTAGTGTCTTATTTTACATCACAGCCCTTCTAATACATTTATAGTCAACCCTCATATAGCGGATAAATGTACTGCGCGATTTTGTCTAGCGATCTTTTATCGGATCACCAAGCTTGAATATTTTTTCGCAATAACCGTGAGTTGGTGTAGTTTTCTACTCTAGTTTTAACATAACCGTATTCACGACCGTAATTTTTATAATGACATGAAAACTATTGCTTTCTAAACGATAAAGAAAGCACCTGTATCCTGGGTGTGTATTTGATGATGATGAGGATTCTGGAGAGGCAAAGGTAAGGACGTCTGGACTCACGGTTCACAATCACATGCGCCCTGCCAAAGGCAACACTTGTTATCATTCCCTTTGAAGAGAATGCGGAAAAAATATATCAAAGAAACTAAGCGAGGGACGAAAAGAGCTTAGTTCAGGGACTTTCTCGACCTCGTTAAGGCGGTGGAAAGAGGGAGAAATTTGAATGTATGGAACCTTTGTTACGCGAAAGAATACCCGATTGATGTAACAATATGAAATGTTTTTTTTTTTCATAAATCTAAATGATGTAATATTATGTTTCATGCTATTTTTGTTCCGTCGATAAAAACATGCGATAAGCGTAATGAGTGGGATTTCCAGTAATGCCAAAATCGTTTTGTTGTGATTTTATTTGTATTTTGATACAAAGTCAGTGATAAAAATTACGATAAAAAATGTAAAGTGATAAGATAATTATTAAGTAATAATAATAATGAAAATTAAACTTTTTGTTTTGTTATTAACCACTTCATGCTCGGGTTTATCTTACTGTAAGACGTGTGGTCATGAGTCATTGATAAATACAGCTGGAAGCCGACCCTATTTTGTATATGCGTAAACATCGAACATATGCGAGAGCGGCAAAACGGAATTTTCCTGCACCGGTACGAGCGCGAGCATGAAGTAGTTAAAGAAATGTTTTTCAACTATGCCTATTTTTTTATATAAAGATAATGGATGTTTCCACAATATCATCAAAAATACTAAATGTCAGTTTGTCTTGTTATCGGCTTTATCAAAAATTAAAAAAAAACTCTCATAAGCTTGCACATGTTTCTATATTCATATAAAAATAAGTGCTAATAGTGTGTATTAAAAATAAATACTATAAAAGTAATTAGGTTTTTTGTTAAGAAAATAATTCATTTTATTTTTTATAAGTTCAGTTTGCACTAAAACTGTAATTATATAAAAGCAAGGCATGATTGTACAAGAGTTTAATTGATTCTACGCAGTAGTTTTTGGTTGGTGTCATTTCAAATATCAATATTGAAGTAGTATTTTTTGGCATATTTGACTTTCTTACACCAAATAAGAAAAAATGTTGTAAAGGCAAAATAAAAAATCAAAAGATACATTGACAGAACTCCAGTGCTAAAACTGCTTTACAAAACTTCGATCCGATAATTTTGTGTTGAAGATGCACCATATTCTGGAAGGTCAGTCGAAGATAATGAATAGATAATAAATAATTGATACAAGCCATCAAATGACAACTCGTTAGATCGCTTAGAGATAAAATTAATCTAATTTGACCATTAACGATCATTTAAAATACTAATAAAAGCAGTTTAAAATATTTTCTAATTATTATTTCTGAAAAATATAATAACGTTATATCAAATAATCCATAAGCCAACATCAAATATTTCTGTACTCTTCAAACTTCAAATTTCATAGTTAAGATTTTCCGAGTATACTTAAATAAATTTTAATAACAAATAGTTTTAAGGTTTTCAGGTATTTTCAGGTCAGGTGCTCTACCAAATTTCAGATTTCGATCATTAATAGAAACGATCATGTAACAAATCAAACATTAATACAATACGTGATGAGTGCGTAGTATATGTTACGTTATTAATTTTGCTAATTTATACTTTTTCACGACATCTGTTGGCGGCAATCGTAACGATTACCTTCAATAAGTCACTAACTAAATAGTCTATACGCCAGCCAGAACGCTGTGTGCAGTATGGCAACTATTATCTATATGGTGACCACATTTCAATAATTATTATAACATACTCGTAACTATATAAGCATATATTTCACGTAAATGGAATGTATGATATCACGAGGTTGAGGAGCTATATTTAAATAATACTTATATCCTGGCACACGATATTTATGATGTCTGGATGCTTTAAAATATTGACATCCCCCGTCTTTAAAAAAAAACAAGTCGCGGGTTCGGCACATGGCTGCGTGGAGGAATGATACAGGAGGAAATTAACAACACAAAAGAACTTGTTTTTGAAGCACAATTTGCATTTATTTTGAAAAAATACTTGATTTTCTTCTTCCGACCGGTACATCAGGGTTCGCTGGCTGGACGAGAGGTCAACTGACGACTGACGGAATACTGTGACATCCAGTGCCGCCAAGATAATCACGGCAAAAAAAAACAAATTAAAGATGACAGTTGCACCAACATGAAATAGGAGCAACTGTCGTAACAAATAAAATGACGTATGCAAACGCCGTGTAATTTTATATAATAAAAACGAAACTTTAAAAAACAAAAGTATAAAATGACTAGATCAATGTCAGATTATAATCGCGGCTCTCGTCAGATGAAATGAAGTTAAGCAACATTGAACGAGGTTAAAACTTGGATGGATTACGGCCGGAATAATACCAATCGGTTTATGCTTCTGGGGCGACATGCTTATCATCCGATCTCCTTACAAATTCCGATTAATAAATTACTGAAATATTCCAGCTTCACCTACTGTCTCATCATATGCAACTCTTGACTTGAAGTAATTTGAGGACCCAAACAAGTTTCCCATATGGACCTTTGGCAAGGTGCAATGAAGTCTTGGAAAAAGGCATGTATAGTTCAATGGTCAAAGCGTTTGCTTTGCAAGTTAAAGGTCTTGGCTTGGATCCCGACGGAGGTTAAAAAAAAGATTTTCAATCGATTTCTGAGCTCTAAAAAAATACACCTGGTTAGTGTGAATTTGATCCCTCACCCGTAAAATGACAGTCATAGGTTATTAATTAAAATGTGGTGGTAGACGAAAGTTGTCCCGTGAAGAACATCAGTTCATAGTAAATTCCTGTAATAATGAGGATGATGCGTGAATTACGGGCTGTTGTCTACGACGTTGGCAGATCAACGCTCCACATGCAGCGCTTTAGCCATATGCACTATGGTGAGCGTCACAGAATTCCACAGATATGACATCAGAATTACTATCACCATCTGTCATTATTCTCCTGTATGTATTTACATAAAAAAATGTATAAAAGCAACTTTCGAAAGTGAGTGGTGGCAATTTGTGCTTGACGATTTTTGTGATGTGGAACGGATATGCAAAAATATCAAATAGAAGAGCACATCTGAAATGGCGGCTATCATTTGAAAACGTTGAGCGCGTTAGTCCAATCATTATAATATATTTTAATTAGTGTTCTATAATTTCTCACGAAAAGTATGGTCACCGCAAGTATTGCAGCACTACATGTATTCTCTATTTATGAATTGCAAGTACAGTGCGAATGTAAGCAGAGCAGTGCTATCTGTTGTCAACAGTTGAACATAAATTGGCCGGGACTGTAGCGAATATTTATCAAAGGTAAGCAAGTACGCGGAAATGTTATCATTGTTCATAGCATATCAGTTTATTTATTTATTTCAAAAGAATCGCAATTCCAATGTACAAATATTAAGAAACATAGAGTATACATAAATATACAATCAATAGAGAAGATAATAAAAAATAAAAATTACACAAAAGAATAAGAAGATGACACGTATCAAAGATCACAGATATCAAGGAGAACAATACCATCGACAAAAGAGGAAAAGGATGTAAGAAAATGTTCGAGGTGTGCTGGTAGGCCATTTAGGAGCGACATTGCCGTTGTACCAAATTGAGTGCTTGAAGCTCCACAAGCATTGACTGGGACCGAAAACAATGGATGGCTACGAACACGGGTGTACCTATCTGGAACTTTTCAAAACACAAGTTAAAACATTCAAGAACCCCAGGGTTGTGAATTGAACCACGAAGAAGAAGGAATGGATGTTTGAGTGCAGCAATTTTCCTCCGGGCCTCTATCGAATGGAAAGAAAGCATCCCTAGAAGAAAAAGAGTTGGGTAATGTTCGGAATTAAATTAATTGAATGGATAGTTACCGTAAATATAAAAAAAGAGATGTCGGAGAATTTTTTTATGAATTTTTTCGAGCATGAAAATGTATTTGGATTTATTAGGATTCCAAACTAAGCTCCCATATTCCAGAACAGATAGAACGAGTAAATAATAGAGAGTACGAAAAATTAGAGGGTTACAAAATTGACTAGCCGGTGATGAACCTGGCCGGTGATGAACCCGAGAAGCTTAACTGGCAAAAATAAAGTTACCGTACATGAAATGTGACCATCAAGTTAAGACCAAAAAATTTGGTTTTTCTTGACTTAATTAAATATATGTATTGATATCCCCGCCTTTCAAAAGATGACAAGTCGCGGGTTCGTCACGTGGCTGCATGGAGGAAGGATGCAGGAGCATATTACCAAGCAAAATAACTTGTTTTTTAAGCACAATTCGCATTTATTTCCGATAAAGACTTGGATTCCCCATTCGATCGTAACATGACGTTAATTCCGTCTCGATCGTACGGGGCTTGACTGACGACTGCCAGACGCTGTGACATCCCGCACCGCCAAAGACGCAAAATCGTGACAAAAAATCAAATTAAAGATGACAGTTGCACCAACATGAAATGGAGCAAATCCTATAATTAAATTAATAAACAAATTATATAATTAAAACTAACATTATTAGATGTGTGTGTCAGGCGAGCGAACACAAATAAGAGTCAAAATATCGTTTTTCTAAGTTTTACAGCATCAGCCTAAAAGAGCTATATCAAGCTGATATCAGTTTATCTGTATATACATTTAAATAATTATAACTTTTATTCATACATGTATTAAGAATGCCGCAGGAGAGCATAAGCTACAGCAGCCTTTTCGTCAAATCTCGGGTTCGTGCCGTTCTGGAAAGCCGTCGGAAGCTATACATAAAATATACTCGGCGAGCTGCGGGAGGTAAAACTGACATCGGACGAGGCGAAAACTATGTTGCCTAACAGATCTTTGAGGTGGCAGTTTGTGAATGCCATATGCTCCAGTTAAAGGAGCGGGCATGGTAGCTAAAGACTGGCATCCAAATAAGGAAAGATGACCTAAAAAATCGCTACAATAGGCTCAATGTTACATCAGGAGATGGATAATACTTAGATCTCACAGAAACTACGAGCGAAATAGGTACATATTTGAATATTTATAGTGGCCACAAAATCAGCATGTGCTATAGGGCTGAGAAATCTAGAATACATATTATCCTCCTCTATATAGGTTCGTTATTGAATTGCGTGGTGGCAGAATGAGGAGCAGATTAACAACACAACGACTTTTTCAGAAGCACATATATATTCCGATAGCCTACAAACTTCCGGCCCAAGTGGAAAAACATGCCGGGCCGGCCATAATGCGACCTTCTCGCGGTCGTCGGCACACAACTGACTGCCGGTCGGTGACACCCTGCGCTACAAGTAGCCATCTATATAACTAACGTCACCCCGTGACATGACTCCCAAAATGCCAATATGGCAACACATACATCACATACAAAATCGAACAGAAATTATAGACGAAAGATTGTATAGCGAGGTTTTCGGTACCAGTCAGCAAGGGCTATATCATGCTGATGTCAATATTATTAAAACAATTTAAGTAACGTTGTTCTTAAAGGGGAGAGACTATACCTCTTGGGAGAGTGATCAGACTGTTCAACCATATCGCCTCGAATATTAATATATACAACTTCAAAACAGCCTAGTTTCGACATGAGCTCCACGAATTTATTTATCAAAGTAATTTCGTGGAGTCTTCTGTTTAGCGAGCTCCGGGACTTTTTAATAATTATTGTTAATAATAGTAAATACGTTTTTTTTCTCTAGTATTATACCTTATATCATCGTATTAAATATATTCGTATCTGTTTCTGAAAGAAATATATAATGTTGAAATATTGAAATAATTGAAAACATTTTCAGTATTTTGCTGAAGCAAGTAATCGATTCCGTAAAGATGCGACAAAAGTCGCCGTCATCATTTTAACCGTCATCAGTCAATGCAATTAACAAAATCATTATATATTTCAACAGCGCCCTAAACAGGCAGCAATATATTTTTCGAATTCGCTCTTAAGTGGAGCGTATTACGCACTTCTTCGTCAGTCTTCATCGCAAAGCGTCGGCCGGTCGTTAAAGCACGGAACCAGCTCTGGGCAATTAAGTAATTATAAATATGCCCGAGGATAATTTCCGAAGAAGGCATCAAGGCTTCAAGTGTCGGAGCCGCTGGAGAGGTGATACGATGGAACGGACCCTGAGGCTGAATGCTACGTACCAACAACAATTATGGCACACGCAACGACGCTCACAACAATAATATCATCGCCTTCTTCTCTCATTCTCGTTATTCTTCGTATCTCTCTACTTAATATTTAAAACAGTGGTGGATCCATTTTTGTGTTCTTGCAAGTAGTGGGTTAAATCGCTAAAACCGTCACAAAGATGCGCTCCAAGCGATTATTTTAAATTCTGTTTTTTTTTTCTTTTACCGCCCATCGTACACTCTTGTGTACACCTGTTCGAAGAATTATTTGATATATGTTATTATGAAATCAATTTTATTAATTATGTGAATGTAGTGAGCTGGACTGGACTTTACCCGCGTCACACCCGCATCACACCGGAGGACAGTTAAGTCTCCTTGATGACGTGCTCATTTAGATTATGATCAGTTAACAACTGATAATTCCAGTGGGAGTCCCCTATAAACAATTGTGGCCACTGCACAGAAGTGCTACAAGAATGAACCCGTGAAAGAGATTAGAATCGCATTCATGGGTTGTAAAGAGATGGATATGGAAGATAGATTCTCTCACCGAAAATACGAGCAAAGAATGTAGTGAACTATGAATCGATTTAATTTTGGCAATAATACTTATATTTTTGGTTTATCGTCGAAATATTTTAATTTGAAATTCATTTTCATTAAAAATTAATAAATTAAAAATATTTAGTTTTGAATAAATTGTGAATCAAAACTAAATATTTTTAATTTATTAATTTTCTAATTAAAATTAATTTTAAAATTATAATTATGCAGTTTCACCAAATATTGTCAGTTGATAACCTTAATATAATCAAAATATTGATTTGAAAAAAACTGACTTCACTGATGGCTGTTTTTCTTAATGGCTAAAAGACCCTGATACACATACTTTCATTATATAATAATCATCCTTACAATTTAGAGTATTTAATTACCACTATCATTAGCAGTAAATGTCCACAGACAATGCGCATCGTAAGCGCGGTTCTCGCTAGATCACTAAATTAGGCAACGTTGGGCACGTAGCAAAACGTGGATGGATTACCGCCTGTTGCGAAACATTTTTTAATGATATGTTTGAACCGCGAAGCGTCGAGCTCATTATCCGATGTCCATAATAAATGATTAACAACGTACCCAAAAATATGTCTAACATCAAGCAATCGCGAAGCAGTATATGCGAATATTTGATTCAGCACTTTTTATGTTGAAATTGCATCTCTTTCTGAAAGGCCAGCTGTAGTTCATGAAGAAACAACAGAGGCGATGATTCAAACCATCGAATAACGACTCGTCAGATCGATCTGAGATATATGAGATAAATATCTGAGAATAAGGAAATACAGATTGTTCGCTCTCCCAAAGAGTAACAGTTACCTGGCTGAGACTATGCCTCTTGGGAGAGGGATCAGATTGTGTAACCAAATCTCCTCGGATGTTGATATATTTCACATAAGGGAGGCCCAATTCAGACACGAAGTCCAAGAGCTTCTTTGAAGGAATAATTGGATGGCGTCGTCTGTTTGATGAGCATTGGGACCTTCTATTGCTTGTCTTTTATTGCATTGTTCTTAGTACTTAATCATAAGTACCTATGTTTGCATAAATTGTATTTTTTATTTAATTTTTATTATACTTCAGAAATGAACTCAGTTGTTAAAATTTGTAATGCTTCTGTAAGGAAAAAAAATGAAAATCTGATAGATTCATGACAATTTAAAACGTCAAGGTTAAGAAGATTGTCTTGTACCAGAAAGCCTGTATATTCGGAGGTCTGAGCATACAGAGCTGTGTGAAACGGCAATTCGCGTTTTCCGTATGCACCAAATATGAAGCGAATATGATATAAAAAGGTCACGATTGTTGGTTTATATATTGTTTTATTTATCATATACTTCGCAAATAATAAAAAAAAATCTACCTGACTAGATGCGCCTCTGATTCGTGCCATCAATCTCCCACTCTAGAACGTGCCATAAGTCTCTAAAGACTTATGGCACGTTAGACATAACTTCGCATTGTGATTTGCGGGGCGTGTCAAAGCCTCCTGACAACTGTTGAACTATTACAGAGAACCCAGTTGTAATGTAACACCGCATTATACTCGTAATAATACCCACTGGATCGTAGATCGATCTTATTCAAACGTGTGACTGCGTTAACACAATCAACATATGTGTTACACTAGTCAACATTACACGTAGTATGCAGAGGTGTAATGTACTCGTACATACAATTACAGATTAAAAGTGCGGTCTACCTACGAATTATTTTCTGCTGCTTAAATTTACAATTATGTACTGACATCAACATGATGTAGCCTTTGCTAACTGGCACCGAAAACCTCGATACACTCTTGTTTCTGTTCGCTTGTCATACATTTATGTGTCCGCCATATTGTTAATATTTATATACATCGCCGCTCACTAGCGCCACTGCGCTGGGTGAGAGCCATCACGAGCGCGCCAGTCGTGTTCTGCCCTTCGGTATTGTAGCTCGGCCGAATGCTAGGTCCAGACATAAATTTGTAAAGTTTAATCGTTAATATAAGTCAATGTGCTTCTGAAAAAGTCTGTGTTATCAATCGGCTCCTAATCCTGCCATCACGCGACGGAATAACACCTTTTGAGAGAGAGGAGGATGTTAGTATCAATTTGGTTAGATTAGGTTACGTTAGGTTAGCTTAGGTAAGGTTGATGTTAAGATTTAAGATGTCCTCATGCTCACCGAAAAACTATCAATGAATTAATGTGTTTTTTTATTCTAAATTGAATTCGAAATTCAATATTAAATGAATTTTTGGATAAAATTAATTTTTATACGAAAATACATTTTATTTTGATACTGTAAGAATTTGCCTCTTTTTGAAAATACTATTAAAGCTTGAATGTATAGTTGTGCGTTAATGGCATGCGTTATAAAAATAAAAAAAAACATTAAGGCACTTTCACACAGGCCATCAGCGCGGCTACAACTCAATTTGTCGGTGATTCTCAAACGCAAATAATGATTGAGTGGCGCGACCCTCGGCTAACGAGCCCTGCAGCGCCTGCACGTACCGCTGGACCGCGGTCCGCTGGGAACAAACACCTGCACAGGTGAAATAAAGAAAAAGCGAAACAATTTTCGAATCCTCGTTAAGCAGTTCACTATCGCGCATTTAAAAAAAAACATTATCAGCAAACCTCTTCTGTTTATACACTGCTGAATGTAGGTCTTTCATTTGACTATCCATTGGCTACTGCTTTCAATATTTTTTCAAAACAAAGAAAAAAAATACAAATAAAACAAGTAACAATTCACAACCCTGGGATTCTTGAATGTTTTAACTTTTACGTTCCAGATAAGTACACCCTTGCTCGTAGCCATCCATAGTTTTTGATCCCAGTTGATACTTGTGGAGCTTCGAGCACTCAATTTAGTACAACGGCAATGGCGCTCCTTTATGGCATACTAGCACACCTCGATCTTTTCTTACATCTTTTTCCTCTTTTGTCGATGGTATTGCTCTACTAGATCTGTGATCTTTGACACGTGTCATCTTCTTCTTCTTTTATGTTTTTTTTTTCTCTTTTGTTTGTATTGTATGTTTATGTATACTGTGTACCTTGAATTATTATATGTTCCTTGGAGCTGCGGTTCTGTTAAATAAACAAATAAATAAGTAACGTAAGGGTTAATAACTGTCATTTTTTAGGATACGTGTGCTTAGGGAGTGATTGTTAAGGAATACTTCAAATTAACGCGTTTAAAAAGTATTTAATTTTGTTCCACATTATTTTATTTGAAATGATTGCACGTGTTTCGTCAACCAATCTACGTCCTCACATATATAATCGGCTGTTGTGGAAGAGCTTGCCCATTGTTGAAAATGGACCTCGATTGGTCTTAACATCCTCCTCTCTTCAAAAGAGTTGTTATTCCGTCGCGTGGTGGCAGGAAGAGGAGCAGATTAATAACATAGACTTTTTTCAGAAGAACATTGACATATATTTAAGACAAACTTATGGCCCGATCTAGTCACAGCATTCGGCCGGGCCAAAATACAATATGCTCTCGCCGACGGTCGGCACACGTGTCCCGCGCCCGTGATGGGCTCTCGCCCAGCACCACAAGCGGCGGTCTATATAAATAGTCCCAAATGCCAATATGGCGACACAACCATGTCGACAAGCGAACAGAAATAAGAGACGAAAGATTCTAAATCGAGGTTTTCGGTACCAGTCAGCAAGGGCTATAACATGCTGATGTTAGTTCTTAACTCGTACAACCTTTGAAAACAAAGATTTTTTTTTTAATTCTTATTGCTATTTGGTATGCCGCAAGCAAACATTCAATGTGAATACTTTTATTTCTGATTTTATTTTGTTTTTAACTATTTTATCACTTTTCTATAATTTATTTATTTATTTCGAAATTGAAATTAATTTTGAACAATTATTTTCATTGTATTATTTTATAAGACATTTTTCAATCCGTCTTCATTTTATACCTTACTTCATTCGTTTTTCTTATCACAAAGTACGATCTACGATCATAGGATGATGTGAATACTATGGCTGCTGATAGAGCTTCGTTTCGGCAGTTCGTGACAGCCATATGCTCTAGCTAGGAGAGAAAACATGTTGATGAAGATAATCGTAGATTTACGCATATGGTTTTTTTCGAAAATTATATAAAAATTAAAAATTCACCTTAAAAATACACATTAAAAGTAGCGTGGGGAATGTATTGTCAACTGATGGTTTTCGCTCCAAAAGACATCACAACAAGTGTAAATTGTTCTCAATTCGGTGGTTAAAGTCTACATGGCGCCAGTGGTTCTCAACCGTAACGCCACCGCCCACATCCTGACAGGGCAACCAGTGACACGCGTGCTGACAGGCAATCAGCTGATCTGACCAATGGCGTACACTTACCCAAATTTAGGGGAGTCGACTATCGAGACAGGTGACCTCTCATTTAGAACTAGTATTATATATACATTCCCTGTGTATAACAAGTGTTACTATATGTTGAGTTACTGACAAAAGATAATATCAATTTTGTAATTAAAATTCTCACGATATTTTGATACCAATTTTTATGAGAATATTTTTTTATGATATTCTTCACGCACCAGAGTATTTTTTTAATATAACTCTACAACTTCTTAACAATAGTATATATTTCCTCGTATTCAGGACTGCAAATCTGAGTTAAATAGTATACTATACAGATAATTTTATTATTTGTAGCTCGATCCTTATTTCTTTAATATATTCTTAAATTATTAAACCGTTTTTTCTTCAAAATACAAATATTGTAATGTATTTTACATTCTACATCTAATATTGTGCAATTGAGCAATGCTGTTTTGAGAATCAAACCGTCATCCCTTTTGATGTTGATGGGATGTCTTTTTTTTTTCAATTACACCAACTCATCACTTAGTCATCAACTCTGAAGAATACCCCCGCAATGGCAGTCGAAATATTGAAAATTAGTAATTCACCACACACGGCTAAGCCCAAAAGCATAAATATCAAATCTGGACGTTGAAACCTAACAATTTATTCTATATCTAATACACATTAAATTTAGAAATATATCCAACTATATTATCTCCCAAATGTATGTAAAGCTAATACAGGCATATGTTTTACTATCTAAATGGGTTAAAATAACGAAAATAACGTTTTTTTTACGTGTGTAATAAAATCAATTTCATTCTAGATCATTCTTATTAAAAGTCATTATATTATAGATGCAGATAGTGTTCAAAAGCATGTGTGTGGTATTATACGAGAAGCTGGAGAAACAGTTTGTTCTGAATCGACATAATTATGTCAACTAATTAGGGATGCTCAGAATGGGATTCACGGGTTTTGACGTTAATGAATACGTTCAGGGAAGATAAACTGAAAATGCTTACAGTAGTAGTCACCATGGTAAAGAAGATTAACCCTTTCCCTGCCACGGACGAGTTAACTCGCCAAACTCGTTAGGTCCCGCCAGGCCACGGACGAGTTAACTCGCCAGATCATTAATTAACTACACAATTTGTGACAACCCTGTTCGTATAAATTATCACAACATTATTTATCAATTAAGTGTGTCTATTCTAATGGAAAAGGGGAAAAACATCCAAATTTGGTAAGTTTACATTAAATAACATTATATTAAGCACTTGTTGATTTTTTAAAATGACTTTTCTGACATTGAAAACGGCTGGCCTATGGGGGTCTTTCTTGCACAATTGGTCTGGCAGGGGAAAGGGCCTAAAATAGGCTAATATTAATAATTGTTCCAGAACCGATGTCTCGGTCCCGAAATGACGGCGTCAGCTTGCTGATGACGCTGGAGTACCACGGGATCCGGCACTGAGAATACATCCAAAGATTTATTTAACAACATATTTATTTTTATACATTAGTGTACTACATGAGTTAGCATTCTGTGTCTTATAAAATTAATATTAATAAAAGTATCTTTATCCACCGCAAATTCTTAAATAGGAGCGCCTTGTGTCGTACTGTGAGAATTGATAGAAAAATGTGCATTCCTCATAATCTGATATTATTATATGATGTGAGACCAGCGACACGTGTAAAGGTACTGTCATCTACATATTTGAGCTAAGACAGAATTTGATTATTGGATTTGGGATACCAAGTCTTCGAAAATATATGTCAATTTGCTTCGGAAAAAGTCTGTGTGTCGTTAATCTGCTCCTTATACTTCCACCACGCGATCCGATAACTATCCCGGTGACGTGAAGTCGTTTCTCCCGTAGAGATGAGGATGTTAATATTTTAATCAGTTTTTTTTAGTTGTTAACTCAGGAGCCACTGTACGGTAAAGGTTAAATTAGTTCATTAAATTCTGAAGACCAACAAAGTAAGATATAACATACTAATAGTAGTAATGAAGGTTCAAAACCTGCAAGTGTGTTGATGTTCCAAAACACAACACCTGGCTGCATATTCAAATACATGCTTAGTATGGGGAGCTGATCTTCTAGTCTAGGAAACACTGGCATAATGCAACTGCCAAGAAGCGCCTTGGTCAACCATTGGCTAAAGCTAGTAAAATTATGAAAAAAAACTATAAATTTCTTTAAGAATGGACTTTGATTTCGATGTGTATTTTGACATAGAAAGCTTCTTATATGTACTACTTTTGCCTGTCACAAACTCTCTTTTTTTTTCTTTCCTCAACCTGCTTTCGTTTTTATCACTACTATCCATCATAAATATAACCCGCTTTCTTTGGCTTATTTTTGCATCTTTAGAATGCCAATCTATCATATTCTTTCTCCTCTCTCCTTGACAAGATATCAATCAAGTTGGTCTTACATTAAACATCGTTGTTTAATTTTTTAATACCACGAAATATACTTTCTTTTTAATAGAATAACTACAAAATTTATTCCATCTAAAGTGTCGATGGAATTCACTATGATATCAATTTTTAAAGTTAGACCATAGTATGTACGACTATAATTTAAAAATATATCTAGTTTTTCGATATACAGGTATGTGCTTAAACGCATTTTTTAATTATCGATAATATTATAATGAAAAGTTTATTTAAGGTTAGCGAGACATCTAATACACCAGTTGTCCCGTGCATCAGACGTCCAGTGCGACCCATGTCAAAGAATTGTCTGTGAACAAAATGGGGCGGAACCGCAACCAATAACCACCCTATCTAAACGTCATAAATATTATAAATATGTTTATATATTTCAAATAATTATTGAATGCTTCTTAATTGAAGCAATTGCATTAAAGTTATATCTTATGTAAGTGTATGAATTGTTTAAAGCACATTTTTGTGCATTTTCGTTGTAAAAAAAATAATCATCAAAATAATTTGAGAATTTTTTTTATCCTTAACTATTCAATATTCATTACATCTCTTTTACCAGTATGTGTAAAAAAAATTAAAGATATACATATATAAATATTTATATTTATACTTTTTTTTCATTCACTTTGAGATCCATTATTAATTGTAAATATTTATTTATTTACCTTGTTTTCACATGAAATACGCAACAAAAGTTCTCTATTAGGAGACTGCAGTTTCGACTTACTCGTAGCCTTTCTCATCTTTGATTCTATTATTTGTATTCTTTGTATTTTTGTTGTATTTCTCAGTCTTTGATTCTATATGAATCTATTAGGAGACTGCGGTCTCCTAATAGAGAACTTTTGTCACGTGATACATGTGAAAACAAGGTAAATATATAAATATTGATAATATGTGTTGTTGTTTAAAAAAAAGTGGTTTACAATCGCTGAGTACCTCCCCCAGTTGCATCGGTGCACCGCCAATCCCTACCAGCCAGGTCCACCCTTGCATTCGTCTCAGTCTTTCACGTTCGGTCATCTCCGCCAGAATCCGAATACTCCCGAACAATCACCGCGACGACCGGCTCTCTGTACCCAGGCCGGAGCACTTCAGTACGACCGGTCGCTTCCAAGCGGACGCTACGGTCCCAGGAATCGAATCGCGAAAGATTCCAAATATATCGGAACCCCGCGAACGTGTTTTGAAATCGCCAGCGATTCAACGCAACGATCGCCTAACAAACTCTCTCGGTGTTTGAACCATTATATCTACGTTACTTTTAATTTTGTGTCATTTAAAAAAAAACTACATTTTTTGCATGTGAAATTATGCTAATAATCGATACATTTATCACTTATTATCAATGTATAAGCTCTATTTATCTGTTATCAAATAATAAAAGTTGATTGACAATCTGCGCTGCAGATGTATATCTTTATCTTGTAAATAAACGTCAAGTGTCAGTATTACGAATGAGTGAAGCCTAATTTAATTTTCTGCCGCGCGGCAATCGCAAGTGAACGCTGATGAAGGAGACGAAAAAATGCACTCGATGGCATTGCGTCGGTCGCTGAAAGAGACCCTCGTCAAAGCAGAGACAAGCAAATTTTTGTCGTAATGAAATGTCAACTTAGTGACACGAAAAAAAACTGAAAAAAAAATTAAACTTTGTAAATTAAATTAACTTTCATTCAATAGTCAACTGTTGACACTCAGTAGTGAAACTTTAACTAAGAATAATTATTTATTTTTTGTGATATTTGTTTTAGTAAGCAAGATGTTTTGTTAATTGTTTTTTTATTGTTGTTTATAAACCAATCATAGACATGCTGTGTTTCTTGTTGATCTTAACAGTATTACTTATTATTATTGCTATTTGTGTTTACTACACTTGGTGAATCTCTTTTTGAATTGCTTTGACAAGATTAAATTAAAATAAATGAATCATAAAAAAAAACATAATTAAAGTGTTTGTGTTTTATGTTTACGTTCACCTGAATAACCCGAAGGTGATATGTGTGTAAAAAATTACGTGCTAAGTGTTTGTGTAAAAGTTGTCAAGAATTGATTGTTTACATTTCGCCGCTGAAAAGAAAGCTCTTCACGAAAGCAGCTTTTACAGACTTGGCAGATTTTGTACTGTAAGTCGACTTTCGCTACTTTTACGTATACAATATTGTTTTGCAAAGTTTTTAGAACGGCTATAAGTAGCTGTCTACGTCTTTTTTATTACTTTCCAGGATCAGGGAAACTTCAAAGTTTTTCATGCAAGGAAATTTCGCTTTGTTTCCCGTCGAATGCCTTAACATTCGTAAACTTTCCTTGTTATTGTTATACTTTTTGTTGCGGCTAATGTTACAGCGTATATTAAATTTATCGAGGTTAACGTTTCGGACGATTTTTTTTTTGTTGCTTCGACACGTTTCGCGGTGGACATGTTTTATAAACGCGAAAATAACGTTCTAATAAAGTTGCATAATGGAACGATTTAGTGGTACAATGATTAAGTACCTGACAGATATGCGTTGTTTTTGACGGCAATAAAACGTTTATTTTTACTACGACGTTACTATTAACGTAAGCACCTACAAATTTCTTCACTTAAAATTCAATATATTAATTTTGTCTTGTAATTACAAATTCGGTCTTAAAATCATCGAGTGATGATACGTTTACTAGTATGTTACTTGCCGACATGACATTTTTTCTATTCTAATTTATCATTAAAACTCTGTACTTAATATTTTATACATAATTTCTTGCATGTGTATGTAAAATGCATCAAAAGTTTTTTTTTTCAATCTGAGATAAAAGATCTTATATTTATAATTCATAACATTGTCCTCCTACTTATTGGAACATGAATTATTATGACAATTTTTTAATTTACGAATCCTATATTTATGGCATTTAAAATACATTGAAATATTCAAATATTACATAGTCTACTGCTGTTAATAAGAATTATAAGAATATACGTACATTTCGAGAAATCGTGAGGAGCAAAATTTGTTATACGGTTTGAACGAAAAACTTTTTTTTACCAAAAATTGTATACACGTACCATAAAAATATTCTCCAAAAGGTAAATTCTACCTTTAAGACCTATAAAACTCGTCTTATACTAAATTATACGATTTTTCAACTTCAGATTGATGAAAGTAAGAGAAAATCTTTAAAATACTCATACATCTATCTGGTTCCTATATTATTTTGAATTACTTATATATTTGTTGTAAAATAACAAAATGCTTGCTGAATTTAATTGTTATATATTTTAAACAATAATAGGTATCGAATTATGTGGTATCTAATGTATTATGATACGAAGGACTATTATCGTTATCATTAAATAGTACGTGGGTGTAATACAGGTATATTATCTTTCCTTTTGAAAATAGAGAGCATTATGAGAATTGTTATAAGATTTGCGTACCCACATTATTCAATTAAGCCATTACAAAGGTACTAAAATAACAATATCATTCCTTCTAAGATAATTCTAGACTTTGAGTATTATTTTACGTTACGAAATGAATGTTATATAAATTATAATATTAGGTATCCAACAGAAAACCTTATGTTTTCTTTGTTATTTTTACCCTTAACCTTTGAAATGATACACCACATATAGAATGATAAAATTATGTTTTAAAATAAAGATAATATTATTTAAATATATATTTAAAATGACAATTATATTTTGAAAAAATGTGTTCTTTCGATATATTTTTTTTATTGAAATAATATAATGGTCTCATATTAATCTTATTATGACAAAAAACGCTTTTTTTTTTTGGAAATATTGAAAATATAATATTTCACGTATCTATTTAAATATCTGTGACAGTTTTTAAGAAAAATATTTCAAATAATAATTTAAATATTACTTTACAATCATTATATAACGCGTTTAACTGTATTATAAATATATTCGAATATATCGTAGAACGTAAAAAGTCATATTTTTACGTCAAATTTGAATGCAGCAAATGACTCGTGATATAGTAAAATTTTAAGTCTTATAATATAAAAATATATGTATATTTGTACAAGTTTTTTTTCTGTTTTATAGTTTATGAAAAAAAAATGCATTAGAGACGATGAAAGTGTAGTTTGAGTGAGCTCTATGACGTTCCAGTACGGATGGACGCCGTAGTTCAATTCGCGAAATTATTTAGGGTTCTCGGTAGCCAGGCCGAATTTTCGAAGTAAATTCAAACAGATACGAGTGTTTTTCGCTCCCATTTTTTTATTATCTTTGCACGAAAAAATACGCATGCAAAATAAAAATATAAAATTAAATTACATACGCGACGGACGGCTCGTGGAGTACCCTACAGTCTGATTATTTTATTAGTAGACTGAATAATTAATTTGATTAATCTTCTTTTTGCGAGGGCCAGGCGGCCAGTGGCGTCCCGCGGGGGACATTAGCGGGAGGGTTGCGACCCCGCGAAATCCGCCACTGGGTTTTCAGCAGTTTTTTTACACTATCTGTTACCGCCTTTTATTTTAACATCTTATTAAGAGATTAAGGAGTTCAATTGACTGTGTGTGATAAATGGTACTGATGTATGATTTAAACATATAAATCATACATGAGCTAGAAATTAAAAAAAAAATCCCCGTGCAATGTTTACAATTATATGTACTTGAGACACATTAAATAAATAAAACATAATTTATTAACCCTTTCGCATCGGTTCTCGGAATATACCGTCATAAAATTCCCCGACTGTTGACATCGGTTGACGTGATATATAGTTTTGCCACTTTCTTAGAATCATCTGATAGCTAAGGGATACAAGAACCAATGTGATATATGAAAATAGACCAGATAATTACATTTATGCTTTAAATACTAGTTTTATAATTGACAATATATTTTGTATTCAAACCGAGCCATAAGAAAAGGGTTAAAAATAAAAATAAACCTTCCATAATGTCATTTGTAAGCAATTAAAAAGTTCTTTCAGCATCTGTGTTTCAACAATCTGTGAACAATAAGTAATGGTCAATCAATGAACATCAAATAAATACGCAATCTCTTCAACATTTTCACAAAAATAACACATCTTTTCCGTATGTAGCGTCCAGCCACCCTGGTTAAAGTTCTTAAATTGATTTTTTTATCGGTAGTGAACACATAAATGCACCTATTTTGTAAAAATAGTAACAACTATACAGGAAAGAATTAACTACAGATGACTTTTTGCCCCATGCTCTTGCTGTCCTAGAAGGACATCAAGTAATATATGTTATGTACTCGATGGTGTTTCGTGATGCGTATTTGAATGTAAGGAATTAAATATCTATACAGAAAAAGAAGAAGAAAATTCAAGTAGAAAAAATCTCAAATACATATATATGCTTTTAGTGTATTTTATTTATCAATATAAAATAACCATATTTTACTAGTACATAACGAAATATGGGGCTAGACATTTAATTACATTTCGTTATAATAAAATTAAATGTGAAACATAAACACTTTTAATATCCATCTTAAATTTCCACGGACGAGGCGTAAAGTCTTCACGTATAAAAAAAACTTAATAGAAAAACGCGTCAAAAATTTAGATCACGTTTTATGTTAATAAAATATTAAAGCGGCTTATACGTTCACGGGCCACAACCGCCGGGCCGGAATCCAGAATATTACTCGTTACAATAATGTTATTCATTTCATTATAATTCCACGGAATTACTTATGAAATTTTAATCTTACAGGTGCTGGGATGTTGAGGTACAGTCCCAAGGAAGGGATGCTTCGTTCTTGCTCTCGGGAATGGCCTGGAATGTCTGGATATCGCCCGTTGTTCAAATTTATTACATTTCGGAATGTTTGAAAGTACTTTGATTCTTGAAAAATGGTTAAGGCATCCATTTATTCCTGTCCTTAGGCGAAAAGCTCAAGTTGTTCTTGCCCACGCTCCTATGCCTGGACCGCGACGGCAACGGGTCATAACGCGGTATTTAACACCGTTTCGAAACAAAAGTGAGTCTTTTCTTACTCTAGTAATAGATGAACTTATAGCGATGTTGTTAACACAATATGCTTATAAAAAATTCAGCATATTATTGAGAGAAATGTGTGCTTAAATTCAGGGAAAACATAATATTATCTATTGTAAAAAACCACGACAAAAACAAGTCTACAATATAAATATGAATATAGATGGGAGATGGAACACATTCAATTCTTCCGTGGTACATAAACGAGAAGAAAGCTCTTGTATATAAAAATATCAATATGATACGTATTTTTAATTTACTTAATATCCAAATTTTTGCATTTAACACAGTAATTAAAAAAAGTTTTATCTGTGAGCTAAATTTTTAACTTTGAACATATATTTTTAGCTAGTTTTAAAGCTTTTAGCTAATAAGGTTAATTTATTATATTTTTTACACAGGGGACTGTGGGTTTGAAGTGTATTAATACATCTTATAAATATGAAGTTTTTAAAATTATGACGTAATCGAAAATAAAGGTTTTTAAATCATTAAGGATCCCTAGATAGCAATCCTTAGAATTGAAAATTCTTTAAAAAAAACTTTAAAAAAATTTCAAATTTAATAAATAATTATTCATGTCTTATAATAACTTTTATTAAGAAGATTGCACAAGTTTTACTTCTTATCGAGGCATTATCAACAGTTGACAAATATTCATTGATTTTAACTTTGCTTCAAAATGCATCACAAGATTTACACTCAAATCAATACGCTGTTAATACTATAAAACACAGAACACTTGGATTGCCCCAAAGAGGACCTAGCCCCTGGACACGACCAGGGGTGGAATATATAGAGGTCCCTTAACAGACTTCGGACCGGAGTATGCAAGACGAGGACGCAAATGGTAGCCTGGCAGTTGTACAGTGGACCGACTGAATGTGACTACGGCGTGGAGCAGACCCTGTCACACCTTCTGGAATGTGCGCAATGTCCGAATAGCTGCCCCAGGAAGACCTGATGATGGCCGGGAGTAACGCAATCGACGTCGTCCACTTCTGCGCAGACAGGATCTGACCTCTTGTTTCCGACGCGATTATATATATATATATATATAATAACACAGTAGAAATCATTAAACTCATATATTGAGTATTTAGAACTTATCTCAAATAATACTCGAATATTAAAATTATGTGATATTAGATGACATATATCTCGAGGATTCTTACCTGGATTTACTGTGTTTCAAAAGTGGCTAAGTTGACTAATTCGTTGCGCCACTCTCACGAGTCGTAGGACACCGTTTCCCGGACTTTCTTTCCCAATTTTTTCACTCTCGAAGTCGTTAATAAATCACCGTTGTTTCTCGTCCCGGGGCAGCCTGCATTGACCACCACAATGAAGTATTAGAAATGAATTATCACAGATCGGAAAGGTCTCCATACAACTTGCAAGCAGTACACTACGAACTTGCTCGTACCGACGGTACTTAAAGGCCGCAATCTACCAAGAACGTGAAAACAACGTATGCCTGTTAAATCTAACGTAGTAGTTTATTTATCCACGTGTAGTTTAGTAAAAATATTATTCACTGTGTACATTTTTCAGAAGTCAACTTTTATTATTCGAAATTTTATATTATTTTAATAAAAGTTGTATTATTTTTTGGGAAAAAGCTGGACTTTAAGCGAGTATGTAGATACATATTTAAGTTAAAAATCATAACATTATGTGTTCAAATATACTCGTATGTGATTTAATTGGTAATAGACAATTATTGAAATTTAGCATGTTTTAAGTGTACATTTTATATTTTATTAAATCTTTCAGCTTATATTCGATTGTTTTCTGAACTATCTGAAAATTTCAATTCATTTTTCCAATATCAGTATATAATTATATTTCTCCACAAAAATTTAAAAAATAATGTTATCTTTGTTTTTACATCCAGTTATTTTTTAAGGTTTAATTTTTTAAAAATAATATTTGGTTATTTTTTTGTTAAAAATACTACTTTTTAATGAGAAAAAAAAGAAAATAAAATATTTCTACTCAATACACAGAAGCATTCTACATTATTAAACAGCAAAGCGCCTGTAGGCCAAATTATTTCCATTAAAAAAAGTTTATATAATTCTTAACAAAAATTTAAATCTCACTCAACGTAAAACGTATTACGTAATTTAATAAAAATATTTTTACAGCGCTGAAAATAGTATAAAAATAATACATTTAATATGTAATATAATAATAGTGTCACTGTTCCCAACTGTCTAAAGATTTAATATCGTTCGCTTTCTTATTCTCAACTCGTATAAGATCTGCCTTGTAATATTGTGAAGAGAATATCATTGAACCGAATTACAAATGAAATGTTTTCATTTATATCGTTCGGGCCTATTTCCTGGCCCGGGAGGCATGTGTGGGAGTAGGCTTGATACTTCTCTACCATTATGGTATTACCACTAGGATTGACCAATCAAATTATTTATTGGGCCCAGTGTGTAATTGTATACTTTATTGTGAGGCCATTATTGCTGGACGCTAGGTAGTCCACATTCACTTTATAGTATTTTTTAATGGCCCGACAGTCACAATTACAACACACAAACGTTTAAGCGGTCGTATCCAGTTTATCTACGAATTAATTATGTTATTCATATATTTTATACGAGTCAGTACACTCTGATGTCATGGTATCATATGTCATTATTCATTGAAGACTGTATTAAGTAACTATTTATTGTGTTTTGCACAAGACTGACTGTCTTATTTAGGCTTTTTTTCACATTTTGACGCCATTTAATTTTTTTTTGTATTAATCACACATGGCGCTTGTTATAAACTGTACTTACATTAATTTTAAAAAGTTTAATTGATTTGATGACATACTATACATATATTTATTTTTAATAGTAATTTCTTGAATAGATTAGGGGCGCAAGTGGCTATGTGATCAATGCGTTAAGTTAAAAAAATAACATACATGGTGCTAAGTTCGTGGTTCGTATGCCCGCCTCTGTTGTTTATTTTGATCATACTAAATTTGTTTATAAGAGAAGTGTCATAGCATGATGTTTCCATCCGATGATAAAATGGTACAAAGATAGCATGGTTTCATACATTCAAAATAGATTATTACCAATTGATTGGAAGTTATTTTAGAGACAGACAGCAGTTTGTATCCTATGGCTTTTATCGATCACGCAGCTTTTATACGTATTCGGGAGTTCCGCAGGGCTCTAACCTTGGACCGTTGCTGTTCTCGTTGTTCATAAATGACATATCTGATGTTATAAATCATGCTTTGTTTTTGTTGTTCGCTGACGACTTAAAGGTTTTCTTGGATGTAGTTACCCTGGACGACTGCAGACTTCTCCAGTCGGATATTGATAATATATCTGACTGGGGTGCGCGTAACAAAACTGATATTTAATATTGCTAAGTGTAGCGTCTTATCGTATACTCGTAATTATAAGATGGTAAACCATAGGTACAGTATGAATGGTATTGGCATCCCGTGAGTATCATCCATCAGAGACCTTGGCATATTCTTTGAAAGCAAGCTAACGTTTCATGCTCACATTGAAGCTGTGTGTGAAAGGGCACTGAAGATGTTAGGATTTGTTCTACGTATTGCCAGGACTTTCTCGAGCACTAACATACTGGTTGTACTGTACAATTCATTGGTTCGTAGCATACTTGAGAACGGATCTATTATTTGGGCTCCCCACGAGTATAAATATGGCCTCATGTTAGAGAGAATTCAGAAGAAATTTTTGAGGTTTCTTTACATGAGGATATATGGATATTATCCGTGGCTGTACCCATCTAACTTTATACGGGGTATGTTATGATACAATGAGTTGAGAACTAGAAGAGATGTGTGCTTGAGTATGCATTTCTTTCGTCTAGTGCGCGGCGTGTTCATAAATCCTGATATTTTGTTTGAAATTGGTTTGTTTGTCCCTGACAATTATTTAAGGATAAGGAGGCACAGATTGTTTGTTCTTCCTAGAGGTAATACTAACCTGCCAGGGGCTATGCCTCTTGGGAGAGTGATCAGAGTGTTCAACGATATCGCCTCGAATATTGATATATTCCACTTGAGAGAAGCCCAGTTTTGACATGAGCTCCACGAATTTATTTATCAAAGTAATTTCGTGGAGTCTTCTGTTTAGCGGGCTCCGGGACTTTTTAAATGATCCTATTATTATTGTGTTATTTATAAATTGTTATTTATCCTGAATCCTGTTTTAGAAATGAAATAAATATTGTTATTTGTAATGTTTCTAAAAAAAAAAAAATTGAAATTGAAAAATAAAATTGAAAATTTTTCAAATCGAATGTCTTGATTTATACTACATATAACTGGGGAGTAAATCTAATCAGCGGCTGTAGTCAAAAAACAATTTCGGATCATTCAGCAAACCAGTCTATTTTTGATTAAAACTTTCTTTATAGAGTTTTCTATTCCATGTTTCTACCTACAAGGTTTTATTACATTAAAACACTGATATAAACCATATTAGGCCTACGTACGAAAACATTGCTCTCCATTTTAAATTATTCATTATAACATTCTTAATGAACCGTCATATATAATATATTTTTTACTATTCCTAAGCAGCATAATAATTTCTAAGTTGTATGAAACAATTTTTTAGACGGAATGAGTGCTGTTAAGTCTGGTATCTTGAAGGACCGTCGGCAACATTACTTTCATATATTCAGCTCACTCAGTTGTTGTAAATTATATTGAAAATAATAGTAGCTGACAGAACTGCACATCACTAATTAAAGCAACCATACGCTCCAGTAAAGATCACTTCTTATTCGTAATAAATCACTTATATTGGTATACTAATTCATGTTTATTACTTTTTATTTTGACATGCAATGTTTAAGTATATTCGTAGACTCCCAATTGTAGAACGAAGTAAATGTTTCTAGAAGGTAGTCTGAAAGTATTTATATTGATATGACGTTTATGTTGTAGCTTCTGAATGCAGAACTTACAAATGATGACACAACGATCATGACTTTGTGGTTATATTTTGAAAGGATTATTTTCCACTGCGCGTGATCGTATAGGATGCTGAAAATGTAGTACTGGGTTGTAGTAAGTACTTTGATGCCCTGAAGTGTTGGTAGGTTTTCTTTTTATGAAGCCTGATTCGTACCTGGTGGAGATCGCGAAGCCCCTCGCAGACGTAGCCCTTATCCGCGTGCATTATTGAATAAAACCCTTCGTCCGTCCTTCTCGACCAATAAATGTGCCACCGGCCAGATTATCTGAGCAAAGGCCAGAACGCTGGCCATCGATGTTGCCAACATTTTTGAATCTTTAAAATGTTTATTCACAGTTTTTTTCCAGGATTATTGGAAATATATTATCAGTAATTTAATGTACACATAATATACATCAAATTTTTTATACGCATCAATTCATTCAGAAAAATATCGGCAGAAGTGGGATGCGAACCGCGGGCCTTGGAACCAACCTTTGCCAAGGTATATTTATATACCCGCGGTTCGCATCCCGCTTTTGCCGAAATGTTTCTGAACGAATTGATGCTTATAAAGAATTTGATGTATAGTATGTGTATAATTAATTACTAATAATGTTGTAATATAGTCAATGATCTATAAAAGTAGATTAGAATATTGAAAATTTAAAATAATATTCTAATAAACATTTAATACAGGAAATATATTTCTTTAATCGTTGAATAAAAGAGTCTTTCGAAAAAAACTTACTTGGTAAAAAATTGAAACAATTATTCATACATTTCTTCGGGTATTTCATCGATTTTTTTTTACTCATAAGTGTTTATGGTGTACGGGTTGGGTGGATTGAAAATATTTACTATTATACTTCTTGGAAATATTCACAATGTATGAAGAAGCTAAAATATTAGTGTAAACAATGTTTAAGTCAAACTAGTGATATTGTATTTTTTTTTACAACTATAAATAAAGTTATTCCAATCGTAACTTGCGTGAAGATATTTTGTAGTCCCATGGTCTGCATATATAGTAGAACCGTGACGTTTTCTTTAAATTTCGTCAAAATATACCTCGTTTGAAAATAAGATCTGCAGATCTATAATAAAATATTGTCCAAGCTATGGGACATATCTTTTCTATTTAAAAACTAGTAATTTAGCTTAAGTATACATTTAAACTATAACTATTTTATTCAAATGATAAACTACGTTTGTACAAAACAGCGTAGCCCTTAGATACAACCTTTTGCTTTAATCTTTATTTCAAACACCTCCAGAGCCTCAAACACGCCACTACAGATTCTTTAAACAAACGGGAATAATTCAATCAGATTGAACGTTATTTAATCCACTGAGGAGCCTAAGTCTCTTGCCGATGCTCTTATTCGTTCATCATCATCATCATCATCATCAGCCTGTGTCCGTCCACTGTTGAACGTAGGCCTCCCGCATGAGTCTCCATCCTCTTCGATCCTCCGCCTTCCGCATCCAGGTCACTCCCGCTATTCTTTCATCGTCTTTATAAAAATGTGAAAATGTGATTTTTCGTGTTGCAATCGGTTAAATTATCACAGGTTGGCAACTTCTTCGGCCGCTCGCCACAACCAGGTAACGCCCGCACTCGATTTATCTCGCGGGGCTTCGGTCTGTGGAGGATAAATCCTCACCTGCCCGCCGCGGTCCATATCTCGCCACAGCATCGCGTACGATGCGATTATTATATTTTATTAAAAAGCAAACAATGTTCCGCGAAAGTTATAGCCCGAGATGGCAGCGAGAACAGAAAACAACACGAGCCGTTAAATAAGCGAGAGTCGGCCAACAATACAGACAACCCTCCTATAGCGACAAAAAAAAACAAAATACGCTGTATAAATATAAATTTTCATATGACAAATACTTCCTACTTCCTTATTTTAACATATATCACTATGAACGCTGTTTATTCACTTGATAAAATACCGCGGTTTCGTCTTAAATGAAGGTTTTCCAGTTTTCCACGTGTATACAAGTATAGTGATGAATAAAGATGTAAATATTCTACACAGTACAAATGTTACAAAAATATGAGGTATGAAGGGCAGTAAGAAAGGATGTTCCTTAAATATCCTCCTATTTTCATGATACTCTAGTAGCTGAGACATATCTGGTACAGTACAAGATGTACACTATAAAAGTAAATTATACTCGTATAAAAAACTGCTATTAATCCTATAAGAATAATCTCTGTAGAAGTTTACGCTATAGAAGGGTTGATTTTATTTGTATGAGACTGTGTATACGTATTATCTTGCTTGGTTATTAGTCAAACAAGAGAACAAGATTGTTTTACCTTTACGTATTGTTACATACGTGTTTACATACTTACAAAGTATTTTTTTCATTATTTACAAGTTGTTTGATATATTTTCTTAGTGTGTTTGTGTATATTTATAAGTAATACCTTGTCTTAGACAAAAGAGTGAGAAAAAATCTTAAATAGATCTTATTTTTGATTGTAACAATATGGACATGGCTGGAATATATTTTTCGAATGCTACAGAGGAGCATTAACTATAGTTGATATTTTTCAAGCATTCAGGATCTCGCTATCATGAAAACCCGTCGGGAACAATACATATAATGCTTGTGGTTGAACTTCGGGACGCAGAATTGGGATGACGTAAAGACCACGACGGCTGACAGAACTATTGGATGCCAATATATGACATCCATATATTGCAAGCAGTTGTTGCGATTGATATATTATTTCAACGTATAATTATTGTAATTTTTGACGTTACAGGCTACAAAAATTAACTATTTCTTTTTAATAAACTTCTTACATCAAACGATTTTTTTAAAAATTGCATTTGGGCGTATCTCTACACTTACTAAGGTGTATTATATTTGATGACTTTGTACTGTCGTCAGCAAAGAAATTAATGGAACATAACTAAATGTGCATGGTTTTCGGTTCGTCACCATTAAATTTTATTAATCATCATGTGTTCTACCTCTAACGCCCTGTTACGGTTTGTTAATTAATTATTTAGTTAATGGGCAAGGATTTTGAAAACGATACCTTTGGGGATGAACTATAGTAGGGAAGGGTTTAAGGAGGCCAGTCATAAAAAAACGTAATTTAGAACGGTACTCTCACATAATGGGCCATATCCATATTAAATATTATCATCGCATTAACTTATATAGATAGAATATTTAATTATTTATGTTATAAATCACAGAGGACATGAAAGATTATTGTTAAGAAATATTTTTTTGTGTAAGTTATCCTGAAATAATTTTATATTAATTTTAAATAATGTCGTTATAAAACTCACACACAAGATGGATAAAACAATTATTTTTATAAAAGTACTCGTACTGAAACTTGCTTACATGACAAATTCGTCATCATCATCACTCCATATCTGCTTACTAGAGGGAGCATATGGTTGCCACGAATTTCTGCCGTAGAGTTCTGTCTGCCACTATGTCAGATCTCATCTTAAGTTAGCTTTACCTCCAGAAGCTTCTTATAGTACATTTGTGTATAGTACCCGACGACCTACCAGGACGGCTGTAGTCTAATGTTGTTAGCGGATCAACAATTCACATAATTATAACGCTTAGTCATCCTTAAAATTTCTCTTCCTCGCAAATCCTAGCCGGCGGGTATAGCTCAATGGTCGAAAGCGTTTGCTTTGCGAGCCAAAGGTCGTGGGTTCGGTCCCCGACGGAGATTAAAAAATATATTTTGTAAAAAGATTTCTGAGCTCTACAATACCCTCGGTTGGTGTGGATTTAATCCGTCACCCGTAAATCGCCAGCCATATCCTATTAATTAAAATTGTTTGTAGACAAAAGTCGTCCCGTGAAGATCACCCATGCATAGTAAATTCGTGTAATAGTAAGGATGATGCGTGAATCTCGGGCTGTAGTCTATGATGTTGACAGATCGACACTCCCCATGCAGCGCTGAACTATATGCAGCATGGTTAGCGTCATAGAATTTCACAGACGAGACTTCATAATTACTATCACCATCTGACGGTATACTCTTGTATGTGTTTACATAGAAAAAAACATTCTATATGTGGAGCATATGGTCACTCCAAATTGCCGCCACACAATTATGTCACTGTGCATGCCTTTTCCTTAGACATGTCTACACTTGGAGCTTCTCTTGGAAACATTTATGTTTCCCTACGTTCTCAAAGTCCGTAGCACTGGGACTTGAAGAGACTGCAGCTGTTGTATTTGAGTCATATTAATGTGTCTAATAATCAGCATTTATAAAGCTTTCAGATGATAAACCCGACGTTATCAAGACCTGAATTATTTGGTACTTAGGATAGGTATATAATAAACAACAGGCGGTGAAAATTCGTGTTTTAAATCCGCGACTTCACTGTGTCATCAAATATAAGATTTCCCCATCATCATTTGTTGGTACTCTCACACATATGCTTACATATCTGTTCATTTCATTTCTACTATCCTCGCAGACTTCTCTTCAGAACTATTAAATAAGATTTATGAACGCTGCATTCGTAGATAACAAACAAGATGCGCGTCTTTCTCGATTGAAAGATGAAAGGAGACGAGGGCTCCATAAAATTTGTCCTACACTTCAAACACCGTTTATGGGACTTCTTCCTTTACTGGAATGGTCTGGAGCTGCATACGCCAGGCTATTTGAGCAAGAAAACTTTCCGTTCGGATCCTGTAAAATGGAAAATCTCCTGACCTTTGGGAAATTAAATGTAAATAAAACAAATTAAACTTTCCGACTGAGTCTTGCTGCCGTCTCTTTAAATCTTATTTCTTCGTGCTTTCTTATATTATATATAAAGCTAGTAACGTTCACTATATTACGAATAGTAAAATATCTTATTATGGCTGCTTGTCAACTACTATACGAGTATCAAAGGCTTGGTCCTCAACGAAAATAAATAAGAAGTTAAGCGACATTATGCGCTGACTAAAGCATGAATGTGTTACTGGCTTTTGCTGTCAACGAATGAGTTGGGTTGAGTCGCTCCTTAAAACCAAATAGTCCATGCGTCGGAAGTGTCGAGTTAATCAAGCAATCTTAAAAAAAAACTTATTAACATATCACCCAAAATATGCCTCTGATACTACAGCAAATACATTCGGATGCATATATGTTTTAAGACAAGGTATAGACAATGGCAGCTGACAGAATTGAGTGGCGCAAATTTGTGGTGAGCATATGTTCCAGATGTGGAACGGCAAATTTTTAAAATCAATATTTAACCCTTTCTACTTTCTGAGAATAGTTGTTTATGCATCATACGATAGCTAAAGGATACAAGAACCAATGTGATATATGAAAATAGACCAGATGAGTACATTTGTGCTTAAAATACTAGTTTTATAATTGACAGTATAATTTGTATTCAAAACGAGCCGTAATGAAAGGGTTAAGCATTTAAGCTCTTTGGTGTGATTTTGATCTCTCACTTGTAAAATGACAGTCATAGCCTATTAATCAAAATTGTGGTTTATGAAAGTCGTCCGTTGAACACAGCCAATAAAGTGAGTTTTTGTACATATTGTTTATTTATTATTACGATACAAACGGTACATTTAACAATTTATGTAAATACTCTATTAAAATTGTATAAAATAATTCATTAAACTGCATAATAAATTAATTACAAACAACTAATATTGAACTTTTGAAATTATGTTAAAAAAACAATTATACTAATTAAAACTGTATTGTGATTGAAAGTGTCATAAAAACATTATCACTGAGGTTTTTATAACGTAGAACGTGGACCGCGGAGCCCCTCTGAGGTTTTATTGACCCTTTATTCCTGAAGGCTTTATTTTTATCGCGGGCGGGCGTCAGCGCTTATTTTATTAAGTAGTTTTCTTTTTTCCTTCAGATTTTCCTTCAGGCTTTCTTCAGGGACCGAGCAAAATGCCAAGCGGCCGCTCTACCAGCTTATCTGTCAATGGGGTAACCTCATTTCCTGAATAATCATAATTTTTATGTTATTTTCCGCCCAAGACTATCGACGGTCTCTCTATCTCATAACATAATAGTACTGCTAGTAAAATATTAAATAATCACATAATAAAATTACTTAATACTTTCTTGCATAAGTATTTCAACTTAATGTTCGTTAACATGTATTAATCAATAATTTACATGAAATTTATTTAAAATTTAAGACTCTTAGAGCGAACACTTCTTGAATGATAAATATTTATAAACACTGTGACATCTAGCGCCGCCAATACAATCACGGCAAAAGAGCAAATTAAAGATGACAGTTGCACCGACATGAAATGGAGCAACTGTCATAACAAATAAAATGGCGTATGCAAACGCCGCGTAATATTCTATAATTATTTGATGCGCATGTCAGGCGAGCGAACAAAAATTAGAGATAAAATATCGTTTTTCGAGCCTTTACGGCATCAGCCTAAAAGAGCTATATAAAGCTGATATCAATTTGAAAACATGATTTGATCAATTAGAAGATATTACGACTGGAGTTAAATACTTTATAAAGTCAAGCCACCATACTCCCATCATTATTATGCTCAGGAATGCTGACACCAAGCATATTAAAAAAAACTCTCGTCTAAAAATATGTTTAATTGCGGAACTTTGGAGATTTCAGGGTCGATTCTCATTTTAATGATGATAAATAGTATTGGGTCACCCAACCCTTCCAAGACGCGCGGTTCTTTAATTACTTTACTAACAAACCCGGTTAACTACACTCCTCACCCTCTCTTCTAGTTTGAGCGTAAAAGTTTATGTCGGCTGTAAGCGTACACAATCCTTATGACATAAAAAAAATCTTACCCTGAAATAATTAATTGCTGAAGGTTAATATCAAAGTTACGAAATCAGGCAACAAAACAGCATACCTGACTTGTTTAATTTTTTTATATATATATGTATAATATATAAACAAATAAAGGTACTTATGATTAAGTACTAAGAACAAAATAATAAAGACAAGCAACAGAAGGCCCCGATGCTCATCAAACAAACGACGCCAACAAATTATTTCTCCAAAGAAACTCGTGGAGTTCGTGTCTGAATTGGGCCTCCCTGACGTGAAATATATCAACATCCGAGGTGATTTGGTTAAACAGTCAGATTCCTCTTATTAATATCGTTAATTAATATATTTTGTAACAAAAACTTTTGCTTGACTTTGTGAGGAATGAAGAGTTGAGGTAGCGAAGGCAGCCTTACATATTATAGTCGAGACAAGGATGAACCTGATTAGAATATATATTACTTCATATGTCACATGAGAGCATAAAATACAGCTGCTTTATTCAGTCCCCAGGCTATCGCTATTCTGGAAGGCCCCTTCGGGAATTTACTAGGTGAAGCTTCGGGATACACAGGGACATGACATGAGGACCATGGCGGCTGGCAGAACTTTTTGGCAGCAGTTTTTTAGGATCAAAGGCTATATTTAGGGGAGCGAACATGGAAAAAAATTGAGGCTCGTTTCTACTTAATTCGCTGAAGTCAAGCAACACGGAACGCAGACTAAAAAACAAGCAAGGGTTATGTTTGAATTAATAAATATTTATTTATTTACCTGGTTTTTAGATGGATCACATAAGATATTGCTTCTGTTTACGAGACTGCAGTTTCGACTAAATCGTAGCCATCCTCAATCCATCACTGTTAAAAGACAACTGAGCTGCATAATACATGCTTTGTAAGTGGTCGAACCCATTTATTTAGGAAAGGGGGTAGGGGGTGTGTCTATGTTTGAATTGCCTGTTCGAATTGTCATATTTACCATATAAACAGATGTGTTATAAAATATTTTTAAAAAGTAAATTAAGAAAGAAACATAAAATCAACTTATTTACTCAAAAATATATGGATTGCAATTAATTCTTGGTGTCTAATTAAAAAAAAAACTAAAATTCGTAGAAAAATCCTATTACCCAAGTAATGTTCTTTTTTAAGTGCCAATATCAAACGTTTACATAATGTATGTGAGTATTATCTTGTTTACAATTTGATTATCTTTTTGATATCTAATTCATGGCAAAATTATTTAATATAATGTCTTTGAAAATGCCGATCAGGTTGAATTGGTAATTTTTAAATACATTATGGTATCAAAAGAATGCCGATAAACTAACGCATCAATGTATGTGTTTTTAGTTCAATATTACGAACCATCATATACTCAAACTTATGTTAATTCCACAAGCTGAGATTTTAAATACACATCCGCACTATAGCTGGAGTTAAATGGTCTCCACAAAGTGCCAACACAAAGTTAGGTCAGCTATTATTATCTTTGCCTTGACCCCAGACATCTTTGCACCCGGAGCTCCACCGAGTAGGTTCATAATGCATAGCATCAGTTTTAAACATATGTTAATTATTGAATTGTTCAGAAAGTGATGTATAAAGTATGTCTTTTTACCTAAGTACTTCAAATAAATGTCGGATTCGATCAGCCATCACGCGAGTTTTTATGCACTGGTTTTTGCGTCAATTAATTCTTGCATTGTGTCAGTTTTAACTAGCTTTATAGAATATAATGTATCATTAACATTAAAATTGCCGGATAAAAAAATCAAAAGTGTTTATGCATGGCGTTTTGTCAATATATATTTTGCATACACATCGCATTTTTCTCTTGTGAAAACTAAATAATTTGAATTTGAATCGCACACCAACTGACGATAGAAATTTTAATATCTGTGTCTTATTAAGATTTCAACTCCTCAGAGGGTGGGTTCGGCGATACATCATAAAACTTCATAAGCAGTCTTACCAGACGCATTTGCTCGTTCTTAATTACAAGAGCCGCATAGGTAGGTAGATGTCTGCACAGGGATGCTGGTGATGTTCAGCCCCTTCTTCTACATTTCGTCTTCCTGCACCACTCTCGCACTTCGCGGAAAACTCCTGGGCTGTGTAATTAGTTCCGCATAACAGATGCCTTCAAGGAACCACCGAGAAAGATCAGAGCTGAAGCAGAGATTCAGCGACAGGAGACTTAAAGCAGCACCGTTTTAAAACATGCCAAATCTAATTAGAAGTATGTACTAAAGAACAAGACTGTGTTCATGTTTTTATACTCGTACATTCACAATACGCCACTTTCATAAAAAATCGTGTTTTTTGATAATAAAAAGTAAAACGAAAAATAATTTTATGTACTATTAAATAATTAACATTTCATAATGTTAATTATTGTTGTCTGATGTAGGTTATTGAAAAAAGGTAAAACGTTTACAGTTAATGAAAAGTTATACTATTACATCTTAAACAATTGATACCCTTGCAAACTAAAAGCTAACGACTGACTGATAAATTCATTAATTTAAATGCATATATTATCTAATAAATAACATTTGTAATAAGTAAAATGCGGTTTTCTTACGAGGTGAAATCAATTAATCTTTTTCAAATTTCAAAACTAATTTAAAAAAATAGTTCAAACAATGTTTCATCGTTTTTTTTCTTTTTAGAAATTGTTCAGAGAGGACTACCATTGCACTAAGCATTTGTTTACTGATCATAATATAAATAAGCACATCCTAGTTCATTATTTTTTTTCTGTTCGTCCAGTACGTTGTATTTACTAACCTTAATGCTTACAAAGAAATACATGCTTTAGTATTACTTAAATATACATATACTAAACATAAAATTCTTTTTTCAACGCGTCAATCCAAGCTCAAAAATAACGGCAGAAGCGGGACGCGAACCGCGGACCTTGGAAACCAACTATGCCCAGGTATTCATACCGCTCGGCGAACTGCGCCATTGCTATGCCCAGACCGACTCGCGCTGAAACTAGTATTTATATCACTGTCTAGAATTTTATGTATAGTATATGTATATTTAAGTAATAATAATATTGTAATATAGTCAATGATCTATAAAAGTAGATTAGAATATTGAAATAATGAAATAATATTCTAATAAAAATTAAAAAAATTCATACATGCTTTAGTGTTTTTTGGTTTTTTTTCCTTGATTTCGTCCCTGCTCACGGCGCAACCCGCGATCAGACTCAGAAAGCAAAATTTGCCTGGCTGTAAAATTATGTGTTCGAGTGATATATAAATAACAAAGGGCCGCGTGTCTGCGGGGCGGCGTAGGGCGGAGTGGGCGGGAGTGGGCGGGAGAGGGCGGTAATAAGCGCAGTATTAATGAAACTTTCGCTATCGCGGAGGAAAACTTACGGGAGTTTCCCGATGTGTTGTGCGCCCACTTTGCTGAAACTTTTCCCTGAAAGCTCATACGCGCCGTCTGAAAATATGACTCGGCATTTCCGGACGGATTAAAAGTTGATTCCGTTGTTTTCCATTAAGTATACTGTCAGTCTGTGTGTCTCTGTTTACGTTGTGGAGGGTGAATTTTATAATTTAAATAAATATATATTTGTTTTTTGTATTCCTAATACACGTTGCGATTCATTTTTTGTACGTTTTCACAAGTGGAAAACTGAAAAAAAAATCTACTAAATACATATGTAATATATAATGATAGCAGAACATTAATATCATTACTAGGAGTAACCCTAAAAGATGCAAAAGAGTTTGTATACCTTCGAAGTACGATCTCCTGTGATGGCAAAACAAAAAGAGAGGCGAGCATTTCGTATCTCAGAGAGGTGAGCCCGATGGATCGGTCACATCATGCGCCACGATGGTCTTCTTCACAACATTTTGTAATGGATGGTTGAGGGTAGAAACTGTAGAAGGTGCATTAGACGGGAGTGTTTACAGCAAGTGTTCGAGGTCATAGTAGCTCTTATGCTGAGCTGGAGGATTGCAAAGGATCAATAGGAGTGGAGATTGAGATGCAAGATTTTTTTGCTGCAAACCAATCTACCAGATTTATACTACAAAGAAGATATGCTATTTATATTTTTGACATGAACTTTGAGAAGCATTCAAACTTAAATAATTTCTAAAAGTAGCTTGTATTTGGTGAAAGTTTTCTTTGCAAATATGCTGTGGGACAATAAAAATGACCTGCCAGTCGATGAAAGTTCTGCGGTATAAGTTTGTAATGAGCTTTTGCTAAAAATTTAGAGTCTAAACTACCTTAAGATATGACTCAGTGAAGCATACAGTCAATTTCTAATTTGTTAAATATATATTAAAAAAACGATAGTTTGTTATTTTAGCTAGCGAATAGCGATATTTAATAGTGTCTCTTGCTTCATTGACCGTAGCGCCTTGATAAATGTGCCATTAAAAATAGCTAAGTGGATCTGGGTAACGAAACACATGTGACAGTTATTTTTAATGAGTGGATATAAAGGAAGATTTAAGCGAGAAGTCTGGCTAATCGGCGTCAGTTAACTCCAATGGAGGACTGCCTAGTGTGGAGCAACGTTGAAGACCGTCTAACATGCGGAACTTATTATTTACGATCGTATGAGGAATGGAATTATCTTTTCTTTTTCAGGAGAGCCAAGATTCAATGAATGTTAAATTTAATTAATTTATTTATTTTAATGAATTTATTTACTCTCCCAACATCTGTGTTTTCTCTTTCATTCAATCTGCGTCTTTTTAATAAGAAAATAAAATTGCAACAATAATACAAAGATAATGCATCATTTCTATTGTACGAGCGTCAAGAAGCCCATTAGTTTCGAATATTTGTAACTTTCCTGCAAACGCTTACACAAATAAAATTCTTCAATCGTATTTTACTCAAAAATGATTAATGACTATTTTTTATTTTATTGTATTTATTTTCTTTATATTTAAATTTATTATTGATTTCAAAAAATTTATCTTATGTACTCATATAAGCTTAAATTCTAGCAAAACTAATTTCCTCAGTTGAGTAGGAAAAATGCTCATGTTTGTTATTAACATTATTAGCATACACTTTGAGATCCATTTTAATATTAAATAGATTAGAATTTCATACCTTATTTTAATTTGAATCACCTTGAACACTGTTTCACTTGATGGAAGACTGCAGTTTCGCTATCTATGTAATCAGATCGCGAAGCAGTTTTCTGAGATCCACACAACCTCTGACATCCAGACCTCAAAATGAGAGACTCGAGCTTTGGCATCAAGTCGGGTCAGAGGATTTCTTTACTCCAAAAGAAGACCTCCTAACTGGCAAGAACCTTGACTAGCGGACCTGGAAATCCCTGAACAGATTAAGAACCGGAGTTGGTAGAACTAGGGACAACCTTGAGCGCTGGGGAATGCTCCGCGCAGGGAGAATCACTATTGTGCGACTGTGGAGACCTGCAGACCGCCCCACACCTCAGATCCATGTGCCCAACAAGCTGCACATCTCAGAACCTAATACTGGGCAACACACGGGCTATCGATATTACCAGATACTGCGCAAAAATAATTTGACGTTGCTGACATGAAGAAGGAGAAGATTGATTTAACGCTTACTTAAAATCACCAACAGAGGACGATCACTTTTAAGTATTTTCTCCTACGCGCCTAAAATGTATTAATGTAAACCAAACAATTTTATATTTACAACTATAACAACTAAAAATCAAGCCATTCAAAAAAAAAAATGTTAAGATTTTCTAACGTCTTTAGTTCCAGATTGACTAAGTCAAAGTTGTGGGAAAGGTTCCTTACTGATGTTTCAGTTCACGGTAGTTGACTTCAGTTGTGAGATGTACTAGGCTCGCTGTGTCTCGGTCCGCTTCACGGCCGTTCGTCTGTATCGATTAGTCTTAGTTCCTTGACTTTGGTAATTCAAATCGGAATAAATCACCTCGTTCGAGTGCGGCGGTAAACTGTGAAGTCAAAATCCGTCTTGATTGGAGTATCTATTAATATACACACCTGGAGTCGATCTAATCATCTAAATTTATAAAAAACTGAGCAAATTATTTCCTCAAAATGAGCGTGATATAACTGACATCAGCTTGATATAGCCTTTGTAGGCTGGTGCCGAAAACCACGGTATACAATCTTTCGTCTCTTTTTGATCGCTCGTCGGATATTTATGTGTCGCCATATTGGTTTTTTGACAAGTCCAATCTCGGGTGTGTCATTAGTATTGTACATGGCTGTCTGTCATTGGTGCGCCGTAACTTTCTGTAGGTTCTCACTTGTGGCACTGTGTGTCACCGACCACGGGCGCCCGGTGGTCAGTAATTACTTGTCCCCTGACCACGACGACTGCCCAGGCTGAAAGTCTGTCAACTTTATCGAAAATATATGTGCTTTTGAAAAATTCTGTGTGTTGCACCTGCTCCTCATCTGTCCACCACGTGTTCTTATAACGGTCCCGGTGACTTGAAGTTGTTCTTTCTCTAGTAAGGGGATGTAAGTATTAATAAAAATTGGCAGTGATAGAAATCTATCGATAATCATTTTTATTTTAATCTGCCTTGGGGATTGAACCTTACGGATCGAGACAAGACATTTAGTATAGTAAGCAATTGCTTTACCACTACGACAACCAGACTAGCCGGTAATATTTGCACTATAAATGTTAAGTGCATAAAAAATATCTGCGAATCTATTTAATTATATTTGCATATTTGAGTGAGCATTGCTGAAATGCTTCGCCAATACTGCGTTCGTACTATTTCACACATTGCGCCTTGTTGGGAACTGACGACGCACAAGTTCGCCAACAACAATTTTCGCATTATCATCTGCGGCTGCAGCGCCGACGCTAACGAAACTTTAAATGCAGTTTAATCAGCCGAGTGCAGCGGAGCATCCGCCGGGAGACAATACCAGGCAGCGAACCCGGGAGCTTAGCACATTGGGGACCGGGCAAATCTACGCGCTTCGGAGGCATTTGCACAAATTTTGCGTTTCGAGTACAGTCCGATGCATTGCAACCGTGTGCAACAATTTGACCGTTACTTGCAGTCGCTTGTGCAGAAATCTCTGTCCAAGTCTACATAAGTGTATACTATAAAGTATACAGAACAAGCGCATAGGCAATGTAGAGAAATCTATTACATCGATAACAAATAGGTGTTCGTATTATTATTTATGAGCAATGTTCTCTTATTTGAAATATAATTGTAGTTATATTGCAGTGATTACTTTTTAATTTTGAAACGTTAAGCAGTTTTCTAAGAACGTCTGTCGCACTGGTTTTGCCACTAAGATAGCATAAAATACTCATTGTAAAGTTACAAACTAAATACTCAAATAACTATTTTTACTGCTGTTATCTGAAAATATCATTTTATAATATCTATTTACCTATTTATTACCTAGAATGTTTTACATACAGATAATTTTTCCAAGAACACCCTTACGTTTACCCTTAACTTAACAAGAATTACTCATACGTTTTATAAGTTCTATAGTCAAGAATGTAAAAAAAAAAACTGACTAGGTACACTTGTAGAGGTTTTTTTAGATTAAATCTGACTGTGTTTAAAGATGATGAGAATTGGGTGCTTAAACAAAAACAACTTTTTTGCTTCCTGTGAAAAGCCACATCATGTAGAAATTCACACGTTTATCAAAATAAAAAAAAACTATAATCTAACACTTCTTAGCTGCAGAACAAGATCAATCTTTTGTAGAAAAATATAACATTTTAAACTTTTTTTGAAATTTATGATGAATATATTGATTTTGAATCTAGACCACTTCTCGGTATGTCGGTATTCCAAGTGTTAGCTTCTCCACGTCGGTGAGAGAGCAAACGCCACTGAGCAAACAGGGAAATTGATTAAAGCTGGCGTCTCCGCATGTTATTATCGCGAGAAGTTTCTAGAAGACTGGGGCCTTCCTCCGAACCAAGAACCGTGGTGACGGAATCCGACTGCTCCCTCCTAGTCTGCTTGCTAAGACGACAATGTGTGTAGAATTGGTTTTGGCAGCACATCTAGATGTCGTTATTATTCCATCGCGCCAAGCATCGTATGCGGTGCCGTGTGAAATATAATGCACACCCTATGCAGTAGTTTTGGATAAACGTTTATTTGTATGTAAATTTCCGCGAACTTGCTTTTAAGCCATGATTTAAATGGAAAGCAACATAATGATCACATCTACCTTGTGTATTTATTTGCAACCATAGGAATTATTATAGGTTGAGATCAGCATGATATAGCCCTTGCTTACTGGTATCGAAAACCTCGATATACAATCTTTCGTCTCTTATTTCTGTTCGCTTGTTGACTTAAATGTGTCGCCATATTGGCATTTCGGGACTAGTTACGTAGATCGCCATTTGGGGCGCGGTGCGACCGCCCATCAGGAGTGCGCGCCAGTCGTGTGCCGCTAGTCGGCGAGAGCATATTGTATTGTGGCTCATCCTGAATTCTGTGACTAGTTCGAGGCATAGTTTCTTGCTCCTCATCATGCCTTCACGCGGCTGAATAACAACCTTTTGAGAGAGAGGAGGATGTTAAGATATTTCTCAGGGAATATCAATGTCTTAATTTTGCAATTTTCCAGCCATAAAGGGCGAAAAAATTATAATAATCTGGAGATGCTTGTACACTACGAGTACATACGAGTTATACTCGTAACTGGAAACATTGAAGATTATATACCATTTTAAAAACGTCACAGAATTACATTATTTATTTTGCTCTACTTTAAACTATGGAATAATAAGATTGGCAACCATGCAAACCAGAAGCTGTTATTAAGAAGTAAGTTTCCTAAGAATTTGGCCGAAAACAAAACCAGTTCTTGGTCGACACACATTAACCATCTAGTTCGGCAAGTGTAAGACAAATTTGTCGGTTGTGGGTGGGTGCTGGAGAAATTAGTTCTCTAAGTTCTGAAAAGCACCGACCGTGGTAATAACGGTAGAAAAGACTTAGTGAACCAAACGTACGCCTGTGTTCCATTGTTAGCAAGTCAGGCGTAAGAATATCATTATTTATCAAACGAATTACTCTTCTTTGAACTGAGTGAATTATGTTTGTATGGATCTAAAATCCATTCCAATCATGTTCACTAACCGAATGTTGTATGAAAATCTGCCTTGTCTTCTCTCTTACCTCGTTATTCCTAACAAACTCTCTTTTAAGCCATTCCATCCCCAGAATACTATGCAATCATTTGTTACTGTTGAAAGCCAGTAATTTCAAAAAGTAAAAAATACATGTTTGTTAAAATTTACTAGAATCCATATCGTACATTTTCTTGAGATATAATAAGCTTTCTTCGAGCAGTGCACCAAATAGAGGACCACCCGTTTCAAGGGGCGTCTAATACGAAGTGACTTTATGTGAGATTAGTAGAGAATTATTCACTGGGGGAAGGAACAGCTCTGCCTGAAAATTTATCCCTTTCAGCGCATAATTAGCTTCAGCTGCAAGACTTCAGTACTGCCAGAGATCGAGGATGACTTCAGGATGTGTAATGTCTTACTTAGAAAATTAAAATATTTAGAATATTATTAATAATTAATAGGCTTTATAAATTAACCTTGGTCAAAGTAAAATTAAGCCATCCCCGGTAGACGAAAGCCGTTTCTTACACTACTAATATATAGTGGATCCCCGTAAAAATAATTATGCCTGAAAACTGAATTATAGTCTAATGATGTTGGTTGATCAACATTCCACATAATGCGCTTAGTCACCCTTAAAATCAGCATGCAATATAGAATCAATAGATGAGTTTCAAGAACCATCTCAGAGAGAAGAGCCTGATGGATCGGTCACATCACGCGACACGATGGTTTTCTTCACCACATTGTGGAGAGTATGGTTGAGGATAAAAACTGTATAAGGCACCCTAGGCGGGAGTATTTGCAGCAAGTGTTCGAGGACATGAGTTGTAGCTCTTATGCCGAGCTGAAGAGGGTTGCGGACGACCGAAAGGAGTGGAGATCGAGATGCAAGATTTAATTGCTGCAAACCAATCCACCGGATTGATACTACGAAGACGAAGAAGATGAGTTTTCTCCTTCACCGTTTGTCAGTATTCTCCTGTACCTGTTAACATAAAAATTATGTGTCAATTTTTCAAAATAGTAATGAAATACGAGTATACTATATACTGAATAAATCAAAATAATAAATTTTAATATCATTTAGAAATCGAATAAATCCAATAATATTATCTTTTAAGCGCGTACTTTTTGCTAGAAAATCGTTTATTTTCATTTTGATGCACAATATATATGGTTTTCGTTTCATTAGTCCAATCAATCCATCCAATATAAAACGCAAATCGCTCAGATCTAAGAATCATAAAAGAGTTTTGCCTCGCCGAATTTATTTCTTTCCCCGTCTAACTTTTATTTCTCGCAATAAAGTTTAAATTTTTACGGTCGTAGTTTAAGGGTAAAGTATTCCGCGACTATCCTCACCTCACCTGGCTCCGAAACACACCTAAATGTCTCACCTGTGATCGGATTCGCCTCCCGAACCATCGACGATCGCTGCCTGCCGTAAAATTAGTTACGATTCCACTCGTATTTCATGACTAACACGTGGATATAGCCCTACTCCATTTACGAGTAAAATACGAGTATCAAATTCGTCAATCGACAACCAAAGGTCCGTGAAACGATTCAAAATTATTTTCATTACGCAAAGTCCTAGTAGAGATACCAAAATTACGATATTTTTACGTTTTTCAACCCTTTCGTTACGGCTCGTTTGAATACAAATGATACTGTCAATACGGCGTGAATTTTTCCAACCATTATTTTGCTTAAAACTAGTATTTGAAGCACAAATGTACTTATCTGACTTATTTTCATATTTCAAATTGATTCTTCTTTCCTTTAGCTATCAGATGATGCATAAAAAACTATAATATTTAACAAACATTTATTATGTAACTCCATACATGTGGTCGCATTGACACATGTGGCTTACAGAAATATCGCTCCTGTGACGAAACCTAACGATATTTATTTACATGCTTTACAGATTCCTGTAAAGAATACATGTAGGTTGGTAAAAGGAATGACTGCACTTTCAATTTCCTACCGTAGATGTCACAATGAGTACTGAAATTAGCAAAACGATATATCACGTCAACCGATGTCAAAGGTCGGGGAATATTTAACGGCATATGCCAACAACCGATGCGAAAGGGTTTTTGATATATTTTTGCAATGATTAAGTAAATAAATGACATGAATTTGTTTGTAATATATTTCAACAAAAAAACTGACAGTTGTCGTATAAATTCTACAGAAGAGAATTTATCACGAACGATGAGATTTGCAGTTGAATCATTAGAAGAAGATATCTTATATAAAAATCATTTTACAGAAGCAAATCCAATAGATGTACCATATAACGACATTATTTTTAACAATTTAATGGAAAGTATGATTGATTACATAAATTACTGAAGGTATCTTTGATGACAGTATTTGCAGCAAGTGCTTGAGTGCATTAACTAAACGTAATATACTCAGATCGAGAAGATAGAACACAATCTTCAGGCTTGTGAAGCAAAACTCAATAAAAACGCAAATGAACTTTATATTACGATATTATTCAATTATAAATTTGATGTAAATATTGTTTAGTATACATTAATACTTCATAATTGAATGATCAGCGACAATAGCACTTTGTAAGCGTTGGTCTCGTTAGATTTCTAAAGTCTCGTAAAGCACTTTCAGAGATGTCTGAGGTCTTCAATACATGTTTCTAGGTCAATTTTCGAGTGCAGAGATTTCTTGGAACAATGCATGGATGGTATAGAAGCTTTTTAATGAAATTTACTCGGTGATAATTTTTCTTCTTTTCGATCCATGGTTGAGGATGGATATTCGCGTACATAAATTCGTGAGGTTCCCCGTGTGCTATGCTTGGTGTTAGTCTGAATGTGAGTTTCAGTATTGGTGCGCGGGTGGAGATGCTCATTAAAAAGTTGCCACTCGGGTGGGAAGAATTAATGGGTTATTACCAAGTAGCAGCGAAGCAAGGTGTACAACTTTTATTAAACATTCAATGCGAGAAGTGCGCCACTGGTTTCATCAGTCAGTTGAAAGCTTGATAATTTCACTTTCAAGAACATATTCTCTTCATATTCTTAACCTTCATCTATTTTTTCATATCCATCTTGTACTTAAAACAAATCTTAATGTACTACATCTATTTTGGCTATTTTACTGTAAACACATATACCCATCACACAATTCATTCATATCCACCTTTTCACTCACTCTTTGCTTTATATAGAGCCAACACTCACTTAACTAACTGACTTGAAAATGGCCATAGGACGTGGCTGAAACATGTCGTCAAAAAATATAATGTGGGATAATTTCTAAAAATTCTTTTATTTATATCTGATATTTTACTTTATTTTTTAATTGCTTTAATCAAATTAAAATTTTCTTCTAATGTTTCACATATTTTCATTATTTTTTTGTTCTCAACATGAAACACTAAACGCCAAAAAAACAGTTTTACGAAGCGAGTAATCAACTATACCTCAATTATGAAATATAATTTAATCAATGGCATTAAAGAATGACAGATTTCGTTAATATATTATTTATTTTTATTCAATATTTTATATCTTTTAGCTATTTGTATTTCATAATTTTGAAAACACCGCATTATTTTTTTTTCAAAATACAATGCATTCATTAATGAAAAACCTTAATTGTTTTTATTTTCTTCCTCCATAATTTTTCTCATAAAAAATATACGTAGTTTATTATCATTATTCCATACGCTGTACTACCAATCACAATTATACAAACGTAACTATTGCATTACGTAAATTACGTTTATAGGAAAAACATTTAATATTTCATTAAATGTATTTCCTAGACCGTTAATAATTTCTATATTATTTTCAAGATCTAGGAAGCGTAAACTTGTTCCAAACCAATTTTCTGATGTTGCCAATTGCACTATTTTAAACGTTCGACTTAAATACTTCTAAACTGGTTTACACCTGGGAGGAATTCTTCGAAAACAACTCAGTTAACGACTACCAGAGCACACACATGGTGAATAATGGAGTTCTTATCTAACAGAGATAGTAAAATTTAGTCATATCTCTAGACAACTAAATTTTATGTTTGGAACCTATTAAATATTTTTGTTTACTTTTCCAGAAGCACTATTTTTACGACTGATAACACGATTTTTATAAGTTTTTAAAATGTGAACTAACTACTAAAACTGTTCAACAATATGTAACTGATGAAAATCTTGTAATTCAGTTATTAAAATATTCCTTTACTGCTCACGTTCTTATAGTATATATTGTTTCCAGTTTTTAATTATGATCATTCTCTTCTTTGTAGTATCAATCCGGTGGATTGTTTTGCAGTGACATAATCTTGCATCTGGATCTCCACTCTTCTCGATATTCTGCAACCCTCTTTTAGCTCAGCATAAGAGCTGTAACTCATGTCCTCGAACACTTGCTCCAAATACTTCCGTCTAAGGAGCGCTTGCAGCAAGGTCTTTACATACAATGAACTTATCGAATTATTTTAATGCTGTAAGTACGTTTTCGCTTTAAATTCGTTTTATTTGATTTTTTATTAAGAACCTTTTCTTCTTCGTGTCAGTTACGTCAAATTGTTACATCTCAATATCTGCCATCATCAATGGCCCATGTTTGCCTAGTATTAGGTCTTGGAATGTACAGCTAGTCGGGCACATGAAGTAGGTTCTTAGGTGTAAGACGGTCTGCAGGTCTCAACAGTCAGCTTAGAACCAAATTGACCAACATACTCGTAGAGCTAATCAACTATTATCATTATTTACATCCAACTATTATATTATTATAATAAATATCCAAATATCTCTTGAATACTATGGTTCTTTTATTTTCAAACCCCGGGGTCTCGTCATGCAGAGCGGTTAAGAATCATTCAATAAAAATGTATTTGTTAGGAGGTGAAGAGAAGATTTGGAATGATTTAAGTACTGTGGCAGCTGACAGCACTCTTTGGTTTGGTTGCGACAACAATAAGTGGCAACCATGCTAGAAAGCGAATATCTTTTTTTATTAACATTGTATTATTTTTAAAATTGTCAACCATCTTATCTAATAGTAAACACATCTTACTCACCAAATGGGACGTTAAAAAAAAAAAGGGATTATTTAAGAAGGCCACATGATTTATAAACAAGTTTGTTATCTTTTCTAAAATCTACATTTACCGACACATCGTTAAGATATTTTTTCAGTGAACCATTTTTAAAACAATGTTTTCCTTTATTATACAGTTTAACTTCGATGATAAACCAAAAAATGCCTACCGTCGGGGAAAAATTTCGTGTTTTTGTGCATAATCTGAACAACAAGAGCATAATTCTATACGCTTTGTTAAAATGAAATATTATGGAAATGACCGCCGGGAACTTTGACATAAAATAAAATGCACACTCAGCCAAACGAACTTAGTGTCGCGCGCTTTCCCGAAAACGCGGAAATTAAATTTAATCCATATAGAGGTGATGACAAAAATATCAAACTCTATAGCAAAATAATATATTTGTCTCACTTACTGAATGTAGCGTTAAATGATTGGTTTTGTTATGTGGATGATTTATTTAATTTCTTTTTATTATAAATTTCGAGACTTAAGAATTAACGACATTAGCGCATCAGCAGTCCAATGCAGCTAAATCTAAAACTATGAAAAAAAAGATTAAAAGGCATTAAAATAGAAAGTCAATTAAGCGTAATGCATAAACGACCTAATTTATCAATGAAGTATACAATTTCGATGAAAACTTGACGTTTATTAAGTGTATTATGGATAATTTTGAATATTTTTATTACAATTGTTATACTTACAATTTTCTACTAACCGCTTAAATATATTAATGACGTTGTATGAATTAAAAACATTTATGTTCGTATTACTTAAATATACATATACTATACATAAAATTCTTTTTTCAACGCGTCAATCCAAGCACAAAAATAACGGCAGAAGCGGGATGCGAACCGCGGACCTTGGAAACCAACTATGCCCAGGTATTCATACCGCTCGGCGATCTGCGCCATTGCTATGCCCAGACCGACTCTCGTTGAAACTAGTATTTATATCATTGTTATTATCGTACGATAGATGTCGCTATAGTATATATTCGAGTATAGTATATGTATATTTAAGTAATAATAATATTGTAATATAGTCAATGATCTATAAAAGTAGATTAGAATATTGAAATAATAAAATAATATTCTAATAAAAATTAAAAAAAAATCACATTTATGTTCGTTTTTTTTTCGATTGACAATTCTTGGTGAAATTCCATAATATCAACATAAAAATATAATATTATTTTGAAACTATTATCTGCTACCGACGTAGCCGTAACGAGTGTCCTATAATAAAAAATACGGAATAATTTCCATACAATCTTATTTTTAAACTAAGAACACTTTTATATTTGATACAGCTGAATTAAGGGAATTGCTTAGTTTATTAAAGCAGAATTGTTAAGAATGAAAAATATTACAAGCAAATAAAATATTGATATTGTGGCTATTGGGTGTAGCCGTGTGTGGCGAATTTCTTTTGACCAATATTTCGACCGTCATTGCAAGTTAAGTCATCAATCCTGAAAAAGACCCCTGCAATGACGGTCAAAGTATTGGTCAAAATAAATTCGCCACACACGACTAAACCCAAAATCCACAATATCAAATCTGGGCGTGAAAACCTTAAAAGTTATTTAAATAAAATATTGGCCAAATTTTGTAGCAACAAATACTGGGCATGCTGTATCTTGAATATTTTTTGTTTACACGACTACCGATCTGCATAATGGACAAGGCATTTGTTTAATTCGGCTACCTAACGAAACTGAAAAAAAAAAACTGAAAAAAATACCCTTGCATTAGCCGCGAGTGGCTCCACTTTTTGCAAACATCGTCGGGCTTAATTAAGTGTTCCAGCAAAAATATAAAAATACGCACTTTTATCAATATGCAAATTTATTCCTGCCAAAACAATGTATACAATTTTAAAGCCCCGTCCACACAAAAGGCGATCTGAAAACGGTGACTTTTCATTGTTTTTAGATTACAAAAAAATCGTTTTAAATTTCAAATGGCTGAATAAATATAAATGTATTTTTTACTCACCTGTTAATATTTAAATTAAATAAAAGCGGACTTGGAATAGTTATTTATCGCCATTAAAAAAAACACAATGGAAAAGGTTTACGTAATAATACCTTAATACTTTATTGTTTCATATTTATTGTTTCATAATTTTATTGAAAGGATTTCGTAAAGGATTTGGTTTTATTTTTTGTTTTATAACAAAAAATTACTTGTTTTGCAAGCACGTTTTTTATTTTTCAAATGTAAGCTTTGCCGTTGTCTTTAACATACAATATAAAAGGTTGTGAATATCCTTCCACTTTAAGAAAATTGTGAATTTCGATGTTAAATTTTTAGATAATATAACAGTTTTTATGCATTCAAGCATCAATCAAGATTTTATTGATTTTAAGTACCTTTTTTAATTCAATCAACTCGATGAAAAGAAAAATGTAGTTGACCTCAAATAAATCCACTGCACACATCGCAATTGATTAATTTTTTTCAATATTATTATATAAATTTTATATTATATTTGCCGGCGGGTATAGCATTAGAATACTCATAACATAGCACACTCAATGGTTAAAGCATTTGCCTGATAATAAAATTCTTTAAACGAGTCAATTCATTCAGAAAAAATATCGGCAGGAGCGGGATGCGAACCGCGGACCTTTGGAACCAACATTTTTGCCCAGGTAATTATACCGCTCGGCCACCGGGCCATTTCTTCCGTCTTGAGCTGACTCGTCTCGGAACTTCTATATAAGCTATCATCGTATCATAGATGTCGCTATAGTATATATTCAAAGTATGTATATTTTTAATTTTATTATTCAATCATAATTCCGATTCCATAGATGAGACTTCAGAATCACTATCACCATCTATCGATATTCTCTTGTATGTTTTTACATTAAAAAAATGTTATGCTTGATTTTATGATAACGATGTATTCGTGATATTGCCAAGAGTATTTATTATCTTCATAAGTAAATTTATTTTATATTTTTATGTCGATTTGTATGTTAAGAATTTATTCCATAAATTATGTTATTAAAATTAAAATAATTAGAGTCTTCCTTATACTCAATCTTTTGGTAAGTGACTCGTTTGCATACAAAATAAAACTTAGCTCAAAATGAAAGCTGCACTGTTTGAAAGAACAAACACTTTTGTGTAAGATCTGGCTGCAGAACAATGGCGGCGGAGGTGTTCGCCGGAACAAGTACAAACTTTAAAATTAACATGGCAAGTGGCTGAATTTCATATTTACAGCACAACTTAACAATTAAGCGACTCATTAAGGCAGCAAATTCCGGTGAGAGTTTAGATAAATACCACTCAGTATTACTCGTGTCGTTTGCTCTTCAGACCACGCGCCCTTTCTGATACAAACAGGGACGCTTTTGTAAATATTCAAGATGCAAGAACGGAACGAATTACTGAATAAAATAACTAATAATTACTGTTTAATATACATCATTAATGTCTGCATCTATCCACTGTAATTATTGAAAGCAAACGAATGTATCAGATATACGATGGACATACTCACATAAGCGAGAACACACAAGTCTCCAAGCATCTACTAGGATGCTTTAATTCCATTCGAGTTCCATAGGAAAAAAGCTGTATTTAAATACGCATATTTTAAGTGATACTCATAACCAAAACTCTTAACGAATACTCATAGCACTTTTCAAAAAGTGGGCACCTGCATTAGAGAAAAATATGTCTTGTTTTTATTTTGTTTAACTGGAAGAACATTCAGAGTTTCATTTGTGTCCTCGTCTTGCATACTCCTGTTCGAAGTCTGTTAAGGGACCTCCATATATTCCACCCCTGGGCGTGTCTAGGAGCTAGATCCTCTTTCGGGGCAATCCAAATATTCCACTCAGTTGCGCTTTTCTACATGTTCAGCCGCAGGGTGGCCTCAGGTATCACCAGTTCCTGAAATGAAAGCCTGGCAGTTTTACAGCGGACCGACTGAATGTGACTGTGGCGCAGAGCAGACCCTGTGAAAACTTTTGGAGTGTGCGCTGGGTCCTTGTATTGATTTCGTGTAGAAGAAATTGATTCAATAAGTGTTTTTATAAGTGACCATCTTATTAACGGTAAAAAAGACATAGAAAACTGATATGCTTTGGTATTCTAAAGATTGGAGGTTCAACGTAAGTGTTCCATTATTCGTCATTCTAACTGCTGTTTTTTAACCGAGTTGCTTTCGATCTAACCAAACGATAACTACCTCTTAATTAATAAGTTGACGTTCCAGATATAATCGGTTAGCATCTGATTAGTCGAGTGTAAGTTATTTCCGAACACAGTGCTGGTTTTAGGGGGTGGTGAAGTGTGACGGTGCCCTAGGGCGTTGGGTAAGCTAAGGGCGCCGAGAGCAACCAATCTTTCTTAGATTTTTTTAAGTTTTAGCAATATGGGGTGCTAGAAAAAATGGCTCTTGGGCGCCACAGGGTCTAAAGCCGCTACTGTCCGAACAATTGTAACCACTGTACTGACGATTTATATAGAAAGAACACGTAAATAATATAAGAATCGCAGTCACGTGTCAACAAACTATGATACATTATCTAAACGAAGATAGGAGAAAAATATATTTAAATTGAATTCAGATTTTATATTTTATTTATATAAATTGGCGCCCTGTTTGTAAGGCTGCCCCCGTAAGCAGATATAAACCACCCGGATCACTTTCGCCAGCCGGCCGATCTTCGAGTTAATACAATAATGTTTGTTACTTTAGTGAAATTAAGTTTGTGTAAATTAGTATAATATTTCATGCGACATTACCGGGGCTGCCTCTGCCGGGAAGCAAATAAATTTCTGGCGAAGGGAAAGAGGGTAAGTTCACAGGGTGGGAGGATAAGGAGGAGTTGTTCTTCCTGAAGCACATAACTACCTCTCCTCCATCTCCTCGAAGGGTGTCAGAAATATTATTAATTTCCTACGAGTTAAGATAATCAACGAGCGTGTAACACAATGAACAAACTCTTGCTGAATACGCATATCACATTATTTTATTTTGCATTTTTTTTTATTTTATAATGGATTTAATTTGCCCAAATATAAGTCAAAATATTTGATGCTTCGGGCTTGTCATCTTATATTTTCAAACCCTCGGCTTCCGTCTCCTGAATTCCTCGGAAGCCATGTATATTCTAAGGTGGATCTTTGAATATGAAAGTGCTTTAGAACAAGATCATAATGACAGTTCTACAGCCCTAGACGTGAAATGGACATGGAGAAGATATATTTTTAGCATTCGTTTTGAGATATAGTTCTTTAATATATATATTGAAATATTAAAAAGTCTTACCTTTTGCAAAATCGCGGTTTTTCAATGAGAGCTTCGTTTGCTCTCCACGTGCACAAACACAGTGATGGATGAAGCGAGATATATACTAAGTAAAGTATAATAACAATGGAAAGTAAAGAAGGGGATGGGTGGAGCTTAAGGCAGATAAGGAAGGGATCCGTTATCTACTATTGTTACATTTAAAAAATCAATAATGTATTTATTCTCTTTAGCCTCGCCATTTTCCATCATCTGGGGTCGGCTTTCCTTGTGCATATTCGCTATGTCTGTCTATCCTGCGTTGCCTTTTCAGTCAAGCCCAGAGTTTTCAGACCCTTGTCTACAGTTACAGTGCAGGTTGTCTGTGGTCTTCAGGTCTTCTTCTCAGCGTGAATATGTTGTGTACTTTCTTCACCACGTGTTCCTCACCTCTTCGTGTCACATGCCCATACCATCTTTGGAGGTTTTTCATTATTTTTTCAGGTATGGGGGCCACCCGAAATGAACCCCGAATATATTTCGAACTCTGTCCATTCTAGTCACACCGCCCGCCCACCTCTGCATCTTCATCTCTTAATGTTCATATTTATTGTGTAATATAAATAATTAATTCGTAAAATAAGAGTTTTTTTAATAAACACTATGATTATGTTTGACCTTATTCAAACATATTTGCATTAAAATACGCAGACTAATCATGGCATATTATACAATGGAAATGCAGTCACATAAAGGTTTTTAGAACCGTAGTGAAGACGGAGGCAGTAATTACGTAGATTTTCAAAGGAACGATGTTTTTTACTTCGTGAGGAATGGGGCAGTTTGTGAAGACTATATGCTCCAACTAGTATTCGATTAACTTTTTAAAAGTGTTGTTTTGATTATCGGAATCTTCCATCAGAATGATTACATTTGATCGTTATGTGCAATGCAATAACGACCGATCGTTCGTCAAGTATTGATGCGTTAATTAAATTCTAACTTTTTTTCTGTCTGGAAAATACTATTATTTTATTTTATTTTATTTTTTATTTCAACTTCTAGACGTCTGTTCTGTGAAAAATGCTTGTTATGATTAATATCTTTAGCTTAATAATGACGCAGAACTACTCAGTTGGCATTTAGCCACGGGAGTTTATATCTGAATCCAGTTCACTATTACGAAATAACAATGACCGAAGAACCTTTATTGACCGGTCAGCCAGCTTGAGATGAGTCTAAAGAATTGAATACTTGAAAATGAAATACGTTTCAAGACATCGTAAACAAAATAGTAACCACGAGATTAACGTTTTATGTTGTGAAAATTTAAATGAAAAAAATGTGTATTTGTAACTAATGCACGGAAGTGTTAAATAAAAACGGACACTTTTTATTTATTAATTTTTATAATAATAAATAACATTGTATCCTATTAATGTATGTAACGACTTGTATTTTTACTTATTTTTAACTAAAATAACATTATTTTAGAATAAAGTCAGCTTCTGGTGTGAGCAACATCAAATAGATTCCACCCAGTGTTTGGCAGTATCAATGGCTATTAATAAGTATCGGTCCACGCATAGTATATCATGTAGGGATTCTTGAAAAAGGTTGCGCTGTTTTGACGTAAAGGAATATGTCCAGGAAGTATCAACACGTTTGTGAGAGCAATGCTAGCTTAATAAAATGCTAGAGAAAATGGAAGATTGGCCAATATGTGGTTAGAAATGAGCACATTGCTCAAGACCAATGCTCCACGACAAGACAATCAAGCGCATCAATATCGTACTTCACGTAAGAAAATATCTCGCAATAATCGAGTCTTAGTAATTCAAATAAAACAGACTCGTCTCAGACCTTATACGAATGTTGTTATTATTGCTGTCATAAAAGGAAACTGTTTTGATTCAATGGTGAGTGGCATTTGAAAATTCAAAACGAATCAAGTGATGCAATATCATATATCCTCTCAAACCCATTCTGTAACTATAAAACTTATAGTCACCATAAATTTCCGCCTCTTAGTTCTGTCAGTCTCTACTATATCTAAGCCTAAGACATATCTGCATTTGATGGTCTCCCTAGGAACGTAGCTGTAGTATCCAAGGCATATTTTTGGGCGATTTGTTGATCAGTTTTTTTAAAGAGATCGCATTATCTTCCGGGGTTTATTTAACCCTTATGGGAGGCTCAATCAACTATGAAACAAACAAATAATAAATATACAATTTTTTGTGTGCGTCTAATAGTGATTAATAACTTAACCATAACAGCTCTTACAATGTCCTATAGTCATGTTTTCGAAGTTTATAATTTTAAGTTAGAGAAAGCAATACATTTTTTTCAACAGACTTATACACTCTCTGTAACTGGAGTATTTGAAAATTCTGAATCCATAAACTTGATGCAAAGAATAATTTTTCGTACTATTTAAGTCTGTAGAATATGCTAATAGTGTAAAAATATAGTGAAGCTGATATGGGATGAAGCAAACAGCGGCTGATTGAAATTTGTGGGGGCAGTTTGTGTCGCCTATACGCTCCAAGTAGATAATAAAATAGAAGAACTTGGTTCCAAGGACAAATTTAATAAGTATTGATTACAAAACCTTTAATAATAAATTGTTTTCATACGAATGGAATGAAACAATCTCAATTTCTTACTCACTAAGCGGTGCATATAATAAGTGCATATTCCACCGTAAACTTGATGATATATGCACCACTAAGTTGTGTCTAATTATTTGTTTTTTACTTTATTTATTTAATGGTGCAAGATTGTATTGCAAAAAGTTGTATTTTTTTATTTTACATCAGAAGAATTTTATATTTTCAAACATTTTGAAAAATCAAAGTACTTACTCGCGTAAAATATACCTGAATATTTTTATTCCACTTTCAAAGAACGGAAACATTTTTCACGAAATTCAACCCTATCTCAGTCGCGTTAATGTAATTAATTCAAAATTTCATGGAAAACTTCAAAGTGATGAAAATTATCCTTTACAGTCGGAATGGCAGTCAAATATGATAAGCATGTTCAAAAGAAGGAAACTTTTCTATGATAACAAATATATTTTTCCCCTTTTCAGAAATATTTCTCCAACAAAATTGTTGACGAAGAATTTTATTCAATTACTCGTTTTGCGACTTTTTATATAAATTATTTAATTTAATTATAAATCGGTCCTTTCGGGATCCGAATTTAATATGTGTTAAAAATATATCCCAGACTTTTTTCAGCTGAAAATATCACATGATACGCGAGTATGTAAATTTTCGGCTGGGTTTGTTATTTCTTTCCCGGGAAACTCAATAATGAGATTTGAGTTAAGAATACGAGTCCTGAAATATTCCTAAATATTTATTTTCTCAGCTGTAATATCAAATTACGAGAGATGAGTATTTATTTAATGTTTAATAAGGTACTAACTTATATTGAAAAGCATTTTTAGTCGTATTTCGGGTACCAAAATCACGTTTGAAAAAGCTTCAAAAAACAAGTTTTTAACGAATAATTTAATACAACGAATACTAAAGCCTCCATTTTAAGAACCAGGTTTTCATCGTGAAGGGTCATGCTAAGTTTATTTATTTAAAAGATATTCTTATCAGATCTTAATTTAAGACAGAAGTATAAAGCGAAAATTGGTGACGACCATACATTCGAGAGAAGGCAAACTAATAAGGAAAGAAATGACATGTAAGCTATCTTAGGATTTCATTTATGTAATGTACTTGGACAGGAATGCTTACGGGAGAATATTTATTTTTTTAGCCTTTTTCGTCTCTTAGTTTACTTACTTTATTATTACGGTAGCCATAGTCAATTTCAGAAAATCTTTCTTGGCCATAGTCCCCATACTATTTAGTATCTAATATCAACTGCAGAGATGAAATCTCTCACAGGCGATGTACCTTAACACGCAATGTTGCTTACCTGTGTATCTCAAACTATGAACTATGATCATTTGCGTAAATTTACTCGTATCTTTTAGTATATTGTATACTCGTACAACTGTTTTATTATAAGCTGGTAGGATGAATCTCTTGGCATTTGCTAAGCAATTTCGCTACTATTCCAAGAGAGCAAAATATACTGGCATCTCCAATTCATGCAACACATACTTTTAGTTAATTCGCTGAGCTTTTTTATCGCTACTATCAAGGACACTGCTCTTTTTTTTCATAAATTTTAGGCCCGTGGAACCCTTTAAAAGCATCCCTTCATGATTAACTTATGTTGACTTTAGTTTCATCAGCTCTTTCTTTAACAAAGCACGCATAACATTAGAATGCTTTCCCGGCATCTTTTTTTCATCTCTTATACAATCTAGAACTCTTTAAGAATCAGAATAATAGACATTTACAATATGTAATATCTACACGCACTCAATTACACGCAGCGTTTAGCTGATACTGTTGAGCAGCATAAAATGGATTACCAAAATCTTTTGCAGGTATTCTCTACTCACTATGAGTGTTTATATTGACATCAGCATGACGTAGCCCTTACTGGCCATTACCGAAAACCTCGATATACAATCATTCGTCTCGAATCTCTACAATATGCTCTCGTTCGAGAGAATATTGTATTGTGGCTCGGCCGAATGCTGTGACTATATCGGGCCACAAGTTTGTAAAGTTTCTGGTAAATATATGTCAATGTGCTCTTGATAAAGTCTGTGATATTAATCTGCTACTAATCCTGCCATCACGCGACGGAATAACAATTTTCGAGAGAGAGGAGGATGTTAATATTTATATGAAAAAACCAAGTAAAATCCATCGCAAGCTTTAAGAAACACTGTTGTGTGAGCACATACTGCTTCTACTTTATATCAGGGTACAGTCGCTTCTGCAGTAAACGCGATTCGGAACATTTAATAGGAAACACGACCCCGTAATCCGTTTTAAATCCTCCATTATACGCCGGGTTTTTTTCTTCGCAAATACTTATTTTTGCTTGTCCTTTGACTCAGAGCAGAGAGCCTCAAAGATATGTTGCTTACATGCAAACAAGACGGTTTTTGTGCGACAAATATATTTTTTTTGCACACGAATTTCCAACAAAGATCTTTTTCTGTGTCCCGCCAGTGTCCCGAGGACATTTCTACCAAAGGCGTAACTAAACACTCCAAAATCTAATATATTATTTAGATATTACCATTTTTATTAAATATTATTACGTATGATTCATTGATTAGTATGTTGTTTTTGGAGAAGTACGTGGAAGTTAGATCCAATTAATTTGTGTTTACTTTTTCGCTAGATAATAACAAAAAATAAATAACACTTTTTAACTTATAAATATAACATTGTATTAATAACAGTAACATCAGTAATACACTTGCTATACGAATTTCTAGTATCTTATAGTTTAATACGTATATTTAAATCTTTAATTTATGAATATTATTTTCTAAGTGATAAAATAACTACGCAGCTTTCCAAAGCTACACAGTCTATTATGAAATTAATCCCAATGATTGTGACATGACTTTTCAAGGCAGCGAAGTATAACCAATCGTGAAATGTGGTGGGGGTCAGCTTTTCCAACGCAACCCATAGCTAGGTTTTGAAGAAGTTTAAGCATCTGTAATAAATATTTTCTTCTTTTTTTTTAGTAAATATTTTTTTCCCAAAAAATGCTCATTATATTTCTAATGGATCTGTACATTCTTATCTAAAAAAAAACCATTCAAGAAAATTAAGCATGATTCTTGACTATTCACAAAAAATTATCCAATTGATATCAGCTTGATTAGCTCTTTCAGGCTGATGCCGTAAAGCGTCGAAAAACGATCTTTTGTCTCTTATTTTTGTTCGCTCGCCTGACATGCACACCAATAATATTAGTTTTAATTATTTAATATTACACGGCGCTTGCATACGCCATTTTATTTGTTATGACAGTTGCTGCATTTCATGTTGGTGAAACTGTCATCCTTAATTTTCTTATTTGCCCCGATTGTCTTGGCTGCAAATAAGCAAACACACAAACAGACACAGTGTTCCGGCAGTTGTCTGTTCACTTTTCGTTCGGCCAGCGAACGCCACACCGGCCGGATGAAAAATCAAGGCTTTAATAAAAATAAATGCGAATTGTGCTTCAAAAACAAGTTCTTTGTGTTGTTAATCTGCTCCTGTATCCTTCATCCACGCGGCCACGTGACGAACCCATGACTTGTCGTCTTTTTAAAGACGGGGGATCTCACAATAATTATATTTACTAGAATCTGGATTTATATTATTACAAACGTTACAATACTTGAAATTACTAAAAGCGGATACAAACTTTTAGTTATTTGGGGCTAACATGCAAAACTGTACAACATTCAATATATTTTAATAAATTTGGTGAATATTCAGGAATCGAATGTTATGTCAATTTAAAAAAAAAAAAAAAAAAACCGTTATTTGATTTAGTCTGATCCAAAAACTATTTTGACCTGCGCCAATGATCGAGGATGTTGTGACAGACCCAAATAGTTGTATCCCAGTGTGTCTCCTTGAAGATACGAACGAATAAATAAAAATAAACAAATACTACTCCTGTTTACGAAATAATCGCTCGACGACAAGGGAAAGGTCTCCATTGATCCCGGAATTAAAATTCGTCCCCATGCCTGCGGTGTATTTATCGTACTTTATTTTTTGCATGAAATCCCCAACCATCCTGAAATTATTGCGTACTTCTTTCATACTTTTATTCAAGCAAAAAAAAAGTAATTTTCTAATATAAGAACCTTGTACGCAAGTCATAAATTAAACGTGTCGAATAGTTCATGATAATATAATATAGATAATATAAATAGAATTCAGTGTGCAATAGTAATAATAAATTTCGCATTAGGGGAAAACTCTTTTGTATGAGGACTTTGTGATTTAAAGAGTTGGAAACTCAGTACTCTGAATTATTCAATTCGTTGATGTTTTTTGTAATCCACGTGTAAAATGGTAGAGTAAATTAAACCGTTACGACTGTATTGAACTAAAGTTTTTTATTCATTTCACCATTTAATTCGTACGTGTATTTTTTATGAATACAAAAAGTATTAATTGCTAATAATTAAATATACATATAGTATACATAAAATTCTTTTTTCAACGCGTCAATCCAAATACAAAAATAACGGCAGAAGCGGGATGCGAACCGCGGACCTTGGAAACCAACTATGCCCAGGTATTCATACCGCTCAGCCGACTCGGCTATTACTATGCCTGGACCGACTCACGTTGAAACTAGTATTTATGTCATTGTTATCATCGTATGATAGATGTCGCTATAGTATATATTCAAAGTATGTATATTTTTATTTTTTATTATTCAATCTGTCATCATTTATTCACAAGCTTAATATTATTACTAATATTGTATATTTAATTATTAATAATATTTTAATATAGTCAATGATCTATAAAAGTAGATTAGAATATTGAAATAATAAAATAATATTCTAATAAAAATTTAAAAAATCCATAGTATTAATTGCAGTTTATGATGAGTATTCCGGTTCGTGATTCTTTTGGGTAGGCTATTTTGTTCAAAGATCATAATCATCATCATCAGCCTGTATCCGTCTACTGTTGAACGTAAGCCTTCCGCCTGAGTCTCCATCCTCTTCGATCCTCTTCCTTCTGTATCCAGGTCACTCCCGCTATTCTCCTTATGTCGTCATTCCATTTTGCAGGAGGTCGGCTAATGTTTCGTTTGCCAGTTCTTGGGTGCCACACCACTACTTTTCTTCCACATCGACCGTCGTCTCTTCGACAGATATGTCCTGCCCATTGCCACTTGAGTGTGCCTATTCATTGAGAAGCCACCACACTACTTGAGTTCTTTTGCTTTAGATATCATCGTTCCGGAGTCTATCTTTTAGCGACATTCCTAGCATGGATCTCTCCATAGCACGCTGGGTGACCTTTATTTTATATGCAAGACTTTTTGTTAGATTCCATGTCTCTGCGCTATATGTTAATACAGGGAGGATGCATTGGCTAAACGCCTTTGTTTTAAGACAAAGCGGAATTTTCGCTTTAAAAATGAACTTTAGTTGTAGAAATGCTGCCCATCCCAGTTGTATACGCCTGTCGATTTCTTTTGAGAAGTTATCTCCTCCTAATTGTATTTACTTGTCCCAGATAGGTATAGTCATTTAAAGTGAGTTGAGGGCTGAGGATTCTTCACTTTAACCATTCTAAAGGATAGTAGCTATTATAGATGGATTACCTTAAAAAATGTCTCTATGTACGGTTCTTAAGTTGGTAACTTTAAGGAATGAAATGACTTTGTAAAAGGGTGTATATTTGATATTTTCCATATAAGGGATCATATTCACAGTAACCTAGGGTATTAATTTAAAACTATTTTTCATTTAATCTCTGTCGTAAATCGAACTCACAGCCTTCGGTAACCAAATTCAAATGCCTTACCTCTTAGCTATACACTCCGATTAAAAATTGTATACAATGTAGATATAATGTTTGATATATTTTAATAAAAAACGTCTTGATATATTAACAAAAGGCTTTTTTCTTAACATTTAATTGTTAAGCAACAAATAAATTGTTAAAAACAAAATGTTTTACATCAAAAGGTCTTGTTTCTTAACATACGATAATAAATGTTTTTTTTTCTCAACGAAAACAACATTTTTTTGTTTGCGTTTAAACTAGTAGAATAATTCATCAAACAAGTCGAAATACTTCATGCGTCATCCGATCGTAAAACAAAGAATAAAACTGATTTGAATTAAATTCTTATGAATTCTATGAAATTCTTTGTAGGTAAACATGAACATATGAATATTGTTTACAATTAACATAACATTTGATTCCTACATAATAAAACTAAACAAAAAAATAGTAACTTAAATATATATACTATGAATGAGCAAAAAGAAAATATGTATCTTCAATTTTGTATTAAATTTGCTTAAGACGCATTCAATCTATAATTTTTTACGTGTGTTGTTGTTGGTCCCATCCTATAATGCTTTCGTCATCATCTATTTTAGATTACCTTTGTGATCTAACATGAATTCCTATTATAATATGTTATTGTTGTATCATACATCCTTAAAATAAAGCTGCATTTTATTTATGGAGACCTTACATAAACAGATTATCGTTTAATAGTGGTTATAGAACCTTTAAAATAAGACAATACTTCATACTTCCATAAAATACACCTGCTAATTAGCGGAGAAGGAATGAGAATATAATTTCATCACCAACAAAATGTTATATATTCAATACATATCTTGTATTTTAACGAGTTAAATGTCATACATAATGTGTTGAAAATTTACCTCAACCGCAAGGTATATAATTTCCTCTGAGTATCCAAGTCAACCTACTGCTACACGTGATATTTATTTCACAAAAATGAGCATTATAAATCTGCGGCAAGGTGGCTCTAATGCCTAATATATGCCCGTACAGCGTCTTGTTTATAGAGGTATAAACCCAAATTGTCCGTTCCAAGAAGTTTTACCAGCATCCTTCGTTGAAAAAATATATGATTATTCAAATACACCTCACTGAATAGGTAGATGATTATATATTATTAAGTGGATAAAAATAAAGCCTTGCCAAACATCTAACGAGACTGTATATACACTTAAAAGATATATATTATAAAGCTCAGTGATGTAGTTCTGCAATATTCAATTTAAAATGTGAATCTTAAGGATATTGAAATCAGCATGATATGGCCCCTGCTGACTGGTACCGAAAACCTCGGTGCACAATTTTTCGTATCTTATTTATGTTCGCTTGTCAGATATGAATGTGTCCGCCATATTGGCATTTTTTTCACTTGTTATATAGACCGCCGCTTGTGGCGCCGGTGCGACAGCCAATCACGAGCGCATCAGTCGTGTCCCGCCCTTCTGCGAGAGCATATTGTATTGTGGCTCGGCCCAATGCTGTAACTAGGTCGGGCCACTAGGTTTTAAAGTTTATCGTTGATATATGTCAATGTGCTTCTGAAAAATTCTGTTGTAATTATCTGCTCCTTATCCTTTACACGCGACGGAGTAAAAACCTCTTTCTTAGAGAGGAGGATGTTAATATTGTATATATAAATTTGTTATATTCGATCTTTCAAGTATGAAAATAATTACTGTCTCTTTAACTGTCATTGTATCTACAAAATTTAAAAAAAATGCTGTAAAAGTCTACAAAAAAGCATAACTTAAAAACGTAAAAGCCTAGTTGTTATTTCAGTTGTATTGTCACGTTTAATTATTCAAATCAAAGAAAATAAATCATTTGTAGGTACACTGTTGTACAAATTTTGACTTAAAAAGTGCGTTTATATATCAACTGTAGTTGAACTGTTGACACTCTTATTTAAGTGAAAGTAAAGGCTTCAGTATATAAATAATTATTTTATGAAAAACTTTATTAAAAAGTATTTCACTGTAATATAATACACACTGCCCTAGCTTAACGATGATGTAAGCTACAATAATGGTCTCTTATTGGTTCATTTGAATGTAATGAGTAAATTTTCTTTATGCTACGGTTACCAGGCAGCGGAAAATTATTAAAATGTTAACGTATTGAAAACGTGAAGTTCCAATTTTAAGTCACTAAAAATTGTGTCAAAATACATTGGTATGTTCATAAAATATAGAAAGTATTAGCGTTCTATAAAATATCTTTTATTACTAAATCAAATTATGTCAAAAGAATGTTGCTAATCTATTAGGATTATAATAAAATATTTGTAAACATTGTTTTGAAAATAAACTTTAAAAAATGATTTAAGTGTGCTTGCAGTATTTTTAAAGTAAACTTTGTACATATTATAAAATCGCAGCTAAGTGTGTCTTGAAGTAATCCAAAACTTTAAAAAGGTATATTTTTCACTTTGCGAGGTGTCGCTTAAGACTGTCGTCTTGTTGTGAGGACTTCCGCCGGCTTTCAGAGACGCTTCAGGATTCAGGAGGATGCCGCTGAAGTCTGGATGAAGAGTGGAGAAGACTTCTTAAGAGTGGCTGTCATTTCAGGCTATTTCAGGAGCTTCTCAACTGAAAGCCTGAAGAAAATTTCAACAGCAACACATATAATTCAATCAATAAATAATACATTTATACATTTATATTTAATGCAAATTTTTTCATTAAATAATCAGGCACAAAAAAACTTTGATCTACGAACTGGACACAAAAAACCCATGCCCTATTTTTACCATTGAAGCTTCATATCAGTTCATCGAATCCAAAACAATTTATGTTACATAAAAAGGTTAATTATTATTAATTCAGTCAAACCACAAAAAATTATGCTAAAAAAGGAAATTAACGTATTATTTATTTTAATCTGTGTTTATTTCGTATTAATTACTTTATTAATGTGAAAAATAGTTTGTTCATATATTTTACATCATTTTAGGTCACATACAATTTGCTGTGAAACTAAATAAAGATCCCATCTGGATTATGCATGTGATGCTCTCTGATCTGGATTATGAACGAGGCTAAATTAAATTTATTTTTGCTATCCTCGCATAGTCTTTTTTTTTTTCAGTTCTTCCATCATACTATTGTAGCTCATTTAAGCTTTTCAGAGATCTTCTTAGCAAGTTATTTTGAAACTTTTAGAAGCTCTGGTCCAGGGGACACTATAAATTGTGTTGCCATTTGCGAAAGAAAATGTTTGAAGTTGAGAGTACTCTCTATCCCTCTCTCTCTCTTTCAGAGATGTAACGCCAAGATTAAGATTAAACGAGTGGAGCCGTTTAGTCCCTCACCCAGTAGCGTATCTATTATATAAACCACTGGACATCCTGTATAATGTTTACATAAAAAAATCAACTGTTGAATGTTTTTCTATACGCTTATTCATATGCTAGTTTTCAATGCGGAAATTAATTGATTTTTTTGTGTTTAACACGTTAACACCAAATTACTCTAAATCAGATAAGGAGAATTCTGGGGTGCAAAAGTTTGACTTTGTGAGGAATGACGAGGTGAAGGAGTGGACAAGGTAACATTGTATACTGCAGTCGGCAAAAATCAGAAGGCGGTCCAGACCGGGACATGTTATTCGGATGCCGAAAAAGTGCTCACAATACTGCCGCTTTTTGTATATGATTTTTGGCTCTTACCATTCTAAAAGACCGTCGGGAATTATATACAGAATGTATAATAATATAAGGCAGAGCTGACATGGGATAAAACTAAAACCATGTCATAAGACAGAGCTCTAAGGCAGCATTTCACAATGATAAATTGCTTCAGTTAAGGAAACAGATTTGGCATTGGTGATTACGATTCTTTATAAACAAAATACTGACTACGTGACCTGCTTCACAAAAAGACTATGTATTTAAATAAATGTTTTGGGTAAAAAATACCAATTGATGTCCAGTGACTACTTCCTTGGTCTCAACCTCCAGCCTCCCATTTCCAGATGTACCAGGAAGACACTTGAGAACATTAATTTTAAGTTGCTCTCAACTCGTGATTCCACGATTCGTTCTTGTAATTTAGATGTTTGCAGAGTTTGATTGAATTGATTTAATCTCTCAGATACTTGAATACTTTTTCATTATAAAAATAAGACGCTTTATTTTCGCAAAAAAATATATTTGGCTCATTCGAATTAAAATTAAAATACTAAGGTATGCCATATAATGGAAAATAATAGTTTTTTTTATAACTAATTTTACATTTTTTAGGTGAAATTTTTACTGTTTGTTAAACTCAGCTGAAAGTCCGACAATGAACTGCAAAATTTTGTCATAATTCTATCAAATAACTAAGAGTAAGAGCACGTGGCAATTATATTTAAGTCCTTTGTTCATTAGGTTTCTAAATATTTTTTTTCACTACACATATCAGTAATGCAGCTCCATTATTTGCAGGTTTTAAGATTCTGTCCTAGTATACAAGTTTATTTTTCTTGCCTCAAACAATTTAAATTTAAAAAATATCCAGCGGGTATAGCTCAATGGTCAAAGCGTTTGCTTTGTAAGCCAAAGGTCGTGGGTTGGATCCCCGACAGAGATTGAAAAAAATAAGTTTTTTAATCGATTTCTGAACTCTAAAATACCCCGGTTGGCGTGAATTTTATCCCTCACCCATAAAACGCCAGTCATAAACTATTAATTAAAATTGGTAGTAGATAAAAGTCGTCTCGTGAAGACCACCCATTCATAGTAAATTCCTATAATAATAAAGGATGATACGTGAATCTCGGGCTGTAGTCTATGACGTTAGTGGATCAACACTCTACTTAGACATATGCATCATGGTAATCGTCATAGAATTCCACATATGAGAATACAGAATTACAATTACCATCTGTCTGTATTCTCCTGTATGTGTTTATATTAAATAAAAACTTGTATAAAATCGGATGAATTAATAACCATTCACTCAATTACCTTTCACACAGGCATTATCACTCGCATTATCACATAATTAAACTCATTGAAAAGTTGCCATCAAAAAAAGAAATAATTTATTCATATTCTTCTTTCATCACATTAAGAATAGTATCGATTTCTATACCACTTTCCTCGTGTCCTTTTTTTAATCTGGTCGTCTACCGACGTTTAATGTCGCACGAAATTTCAAATTAACATTTGTACACCGATGCCGCCATTCAGAATATTTATTTGGTCGTGCAAAGTCGTATAAAGCAATTGGCAAAGGTTGGCAAACCCACCGGTGAGCATAGAGATATAGATATACTCAACGTGTCCTATGTCAAATGTAAGCCGAAGCTTGATTTGGATAACAAGGAAAAGATATACAGGGTTTTTTGTAAACGATACAAGTCTTTGCAGGTAAAAATAGTCAACAATACTTTTATGAAATGAACTTACAGGAATGCTACCTCAAATTATCAATATGTAAATCAACTGCTTAATATGTGCTTAATGGGTGTTATTTTTTTAATTTTTATGATATCCAATTATGTTGATGGCCTTGTCTAGATTTTCATTGAAGTAAGACATTCATAATTATTTTTCCTTCCATATCCGTTCTACAAATAGAACATATTGTCACTACAAATTGTCGCAACTCAATTGTGTCAGTTGCCACTATCTATGCATTATCCCCAAGACTATTCACCATCTACTTGGGAATGAATCTGAAGAGACGGCAACTATTTATTAATTTAATTCGGTGATTCAATATCATTACCCTTACAGTGTGCCATTGACATTGGTCACAAAATATCTTGATCTAAAATTTGTGATTTTAAGTATAATTTTTCATTTTATTCTTGTTTGATAACAATAACAGTTCGTCAAATGATACTAACTCACTTATGCATAGGTAACCCCTTATCCTTGTATGTCAACCAAAAGCAGACAGTTTTACGAATGTTTCTTAAGCTTTAACGCTATACTTCCAGAATTTGTGTCTTTTACTTAATGCAAATCGTATATTTTCAAAATATAGATCAATTAGCCGTTTTCCAATATTTCGACCGCCATTGCAGGGGTCTTGTTCAGGGATGATGGCTTTGTGATGGTTGGTGTCTAGAAGTAGTTTAGCCGTGTGCTTAATGTACCTCCACAATCCTCACGATGAAAGCTATATACCAATATACCAAATCTGGCCGTGAAAACCGTTATTTATATCAATACTGTAATATACCTGTAAAGTGTCTTATCTTTTAAATTCTTACATAAATAAAATATATATGTATGCAGTTTATAGTGGTTTTAGACAGCCATAATAGAGTCCACTGTATTAACGGCTTTTAAAAATATATATACTATTGTATATATTTACTTTATATCTTACAGTTTGCTGAAAAAAAAATTCAAGTTCGTATAACATTTAAAAAAAAATAATGTTTGAAATTGCGAAACCTGTTTTATCATTCGTTTTCGCATCAAGTGCTGTTCGTCCTGTACACCAGTTGTGAGGGCTTAAAAGTTTTATTTTTTTGCCAAGGTGGGTTGGCACCGGGTAGCGAACCCGCCTCTGACAGCGGGACATCATCCCCGATGTTACTTAACCCCTCTCTCTAAGGGCTTAGTTAAAATTCACCTTCCAAACGATTTTTTCGGGCAAAAAATCTGGATGAATTTGCCTGAGTATTATATATCTGTTGAAATTTGACGCTGCCTACAGCGTGTTTGTCGGCACGAGGCATTTTTCATTATTTTATTTTTATTCCGTATATATTAAATTATGTATATGTCTTTTATTTATTTTTTTGCGTGTGTTGTTGTTTCCGTAGTAGAAGGATTGGCTGGCATTGTAAATAATCGTGTACAGGGGGCACCACGCGAAGGTCCCTTAACATACTTCGGATCAGAGTATGCAAGACGTGACACAAATGAAAGCCTGGCAGTTTTACAGCGGACCGACTGAATGTGACTGCGGCGTGGAGCATACCCTATCACACGTTCTGGAGTGTGCGCTGTGTCCGAGTAGCCCCAGGAAGATATGATGATGGCCGGGAGTACCTCCATTGACGTCGCCCACTTCTGGGCAGACAGGTTCTGACCCTGTTGTTTCCGACACGATTATATTTTTATAATATATTTTTAGATATAACCCCCAAACTTAAAATGTCTGAATCCGCTCCTGGGTGTTCTTCTTCGTAGTATCAATCCGGTGGATTGGTTTGCAGCAACAGAATCTTGCATCTCGATCTCCGTTCCTCTTGGTCCTCCGCAACCCTTTTTAGCTCAGCATAAGCGCTACAATTCATGTCCTTGAATACTTGTTGCAAATACTCCCGTTTAGGGCACCCTCTACAGTTTCTACCCTCAACCATCCCCTCCACAATATCGTGAAGAAGACCATCGTGGCGCATGATGTGACCAATCCATCGGGCTCGCCTCTCTGAGATGGTTCTTATTAGTTGCCTATCTGCCTTGATTATTCTGAGAACCTCGTGGTCTCTCCAGGAAATTCCGAGAATTCTTCTGTACGACCACATCTCAAAGGCCTCTAGTCTTTTTTTATCACTTTCAGATAAGCACCATGTCTCACATCCGTACATTAAGATGCTCCAAGCAAGTTTTTTGGCAAGTTGCTTGCGGAGCCCTAAAAAAATATTCTTTGACTCAAGAATTTTCGCTTTTTTATTGAAAGTTAGCCTTGCTTGATGTATTCGACTGTTGACTTCTTTTTTTGTTCTGCCATCCCAGGTGATCGTACTTCCAAGGTATACAAATTCTTTTGCATCTTTTAGGGGTACTCCCTGCTGCTAATTGCGGCTTACTCTCATGACTTTGGTTTTTGTGCTGTTTATCTTCATATTATAGTTGGAATTAAATATGTTTTCCATAGATGTCAGCGCTTCCGTGAGTTCATCTTCAGTTTCAGCAATCAGAGCAATGTCGTCAGCAAACCTTATCATATCAATCTTTTGGCCATGTATTTTAACCCCCTCTCTATGGCCCATTTTTTCCCTGATGTTATTAATTGCATTTTGTATGTATACGTTGAAGAGTACAGGCAACAGAGAGCATCCTTGTCTCACCCCTTGGCGTATTTTTGCTTCCTTTTGGACATTTCCAAGTGATATTATGGCAGCTTCTTCTTTGTATAGTGAAAATATGAGTCTTCGTTCCTTGTATTTGACTCCAATTTCTTTCATAACATAATAATTCCTGGGTGTAAGGAATAAGAAAGAGTCCCTACATTGATTAATAATTCGTTTTATGTTATTCTGAATATTGTTGAAATTCGTCAGTTTTAAAAAATCCCGACAGAGGGTGAATGAAATCATCTCGTCTATGGATTCTGAAAAGATGATGAACTCTCATTTCAAATATATGATATAACGGAATCATCAGGTTCATCATCCGATTTTCTTAAAAAAACAAATAAAAAATTATGCCTCAGATACTACAGCAACCTCTTTAAGTACTCGGACTTTTGCTCTAGATATTGTCGGGGAATTTATTTTCCCAAGTGTACTTTCAAGTTCAGGTATGTCCTAGAACGAGAAAAGGACATTGTCAGCTGACATAACTAAATAGCGGCTATTTGTGTTGACCATATTTTCCGCATAAGAAACGGATATAGAAAAGAATAGAGAATATATGGTCATCACGAACTGCCGCCAAAAGTTTACCACTCATGTCACCTCTGCCTCATGGAGCTTCGCCGAGTGTATTCAATGTATAGTTCCAGAACGACTCGGAGCAGGCAGATTGATGAACCGGCAGCTAAAGTTTATGCTCTCCTGTTGCATCCGAAGTCCCAGTTAACTCCACCTTTCTTTTTAATGAGTGTATTATGGAAAGCTGTATTGTCCATTACCCCACCTTGTCATTCCACGCAAAGGCAAACCATAGTTCCCTCAGTATTCTAAGCAGGCATATGTTTTCAATAATACTGCAATACGACTGCATTGAATTTTGTTGAGATGCCAGGATTCATAGCCAAATAAAGGAGAAAACTGGGAATCGTAGCTTTAATCGATCAGAAGTCCCGACTTTACAATGCCAATATTGTTTACATCCTTCTTTATTGCTGTGAATCTCGTCTAGTAATATAATATTTTTTAGCAATTGCACATAAGTCAATGAATTTAACATAGTATACAGGTCTGTGGTTTGATTCCCTGAGACTGCCGTTTATTACTCTTCTATTATGAATGAAATAAATTTCATACAAGATGGTGTTAACAATGATTTTCCACGTTCATTATTTATTTTTTAAATTAATAGCTATGCTCTACGGATTGGAGTGTTGGACCCTGCTGAAACGTGACTTGAATAGGATTCATGTGGCATAGATGTAGATGCTGAAGTAGACGGGCGGTGTGACTAGAGTGAAAAGAGTTCGAAATGAGCATATTCGGGGCTCATTTCGGGTGGCCCCTATACCTAAAAAGATAATTGAAAACCGTCTAAGATGGTATAAGCATGTGACACGGAGAGATGAAGACCACATAGTGAAGAAAGTCCTCAAGATAGCCACGCTGAGAAGAAGACCTGGAAGACCACAAGCAACATGGAATGCAACTGTAGGCAAGGATCTGAAAATTCTAGGCTTGACCGAGAATGCAACGCAGGACAGACAAACATGGCGAATGTGCACAAAGAGAGCCGACCCCAGATGATGGAAAATGGCGAGACTAAAAAGATTAATTATTTTTATATTATTTGCCAAGTGTCGGCGAATACACCTTCTAAGTTTAGCGTCTTCTAACTTTGTGCCGGAAAAGTATTGAAAACTTTTATTGATTAAGCTCGCAGTGGATTCTTCCAGCTTTATTATTGAAGTCGATGAGATGTGTAGACTAAAAGTTTGACCTTAATCTGATTAATGATCCCATTAGGGCATTAATCTAGAAGGAATCTTTCGTCAACTAAGTCTCTTCACAGATCTGACTTACTCTTTAATTTCAATTAGAATTTTTTAACAATTGTCTATAAGGCCAAGATTGAAACGCGAATGATTAGCCGCTAATTAAAAATTACGGAGAAACTTTTTAAATGAGATAACGTCTTATGATGGAGTTTACTTTTTTTGTTTAAGACAATTTCAAAATATTTTTTTGATGGAAGAAAAATACCTTTCGATGAAATTTCGCAATCAAATCAATCATCTACGTCAAAGCATATAGTTTGAAATCAAAAATCAATATTTAAAAGACAAAAAACTACACTTTTCTAAAGACAATTAGCTGCACTCTTTCAAAACAGTCTTGCAAGCTTGATATGTGACGATGAAGAACAAAAACATTAAGGTTATCAACTTCAATAATTTTCTGGAAGGCTGAAACATGTTAAAATAATCATATGTTAAAATAAATGTGAATCAAAAGATTTTTTTTTTCTAATTAAAATTAATTTCAAATTATGATTAAGAACAAATAATTTGCAAAAATTTCTTCGCATACGCTATTTTTTTTTATTATTATTATTTTTATTTAGAGCATGTAAATGTAGACAAAATAATGAACAATATGTAATCCGTATGTTCCCATAATGTGTCACGAGTCATTGTTGAACGTTAACCTTTGACTCATTAACTAATTGAATATCCATCAACGCGCCACTCATTATTGACTAATGTATCTTCGTTAGACTCGCAGAACAAAAACTACGACAAACTTTGTATCGGAACTAACTTCAACTATCTCGGGCGTCACTGATTTCCTCTAAACGGTCCATATAATTTCACTTTATAAAGATTGTAGCGTGTAAAAGTTTTCAACCTTTTTTATATAAAAATAAGAGATTTATTTGTCAAAATAACTTTAAAGTTAATAACGAGTACGTTCATGAATATTAAATTTCTGTTTAGTATTATTTATACACGTTCAGTTATTTGAATGTTTTTTTGGCGGTATTTCTATGTACAACTTACATAAAACTATAAATTCAGTAAGTAAGTAATGCAATATAACTTGTACAACGTTATCAAATGGTACATTGTAGGCGCGGTTCTTGTTGGATCACTGAAGCTGAACTTGTTGATAAGCCCGTTTCGTTGGTCGAGTTGATCAGCTTTTTATGACTTTATCGTCCACGCTTTCGATAGCGCTTACTTATCATCCGATCACCCAAAAATATGCCACGGATACCACAGCAGCCTCTTCTTCAAATCCTCGGGATTCTACCATAGAGGTTGTCGGAAACCATATATGTTCCCAAGTGCATCTTGAGAACGAAGAATTGAGAATGTTGACTATATGTTCCAGATATGGAATGGATATAGAAGGGATGACGAATAAAAATATTATCAAAACTCTTTATATTTGTACATGTTATGTAATATTTCGTAATAAAACATGAATAGCAAAAAAGCGTCTTCTTTAACATTCTAATTACTGGAAACATATCCATTGTACGAGTATTATTCATATTTTAAATAAATATAATGATTTTTGCCTTACCAAGTAACTTAAATAATACACATCGTAAAAATCAAGCATCAAGAATGCGACTATTTTTTCGATGTCTTAAAAGGAAGTAAGAGATTACAAAATAGTAGCGAATTGCAAGTATTATATTAAGTTTTCAGGACGACCGAAGCGACAAAATAAATCTTGTAAATTTCATTTTAACTGGTAATAAAACGTTCACATCTGCCGCAGACCCCGTGACAGACACACACGATTTTTTTCTTCTCCACGTACCATTGTAGTTTTCTTAGTCGAGCGTGAACCTTCCTGGCAACCCACAGCATCCAAGTCGAGCGTGCTGAATCACTTGTGTATAGGAATGAATGATCTTCATACGCTTTAACGACGACAACCGACTCGGTTGACAATCTTTATGCTTGTTCAAACACACGGTGCAGAGACCCCCGGAAGAATGCTCGCAATATGTGAGAGACCCCGTATAAACGATTTAAAGAATTTTTCAAAATGAGGAATATTACATTTCATACAATAATTTTATTTTAAAAGAAATATACTTTCATATCCATTCTTTGTCTGAGCCATGGGCACTACAAATTATCGCTACTTAGTTGTATCATTTGCTACTGTCCATGACTCGTCTTCAAACATCTCCTCCCAATACAAAAATCTTCAATCATTATAGATGATATAATAACTTAAGTGAGTAAAAAAACTAATTTATTTTGCATTTGTTTAAAGTTGATATTAAATTTTTAGTTGTAAAAAAAACTGTTATATTTATAAAAAAAAAAATGTCCAGGCCTCGAGGAGCATCGGTTCCATTATCTGAGCACCTTTTAAAAAAACGCTAATGATTGAAAACGCAAATATTTCGCGGGTACTTTGGTCGCAGTCTATGCAAGTTCGAGAGCTCTTGGCATGGAGACTCACGGAAACCATATATGTTCTCTTGAAGACCTCCAAGAATACAGGTTTTCTGGGACAAGGCATAGACAATCTGAGCTTACAAAACTGCAGAAATGGCAATTTCCAGTGTCCATATGTTCCAAATATGGAGCGAGTATAGTAAAAAATATATCTTATTTAAAATTGTATATTTATTTTACTTGCAATGTTAGAAGTATACATCATAAATGGTCACCACACAGATTGGTCTATTGTAATTATCTATGTCTTGGTCGAGGTTGTGTATTAGACCGACCCTCGCGAGTCTTTGACCAGACACTACTTCATACTTTTCGTAACTTTATCTACCTGTATATAACTATGACTGTTTTTGATTATTATTATTCTGAATAACCCGACAGCATTTATAATTTATCTGCCCGTTTAAACGTGGCTTTGCTGTATTGATTGTGATTTTTTCGTTGAAAAATATCATATTACCAAACAGGTTGGGCTCCATACAAAAACATAATGTAAATAAAGTAAATGAAATTCTTCCATATTTAAGGTCAGATTTGGAAGGTAATCCGTGCCGTATCTCTCATCGACATTGCTCTTTTTTCAGCAAATTTGGTGAGAGACTCTTGACTCGAAATTCTCGGACAATTTTTATATCATAAATCTTACATTACATTGAAAAAAAAAACCTCAAATCAGATCGCTAATGGGCGAAAAAACAGAACAAAAAAATTAAAAGGCTCTAACAATATTTTTTCTTATCTCTATTCCTAGAAGTGTGTTCAAATAACAACCCACTTTTATAATATTAAAATGTTTAGAAAATAAATGTATTTTTATGAAACATGATTTTTCAGAATTATTTACGAAAACAAATCGGAAAAAAATGTTGAATTAATGAATTTAAATTTTATTTTCGTATATTTATATTTTCGGAAAACTTTGAATAACAAACGATATTTTTCATGGCTTTCTATGATGACTTATACTCGTACTTTATTTAGTTTTTAAACAAATAATGATGTTGTATATCTCAGTTATTTTTGTTCAATATAAATAATCAAGTAAAAATATGGAAATAAAATGTATGGTTTTTATATATACAGTGGTACCTTGACATACGAGTGCCTCAACATACAAGTTTTTTAGATTCGTGCCGTATTTTTGGCTACGTTTTCTTTTATTTTTTTTTTTATTGAATCAAATATAAAAAGATACATTTTGTACACAGTAATTTACATTCCAATCTTTTTTTTTTTTTTCTTACATTCGCTTACCACACCACTTAAAGATAAGATCTTGTGTGTGGCGTGGGATTCATCTATGTTATTTTACAGTTTTATATAATTATACAGAGTTTTACATATACACATTTATACATTTACATGATTTTGATATAAAACTAACATTATATGATTAAAAATTTAATACAGTATAAGTTGAATTAAATCTAAAGTATATTTAAATTAATAATATATTTTTGGTACATTTCATTATTTCAATTTCAATTTTAAATACGTATCTTGGCATCTCATCAAAAACCAATTGCAATAATGGGTATTTAAAACAGAGTCCTACGTGGAATATTCGGGGTACGTAAGTTTGACTCTGCAATATATGGTGAGGTTAGGGATCGTACAAGGCAGTCTTCTTTTCTACAGCTGATCAAGACACTAAGATGAACATAGTAAGAACATGTTCTTTGGATGCCGCAGGAGAGCATAAGCTTATAGCTGTATTTTTTCAAGCCCTTGGGATCTCGCTGTCGTGGAAGACTGTTATAAACGGAGAAAGCTAGAACCTTTTTTGTTTTGTTAGGAATGCACATGAAAATAAAATGAATACTTATTCTTCACAGTACGATTATTCACGTTAAGAAACGAAAAAGCTCTCATTGAAAGCAGAGTAGCAGTCTTCAAATATGTGAAAAAACAGTGTCCAATATGATTTACGAAAGAAGCAAAACGATATATCACATCAACCGATGTCAACGGTTGGGGAATCTTATGACGGCATATGCCGACAACCGATGCAAAAGAGTTTACAAAAAATCAGTCGATACTTTCAAGCAATCAAGTGTATCGTTTTCGCAATTTTCAGTGCCTTCTTCTTGTCGTTTAAGCCTGCATGTGTTTGAAAATTATTCTTTTCGCTGTTGGCGAAATGAGGAATTTTAAAGTGTGCGAGATTACTTTTCAAAAAGTTTGTTTTCGCGAGCTGCCCAAGCAAAATATCCCATATCCACGAGACTGGAAAATACGAAAAATTCCCTCTACGAAAAAGATCAATGAATTTTTAAAGGTAAAGCAAAGTCCCGGCTCTCTTTGTATCGAATTCATAAGAATATTATACAACCTATATGTAGAACTAAAATGTTTAATTAAAAATATACTACGTTACTTTCAGTTTAACGTTTACTTTTGGATCTTTTGAAAAATATTTTATTTGAGTACTTCATATATGAATTCTGTTTATCAAAGCGTTTTTTTAGATTCGATTAATTTTAAACTATATAAGTGATACTACGAATTTGTCAAATAAAAAAACTTTACATGTGTAGATTTAAATATAAATATATAATTTTCTTATCTATAGTTCATTTTGTATTAATATCAGCTTGATATAGGCTGGTGCCAAAAAGCCACGATATACGATATTTCGTTTCTAATTTATGTTCTCGTTTTTGTTTTCTTCGTTGAACACGAAAGAAAAAACAAAAAAAAACTATTTAAATATGCATAATAATAGAAGTTATTGCAAAAATACGAGTATATAATGTTTTATAAACATTTATTTAAAATATTGATACAAAATAATAAGTTAAATATTTGACTTCAAGGCCGACCGGTTAAATAACGTCCTTCGAAATGGAGGCATTTGACAAAGCAGAAAAATAATATATTAAATTATTCACGTCCACTTCGTAACTATTCGTTATCCATTACAGCCACATATTTCATGATCGGAGATGATTTCAGAATGCGAAACGTTTTCACGGCTCATATACCGGTTATACTAGAATCGATAAATTTAAACAATAAATTATTACCCGAGTGCGAAGCAAGATTTTTTTGTATTTAAACGTTTGTGTGCATCATTTCTTGTGAATTTTATCAATTACATGTGAAATCGTTATTAATGTACAATATTTGACCTTTTTGGCATCATTAATATAATATAATGTAAGGATATTTCTCCTGTAATTATAAGTAATTAATTTATGAACATCTTTGAAACATCATCGAGTTGAGAACTAGGAGAAATGTGTGCTTGAGTATGCATTTCTTTCGCCCGTGTTCAGAAATCCTGATATTTTGTTAGAAATCGGTGTGTTTGTCCGTGACAATTATTTAAGGATAAGGAGGCACAGATTGTTTGTTCTTCCTAAAAGGTAATACTAACCTCTCAGAGACTATACCTCTTGCGAGAGTGATCAGACTGTTCAACCATATCGCCTCGAATATTAATATATTCCACTTGAGAGAAGCCCAGTTTCGACATGAGCTCCACGAATTTATTTATCACACTAATTTCGTGGAGTCTTCTGTCTAGCGGGCTCCGGGACTTTTTAAAATACTTGTTATTAATCATAAATACCTTTAAATATATATATTTTTTCTATTATATCTTAATTCAGAATTTCTGGAAGAAAAAAATAAATTGAATTGAAAAAAAATCATCTTCATCATTTTCATGTCTGCTCCTTTAACTGGACCGTAAAGACATCATCAGCTGCTACAATAAAGCTCTGTCAGATGTCTTGGTTGTCAACTCATCCCATGTAGCATTGAACCCCGGTTTTATCACCTGAAATTCTAAAAAACTTCCCATAATCGTTTTATTTTTATGATACCACAAATTGTTAATGGCAACCGTAGTATTTCAGGCCATAATGTGGACGATTTTTTAATCAGAACTTTTAAGGAGATCGGATGGAAAGCCTTACTCTCCTAAAGCTAAGATGATTTGTTCAGTATGACTGTTCAACCACATCGCCCCGTATGTTGATATATTTTACGCAAGAGAGGCCTAGACCAGGCACGAAATCCACGAATTTGTTTGCAATAATATTTTTTTTGGAGTCGTCTGTTTGATAAGTATTGGTACCTTCTGTTGCTTGTTCTTTTCTATTTCTTTATTACTTAATTATAAGTGCGTATATTTAATAAATTTCTTCTTCTAATAACTTGTATTTCATTATTTATGAACGCAATAAAGTAACATTTGAAATGTTTGTAAAGTTAAATTAAAAATGGAAAATAAACTTAAAAGACGGCTTAATCCAAGAAACGATATAAGCAATATAAATTATATTTAACCTTTCCAAATTTTGCAGAAAGTATAGCTCTAACATGATACTTAAAATACGTTTTAAGCTCATGATCGCTACCCACGGTGAAATTACGAGAATTATAGTACTTAGGGTCATGATAATAAGCAAAATGGAATTCAGTTTTGAACACGCAAATTAGATAAATAATTTTTGATTTAACTATACACTTTCATGACTTTCACGTAAAATATATTATGTTCTCACCGCAAATTGTGTGGCAATATCCAGTACTTTATACAATCCTGAAATACACGCAATAAATCAACTCTTACGGTACACAACAAGTAGTTAGCGAGTTCATTGCTTGCACATTTGAGAAGCGCTGTACAATAGTGATTTATCATTACCTTTTCAAGGTGTAGAGCCTGGAATTCTGATTGAAAGTACCGAACGCAATTTGCGCGGTGTTCCATAATAATCTTTACTAACTACTGCCAACTGCTCACGCACCCGTGCGTTCATGTGGATGTGCAGGTAGAGCTGAAGACACGGATGAATTATGTAAGACCGGTTATGATTCACTTTAATTACAAATAATCCTATGTATTAATGATACCCGGCTCGCCGTCTCAGCGTGGCGCTAAAGCAAGATAGTTTATTTGAATTCTCAGGATCAACTAGAAAAACAAGAACCTTCATGTCATTACGGGAGATGTACACTTGCACACGATTTACGATGCTCAGGTCAAAGGGTTCAATTTCAAATAAATTAACAATATTCATCTAATTGATAAAACTCACATGATGCACGTAAACGAGCGCTATATGCAGATAGAAGTATACAGATATTAAAACTATTGGATTATTATTATGGATTATATATATATAGTCGGCCAATACTTCGTTTGTCAGTTCTTGTGCACCATTCCAAAACTCTTCTTCCACATCGATCGTCGTCTCTTCGACAGATATGTCCTGCCCATTGCCACTTGAGTGTGTCTTTTCGTAAGGTAGCATCCACTACTTTAGTTCTTCTGCGTATTTCCTCGTTTCCGATTCTATCTTTTAGTGACACTCCGAGCATGGATCTCTCCATAGCACGCTGGCTGATTTTATGGGTAAGACTTGCTGCTTGATTCCCCGTCTATGCGCCATAAGTTAATACCGGGAGGATGCAATGGCTAAACGCCCTCGTTTTAAGACATTGCGGAATTTTTTTTGCTTTATAAATGTATCATTATATGATTTTATTTTTCTCCTAGCCGCAAAACTGTATATAGGTTATGATTCTAAATAGAAATGTCTTGACAGCACTATTTTTTTGTGATCTGTCTAAACGTTATGTTGGATATTGGTAATTTTAATAGTAACTTCTTTTTGGTTCATAATTAATACACATATCATTTCACATTTACTTGTAAATCGTGTATTTATTTAAAATTTACTATATTTAATTAAAAACAATTAAAATTATGCAAGTCAGTAGTAGAAAGCAATGGTCATGCTGGATCGCTTTGTGTATAGAATAAAATTAACGTGCAAAGTTATCGGTTCGAATCTGAGCATCTGCCATTTCTTTTTATCCGATGTTGATTAGAGTCATTAAATATCATATTTGGTGAAGATTTTTGTGCGTTTCAATTTATTTTAAGAAATGGTATAGATCGGTTATCTAAGTATATTGAAATATAATAAAAAAATATGAAATTTTAATTATGCTCTTTGAGCAAAGAATGTCTGTTAATAAAGTTAACTTTAAAATTTCTAATATCAATATCACCCGACCCTCCATTAAAATATCCGTTTCGTATCAATAGGACTACATTTGATTTCCGTTCGTCTCTAACGATTGCGAGATTTCTTCCATTCGCGTGAAATTTGTGAAATTCCGCCTATCGCGATGACGTCACCAGGTATGGCTGAACCGTCTCCGACCATCAATCAGCGTTCAGGTGGGCGGGCCGCCCAGAGTCACCTGCCTTTTCATTAGTGCCTTTTGGACCCCCGCGGCCGCTCTTTGGGTGCCTCTTCAAACAATGCGCTCGTCAGGATCGAGAGCTTTCGAGCTTTGGAGCTTTTAAAACTGGCCCTGCGTTGCTCGTTAGTATTTTTACACTAATGACGTGACAAAGTTATTTTTAAATATTATTAATCGTTTCCAAATCAATGAAATAATAAAAATTTAAAACTAATCATAAATACAGAATGGTAAAGTAATGGTAACGTAAGAAGAGAAGGGAATATGAGAAGTGTCAAATTCCTCTGTGAACGGAACAGTTGAACAAAGCGAATTTATCGGAAACATATTAAGTACCAATCTGTACATTAAAATTAATTATTAAGGGTTTTTCTGTTGTTATTAACGTTTTTTTAATTCCATGTGAGTGTTCTGCATTTACAATAATGAGATGCCACCGAAACTGGTAGACGAATAATTCAATTAAAACTCCGGTGGTTGTTTACAATACTTGACAAATCACAAAGTCACTGCGTTTGTAGAAAATCTAAGCATTGAGTGTTTAAACAGCACGTATACTGGGAAATATTATATGACAAGCCTTTTGTTCAGGCGAATATTAGACGTGTTAACTTCCTTTTGACTTGAAAGTAAATATTATAAATCAATCAAATATAATCATATATTTATTTAATGCACCTCTATGTACGAATGCATATATTTGTACTTAAATATACATATACTAAACATAAAATTCTTTTTTCAACGCGTCAATCCAAGCACAAAAATAACGGCAGAAGCGGGATGCGAACCGCGGACCTTGGAAACCAATATGCCCAGGTATTCATGCCGCTCGGCGAATCGCGCCATTGCTATGCCCAGACTGACTTGCGGTGAAACTAGTATTTATATCATTGTTATCATCGTACGACAGATGTCGCCATAGTATATATTCAAAGTATGTATATTTTTATTATTATTCTTCATTCTTCATCAGTCTTCATTTATTCACAAGCTTAATATTATTACTTTCCGGCAGTCTATTTATTTTAGTAAGTACCACTCGGGTCTCGAACCAAACTATAGACTGAATGGATGTGAAACGACTACTTATAGTTCCGACTCGGACTTTATAACCAATCATTTACCTGTGTTACTGATGGATAATTTTGACCTTCTTGATATTGTCTCAAGGAGACATTATTAATTAATTTTTATTAATTTTTATTAGAATATTATTTTATTATTTCAATATTCTAATCTTAGATTCCAAGATTAGAATATTGAAATAATAAAATAATATTCTAATAAAAATTAAAAAAAATAAGCATATATTTGTATTTAAAGCATCTTGTCAACGTCAAGTTTGATCATGGCACATAAACTATTTGTATACTGTGTGCCTATTTCATCAAAAACCCTTCAAAGGCAAAGCTTAATGATCGTATAGTCCAGGGGTCGTCCACCTTTTTATGCCTAGCGCCCACTTTTGCCTATTTTTCACGGTAAAATTTCCCTACCGCCCACCAACCTCGTTATATTTCAATTCAGTATATGGGTGGAAAAAATTCTAGAAGGAATGTAGGAGATTTGAAAATCTACAAAAATCACCTACGGCCCACCATGGAAGCCCGTATTGCCCACTAGTGGGCGGTACGGACCAGGTTGACGACCCGTGGTATAGTCCCTAAAATGATCATTACAGGAACATCATCAAGAACAAAAGTTAAAACAAAACGTAAGTGTATTACAATATTCATAGGTTATAAATGCTCAGAAACAACAATTTGTTATTATATAAAGTCTCAGGCTGTATCGTTAATAATTTAACTTCGTTAAGCGAAAAATGATAATGCTGATAATGGGGAGTGGACATTTAAAGTCATACAAGGATGTCATAAAATTGATCATAAAGACGTCATATTTGTTCCGTGTAATTACCGAAGCCAGTTTTATCGTCCCGTCATAAATTTTTGCATGAAAATAATATTATGTTCATAATAAATATCGCATTCAGTTCATTATAATTTGCATGAATCGTTTTTTTTCGGTGCGCATTTTAATTTATTTATTACATTTTTTTTAATTCACACACATTTTTTTGTGTTTTTTTTTTGCTTTCCGTAAGTCGCTGATAAGATCAAAAAACGGAATATTTTATGCTAATTATTTAAAGATCTAATCATTAACAAAATATTTGTATTAGGAATGCTGTATTATAGTTATATTAAAAAATATATAATGTAACTACTCTGTAACTAAGAATTGTAACATATTATATACTAAAATATATAAATCTCAAATCTCATACAATAACGTTGTTCGGAAACTAAGTTTACTATTTCCAACATTCTTTGTGTATTTTTTCAGAAGCAAATTCACACGTAAGACGCATAACAACATAATATTTTGACAGCAGACATTATAAGGTATGCAAATATTACAAAAAAAAAGTTTAATAGATTCTTCGCTGTAGTTTTTGATTGGTACACATATGGAATGTGTACAACACAAATTTTGACATATTTCAATAAAAAAACAGCAATTTATGCTCTCCTGTGGGAGATTTGATGAATACGTACTAACCAGTTCCACTTTTGTATTTTTAAATGAACGATTCCAAGGAAATAACGTTATTTAATCGTTTTGCCTGCATGTGTTCAAACAAAAATTGCATCAGGTGACTTCGTAGTCTATATTTTTTAAGAATATTTTTTCCTAAATCCCCTGAATCTTTTAGTTCTAGAGTATATTACGATATATTCAAGCTATGCTACTTGTCGGTGATTTCTTACATTTTTCATTAGGGCCGTATATTATTTTTTATAGTCTGTTCGCTTAATGACGCCATTCATAAGGAACTGAAACGCGGAATTTGAGTTGGTGCTTTTATAAAGAGATGTTCCCAGTAAGTAGTCGCCACGAATCTGGAAACATTCCAGAGATCACACTGTCAGTGTCCTCATTATTATTAATTTATTATTTACTCATATGAGGCACTAATTAAAAATAAATAAAAGATGACAAGTTGGAGATACGTAACATTGGATCCGAATCCAAATATTGTTATAACTGTTCACCACTTGTTCTTCTTCTTCGTGTCAGCGACGTCAAATTATTTTTTTTCAAGTATCTGGCAACATCGACCACTTGTTGCTAAGCACATATTGTTGGCTGATTTGAGCCGCATTTTAAGACTGCACGGTTCACACTTAATAAGTGTCAGACTAATCATTCTATATCATTAACAAATGTTGATTACGAAAACACCCTAATATGTTACAAATAATATAGACTCCGTCTCTTTAAGCCACCGTGTTCTCACCCTGAAAGCCATCGGGAACGATCCATATTTCGTGGTGGACCTTCCGGCATTTCGCAGATCCTCTCCTCTACTAATGTGCTAGATCTGTTTATTAACTCATGTTCATGTTTTGTCTAAATGTATTGTCTTAGCTTTAATATTTGTTCTGTTTTACCATTTTATTTATTGTATTTTCTATTTTAAACCGTATATATTGGCCTAGGTCATCAATAAAATAAAATAAAAATAAATAAATAAATTATTCCAAAGTGGATCTCTGAGTGATCTTGGGATTAGACATGAACAATTGCAGCAGTCAGAACAGCATATTTTAGGTTAAACTATGTCGATCGAGTAAAGAGAATATCAAAAGTTTTGGAACACCTTCTAATATCAGCGTTTCGTCTTTTACAAAATTTTAAACTCTTAAAAAATATTTCAACGTATTTTCTCAACAAAACATACGAGTATGATCCGTATGTAGCGTCCTACCATCCTGGCTGAGCGTCATAGAGTCTGCTATCAATGGGTTGTGCTCTCCACCACAGATGAAAAATAGGCAATTTAAAAAGAATTGCCAGTGAAAAGCACTGCAATGCTTTTCAACGGTGTTCGCGTATCCCTTAACATAATGCACCCATTTGATATATATTTTAAAATACAATTTTCTTCACCTCAGCTATTACACAAACTATATATTGTACCAAAATCGATTTCCATCCACCCTACTTAAGCGTAATAAATTCTTTAAAATAATACATTTATTCAGTATAAAACTGGAATAGTTTAATTATTTTTTAACTTGAAAACTCTGGCGTGTAAGTGCACCTGAAAATGACTGTCCCATCAAAAACTCGCGCCAAAAAACTCTGCTTTATTTAAATGAATACCTTCTGAATTTCGCAGAAGCGAAAATTTGGCGGTTTCTTGACATCTTTTTTGCTGTAGCGCCATTCTGCATAACAAGCTCCGTCACCGACCTCACTCCCAGGCCAATAATGTTTATTGCTTCCGTCTGAAAAGGAATTAACTTGTTTAAATTTAAAAACACCACAATTTAAATCGCCGCCTTTCTTTATCGCTCAACTTGCTAATTATGTGTTTATCTCGACTTTTCGCTTCATGATTACATACTTGACGTGTTGTGTAATCGTTATTACTTCCATTCGCGCTTAAAATGAGTGCCACACTTGACGCGAAAACGTTTCTCGTATCTCATATGATAATTATCGTTTATTCCCATTGTAAATTTTACAAGCGTTTCATTTTTATCACAATTTTTATCAACAGCAAATATGGCGCTTAAATACCTTAAAATAAAAATTATTATTAAAAAAAAAAAGTATTTCATATGATGTTTAAATAACAATAATTAATATTATTGAAGGTTTCAACTTTCATACATTTTATTTTGATATTTTTTTAAATACACCAAGTTTGGAAAATTTGTAATTAGAGACAATACATTGATCGACTATTTTATAATGATATGAGAGTGTGGTCTCGTGCGATCTGCAAATTTAAATAGTAATTTACTAGTACATTATCTCTACGTTGCATAGCAATAAAATGTCAATTCTGCCCTGTCATGAAATGAGGCAGCAGAGCTTTGAGTCAAAGCCCCATAGCACCTTCTAGACTTGGTTACAAAATAGTTTGATAAATAATTACACAATAACGTCTAACCTCTAATCCTCGAAACACAGACGCGTGATGTTGGTTCGCTGTGTCTTGTCTACCGTTATTACCACGAATATAATAATGAATTCTTCCTGCACCCACTACCAACAGACTCGGTTGATGTATCTTAACCAAGAATTTGTAATTTTCTGATACTTCTTCTTAAATGTTACCGGTGAGCTCTGGAATGCCCTTCCAGTATATGTTTTGTCCATATTACACTCTGTATCTCTACAGCAAACAAATCAATATATACCTGCAATCTCTTTAGTCCACTCACTAAAATTACACATGCTTTCGGCAAGCGTTGTCCAGGCTCCCTGACTGAAGAGAACCCATCGGTTTCAACCCGTTGCGATCTCTTGAAAAAAACCAAGCTTTTTTTTAATACTTTTTCTCCATTTTAAAGTGGCATAAACAATATTTTAACAATTGCAATTTTGTTTCGTTAACGTTGTATCGATTTTGTAACAAATGTTTCCAAAATATTTATATTATTTTTGTAACCATCATAGGTTGTCATTATAATTTTTAAAAAATCATCAATTATCATTCATTTATTAAGACTTTAAAATTAAAAACATGTAGTTAGAGTATATAATTCACATTGTACAAATCGTATCATTTACATCCGATTCTTATTTTTGCATTTTACGATATCGATACGCTAGCATCGCACACACTATATAGGTACTCGCGATAGTAATCGTGCACGTAAAGCAATTTCAAATCAAACTTTGAAACAATCTAGTGCATTGATCAGATTTATTGTTCCGGGGTGGCTTAGCCAGGGACGGGAGGCCTCACCCCCTGATAAAGACAGAGGCGGAGGGAGGCGAGCTATCGTATCTTCGCCGCATTACAATGCTGCCGTAATCCAGGCAAGAAATCCTACCTGCTTCGATAGAGCGAGCCAGTGATTCCCAAATGTGTTTCCCGAATTCCTGGAATCATTTTTCTTCAACATGCATCCAATTCACTACGCTTCAATGTGTAGCTTATACGTGTAAATATCATATAAAATTTACGTATAAGAATATTTTGATTTATTTTAAACTGGACTACGTTAAATAGTCGTTGTGTTTAAACATAGAAATAACATCGCAATCTTGCACTCTTTATAAGCGTCACCTGTCCATCGATTGCAAATAATATAAAAATCACTTGTGTATACGTTTATCAACGTAATACATTTTACAATATAGTAAAATATCATTATCATTATAAAACGAATGTCGAAAATATATGTATATATACAATAATTTATTTATATATAAATATCATTCAATTTAATTAATATAATAAATACCATAAAATAAATCATTTCTTTTATCATTTAATCACCAATAAAAGGGCATGAATTTCAGTTTGCATACATTAGTTCTCATTTTTTTTATTGAACTTGCATCTAACTACTCATCCGTTTTCCTACTTTATATAATCAAAAAAATATTAATTTTAATCCTTGTACAATTTTTTATTTATTTGACTTGTTAAAACCGTATAATGATTTATTCTTAATAATAAATCAATTGATTTTATCCGACATTTTAAGCGTCCATTATACCTTATTGCATTTCTACTAAAGAATAAAGTATTCGGAATTTTTTGAGTACATACAACCTCCATGTCATGTATTTTGTATCAAAAGTCATTGATTTAAAGATGATGAAAAAACATACTTACTTTTTGTTACGACTTAAAGCAATGCTTTAAGATACATAACTCAGTATGACAGTCAACTAAATGCCTTAAAAAAGATAGTGTAAAATGGTAATGTACGAGAAGGAAGAAGAATATATTTAAATAACTC